>LR990496.1:2868171-4302257 GCA_905147785.2 Thyatira batis | reverse complement strand
CGATCTTTACAAGGAGAAACCACTTAGAAATCGTTAAAGAATCCAGACATGACAATACCCTTAGTTAACTTTTTAATACTAGATGAGAACACTCGTTTAAAGTACCTACTAATGGAAGAGTAAGTACCTAGCCCAATTTCAAAGACAATAACCTAATAACATACAAGCCAAATTAAAGTGAAGTAAAATAATGGAGTTGCCAAACAACAAAACAAAATCAATAACATTATTTAATTGATATTTGTTAAAAAAAAGTAATAAATTTAAATTATTAAAATATATATTTATCTTTCAGCTAAGAAAAGACATGCGTCTATTAAAAAAATTCTAGGTCAAAACTTTCGAGAATAAATAGAACTGTAAATGCCCACAAACAGAGAAATCTAACCTCGATCAATCTTTGAAAATACGAGATTTCACCACAGGAAGAAATATTTACAACTAAACATTAATCTTTTTTGTATTAACAAATATTAGAAACAGCTGAAACGACTTTAATGGTATCACCAAACTTGAATGCCGAAAAACAACACTTTTATTTAGTAGATGAGTAGGTACCTACCTACTCTATATACATTTCTATATTACACCAAAACCTTCAAATCTCATTTAAATGATGTTGTTTCAATGATGTAAGTAAGTGTTTGTACACGCTTCTGTATGCACAGGTTTGTTGGAACTACGATAATTGTGTCAAGTTTTACATCTACTAAATACTAACCTCGACCTTGTTCCTACAATATGTACCTAATCATACAAATGAATATAGTATATAGTCATATATGTTAGTACCCCCCGCAAGACAAACAAGCCACTTGGCACAATATTGACTTATTAATCTTGACACTTGCAAGAATTGAACAAAATATTTATGAGTCATCGCAGCTTCCGTTTAATTTATCACTCGGTATTGTAGCATTTGGAAAGCTCGAATTATCTAATCATATTCATTATTTCAAATTCCGTTATCTAACATGAGCCGTGTTTTATCTCATAAAACCGGAGCAATTCCGAGGTTTGAAGATATCAACCGGTACAGATAGAGGCAAATCATAATGCGGTGCAACTTAAACTGGTCTGGCGAGTCGATGACCGAGATGCGTGCAGTTCGCGGGGCCTGCCTCCTGCCTTCCTCCTCCTCCCCTACAAGGTCAAGGTACCCCCCCCCGAGCCTTGTCTTGACGAATGCTATTCCTGGAACGGTCCCATTCAAACGTATTCCCTGCCCGACTCGTCGTTTCACTAGTGTTGATTGAAACATCTTCATTTAGCTCCTTTGTGTCGTTTTCGGTTTTAAATTTCATTATGTTAGCTAATTTGTATTTGGTGAATAATAAGGAAGTGGCTGTATAAAATCCATCGTAATACCTGGCAAAGCATTCAGCATAAAATTATATGGAATTCATAATCGAAAATAAACTATTAAAATTATAGTAAAATTCGTCTCTTTTAATAAGGAGTCTCTTTAAATTAAATCCAATCTACAAGTATTGGTAAATGATTCGTTAAGAACTTGAAGATATTCTAGCTTGGTACAGGGAAGTGGATCGCGAAAACTCGTGACTGTGTCAAACACGTCAAGTAGCGGCGTCGCGCACGCAATGCTAACAAACCTCATAGGTACCTACCTACCACACAACACGACCAACGACGCAAAATAAACGTTAATAAGGTCATCATAGTATCGTGTTACCATGCCTTTTTAATAAATAATAGTTAGAGATAACGCAAAAACCGGTATAATAAACAGGGCGTGTTGAAAATAAGGAAACAGAAAAATATCCCTGATCAGAAGACGTATTCTCTTTTTCAATGTGGGTTATATTACATAGGTGTTTCATTATATTAAAGATGTATATAATGCTCCTCTCAATTTACAAGATTATATTAAACCTATTACCTACCAACACTTACATAGATAGGGTCACCTGAATGTCAATTCATCACGCTATAGGTACTAACCGCAGCATAGTTTGGAATAGCGACAAATTGGCAAATTGAGGTTTACATAACTGTTTCAACCTGCGTAAGTATTCGAGCAAAACACGATCCGGATGTAGTCTTTAGGTATTTTCCTAAACAAGCCAACCGAAAAGTTCCAGCTTATTATTATAAATAACCTGGTTTACTTTATGTGAAAATTTATTTCGTGGCATAAGAATGTACGATCCTAAATACGATCTAAAGGAAACTAGGATTTGATATTGTATAGGAAATTAAAGAAGCGTTTAATTGAAACTGCATGCATTTTTAAATTAAACGAGGATGTAAATTAATACAATAATAACTCGACCTACTGGCCTAAACGATCCCATGAAAGAAGCACGAAAATATTACTTAATAACACGAGAAATTAATGGTTAAAAATTAGCGTGTGCACTATACTGAACACGCAAATAAACCTAAATATTCAAACATGCTATACTTTAGTGTATTATTATTTTAATATATCTTTATAATACAAGATGTGTATATAAATATGATGATAAAGGTGTTGACCGACGGCATGCCAATGAGTGATGCAAGAAGTTCTACTAAGTACTAGTCTTGTTTTCTTGTTTACAATTTATCATAAAACGTAGTCCTATCTTAGATACTTATTTAACGTTATATCTTAGAAAATAATAAACAATATACATTATATACATCTCTATTAAATACTTGATAATAGGTATTTGTTAGTTGAATTGAGTCTTATTTGCAGATTTCTGCTGCTATTGACTTGAAATATATACCAAACATATACATATTTAAATACATAAATGAGTTACAAACATTATAATAGTATTAAGACTTTCACAATCTAATAAATAATGATATTCATTTATCATTCAAATTACTAATGTACATGACACTTTAGTTTGTAATTAATGACAATTTGATAGAAGTCGACTAATAATTAAGAAGTAAAATAATACTCCAAGTAAATTTAAGAAAGTAAAAAGCTCATTAGCGATTTCGTTGCCTCTAATTCGAATTTTCTGTACCAATTCGTGATTTTTAAATCTGCTCTAACAACCACCGTTTCCACCATTGGGAATACCTACAAAAGTTAAGGACATATATAACTAGACTCTATTCAATATACAATGTGAAGCAAAGAATGGCATATAGCTACAGAGCGTTATGCATGACTGGATCTTTTATGTAAATTTTTAAACCCACCGAGTCACGAAATGAAAATACGTCAATGCATGGAACACAGTTAAATTTTTAATACCCTACGTATTAAAAATTTAACTGTGGTAGTTAGGTACGTATAACGTGCAAAAGGTAAGAAAATCATTTTTGTAACTGGGATATGTAAAATTCAATTCACGCCGGAATCCCAGAATTCTGTAGCAACAAAGTATTTGCATAATGATTTTCTAAATACTGATTACAAAATCGGCTCCAGAAATTAAGCAGTATCTTTAAACAACAGCTGACTTGTCGACAAGGGGTCCTGATTTCGTCACTAGCAAATTCATATTTTTTGCAATATGTAACGTTATTAGTTTACAATTTAAAATTATTTCAGAAATGAAAGTGACCAATTTAAGAAGGTCAAAAGCTGGTTGTATGCGCGTTAGTCACAATTTGAAAGGCATTAGATATACCTAAAACATATTAGATAGGTAGTTAAAAAGGCGACCCATGGCAGCAACGGTGCAGCACGTTAGTTAGGGGAACGAGAATATGAGTAATGTATAAAGTATGAGTCATTAGGAAATACTTTCGAGCAAATAACATCCACAAACGAAGCGAACCTTTGCAAAAACAAAAGACGCATTTGCATACTATGGCTACTTGTTCGACTTGTACGAGCGACCATAAATATTGTCAGTCATAGAAAAACCTTTTAAATTATGTAATTGGTATTGTTAAGTGTTGAAAGTAATGAGAAAATTAAAAGTGCAATGGAATGTAAACGATCTAAATAAAGAAACGTAACAGACACCTACAGCTGCCAAGAAAGCTGTTATTAAGGCCAAGCAATTAATTAATGAGCAATCAAAATTGATGACACGATCATAGAAAACTGTATGAACTGTTATGATTAGCGTTAGGTACTTACTATCAATATAGGTGACATATTGTGTTAACCATTGTTCAGGTAAGGCTACACAGTCAGTACACACAACACTGAACTATCGGGTCAAGTGAACACGCGTTTGACAGAAACATTTATGTTGCATCCATTTTGAAGTAGGTATTTCTTAGTTAATATTAACATTATTTGTGTCTATGAAGAGTACTTAATAATGTTGCACCTCGTGCCGTCTTCATTCAAGGTTTTATTAAAAAAATTAAAATAATGAAAATTTCATCAAACGCGATGGATGTCACATTTGTTTGAATAGCTTATTCCACATTTCCAAACAATCGCAAAATATTTGCTGAAAAATATTATGTCCGTCATATAGAGAATAGATAAACTAGAGCACTTTGTTTTTGATACATTTCTTTGACTCGCAACAGTAACAGAATACACGAAAGATAACTTAAGTTATGTTCCTGATAATTACAATTTTCGACGGTCATTAAAATTACTTTCTAGCTAAATTACAAACTAAATGTTATATATAGGGGTTTTAATGTCTATGCACACACATTTGTTTGACAAACAAAGGGATCAGTTAAACAATATAAACGCAAACAAGCATCTGATATTACTGTGTACACAAAGAGAGCCCCACGCTACCAAGCACCTACTTCTTTAAAGCAATAACTGGCATCAAAAGGCTATTGCCCATTCAAGATAGAATATATCTAGCGAAGAAAGGAGTTCTCATCACAGTCTGCAAGTATATAATAAAACTAAAATTGTCTTTCAGGAAATGAATATAATCCCCAAAATTTACACTTCAAATTTAACTGAAACGCTGCTTATGGCGTCATTTCGATCAATCGGAACTATGTTTGCTGGTACTGTGGTAGTAGCAACATTTTATTAAATAACCGGAGTCGAAAACTGATCACCGACCTCATTCCAAAAATAATTTGAAATTATAAAATTGAAGTCATTTGGTAGATCTGTGCCGAGGAGACTGTATAACTCCCATTATCAAAAAATGTGTTCGTTAGTTACTATCGAGGACATATTACATGATTTATGTCCTTAGGATTGTTGACTGCGTTAATTTATAATTACAATTTTATGGAAATATAATTTCAGACGCATCGCCTTATTTTTAAGTATGTTTGTTACCAAAACAATGGGTAACTTAATGAGTCACTGCATATTTACTATTTTTACTAAATGGGATCATTATCGTGATAACAGTTTGATATCATTGATGGAACTAAAACATCAATATTTGGCACACAAATATGAATCATGCAGTGAGATAGGTAGACAATTCTCTAAAATTGGGGTTAGAAATTATGGTCAAGGGAAAAATATATACGGACGCAGAGAACGTGATCGATCCAGCGCATTTGGATAATCGCCAAATGTGGTCTCCAGCGCATTGTGTCGCCTCATGTACCTAATTCTGAAACTATCCATAACAGATCGAACGTAAAATACAGACCAGTCTCGCGACGGTGGTAAGGTCCCAGGCTGATCTCGTCTTGCCACGCGGCTGTGTGCCGTCCTTCCGCCTGCCCAGCGACCCGTACCCTGATGGCACGGTAGTCTCCTCGCGTTTTCGCCGACCAGCACCGCGTCTCAAAGACGAGAACCAGTTGGACACAGAGCCACGACGCTCCGGTTCGGCCCCTCCAGGCCCGGCCTTGATAAACATTACTTCACGAGTGCCGGCGCACGACGCACATCACACTCTTACACAACGCGGACTCGGGTCAGACGAATACACCGTGTTAGTGATGATTACAGCCACGTTACCTATTAAGCCCACGACACATGATAAAATAAATTCGCCAAAAATACATTGAACAAAGCAAATAAAGTGGAAAAGTGAATGACTGCACGTCGCCGACTACTAAAAACCTACATCGAAAAACTTGCCAAAAAAGAGGTGAAGCTACACAACAAAGAAGTTTGAATGCTTAGTGCACATAAAGCGGCGTCGTTGACACACCTGTTCATAGCCGTCGTCGTAGGTTCGTGCTGCGCGAGCGCATCGTACCAGCAGGGGCCACCACAGCGCGCCGCACAGCAGGCGAACATGAAAACACATCGCGCGCCATACACTTCCCGCTAAGGAACGCACTCGACTGAAGATAGTCGCGGGCGCCTTCGATGTTTGGCACCGTGACAATTACATTACTACAATATACCTCAGCTACGTAGATAGAACACTTTATCTTTCTGCACGTCTGTGACAAGGCCGACGTCACTGTTAACATAATAGTTGAGATATAAAATATTTTATCATTATCTATTACCCAGAATACTTACTTATCTACCTGCCTAAATAAAATCACAGAAGACGAGACAAACACAAGACGAATTATGAATTTATTAAGTACTATGATTAACTTGTAACAACCAATTACTCTTGACCAGATAGTGTCCTTCGGTCAATCACATTATCAACAAAGAAAGATAATAAGAAATTGATATAACAATCACTCCAAATACCTATTACAAAATTATTTTACGAAACGAAAATATTTATCCATGGTCAAGAATAAATTTTGATGACTTTCTAATATTGGAAATAATTGGAAGTCATTGACAATTTTGTCATATGAAACAAAGAATTCAGGTATTGTATGTGTGATATGTAAATATAGTATAGATAAGAATGGACCGTTTCGTTATCGGAGTTCGCCAGCAGCATACTGCGGAAGCGGTAAAGGAAATGTGATAAAAACGATGAATCGTGAACTTTGTCCGGTTTCGGGGAACGCTGCGGATCGCATCAAAACAAACGACATGACTAACAGTCGTATGGAACGAATAAACAATAATACCTAAATTACAAAATACAACTGCAATATTCTTTTACAGTTCTTTATAATAAAGGTCAATATTGATTTTATCAAGTAAATAGCGAATTCTAGCTCTTTGACTAAACCTATAACATCACATTGACGTCATCACTACTTGGCCTAAACTCAGTCAGGATCGACATTTAACCATGTACCTATGTAGGACAAATTTTAGTAGACTTTAAATAGAGTTTAAAGATTTTTTTTGTTAAGTAAATACATTACATTGATTACTTAAAATATATATAAGCATTATTTAAAGGGAAATATGGACACTAACACAATTCGCAATCACTAATAAAATACGATTTTATTTAAGAATCGAAACTTATAAAGATAGAAAGATGATCTCTAAGTTTTGTTCTAACGTCTTGTCTTCAACATGGTTTATTCATAAAGTATGGATACTCAATCTGCATCGGAGATAACATTAATGCATGAAGGTTAAACGTGACCTAGCAATTATTTGAACTATTAATACCGCCGTAAATTTTGCAAACATTTGCATTCTAAAATCGTAGGTAGTTAGTTAAGTTTAGTGAAGTACAAGAACCCATTAACAAATCAAACATAAATCAATTTGGAAAGAGAAGACACCATCCTAATAAAAAAAAAAAATTACGTGAGGCACTCGGGGACTGCCGCGGTAAAGCTATTGCATTGCATAGCATTTTGTATCAACTTATGCAATTATAATTTTATTTATTTATTTTAATAATAAATGCACTTTGTTCATTCATATTCAAAACACTTCATACACAAATTTTACAAGTACAGCTATTCACTGTTGTACATAAATACATATACACCTATATACTTTCTCATAAGCAGCTTATGTATTCGTCCGATTTCGGAGCAGCTCGTCTCGATTCGTGCGAGTTTCGTAGAGTCGTACAATACGTCTAATCGCACACAACGCCGTGTCGACTGTCGAAGACTGCCGAACTGAAACGACGTTAGACGATGCACGGCCTTCAAGCCACACCTCCTTGCCCGTCGGAGTGGGGGGTGTTAGGTTTTTTTCGTTACGGAATTTCTTGATTCGGTCGCCGCGCTCAGAGCCCGCGATAAAAGCTATGCAATAGCTTAAAAATATATAAGTACTAGCTCATATAAATCTTAGAGAAAAGGTCTAATTTCATTGCCATGTTGGCCCAACGTACAAACATTTGTACCAATACGCCAACATCGCGTGCTTAGAAATGCAAATGGCCGCTACATGTACTAAATAAATGATACATTTGGATTTAAACAAAGGTTAGGTTAGAAAGGACGCCTTGTACATTGTAAAAATACTTGAGCATATATTTTGACGTGACAACGTCTTATAAATTGGTTTGCCGGGTGACACTTCAAGAAACTGCGTTACGCTCCGCTCACGTCACGTTAGGTTTTAAATTGTTACTATTATTTCATCCTTCTTCCTACTATACGAATGAATATTCACATTAAAATTATTTTACCACTCAAAGTCGTTGTCACGTAAAACTTTTTTTTAATAATATGCATTCTGATGTGCATACGTATTTGAATACTTAGGCTTTATGACGTGGTACCCTTGCCACGAAATAGAAACAAAATAATTACGCGCGAATACGGAAATTGAGTTTTGTTTTTTATAAATGTCAAACGCCATTTTTTCAAAACGTCAAAGAGTTAAGAAGATAGCAAACAAACACCGTGCCGAAGTCTGCCGAACTTAAACGACGTTAGACGATGTGTTAGGTTTTTTTCGTTACGGAATTTCTTGATTCGGTCGCCGCGCTCAGAGCCCGCGATAAAAGCTATGCAATAGCTTAAAAACCTCTAATTCGCAGTACAATAACAAAATGTAACCCTCGACGACGTAGTCATAGCATTTTCCACTTATCCGCCTTATCACTTGTCTTAAAAACTTACGAATGATAGCACAAAATGAAACACGAGTGATGAATTAAAACTGTTTAGATTAACTAGATACACTTCACTATATTGTTATAGCACGTTTATAAATGCGTATTTCACAACACTAGGTCTGGATTGTTAAGTGATAATAATACCAAAGGGAATTGAACGACGGCGACGCGTGGCTTCGACGCCGCGGCCTGTGCCTCACTGGCTTTACTACCGACCAACCAGGCTGGGTGAGTGTAGTAAGCCCAACCCAAGTTGTGCATTGACGGCTTACGTCAGACTAGTCCGCATGCCGTATTGAATGAATTGTAAAGAGAGGGTGATATTTGGGAAGCTTGTTCAGATATTATTTATATACAGCCGGTAAGCACGAGTTACAGGCGAGCTAAGGGATCCTAACAACACTTATAGTAAATTATTTAATGCTTTATATATGAGCAAAATTTATAACTCTGCAGTTATAGCTTCTTCAGCAGTAGGTTTGTTTTTAATATAATTATAGTTCACAATAACCCAAAATTGTGGTATTCAACTATAATTAATCATGCATAAAAATAAATGGAGAAACAATGGCAAAAAAATCATTTCTCACTGTAGAAAAAAAAATATAAAAAAAATAACATTGCAATAATGGAGGATTGGTATGGGATAAAAGTGATGAAAAAATGATTAAATGCAGAAATATGGGACTACATAACCTTTATAACCTTGGGACTGAATAGGTCAAGGGTTGATGCTAGAAATGATTACCATCAGAGTAACATGGAGAAATACTATTATGGTTTATGATTATGTTGTAGCTGTCCCAGGCAAATTATAATCTTATTGATTTTATAAAATGTTAATGTATGTAACAATATAAATAAAAAATAATCAGCTAAGGTAATATAAGTCTCTGCTTTGGAGCTTCTACCAATCTCCACAATCAATGAAATCACATATAAATTTATGTAATGATATACTTTGTAAATGTATGTCATTGATTTATTTGCTGCCCCACCGTCTTTTATAGTGACCCAAAATTATTTCCATCCAACAGTTATCACGAAGAAATCACTTGATATCAGTGATAAGACCACTTGTGCATTTATTTAAGTTTTACTGTATTTTTTATATGTTTTTTGTCATTTGGTGTACAATAAAGTGTTATCTATTTATTTATTAAACTGATCGCAGTCAATATGAGAAATAGGTATTTTATCCACTGCAATACAATCAATGACTAAACCAAATAGAGAACTCCACCATTACTTAAGACACACAACGTTTTTAACTACCATTATTTTAGATATACTTGATACCTAATGTTTATTATTTGTCAAAATATTCTTTTTTTACTAAACTACAATGAAGGATGTGCAAGTGGTGGATCACTTCTTTGTTTATTTGACAAACATCCTAAATAGATATGTTGATAAAACATAATTATACTATTAAAAGAAATATTAGTACCAACAACAAAACATAATTTACCAGGCAATTTGCTGTACTTAACTACATTAACATTGACTTTAGCTTAAACAATATTTTATCAAGTAGAAAAACAAACTATTTATGCTTACATGTTTGACCAATGAGTTCATTTAAAACACTGATTTTCTCAATACATAGAACAACAATCATGAACATGTAGTATGATGTAGGATATTTAATTTAACACAGTCATAGAAAAACTGTGTTAGAAGTTGTTAGATACAAATAGGGCTAGTATATTAATCAAATTAAACTATGCCCTTGTGGTTTGCAATAAAATACATAGATTGTATTACTAGACTGTGTGTATTATGTATGTAAATGTCTTCTGTACTATAGCAAACAATACAACATCCCAAGTGAAGCCAAGCCAATATTAAAAGATTCACAAACCTGTATCTCCAACAGTAACTCAGTTTTCCGACGCCGTATATCAATGAGAGTCTTTTGCTGTTCCGGTGTCAACTCTGAAAGGAACGGTATTGTGGCCATAAACATACGACAGTATTAAAACCTAGCCATTGAGGTCATGATATAATTGGAAAACAACTTGTTCTACGTCTACAATAGAAAAAATCACTATACATACCGGTGTGAGTAAAAGGATCACCATGATTATTAGCTGCATTGTTTCCACCTAGGGACAAATTCTCAAATTCACTTATCATGTCTAAAATATGTTTAAAAACAGTAAACAAAAGTTTACATAGTTGTAAAGTGCCTAGCGGCCATATTTATTTACTACGCTACAACACCACAAAGTACGACAAATTTACGACATACGTTTTAAGTGTTGCCATGCAAGCTATGTAATATTTTTAGGTTGCTATGTTTGGTTTACATATTTAGTCGATTATTAATAACGAGAATATAATAATAGTAGATAACAGTAATAGCTCATCCTCATTCTTTTCACGGAATGAGCTGTGAGCCTATAAGCTATTTCAGCAAATATTCAAATTATATGCCAAATTTCAACTAAATGTCTTCAGATTTTCTGGCCTGATTGTGTAACAGGCATCCATTCATAAAAAGTTATATCATTGATTTGAAATGTCTGTTTTTTACTGAACATAAATCTCATACATGCAGATAGGATGCAGCCAAAAAATTGGGAATTAATTAAACCGAAATTTAATGTAGGTCTATAAAACAAGCAGTAAACAGTAAATGGAATATTGGAAAAGATTGAATCACGACTATGATAGTCAAACTTGCTTTAAAAGTACAAAAACAAAAATGGATATACATCTAGATTTAAATACCTACTAGAATCTGTTAATCATCTGTTAATTATTATTATGGTGTAATCTGTGTCCGAGCATTAAAATTGTTGTCATTTTTAATCGGTATTGTAGCGCTGTCTACCTTCATACCATTAAGTTAAAAACTGTGACAACATTACTTTCTGTTAAGAAAATAATACTATCCTGTTTTGTCTTTTAAAGACGCATTATTTATTTTCTTTCTTACTCTGTCGTCAAATAAACTATTATCTTAATTAATAGTATAAGTACATTTATACAGGGATATGTATTCTATCGTGACCTATATTACAATCTCAAGTACAATGCTCAACTCTAACGCCATTTTAGATTTTATTCGTTTTATGACAGTTGCACGATTATTTTACATTGAAACGCTTCGAAACGATATTTTGAATCGAAATAGATGCATTCAATGAATCGATTTCAAAAACTCGTTTAGATCATAATGTATGGTTATGAGCCATATTAAATGAATATTTTACTTACCTTATCATAGAAATAAATTATTTGATAGACAGTACCCAAACTAGCGACAATAAATAACGATATTAAAGTAATGTACTATAGTTCGATACAGAATGCAATTTAATCGATTTTCGAATCAGTATTTTATGTGCATCCTTAATGTATTGTATATGTATATATTCTTTTATCAATCTAGGTAGGAGAGGAAGGAAGGGTACTTGTTCGATCGAATCGAATGTTTTCTGTGGTATGGGTGGGTGTTTTGGTGATTGAGCTTTGTGCTAAATGTAGAATTCATATTTGACATTCAAACAAGCTCTAGACCTCAAATAAACCTCAAATTAAACTATTCAGTGCCATCATTTCTGTATTGTATAATGCTTTGGTAGGCATCAATCTGCGACGCAAGAAAGAGAAGACTGTAATTTCCAAACCGGTGTAATTTTAATAGCGAAATAATGAATGACAATGGGTGCATACACTTAAATAATTTTAAGGCCGCCAAGGGTACAAACCCGTATAAAATAGTGCATGCTTTTTTTGTTTCGTGCACATCTTTTGAAGCTCGGAGTTACAAGGTAAGTTGTAATGCATTTTGTGAAAAATCGATGAATTATGTCCGATAGGGTAAAACTTAAATAAATAAAATTTCCTTCGTCTGTCACCCGTTTATACTCGTAAGTTGGCGTAAATTGTGATCAGCTGACTACTAATGATCTTTGACCTCACAACAGCTGTTTTACCGTAGGCATCCGTAGCGGAACGTGCAGTCGTGTGATTTTAATCAATTTTTCAAATGATGTTTTGGTTCGAAGATACTATATCGACTAATTAAACAAAATTCTCCTGACACAATTAATTATGCACTACTTACTTTTAAACATGCATTATATTTATATTTCTGAATAACATAATATACAATTGTATTTTATTTGTCAAAATCTTTTATTTTTTTGTACCTAAATATAGATGTTTATTTTTATTATCAGAATAAGATCATACAACTATGAATATTAGTACCACATGATTATGATAACAAATAAGCATAGCTATGACTCAAATATTTTTTCTGCTATTGCATTGTAAGTACCTATTGCAATTGTGTTTTGAACTTAGATTGATAGCATTGTTATTTAAAGTGTGTGAATTTTTAGTTTTATTTTACATATTAGGTATATATTGACAAGTATAATTAAATAAATGATTCTAAAAATAAATTAGCCCAGCATATTTTAAAGTTATATTTATATAGCTATTTAGAAAAGCAGTTGGCCAGTTTGTACTAAAAATCAATGTAGATCTAATAAAATTAAAACTAAAACTGTGACATATCTATGGTTTTCTTCTTTTATGATTTATCTTGAAGTAGGTATCTATTAAATGTATCTTTTTATTTTTCGCACACAGGCTACATCATGCCTGTGTTTCACTTGTGGCCAGCCAGGGCCTCGTATGCACTCCTGTCTACATTGCATCTTCTTTGCCTGCTACGGGGGACACATTCAGGAACATTCCAAGTCTAAGAAACACTTTCTATATGTGGATCTCAGCTATGGAAATATCTACTGTGTGCAATGCCAAGATTACATATATGATCGGGAGTTAACTGAGATTGCAATGCAGCATCGCATGAAGGAAGCCAAGTAAGTATTTTTTTTAACCCCTAATGCCTAAATGGTCAAAGGTATATTTGCACATGCAGTTGATATTAAGGTTTATATTTATAAAAATAATAATAAAAAGTCTTAAATCAACAAATTGCTGTTATTCATAGTAGAATATGTTACAGCTTTAGCTATTTTTTAAGCACAAATCTATGGTATTTATTACCTTATGTTTGTCTTATGTATGTATTTTATGTGTGTATGTAAGTTTATATGATTCCCTGCAATATATATATTAAAGATCACAAAGGCTTGCGATAATATCTATGAACGAAAAAATTGGAGAATCCGCATGCTGTCTCGTTACTCACAGTCGGAAACAGTCTCATTACATAACTCATATGCTTATGTCTGCATGACAATACAGATGCAGTGATGTGGATCCACTAGCACATTTTTTTAAAAACATAAAAGATAAATAAATATCCTTGGGACATTTTTCACACATGGCCAATCTGATTTCAAACTTGGCAGATTATACCATGCTAACCAAATAGCTACTTTTAAATACAATAAAACATTATGCATTAAATGTATGTCTCTTGTCTTTCATGTATATTATGCATGTATGTTTTTGTGTTTAAATTTTTAAAATAAACAAGTCTATCATTGGCTATTCAAGCATTTTGTGGAAGTTTTATTTAATGTAAATTTTATTAAGACTAAAATTCAACATAATAATTTTTTTATAATAAGATCCTACCTATCAATAACTTCAGCCATTTACGTATAATAGTCATTCTGAATTCAGATCTCTTGGAATAAGCGCACCATTTATGCCATGGCTACCTAACAACAACGAAGCAATGGCACTCAGACGCCTGCGTAAGCGTCGCCTCATCAGTCCCCTCACCACCATCGGCCTCCGGGGATTGCAGAATCTCGGCTCCACTTGCTTCATGAACTGCATTGTGCAAGTAAGTACCAATCATGTTTTCAAATGTTTTAGCAAAGCTATTACAACAGCAACTAGTTACAACTGTCTGAATTACCTTTAGCTTACTCTATTTCTAATTTCAATAAAAACAACCAGCCATGATTGCATTAAGACTCCCGTATAGGTATGTAAATCGCGTCTTAAAGCTATTTTCAGCTTTTCTTTATAGGTACCACCTTTTATACGCCTTTAGATCTTTTCCATCTACTTGTGGTAGTATAGTATCTGGTTTCTTGCCGAATTTCATGGCTCTCAATTACCTATAGTTTATATAGGTATTTTGTTGGCTTGTTTTGTTTCTCGGCAGAATATTTTGATATGTTATGAGGAAATATGTAAATTGGTCCTCCTGCGTACTGATTGTATGTACTCCGTAAGCAATAACAACATGCCGCACCCAGGAAAAGGCATATTTAGATACAAGGTTAAGGAATAACATTATCCCACAACTTTGCATCAAAAACGTCAAGGGTTTCGCGTCAAGCTATCTATATATAATAATATATTAATCACTAGCTGCGTCCGCGCGGTTTTACTCGCATAGTTCCCGGTCTCAGAGGAATATTGGGGTTGAATATAGCCTATGTTTCTGATGATGTAGCTTTGCATTGCTTAAATAATTATTCTGATCGGTCCAATAGTTTTGAAGTGTCCATACAAAAATACAATTCTTTCCTGTTTATTATATAAGTAGATATACAATGAAATAGCCAGCTCTTGGTATCTTGTTAATAATATTGAATTCATCCCATTTGCATAGATGTCACTTATTAAATACTTGAATTAAATTTTCAGGCGCTTATTCACACACCCCTGCTGAGAGACTATTTCCTCGCTGAGAAACACAAGTGCAAGGCACAGAGTTCTAGCAAATGCCTTGTCTGCGAAGTCTCGAAGCTGTTTCAGGTATTTATTAACATTTTAATGTTGAATATGACATATTTATTGACTCTTAATATTTACATATTTATCATTCATGAATTCACATTATAAAGAGCTTCATGAAAATACAAAACAAAATGTTTGGACTTTAACTTTTTGACTGGCAAAGATGTAATTCTAACACGATTGCAGTCGATATGTTGCTAACATACAATAACTATAACATAGTCTACATCGTTTTGAATATTTTAATGTTTAATGTAACCCAATCTAAATATACAGTCCTACTCATGGCTTATAAGAATATTATAAGTGTATGCTCTTTGTATTTTTTTAAGGTTTATTTTTTATAAAGAATTTGAACGTTTAAAATTTCAGGAGTTCTACTCTGGTGCGAAGACTCCCCTAACTCTGCACAGACTCCTGCATTTGATCTGGACTCACGCGCGTCACTTGGCCGGGTACGAACAACAAGATGCTCATGAATTTTTCATCGCTACCCTCGATGTACTGCACAGGTTTGTATAATTCGAACAGAATCACAATTGTCCATAAATCTAGAATCTATACATGGTTTTCCATGCCATTATTAAACTGATTTGTAATGGGTTATGGTTTTGTATAACAAACACATAATTACTTAGTATTATGATTGTTATCCATCTGTCTTGACAAAAACGATATAACACTTCTACTCGAGGTTAAATATCGTAGATTTTTTTTTATTAGTACTAATATGTGACCAGTATTATAATTTTATGATGTTCTTTGTAACGCACCGACTCACGATCATGAGGGTGCAGGTTCAAACCCCGGCCCGTACCTCTGAGTTTTATAAAAACTTATGTACGGATTCACACCACTGGGTTTCGGTGAAGGAAAACATCGCGAGGAAACCTGCATGCCCGAGATGTTACAATCAAACGCATGTGAAGTCCGCCAATCCGCACTAGGCCCGTGTTAGATTCATGTTTAATTATTAGTTAATAATAACTGAAATTATTTAGTCCTTATATATCGACTATATACCATGTATACACTAGGACCCATGTACTACCGGTATATGCTATTAGGTATTACTTTTACATATTATTTACATACCACATATATATATGTGGTATAGTGATAGTATGTATATATATATATATATATATATATATACATACTATACACATATACCATATACATACACCACATAGATACACATATACATATAAGGACCCATGTACTACCTGTACATTTATTTATATAATGGTTTGATCGTTCAAATTTTATAGTTGTAAATTATAAGGGTTAAGGAGAGGTCTGAGTGACTTAGCAAAATAGCAAGTCAATACCACTATATTCTATTTTCATCATCATCATAATTGGTGTAATTAATTATCATTATCATAATCTATATATCGACTCTACTTAGCAACATAGTTATAGTTATAACTATATTATTTAAATAATGGAACGGAAACTAAAATAAAACAATATTAAACTTACATAACAATTCATTAACATTTATACATATTTTATTTAACTCTGTTGTGTCGTCCGACAGATTTCTCCAACTCAATTATTATACTCACCGACCGATGTCCGCACAGCTCGACAGCCAACCAAGAAGTGCCGTCTGGCCGACCGCACGTCCTTTTATAAGCGGCGGTACGCGGCGCTTTCACTAAACATTCTTACAAATGCCCACTTAAAATACATTTTAAGTTTATAATCTAAATAGGTTTATAAAACAACTATTTAACTAATAACCGTTTTGAAAACATTTACTATCTTCAAATAATCGATAACACTAAATTATAATCTATTTCAAAGTGTCAAAGATCAAACAACTTATCCAATATACCATTATTCTATACTAGTGGCTCCCCGCGGTTTCACCCGCGTACCCGGGAGGTCTTCCATTTTCCCGGGATAAAAAGTAGCCTATATGTTAATCCAGGTTATAAGCTATCTTTATTCCAAATTTCATTCAAATCCATTCAGTAGTTTTTACGTGAAAGAGTAACAAACATCCATACATCCATACTTACAAACTTTCGCCTTTATAATATTAGTAGGATATCTTAATTATAATTCACAATATTCAATCTAACAGTATTAGACTTCCAGGATGTTATATTTTACTAATATACGTTTTCCTAATGGATCTACCAAACGGAAACACGTCAAAACCCACAAATACGGCAATTAATTTAAAAGCAATCTATCACCCGCGTGGTGGACTATGGCCTAGACCCCCTAAATCATTGATAGGGGAGGCTCGAGCTCCTCGGTCGAGACGTGTATGAGCCGATGATGATGATGTTCTTATTGCAGACATTGCATGAACGGTGTCGAAGAGAACACCCAAACGGAGAAGAAGGAGAACGGTCGTTGCAACTGCATCATCGACCAGATATTCACCGGGGGCTTACAGAGCGACGTCGTGTGCACGTCGTGTTCCGGGGTCTCCACCACCATCGACCCGTTCTGGGACATCAGCCTCGACGTGGCCGGCCCGGGCTCGCTCCAAGCTTGCCTCGAACGATTCACACGAGCGGAACATCTAGGTTCCGGCGCCAAAATAAAGTGCTCCAACTGCCGAGTCTACCGCGAGTCGACGAAACAGTTGACGCTCGAAACTCTCCCCATAGTGGCGAGTTTCCATCTGAAACGTTTCGAGCACTCGTCGCAGATCGACCGCAAGATATCGGCGTTCGTGTCGTTCCCGGCCGAGCTGGACATGACGCCGTTCATGTCGTCGCACCGGCGCGCCGTCGACGTGGGGGCGGCGGACAACAACAACGCGCCCGACGGTATTTTATCTATTTATTCTTTAATGTACACCACAAGTTACATAACATAAAACCGACCGGCTTGACCGATTTTATGAAATTTTATATGCATATTCAGTAGGTCGGAGAATCGGTTTCTATCTATTTTTCTAAATGATCACGAGAACGGGAACTACGCGGGTGAAACCGCAGGGCGGCAGCTAGTAAATTTATAAATAATTATAAAACTGTGAGGCGTGAACGAATGATAGGTAGCATTGATATCAAATCAAAAATATTTTTATTCAAATAGGCCAATATCCAAAGCACTTATGAATAGTCAGACTCTAACGCTCGGTTCGGAAGGTTGGTTTTGCTGAGAAGAGCCGGCAATAAACTCGGCAATTACTCTTTTCAAAACTAGCAAATAATACATTTCAAGGAATTAGTCTCACTGACAATATCTGCGTGGTGGGGAATGGCATGACATATAGTGTTGTGTATGTCAGGTATATTCGAGGACAACCGGTACTCGCTGTTCGCGGTGGTGAACCACCTGGGCTCGCTGGACGCGGGCCACTACACGGCGTACGTGCGCCAGATGAAGGGCAGCTGGTTCAAGTGCGACGACCACATGATCACGCGCGCCTCCTTGCGCGAGGTGCTCGATAGTGAAGGGTATGTATCTACACTTCATATTATAAATGGATGCTTATAACCATTAATGCCGTGGTAGCTCAGTTGGGAACGCACCGACTCACGATCATGAGGGTGCCGGTTCAAATCCCTGGCCTGTACCTCTGAGTTTATAAAAACTTACGTACGGATTCAAACCACTGGCTTTCGGTGAAGGAAAACATCGTGAGGAAACCTGCATGCCTGAGATGTCACAATTAAAGGCATGTGAAGTCTGCCAATCTACACTAGGCCCGCGTGGTGGACTATGGCCTACATCCCCTCAATTTTAGGGGAGGCTCGAGCTCCTCGGTGGAGACGTATATGAGCCGATGATGATGAACCATTAATGAAAAACCACAAAAAATCGAAAATAAAGATATATTCCCGTCTGATGGAATGCGGTTACCGTAACCTATGGACGCTTGCAACACCAGGGGCGTGACTTACGCGTTGCCAACCCTGTAAAAAAGTTGCAACTAGGCAATGAAAGGGACAAAGCGACACTGGGGCATTTTTCACACACGGCCAATTTGATTCCAAACTAAGCAGTGCTTGTAATGGTAACCAGATAGCTGATATACTACTTTTAAATACATAATTGTATAGATAATTACATCCAGACACAACAAGCAGACATATTCATGCATACAAATGTTTGTACTGCGGCGGCTTGAAAGTCAGGGTCACCAACCACAAAGCCAACCGGCCTGTTAACATTTGTATCGATTTGTTGTCTTAAATTTCCTCGTGACAAGATTTTAATTGACCTCTCTATTTTTCCAGGTATTTACTCTTCTATCACAAAACCGTTTTGGAATACGAATGCGTCACTTAAATTAATTGATTAATCTCACAAATATTGTATTCGGCCATTCGTGTATCTCACTGTATATCGTACGGCGGATGTTTGGGTTTGATTTGAAATACGTATACAATAAATAAATGATTCGATTGGAATGTTTAAAAGTAAGAAAAAAAGTCATGACTCTTCTCGTGATATTAGTGCGTAGATGTTTGAAAAAATCGATGATATCATCGTTTGATGTTTTTCTGCAAAATCATTCACGAATTTGTTAGAATTAAGCTTTAATGTAATGTAATACACGTAGACATTCTTCTTATTCATAAAGCAAAATTGTAACAAACAGTTATTATGACTATAACTACAACACTGAAAGACTCTTCTAGATGTTACTTTTCACTTTATTAAAATGCTTTATTGAGCTTCAAATAAATTAGATCGTAACGTACAGCAAAGATCACTATAACCTTCAATTTACAGAAAGGAAGTACTCCTTAAAATGCTTTAGTTGTTTAAGTTGAAAATTGAACATAATTTTCCATTTCAGTCACAAAAGTTACATTGGTGTATTCTATGGACCCTTCAAGTGTAAAAATAATGATCGTTAGATTCGGTCGGTTATTTGCTTTACAATAAAAAATCTTAAATAGAAGTAAACTAATCAAATTGTATTATATAAGGATGATAAATGTAACCAAGATGATTATGAATTATGTATACTATTAACGCCAAGTGCGTCTCATTCCTAGTAAAAGATACCTATTTTATGTTTGTGTATGTCATCTGTATGTAATTTTGATTGTACAAGGAACAAACATTTCAATCTACCTCGCTGTTTATCTCTTTTTTGCATTTCACTTGAGCAATGTAAAGAAATGTTTGAAAATTCTGATGTGAATATTGCTTGTATTACGTACATAAGGCTATGGGCACACATTTGAGTAAAATAACTTTTTGTGACATATCTTTATTCATAGTTTATTCAATCGATTTGTCTCGAGACGTGGTGTTATGTAAAATACTATTAGTTTGGTAAACTTATTAGTTTAGGAAATCTCGAAAAAATCAATTAGGTATTCCTACATCAATGATAAAAATCAAACATCATACATAAAATAAAATGTTGTTTATTTTATTACATACCTACTGCCATTACAGGCTCTCAGGTTATATATTGTGTTCGATATTTTATATTTTGAATGTATTTATTGGGGTGCGTTCCGTTTAGCTATTGTTTAAAAATATGAAGTTTTCTTTGGTTATTTTACTCTCGTGTGTGCCAGCGTAGAAGGTTTAAAATGTAGTTTGTAACCTATGACTGAACTGACATTAGCTTAATGTGATATTTAATATTTATGACTTGTATTAAAATGTAGTTAGTTGTATGGATTTTTTACATTTTCTGGAAGTATATAATTTTTTTTTGTTTATTTTAATCAACTTATGCATGAATGTATGTACTAGGAAATGATGAAATGTAATTCACTATTCATTTAATGAGTGACGTAGTATAACATGTGCTGATCATATTACCATGGCGAGTAAAATGATAATTTCTATGGTTTGTACCGTTGTATAGACTTTTAAACATTTGCTAGTATATAGCAACATACAACAAATAATATAATTTGCATTTAATATTATTTAATGATTCGGATCTGAGCCTAATCATGTATTTGAAATATCAGTCCATAATTATAATTATGATAATATTGTGATAGGGGTGGTGTCGCTACTATAAATAATGCCTAAGTTTATTCGTGACGATATAAATTAATCAGTTGATGTAATAAAAAACCTATATACATAAATAATCGAGCAAAAAAAATTAGACTAGGAATTAATATTAATTGAATTGTAGTCGATACAAGAAAAAATTAACACTATTCATTTTATAAAATGACTCTAAATGGCTGATATTTATAGTGTCTACTGCAAGAGGTATAAAAAAAATGTTTTTGAAATTCAAATTCGATTACTGATTTGCCGTATCATCGTAGGACGAGTGCCATCCCACATATGAGCCATCATTGTGAACCTCTAACACCTCGAGTTAGTAATATTAAAAGTCCAATTCGATACGATATCGTAACAAGAAAATTCAAAGACAGTTTTAAAATATAGATAAGGTAATTAATAAACATATGTATTTCTTAAATGGTTGATGCGCTACGGAAATTGGACCGTCCGTCATTCAAAGAAAATAGAAGCGCCTATCTTTAGTATATTGTCGTCATCGCTAACTGTATGTAAACCCTTGAAATATCAACATATAATCTACTCCCTAATGGCTACTCCCGATATCTTACTCAACACTTATGTATGCTTTAATCATACAGATTTTAACTCCCAATTTACTAATATAGCGCGATGAGTAAATTTCGCGTTTAATTAGCAAAAAAACATAGGACAAAAATAAACTTATTTTGATGATAATATATTTGTAATAACGGAATAGCTGTTAAATACAAATTTGTGTTCTAGATTTCGGGAGTAGGTAGTCTTATATATATAGTGAATCGGTGTTCAAAATGCTCAGTGTACCCCAACCATAAATTCCTCAATTGATGTTATATTGTTCAAAAATTAATAAACAATCTTATCTGTCTAATGTATGATGTCAAACATACATAAAAATATATAATTATGCAAATAATGTTTTCTTTATTGACCGCTTTTAGTAACAACAAATCAAACAGAAAAATCCGGTGCACCTAAGCGTGCGGGTCTCATATCGTATACTGATATGGTATGTGATGGAAGTTAACCTAGGTTGACAAACAAGACAATACGGTCTGATGGTAAGTGGTCACCGCCGCCTATTTATATTTGCAATACCGGGGGGATATGGAATATGAATGATATATGAGATTTAAATAAAACGAATGATGCTATAACGTTATTCATATATTGAAATTATCACAAACAAACTGAAATACATTTGCTTCAAGCAACATCACATCACATTATACACATACAAGATTTTTAATAAATAATAAACAAAAAATATATTAAACTTAAACAAAAAGTCATTAAATGACGACATACGTTGACAGTACCCTTTAAATCGAATGGGCTAGTAATAATTTGTGGCACTTATAATTGACAATCGCTAATCGAGTGTCCATAGTCGGACTTCTTGGCCCTTCGTTTAAATTTACATTGGCGAATAAATAAGACTCATTTAAATCAATTTAACGCAAATTCCTACTCCGCGTGTTGGCTTCAGAACATACAATTCGAATTTGAAATGACATGCAGTGACGTCAGCGACCTATTGTAAATTGACAAGGGCAAAATATTTAGATCGTATTTTATCAAAGTTACTCGATCGCTGTGGTCAATCTATACAAACGTTTCGTATATTTTTAAAGCATAAATATTTAACAGTATCACATCAATATCAGACTTCATTTTTCAATTATTCCAATCATATTCACCTTCACTAATAAAATATTCGACATTGAGATTTGTTTCTGTTGTTTTGAGATACTGAGATTCTTTCGTGTTGTAAATTTTATCCTCAGATTCTATTATATTATTTTAATATTGAATAAAGCGAAACATCTACGATAATACGCAATATTGCTTATGGTAGTAAGTGTTAGTAATTATTATTATTAGTATAACGAAGACAATTTAACGTTTACAGTACGGGGCATAATATAGTTAAGAAAGTGAGAAAAGTTTTGGAAGATTATTGTCAAGATGTTGATTTATTATCAGGGTTCTATCCCTATTCTATTGGAAGTCCTGTGGGAATAAACTGGTATTTTATTGAATGAATTATTATTATATAAGGTGGTTTTCTGAGTTTCACTCCACCTCTTCAGATGAATTTCACTACATTATGCCAATTATTAATCTTTACTCTAGGGTTAACTTTTGTTCGTATTTTCTAAACTAACATTCGATACTTTATTTTAACATGTAACGGTAATGCTGGAAAAAGGTGTTGTTACCTAGCTTCTAAACTGAGTGACTAGGCTATAATGACAGCAATTACATGGTTCATCTAGCAAGCAAATAATACATTAGACTGTTATTAAAATCTGAGTAACAGCTATATTATATAAGTTGTACGACTATAAATTAGTATAGTATTAAATAAACAGTATTATTATGATCTTCAATCATTGTAAATCAAATACATAGTTTAAGCTATCATTTAGCTCAATTTAAAGGGGTGCTTACTATTGATCTCAAAACCAATTATTATTTTTGGACTAGACAAAATATGAGCTGCGTGTTTATGATTTTGGCATCGAGCATGTAACCAATAGAGTAGAACTGTTAACAGTTTTGTTAGAAAACAAAATACGCCAAAACGCTGCGCCGGCCCCTGTGTTCTGATTGGCCGACTCAAGGTCAAGTGTTGCACTAGACGTACACACAGGTCTCTTATTGGTCGGGTACTGTTTTAGTTCGACCGTGGTTTGTTAGTTATACCAGTTATACGTGACAAATCATTGATGCGTTGCTAAACAAATGGCTCACTATTGCTACTCTATTGGTTACATGCTCGATGGATTTTGGTTAAAATATAACTATTTATCTGTTTTTATATTAAGTTTTGTTTTGAACGGTCATGAGCGACTATTATAAACGCTACTGTGAAAAGACAAAATCCTAAGATTCATCGCTTTAACAATAGTTGCCCATATGCTGTCAAGCTTAGGTTTGTATCAGAGCTGCAGGACTATTGTGAAATACTTTCGGAATCGAAGAAAAAGCCTTAAACGCACGTTGACCCAGTAATCTGTTAAGAAATCGGCTTTATCTTTGATCCCGAGAGACTCACAATTCGTGTAGGTTTTGTCAGGTTTAGTTGCCTTTGGAAGAGGATGTGTGTGGCGCTTGTGGAGTTTCGTCCAGTAAATTCTCGAGTTGTTTGACATCTGTGACTGGGAGAGAGCACGAGTACCGTCGGCAAACGTATGCGGCCGGCACGTCGCCGCCTCCGTTTCTGATGCGGCTCAATACTGGAATTGCGAATAGAAATAATTAATTTAAAAATGAATGCCATTCATCAGTGATTGATATGTATGCGGAATATAATGAACTTTCTTCTATACATGGTTAGAAATAAATATGAAAATTTTGTTGCAAATAAAATAAGAAAATACATTTATTTTTCATATTCATTAAATAGTGGAAGCGCGTCTTTTGCGCGTGAATTTCTCGGGGAGCTATTATAACATAATGATTTTTTAGAATGAAATATGTATATAATACCAGTTGGTTTCGGTTGCTTTGTTTACATCCTGCTCTAAAATAGGATTCAGATTACAGCATTTTAGTCATGGTAACAAACAAATTGACAGGCTTTCGCATTTACGAAACTTATTTTTATAATTTATTTCCGGAAAAAACACCTATTAAAAAGCAATCAGCATGTGAAGCAAAAACAAGAGTCAACGTGAATACGATAGGGGCGCAACACTAGACTCACGTATGTCGGACATACCGGCGGGCGAGTCGGCGGCGGAGGCGGAGGCGGAGTGAGGGACGTCCGCCACGCACACCACGCGGCCGGGCAGCAGCCGCGACCGCACCGCCCGCAGCAGCTCCATGGTCCGCGGGTCGCTGCTACCCCCCGTTATCAACACCTAATAATAATGTATCGTTAGAAAGTTCATGCAATTAGAAGAAGGTGAAAAAGGTCATCATAGCCAAAACACGCACACATAAAACACAACACACGCTACATTTACTTGGTTTCGGCCCGTAAATCTAGTTAAAACCAGCCAAGAACTGAGAACTAAAACCTATAAACAAAAATAATAATAAAATCCTGGGACATTTTTCACACACGGCCAATCTCATTCCAAAGTAAGCATCAAATGAAGCTTGTGTGATGGTAACCAGATATCTGATATACTACATATAATACTTTTAAATACATACATATTATAGATATTTACATCCAGACACAGAACAAACAGACATATTCATGCATACAAATGTTTATCCTGGGTGGGATTCGAACCCACCCGCGGCTTGAGAGTCAGGGTCACTAACCACAAAGCCAACCGGGCTGTCAAACACCTACACAACAACTAATATAGAGAATCCACCTCGTGGTTGCACCCGCGTAGTTCCCGTTCCCGTAGGAATACACGGATAAAATATAACCTATGACAATCACAAGTAAGCTTTCGAGTGGCAAAAGAATTATTCAGATCGGTCAAGTAGTTTCAGAGCCTGTTCATATGTAAACAAACAAACAAAAATCAAATCATTTTCAGTGTGAATAAAGGAAAGTAAAATTTTTCAAATATTGAAAATTTCATAATATTGAAAATAGGGTAGAGAAACATTTAAGCATTACCTGAGTGGGCGAATCGTTATAAAACATAAGCGCCGACATCATCTCGGGTAGTGAAGTAGGCGATTCGTTCAAGCGCTTCGCAAACGCTTTAAGTATCTTCTCCGCTTTTTCTCTCTCTGGCTGGCTATTGTTAGCATTTTTGGCTGCATAGCTCGCCAGTCGCAGAAGATTGTGACAGGAAACACTGTTACCTGAAGGCTCAGCCCCATCTTGGACTGCAAAAAACATAAGCACCATTAACATAAGTAAAAAAAACATAAGTTTCCAATATGTGTTTTAGTATATCGACTTTATTATGGCTTTTGCACCACCCAGATTATGGAACATATTTACTCTACCTCGATATCTACAACCATTGCAATTCCTAATTTATGCTGTAATATTTTAAAGCATCCATTAAAATTTTACCCACCTTCCTTGAGTCTCAATACCACAGTACTATCTTCAGCAGAACAAGTATAATATCCCCCATTGACTGAATCCCAGAAGGATTGATCCTGAGTCTTCTGGAGTTCCCGTGCCCATTGCAACCATTGTGAATCCAGGGATGCTTCGTACAGGTCAAGTAGACCTTTGATCAGGAATGCATAGTCGTCCAGGAAACCTTTAATTGGTTCCTTCCTAAAATATTATTATAATTATAAGAAAAGGTAGACATGTGTATGTCATTATATATATTGTACTTAAGTACTTTATGAAGAACTAGTAATATTATGTAATATATGAAACTGTAGTCCATAGCTAATGATTGGTATATTATTTCAATGCTACTTACGTTTGGGCAACTGCACCATCATCGCCTCTATAACACGAGTGCAGTAAAGTTTTCGTAGATGCATTATATAAGTTGTCTTTTATGAAATGAGCTGTTTTGACAGCTTCCTCTATTATATCCTTATCCCCCAATCCTTGACCAGCTTGCGCCAAACCAGCTATCATTAAACCATTCCAAGAGCACAACATTTTACTGTCTAAATGAGGACGAGGTCTTGTCTGTCGTTCTTTATACAAGATATCAATGCATTCATTGATAATTTGATCAAATTCATCAAGAGATATGCCAAACTTTTTTGCAGTTTCTTCTTTGCTGCCATATATGATAAGAACATTTTTATTTGTGAGTTCCCCATGTGGATCACTTTCTGGTGATATATTACCCTCTTCTTCTACACCAAAGTAGTCACAGAACACATCCATATAGGCTATAGAATTGAGTTTTTTGTCATCCAGGAGTGATTGTATCTCATCATACTCCCATACACAAAAAGCTCCTTCTTTCTTATGTTGAGCACCATGAACTGGATAAGAGTCAGCATCTTCGGCACTGAAGTAACCACCAGATTCGTGTCTGAGGTCCCTATTTACATATTTTATGATATCGCGTACTACATCGGCGAAAAACTCATTTTTTGTAGCAAGGAATGCATCAGTGTAAGCCATTGTTAATTGGGCTTGGTCATATAACATTTTTTCGAAATGTGGTACATGCCAGTCATTGTCAACTGAGTAGCGGGCAAAACCACTGGATACATGATCGTGGATACCACCCTTAGCAATTTTAGTCAATGTGTGAAGACACATATCCAAGCATTTCTTTCCTTCTGGGTGCCTTTTATCTCGAGCATAGTAATGAAATAGGAAGTTAAAAATGGAAGCCTGAGGAAATTTTGGAGCAAGTCCAAAACCACCGAAATGTGGTTCATATGAAGATATGTACCTACCAACACATTTCTCCCAAGTAGCCTCTCCAGGAACAGAAGAAGTGCTATCAGGGTCTACAATGGCTATCTTTTGCAGTGCCTCTATCACATTATTTCCTACCTCTAGGAATTGGTCATGGTTTTCCTTCCATCTTTTGGCTAGTGAAAGAAGAATAGACTTAAACCCCGGTCGCCCCCAGCGGTCTTGTGGTGGGAAATAAGTACCACCAGTAACTGGGCGTAACTCTGGAGTAAGGAAGACAGACATGGGCCACCCTCCAGCCCCAGTTGTTGCCGTTATAAACAGCATGTAAACACGATCAATGTCTGGACGTTCTTCACGGTCCACTTTTATGTTGACAAAGTGTTCATTCATAACATTTGCAACATCCTCATTTTCAAATGACTCTTTCTCCATTACATGACACCAATGACATGTAGAGTAGCCCACAGACAAGAAGATAAGCTTGTTTTCCTGTTTAGCCTTGTCAATGGCTTCCTGGCACCAGGGATACCACTGTACAGGGTTATGAGCATGTTGAAGTAAGTATGGTGATTTTTCGGTAACTAAACGGTTGGTATGTTTTGGTTGATGAGTAGGTGTTTCAGCTGTAGATGTCATTTTTATTCTATTATCACTGAAGCTTCTAGTAAGTGGAGGATGTGGTATGTTATTTTGACCAAATGTTGACAATCTATGGACAAAACATCTCATTAATAATGTAATAGTAAGTATATAGTATGTTACTGATATGATAAGTCGCATAGGATTGCATTGAATATTATTCCAATTTGGTGTTTAGGGGTCCATTGTATTGTATGCAACATAATATTTGTTACCTAATCAAAATGGTTGCATAATGGACCACATACCTATTTAGTAAAGGTTCATATACCTCATTTTAGCTATTGGAGTTATAATATAATTAAATATTATTGTAAATAATATTTCCATTCTCTTTTAATACCCGTAAACACGACGTGTAAACAAAAACAAGGTCATGTGATCAAACAAAACAAAACAATGCATACAACAACAATTAGGTGGAACATACCTATATTCTATAACCGTATTTACAATTACGAATCGTTTATAAGCCTAGGTTTACCTTTTAGGTAATCCCAGATCCCTGTGGCTGCAAACCGGGTTCGCAACCAGTGATTCCTTGGAAGTGTTCTGATTTAAACTAAGGCTTTTGAACCTATTATCACCTGTCGACAAACGCCGCAACAATAGCACAGCACGACCAGTAGGCATAATAAGGAGGTGAAAATTATTCCAGAATTTCACACTATTACTATTTCTCTTCCAAATTACATAATTTTTCACTTTGCGACATCCACGACGAAATTTATTTTGACATTTGAAATTGAATGTTGCTATGCGCAATGCGACTAAACAAACGACCGACTAAAAAACATACTACTAGTATAAATAAAAAAGTTCAGAAAACAAAGTCTGACTTTGGTAACAAGAATACTGCATGGTCTGCATGAAAATAAATTAATAATTAGATTATATTGTTTGATGGTGAAATGAAAAGGATTGCTTACGTCGATATCAGGTAAACTGTTACTACATTCTACCCTACCATTTTGTTGAATACTATTGCGAATATCGAGCGACTTTAGTATGGACTTTGCTTGGCTGCTTTAAACATTTTTTTAGAGACACACACAGAGAGAGTAGTCTATGTCCTTTCTTAGGCTCTAGCCTATTTGTGTACCAAATTTCATTTAAATCGCTTCAGTAGTTTTAGCGTGAAAGACAGACAAAGATAGTTACTTTCGCATTTATAATATTAGTTTTTATAGTCTCGTAGTGTTGTAAGTAGGAAGTTTAAGGCAAGCGTAATATAAATTAGTTAAGGTATAATATACCTACCTGGTTGATTTATTTATTTGCTTTTAACCTTTGTTAGTATTTTATAACCATATCCATTTATTAGATAAATGCCTAAATTATATTGTTTGAAACAGTATAATTTATTTTTGAGACGTCATTTAACTGCTATGATATTTAACTAAAATGAAATATAAATAATGAAAAGCTAGAGTAAGATCCCGGTACCAATTAACCCTGCATAAGCTTAGTAGCAATATATAGCATAACTGACTGTAGTTTTTTGCTTTACGATAAATGACAGGCACTTAGCTAAAATAAGTTAATGTTCTTTTTTTTAATAAACTTAGCACTCTAAGTAGGATAACTATCTACTTTAATACTTTTTTGAAGGAAATTATTAAGTTCAATTTATACTACGAAACTACATAAAAGGTACATAGACTACCGAACCAACAACTAGATAAGTAGGTACAAACCTGAAGATTGCGGTCGGCCGGTGTTCAAAAGGGTCGCATTACATATTTCATAGCATGCCATGCACCCTTGTGAATTCTGAATACATTCACGCATGCGCTGAAATCCGGACGCCATTCGGATCGGACTTTCACTTGCACACAATATGTTTTGACGTATAACTAAATGTCCACCGCGTTTGCCTAATGTGTTCTTGACACGAAACATTTATAACAATTTTGGAAATGGAGTCCGGTGTAAAATCCCCCTTATGATAGTGAAGTGACCGATTAGAGAAATTATAAAGGTAAGTGTTTATTGCACGTTTATTGGTTATGTTGGGTAGCTTGTTGTCGTCGGCTACTTTGTAATGTAAACATTTAAATGTTAATTAGACAGTATGTAAGTTAGCTAAATTAAAGTTATGTCAAACGTAATTTATGAATGCTCTTTTATTTCAGAACTGTTTCTAATTTAAAAGTTACTAAACAGGAGTCTTAAGGATAGATGTGCTCTTAATATTTTACTTTAAACTTCCAGTAATTTAATTAAACTTGGAATAAAACTTTATGCGTTCTTAGTAGGTATGTATAGTATACCATACTATACTAAATATGTATATACAATGTAACACAAAAAATAATGCAAAATATCTAAAAATCTAATCGCTTTTACGTGCCTAAGCACAAGGTATGCCTAGTGTTAAGTGGGGTATGAAATTGCGGACCGTTGCTATGGCAACGTCAAGAGGGTTGAAGCCCTCTGGTTTGTACCGCCCGCTCGTTTCCTTATTTCTCTCCCTCAGCTGATTGCCTATCTCGATGCTGAAACACAATTATGATTGAGTAACTAACGTTCGCATGATTTCATTTAATATACCCTTAGTAAATTGAATAAGTTCTTAAAACGCGTCGAAGACTTTATCGGAATAGGGTTGCATTGAATTGAGCCCAAGGATATAAAAAAATATTGTTAGGACTGCGTCAAGTACCTACGTATGTACGTTGAACGCTTACAAAAGTCTTACTTAACCAGAACAAATAACACAATAACTTTTTGTTTTATTTGTGCCTACTAAGTTACCTACCCTAATACTCAATACTCAACTATTAATAAAACATACCTAAACCTAAATAACCTTGAATATGTTTACTTGTTTGTTTTTAATAAAGAATATTGTTCCAGGTGCACCGATTAAGGAAAAATAAAAACGTGCCTTACGTTCAGCATCTATACCTACTTACTATTCCTCTATACTAAAGTTGTAACTTAGATTCAATTAAGTCGTTGTTAGTGACCTTTTCTGTCCACCGCAGTCCAACTCTTTCTATAAAATCCGAAGCGTCCAGTTTCAGTCCAGTTCTTGTAAATTCTGTCCATGTCTGAATTATGAAAGTAAGTGACAATCTTTATGCCGCAGGTATTATAGCAACCTTTCACGTTACGTAAGATTTGTTATTTGTTTCTTGTTATCAGAACTTAGGTAATTTCACAATACCCAAATTTAGGTACCTACTTGAAATCTCGCATCGAAACTGGCATTATAAATTGTATTACCTACTAAGAGTTACTGGTCTAGGATAAAAAGAAGAACTGCTAATATAATAGAAGAAAGATAGAATAGCGCAGCTAAGTGGATGGTGTTGCCAACAAAATGTCTGTGTGGGTGGGGAGTGGGTGCGCAGGCGGCGGCGAGGTGCGCGCAACGATCGCTGCCGCCACCCTCCTGTCTACCAACACCTCCATGGAGTCCGGGATCGAGGCAGGGGTGTTGCCAACCGTCACTGGGTCGCTGGCGTCAGCCCGGGATTCTTTGGGATCGCTCTCACGGGCAGCGGAGCCACTGTACGACACAGACCACACCGATCTCGGTTCAGAACTGGACGAGGCGGAAATCCGAAGGGAGTTGATGCATGATGTAAGTTATTAAAAGAATCAATTGGAATTTTATTGCACCTCACATTTAAAGTTGTAAAGTCTTTACGAAACCTTGATGCATTTTCAGAAATGGCGCCTTCTCTTTGATAGGGTGAGTAACATATCGTCATTATAATATATACATTAATAAATTATTCATTTATAACTATGATGAAGATATAGTATTCGCGGCAGTATATAAGTTGCTTTATTTTATTTCGCTATTTTTATACACAATTTTATTCGAACGCAACAGTAGAGGTCTAAGTACACTACATTGGTAGAGCACTAGGTATTAGAATACCTTTAAAATTAATTCATGTTTTCGAAGTTTCAGTGTTTAATAACGTGTAGGTATAATGATATACCCTTGAGGCGCTCGCATTCCTTATTGCTTTATACACTGTTTATGTAGTTAAGGGTAAGCAAATCACTAAAATAACAAATAATATATCAAAATGCTCGTAAACCTGACCACTTTTTCCACAAAAAGGCATAGCATATTTCATAAAAACTGTCGTTTACGATGCGGAAACAAATTTCAGGGAATATTCTTTGTTTTCGACTGATTAAAATGTACAGAAGCGGAGGCATAAAATGTTTATAAGTAGATAAAGGGAAGCGGTAGCGCCTCGGATCAAACGATATGTCGTCACGTACGAAACATTGAGATAATGTCCGCTGAAGATAGGGGTGCTTCATATTTTTTGTGCCACTGTTTTTGGAAACGAATGAAAATATTGTTTAAGTGAACGACACACATGACGTGTGAAGTGCGTGATTATGACATTCGGGACGCTGCGATGGAATTGCAATTAGGCGTTCTGATACGTGACCGTATCAGGGAGGGTTAGATGAATAGGCTAATAATAATGCGGCACATATTGTTGCAGTTCGATCCCGAGGGTTTTGGAGAGATTCCGTGGCCGGATTTCCTACAGACTCTTCAACATCCAGATTTCATAGCGCAGGTGCCACCTCACAAAAGAGAGGTAATTACATAATTCATATTCGGATATCTACCTTTTATAAAATTATTGTTATGAACACTATGTACCTACCTATAAGAGAAGATTTTTACTACTAGTTAATATTTGTGCAGTTGTTATATTGGTTTATTAGTCTAAAATATTTTAAAACATTAATAAATCCCTTTTCGCATTTTTACCCAGAAAAATATAACCAAATTTGATTTGATCTGGATCATGATTGTTACTGACAACGTCGATAATTCTTTCAGATACTCCTGGATAAAGCCCAAAGTGCAACCAGTGACGCAATAACGTTTCAGGAATTCGTCAATGTGGTAAGTGATTTTCCATATTGTCTATCGAAAACAAGGGTTGCCTGTATGTTGGCAGATAAGTAAATTAATATATTGATTATTAAGAGTTTGTATTTTATCAGTCATGCCTACCCAATTAAGCCCATAAATCCTTTTTTTACGCTCTCGTGTAATAAATACGGCGATATATGCGTCAGTCAGGCACGGCATCCTTTACCTTCGCAGTGGGTTAGGTTATGTCCCACAGCGCCTCCCGCCCGCCTCCCACAATACAAGACAACTAAATTAAGATCCGACGCCGATTACGCTTGGCTCGCGCGCGGTCGAAAGCTCCGCAAGTCACCAAACCCAATTTTGATACGAAATGTGTCCCATCCCTGCGTGATACGGAAAACTAAACGTTAACTTAAAAGTTATGCGAGAGAAACGCACATTCAAAAAGAACCCATAGCCTTATCGGGTCCTTACTGTCGCGTCTCGAAAGTCGATAAGGTCCAACACGATTTATTAGGTGGACATTTATTTTTGTATAGTTAAATATATTATCTTAAATGCGTATTAACACTGGGCATGGTCTTTTATTATTTATTTTTGTTGGATTAGAGCGTGATAAATAGAGTTTAATTAATAACGAGCACAAAGTCAGACAGAGAGCTTAGGTAGGTAGGTACCTACCTATGTATGAACTTAGATTATTTATAATCTAAGTGTATGAACACTTAAGTATATCTAAAATTCTAAATGCTGCATGTAGTTAGGTGTATTTTCCAGCAGACAAATACCTGAATGCTGGGTGAAAATAACGTAGCTAACGTAACTTTGACTTTTCGTTCTATAATTCAATACAAGAGGTCAGGTAAGCTAGTTTCCTACTTATTAAAACCTATGGAAATGTTCTGCCATAAATGTCTTGAATCTCAAAATGGTTAAGTGTCACAAAAAAGAACAGAGCAAAGAAAGAATAATTTCACTCACTCTCTGTGTAGGTGGTATAACTGATGATGCTAATCCATAATGGTATATCCATAGGTATTGATAAGTCGCCAAATCTCAGCATTTTGTAGCATAAAAACAGGTATTACTTATATTTTTTTTTCCCATTTGCAAATAAATTAAAAGACCCAGTGTTGAAATTATATTTATGAGCTGTTTAAAGTAATTATAAGTGCCTCATTAACCCTCATACATCACTTATTGTACTTAAATGCCAAACTCGTGTGTACCCACAATTAATTTATTCGCCAGAGGTAGGCGATATTTTTGCAATATTTGCATAAAAGAATCTTAAGTAGCACTTTAGGTCGACCTGATGCCTGCTGTGAATTATGGGTTGTCCTTTGTATTTATTAATTAAGTTATATTAAATATATTTAAAAGTGTTTATAATTTTACTGGTCATAAATATTCTAATTTTATAGAATTATGTGTTGCGGATATTGTTTACTATCGTTTTTAACTTCTGTGAAGAAGAATGAAGATACATGAAGATACAATTGGCGATTTGTTTACGTTTGTGAATGTTGTATCCGGCAGAATACTTACCGAAACGGACATTTTATGTATTATTTATCTTATTTACTAAACATCTTTTCCTATATGAGAATTCTATACCTACTAAAAGCGTAAAAAATCATGAATAGTAGAGCTGTTGTCACCTCGAGAGTTGTATTCATACCGGCGGCGTTTATCGAAAATGTTTTGCGTACAATTGTTCGGATAGTCGTAAATCAAAATTAAATTCGACGTATAAAGAGACAACGAGGGACACTGCAGGGGTCGTGGGCGTTCATGATGCGGCATTCTTATGCTAATCCAAGCGAACCACATACGAACGGGGTGGGCTAAATTGTTATTTATATTGTCACCTCGTGTTTTTTTATTCGACATACTTATACCTACCAAACTCCTGGGCTAAATTGCTGGCTGACTTCATTGCCACGGTCAAAGATATATTAAGGAAACTTAACACCGAAATGCCATTATAATTTTTTTCATAACCCCCATATTAAGGCTGTCGACACAACAACGCCGATTCTTGTATCAAATAAATATGAATATAAAGTTAGAGTAGAGAAGAGACCAAATAAACATTTAAATCAGCTAGTTATTAACGGTACCTATATAAAAATTATAAATGGAGATGGACCTAAACAAATAATATTCGATCATTGGACAACAAAAGACCAAAATATACCTACAGTTGTTTAATATACTCTGAAGAAACTAGCAATCTTTTGTTATGAAAATATACTTTTAGGTCGGTGGAATGTACCTAAATGATTGATGATCAGCCCGTGACTGGAACAGAAGCTTTTAAGGAAATCGTACTCGCTCGGTAGAGCAATTTCCTAACAGGAAATTAACTCACTCAATTTATACCGATCGAACAACGATAGATTAAGTTTACTGTCGAATATATTTAAGTATATAGGGAGGTGCATACGTTCGTAATGTCACTTAGTGTAATGAAAATAAATATTTATGTTGTAAAGTCGTGAGGCAGGCTTCATGCTAACCCTAAAATGGCAGCATTTAAGTATTACCTGTCTTGCATCACAAAAAAATTTTGACCGACGCCGCGGACCTTAATCAATTTATGGGGCGCTAACTGGAACACGAAAAATGTATTAAAGCTCACTGTGGGAACGAGCCACACGCCAAACATAGTTTTAGAATACTCGTAATATTTAATTCCAACCCAATTAACACCTACATTAGGAATCTCTTCAATCTTTATTATTTCAATCATGATAATAATGCATTTTACACTATTTCCTATTTAGGTTTTAGGATTCTCTTTCTTATTTATGTTCACTGAAAAATAATTAATAAATTGTACAAACAATCGACAAATTAGAAACTCATGATGCGTTACAAATGCACATTGGGAACAAAAACAATTACTTAATAAAACACACCTCAATCAAAATTAATTGCTTTACGCATTAATCTCTTTATCTTCCCTCACCTACAAAGCAACGTGTCCGTTCTTCAAGGTAATGGAAGCAATCATTCCAGATAAGATCCCTCTAATGTGAGAAAAGGTAGACGTTCCGTTCGGATCGTTAATTTAATTTGAAATAATAAAAGTTATATCCATCATTTATCACTTTCGACAAATTTATTTTTAAATGCCCACTTTGATGTCCTTCTTATCTGTGACTGGCCGTGGGGTGGGAGAAAAAAGAGGAGAGGTCTCTTAATAAATAGTTGTAGGCGTGCCGCTGTCGGTGAGGCGTCAAGCCGTCATTAATCCGAGGTGGCGGCCGCGGCGGCGCGGCGCGGCGTGCGGCACCGGCACCCGGCACCTCGCCGTCGACAACACTCCACCGGCCCTGCTGCTAGTGCACCACTAGTAGGCGACATGCCATCGGGTGCCGAACACCTTCGTTACTTGGGGTTTGAACCATCATTTAGAAAAAAAAATCTTATTGTATCCCAAGTATACGAGGTCCTTATTTACCTTTATGTTTAAACGTAAATAAAGTAGGTTCTTATAGGTCAACAAAAAAAGAAATAAGTGCCTAATTCGTTAGCGGGTCCTGTCGCGGGGCACATTCCATAGTCGAGTAAGTTTTCGTGTTCGGTCGGACTGTCCGTCCGTAACTCACACGGTATCGGTGCCATCTAAATTGAGATTTTATTGACGATTACTGTTCTAGCGACGATATCGTTGCGATCTTGGCGCCCGGTCCGGTCTGGGCTCACCGCGCGCCGCCCCAGCCGCTCGCTTTGATCACACCCTTGATGAAATACTCTGATTTTATTTACGTTGGATAAAAGAAGAATAATGAATCTGTGTCTTAAAATATCACCGATAAATCTATGTTTCTTCTTGATCTGGTATAAAGTTTTATCATTCAAAAGCCGAAAAATAATATTTCCAAAGCTCTTTGATAGCACGATATACCTATCGACAAAACTATCAAACTAGACATAAGGAACATGAAGGAACGATGGAAACTGAAATACAATTTAATTTATTGCCATCTAATATATCTACACAGACGACAATGTATTTTGGTACCCACCCATTTTTTGTACCTATGTGAAACAAAAACACTGAATGCCACTGCTTGATATTACATTAATAAAACACACACTATTAAGGATTGAATTAATCGGTATTTTGGTGCTAAAATATTTTCGGTCAATACAAGTGGCAATTAAAGTAAGCTAATCACGAAAAAAGTATTTCAACGGCTATTTGTTGACATTGATCGGGGCATTAATTTCTATATCGCCTATTGTTCCTCGGCGCACAATGCAAAATATTCCAAAGGTCCAAGCCAGATATTTTGTGATTTTTACAACTTTTTTTCCATCGGCACGATTGTGATCTCGATGTACAATCAACATTATCATACAAAGAGGATATCTACTCACTCACCTTAGAAGCATGCGACTAAAAATGCCGTTTACACATTGTATATGGTGCTCTATAAAGGCGGTGAATTTTTGCACATGCTCCGGTCAATGCAAAATGTTGAATTCATATTTTTTGTAGATGACTTTATATGTTCGATGATGAACCTCACATAAACACGGTTAAGATAAGATACGAAAGTATTTTTTGATAGATGGATACATACGAGTTTCTGTAGGAGTTTATTACGTTACGTTTCGGTTTATTACGGTCGGGATATGTCGCCACAATATTACAAGTCAGAATCTGAAATTAACGAAATATTTATAAAATAGGTAGATTTGATTTGACATTCTGTGATTACGGGCAAGTAAATCATATAGGCATGCCTTACTATTTGAGCATGTAAACAGATTTGAATTTATTTCCCGGTAGCATTTTCGCTCATTCAGTATCTTGGGTGCCTGTTAAAATTATCGGATTTGCATTTATTTCTTCAATAGATAAAAAATTGTAGTTGGTGTTAATATCCTTTTAAGGACTTTTCTACATAAATTTGCCACTCCAAAAACTCATGATGAAAGTTTCGGGTGGACAAAAAAGGGCGGCATCCCTCCGTGGTGTAATGTCCTGGGAGGGACAAATGATGATGACGTTCAGAGGTCTCCGTGGCGAATCATCGGTGGGGGTTGATGGCTCGTGTAATCGTTACAGTTTTTTTTCTCTAAGACCACACCGGAGCAAATTTACAGTAATTTCACGCGCGGCGAGTTCACACGCACCTGTGCCCTTAGAATAGGTTTGTTTACGTAGATATCTAATAAAAGGGGTTAAGTTAAATGTCTCTGTTATATGCCCTCTTATCACGAACGCTAAGAACTATGATAGATAAGTTTATTAACGTAATATTTTAAGCCTAATTATATTCATGTGGATGATATCACTATCCTATAATGTAAATTTGTAGGTAACATTCATATTTCGTATGTACGATCATCGGAAAACCCAGGGGCCAATTGGTTACACCCGTAATATCTGCATTATACACTTGGGAGCAATGAATCGCTCATCTTAAGTAGTCGTTTCTTTATCCTTGTAGAGAAATCTATTAGGCTATTATCAATCTAAATAACGATAACATTCTTGAATGCAAAATTTTCTACACATGACGAGATTTACACGTAAAAATATATAAAGATTGTGAACTTATTACTTATATTAGGTATATAGATATTATCTATACTTTATAAAAATAATACTTCATATGATCTATGCCATTTTAGTGATTTTTTTAAATGAAATTGACTTTAATGTTACTGGGTGGTTTTGTAGAAGATATATTTAAAGTTGTTTATGAATTTATAGATATTGTTAACAATTAATATTTCCGCAGTGTTTGTTATACATGTATCAAATTTAATATGAAAAACTATATTCGAATGTGCATTGCTCTCAAGTGCACCTACCTAAGTGTACCTACATTTGTGTTTGTGTACAAAACAAAGCTAAGTCATTAAGTCACGGATATGTTCACCAGTTCACAAATAGATAAATCTGAGTTGACAATGACATTCACATTCGCGGTGAATGAACTGTTGCGAATATGTGGAGGTGTCGGTCGTAAAGATTCCAAAACGGGCCCCCTCATGATGATAGCATGGCCCCGGCCTCGGTGACATCACCCCGGTAACAACAATAACCACTGCTCCAAATAGGCGTCCACCATCCTGACTCGACCGTAAACAAGTGGCATTTAAAATAAGAAATTGTAATCAAAAAAGGATAATAAAACAATTCGACAGTTAGCCGAGAACAAGGCGCGTTGTCCATGGAATGCCGCTCTCTATATTTAGCGAGCTCGTTTGCGTTGTGTCGAAATGAATAATATAATATGAGAGAACAGAAGTTGAGCGGTGCGTATAAATTAGCAGATAATCGACCGACATCACCTGTCGATGCCCACGCGCACGCGACTGCGTCTCGTGTGCCGCGCTTGTTGATTTACGCCGCGCCGCTATCTCTGCTCTATGATACTGAAAGCACGTGCCCGCTATCCGAATAGACGTAAATAAACTTACAGATTATCTGCGTAAGGAAGTTTTCAAGAGGCGCTCGTCGAGGTGCCACTTTCTAATCAGTATTTACAAACCTGTATCCTGTACGTTGTCGGGCGGTGGGCGCACTCTCTGTTGCTCATGAAATCGTTCCCGATGAAGAGATAAGAGAAGGGCGATGCCAGACGCCTCCCGGACTAAATATTTACAGTGCGACTGTAAGGAAACATAAATAGTGTACGTCCGACGGCCATTCGTTAGTGCTGTTAATTGGATTCGTCATGCAGCCGCGGGCGATCGTACGTCGCCCGACGGTCCGCGGATCATCGCCGCCGCCGCCGCCCGCGCCGCAGTGGACAATCACAATCCTAAATAATGTTCGCACTCTAAACGCTAAATCAATAACCCATGGAATGAAGTATGCCCAGCGTAGGTGGTACTAACTTCTATCCGAAACAAAGATTAAACAAAGTTAGAAAGCAGTGATCCCATGGAAAGAAAATAAAATGTTCACATGGCATCATTAAATAAGAATGCATATGACCAACGCAAATTATAATTACATGGTAGGTTCATATACACATAGAGATATAGGGTAAACGCCCCTAATGCCGGCGCTAGCATGTGTTTGACGTCTGGATAATAATAGGTCATATCTTTACTGACAATTAAAGTACCTTTCTCAGGGAGCTTTCAATTAAACGAAGCACTGGAACTGAACTTCAATCCATAAGAAATAGTCCTATGCAGTAAAAAAAGCTGGACAAGTGCGAGCACGGAGGTTTCCGTATAAATTAATGCAATTAACTTTATATCCCTAGATGTAGGTATCTAATAAGATCTACGATACCACGTTCTACGAGTGTTGAGTCGGTGGCATTTGTAGTAGCTAGGACAAATAACTGTGATTTCTGTGCGCATTTATCTTTCAGTGCATACTTACTTACTACACAGATGGATATATGGACACCAAAAGTCTGACCATAAAAGTGCCTATTTTTAAACGCAACGCAAACATCTGTGTATCTATCTGTGGCATTGTAGCTCCCAAATGCATGAAATGATTTTGATTTAGTTTTCGCAGAATAAGTACCCAATTGTAGTTCACGGGTTTTTTATTTATTTATCTTAATTGTAGTACGACAAAAGCGATAATTCTTAGATAGACAGAGACCACATAATTTTCTCATCTTTGAACATAAACCATAACTATTAAATAAAATTCCTCTAAACTTGTTTGTTTAAAAATTACATGTAGGTACGAATGTTTTTTTTTCCAATGAATAAATCACTTGCGTTATTGTTTTAAAATAAACGTGGTACCTATATTAAAATGGTGGTAATTTCATGGTGGATGCGCTTAGGCAATTAGTCAATGTGACGCGGACGTGAGAGTAGAGAGTGGAGATATGGATCTGGGTGAGTGCTGCCACATTTTATGTGGTGGGAGTAGAGCTGGTCACACTGCATGCTTCTGCTTGAATCGAGAAAACTATGTTCCCATGAGCACCACTGTATGTAGATTTAGATCGGATTAACCCAAGTATCAAATAAATTCAAATTATCTACATTGTATTAGGGGTAAAATAATGAGATCATGTGCTCAATTATTAAAATTCTTCTTCAAATTATTAGCTTTTAATTTCGGACGAACTCATAAGTTTCCTCGCTTACCCATGTAAATGAAACAACCTGGAAAATGCTTCACACGCGCCTTCGATCCGAACTGATAGACCCATTAGGTATTTTGTATCACAGCTAAAACTGACAAAGATATTTACAACTAAATAGTACCTTCTGTACAGTTCTCATACTGCAGCCAGAACAACATATTAAACCAATCCAACAAACAGCCAAGTACCTAAATCCTTACTGTTTATACAATGATATTAAATAGGTAAAAGTAAGTACTTAGACAAAAACAACGTATATTTATTTGAACTGGTGAGGTCAACAAAGCGTCGTACAGTGTATGTGTTACAAAAGCGCCCAGTAGTGCAGACGTGCGTGTTTGACCTGTGCATTAGCAGCGCCCGCGCAGCCCCCGCCCTCGCGGCTTTCTCACGCCCACGGCAACACTGCGCTCACCTTTCTTCTTTATTGCTCACTATTCTCTACCTTTGTTCTATTACATTACAATAAATAATTTAAATTGGTTAAATGATGTATTGTACCTCTTAGTGCAACGGCCAATAGATGGGTCGACATATCACAGTCATAAAATTAAGTTATCGTCATCACTAAGTCTTAAAACCCGTAGCATGTTTGTTGGATTTTTGGGGTGGTACAAACATATAATTTTATTCATTCCACGTTCCTAATCGATTTGATATCGGCAATTTTCCAATCGGATTGCGTGTGGCTTAACTCAATAAAAGTATGTGTTCCAAAAAGGATCAAGTGTGTTTTTTGTCACGTTCAGTAAATTTTGAGGATATAAAGGAATAAAATCATCAAATAAGCGATTCAATGCAGCGGAACTAAATTTTATGCGCACATTACTGTGCCTACGCATCCGCCACACAAGTTGATTCTTTCTCTTAATCCCCAGTTACCGAGAAAACGTCTAAAATAAGCCACACATAGGCGGCCGGGCCGGACATTATAATCAATTGTTAGTGTCCTCTAATGTGTTGTTTATTCCACATTTAGCAGCGCCACAAAAGTAGAGCTCTTTGTCGCAGACTCGCTAAAAGATTATGATGTATTTTGTAAAGGATTCAGTGCCAACTACGTCGGTGTGGCCCATTGCCCTAATCTGTTAATACCTGTAAGAAGCAGGAAGTTCCGAATTTTTTTTTGTAAAAATATTAGAGAGGATTAAAATTTTGTGCCCTCGTTGTAGTCGGTGAATAGGAAAACCACCATACAGACTAACGTTAATTACTTGTTTTATTTATTTTATCGGGGTCTATCTGTGCACAGCTTTTATCAAAATATTATTTTGACTAACCTCGTTAATTATACATATATATTTGATAACGTGACATCACGTCTCCGCTTCGTCTCGCGTCTCGCGTGTGGGTAGACAATAGGTTATGTTGCGTGGGCGGGCGCGGCCAAAACGCGAGCCTACGCCGCGCCGCCGTCGACCGCCGTTCATCGCACTGTATACTGTGCTTATGCTGTCTTTCCACCAATGATACTCGTTAATACATCGTAGCAAGCTAAGCGGTAAGCGAATGGAACTGTAGCGAGGTATCTCAATTCCCAACAAAACTGAGCTAAATAACCGTCTTATTAGTTGCTATAGCATACATCCCTAAGCTTCGAAGCTTAGCACATCTAGTGGAAATTTAACTTTATTTATATTTTATTGATTAATTAACATCAGATATGGAAGTAGGCGACCGAGATAGAGATTTCTAAACACCATTTGTGTTTTTTTTACTTTGAGCACATTTTATTGATATTCGAATTTAAATTATACCTACATTCTGGAAAAGGATTTATTTATGTACTTCGTTTCCAATAAAGTGGTTACAAAGGTAATTCTGAAAGTGTCATGTTATTACAAAATCGGTGTGTGGTATGCGCAGCGCACACGCAGTTGGAAGCGGTGGCCGGCGGCCGCCCCGCGGGGTCTCGGGAGCTTTGTCGGCGCCCCCCGCGGCTCACATCTCCAACTTACGTGAAAAATTGCTCTATACTACATTTTATTATGTTAATACAAAATCTCAAGATCAGAATTTGTACCTTTGGAATAAAATACATTTATAAAAGCTCTTTATGTCTCTTACGCTGATTTTGAATGCATGAGCAAGGATGTGTTTGTTTTGTCACTTTTACGAAAGCCAGCATTTAGTATTAGCATTTATTTCGATTGGGCAAGCTAAGTTCAACTTTATGTGTTAGTTACAAAGTCCATAAATGCTTGCAACCGGTAATGATTTAGAATTGAGGATTTTATTGGTTTTCGTACTGTGCGCTCTGCGGTAAAATGTCTCAATAAAATGTTTTCATATCCAGGTCTTGGTGGTCCATGCATAACATTAGGTCTTGTTGGTATTCTTATATTTTTTAATATTCTTTAAAATATAAGCCGTTTTTTTATATTTTTACTTGTCTTTTTATGTGGCCAAAGCAAATTGGGCCACTGCCCTGATTTGAACATACCTAATGGTAACAACTGATCTAAATTAAAAAAAGAATATAAATAAACTAAATCAAAGTATATTTTCTAATGTGGAGTTGCAAAGGTCGTGGCTAATCAAAATTGGTGTGTCGACAACTCAGCGCATTACCGATGAAGTCGTCAACGTTGAGAAATCAATTCGTCACCGGTCAACCGCTGTGATCTACCGTCGAGACTCGTGACAGCAGGTGCGGGATTGTAACGATACGCTCCGGATCGGTAGCGATCAACAATTTGATCGATTATTTTCAAATAATCCGATACTGATATCTCGAACGCTAACCAAAGTTCGGTCACGTCCCGATACAAAAAAAACACCCGCCAGTAAAAGTCGTGCGGAAAACTCTAATCGATTTTATTACCCCTAGATTTATAAGTACATATATATTTCCTGCTGGCAATGATAATGTAAAAGTAAAATAAGTTAAACAACTTATTCACGCCGCATCAGCATGCAATGCGAAAGCTCTCGTCCTGCTGATAAATCACAAAATCAGAGGCAGCAGGTAGCGGTAAGCACTAGTGAGGTGCACGCTGTACAGTCACATATCGATAAATGAATTAAAAACTCGATTGTTATCTTGAGTTATAATATCTATATACTTTATTGTTTAAATATTGGTAGGTATACATGTTAATTATTCGAAACCGTTTGCAATTATGTTAAGTATTTTAAACAAACCATTGTTGTTACTTATTAGGTTTACTTTATATTACTTATATCTTAAATTATATTACTAACCACCCTTAGTTGTCTTGTCACACTGAAAATAGTCGATGACATAAACGTCATTTTATTAGCATTTTATTTTATAAAACAGAAGTTATCGATATAGTGATACAGAATTGTTAAGGCCCATTTATAATTTATAATAACTTAATTTTTTGACAAGCCCCGTAAACCGATTACTACTAACAAGGTGGTCCTTGACGGCATCCCTCTCTCTCTTTCTCACGTTTCGAATAAATTGTCTCCTTTTGTAAAACGTGATGATACAGTGTAAACACGCTGAGAGATCTGTGAGATTGCCACCTTTAGCCTATTTCTGTGATGAAGGTGTCTTGACTGAGCCGTCATACATAAATATTATTTATGAAGAATAATAAGCAGATAAGAATCCGCTAGCGCTTCGTCTTAAATTTTAAACATTGGAAAGGATACATTTTACATTTTAATGCATACATGTAATGGTTTATCAGAATATTTACTATGTGGAAATGAGAGTCATTTTATTGGCTATCAGTAGAAAACTTTTATCAGAAATGAAAAATGTATTTTAGTCACTCAGATGTATTAACCAGCATGTCTTCATTAACAGCAAGTGTAAGTTGCTTCTCGTTTATTGCCATTTAAATGTTGAGCGGAGTGCCAGTGCCAGAGCTAGCGCTACTATTCCTGTCTTGTCCCGGGATAGCGTTCTTGGAATGCGGCGGAAGTCCCGGGCGGATCCCGCGAGCCGCCTCCTTATTAATGGCCTGTTTAGACGAGCTCCTTTGTTACTCGCTCACGTCCTGCCACTTCAATGAACCACGTACTAATGTCTACACCTAAAGATGTATAACATCCGATACTGGTTACATTGGACGCTACAAATAATGCTGCGAGTTAAAAAGCGTAACGGACAGCGCTCGAAATAAAACATTCGACGACAAAAACAATAGAAGGAAGGTGCGCTTTGGCATATTCGTTCTCAGTTTCGACTAGTTTAAATTGACGTATCCTGTTGTCAGATTTCCTGGCGTTAATCCTACGGATCGGGTGTTTAAATTAGTTACGAGCGGTTTGACTCTTTCTTTGATGTTTGATTGGGTATCCTTTGAATGGGATATTTTTAAGCTATCGATTTGTTTCTGTGAAATAAAGGTGAGTCGTAAACGCGACCGTAAACGTTTCGTCATGGAGATAGTTTTGTGTTCCTTATATGTTCATCGAGTCGTGAATCATTGCGTGAGTCAAATTAAATGCACGTCAAATCCGGCGACATTCGCAAGGTCGTGCTATTGCCCTGTAGCTCACCATCCTACATCCTGTCTCGTATCGCTACGCCTATTATTATTATATCATGGAGATCTGACAGTTGTTTATGAATAAATTATTTAAAATTTATTCGTATTGCTTGCTGAACAGTTACCTTTTTAAAAGTCACCTATACAATAAAGTAATGAGTACGTATAAGAGTAATAAGTGCCTACTTGTCATGTGCCGTAGTTACTGAACTAGCCACTGAGCTCGTAACGTGCGCTTGAGCATGGTCGGCGCGGCGCGGCGCGGTGTATCGTCGGGCGCCAGTAATCACAGCCGCGATCAATGAGAGCCCATTCACGTCGTCCCACGTGCTTCCACTATTGTGTACTGAACGCGCTATGTTGGGGGTCGGTTAACTAGCTGAATCAATTATTAATACCATACCAGTGTTTTATTGCTCAAATCCCTGTACGGTTTGCGCAAATTATGTTAGCATTGAATTTTCATGATAATCAATTTTAAAAAAGTTTGGGGATCAATGGTATTGGTATTCTTAAATTATAAAGTAGGTATATAAGTTTTGTATGATATTTTTCAATCTTTATTTACCTACATAACAAGATTTAAAAAATTACCTTAATTGGTTACAGTAGCCGTAGTTTTGATATGTAATAAATGAATTGAGGTGAGTTATATTAAAAATAAGTATAGATTTGCAATGAGCTGAAAGTATTTAAATTGCTTGTATATATAGGTATTTTCACCTAAGCATTCTAAATTCTCTATCGTCCCGAAGAAAAGAGTTCAACGCTAGAACGTATGTTAGACATACAAAAAACACAACCATCGTTTACAATAATAACCAAATCACGCGGTAAGTACACATACATAGTAAACTAATTTCTTCACTCAAACACAAACAACGCACAAAACCTGAACAAATAAAACAAATAGTAAATTTCATTTATTTTCGATGCGTCGCTTACCGCAACGGCCTAGAGTAGATGATTGCTCAATTACCAGGACCTCCTTAGTAGAAACACTAACATTGATTAAGGAAAGACAACATTTTCGACTTTATGACGCTGAATATAAACGCTTTTTTGTTGTGTTGCATAAGTTATCTGAGTCGGCATTACACAAAAGGTGGCTCGGAGTCAGCGCCTTGTCATTAGAGCACAATCAAACATTATGTTTAGGGATCGCCGACAGCTTAACCTGAGTTTTTCATCCGTTTCATAATTTGTTATTTCGGATTATAGGGAGCGTGCCGCGGGAGACAAAGTAAACATGACCAGTGTAGTGGTGGAGAGGCGCGGGCGGCGGCGGTGGCGGCGCGTCCTGCAAACAAACGACAACCGCCTCGCGATAATTGAACGTCATCAACTTTTTGCTAACCACTCGTTCACAAATGGAAATAACCTACTTTGTGGAAACGAGTGTTTTATACTGTAACGAGTTAGATCATTTGGCAGAAGCTTTCTTCTTTAATCAGAATGTGTAGCGATATGGAACACTAGGCTACATATAATTCACATACCTTCCCACCTACCCACAAACCATCTCGGTGATTGATGAGAATATCATAGCTTAACATCGCGAAGTCAGAAATTAATATTCATACTGACATTATCATTTACTCAAGCAATATCACATTGTAGACATCGTTTAAAATTATACCTATATGCTGTCGTAAGCAGTGAAGTAGGTACCTAATTAATTTCCATGTTAGGGAAAACTAAATAATTCTGTTTTTCTAACGATGCTTGAGCTCAATCCTTTTAAAAGACACAGAACAGGCCACCAAAACAAAACGTAATAACATCATCTAAAGAACACACACAAACATCATCATGAAATTGTTAATTTGCACTAATTTAATTACTTTCACACAGTAACAATTGTTCTAAAGCGAGTTAAAAGATGTACTCTACAGATATTATTGTCGGGTTATTGACACCTATTATATTGCTACATCTAATTAAGTGGGAACCACAATTATAACTACGATTTCTCTTCTGAGATATTAAAAACAAAGAGCCTATAGATATATAATGTACCTATATTATTTAATTTTTTGGGTTACGGCAATGTAGTTTATAATATAAATATATATAGTCAAACACTTTTGAAAATCCAACCGATCATACATTGGAAATTCAATAAACTATTGGATTATTCTGAAATTACTTGTAATTATCGTTTTAGCCAAACAATAATTAATTTGAACAAGGTAGGTATAACAACAGATATTAGTAAAATTAAGAATTAATGTCGTTAAGAAACAGATCATTCATTTATTACTTTTGAGACGAAATTTTCTTGGTAAGAATCTATTTATTGTATCCTCATTTTTGTAATAAAATTTTAATAAACAAGAAAATAATAAGAACAGACCGACTGAAGTAGCCCAGATATTTCATGCAACAGCGCATAGTGCTGCGAGCCTGCGAGTAATAAGAAGTAGAACGAAATAGTCGAAACATAAACATTCACAATATTGTAATCTAATAAAATTATGCATAAAACGATTCCGTTCCACTTGCGTGTTTCAGTGCTTTACGGGTTTACGGTAAAATACGGTAAATGTTAATGTGACTTGTTAGTTCCGCCACATGCCGATGCCGCGACGAGGCGCGGCCGCGGCGACCACTCGACGCGACGCGCGCTCCGATTCATCCAAGTCGCGCTTCACGACACTTAACAACTACTGTTTGATTCCCTTTCTCATTATTCATAGCTGGATTTACACTTCACATCCTATGAAAAAGTATAAACAGAAAATTACTAAAATACCATATAAAATGACCATTTACAGTCAAACCTGGATAAGCGAGAGTTCAAGGGAGCACAATCTCATTCTCGCTCAAAGAGGTTTCTCACTAACCCGAGTTTCTCGCTAATGCAGGTTCATGGGTAGCGTTCCTCTCATATAGAGGTACGCAGCAATAACAAGTCACAGCAACTACGAATGTCGTAAATATGATAAAATTGGGAAGTTACTTATAGAGTTTTCTCACTTATCCAGTTCTCACTTACCCAGGTTTGACTGTATATCAGCCTGCGCTGTGGTAACTAAAGAATAGATTTGCCATTTCTAATGATTTTTATAAAGATTTACACACAAATCTGATTATTATCCGACTCAAAAGATCATTTCTCTATATATAATTGCTTATTTGTAATCCTTTGAGTCTCTTTTGTGGTAAACTGAATGTATAAGTTGCTCAATAAGTTAAAAGCACGTTTAGGAAGAATAAATAAGTTACGGTAGTGGAAATCTTTTGTGAACGATATTTATGGTCAAATGGAACAACCCTTTAAAGATGTCAGTATGTATCACTTATGCCTTAAGAATAACGATTCAAATGAGTACCTCCTGAGTATATCTTCTTGTAGGTCCAGTGTGTAAATACTATAGATTATATTCATATTATTGGGATTATTGTAAAAGAGTATGGGATATTATAAAAAAAATCTACCTATAACAGTAAACATCGACATCCTACTATTGTAGTTAATATAATAAATAAAATGTTTGTACATTTTAATAAATAAAATATCGAATATATTTTCTTGATAAATTAAGAGAAGGGAAATTGATAATGGCAACGTGAAGGTGGAACATTTTATCCGGCTAGCCCGAGTGTATTCGCGGGAAGATCTTGTTTCAAAATATAATTGCTAAACACTCAACATATGTACCTATTGTACTGAATAGATCAACAATGTAAAATCATTATTATTTATTTACAAGGCTGACAATTATTTGTACAAGCTGTTAGCTGTGTAAATAACTTGAATAAAGGTAAAGTGGACTCCAGTGTGCGTGTAAACCAATTGGCCGCATATCGCAGCTGATGTGTCCCGACAGTTATTGCATTCCAAATTGCGAATTTGTAAACATTAGTAGAGCACAAGAATAGTGCAACACAAAGGACCCGGATCTAGGGCTTCCTACCTGCGGCTTCCGAATCTTGGAGCGCAAAAAACTCAAAATTGATTCAATGGGACGGCACAAAAAGCTTTACATTGTGTCCCCTGTATTTAGCGATGCCGATTCGACTCGACAAATAAGGTTATATCGTTTGGAAAAAAACTGCGGATTATTGGTTTGAGAGTGCATAGTTTGCTTTTGCAATTGGTAAGAAAATTCATTGAATAATTTGTATGGATGTAGCAACAATGCCAGACCTCCTGATACCTTTTGATTGACTATCGACCTGATTATCTCCGAGTTCCTGGAATGTGGGTCAGTGTTAAATCGTCTCTGAGTGTAGGTAGCGGGGATCTGGAGACAGGATGCAGGTAATAAGAGCCAGTTGAATGTACTAAGTAACTATTGAGATGACGTGACCGACGTGACGACGTTTCTAACGCACTCTAGATACAATTGCTTCAATAAAATATCATTACATTTATGTAATATTCATAGAACCTACCGATTTGATAATAATTATCTGTGGCATTTGTCACATGTCAAATTGACGAATGGCAGTTTTCGGCTACAAAAATTAACGCCAACGTAGAATCCTATTCTTTATTTAAAAGTATCCAATACAATTGTCCTCTAGATATAGAATAGGGAAATATCGTTGACAAGGATGGGCTTTTTAGACTTTCCTTCTATTTACATATTTAGAAACTTCCAGTTAATAATTTATTCTACCTAAATGCAAAATAAGACTTGTTAAAACATCTGAACTCAATTGAACAAGGCCATCCGTTCTCAGATTAACCGATAACAAATAATAACGTTCATATCACGTTTTTCTAAAATTCATGCATTTAACTACAGCGATAATTTTCAAATTATACGTCTGGGGATGTACGGAAATAATATAAAATTATTAGGTATATCTATGCAGATATAGTTAGGTATTTTATTTACAGCTTTATTTAACGATTAAACCTGCATTGTTGGTAAAAATCTCTAATATATGAATTTTACTAAAACAGAATTCCGTGTTATTCCAATAGATAGGAACAAGGTAGGTATTTGCATCTTATATAAAAAATTATCATAAGAATTTCTAACGATATCATGAGCAAAAAAATTAATGGTAGAAGAGATGAATACAAGAATACACGGAATACTAGAATGTATGTGACAAAACATGACAAATGTTAATACGTGCATACAGTTAAGACAAAAAGGAGAGATCAGGCAGTGAGTGCCGGTGCCGCCGCCCGCCGGTGCCGGCGCGTGCCACAATGAGGAAATGCTTCGGATGTCCAAGCGGACGACATGCGATCAAGTTACATAATGCGCTGAAGCGCTGCTTACTGACCGCGGAACGGGCATTCACTTGGTTAGACCACATATTAGCGCCGATTCTGTTGTACATCCGATACAAGTACGTCACTCTCTATTTTAAATGAAATGTAATGAGACAAGGTTTAGGTTTAGTTTAGCTAAAATCATTATTGTTTTCGTCATGATATATTATGCGTTTTGTTTGATCAATATAGCATGTCCATTGTCCGCACTATAGAAAAGTCAAATTTGGCCCCTAGGAATTAAATCAAAATAATTAATTTATGTTAAAATGTATTAAAAAGATATTAAACTTCTTATGCTTCTGTTTTAATTATTCCAAAGAAAATACTTTTTACGGTACCTACTAGACCTTAACAAAACAACTTTAATCATGTAGAAGTATGTTTTTAGTTAAGATAACAACCAGTGGGTATATCAGGTGCAAAATCTATGCCTCGCATGACTCAATAACGAGCAATTGTGGTCTTCTTCCGGCGTCGACGACGTCGCGGCGACCGGCGACCGGCGACCGGCGGCGGCGGCGCCACGGTACATTCACATTACAACACGTAGAACTGGCGTTGATACATTCAACATAAATAAAACTTTACAGCTTTGAAGAATGCCGATGATCTTCGAAACATCAAATAAAATCTGACAACTATAATAAAACTAATAGCAACTTCGAAAGTCTACTAAACCGTATCGGTCTAAGAAAAAAATTTATTTACTTCAAATATCCTCTAATGTATTTAGTAAGTATACCAGCTCATTACATCTTCCAAGATAGCTAAGATATTACAGGTTATATTATTAGTATAACCGCAATTATACTTTCTTTTTCTTTATTTGTCCAATGTCTATCGATGTTAATCTAACCTTGCCCAGTTGTAAATAAGTTCCCAGTAGAAGCAAGATTACGTATGATTCAGTATAAGTTGGGGTTCATTTTAGATAGTATGTAGGTAGGTAGGTATATCTATATATTGAGGCTGTACCATGTAAAAGTATTACCTTATTTCGAAAAATCCATTATTGGCATTATGTCATTCAATTAATATTAAATACTGTGTATTGAAATAGACACGTATTATCAAATCTATTTATTTATGACTTAAAAAATAGGCAAACAAGATAACATCATATTAAAACTTTGACTAAACATACTAAATGACTATAATCAGAGGAGTAGAGAAACGTGGTTGAATTATAAAAATTATACTGGATATAATAAACAAAATTATTAAAGAAATATAATAATGTGACCTTCTAGCTCATATTTGTGGCATTATTGTAATCGCTGGGCATCGGGCGCCGTGTGTTTATTGGATAATGGGCAATCCCGCGGCGTTCGTCGCGATCAATTGAATGATTGCCGTCAGTCGTCATAGTTACGCAGCGCCACACGCGGCCTAACTCACGGACGTCTATAGGCACTACTACTTATACGATTTTATCACTCAATAACTCGAATCTCACATTGGAGGTCTGAGAGTGAAACTCATCTTCTTGTAATTCCACCCGTCCTTTTAATCCGGCAGATAGGTAAGTAGGTATGGTGAAAAAACTGCTTACTACGCTATAGTTCTACGATTAGCCACTGAAAATTTTTTACCACCATGAAATTACAGTATTTTCTAAAACTATATGAGAAAGACCATTTTTTTTATATTATAACTTGATAGGTATAATCAAAGCTACAATAAGTAGGGGCTCTACACGACCTTCCTACCAATATCAAACGTAAATAGTCGCGGTAATCAGGTTAAATCAGTAATCAGTAACAAGTAATTTTCAACTTCTATGAACCAACTTATTTCAAATTTGAAAATCCATAAAGCAATTACTGTAAATAAAAAATAATAACCTACTTCTAGTTCTACTAGTTTCATTTCTTGAACTTAATTAGCTAAATTTACTTCACTAAGACAGACTAAGACTCCATACAAAAGTTCCTCTATATCTTCCACTATACAAATACCGCGGAGACAATAGCAAAATACTAAACAGATACTCTTCTCATAAGATTAGCGGCGGAATCAAAGTGGGGGCCGCTTTTCCGCATTTTTATTGTGGAATAAAAAGCCGCTAGATTGCGGTGATTGCGGGCGTCAGCCGCCATCGCTACGGTGCCTGGGTCCACGTGAACCAGCCCAATTAATGTTTAGTGATGTTAATTAATGGATTAACGTGGCTTAGCGTGGCACGGCATAGCGTGGCGTGGCCTGGCTTGGCGTGGTGTAGTCCAGATGTCGCACGTTAAACCCATTAGTGCGGAAACACCACAGGCGTCTCTTAGCTATTATTTTATTTTGATTGTCATACACAGTCGAACGGTCCATCCAAAGATAAAATTCGTCTAGACTGCACTATTAATAAAAGCAATTAGGTAAACCTAACGGTTGCCGTTACGGTTGTCAGGTATATGCTTGCTTTTTGTGACCACAACAACATAAAGTTCCTATTTCTGTAGTGATTGTTTTCGATTGAACTTTACATTTTAGATACTCATTCACACACTTATATTAGATTTAACAAAAATATACTTACCTATTTATTCATAACATAGGTATACATACTTACATAACATAGGTATAGTCTAAAAGACGACAATATCGCAAAAAAAAATGTTTTAACAGAAATAGTGGTTGCAACCTGCATGTTATCAATAAATGCGAGAGCTATAAATTATATTTTATGATTACGCATTAGAATGTCTATAAATAATAAGGTAATAGATAGGTGTTGGCGCGCGTTTATCGCTTCCATGCAATGATGCACTTTATATAATTGGCTAAGGAAAACGTTACGGCCGCATCTGCCTGTTTTTCACGATTACTGCTTTGCTAAGCTACATACAATCATATTTTGTTATGGCCTCTGGGGATCTAATTAATATGCCGCAGTAAAAAGCTCCAAAGTTATGTTTGTTTCTAGATATTCTAGTTAATCATTAAATCTGTATTCAACAAAAAATTTATAGTTTCTTTTGAAATACATATTTATATTTTCTAGATCTTACGGTTATGCAAAAGTGGGTCTGTTATTCATAATAAGCATTGATTTCATACATATAATGTCCTTCGCTATGAGGCCACAGCTCCATCAATGTCAACCTACTCATTTTCATGGCAAAAACTAAAAAGGGTTTTTGTAGGAAATCATTTTTTGTGAACTCTATTGATAATTTGGTCAGATCGATCCACGATGTTCATCGGTTTCGATTTATTGTTTTTACTTCAAGCTTGATTGTAAATTAACTTTTTATTGTTAAGTACCCTATGGTAGTTAGCAACTTTTTTTCATAAAATGGCGGCATTCTGGAAATACCCAGAAACAAGATGGGAAATTACGATAGGAAAAAACTATTATAATCATCAGCACCGGTAAATGATTGATCCAGTTCAGCATAAATAAGCCAGCTTAGCGTACCGTGACCAGCTTTTATTGTATCAGCAACAGTAAAAACGTTCCTTGCTTAAATTATGTTTACCAACATTCCTACTAAGCTTATATGTATTTTGTGATTATTTTTTTTGTGTTACAAGTTTCCTTATTTATCATATTATCTAATGGTTTAAATTATGTATTTATGTATTTATTTAAATACGTCGCAGGCACTAATGGATTATATAGTCTGTCCCTATGGCTGAGCTAAGTGCTACCTATCTATGATCTAATTTACAGAAATAATAATAATTTCCATTAAGAGATTAATTTACTAGTAGAGGCTCGATTCCGACTCCTCCAAGAGCTGCGACCGAATATAAATAAAAAAAAAAATGTGTGACATATAATGCCGGCTTAAAAAATCGAAACAGTACCTAATTATTAACCCTTATTCCAACAGACGTCCCCCGAAAATCCGACACCAATCGCCAAACAAGGTTCGATTCTCATACAAATCAAACAAAAATTGTTGACCAACCCTGAGTTCAGTGTTCTCGTTCAAAGTTTTCCCATAAACTTCGAAAAATAGTCGTCGACACGTCGCCATCGCCGTATTTGTTGGGAGCGGCAAACTGCAAGCGCAAACAACTAGTGGTCAAATCCCCTTAAGTAGGCAGCGGGTCAATATTTTTGTTAATAATTTAGTGGTGCGTTGATTCCCACGGCACCGGCCGTCCGCGGCCGCGCCAGTAATGGAGAGGGCTCGGTTACAGATCACACCCTCCCGTCCCGTAACAAGCATCGCTCTGTTTGAACACTGGCGCGATGGCGAGGTGCTTACACGGAAAGGTAGTCATGGCTTTTGTTAAAACAAACCTCAGATGTTTTGCTTACAATGTTGATAGATGCAATTTGTTTGTGCATATTCCTTTTTTCTTGAAACAGGCATAAAGCAAAAAGTTGGTCAATGAGCAAATCAACAATACAATCTTCAAACAAAAGATAATTAAGATGTGATGTAATAGTGATTGCTTAAGTGAGAACAAAGGGGAGCCGAAAAACTGCAAATGAGATAGGTACGCAACGACGATACCACTTTCATAATAGGTAACATACAATACAATACGAGTGCACTTGTAAAATCATTAGTATTTATTGGCAATGTTAATTTATTTTTTATTTTAAAATGAGCTCTATGAGGTTCTAGATTTACTATTTATGACATAATTATAAATATGATGCAACGTCAAGGAGAATATAATAAAGTTTATTTTTAAAACTGATCAGCATAATGCAGATTACGGACACGCGCTGATCTTCCGTTGCTAGAATAGCTAAGTCTCAGGATACCCTATCCGTCACGTAAGGTTAGATACAGAAATTGGATGACGCTATGTTATTGATGATATACAAAAAAGGGGTATTTCTTGCTTCGTTATAGTTCATTAGAAATGAAATGCAGGTGTGAAGTAGTTAGGCGCCCGCGCTTGAGGGCACGTGGTGAGAATTGCAAATAACATTGCTGTCTACCTGTTCTGACATTCCTTGGGTCACAACAACACGACATTTTATAATAGGTAAAGATGACCAAGTAGGTACGATGTGCACCTTAGATAAATAGGTTTTACACGCCATTTCTAATAGGTGATCTGATTACATGGTGTTTATTTCCTATAAGTATAATTTAAGCTATATTGAGAACAATCGCGGAACATTTTATGGGTCGATAGAATATTATAATTTCATTTAATTTACATTTAACCTACATTTGTTTTCAACAACGAGATCAGACAGATCTCATAAAAATATGTGAAACATTATGAATTTATTCTAATTACCAACTCTTTAATCTGATAAAAGTAAAACCAGTTATTATTGTTCACAATAATTCAAAGTTATTACAGTATTGCGTGAATGCATGTTGAAACCACTACACTGGTAGGAAATCGTGCTAAGTGCATTGTTATGTTCGATGTAACATTTTCGAGCACAAATTGATGCAAGGCTACTATTGTTTAAACATCACCAGTGAAGTGCGAAATGTGGAGCACTAATATGAGAACAGTAAACATTGGAAGGTTGTTCCCAAACTTATTGTGTAACAAAATACATCCATTTAGGTTTAAACTCGTAAAAGGTTATCTTTAATTTCTCTTCAATTCTTATGTTTTAAGAAAATTTTACTTATGTTTAATTGTATGTACCTAAATAATACAATAATTTTCCGAAATAATAAATTTAGACGATTAACAATTTAAATTTATTATTCAATTCTTACAGTGGTTATCGTAACTAATCAAAATTAAACGTGACAAATTTATTACCTATGCCTACCACTAATATAGGCGTCGGTAGGCACACAAAAATTCATGGCATGACTATTATAATGGGCAGCATATACTTCTGTATTCTAATTGTAGCACAATATTCCAGTCGTTTATTCTAATCATATGAATTATGCGGCAGTCAAAAGAGTTACAATAGGATTTGCTCTAACGACTTCCGCGGTATTTGTATATAAGTACCTATGCGCGGGCAACCATCAATGGGTGCACTTGAAAAACCTGTGAATGGGTGAGCGACAAAGGGAGCGCGCACCAAAACAATAACAATGCCGACAGCCGGCGCGTGCGCAGCGTACGCAAGTGTAACAAATTGTTTTACACTCCCGATAACAATACCAAACTCCAATGTAGGTAAAAATAAGTTCTAATAAAAATAGGATATTTAAATTTCTAAGTAAATAAAGTTATCATATTACGATTACTCGTAGTACCGTACAGTAAAAGATATTCTGCGCATTTCATATAAATTATTTGAGAACTAAATATTGTAAAGTTTCTTTTCTATGGCGTAACATGACGGGCCTTTAAACTATTTACGTATTGGGTTGTCAACGCCGTAGGTCCGTTCCGGTAACATTGGACGTTCATTGATGATATCTGAGTCATAGTGGAAACGCGCCGGCCGCAACCGGAAGGCCGCTGGAGGACGGACGCGGGCGGACGTTGCCTTTGCACGTTGTAAAGGCTATCGATTTCTAATACAATCGATTGTTAATTGTACACACTGTAAGTGCAGTGAATGGTATGATTTTGAGAAGGAATTCGTTCTTTTTGTAATAAAATGCATCAATATAAAGTATGTTCCTAACCTAATAATAGTAACAGCGAAACTGTAGGTAATTACATAAAAACAAATAAACAACATAAAAAATGTTAGTGGGATCTAGGATTCATAAGTGTTAAATTTAAAATACTAAGGAATCTCTCATGCAATAATATCAAATTAAAAGTCAATTTACCAATTACAATTTCGGAACATCTTCTTTTGTGCAAAACAATTTTCTCCGAAGAGACCTCTCGGAATCGATTTCTGCAGTCCGATTGTATGAATCGTTGTCAATTTAACTAGGTACGCCTTAGCTTAGGTACTACAATAACTGGTCTCCAAATATAATGATACCTACTGTCCCTGTATCCGTGCAAACAATTAAAAGCACCTTTAAATACAATATAATTGTCAGTCAACAAATTGTGTTCGAATAAATCAATGATACCCATTACTTAACTTAAATCAGGTGGGTGCAGACAATGCCGCAATGCACCTGCGTCATAGATTAACAAATTAATATAGAGTAGAACATTATTTCAGCATGGTGAGCGAGGTCGAGAGACCATGGACTACTCCACATGAAAGTTTTAAGCGGTTAGATCTATATATTTTTCAGGGCAACTATTTTGAAATCGATTATGTTATTACAAATAACCGAGGTATGGTGGAGGAATGTGCCACATGTCATCTGTTTTTTTTACATTAATATTCTAATTGTTGTTGATAATAGATATATTAGGTATGTAGTTATAGTTACTTATTTGGTGATGTACCTACATAAGATGTTAAAAAATGGCTGCCTTGAATTGAACGAGATATCTATAAGCTTTTTTATCAATCTATGCCAGCACAAACGTTTTACTCAATTGAAAAAGCGCCCGGTCGTACGTGTCCGCACTACGGTATATGCGGATAGCCGCTACGGAACAGAATGAATTCATTCATTGCTCGAAACCTTTCGTACAATGACACCAGTATTTTTTCTTACCGATACATTTAAAAAAAAATGTTTCATTAAGCTTTTCATGCGGTTGTTTACTTTTCACAAGCTCATATAATAAGAACAATGGTCGCGATAAACGAAACGTAACGGACGTCCCCTGGCGTTTAAGTATTTACAATAGAAACGAAACGTGAGAATGTTGTTTTTAACTTACTTTTATCCCTGAGGTGTTTTCTACTACGTGCTCCTACAATAGAGCCAGGGACGGACAAATTTTACACTACACTGTGTAGGCGGCCTAATACAAAAGGTGTCATAAACAATATCTATCGGCCGGTCTGTGATAGCCCCAAAGCTGCCGAACCCGCATACAATCACGTAATTACTTTTAGGCGCGGAAATGCAATTGTTTATTTACAATTGACTGCAATCCGTGGGAAAATATTTGAGTTTTTTTGCATAACGCACAAAAACATTTCCTGTTTTAATACAATTGTGTACAAGTGCTGAAGTATAGTTATGATGTTTTACGCTAGTGGATACGTTTGAATTCCATACTTATAGTTTTTATCAGATGATTGCGTGTGATTTTTAATCTTTAAGTAGGTACCTCAATTACGGTGGTTTACTATAATATCGAAAAATATATATAAAATGGATAGACACGGTGTGGTACTTAATGTTATGATCGATGGTGGGCTGACATCCGGCGGACACACGCTTACTTCCGTCCCTCTATTGTCCTTCCCCATGATTATGAACCATATTAACCTCCGCAATGAACCCTCTAAGTGCATCCCGTACGATACGATATGTGTGCGTATGCGCTTCCGAGCATAGTAATGAGTAAAACATAGGTACTTCAACATGAAATAATACAATAGGTAATTCATGTTTGTATGTAATGGTAGACATTTAAAAGAAACATAATTTTTTGACACGAACTTTTATTTCCTATAAAATGTGAATGAAACCAGATAGTAGATGCATCTATAGGCATAGTAAGCAATGTGGAGTTTTAAACTAAAATGTTTTAAGTGAACAAGTTGCCGACACTCCAACCCGAAATGACGTAAAAGAAAAGGGAAGTCCGATAAATGCTAATTGATCCGTTTAAACGGTCGTAAAAACGTAGTAATCACCGGGACAGGCGATTAAGCAAAATGTTTACTGTCCAAATTACATTAAACGCCACCGTTTTTTAACTAATCTTCGAGGACATTTATGTACAAAACACGTAGGTATTGCTTACATAGCTGTTAAAATAATTTGAACCATTAAGTAAGATATACAAAATTATAGACATATATATTCGTAACATGTTTCTAAAACAATTTCATGAGGATATCTAGACTTGTAATACCTAAACTAAATTTATCCAGAGATAGTTACTGGAATAGTTATCTTATGAATCTGTTTGTAGTTATGAAAATATTACATGTTAATAAACATAAGATGTCTCAAAGACAACGTATCGTATCACGCGCTTTCCCCAAACATATTGAGAGTAGGAACGGCAGGTGCGTTTACGCACGTGCGTACCAGCTTTGAAGCCATCTCCCGTGGATTGCACCCAAAGTCTATTAAAAGAGTATTTGTATAAAAAATAAGGGTTCTTATACTATATTTAACTGTATTAAGTTTTATGCTGTTTTGCAATTATGTCTTGTTATAATGTATACCTATAAAGGTACTTAAATCTAGTGAATTCTTGTGTAACTAATAAGTTTGGTAAATCCAAAAACAAAGATTCTAGCACGTCAAACCAAACTAAATAGTTATGACTGAAAGAGGGCATGTTAATAGGTATATTGAGTTAACACTGGTCCATATTAGTCTCAGTTGAAAGAATTTTGTGACCATCGGAAGTGACTTGCATCGGAAGCTTCCAATTTTCGAGTCTACAAAGCAATCGCAGCACTTACCGAATAAAACTAAATCATGACTGTGGTATTATCAACACCTGCTTCAAAATATTATTTAACGCTTCGATAACAATGTTAAAAATATAATAGAGATGGCATTTCGTCCGGCCATTACCGGGATGATGAGGCACATACACAATTCAAATGAAGCTAGCATCGGTGCCTATTTTGTTCATTGTTGGTCTGAAGTCACGGTGGAAGAGTAACTAGTTCACTATGAGACAATAGCAGTCGACGTCGACAATGCGACAAGTCACCGTGGCTGTCGCGTCAAGTAGCTTGTTGTCACAATGTCACCGTGTTACTTGACACCACCCTGTAAACCTGTCTAGCCTCATACCATTTCCTTAATCACTGTACATTACTCGTATAAACGCAAAGCAGACTGAGCGGGCGCAGTAAAATACGATGTAGTTCTTGAAATATCTTGCAGATCCTGCAAGAATCTTCACAGAATTTAAATATATTGATATAAGTTAGTGGGTACACATAACAGTCCATCTGCTTAAACATCACAGACCGCTTGACATGTGAATATAAATGGAAAACATTGGATTAAGTCCCCTGTCCGCGGCATTCGCTAATGTCAATTCATGTCCACCCCTAAGTGCCCTTTAGTAAAAGAACACGCAAGTACAATCGGCCGGAAACGGAAGGCGCGCGTTTCGCGATCTCTCGGCGAAATTCGGGCGGCAGCTGCGCGTGCGCCGCCGCGGCCGCACCAGCTGCTATCTAATAGGTCATTTCCGCTTTATTTGCTGTACTGTTATGACGCCACAGCTTAAAAAAGTCTAGATGTCTTCATAGATGTGTGATAAATTACTTAACCTTTAAAATATATGACAAGGAAAATTCTATTTTTATATCGGAAACTGCATGCATCTAATATAAGGCACATTATATTTAGATCATACAGTAATGACATCATAGGAGCGCGTTATATTTATTTTTCATTTTAAATAAGCTGTGGGGGAGAAACCGAGCTTCCGCCGATTTATCACCTGGATTAGAAAAAAATTATCTCCCAAAGCGGTGGCGTACCTACTGTAGATTGCAGCGAGGGCGTGCCAAATGAAAAACATAAGACTTTTTTATTTCAGTATGCACATGAGTTCTCGAGGGTGTTGTACAAGGTCTCCCCTTCATATAATAATTTTGATCAAACAAAAACTTCATGGTTGTCCCGTTAATTTCTTTTCGATTGTTTTCAGCTTCAACGGAAGCCGTTCCTACAGATGTTTAGTTTTTTTTTGCTGGTTTGGAAATAGAAATATGTATTTAAAAGTTAGACACACGTGGTCTTTTTTAACTTTTTTCGGCAGTGTTGACAATTTCTTCATATAAAGTCTATGTCTATCGACTCTCTGTCGTTGTTAATTATACTTGTTATCTTTTGCGAAGGTTTAATATAGCTCTGTAATTAATGAACAACTGACGTGCGCAGGAAGCATTACTAACAGAGACAGGACTTTTAGTGGTTTCCTTTATGTAGAGGTGGGCTGTTTGTGTCCGTTTTTATTGGCTATAATATTTGTATTCTTGCAATTTAATGAAATTAGATTTAGCCTAGACGTCTTTAATGTGTTAATAAAAAACAATACAATCTCATGCAATAATTCGCTTCATTTAACTGCTTTGAATTGCTTTGACAAGATCTTTTAATGTCTGTCATTGAATCACTTGAGTCAACCCTGAGTATGAACAGCGTATGTTGTAAAAACTAGTGGTAATTGGAGCTTGCAACGTCGACTCCATCTGTCAGCGAAACCCTCGAGTGTAGTGGAGCTACAAAAAGCCACGCGCCTAAATTCCTCTTCCGCCAACCTGCTTCCGGCACAACACTATAGTGGCCTATTGAGTTCCTACTTTTGTTTGCAGAAAGCATTATTTTACTCATGTTTTACCATTCAGAGTAAGAAAAAAGTACTACAGCGTAGGTAAATGTTTGGATTTTTTAGTTCACTCACTCATAAACAATAGGACAAATTCGAATGAAAAGCACGCAGAGAGTAAAAGTTATTTTAATATATCACAAAAGTCACTTTGTTAAAATAACTTTTAGTATAAGTATGTGTACCTATATATTTTTTGATATAATCATTTTTCGGCAACACCAGTGACTGGAAGCAAACTCGTAAAAATACATTTCAATTCTGTGTCAAGTAGATACTTATAATCAAAAATGGAAAATACAAGAAAAGTCTGAAACATCTGGCATCGTACGATTGCGTTAAAACGTCAGTAGAAGGCGCCATTACAAACTGTACCACTTGAACGTGTGTTGTTTATTTATTTTATCCTTATCCAAGCATCACGTTATAATTCTTTACAAATGTTTACATTTCTTTGTAATCTTTTTTAACATTAAGTACGTTATATTTTATTGATTACTATCGTAGTCGTAATTTGAGTTTTTATCACACTGCACTTCAAGCTTTTAATTTTATTCTAACCATGTTTTTATGTACTAGCTGCGAAGTCACAATACCTATAGTATATTATAATATATAACACTACAGTGATTTAAATAACAAATATTCGATGCATATTGTGATATAATCCGTTAAATTGCCATAATTAGATTGTGTATTGTTACAGGTAAGCATCTCATGTTTCAATTCCCGCTCAAAACATTAGCAAGAAATAGAGGCGCCTTGTAATCTTGTTACAACATTTGTTAGAAGCTCCTGTAAAACGAGATTAAGCTCTTAACGCGCTTTTGCAGCCATGATCCATTGTGTTTCCCTTGTAATCCTATTGTACGAGCACAATCAACGTAACGCCTGGCGATGCCTTATCTGTAAACTTATCTCGTTCACAGTAGCACTAAGAATTACAGATTAGGTAATATGATACAAGTTTGACTACATTGGTTATCTGTTTGGATCATCGTCACCGAACTTACAACACCCAATTTTAAAGCTGACATAAACTGACACGAACCAGTTTTACTTTACATTGCTTACTGTCAAGCTCTTTGGCAACAATTTATTTAGAAATACTCGTAATGTAGTAAGAATTTATAACTTTTCATCCTTTATTTCCAGTTTCATAGTATCAGTGTACCTTCTATTCTGATAGAGATGCTTATTTTACGCATTTGCTGAACAATGTAATCGCCTAATCTATAATATTTATATAACGTCCAACAATAAGAATACTTATAAATTTTATTTTACATAAATGTTAACTAGCTAATCATTTTTCTGATCCGCTTCTTAACACACAGGGAAATTATAATTTAATTATAAATATTTGTTAAGGTTTTATCAAAACAAAAACCTTGTTTCAATAAAAACTGTTTACGGAATATTTTGCAAATATTGCGTTTAGTACGCACAGCACTTAAATTAATTTAGAATACAATTAATTTATTCTTTGAATATAAGCAGTGGTCTTATATGAATGTCAAGCCCGTCTTGTCAAGTTTCTATATGCAGACACAGACATGGCACTAATACATGCATGTCTTTTGCAACGTTAAAGTAACAAAGGCGATCTATCACAGTTTGGCCCAGTTCGATAACATCTGGTGGGCAAGGTGTCTCGCACACTAACTTAACAATTATTTGCCACACGTGTGCCCAAGTACCAACAAGCTGACGGATTATGGAGAATTTTTAGGGTTGCAAGAAAAAAAATTATAGAAAGCCACTACCTAAGCATAGTTCACTGGAAACTTAATATAGTTTCGATATATATTTTTACTAGCCTCATCGCGCGGTTTTACCTGCGTAGTTCCCGTTCCCATGGGAATACAGGGATAAAATATAGCCTCAGTAATAATGTAGCTTTCTAATGAAAAAAGAATTATTAAAATCGGTCCAGTACTTTTTGAGTTTATTCGTTATATACAAAAATACAAATCTTTCCTCTTTATGATATTACTGTAGATAACATTTTATGTAGAGTAGGTATTTAATCAGTACCAAAAGATAAGAGACAATTTAGTAACACAATATTTATACAGTTATATCTAGAATGCATATCTAAACTCTAAAAGCATTTACATCCGAATATTATGATCGTAGGTACCTTTATTACTTCAGAATACAATATCGTGGACCAGCTGAAGCTCTATCTACAAAACTCTACAATTCTTAATTACCTTCAACCTCAATGCTTATCATAAAATGTGATTATTTTAATCACAAAGATTTTCAAATTTATGTAAATAGGTTAGTCTTTTCATTCGAGTAACAGATGCTGGAATGCAGCGTCGAGTCGGTCCGTAGTTCGTACACAGTTAAGGGGTCTACGGATCAATCTGGCACATTAGCCGGGTGTTAATGCATTTTTTCTAAGACATGTGCTACTACACCGCTAATTTACCGAAAGGTGCTCGCTGCCGTGGCCCGCGCACACATTTCACATGTACAGATTTTCTGTGATCTATTTTGCAACACACAATAGCTATGTTACGTATATGTGCAAAACTGATGTAAAGGCCATGCATATACAAAAAATATATTTATTCAATTATGAATGTTATAATTATTACTCTGTTTAAAAAAAACTTTGATAAGACAAGATTAATAATATATGTGCTGTTCGAAACTCCTGAATTATATAAAACTTCAGGCCACTATTAAACCCATACCAAGAGTTCAAGAATACAGTCACATACTATCTATGAAATTTTACTCAACGCGTAGCTAAACCGAAACAAATGCCTCAAAGGCAAAATACTTTTTGCATTAACATTTATACACGAAAAGCGATAAATTTGTTACTTCCGCCTATAACCACAACCCCACATTTCTGCCATGAAAACTATCGTAAAATTCACTTAACTCTCAAAGCAACCTAATACTTTCCGTGAAACCCCATGACGCAGCGAGGGTCATAAATACCGAATAGTAACTACATACACGAAAAGGGGAATTGGCATAAATGACATGACATCCCTTACCTGTTTGTTGAGGGTCGACGGGTTTTCTGAAACTTTTATAGGGGAAAGCGATTTAGCAAATTGAACATGCACTTTTGTCTCAAGGGTGAAATTTCTACATTCCAATAAAGATATGACGGTTGATAGCTTGAATAAAGATATGAAGGTTGATAGGTTGAAACAGTAAACTATTTGTTCTGACGTAAAAGATTATGCACACACAGTTCGATACCATCGTGTTAGATAGGTAGGTTCCTTATAAAAACAGACTTTACAAATTCCTATCGTTGATATCTCTATCATGTAAACTTAACGCTCCTTTTGAGGCAGTCAGGAAAAAATCTGAAATGTTGTTTGCCTCGACATTTCTAATAAATAGATTTCATAAATAATATAAGCGTGGTTAATAAATGCCTACGACCAACCTTGTTTCTACATTATGTCCACACGAAAGCTTAGCACTAAATTAATTATGAAAATGCGTTCATTCAATTTGCTTAAGTTATTCAAGTGATAGAGATGTTGTTCCAATTCAAACAATAATTGCCTCGCATTACTCTCAATGACTACACGCTATATTTAACTAGTAAGGTAAAATCACCCTAAATTTTGTAGCACAATGGCACACAGCATAACATACATACAATAGTATTTTGATGTAATTGCATTTAATTGGTCGTGTCGCATTCAAATCGTAAATGTTCTTTTGAATAGAGCTCTAGAGTCCACTACAATTGGCATCCTTTCCTTTTCGGGGGACATTTCACGATCACCATTAATAAGCCCCCAACATTTAAGTCTTTGATTACGTATAATTGTAAGCAATTGTTACGTTATCGGGTACTATTATCACTATACATTCAAAGAAAACAAAAGCGTTTATTGCGTGTAAAGCGGATATTTTTTTGGCGAAATGGGCTTTGGCGCCAAGAAGCCTGACACGTCTAGGCACTATAGATCATTCCATTCGAGACTGTCCTAGATAGCGGCTAGAACAAATATATTTTCGGTTAAATGTTGCTCGTCATAGCGTCTATTGTTACGATAACGATTTAATATAGTATTTTGGGTCATTACCGAACTAGGATACCCATATACATCTATATTAATAGAAATATTTTTTCTTAATGTTATACCAAGTTGCAGTCCTGTTATTGCCAAGGCATGTTTTATACATGAGGGGACGAAAAATAGTAAAAATATTCATAGTGCGGGCAGAAGTCGGATTTGGGCTATTAATAAAAATAGAAATGATAATAGAGGCATGTAATGAAAATGAGAATTACTCAGACTGGCCGGCGCCGGCGCCCGCTTCCTGCTTGAACAGTCTCGACTGTACAAATCTTATACAAATATAGATCAGTTGTGAGTGTCGCGACTTGTTCGCATAATATAATAAGACTCTTGCCAAAACGCGACAATAAATAACGCAAGTGCTGTTAATATCGGCAAATGTTTTGTTTTACATGCCAAACAAAGATTAACACATTTCTAATGTTATGTCTCTACACTTTAGAGTCCTTCCTTACCTTGACCATCTATATAATTAACTAGCTACCTCCGCGCGGTTTCACACGCGTAGTTACCGCTCCCGTAGGTATACAAGGTTAAAACATAGCCTATGGTAGGTACGCCCTGATAATGTAGCTTTCTATTGGTGAGAGAATTTTCCAGATCGGTCAAATAGTTTAAAAGCTTATTCGTTACATACAAAAAAAATCATTCCCCTTTATAATATTATTATGACAAACAATCCAGATTACATCACAATTGTAAGAAAAACTATTAATATTTATACATTAGTACAATAACCTTTACCATAGTTATTTTTTTGCCATTAGACTACTTTGATATTTAAATCAATGTCTGACTTGAACAAAGTAGTTACGTACAATGTTTATTCTTTAAATAAAATCAATAGGTTTTATTTAGCTCCTAAATACAGACTTACTTTGAAGCTCAGCGAAGCCCATCAAAAGCGGAAGACGTCGCGACTTTCCCCTCCCGAACCCCACCAATTTATTGCAATCCGATACAGTATAGTGTGCACAAAACTAGGGGAAGTGGATCCCATACTAAACACTTATGTACTGGAAACTGGTCGATAAAGTAACCTACTTTTGTTTTTCGCGATTTGCAACTTTAAATTGAACGGGAATAATATAAAGCAGAACCACTATATTTCATCCTTATCACACCTACTCATCTCTAAAGTATGTAACTTAATATATACCTAGTTACGTATATGATGATTATTTATTACACATGACTATTACTATCACAAAAGCGTGTATTTCAAAATACCTAATTGGCAGACACATTGAAAATTTTAAATCCATCCATCTCCAAAAAAAATTACAATACATACTATGATATGGCATGAGCTGAAACGAGTTCTTGCATTGTCTGAAACGGCTATGTACATTCTCTTATATCCTAGGAAAGTTATGGCATAAGGCAAGTAGGTATAAATATTATTCGTATAAACGGAAAATGTAACAAGCGTGAGCGCCGGTCGTTGACGCGCCGAACTGACCCCGGCGGCCGTAAAATTATGAATAATGATAGATCCGTTTGCACTGATAAGTTTTTAATCTAGAATTGATAAGTTTTTATAAAGTAGTACAGCTTTTTGCTTGTTTATAAACGTTTTTTATATTACTCTTTACTTTTTGTGCAACCGATGTATTTTTGTTTATTTATCTGCCAAGATTATTCGATATCCTTTCAAACGCGACGCGGCGACTTTTTATTTACATTTACGTTTTAATATAGATTGCAGATTTTAAAAGCTAAATTAGAAATGTCGCGAACATATGAAATGACTGTTTCGTATCCGAAAACTGAACAAATAAAAGAGGTATCATCTAATACGTTAGGCTCTAATTTCCCTTGTTTTATTTAATTTATTGTGTATTTTATAATTTTGTATGTTTATTAGGAAAATAATGAGTAATTGATTGTTTTTAAACAAGTGTATCTACCATAGTAACGTCATATCATATCGATATGTTTCTGTAGTTACCTACTTAGTTACTATGGTTTCGTCAAAGCCCGAACTTCACGTAACCCGACCGTAATCTTTGTGAGTAATGTTGCTATTTACTACATACACAAGCCGCGTAATTACTATGGTGGTCACATAAATATTTCGGATAAGCGACTGAGGGGAAGTTGCCTTGATTAGGCATGCGGGTTTCATAATATATTATGCTATTTTAAGCCTAAAATACTTAACTTACAATTTATTTCGCTACGTACTTTATATACTTATAAAGTAGCACTAAAACATAACATTGTCGGCATAAACTTTCTTCGATTATGCGCTATTATTGTCAATTCGTTCTTATCTCGCAGAGAAAGCTTCCGATAAAGGAAAACGTGGGAGTTTGCTCGCCAAAGAAAGTATACAAAATACCATTACAATACTGCGATTCAATTATATGGCACGTTTCTAGTGATATACTGTTTCTTGAAATAATTAGCTACGCAGAACAACAATTAGATGGCAGTACAATTGAATTAGAAGCTCCCTACTTTTAACTTGAATGATATTATGTATATGACATCACATTAACTGCCTATATTTTCTAACAGTGTAAAATAACCTTTTGATTGCGGAGTTTTACGATACCCATTTAAGTACTTGGTAATAAAATTTGGGCTATCATTTTGATGTGTTAAACAAGGACATTTTACAGAGTATTAAGGAAATTATTCAAAATTAGGAATAACAGTAGGTAGTTAAACCAAATGCAAAATAAAGTATGTAGACTATTACGAAACTTTTATCACATTAGCACGGTATATAAAAACTTAGGCGAGTTCGTGTCACACAAACATCAGCGTTTGTCCTGACACATTTTTGAATGTAAACTACATATTTAACTTTTTGATATTCAAGCTAGTTTATTATTTTAGGTTTATAAGTTTTAGAAGGGACGGACATGACGATTACGATACCATAAGAACAAAACGTTATTTAATCTGAAATACGATCATTAAATATCATCAGCATTGAGTATGTGGTACAAAAAAGTAGTTTTATGTAGGTTTACTTGTGAATGCGATGGTATACCATCCACCTGCGCCTTGAACGGACGCGTGCGGACGCGACGGGCCGGCCAGCGGAGGCGCAGAGGCGCGGGCGCAAGAAATATGCAGTACAACGTCCTTACGAGATTTTGTTGAATAATTCACCATAGTATCACAAGAACCATTCATAATATTGGCTTGAACGTTTTTGAATAGATAAATTATGAAGTAATATGGAGAAATAGAAACATTAATGCTTTAGCTAAATACAAATAAAAAAGCACTGCAATCTTTACATAAAAATGTTAGACTTATTCTTTCTATATTCCAATAATAAGTAATACATTTGCCGGAAAACTGCGGTGCAATGCAAAAGAAATACCTAAAACCTTCAAAGTTTATAAAAGTAAAAACAAAACTAAAACGGAAACTTCACATTCAAATATTCCTTAAACTTGTATTTTTGACAATTTCCTGAGTTCGCATTCTGTGGTTTCGTCGTCGTCGGCTCGTCAAATAATGATTGCAAGGAAGCATAGCATCACGTAGTGTTGGTTGGTTATGAACGATCGCATTAACAACTGAAATGTAACGAGACAAGAAGTGTCCGAGCCACTCCGAGCGTCCTCTGCATCCCGTGCCAGTTTTTATCCCCACATTGCTTTCTGGCATCTTTACTTTGTGCCGCATTTCTGATACATATAAGTCCTATATTTCCGGTTTACATTGATTATATTTGTAAAAGCGGAGAATGAATGAATCGAACGAGTCTTCAAATCATTTATACTGGTAATAGATCTATATATATCATTATACAGCTTGAGCTTATCCATATTATGTTTTTATATACTAGTATTGTCAGAGCATTTATGAATAGTAATAGATCAATAAAATGTTTAACATATATTGAAAATTAAGTAGGTACCCATTTTGTCATGATACCTACAGTGTACAAACAAACCTGATGATGACGTCATGACAGTCTCTCGAAATAACGCAAAGTGCGAAGTTTCTCTTACATTATGTTCACAGAAATATGATACCATTATAAAGTTGACTTTAGCTTGTTTGGCAGGACGACAAAACGGGGCCACAGAAATTCTAAACGGCATTACGTTACGTAAGCTCATATTCAGGATTTTTCAAATATGTAGGTAACTTACCAACTATATTTAGATTCGATTATATAGTTACTGGTCGCTAGTACCTATTATTATTTATTATATCCGTACCTTTCCAATTATAACGTTCCACCAACCGCAGTCGTTGCACCCGCCCGTCAGCTTAACTACAGGCATTGTAAAATTATTGTAATTATGTTAAATAAAGACATATGTGTACCTACTTTAATTAATGAAGACTACACGAACAATTTAACTAGTTAACATAAGTAAGGGACTCGTTACGCTTTCTAAGCATTGTTTTGTAACGTTTCGCTTTTATTACCTAAAACAACCAGTAATTATCACGCTTACCTTACCCTTAAAGCGGATATAAATACTTAATTTCTTTTGTAATGTTTTTTTATAAATTGCTCAACCAACACCTGTAGGTAGTTTGTCTTAGAGAATCAAGAAGTTTAAGCGAAACCTTTACATAACATAGTATACAGTGAGGAAATGGATAGAACAAAGATTCACGAACAAAAGTTCTTAAAACTGTACCTACCACTGAACATGTCCGTGGGAGCATTTTAGTGAGTGCGTGTGAACTAGCCGCGACAATAGGCCGAGTACACATATGATGCACTGAGCAGCTCTGATTTAGAGGAGGCATTACGTCGAACAATGCCGTATCGGAGTGGCGCAATCGTACGATAATTATGCGTCTATTGCGTAGGACGCATGGGAACGAGTGTCCTCACACTAATTCTCGGTCACAGCAAATACATCACAATTGCCACGTTGGTACGTCTATAATAACATAGTTCTATGTGCAACGTCTTCCTGATTGTTGACAAGTATAATGCCACTGTGTATCCAGGAACTAACGTAATTTACCTATGATGGGAACTGTATCAGACCAAACCATAGTATGACCGTATATTTACTGTAGATAGGTACCTAACTACATAGATTTGATTTTTGTGCTTCCTAAAATAGGACAATAGCTGATTAAATCAAATACATAGTCCATACAAGAATAGCATTTTTCACTCATTAGATTCTTTTAACAGTTTTATTTCTCACGCGTTTATTTTCACAATCTTTCGGGCGGTAACGGCATTAGTATTTTTCTATTTAGAAATCACAATATCATCCTGCCTGTCTCTATTGTTCTACCGCCTACAATATAACGTCACATGTTACACACTCCCCCGATACAGATCTTTGCAAGCTCCATCCATCACTGAGATACATTTCTTGTCTGTGACTGTGAAGCAAAAAAAATTAGATATCGCTTCCTTTGTCTATCTATTACGAAAGTATAAATGTATCGTTATTAGTATTAAGTTAACTTAAGTTGTTCAATTGTTCATATAAATTAAGATTTAAAATCAAGTTTAAAACGAAATAGTTTGAATATAATGTGTTTGTATTGTAGAAACAAGTCTCATTTACATTCCACATTAAAGTCCAGAACGTTTTGATTATCACAAAAGAGCAATGGCCAATAGTCCCGCCCATGCTGTTACTAATTTGACAACCTTTTGCCGCATCATAGCGTGCGACACGCTAGCATTCAACTATCAACAAGCGAACGTTACAGAAGTCGTATGAAAATGAGCTTGTTCTGAAACGTGCAACCGAGTATTACTTTTACTTATCGATTATGAATTTTAAATCTAACTGCGGCTTATTTTTAAAAGTAAATTAACAATATATATCTTCACATATGTATTAGATAAGAAAATGTTTACCGAAGCTCGTGTAATTCCAATCAACTGTTATTCTTGAACGTCATTTAAATTGTATAAACATACGATTTCGACTGCCAATTGAATTGAAAAAGAAGAAATTCCAATCCAAGAAAAAGAGACGAGCGCTATCCAGTTAACTCTAAGTTTACATTTGTTAAAATCAACCCAGTATCGAATTAGATGCATCGCTCTTGCAGTGTGTTCAAATGATATGTTTTAGTGTGGATTCGAATAAATGCAGACATGCAGAATATAAATACAGGTTATTTTAATACGGCGACGAGAGGATCGTTTATAATTATTCGCCCGTGGCCTACAGCGACGGCGCGCAATAAAATCGCAACCAAAACAAATAGTACTGACTGTAATCACACAAGACACCTAATATAACATTATATATTAAATTATGTTACGATATTCTAATAAACAAGAGCGAACTAGAAACATTCGACAGGTCCGTATCATATTATATTTTCTAGTTAGTCGCGTGCAATTGTTTTTTTGCAGTTACAATAAAAATTAAGTAGATATTGTTATATTTGACAAAAAAACATGAACCTTAAAAATATCCAGTGAAAAGCCATTTTATAGGTATATATAACAGTTCAACTCTCCAACTAAGTAGTAAACCAACTATCCCACTAGCTTCCCTTATTCTCCAAAAATATTGTGTAGTCTGATTTAGCGTGTCATTATCCCGATGACATCGAAATGCTTCCAAGTGCGAACATGCCCTAAGCGTCGCGACGCCGAAGCAAAGAGAACACCACAACAAAGCGGCGGGCGACGCGGATGTCGCCGGATTTAGACACAGCCAGCTCGTCGTAAAGGATTTGCAATGCCCAGCTCTGTGAGCATGCCCCTCGTGTTGCGAATTGTTCGAACTAATTCTGTCGTTTGTACATCTAACCAAATTAGACATACCTACATGCCGCCGCAATTGGCGTTGAACAACTGAAACATGAAGTAAACGTAGCAGAATAGACCAAAAAGTTCCCCTTACCGCCGACATATCGAGTCAGTCGAAGCAAAAGTAATGCGAAACAAACAAAATATTTACATGCCTATTGGGGCAAATGTAACTGCAGTAAACAGCAATACCTGGCCTGGCATACTGCATTATAAAACCTGTATGCAGCTGAAACGTTAGTCCTTGAACCGCGGCAGAGTGCAGGCGCGTGCGCGTGCGCGTGCGGCTAGCGGGCCGGCCTTGTGACCTATTGCGCGGCCTTGCACATGTCTCACAAACTCCGCAAACCACCATACCATCCACCGCTACTGAGCAGGTGCCTCAAATAGCTCCAATTAGACAATTAATTCAATATGCTCTTCGTTAGTCATTTAACTATTTGTGGAAGCGGTTTTATAACGTAATGATGCATGTCCTACCGAGTCAGGTGCATCAGTATCTTTAACTTGTCAAGAGAATAGAATTTAATAAAAAATAAATAGTACAAAGATATCGATATCCAACAGTGACACTTGTCGATATGCAAACACAAACAGAAGTGACGCGTGACTTCACTTGAAAATTTCAATAGATAAGTCAGCGTCGCGTGTTTGACCCAAGAAGGCTACAGTCTAAGATACTTAGTATGAGAGGGCCAATGTCAGTGCGTGTGAAACATTGATATTGAGCTTAATTTGAGGTGAATAAGATTGAATTTTTGGTTTAGTGGTGGTAAATGTAAAGCGGTCGGGCTGTGTCGGCTGTGGTTCAAACAAGTGGTGTTTGCAAGAGATAGCAGCTATCGCCTGGGAACGTCAAACAGGCGGGCCTGTCCCGCGTGCCACTGCCGCCCGCCACTTGCACAACACAATCACTGTGCCATAGAATAATTCCTCAAAAGGTGTTTTGTAAAATAACTACAATGTTTAGTTTATACAACTTTATGTTAATTAAGGCTTTGCTAGTGCATAATAAGCTTATAATATTTGAGGTCACGACATCCTTACTAACATCCACCCTACATACACCATAGCCATTGTGAATAATTTTAGATGTCGGTCAACTTATTTGGTAAGCCTTTATTGTCCCGAATATTTTCTAATATGTGGTTCGGCCTTGTAATTGATACTTGCCTATGTAATGAAACTTAATAAGTATTCATTCCATCTAAATCTATTGTTAAATATAGGTACCAAATAAACTGGCATGACTCAAAAAACTTATCAAAACAAATTGTCATACAAAAATACCTACAGACCTCCAAAATATTTTATCTTGCTATGATGCTTAAAATGTTTGTGCACAAAAACCCGTACAAACAGGATTTGCAAAAGATGTGACAGAGCTACCTACTTCACAAAATTAACTGTGCGAACCTTACGCTGCATCTGATTATCTCAGTTCTATCCAAAGGGAAACAATGTTATCGTCTATGTTTTGCATAAATAGCTCGAAGTTAACAGACCGGTGCATAAATTTGGTATTTGTTTACGTTAACTTTAGTCATTTAATTCGCACTGCAATCTTGTGACCTTTCGATCTAATATCACAAACTGTGAAAAGGTCTGAACAAGTTGAAGTTCCAGAATTGGAACGACAATTTACATTTAGTGCGTTCACGGCAAGTAGTAACTTCACATATAACCAGTAAGTGGTAGAATTAATTTGACGGGTGTCGGAACTACAACCATTGGTATGCATAAAGCCGTGGGCACGTCCGTCTGTGCGTCCGGTGGCGACTGTGACCGGCCTTTACATTCACCTACACCGTCGGTGAATCGATGCAACTAGATCTCGGAGAGCGGACCTCTCACGTTGTTGCGTAGTTAACGATTGGGACAGAGCATATAGACCGTGCTGATAGTGTCATTTACCTTACAGAATCAGTCACGCAGCGCACCGCGCCCCGCTTCGCGGATCAATGACGTGCTAACAACCGTAACTTTGTAAATACCCAATCTGCCTGTATTAACATTTTGCCAATGATACTTATTAGGGTTAAACTTATTAATAAGATTATAATATATAAAGGGGTATTTAAATAAAATTTGCATTATATGTAGAAACATGCCTTACTTAGGTATTTTGTAATGTAATGTAATTGATGCTATGCAAACTGTTATCCGCGGAACATTAAAGCGATTCGCTTATACATTCATTACGAGCTAATAAACTTAAGCGTGTTTGTTGATTGAAGAAGAATCCAAGCTGATAATCTCTCGTCAGTCGGCACGGAGCTCCGAGCGCGTGGAATGCAACAATCGATGTACAGGTGCGCGCGCGCACACCTGCCGCGCTCCTCCACCGCCTCCTCGCCTGCGTCCGACTGCGGCGACAATTCGCGACCATACCCGATATTATTCCCCGATTACGAGTTATCGATAAAATCAATTAAGTTACCATTATTTTTCGCTTAATTGATGATACATTGTATAAATATTATTGCATTAAATTTATCGCAAGCTATTTTGGTATCGCAACTATGTTTACTATTGATATTTATAATTTATTGGAAGCTGGGAAAACGTGAGATGAATAAGTACCAACATCTTAGATCCATGCCTTACCAGAAAGTTGTTGATTATGTTTTAGGTACATGCAATAATATATATTGTTCAAGAGTTTGTTTTCAGGTTAATTGTTTTAAGTACATACGATTTTATTTGGTAGCATTCATTGATGTCATTCTTGGTTATGGGACAACCTTGATGCGCACCTGTGGGACCAGTTCCAGTTGTCACTGATAAAAACCCTACGCTTCTCGGCACCATGCAGACAAAGAGAAGTCAAAGGGCTACCACGGTTTCAATTCACGAAATTAACTCGCTTTTAAATTTGGGACAACATCAAAGGATATATTTAACACTTTACTCCACTTTGGTTTTACCCATATAAATAGGTACCATACCTATCTAACATAATTTTTATATGTATATTGCTTTTCGCACTCTTCTTCTTCTACCTGACGTTAGTCCCGGCTATTGCCAGGGTCCGCCTTCCGACTAAACTTCCTCCACTTTGCCCGATCTTTCACATCCTTTTCTGTCAGGCCATTAGCTCTCATGTCGGACTTGACGACGTCCAGCCAGCGCTTGCGTGGACGACCACGGGCCCTAGTCCCAAGGACAGCCATATTCACGCATCCCCGACCGACGATCCGATCTATTAATATAGAGAGTAAATGCATCATAGTACCACTGCAGCTCGAAAATTTGTTGGTACTATACAGTAAGTGCGCTTGTATTGTATCCGGAGGGAATGGAATGAAGCGAGTCCCGTTATTCCCGGAGACGCGTCCCATTCATGCGTGCTCACTGCTCACTCGCCACAGGGCCGTCGATCGTTGCCAATATTTATATGCGTACGTCTGAGAATTCTATCACTGAAGCAGACTATACAAACTCTTTCTTAATGGAAGTAAGTAGCTTGAGTTCTTAAGTTGAAAAAACTTCAAGAATATTAGTTATTATAAAATTAAAAAATTTTACGATAATTTTATACACATAGGTGACATTTTGAATGTTCGCTCTTCGCTTCCTTAATTTCCGATAATTAGATGGATGTTTATATCTTAATAAGTTATATAATTTTGATGACTTCGTCTATATACTTGACACTCAGGTATAGGTGAACTTAATGGATTTTGTGTGTGTGTGAATGATGTTCGAAAAGTTAAAAAGATCCCATAGGAGTGTGAGTATACGGAAGCCTCTAGTTGGGAAGTGTTAAACCACATATTTTGTTTCATATGTCTTTATTTTCAAATATTAATTCATTGTAATTTTAATACATCACTACCTTTATTACGCAGCTGCTTCCCTACTTGTTTAAAAAGTCAGCAGTCAGTGTAACCAATAAATAAATATGGAATTGAAATTAAGTAATAATAAATTATTAAATAATTAAGTAGGTAAATGAACTTAATCAAGTTATACTAATCAAAGATCGCAAATCTCATGCTGTTTAAATAAAAAACGTTACAGCGTAGGCGGACAGGCGAGCAAGCTCAGACGATCCTTATGCGCTAGATGTGTTTTATTGACCGAATAAGTTGCCTACACTCGCTCGGTGACCTGGCCAGTCTAGTCGTATTATTGTATCTACACACTTTACAAAATGGCCTTGATCCGACTCTGTCTTTAAATGGGATATACCCAAATTATTAACACATTTTCTCCCTTACTCGTTTTTACAAAATTTTACTTTTTTGTTTGACCTATATGATTACCTAAACCAATATTGTGTATATGTATTTATGTTGGGAGATTTAAAAAGAAATACAACTACATATAATTTATTAGAAAATAAAATAAATTTGTATCGCGGAAATAAATATAGAGCTCAATAAAATTTAAGAGACAATTCTTGCTGACATAAAAAAGCCCGACGTTTCACACTGAATGATAATCGTCTCATTATAGCGTTGTACTTTCGAGTCGGAAACCGCAAGCATACCTCACCTCGGCAATGTTAAGGTGCGCCTACACGGTACTCTGGGTTCACTTGTGGCTTGTCGTAGTGATTATTTACAGTCTATTTTTATTTAATCTACAGTCTTCATAAAATTGGAGCTGACATAAATCCACCAATAAACTGGGCGAGATTGAGTTGGGGCCCGCGCACAATGGTTCCTTACAATAATAATATAATAAATTTGCAATAAGATCTATTTAGAATGTCAAGCATTTATTTACTATTTTGGGGGGGCTTTAGTTGCTTTTACAAATTATTTGTAACTAACATAGTACTCAAACATAGGTAACCTAATTGCTGTAGGTATTCATTATGGTATTTTAAAGCTCTTACGACATTCCGGTTTAGACCCTCAAATTCAGAGCCATTTTGCAAGAACATTTTTATTTTAGTCAAGCTAGTTCTTGTACTGAACAAAAAAAAATATGTAGTCATTAGCATTTTACGGGTTCAATTAAACTACCTTGAAATACAGAACACATTGTCCGAAGTTCGAGTAATTTTTGTACCATACCATAAAATCAATCTTGTGATCTGCACTTATTCCAATGTAGTTATACGTATATATATTCTACAGTTACTATTTCAGGTAAGCCAAGTGTTATGTCTAGAGGTAGCTTTTAGGTAGTTCACGAATCACGATCATCGGCGCCGGCGCCGCCAGAACCGTGAGAATCGCACTCATTGACAGCTCAACCGTGACACAGATCGCTTCGCCCGGAAACCTACGCGCAAAAAACGTGTCACGGGAATCACCAAATCGATTCTCGTCGAATCTGATGACATCTCTTATCGATCTTTTAATACGTCTCGACTTAATCGATTCTCAATGTTACAAATTAGGTATGCAACATGAGCAAAATGTTGTTTTGAATGTGTAATAACCTGCGGCAGAGCCAAAAGATGAGGTTAGTAGTGAGCGAGGATAATGGGATCAGAGCGATGCGTGGCGCCTGGGTCGGCGGCGGCGCGGGCGGCGGCGGCGGATTGCCTTCTTCGCTTCGGTAGTGTTTTAACAGCAGTTAAGTTAGGGTTAAGGTGATTAAAACCGCCCGAGCGCGTGCCCGCAGGCCACGCCGGCCGCGCCCGCGCGTATATCACATTCCAATATAAATTAGTTTTGGTCAGATGCTGGTTTATGTGCCGAAAATAAGCTCTTTGAGTAACCCAAATAATGATCCGGTGAGGTAGTCAGAGTAACCACTAGGTATAAGCATAGGTAGGTACCTACTGTAGTTATGTTATTATAATAAAAATAGGTAGGTTATCTTACCTACCTTTAAATATTATTGAATTAACGGCAATTTAATTTAAATTATTATTTTAATAACTAGGGCAAAGCGGCGTATCATTGACGTTAAAGTTAAAGGAGAAAATAACAGTCATGAACAGGCGTCATTAATTTAGACGCATTGGAATTTACGATTGGTAATTGAGGAGTGCATTTCGAGTGGCTCCGGTTTGCGGTCGGCACTCGTCTGTCGTGGGGCACACGCGATGGTGTAGTGTTTTAGCATTTTGCCTTCAAAGGTGTGCTGCTGAAACCGATCGCAATTTCTGAGTCTCGCCCGCGGCCATCACCAAATTACAACACACGCCGCCAGCGTAATTGCGAGCGGCCGGCGGACGCGTGTGGGAACACCGACCGATTTATTAAGATTTAATCGCGCCCAATTAAAATACGCACCGCATTATTACGGAATACAAAAAGCTTATGCAAATTCGGCGAGAGAGTTCGCGTTCACGGGCGCGGCGCCACGCTACCCGACCGCTACGAGCCGGCCTCGCTACGCCGTAGCGCTACGCGTAGAGGGGTTGATAGACGCAGTCAGTGCTAGCAACTCACGAACATAATAGTTGTGACAGTTATGTGATTTTTTATATATATCACGATAACAAAATATTTATAAAAACAAGTTGAAATATTAAGTATTGGAATTACTTAGTACAAAAATGCGTATGCCTGGAAAAGTGTAGGTATGTGGAGAGTTAGATCGCGACGATAGCGTCTTCCCACGACAGGAGGGACCTCCCCGGCGCGCATACATTACCAGAGCACGCATTGTCGCCGATGCGGCCGCGACGCCCCACTCGGCCACACGCACGCGCGACACCATTGCAGCCTCCATGTCCGTACGCACCTACCCGACCCTTCACTATACGTACAATATACGATTCAATCGAAACAATGCATAATGGTGATTGTTAATGCGACCCATTATTAAACAAATGATTTGTATACTGCTTATTAATATGAGTATTTAAAGCTCAGACTATATAGTACGTTTATATTGGCATGAGCCGAAAACGCCTACTAGAATAAGGAACTAAGGAATAAGGAAATAAGGACTAGAATAAGTCTACACTATATGTTAGGTTATCTCTGAAAATGACTTAAAAAATTCAGAGATATTCAATCAATCGAACGTATTGAATGATCCAATAGGAACATAGATCGTTCCAGATCCTGAATCGGCATTAACATGTTAATGAAGGGGCGTGTCACGTTCCAGCGGTACCTCACAAATCACGTCCCGCGTCTCCCACGCGACCGGCGACCGGCGACCGGCGCGCGCGCATCCTCGCCTCGTGATATATGCGCTTTTTAATAACCAATTACATTGTCCACCTTGCTTTGTTATTGTATCAAGTTATAAAAAATACATAGAAAATTAGATATCTGCAATTAACCTTATAAAGAGCTTTTATGTTTGGATGCCTACTCAATTAGCATTGAACTCGATCCAGTGCGTAAGTAATGTATGAAAATTGTACTAAATGCATCAATCATGTAAAATCAGCCAGATGTTTTAGATCAAGAGGTTTACATTTGTTATATTTTTCTCTAAATAGGTACTAGGGACAATGTATTTTTTTTTCCAAACTAAAACAATACAATGGTGGTTTGAACTCAAAAAATAATTACTCTAAATCGTACCAGTTGCTTTCTTTGTTAATGCGGCATTAGGATGAGCAGGTATGGCTGTAGGTAGCAAGAATTAACATAGTAACGAAGGGGCGGGTCGGCCGGTAACTCACGCCCCGCACAAAATAAATAATTTGACCGCTGGAATGTGGCAAGATAATGGACCATAGGTTCAAAGCATATTTAGTGGCCGAAATTTTAATATAAGGTAGGTTACCTATATATGGCTTAGTGCCTTATATTTAGTGCCTTAAGTTGACACCAATATTCAAATCTTATCTTTTATCCTCTTTTATTACAAATGGTCGGGGATAAAAGTTAAGCTTATCATTAATAAAGGATGTGGCGCGTAAAAAAAAACAAACAAATATCCCAAATATCTCCAGTAGGCACTTTATTTTTCAAAGGTTCAAATTGAAGCATAAACATTTTGCAAATTAAAATACCAACGCCGCGGAGGTATCCGTCATCTCTATTATCTAAAGTTTTTGCTGTTACGACCTAAACCCTCGTAAAGATTACAAGTCAAGATCCTCGGACGTCCTATGAACCTTGGAACATTTTTATATCATCCTCTAATTTACACCCGCCGACCAATTAAGTAATGCAATAAAAATCTTATCAGAATTTGTTTAGGTCATATTTGCATCAATTTTGATTTCTCAACTCGTTCGCGCACTAATTTTATATGAGTGATTAAATTTCGAGCAAAAACAGACAGTTATTTATATCATACACTAAACCTAAAGCATCATATAAATAAACACATAAATTTTATTTATCTGCCTAAAAAACGTAGCATTGAAATAAAGTATAAGGGACATTTACGTCAGGAGCCTCATGGGATTAAGTCATCAGAGAGCAAAGTGAGACGCAGCGGGATTCAATTAAATAAATAAAAACATTTAGATATAAATGTGTATGTTGTATTTATTGGATCGTCTTGGTGCAGCCGCGGCCGGGGCTGCGGCCGGGGTCGGCGTGCAGTGGGTGGCATCGACATTTGTCACCACCACCACGGACCCACGAATACAACGAACTACTTATTGTGCTCATACATTGAATAAATACTACAATGATTAAATAATAGTAGTTCAAACAGCTCTACGAACAGAATTGAAATTTATATTTCTAGTCATATGGAAAAATATTAAGTAAAATATATTGGCACATTTTACATAAAAAATATTTTTTTATTATTATAATAGATACGTATTTACTGTTTTACTGGTGAAATATTTTAGGAATGGAGGGGTAAATAAATACGAACAAGCTAAGTGTTTAATAAGAAATCATTAATCAATAATCAATAACGTAATTTTTCATGAATTAATTAAAGAATATAATTATTTTGTGACAATTATACAAGGCGAACTAGCGTCCTAGTCATAACGTAGGTTTTATTTGCACTTACCATTTCAAAAAATGATTTTATTAAAGTTGATAAACACATCCAATTCTTCTCAGTTCCATATGCAAAGGCAGAACTCGCGGTGGCCACTATCGCGGCAACCATCGAGCACTCTATGCAAATGCAGTTTTTGCAGCCTCCAATTGAAGAGCAGAGCCGAAGGTTCATCTCCCAGTAGTGGGTGGCCCGGCTTACGTTCTCCTTGGGAATTGTAGTAAAAATAATGAAATTTCAAAATAAATGCGCATTGTATTTTCTACATACGAATGGTTGTTTATTTTTATTCAGTATTATAGTTTTACTGCAACTTAATGGTTTGATACATTATGTTTTGGTTATAGGGTTGCTTCAAGTAAATGTCATAAAAAATTCCATTAATAAACATATTTTGTGGCACTTATAAATCTAAATATCGCCACTGATTTTAACTCATCATATGATACAAACTCCTACCTATATTATAAGATACCTATATAAAAAAGAAATATGACATAGCCCACTGCCCCAATGAACGTTGCTACATTTTATTAAGAATGCGTCATTTAATCCTTTGTAAGCATAAAAATATTCATAAGAGAGTTTCACCTCCGCCGTCTGCAGACGTTGTTCTAATAAATGTCACTAATTGTATAGAGGCACGGCACAACACGAGGCCCCTCAACCACCGAACAACAACTAGTTTACATATTATAATATTCAAAATTGCTCTCAACGACTGAGTCATCCTCAGTCAGGACTTTATATTGAATTTGGTTTAAGGAGACGTTTCTCTGCAAAGACAGGTATGCAACTCAGATTTGGAAAACAGCGCAACATACATACATAATCATAACCTACTAAGAATGGATAATATGTAATTATAAATGCTACGAACGTCTACTAGTAATTTTACTATTACAAATCTATCAATCTACGAAAGTATGTCTACCTACTTACGTCTTACAAATGATTTATCAATTTTGGTACCTTATATCTAGATTCACACTGAAAGAAAAACTGTCAAATCATAAATTGCAGATAATATTTTTATAGATATGAAGTGATACGTATACTTTAATAGATGTATAAATTATTTTCTTTTTATTGGTAAAGGTATAATTTTTTTTTAATATATTGCCGTAACTACACCTTAAAACAATATTTTTTGCGCGGCTCGGCTCGGTGCGACACGACAATAAATTAGATGCGTTGAAATGTTTGTGTTGTGGCGTCGTGGCCGCTGTCGCCGACGCCGCACGCGCATACATTATCGCACAATACCGCGGGGGGCGCCCATTGTGTCCTTACACTTATACAACCCCACTCTCCCCCGCCCTGCCTCATCACGCCCCAAATGAAGGATTCAACGCGAGACCCGCAATTATGAGATAAAAATCGGTCCTCGTATCATAAGCTGTAATACCTTCTGGTTATCCTTAAACATTTCCCTTCAAATGTATAAGTAAATAGTTTGCCTGAAGTGAAATTTGGATGATGCACTCCGCAGAGCACTGTTAGGGCTGTGGGCACACTAATTTTGGGTTCCCGCGGGTTCCGTGCCGACTAATGACCAGATAATTGTTCGGCAGGTGCGCTCGCGCCGCCGAGGGTTGCACGCTAAGCGCACACGCCAAGCGCCAGACATGGCCGGTCAGCACCCGAAACCTTTTTAATTTTTTCAAGATAAGATCGTAAAACTTGTAACAATAGCAGTCTGATGCATTAATTCGGTACCCTAATCAAACAGATTTGAATAAATTAATACGTCGCTTCCGTTGAGCAATTCATAGGGCCTCTGACTACCTAACTACCTACTAGAACATATTAATTTACATTAGAGTCAGATTTAGATTCAGTTCCTTTCAATAAAGTAACTTAGCTATAATTTAAACGCCATACATAATATTTGACAAATAACTAGGTACATATATGATTTGAGACAGCCCTGCAGAATCATAAACTGCACAAATTATTATAAAGTCATCGACTCACGCGCGGCACTTGTGGGATTTGAAGAGCGCTTGATGTAGATCATCACTTTTTAAAGGGTCAAAAAATGCGACAGCTGTGTGATGCGCAAACATGATGACATATTTTTTATGTATCTTCCTGTTAGTAAGAACTCAATTCTTTTACAAGTCGAAAAATGTATCAAGTTTTACAATTTAAAAGGACGCAGGATATATAATGTAACAAGATACAATTTAACTATCTTATCTTTTGTCTTCTTCTCTATAGTTTTCAGCAGTTATTTTAATTCTGTCCATCTATATGATCCACCATGTAACTAATCATTTAATACATATGCGTTACCTAAGCTCAGCAAGCTGTTACGGTGAAAGAAGAAGTTTTTTCTGGACCACCTGGCTCGCACCCGCGCCAGTGTCTACAAAAACCAATGGAAAAAACGTCACAATATTTGAATATTATAAAAAACAATTAAGGGTGCCGCACGTCACCTGTCGCCGGCACGAGATACACATTTGCATAGAAACCAATTTATAAGGTTGTGAACACGTAAACGTGACTAGCGGATTTACAATCTCGCTTGACCCGATATACCGCTTTACCAGGAATTCAAGATTGTCTTACTTGTTTTGCTAAGTAACATTAAAAACTTTAATTATTTTATACTAGCTGCCTCCCCGCGGCTTTACCCGCGTAGTTCCCGTTCCCGTGGGAATACAGGGATAAAATATAGCCTATGTTACTCGGGGATAATGTAGCTTTCCAAAGGTGAAAGAATTTTTGAAATCGGTCCAGTAGTTTCGGAGCCTATTCATTACAAACAAACAAACAAACAAACAAACAAACAAACAAACAAACAAACAAATGTTTCCTCTTTATAATATTAGTATAGATTAACTAAAGCATACACGGTGTCTTCAACTCTAGTGCTATGTAGTAAAATTTCCGCAATCATAAAAATATATAAGTGTATCATGTCATGTATCATGTATTAATATGCGATCGAAACACGTATGAAAATTTTTCAATATCGTCGTTGCAGTATCTACTTAATACAATGAAATTAAATATCCGTTATCACCATATAATTAGTTCTCGCTAGTAACGACATAATAAGTTAACAGTCTAAGCACGATTTGACGACACATTTTTTTTCAACTGTTCTTTATAAAAGACCTTTTGTTACTTATCTAAAAACTCATTTTGCGATTTTATCTATCAACCATTATACTATACGATACAAATAAAAAGTTCCTTTGTTATATCACTTTCATTTTTTTTATGAATTATTTTTTAATAACAGAACTTTTAAAAATTGTAAATGAGCGACAGTACTTTTTTTCTACCCGACATACGTGCATTTCACTTATTACGGTCGTCTCTGTTGTGCTATGAACTTAGTAAAAAAATAAAGAATGGATGATAACAATAACTAAGAAGTATACAATAAAATTAAGAGCACACTTGCGACCAAAAGATCTTCTCGTCTCACGCACAATTTTTTACCACCACTTCTTGTCCTTAATCCGTGTTTTAGGTAAGTAGCTCACCGTAGACATTCTAATTTGTTGATATTAGATTTGGCGATATAAGAAACATAAAAATTGCCATGAGTAAATAATTAGAGTTAACCCCCCACTAATAAATAGTAGAGGAAGGGGTGGTAATTTGGAACCCTACTTTGTTTTTTGAATATTTAAATAAAACTATTTGACTAATCATCTTGAAAAGTGGCTTTGTATACTTCAAAACTTATTAGCTATTATATTAGGAATGATTAACAAAATAAAACAACTCGTTATAGGAAATAATTACCTTTATTGACAAAATGAAAAAAACGTGTTTTGAGTTTTGGTGCGGGTATTACGGAACCCGGGTTCCAAATTACAAGTATGAAACAAATTTATTTACAAAAATCACAAATATAATATTCTTTTTCGCATCCTGAGCAATCAATATGTGCCCACAACTCACAAGATTGGCACTGAATCCAAATTTCACCCTGTTGATTATTTGAGAAACATTCTGAACAAAAAATACAATAATCATCGTGGCTTGTGGGTTGAGCTTGTGTGGTATAATTTTCTGCCACCGCAGTTTTACCTGAAGAAACAGATGACATCGTAGTATCCGAAGAGGAAGATTCCCGCCTGTTCGAGCGAGGTCTAGAAGGGTTTGGCATACCCTGCCTTCCACTACGTCCCCGAGCTCTTCCTCGACCTTTTCCTCTCTGCGCTATAGATTTGATTGACTCCTCAAGTTGGTGTTTGTAGGGAGATCCAGTCAGCAAAGTAGCGGCAGACGACTTGCGGCCTCTGGTAGATTTTTTGTTCTTTGGTGTTGGAACCGGTAAAATATCTTCAGGGAGAATAACAGGATTGCTATCAATCGCTTGCAGGGTAGTTTGATTTGTTTGTCCACTAGGGCCTGGTTGAGGTTCTGGTTGCGGCAATTGAACGGCCACATGCGTGCTTGTAGACGGCAGATGAAGGTCATCATCAGTAGCTTGAGTAGGTTGAAGTGTGGTCACATTACTCCCATCTGAACTTGCTATGTAGTCAGCTTTAGAATACATTGCGGATAATTTGGAACCCGGTTCCATACTACCCGCACCTATAGGGTTCCAAATTCAAAATCTAACTAAATTAACAAATAACCAAAAAAATCACATCTAGTTAAAAGATACATTAAAACTTACGTTCGACAATCTAAACTAGTCTGTATGGACTCCCTATAACACGCACAGAATTTGTCTTATACTAAAACAAAAACTTTTTACAGTTTTTCCAACGGAGAGAAAAAAACGTTTGATTTTGACGTGAAATGTCAGCTGTGTGTGACAGATCAAATTCGATGCAAAATTGACGATATTGGTAGCAAATATGCTCTATGGTATCAGTACAACGTAGTTACATAGTTTTTTGGTAGATGTCACTGCCTGTTTCTGTGATATAAAAGGGTTCCAAAAAAACAGCAGGGTCCAAATTACCACCCCTTCCTCTAACATTGTCCAGAAGCCAATCTTTCCTATTTTCTCAAAAGATGGGTATCGACAGAAACAATAAGCATTGCAATAATAGTATCTTCGTACTTAAATAGCTAGCCTAAGCAATTTCGATAACAATCACTAGAATGATTCCACAAGCTTGTTTATTATAATCACCTTATCATCGGGTTGTCAATGGTGAATGTAAATATGCTCGACCCGTCCATTGTCGTTGGCTACAATCCCGTGTTATACATGCCCCCGAGCTGACTAACTCGACAACTAGACAAAACCTATTCATCCGAGCATTGTTTAGAATCATTCGTGTTGTTATGATTTCATCTCCATTACTAGGGTATTTATATTAATTGTTGGTATCTAAAAAATAAATATTATAATATGCATTTATTGGCAATATATTAATGCAACTAGCCCGTAAGCTATAACTGTAATTTTCATAAAAAATAGTTTCCTTAAGCGTCTTTGTAACTGCCGCGCGCCGAACATTCCGCGGTTTGCGGCTGAAAATCACAACATTTACAACGAAAGATCTTAACTCACCCAAACTTTTCAGGTCTAAAGTGAATCTTCTCTTGATACAGATAAGATGCTAATTAGAATACTTGAGGTATATTTAAAGGCGCTATTATGTGATATTTACGGATAAGCAGGTGCGGCGGCTGCTTTGAAATCGTTGATGACCGCTGATCAGTGCATTGATACAAATTGCCTCGTTACACATACTTGGTGGACGGCCATCAAGCACGGATGCTGCTAAGCTCAAAAATGCCGCTTCTACACTTTCCGATCATTTAAACTACCCTTTCGATGTGGTTTTATGAATAATTTTCCACGACTGATGAAATAATAGTCGATTCTATTTATAAATTGAGAGTACTTATAGATACTGCAATGTAGATAGGCCTTAGATAGTCGGGCTTGATGTTACAGGTTTTGTTCGTATCCCTCAGAAATTCATGGCAATCAAAATACTGCTTGGATAACTATGTAGGTTAAAATATCTTCAAATCTATAGGCTTGTATTATCAGGCAAAACAAACAAAATGGTTATTGGTAAAGCTTAAAGGTATTGACTTTAGTGAATAGTCATTAAAAATATTGAACTGGAACCGTGGTGGGTGTAAATATGTCAGTCGTTTGGTAGCCGTTGACACCTCGTTGCTCGGAGCGACCGCACGCAAACTATATCGAAACCTCGGCTCCATGCGACCTCCCCCCAGGCGAAAAGCGACATGGAAGAGAAACGAATAAAATCTCAAATAAAAAATTTTGATACCCACATACATTTCGTGAGTTATGTAGTTATATAGAGAAAGGTTAAGCTTTGATCTTATCTACATAGTAGATAGCACATTGCAAAATTTGCAGATAATATAGAAAAGGAAATTATTTGTAATTATCTAATCACCGTCATGATACAGATTGCAATAGCCTTGAAAAGGGTTTTATCTGCTGCAGGTTAGTTTTATAACACACATCGAATTATGAAAATTACATAAAAAGTAATGGTAAGTGCGTGCATTGTGCAGTTCGGGCGGTAGACGGTAGACGGTAGCGCGCGCTGCGCCGCGCCGCCTCAGGCGCTCGTGCCATTCGCGTTCCAATTTTGAATGCAAATTGTGTTTTTTGAAAACTGAACCAACTTAGCTACGTTACGTTAAGATTGTTCATAAGTACCTATTAATATTATTATGCCCGGATTATAACCGTTGGCGTGTCAGAAACATTTCACCTTATTTACCTCCAGGCTACCTACTATTTCCAACTTCCTTTTCAAAGATTTGTGAAATAAATGATTTATAACCAAATTCTTATTTGGTTTAATGGCCTAGTAGAGAAACTGGGCTAATGTCCAGTTAATGCCCTCCAGTAAATCTAAATACAGCACATTCCCAGGCGATAAAATAATTGAGTCCACCGCGTAGGTCACGCACCCCCTCATACCCTGAATGTCTTCATAATCAATTCTTGGCATCAATATTATTTTCGTAACCCATATAAATATTATTTAATAATATTATTAATTATTGTATATATTATTATAATTATATCATATAGCATCACGAGCTTTTTAATTGAATATGATGACATCATCGAAATTTACATCATATTATGTCACCATATTAGAATCCTAATCAGAATCAATAAAATAGGTAATACTTTCCAAACGTATTAGGAAATAAAAATGGCACTGCATTAAATTCAAACCCTAATAAGGTATCAGAAATCCAGGAAGTTGCATACATTCCGTTCACACAGTTTATGTAGGGTACCTATGTAGTTATGTAACTGAAACCGCGCCCAGTACTAGACAGCTGACCTTTTACTTTTGTCTCCTTCCATACTTCGGAAGGATAGGACATTACGATAAGCCATTGAAATCCTTTCTTAACCTTATAAATACCTTAATAAAAAATATTTCATTGCAAAAAAAAATTAGGAAACGTCTTGACGTTTGAATAGTGGAAGGTATACCTATTTTATAGTTTTTTTAAAGGTCATTGCGGTTTAATATTTTATAAAGAAATAAAATCCACATTGTTTCCGAATACTGTTAAAACATAATTGAATACCGAAATCTAAACTGTCCTGTCAATATAATCTAATCTAAGGAAATAATTTAAATTATTACAAAAATACCTTAAATATCGCGAGATGGACAGATATTGACAAGTAAGTAGGTACATAATTACTGTCATCGAAATTACATGACGTTCTCAGATCCGCTATTCGTAGACATTTTTTTCCGTAGAACTAAAAACAGCAAACAAAATTGGCTATGACGTAATGATGACGAGCTCGGAGCACAGTTTTCAGCAATGTTTACAAGGCCGGTCACTCACGTGTTATGAGTGATCAAAGACTTTTTCAGTTCTATTACTAAATCGCACTCATAGACCAACAAACAAATCTCGACTGAGTGACACTTATCAAAAGCATACTGCTGTAAAAAGGAAAAATTGGTTGCCTGTAAAGTCGGTATACGGGCGAAAGTTTTACGTGACAACGACTTTGAGTGGTAAAATAATTTTAATGTGAATATTCATTCGTATAGTAGGAAGAAGGATGAAATAATAGTAACAATTTAAAACATAACGTCACGTTACGTGAGCGGAGCGTAACGCAGTTTCTTGAAGTGTCACCCGGCAAACCAATTTATAAGACGTTGTCACGTCAAAATGTAGGCTGATCATGTACTATTAGTATAGTCTATTTACTTACGAGAATATCAGTGTAGTGAGTTGCTTCACTCGCTGATTAGGCGACATTACGTCTGGATTTCTATAGGTCTATGATCGTATGTATGTAACGTGGTGTAACGTCACCTGACTCATGTAAGAAATGAATCATTATAATCAAGTTTAGAGAGCTTGAGACACCGTATTATTTCTTAGTACCTATTAGGTAATTCATATCCCGATTTACCAACTGATTTAATATTTACATTACACGTGAAACCTAAAAACATGAATTGAAACTGAATCACGGCCACTAGAAAGTGTGATGCATGCATGATACGTTGTGTAGGTGTATGCCAAATGGTTTGAAAAACTATATTTATAGTTACTTCCTCTTTATATTTTAAACTAACCACCAAAAAGCCCTTTCTATATAAAATATATAACTAATCTAATGTCTATCAAATATGAATGTGCTAATTTTATTTCCTCTTTCAGACCTCAATGTTCTGTGGTGAATACTTTTCTTATAATACACAGACTGATTAACTTTTGTTTATTGAAATAATTTCGTGCATAGACTTAAAAGCTATAATAATGGTGTACCTACACCTGATTGACTGAACGAAATTACGGGTCGTTTACTTTCAAGTCCTTGTAATTGCTATCCACTTTAACATCCAGATTACGTGTGCGTAAAGTTTGTGTTCCGATCATGGATCGATGTGGAAGGCCCAATTTGTTGGTGCTACTAAATCATGGAACAAAAGCGCCGCTCGATCTAAATCGATATGTTCAAATTACGAGAGCGGTCGGTAATGCGCGGGTGACCGACGGCAATTGCTATTCTAAATATATTTAATAAATATTGACCGCTTGTTGAAGCCACACCTGCTTATTCGCCGATGGACACGTTCCGATGAAAATACTAGTTAGTTTTTATATATTAGGCATTTTAAGGAAACGGCTGCATCCGAAGTGACTGGGCTTCGCTGTATTACCACATGTTACCCAATCATAAGCAATATTTGAGAGTTCCTGAACATCAAACGAATAATTAAGGCTACTTTACCGTAAACAAACCCAAATAAAACACTTATCGATTTATTTTACCATTGCCAGTGAATTGTGAACATTCAAATTTGGAAATAGAGAGTATTAGGCGTGTTTATTTTGTATCACCGATTTGCAACAGTTTGACTTCCTAATGATTGGGAAGTATGGTGTTACGAAGGGGAACAATGCAGCCGGGATGACTGGCTGTTTTGAGTAGATTAACAAAATTTTGATAACACGACAGCCGTGGTCCGGTCACGGAGTCACGGCTGGCGCGCCATATGCCGGGATCGTTAAATGTGAAGTAGTGCCTCGCAACGCAAACGATATTACCTGCCTCTAATATCTACCTTTAAACAAAGTATCATTTATTGCATTTGTGCACATTTGCAGTGGACATTGTGGAAAAAGATCAAATTAAAACATAATTTTTAACCGACTTCCCAAAAAGAAGGAGGAGGTTCTCAAGTTTGATCAGTAAATGGTTTCTAGATTTTGAATAATCTACTTACTACCAGTTTTCCGTAAACACTAGCAGTCAATGGCAGCCATGATTAAAACTGTATAGCCAAATGACGTTTATAATTGCTCAAGATTTGTATCAACACCGACGCCATATTGCGAATAAATATTGGGCAAATTAGCGGACCCCCTGGCGCCCACCTGCCTTTGTTGCTATAATGCTAATAGGCCATGTGTTGACGTGTTCGGTGCCACCACTATATCGGCTCAAGTCGACAAAGCGTAAAATGTAATTATACCTGAGCTGGGATCTGGGATCAAAACCTTTTCGCCGACACATCTGTTTCATATTAAATTAATTGAAAAGTCACACCTAGTCTAGGTGTCTGCAAATTTTAAAATGTAACAATGTGACCATGGTTATATACATAGGAACAGCTTAAAAGATTAGGAAGGATATACCAAGGCTCCTTTTTTTCAGGTGAGCTGCTAAAACTTCTGTGAGAAAAAAGTCTAGAAGTTTGATTAATATATAAAATACGAAAGTACCCACCCACAGGTGGGAATTATATAGGTACTAGGAATCTGTCTACGAAACTCGACAATTTCAATTTTTAAGTTAGTTATGTACGTCTAGTACCTATATATATATATTTTTTTGATTCGTAATTAATAGGTAATATATCTATTTTTAGGAATTCGAAGGAGGTGAAGTTGGATGACTAAATGTATGATGCAACAAAAATCGATTAACATACGAGTTGCTTGACTAAGTAGTAGAGATACTACCTAATATCTATGTTTTATAAATATATTTAATAATGGTTGAAAATATAATATTATGGCCATCTAAAATACAATAATATATATTAATTAAATATTTATATTTTTAAATACAATAAGTAAGTAAATATTTCTATTATTAGTTATATAATTTATTTATGTTGTTAATTTTTCATATCTTGTAAACAATAAAGTATATTTGTATAGTATTGTATTGTAAATAAATTCATGGAATTGTCTTTTATGAGAAAGCTAATCGTGAAACACCAGCTGTAACAGATTATCAATATTTTTAAATAATATGGCCAGCAGGTGGGAACAATAGAAAGGGCATTACGGAATTACCTTTCTTCGTGAGAATGGAATCTCAGACACATTTGCTTACATTACATTATTTAAATAGCTACTAAAAACATACATTATTTTTCTTTTATTAAAACTACATTTATTCAAATAATTACTAACTAATTTCATTTTAAGTAGTATAGGTAGGTACATATAATTTAAAGCAAGTACCTAGGTACCTATGACAATCTGCTGTCGAAAGAGTCCTCTTGTTCAGAGTTTACTTTACCTGTTGGTTTATTATTACTTTTTATATTTATTCATTCATGAATTTATAAAATATCACAGCCATATATATATATATATATATATTTTTTATAATACATACATATTTATTCATTAATATAGTACTCTTTTGCCCGAGATATAAGTTCTAACGCTACCTACATAAAAAGATTAAAAAGTAGGTAAATACCTAAGTTATAATTTATTAGGTACAAAATTAACTAAGAAACTAGGTGCCTAATAACATAGCCGTTTCCGGACAATCACTAGAACTTGCCTTATTCTATGATATGATCATAGATAGGATATTTATGTAGTTATATAGGTACCTTAGCAAAAGACCTAAGTTTAGACCGAAATTAAGCACATTACCTACCCTACCTTAATAGGTAGTTGAATAAAAAGCATAACAGCTGCTTATAGTAAACCACCACTGCTAAAAAATGTCTGCTTGAAAGAACGAAACCAAAACTTATGTAGGTAAGTGTGTACCTACAATTCGTACAAACTATACATCGAGAACTACGAGCGAACAAACCAACAAAACGTCAGTCCGTCCATCCAGTCAGTCGGTAGGGCGCGCTCGTGCGGAGAGCGTGTGTGTCAGTTCACTCCTTCGACTCAGCTGATACGTTCGCGTCTTTGCTAACGATTTACGAGAACCACATCGTATTTTTGAAATTCAGTGACTTTTATGTGTTGTGTTCGTATTTAATAATCAAGGACAAAGTTATTTAATTTGCAGTGACAAAAACTAAGCTCACGAAGATGTTTGGTAAGTTGCAATTCTCCAAATAAATATAGGTTATGTTGTTTTCTTTTCAATTTTGAAGGTACATATTTAATCTTCAGGAGCATGAATAAATAATTTATAGTTCTTAAAATAATTATGTTTTAAAAACTAATGATAATCGTGAATATTTACAATATTTTGAATATTTTCATCAAAAGGTTAGGTTTATGAAATTACACCTATAATGAAGTAATACTTACTGTAAACCTACAAGAAAGTATGTATTTCTAAGTTAAAATTAAACATGTTTACCGCAACAAGTTTCAGCATTCAAATAGTTTTTTTTTTCCAAATTTTGACAAATCCGACTAACAAGTTTTGATCCGTACCTACGTACCTATATATATTAGGTAGTAATACCACAGTTAAATAATTTATCACTTTTAACATAATATGACTATTAGTACTGTGTATAGTATAATAATACTTATTTACCTATATGTGTTTGCAAGTACAAAGTTATCAAAAATATGTTCTGTAACATTTTACTTCATTTGGAAATTTAATGGGTCATTCGTAATTGTCTCTATACCATGTTAGTAAAATAATAATGATAAATTATTAAATGAAAGAATATTTATGACCATATAAATTTGGAAGTAGACGTCGTAGGTGGTGGGTACCTACCTACACCAAGTGGGCGAAATACTAGCTATATAAAAGTTACTTATAACAGTGTATATGTCTATGTTATGAACTTATATAATAAATAGTTTTAAATAAATAAAAACCTACGTATTTCATACAATTTTGTAGCTATTTGTTACTAAGCTATTTTATTTGTTAACTAGGTACTAGGTATTTTATTTGTTAACTATTTGCAAAATTGTCTTTGGGTACCGTTAATATATTTTTGAGCAATATTAAGATTGTATTTTAAAGTTTTAGAGATTATAGAAAAGGTTGTTCAAATTAAAAAAATGCCGTTTAGTTTATAATTGATCTGCATAATTTTAAAATATAAATATGCAGATTCAAAATCTTAATTGATTATTTTAGAAGTTTAGAACGATTCTAGGTAGGGTTTGGAAAAATGGAGTAGGTGTATAGTAACGAAAGACTATAAAACTGTTTACTTGCTTGTGAAATTATGCATAACTTTCATGTAAATGCAAGTAACTTTGGAAATGTTAATTTTGACGTTAATCAAGTGGTTGTACAAATTTAAGGAATAATTAAACACATAGAGAAAATAATTTGAAAAAATAATAGGTACATTATGTTGTTATTTAAAAATATTTAACACTTCATTATATATGCAAAAATTACTCCTATTAATGTAAAGTTGTGTTACTATTTATTCCAAACATTAAACTTATATGGTTTTTTTAACTTGTAAGTGTACTGCGGGCGCCGCCACGCTGGTCTATTCTGTACGCAAAGCGTGTGTGAACAAGTTGTGACTGGGATCATCCAGTGCGTCATCTCAAGGGCGAATTCTGTTCATAAATTTAATCTGAATCTGATGAGAAACAATACATATTTCAATTTCACACAAAGTATCATATTTATATGTAAATCCGTATCTTATGTTTTAAATGTCCAAAAACAATAAGTAAATAAGTATACTGAGGTAGTAACCGGAAGTTCCGGCAGGAAATCACGGGTGCTAGTGCTACGCGCACCGGATCGCGCCCCGCTGCCAGTGGCAATGTAGGTTATAGATGTACTCGTCTTGTGCCAGTCTCCATCAGAATGGATTGATAAATTATTTCCTAAACATTTGAGAATTTATATACCAATACATCCATTACATGCATTTTAAATATACCGGTGAGAGAAAAGTGCTAAAACAATTACTAAAAGTTAAGCAAAAAATCTGTGTAAGCTTTCTGATCTACGAAGGATCTAGCGGAAAGTTACATTGATTTATGAAATTAAAAGTTAATAACGTGACTTAGCACAAGATCCTACTAAAAATATCCAGGGAGGTTTGGAATACTGTAATGAAATAATATAATGTAAACTGCACTCAAATCAATCACCGTTGGTATCAAGGAATAATATTAATTGCCGAGTAATTATTATGTATCTCAGGTAAAACATAGTCGTTATATTAGTCTTTGACTCTCTCTAAATGAGCACCAGGCTAAACTCAGCTATCCGTTCGCTTCCCGTTTGCAAAACATATGGCGTACTTTCACGGCTTCGTAATAATGGAAAGAGACTAAAGAGATTAGAACATAATGGTGCGGAGGTGGGCGCGTGGGAACTCTCCCAGCGTTCACGTGCCCGGCACATCACTCTACCGTACCAAATCTAACATTAATATGCTAGATATAGATAAAATCCCCCCATTTACCGGTTGATACTCTTGAAGAAGTCATTATTTGCGGCGAAAGCGCCAACGAGCCGAGCGTTGTGGAAGTGTGATCTTTATCTCTCCAAGAACGCTTTTTAATTATTCTGATCACACTATTGCAGAATTACGTATCTCATAATCATATTGAATATAATGATTAGGTACTTTATACGTCGTTATTTTTGATAACTCTATTTTAATTTATCACGGCAAAGAGCTAAATACGCCGGTAATCTAACGTAATACCAATTTTGAAATAGGTTAGTCAATAAAAGCTGTATACATTACTACACATTTAAAAAAAATGTGGACGACAAGCTAAACACGCCACTATACCGCTTTACCCCAGCTTTTTGAAAACAAACATTAATATACATTGACGCCAACGAAGAATATGAGTAATACAAGTGAATGAACTATACTTGAAAATCAATTTATACTTCCATTCATAAAGTCTCTGTGGCTCTATCCCATGGCGTCTATGCGTAGGCGTACATAAGTCAGCAGCAAATAAATCAGCACCTAAACGCCTATATGATTTAACATTCATTGTATTAAATCCATGAGCCGATTGGAGAGAGTTAGTATGTACACACATATTAAAATATATTCAATAGAGTTTATTATGTATCATGTCCCTTGAAAACTTTAGAAAACAACAATACCTTCCCAAAAGTAATAATTATGAATGAAAGATATTGTTACCTTCTTAAATTATTTACATAGTTCGTTACAAAATTTCATGCTTAAAAGCATAGATAATAAGATACAATAATTTCCAACAATCAATAAGTCATGTATGCTAATATAGGCTATTCAAATGTATGTTGTGTCGCGTAGGCTCGTGCGCTCGTTTGACGGGCGATGGCAATAGTGCCTAGTTAGTGGTTCCGGATATATATCGGACGTGTCGGATGTCGGCGTGAGTCACGCGGCGCCCACGCCACCGCACCGCGCCGCCGCCGCCGACGCCGCTGCCATGCGCCGCAGCGCCCACTTGCGCCCAACCAACTAACTCACCCTGAATCTATCAAGCCAATCTTAACATTATGTCATTATTTCATAATCAAATCATTGTAGTTCTTATTAATACGCTTACTAACATATTTACGCATACAATTCCTACTATATTTTATTATGATTTGATTTCAGTATTGAAGATTATTCAATTTAGCTGATAAAAGTCAGACCCGTTTTTTTTTATATATATTGATGAATAGTTACATAGTCACACACGCTCTGTTTTGCCTGCACAGTTCAGAACTTCACAGACAAAACGTTGCGTGTGGACTGGAAAAAGGCGCAGTTTTGAGGACGTAGTGAAGACGTTTTGTCTGTGCAGTTCTGAACTGTGCAGGCAAAACGTTGTGCAAAACGGAGCGTGTGGACCGGCCTTAATACCTGTGATAGAATAGAACTGTACTGCGATCAATAGATTTTGGTACTTTGGTGCTTATCTATACTGTGTGACTATGTAACTATTCATCAATATATATATAAAAAAAGCGGGTCTGACTTTTATCAGCTAAATTGGACCGGCCTTAAGGTAAAGCACAGAATTAAAGAATATCAGTACCTAATACTAGTCTACTTACCTTATTACCACTCTAACTACACCGACAAAATAAACATAAGTATTTACGTGAAGTCGTAAACTACCCTCATACTGGACGTCTCAAGTCTCAAGAGATGCATAATTTTAGCTACTAAAGAATTTAGTTAGTGTGGTAGGTACATTATTTCTGTGCAAGCACAATTCCTCAATATTGTCAGAGCAATAAAACATTTTGATTATTAAATCGATTTGCTGAAGTGAACAGGAAGAATAGCTACCTAAACTGTTTATCCTAATGATGCTGTACATCATCAAAGACACACTTTTTGCAGATTAGAGCCAGACAAGTTAATTTCCTCAAAATTAAACGTTTTATGGGTACCTACCAATAAATAAGCGTGACGGTACAACCGTAACGCTATCACGACAATGACTGCGGACAATCTTGCACACACCGGTCATCTAAATTAAAACAGTCGCTGTTGCCGAGACGGATTTAGCATCGTCTGCGACGCGTCTAGGCTATTTGTATTTGGGTTTTGGCATTGGACATTTCGCAGTCTATCTCGTGGGAAACGGAGTTGAACGACTGCGGAGACAATGCGGTTGTCTGGTATCGCGACCAGTCGTTCACCGGCGCGGGCCGCCGCCCACCCGCGCCGCGGCCTACCATGCCGGCTGCCGCTGCCTTCCCTCGCCCTCGCCTTCGCCCTCGCCTCGCATACCAAAGCCTTTACATATCCTCTATTACAATATGTTATTTATAAACTGCAATGGTATTTCGCACTTTACCTTTGGTATTCTAATGAAATTCGCAATCAGTTTGGCATGAATCTGGTATTGGTAAATGTCCGCGACCGCACTCAGTCGGGTTCAAACGGTCATTGTATTTAATTTATTAATCAGGCATTACATGGAGCTAGATAAGTATTATTGATATGAGGATATGAAATAAATCCTGGTTTAGAAATGTATGATACACCAGTACATAAGTAGTTTATAATTGTTGTAGGTGATAGACTAAAGTAGATAAAGGGTAGGTTTTACGACGCGACAGGGCCTGGCAGTGTCAAGCGAGTCGGGTGGTTGGTAGCGACTAGCCAGCGGGGTCGATAGCGCCCGAAAGCTGGCCGCGAGCCAGCCGCCGTATCAAAACACCCTCACCGATACTAAAGTGGAAGTTCTCACCATTAATGTCAAATATTAAATAGTTTCCTTACTTTCATTGCGGATATTGCGAAGCATTGTGGCAAACATTTTTTTTGTACAAAACTTTCATTTCTGACTTAATGTAGGTTCTTACCACCTTCTTGTCGAAGGTATCATGAGGGAAATAGTCGGCGTATCTCTTCATGAACATATTACCAAAAAAAATGGTCAATACCCTATTTCAAGTCATTACGATAGGTGATATTGTATGTTAAATACACATTTCTGCCTTCTACATTTCGAGTGATCGTTTAGCCTTAACTAAATTACCACGTTAGGGAATTAACTGACTGTGACTGAATGAGGGAAACACGCGTTGTTTTATTACCGTCCCGGGAACTTATTAAAATGTATATTTTATATGCGGTAATTATGTCATTTATGTGGTACCTACCCAAACCACCATATAGCGTAAATATGTACCTACATACTTACCCTTACATCTTTCTAGAAATTTTTCCCAATGATGCATAAGAAGAGATAACTCATCGACAATTTGAAAAGATATCGACAACTATTGTTTAAGCTGCGATCTACGGCGCAGAAATTATAAATAAACTGAGTGAGTCGGTATTGTCGCATTGTTAAAGAGTTTGTATTGTCCACAGATGAGCGGAAAGCGTACGCGCAGCTATAGGTGCGCGGTGCACCAGCGCGACCGAGAGGTCAGCTCCGAAAACGACTTCCATCTACTTCTAGAAGATCCAACTCTATTCGCCAGGTGAATATTTTATATCATTAATTTATTATTAAATCACATCTTCAAGTATCAAATGAAATATCCGCTACTTTGCTCGAAAATATTAGTAAATATGCATACAAAAATGTGAAGTTACCTACATAAAATTTCCCGAGCTACGAAAAAAAAAATACCTAAGTATATCTACTGACTGACGTATGATACACCTAACCCGTAACTCCATAACGTCTGTCATCTTCCGGAAAACATAAAATCTTTATAGATGTCCGACTGATAAAATTTCTCGTAAAATGTAACAAAATTATATTCTTAAAATTTCTTTTGTGCAATAAAATTTTAGTAAAGTATACCTATTATTTTTACTTCTATTCTATCAACATACGAATAAAATTCTCATATCGATTGCCGTTGCCTGCCGACGCTAAAATATTTTTTATGTTCACTTGTCGTGTCACTTTGACATGTAGTGTGCTTTCGTACAATAAAAACGTAAATAAATTGCTTTTATACAGGCCAAGAATATCGTGAAAGCAACTTGATCGATTGCCTTACACGTTATATGTACTTAGAAATAAGAGTAATTATATATGTTTCGTCACTGAAATTACAGGTAACTTTACAATCCTATTTTATTTTATAAGAAACTAGGTATCATGTTGAATTTAGACGGTTTTGTCCACAGTACAATACGTTTTAAGTTGCTATCTGTAGTATCACCTTATCATTTAGAATTTGCCGTTATTTTGCTGCATACCATGGTCCGCTTTTCGAGCTGACCTTCTCAAGTTAGTCCGGTCCTTCAGCATCCTTGACTCACATGTCCGCCTTAGCGAGTCACGATTTCTATCCTTTGATCAGTAAACTGATTAAAGACTAAGTAAATATTGTTGCTTATTTACAGAATGGTGCATTTAGTAGCGATGGAGATGCTCCCTGAGGAGCGCGAGCGGAAGTATTATCAGGAGAGATACACATGCTGCCCTCCGCCTTTATTCATCATTTGCGTCACATTACTTGAGGTAATTAAATTTTGTAAAAATATTTCGTAACATCTTCTAGAATCCCACTAACAAGTGAATACCAAAGAAGCGTGCAAAGTCATCACTTTCTACATGTCTAGTACCGCTTCAATCCCCGCTCCAGTTACTTCGGTTAATTAAAAATTGTAATAGCGGATTTCACATCCGTGCAAACAAGCGGTTTACGTGAATCATAACAATCGGTCGGCACGGTCGGCGCCGCCGCCGGACCGCGGGCGTCACACGTTGATTCACCGCAAGCAAAGCGCACGATTCCCGCAAAGTGTGGCCACCTTACTAATGCGCACGCACCGTTGCCGTTGCTAGTAGAGTAACCAACGGGTTTCCCGTAGTGAATAATTGAAAAACCTCAATTACTCAAATAGATAATAATATGCCCTACATTTACTTTAAACAATAACTGTCGCAAACGCTTGTTTACATACATTGCTTGTGGATAGTTCTTAATTGCTAAAGAGCCATGTGTACTTTATGAGGGTTTATATGACAGTTCAGCTAGTAACACGTAAGGTTATTTCCAGCTCGGTGTGTTTGCGTGGTACGCGTGGGGCACGGGCGGCATGGCGGCGGCCGCGGGCCCCGTGCCGGTGGACTCGCCGCTCGTGTACCGGCCCGACCGCCGCCGCGAGCTGTGGCGCTTCCTCACCTACAGCGTCGTGCACGCCGGCTGGCTCCATCTAGCGTTCAACCTCCTTGTACAACTCGCGGTAAGGAACACCACACAATTTTAATGAGCATGTCAGTTTAAGATACTCATTTTCTACATGTCCGATAGACACGCTACAGGTTAGGTTTTGGGTACCTACTATCATTACATAGTGTTGTCTAAATATAAATATAGTATAACTATGTATGTAAAATAGTATATGACCACTACTTCCATGTATCTAGTTACCATCATGCACTGCTTCATTCGAGATCATAGTTGACACCTTTGTATGCATTTTTTCCGAAACGATGCTATAATAGGATACGGAAACTATCCACTTTATACTAGTTTCCTAAGTCTGTGACTGTGTACAGGAATGGTCATTCACTATAGTTAGTATGCCTCAGTTGGAACAAGTTCATTCATCAACGCATTAGTTGCTCTGGACCGCGCCGGCCGCAGCGCATAGACTTGACAAATTAAAACATCCGGACTAATAATGATTCGAAATTGCCTAAGAATGGCGGTTTTAAACGTTAAATCGTGTCACTAACAAGTTCTGAGTAGCCCATTTTAAACCGCAAAATAATCAGAATAACCAAAGTCAAAATCGGGAAAGTACATTTTGTGATTACTCATAGCATATATGAGGTGCATTTTGCGTACCTTCCACAGTTGCACTTCACCTGCACGAAATCATAATAAACGAAAAATGAAATTAGTCTATTCGCATTAGCTACGTGACCTTATACTCGCGTGCAGTGCCGTTGAAGGCTGAATTCGATTCGAGCCATTTATTGAGTAAAAGCCCAAGGAGGCAATTTGAAAAGGTAGCTTCTGAATTTACCAAATATTATAAAATCGTTTTAAGACGACGTTCTTTGTATTAAAAAGATGGATATTTATAACACATAAAATAGATAAAAACATAGAAGAGCCTCAAATACTTAATTTGAAATAACCACATGTTTGAGATTTCGATGTGTTATTTTTACATGATTAAATTGATGTATGTACTAGTATGACCCTATATGCAGTCATGTAGATATAGACCCAGCAAAAGAGATAACTTCAAATTTGAATTCGTAAGCTGATGTTCGTAATATGAATTTGCAGGTGGGTTTACCGCTGGAGATGGTGCACGGCGCAGTGCGTTGCGCGGCGGTGTACCTGGCGGGCGTGCTGGGCGGGTCGCTGGCGGCGTCCGTGCTGGACCCGGACGTGTGCCTGGCGGGCGCGTCGGGCGGCGTGTACGCGCTGCTCGCGGCCCACCTCGCCAACGCGCTGCTCAACTTCCACGCGATGCGCTACGGCGCGGTGAGGCTCGTCGCCGCGCTGGCCGTCGCCTCGTGCGATGTCGGCTTCGCGGTACACGCACGGTATACTAAGGTGGGTGTCTAGTATTTTTGATTTTGTAGTGTTCCAGCGATTACGTACCGCCTAGTTCAATAGGTTCTTGTCATGATGCACGCTACGTTTAGGGTTTTACATTTTTTGAGATTACATACCAGAATTCGTTTATAAGTTAGATTCTTTTTCATGAATGTGTAATGTCATTCTGGTTAAACATTTGTTATTGTTTTCGTTTGAATATATTCTGCATTCTGTTTCTACTTTCCTTGTAGTATTTCCTCAACCAGTGTTATGACAATTATGTGCATTTAGTTTTATTGATTATTATTGTTTAAAGTAGGTACCTATACTTACATTGTAAAGCTGTAATGTATTGATAATTTCAGCCTCGTTCCATATAGTAATATGGAACGAGAGATCTTTCTGAATAGATTAAATTATTGTCAGAATCTAACCCCTATAGTAATCGTTGCAGTGTCGTAATGTTGTATTTGTGTTTCTCAGGAGGCGCCCCCGGTGTCGTACGCGGCGCACGTGGCGGGCGCGCTGGCCGGGCTCACCATCGGGCTGCTGGTGCTGAAGCACGCGCAGCAGCGGCTGTGGGAGCGGCTGCTGTGGTGGGCCGCGCTGGGCGCCTACGCCGCGTGCACGCTGTTCGCGGTGCTCTACAACTTGTTCAGCGCGCCCGTCGACGAGCTGCACTACATGCCCCCCGACCCCCCGCCCGACGCCGGCTTCTGACCGCACGGCGCCGCTATACTGTCGCCGTACCGTCTGTCGCTCTCTCTTCACGCATCGTTCGGCTAGTCGGCGAGCTTCACCGTGGAAGTACCTGCGACTGAGGCGAGATTACGAGCCGCAGATACTTTATCGGTGTATGTCCGCTGCCAGTAGCTACGCTAATTGGAAAATGCCTTTCCATCAGTATACGTAACCCGGCATGCTTAATCGGAAAACGTAATAAAATACCCGTTTCGGTGGGAGCGACAGATAGACGGCTAGATGTCGACGCCTCCGCCACGTTCGCGGCGAGGGAGCGACCCACTCACAAAACGCCTAGTCAATTTACCTTAGTGTGATTCGCGATAAGTAGTAATAATTCGAGGGGGCCGTTTGTATCCCAGTTTATACGCTCGTTTATATGATTTCTGAATTTTATAGTCTTGTCCATTTTTATACAGTTCAGATCGTCCTCGGGCCTCCTCGCGATACTTAATTGTTAAGTAGTATTAATTGTATTGAATAGGTGAACTATTTTTGTACCTACTATCTGCGTCCGTAGTGCATAGGATGAAGGCGTTACCGCGACAAACACAACAATATGTTCCCGTGTGGACTGACCGACTCTACTAAATGTACTGTTAAATATAATATAAATATTTAAATATGTATGTATATCGATATTATTTTACTTTTATATAAAAGTGAAACGAAAATAACAATACATTTAGTCACGAGAGCCAGCGCAGTTATGCCCAGCACACCAAAGATTAGGATAGAACAGCGTCCATGCTTTAACGGTGGTTTCCTTATTCTCTCCTTGTTTTAAATTCAATAAAACTGATCACATAGACATTTAACTAGATTGTTGCTCATATTTAAATACTATAAGTATGCCTCAATATTTGATTTAAACTGATATTATTGTTATAAGTGAGTTGTGTAAATTGCTCAATTGCAAATAATTATTTTAATCAGAATTGATTATGCTCAAAAGTGAGTTTTTGTTTTATGGGAACAATTGATTATTAATAAAATTTTAATAACTAATATTATTTATGTATGTAACGTGAATACGTCCATTTCAATGAGAGCCGCTCGCATTTTATCTATCTTCTACTATGGTCTTGCTACTCACTAGTAAATAGTTTTATTATTAACGATGTGCCTGATTCCTATTATTGTAAATTTGATTGTATACTTTTAATTCTAATCAACTAATGTCAAGAACTGACTGAATTTTTTTATAAATTATTATTGCAGTGTTTTTTCATTTAATTTATTTTAAAATTATTTTAAGTGTGAATCGAAATAATTATAATTATGTGATTATAATGAATGAAAATAAGAATGAATATAATTAAACAATTATTGAAAACTATTTAGCGTTTATTTTTTGGATCCTAAAACTGTTTAAAAATTATAACATGGTTGTCTTTATAAATATGTACTTTATGATTTCATACCTCAGATCAAAAGGGTAATTATAATAACTTGCTCGGTTTAGAAATCCAGTGTATTTTCCAAAAAAATACAAATATTTATAAAGCTTGACATGTGGTAGGTAACTCATGCATAACAAATTTAATAATTGTCATTATCTACGTACATTATGCAAGCAACATTACATCCCTCTCCAAATTAAATAGGCACAATAAACGGCACAGTGTTAGCCTGAGGCTTGTAAATGCAGTTGTATGGGGATCGCCTGCACCAAAATCATCCACTCCACTCTACTATAAATAAATTATACCGCCATCTAACTAGGTAACTAAGGCCCGGCGCCCATTATCGGCATCGGTACGACTGAGGATTTTAGGTGGCAAATAGCAGTATACTATAATATAATGGCAATAAAGTAGAAATTTCCGTGATATGTGGTCGTAATAACAAAAATACCGCTTCGGTATGCTTGAGGCTGCTGTATCGGCAGCCTTGAGAATGCTTCGGCATCCTTCGGTACGCCGCCGGCGCCGAGGCAACACTCGGGGGGATAGCTTGCCCTGCGGGGCGAGGGGAGGCATCCGCCATTTGCAAATTGTTGAATTCACCGGACGTATATCGTTGCTTCCAAAGGTTGTTCACCCAAAATCTTCATGATTTATTAGATTTCTCTTCTTCTTCAGCAAGAGTTGCTATGAACACTAGATCCCAGTCCACCATATTAAATACAATTCAGACAACTAGCTTGTAACAACTCTGAGACTGTTATGATGAGAAATACCATATTGAGACGCTTCGGCAAGCTACAGGACGGTGCGGCATCCTTAAGGACGCCTCGTCATCCCTAAGAACGTTGCAGCATGCCAAAGCATAATTGCCGATAGTGTGCGCTTGCATGTAGGATGCCGATGGATCCTTTTCCTTGCCGATGCCGATAATGGGCGCCGGGCCTTAAAAACATAAATGACTAAAAACTAATCTGTTCATGTTCTAAAATTCAATCATTGTTATAATAGAATTTTATTTAAGTACCTTCACATAACCAGACGAAAGACAAGTTTCGAAAAATTACCTTTCAGTGTATGCTGCTTCCCAATAACAGTTATTATTATAATAATTGACCCATTTAGTTTCCACATACCCCTACTTTGTACTGGCAATACTGAGGGCGTAGTAGTTTGGGGGTAGAAATCCATGACCGCTTTTCTTTCTTACTCATACTACATATATGTCTTTTTCATATAAATCAAGCGCCAAAGTAGTTAAAATACCTATACATCACATAAACGGAACACTCCTAATTTACATCCCATAAAAACGAATGGAAAGCTCACCAAGGTACTCGTACATACACAATGTCTTCAATAAAAATAAATATTTAGAAATATGTTCTGAAGATGCCAACAGCTGCTCGCACCCAAAGTGGAGTCTCTCGATGCTGTAGCTCTTCACTGCACTCTGATGCATACTGATGGAGTTTTAGTGATTCCTCATGAAGCCTTTTCTGGAAATATAGAATAATAGAATAGAATAATCTTTATTGTTTGACTTTACATTGGTAAACTATGCTAGGTGGAATTGCAACAATATGAGTAACAGTCTACCCATAACGGGCATACAATATATTAATTTTATGGTATCATAGATTAAAAACTTAAATTAAATTATATACAAAAATTATCCAGACAACAATAGACAGGTAACATTTAGACAAATTTACAAATATTTAATTTACTTATCGATTACAATGTCAAAAAATTCATTCAAGTCATAAAATACATTATTAATTAGCCATTTCTTTAAACAATTTTTGAATTTAACATTAGGTAGCTCTTTTATAGAGTTAGGCAGATGATTATAGACCCGTATGGCAGAAATATGGGTACTTTTTTCATATATCATTGACTTTATCCTTGGAAGATACAAGTCATCATAACGCCGCAGAATTGTCGGACGATTACGCTTAGCAGATATTTTTTCAAAATATTGTCCTTGATATCTCACCAGTAAACAGAGTTCTAATATATAAATACCCGTTAGTGTAAGATAACTTTTTTCTCGAAATATATGACGTAATGATTGGTCCCTAGTCATGCTATAAATTATTCTTAGGCTACGTTTCTGAAGTATGAATTTACTATTTGCTGTCACTGAGTTACCCCAAAAAATAATCCCATACGTTAACAAGGGATAAATATTCCCAAAATATGCACTTTTTGCTATTTCGATTGATGATACATCAACGAGTACCGATAATGCATGGCAAACACTCGAAATTTTGTTGTTTATCTTGTGGATATGAGCTTTCCAATTCAAATTTGTGTCTAACCTAATACCTAAGAAAATACATAAGAAAATACAATGAGAAATGTTCCTTATATTAATATCTTAAATCAATTGTTTACAAAGTAAGCAGAACATTCTAAGTAACTAGTACCAAAAAGTGTGATTTCAGTGGTGATTATATTTACGTTATTTAAATAAAATTAATCTTATTGCCGTCTCTATAATAGTGTCATGAGAGTTCGGGAGTTTTTGCGTGAAAGCCTAACAAACATACTTACAAACTTCCGCATTTATAATATTAGTAGGACATAAAATTGTTTAAAAAAATAGTTACTAGCTCGGAACAAAAAGGCTACATCATCATAAAACAGTTACCTGCAGTTCTGGTGAAACTGTGAATATAGCAGCCTGCGCTTCAAGGTCACGCCTCACTGATCGCTCGCCTAAATTTGCAGAGCCTATTATTGTAGCCCATGGCACTCCACTGCCTGGTGGGTAATACCTTCAACATTCAAATACAAATCAATAAAAAATAGGGTAGTTTAGCTGGTTTCCCGTCCAGCTCCGGTTTCCGTCCATTACCAGGCGCACTGTACAACATTTACGTAGAATAGCATCATATTAATAGTCGACTGCACAAGTTTGGACTTGTTACAGCCTTTGAAGTCATATGTGCTAGTCTACCAAAATTAAAAAAAATTGTCATTTCCCAACTCGAATAAAAGCTATGTCAATCTGCGGCTTGCTTACGAGCTATAAACACGCCATCTTGAATGTGAAAAAAATTGTGGCGCGAGGTAGCTGCACGGTAAGTTATTTTGTTAATTTTCGCATGTATTTATTTGTTTTGGTAATTTATAACTAAGTAAAGACACAAAGTTGGCATTAGGAGGTGTTTTTCATACTTATTTAACGAATTACTTATAAAATCTAGGTGGACGGAAATGGAATAACCAATTCCGCAAAATATTCTGTTCTCGTCCACATGGACGAAAACACAAAAATATAGGTGAAATTTCATAAATCAGTTAAAGTATGGAATGCGAAGAACTTCATAATTTTTTTTAATGGCTGGATCTTTGTTAGTTATTCGATCTAAAATTTCATTTTCGTCCACTAATTTATCAGTGTGGCAAGCATAAATTTATATTTAAATACCTTGGACGGAAACCAAAAATATCTATAAAAATTACTCTAGTTTTCGTCCAAGTACTTTAATATGAGCGGACGAGAAGTAGAAACACCAGTTATTTAGTTTTCGTCCATTACAAACAGCGGTTATTATCTTGGTTTGGTTTTAGCAAGACTTTTTTATTTTGTTTTTCGATCACTGCAGGTATTATATTATCATTATCGCCTATATCATTTGCTGTTTAGTATATTTGGTTATGCATTGTTTTAGATGAAGTCATTGGAGCCGAAAAAAATAAGAAAAAAAAACAAATCCTTACACAGAAGATGCCTTAAATAAGGCTCTACCAGATATTCAGATTATGTCAGATTAAAGGCTTTGCTATACTGAAGACTGTCAGCTGACCGCAGACCTAAATCTACATTTTCATCAGCTGAAATGTTAGCTGTTTTACTATAAATCCTTAAAAATAATAAGTTTCTTAGTTTTACTGTTATTTATAAATAATTGATACTTAATTGGTATTGTTAAATAAAAACAATTACAATTTAAGACTTAAAATGATTTTAAAATATAATTAAGGACAATATCTCGATGTACCTGATTTTGCATGTGATATCTATGTTTTATACTCTAAGATAATTAACGTTTTTATCAGCCAAATGCTGTTATAAAAATACATTTTGTATGTTATTATAAAAACGCATTATAGTTGCATTTTATTGAGTTGATTAAAAACACAATTAAAACACTGATTTTTAATTAATTGCATTATAATCCTCTTTATAAACAGTGGACGAAAACTAACCCAACATATGTCGAAAACTAATATTTTTGGACGAAAACTGACGAAATCGGTACTTTTCATTAAAATATTTTTTATAAAAAATACGATGACTATAATTAATTGTCCCTTGGTGTAAACTTAAAATAGACTATATAAGCGTTTAATCAAAAAATAGTTTGTTAGATTTGGCCCAGTGGAACATATTTTTTTTAAATGTATAACCTGGCAACTCCACTAATTGGACGAAAACCGGCTAAACTACCCTATATGTACATATATCTGATATTTTATTATGTACATATAAATCGATCATTGTCTGTGCATAATTAGGTCTCTATTCTTTCTTTATCTTAAGTGTAGATCATATCAAAGCTAACCAGAATATAGCCCTATTTATTGTATTCTTTTATGTTTAAATGAAAGCAAATGGTTGAGATGTATTTCAACTTTTTTTTAACATAATTTGATCAATTGAGAAATATTACCATAAACCCTTTGCATGGAATGTCCACCCTGGTCGTTCATATTCCATCATTTGCACCCTATTTGTTTGGTTTAAAGCTTCAACTTTCTGCCAAAACCTAAGATAAAATAAAATTTTAGAACATTTTCAACTACTAATATAGAATATAAAATATATAAATGTTTGCTTACTTCCTCGCAATTAATGAATATGCATGTGGAATTCCACCAGCAGGCCCAGCAGCTCCCAAAAATCCATTAGCCTAAGAAATATAATCATTGACTATAATATTCTATCCAATTTAAAACAATATTAAATATTTGATATAAACACTTGAGAAAACCAATTTCACTTACATTAGGATGAGCCATTAACAAATTGATATCTGCTTTACAGTTGTCTAATAAAGTTCTTGCATACTGATCGGTCAAGTTGAAATATCCAGTAGCTAATTGTATAAGAGAGCCTTCAGGTGCCGCTGCAATCATTTTCTGAGTCACTTGTTCATCTTGAGTGATATTAAACTCCCCCATTTGTATCAGTGGGAATATCCATGTGTCTGCACTGCTATCTATAAAATACATTTATTTATTATATGCATTTTACCCCTAAGGGTTCCTTTTATGTATGATTTCATATAATTATATGCCTATATAATTTTATATATAAATATCTTATAATAATTTTCAGTAATCTTAACCAATCACTAGTAAGATTTTTTACAGAGAGTAATTTCTAGTTCTACCAATAAACATTTAATTTATTTATTTATTGACCTCACCATTGCTTTTCAAAGAAACCAATTTTGACTGCTGCTGCTCTTTCCATTTTTCAATGAGAGTATTTAACTTCATTGTCATCTCTTCAACCATCTGATGTTTGTTGCTGTACTTTACATTTATAATATTATCCTTTTCACATTTCTTACTAAAGTTTTTCACTTCATCTGCAATGAACACCAGTTTATTGAACATATTGAATGAACAGACAAGTTTATGAATAAAATGAAAACAAAACAAACAAAAAGTATTAACAACTTACAGTCTTCATACCTATAAGTTCACAATAATAATTTGCAAGGTCAGCATCCTGAATTTCTATATAGCGGTCTTGTCTTTGTTGGAAATAATCATTTGAACAATTAGCACCACTTAAAAGTACAGAGTCATCTGCTATGTAAAGCTTCATGTGTTGAAGGCCAATTATTTCATTATAGCGGGATGGGAGAGCCTTAGACCAAGATCCAAGAAGCCTTGGAGTTTGGTACAAGTTAACATTGCACTGCTTAGACAAATCATCCATAAACTCACGGAGTAGAGTCAGGGAGTTTACTTGGCCTCGTGTTCCTCGCTGATAATCCAAAAGTATATTAAACTTCAATGTTTTTCGCTTTACAATATTTTCTTTGGTTACTTCTAAAAGGTTTTTTTCCATGGCACCAGTGCCTATGTATAAACTAGCCACCGTTATTCTACGGCTGGCATTCCGAAATCTCTCGCAAAGTGTGTCGTAAAATTTTTTTGGATCATTTATAACATTGATTTTTGATGCGCTTACTGGGAAACATGGTGCAACGCCATAGATCCAGTTAAAGTAATGAAGCTCAGCTGCTTTAAATCTAATTGGTATATTACCATTGATAATCATTTTATTTGAATGAAATTAAATTTAGATTCACACTCAACCACATCACATTAAAAATACCTACATAAACTAATTCTACGTTCTTTTTAAAATATTTACCGACTGACAACACAACTGACGACGACGTACTGACAACTCCGTCAGTCAAGCCAAGCAATACAATTTGACATGCAATCGTGCAGCATTGCCAGTATTATACAGTATAATATTACAGATAGAGACATCAATATTTACAAAATCTAACATTCTAGTATTGGTACAGAGGCGCGAAAAAATACCCAAAAATACGAATTGCCTTTCTTTCGTTCCCGTGTGCCAATGTTCACTAACAGTAATTTTCCCACTTTTCTACCAATGTAAAACAAGCCTTGTCCGAGCTTTCTCGTATACTGGCTTTTTATACTTTTAATTATAGTTTTTTGTAAGTTAGTTTCACTGTTGATGTATTCGTTATTCTTTTTTAAAGTTGTAATGTAGGAAATAAAACTAGGTTTAGTACAGTTATAGTAATTTAAATATATCATAAGTCTTATCCAAGATTTTTGAAAAAAAATTGTGAATCAAATAGGAAAATACGATTACATATTTTTTTAACAATACTCCTCTTCAAGTACTTCATTCTGTTCGATTCCATAATAGATTTTTGCATCTTTTACATACGCCCAAGACATCCTTTTCGAACTGAAGGCAATTCCGACATCACCTCTTTTTGAGAGAGTAATAGCGCCGGCAGTATTATTAAGACGAGTAGTCATGCCTAAAAAATACACCGAGTAAGATTTTTTATAACCAATATCATATTTATCTGATTATTTATTTGAAGAAAAATACAATTACCGTCCACAGCCTTCTTTGTTGCAGAGCTTGCATCATCTCCAAGTTCCATCAGCTTGATAATAGCGTGAGCCAAGCAATATTTCAAAATTGATTCTCCATGTCCTGTAAATGGTACCACAAATTGTAGCGACTGAATTCAGTCAGTCAACTTGTCCAACAAAAGCTTATAATTTATATTGATTTATACTTTAATATTGTTTTCGTTATGAGTTTTTAATATTTTATTTGCAATAATGTGCACAGACTGCGTGAGATACTATTATCTTTAAATAAGTAGATATATATACCGGTAGTTGAAACACCACCAATTTCGTCATCTGCATAAGTTCCGCTCCCAATTTGAGGGGTGTCCCCTATACGTCCAACTGCCTTTCCACTCATTCCACCTGTGCTTGTTGCGACAGCGACATTTCCTTTTGCATCCACCGCAACAGCTCCTACAGTTCCTACACCACCCTGATTATTAAAAAATACAGTTACCTATTGACAGTATCACATAAGTATATTATATAGTGATTTATAACATGGCGATTAAAGTAATCGCACGAGTTTTAATAGAGCGCTTTAAAGATATTATTTTATTATACTCAGATACCAATCGAACTATCTTCTGCAAAAAATAAAATGTTAAGAAATTATAGTAAGAAAAAAAATACCTCATCTTCTATACCAATTTCAGTTCTTCCAAATTCACCATGTTTTAAAAACTTATTTAAAGCATTTTTAGCATTTTCACTTATCAATGAATTTGGTGGCACTGTTTGAAATCCCTGGAATGTATGCAAAGATTATATTGTTACCAAGATTAGATAGGTACATAACAATAATACCTATTTTCTGAAATGTTTTATAATAAGTTACCTTTTCTAAAGCAAATAGTTTAGCACCTTCTCCACCCAACAATGAATGTGGTGAATCCGTTAGAACTCTCCGAGCAATGCTTATGGGATGGAGGAAGTCTTTAATTAATGTAACAGCACCCACGTCTAAATTAGCTCCACTCATAATACTAGCTTCCATTTCTACCTCGCCGCGCAGATTTAAAACGGATCCATAACCTAATTGAATTAAAACACATACATTATGTTGGTAAGATATAAACTGAATTATTTTCAAAATTATTCCAAAGTTGTGGCTCCCTGCGATTTCACCCGCGTACCCCGGAGATCTTCCATTTTCCGGGATAAAAGTAGCCTATGTCCTTTCTCGGGCTCTGGACTATCTGTGACCAAATGTTATTTAAATCGGTTCAGTAGTTTAAGCGTGAAAGCGAGACAGACAGACAGAGTTACTTCCGAATTTATAATATTAAGTATAGATAAGAAAGTTTTTAGATGGTAAATAATAATTTCACCTGCATTAAAGTTTTCATCCTTCTCCATAGAAACAACAGCTGCTTCTACGGCTTCTAAAGCACTACCGCCGGTCTTTAATATTTCGTGTCCAGCTCGAACAGCCACTTTTACTCCATCTAATTTACCTTGAACGCGGCTTTGAGGTATATCACCAGCTCCTCCGTGAACAATAATAATAGGCTCCATTGCCTTAAAAACGTGATAATTACGTTAACGTATGCAGTTTTATGCTACAGTATGTGTTTACATGCGATAGTTATATCATACATATTTACTTTTATATAATTTACCGCTACATTTACAACATTGTTGATACCTACTGATATGTTCGTTCGTTATCAGTAAAGTTGAAAAGTAGAACATCCAATCATATTTAACGTACCAGTCAAACAGTACAAAAATATACCTTAATATATATATCGTAAGTGTACCAGTCGTGGCCACGGTACCAGTAATGGCCAAAAATTAAAAGAAACATCTAGAATTCGGACATGAGCGAATGTTTTTACATTGGAATCACTGTGACATAGACTTTAGACATCGAACTATCTAAGTTTAACGTTTTATTGAATTCAGTCAGTTACATGTACAAATATGCGCGAATACAAAGTGTAAGGTGATTTGAAATTGACAACGACGGCTTTTCTTAAGGAAATCGTTCAGGCGGTGAGCAGAAAGTTTCACTTGTAAAATAGTATTGCATAATTAAAATCAAAATTAGTTTTGTTTCATGTGTTAACTATAAAATAAAGATAAACTTAGACTAAGACTGGGATATCCATTAATGAATTTTCCCTGGCCAAGACTGGGTCACAAAACTACAACTTTTATTTGTTAAATTAATTGAATCCAGCTTTGCCGTATCTCACGCGCAACACATTACAAATATTAAATAAGGACTGGACTTTACAGTTTCACTATATTCAGTGCTGAAAATTTCACAATTTTGGTAATATTTCACAAAAACCGGTTTTTTTTTCTTAAAGTGGCCACCATTGGGTCATTTACCATAGCTTGATTCTACTATCGTTTATTTATACATGTCTGGCATACCTTGACGAGAGAGCCCATTTCGGTGATTTGGCTACCACCAGTTGCAAGTAACTAGAAATTCATTTACTAAAGTGTCGATGCAGTTGCAATTTCAATAATCTGCAGAAGGCCTTCTATAATATCTCTGTCTATCGGGTTTCTAAAGATTGGAAATATCATGGTAGCGCATAGAGTACCTAGGTACCAGACACTCAAGAAGGACATTCTTGTGAACCAAAACTTGACTATATAAGCAATCTCCGAATAGGGCGCAAATTTTATTTTTTGTCAATAAAATTGGGTGTAAGTCAACTTATTTTGCAAAGAAACACTTAGAGTGAGAGTTCATTACTCCCAAGTAAGGCTTGCGGGCTTAATTACCCCCAATTAAGGCTCGTGACCTTCAATTTGAAAAACACTGCTCTAGAATATCAAAAATGAAAATTTGGTAGATTTTAATGTTTCCAGGGATAAGAGAACAGGATACATAATCATTAGGTATCTAGGTAGGTACCTAATTATATATAAGTAGGTGTATTTTTTACTATTCTATAACTAATATGATAGAATAAAAAATAAATTTAAAATAGGTATACATTATTATCATTTATTATTATTTTATGAATTAAGTAAACTGAAGCGAAATAATTAAGACACCATTATAGAAAAACCATACCAAAAGAAGGCCAATGTCACAATGACGAGTATCTTAATGTCGTTTGTACTTTAGTTTGTACTAAATAATAAACTATAACCACTTGTTCTTATTGTTCTCTGGCTCTATGTACAAAAATAAACAATTATAAAATGTGTTTATCTACTTCGGTCTTAGCGCAAGGATTCACTAAGTTCGTCAGCACTGCTGTGCGACATAACATAATACGTAATGGGCAAAGAAATATGATTCACCGTAATTACACCGTAATAATTTATTTTCAAAGTATGGGTACAAAATCGGTACCTCATTCATGTAGGTTTGGCTTTGAATAAACAGTTTGTCGTTTAGTCCAGCTTTATCATAGCTATTTCATAACATATAGTACCTATTTTTTCGTATATGGGGTCTATATTATGATTCAAGTTATTTTAATTTATTTAATAACGCCCTAAATACACCATGCTAAAACTGGTTATGACTATCTACCAATACTACTACCATTACTATTAAATTTAAGTAACGTGCAATACAAGATATTTTTTTATCGCAGTAACACTACATTTTAGTAGTGTTGTATGATGATCGACTATTGTTGGGTAAGTGAGTGTTGTTAATGAATGAATATATAGTTGTTACTTAATAGATAATATTCTTAGCATTAATGACAACAAGATTAAAAAAAATTGTGTTTTTAGATAAAAAAAAATTACTTACACACTTAAATCGATAATTACTTTTATTCATTCAACTAAAAGAGATCGAATAGACCAAAACCTTTACCGATTTGAAATTTGTCAGTATTTCCCATCACTCACCAAAACCTAAAATGTCCAAGAATTAAAAAAAAACATAGAAAAATGGTGGTTGAAAGTTGTCGATATGGTGTGAAATCATTTTGAAATTTAATTAAAGAAGTTTAGCCTGATGTATCCTTAACATTTTTATAAAATGTCCACTCCGATGTCGAATCGTAAATATGGAGCTCAAAAAATACGATTAACAAGTGAGTAGCTGATATCAAAATTGAGGTTTCCGCAAACTGAATTCTATGCTTCCGTCCGAGAATTACACACATTACTGAAATTAATATTATTTTTCATTTTCTTTTTAGTCCTATGTGCAAGGAATTTGGTCCGAAGAGATTTGTTTCGTAAGTACTCACAACCATTTATTTCTGATAGCCAATGTGTTTTTCAAGGCGAGACATAACATGACATGCAAGCAAATTATAACATTGTTTTTCAAGGAGTATGTCGTAACATTCGTTATTCAAACTGCTCATGTTATCAAACTGTAGCTTTAATCCATTATTTTAAAGTTATTAAAACCTTTTATGCAGGTTTGCCAGACCCATTTGCTAAGATATCTGTGGATGGCAGTGGCCAAGTATACTCTACAAACACAGTAAAAGCAACCCTTGATCCGAAGTGGAACACTCACTATGATTTGTATCTTACTAAGGGGGATGGAATTACTATTAGGTGAGTAGTAAACTAATATTTTTATTATTACTCCTTGGTGTACATACAACGGTGTAGTTAACTCACACAATGCAAAACAAAAAATCCTGATTTGTAGGCACATACTTGCCTATTTATTAATTTAATGTACCAATAAGTTTGTCACTATGTTTATTTGACAGTGGAGGTAAATTGTGTATGGGTATGGGTATGAGTATGGGTAAATAATAATTTTATTATTTATTCCCAAGTTTAGGGACATGGCTTAAAATGATGACACATACCAAAAAACATGACAATGCACACAATATTTTTTCCTGAGTGTGAATTGACCACCAACCCATGTTGCAAAATCACAGAAAATTTTAAAACCAATATTTGCAGTATCTTTTATGGTTTGTCTGTGCCCTTTATATTATCTAAACAGCTGATTAACAATATAAAATCAGAATAACCATGTAATTCAAAATTATTTGAGTGTTTGGAATATATATATTCCAAACACTCAAATAATTTTCCCTATAGGGAAGCATTGGGAAGGTATTCATTGTTATAACATTTTGTCACAGGATTTGTTACCTTTTATTTTTTTTTTTATACCACAAAGGTGGCAAACAGGCATACGGTCCGCCTTATCCTTATCCCTGTTACCTAATCCTAATATTTGCCTTTCAGTGTGTGGAATCAAAGAAAGGTACACAAAAGACAGGGGTCAGGGTTTCTAGGATGTGTCCGCATTCAACCATCAGCAGTACACAAGCTAAAAGACACCGGGTGTGAGTATCACTTGATCCACTTTATTATCTCAATTTTATCTCACCTAAAAGAAACCTTGTGTGATAAGTAAAGACATATTGTAAGTAAATAAAGGCATTTTATCTATACTATATTGCAAAATTACTACCATTTCTAGTAGCTGTCATCAGCTGGCCCTCAGCCCAACCAAATTTTTAGTTGCATTATGTTTATTTTTGGTTCAAATTTAACTTCCAGTTAAGAACAGTGTGTACCTGATCTGAAATGTGTTTTTTTTGTTGATCTTTGTTTCTTGTAATCAAATGATGTTATTGCATTTCACATGCAACATTGCTCCACATATTTGTCAACAATACATACATATTGCATATCCTAAATGTGTGCTGTATCCAGTCCATTGTCTTTTACAGCACTCATTTGATTTAATACATATTTCATAACTACTATTATGAATGCATATTTCAAGCATTTGATTTTACAAAATAATGTCTACAATTTCACTACTGTCAAGTTCAATGTACATCATAAAATTTCTTACAATTGGCTATAAAGCAAAACATTTAAAGCACATATCGATTCCTAAGATTTATATTTGCATACATTTTCAGACCAATGTCTCGAGCTATGCGAGGATGGTTCAGGCGAGACATGCGGAGTGCGCGGTCAGGTGATTGTTTCACTATTGTCTCGCGACGGGGCTCGCGGCGAGCCCGCGTCCGCGGCGGGCGAGGGCTCCCCGCTGGCTGTAGTTGGGCCAGCCGGTGAAGTAAGAGCGCCTAGAGACCCGCCCATGAGCTCTAACGCTTCCCAATTACCATTGCCACAACATTGGGAGGAGAGATTTACATCTAGTGGCAGGTTCGTATTAATTTATTGCCCATCAATATATGTACATAACATATCTGATTTGAAACTTTATTTGATTATACAACACAATGGCCTGGAGACATGCATGAATAATTACAATACAAAACTTCAGTTATGCATTAACAAGTTGCAGTAAATCCTACTAATATTATAAATGCGAAAGTTTGTATGTATGGATGTTTGTTACTCTTTCACGCTCCAACGGCTGAAGGGATCTGCTTGAAATTTGGCACAGAGCTAGAATATGTTCTGGAATAACACATAGGCTACTTTTTATCCCGGGAACGCGGGTGAAACCGCGGGGAGCCACTAGTACCTAAATAAAGAAGTTACTTTGCAGTTGTTTTACTGACTCATATTTTATTCCTAAAATATACTTTTAGTATTTTGTTGATTTCTTGTGAAGCAAAGCTGTGGTCAGCATTATATTTAATTTAAACATTGACTCATGTATTTCTTAGTTTGGTAATTATACCTTATAATAACCAAGTTTTATAAAAATATTCCAGGCCATACTACGTGAACCATGCTCTACGGCGAACGCAATGGGAACGACCGACTTCTGAGGGCTCGAGTCCACAATCCCCACCCTCCTCGCCTGCCCCCGCCTCTCCATCTCCCGTCACTACCCCAGCTTCCCCTTCATCCCCTGGGTCTCCTGCATCCCCTGCTTCGCCAGTGTCCGATTCTGAAGTTGGACATCCTGCTTCTATATCGCTAAGGTATGTGTTTCTTCAAGTGGGTGTATGTGTCATCTTATTATTGTAGGGATGTTGATTCTTCCTTTCTGGGATAGAAACATCTGGTTCCATCCAACAGAACACAGAAATATATGAAGTCTCTCAGTGAATGTTTTCTTTTTGTATGACTAGTTTTGTGTTTTACCAGGAACAACCAAACATAAAACATTTGATCTTATTTACTGATATATACATATTTATTTATTTTCATAACAGGCCTGAGCCGCAGCCACAAACAGCAGTCCGATCGCGTCAAGTCCCCACTGTCTCGCCGCCAACGAGCCCTACTTCAGTCCCCACAACGCCAACCACTCCAGTAGCCGCCACAGATCTGCCACCCGGATATGGTATGCTAAGACATTACTTACGTAACTTGTTGACTAGTTTTTCACCTTCTCCAATATATCATCGCTAGTGGCTCCCCACGGTTTCACCCGCGTACTCGGGAGATCTACCATTTTCTCGAGATAAAAAGTAGCTTATGTCCTTTCTCAGGCTCTAAACTATCTGTGTACCAAACTGTTGTGTTACTTTCGCATTCATGATATTAGTAAGGATTAATCAGTTTAGTAAACGTGGATGGATATTGGATATACATGCATCCACAACTATGTTTTAGCCTTTTGAATACTTGTGAATCATTCTTAATATATTTAACATGACAAACTGGTTATTTCAATCCTATAGACTCAGTTTTAATAATAAAAGACAGTCACATAAGACCATATTTGCGTAACTTCAACCCTTTAAGAGCAGCTAAATGTCCATGACAGATTGCTGTGATGAGCAGGATACAAAAAAAAAAAAAACTTCACCCCTTAATTAAAGTACTTACTTGCTGCCCTGAAAATTCTACCTACATAATAAAGAGTGACCATTTAATCATCACATTTCCAGAGATGCGCACCACGGCCCAAGGGCAGGTGTACTTCTACAACGCTGTGACCGGTGCGTCTACGTGGCACGACCCTCGTGTGGCGCCGCACCTGCGTCACTGCGCCGCCCCAGCCGCCGGACCCCTGCCCCCCGGCTGGGAGATGAGACACGCACCCTCAGGCAGGCCGTACTTCGTAGACCACAACAACCGCACTACCCAGTTCACTGACCCCCGGCTCGCGCTCTCCGCCAGGCTGGTAAGTAACGGACGAGTAAAGCGAACTAAGTGTTATGGGAAACCATACGGAGACAGTGACGGATTAAGCAATTGCCTGGGGGGCACCAGAAGAAGCACAATAAAATCCATCCTTAAGGCATCACGTCTCACTCTCACGTCTCCAAAACTGCACTAAAAATGGTTTAAAGACTGATTCTAGTAGACATAAGAACCCCATGGGCGCGGAGCCATAGTCTTTTATAACCTGGTTTTTGATTGTCTATTTACTACAGACTACCTAATTCGACGAAATTATTAACTTCTTTTCTTACTGTAGCCTTCATCAGAACCACTTCCGGTACCGAGCGCGGCACCTCCACCCGCGAATCCCCCGCCAGCGGCGGCGACTGCGAGTGAGCCCCCCGATGCCGACGCACTACCGAAGTACAAACGAGACTTGGCGGCTAAAGCGAGAGTGTTACGAGCCGAGCTGCAAGCTCTACAACCACAGACTGGACATTGCAGGATAGAGGTAATATAAATCATCAAAAAATAAGATATGGACAACTTTAGAGTTAATGATATACTGACATGATAGTTAATTTAATTAACTATTTTCTTAAAGCTAACTTTCCCTCACTTACACATCTATTTAATAATTATGCTAAGTAATATACATTCAGCTAATAAGCAATCGATTTCAGTTCACATCATATTCACAGATAGATTTCCAACTACAATAATAGACCAAACAGTAAATGTTAATGTAATATTAAATAGCCACTTATGTTTTAAACAGGTATCGCGCAACGAAGTTCTTGAAGAATCCTACCGCCTCGTGATGAAACTCCGTGGGAAGGAGCTGCGCAAACGCCTCCTAGTGAAGTTCCGTGGGGAAGAAGGTCTTGACTACGGAGGTGTGGCTCGCGAATGGCTCCACTTGCTAGGCCGGGAGCTCTTCAACCCCCACTATGGCCTGTTCCAGTACGCTAACTCAGGGGAAGACCGATACGCGTTGCAGATTAATGCCGATTCTGGAGTGAGTAGGCTAATTTGCATATTAGTAGGTTTAGTAGGAAGAAGGCTTCACTAAATTTATATGAGAATAATGCTTAAACAAATAGTTTTCAATCCCTAATTCAAAAACATATGTCATAAATGAATTTAATGTCAAAATTTTTATTTAACCAACCGGTTAAAAATAACCATTTTTAATTATATTAAAGTTGTTAAATAGTATTTCGTAGAAGACACTATATCATTCAATCTTTAATGTTCAATAACCACCCGCAGGTGAATCCGGAACACTTATCATACTTCCATTTCGCGGGGCGTATCCTCGGCGTGGCGCTGTTTCACGGTCACCAGCTGGATGCGGCATTCACGGCGCCCTTCTACAAGCAGCTGCTGGGGCGGCCCATCACCCTGCGCGACATCCGCGACGTGGACCCCGAGCTGCACCGCTCGCTGTCGTGGATGCTCGACAACTGCATCTTGGGCGTGATCGACACCACGTTCTCGGTGGAGTGCTCGTCGTTCGGCGCCGTGCGCAGCGTGGAGCTGCGGCCCGGCGGCGCCGCGGAGGCCGTCACCGACGCGAACAAGCGCGAGTACGTGCGCCTGTACGTGGCGCACCGGTTCACGCGCGGCGCCGAGCGGCAGTGGCTCGCCCTGCAGCGCGGGCTGGCGGACGTGGTGCCGCCGCAGCTGCTGCGGCCGCTGTCGCCGCGCGACCTGCAGCCGCTGCTGGCGGGGCGCGCCGACCTCGACCCGGCCGACTGGCGGCGGCACACGCGGCTCAAGCACGTCGCCGCCGACGCGCCGCTCGTCGCCTGGTTCTGGGAGGTGGTGGAGGCGTGGGACGCCGAGATGCGCGCCCGCCTGCTGCAGTTCGTGACGGGCTCGCGCCGCGTGCCGCTCGCCGGCTTCCGCGCGCTGCAGGGCTCCACCGGGGCGGCGGCGCCGAGGCTCTTCACTCTGCACCTCGTGCAGGACGCCGCGCCGGACTCGCTGCCCAAAGCGCACACGTGCTTCAACCGGCTCGACCTGCCGCCCTATCCCACCAAGGAGAAACTGCACGACAAGCTCCAGCAGGCGGTGCTCGAGACCGCCGGCTTCGCGGTCGAGTGACCGTCGCGCGCCCCACACCGCTCCTCCGCGGCTGGAGATCTACGAATGTGTTCCACTCTAGATAGGCCCTTCGGGGGTTCTTATTGGAAGCCCCGAAGTTTTAGTAATCTATTAATGCTTGTAAATATTGCAGTTAACACTATGTATATAGTTAATGTTATGTTGTATAGTTTATATGTTAAGAATAACGTTTCGATGAACGGTATGAATTTTTTCCTAAAAAGAGGGAAGTCGAGAAGTATGAGACTAAGAATTTTGCAGAGATGACATGACAATTGTTTGCCAAAGTGTGCCTAGTTTGTGTACTCGAAACTATAATACATACTTTTGATTTATACTCTACGAGATATTTCTGGGATGTTATGCTACCTCTATTTGAAAGAAATATGAGAATATTTTAGGCTGCTGCCATTACTCATATATGTTAATATACATAAATAGGGCTGTTACTCAAAATTACCTAATACAAGCAAGGAATAATAGTGTATTAAAAAAGAGCAAATTAAATGGTCGCGTCTACAGATTTATGGGTCCGTGCAAGTAATAAGATGGGTTCTAGATAAAATTTATGCAGCTTACGGTGTTGGTGGCACATATAAAAAATGCACATTTATTATACAAAATGTCGCTTTGTAGCTTACTATATTATAGCACAATGCTCAAATATTATGTATGACGAGTACATGTTATTAGATTATGCTTACCCAGTAAAGTTGTGCAAGGTAGTCTAGAGTCTAGACTAAAATTATTGTTTGATAAAAAAAAATACCGGTCTTCCGTAAGGCAACAAACAAAGCAATAAAATCAAAATGGCATTTGCATTCATAAATTATGTCCAACATTAACAGCATAATAAAGTAATCGCGATTTTGTGTATGTACAAAATATTATTTAACATTGTGCATATTTTTGTAGTCATATTTGTATATATATTGAATGTTCAGTACAAATCAAAACATTTTTTTATTGAAAAGTTTGTCGCGTTGTAATTCCGTTTGACTGTTTTGAAGTAATTGATGTAAGGCAAATTCAATGGGTGCCTTACCGTGCAAGAACTCGATGTGTAAATATTTGGATATTGCAAAAAAGTGTATTTTTTTCCATTTTTACTGTTACTTTTGACTGAATATTCTGCTATACTATTTAAATCATGTAAAGAGTATACTCCTGGTTGTTTTTATGTATATAATTAATTTCGAAACAAGATTTGTAAAGAAAACCTAAGAAACATTTAAATAATATAAAATATTCCAGCGTGAGAAGATTTATTAATCAATCTATTTACTCTATTTATGATAAGTCAGTTATAATCTTAAGCTAAGGTTCACATACATATTACCTGCATATTATCCATTATATCCGTTTTTATTTAAATAATTTACGCCATATTCATTTAAAAACATAACTACTTATGTTTGTGCCTATCTACATAGGTACCCTTATTATGGATAATTCATTATTTAGCAAAATACTCTTGCTTGTTAAGCTTATTCTTCCATAGTAGCTGATGGTTTATATTTTAATATTTTTACAACTGCAATTTATTGCTGAGCTGACTAGAAACTACCTATACACTATAGTATCCTAAAGTTTTGTTGTAGTTAAAATAAATGTTGAAGTAAATTATTGTCGTCGCACCATGGTATATTCCATGTATATTGAACCAAGATTTCTGCCATGTTTTCCATTAATTAAATAGAGAAAAACTTTAAAATCAATTACCATACAAACCTGCTTGAATTGTATTAATCAACAAGAATGAGTGCCTTTTTACCTATGTAAGAAAATAGCTGTAATTAAAAGTAATGACTGTTTAGTGATATAAAATGATTTATTAGTAATAATTGACTTCATATTATATTTAAAATATTAAATCATTATAGTATTTTTGCACAATATTTTGATTTTCATTTTAAAGAATAGTTTGTGTGTGAAGGAAAGTTTTAAGTAAGCTATATAGTCTGATGCAACATGTTTGGTAAAGCGTATATTATTTGATTATTGGTCTTGTTTTTAAAATACTTTATTAGTCTGGCCTAATAGAGTCAAAAGTGCTATTTTGTGAGGTAGTTAAAAAAGGTTTTACTGAAAGTCACAAAACAGACAAAGACAACTTTTTGAACAAACAAGTATGAGCTATCTATATTAATGCACTGTACCTACGAAATGCCATACCAGCCATACATATGTAAAGTAAGAACACCCAGAATATACTCTAACTTAAAGCCAAATATTATCCAGATCTCTTCAGTCGTTCTATTGTGATTGAGTAATGGATGGACCATCTAAACATTTGTATTTATCCATAGTTCTTTAAATAAGATAACAAACTGACAGTGGGATTATTAAAGTACCTAAAATAATTTAAATTTCGCGGGGGTTTGAAACGCAACAAGGGAAACGCGCATAGTCGCATGCTGCATTTATGACTTATTGCGACTATTTATAACAAACGTGCAGCAAAAAGAACATACACTCATCGGTGTTCCTACTCAATCCTCTAAAGTGTTCTCGAGTTGTATAAGTTTTTACATAAATAGAATGTGCATATTATTATAAAAAAATGTATTTTCGAATGGAAGCGGAAGGTTCGTCAATTTAATTTGGTCACACTTTGTATGATATTATTTGTATCTCAGTCAATCACTTCAATCAGTCAGTCAGACAGATCTGTGCACAAGTCATTCTTCCCCCTCCCCAGGGTCTCGTTGTCTACGTCTATTGGCATTCGTTCGTTCGTTTCGGTTTTCGTTTGCTTGCTTTTGCTTGGAAGTTGTAGCGCAGCGAAGCGGGATATCGATATTTTTTACCCCCGCTTTTGTCTTTGTGCGTTGTATTATGTTTGTTTTGTTGATCTGTCTGTTCGTGACATAGGTAGGACGTAAAGCATAGTGAATTATTCTGTGAAGAAATCCTTTGTTGGTTTTAAAAGCGGTGACAATGCCACCAAGTGCCGTGTATCTGCCTACCACCGTAACCTACGAGCAGCAACCAAACGACCAGAGATGGAACTGCCCCATTAGCTACTTTTCACGCCGTGTGACAAGCAGTTTAACCCAATCAATCTGTATTAGAATTGTATTATGTGTCTTGGGCTGCACACTTACAGTCGTTGGTAAGTACAACATGGATACAACCCCTTTTCATAAATGTATCAAACTTCCACCGTTGAAGAGTAAAACTTTCTGTGTATTGCAGAAATAACCATTATATTTATAGTTCCAATTGGTCACAAATCATGATGGGCCTGCAACTTCTCATCTGTCTGCTCGATCTTCACAAGGCTATATTTATGAGGCTGATTTAAACAGTATAGACAGATAGTTTTTTTAGTATTAGGGTATTGCTAGTGGAAGTGTGCTGTGGAAGGACACCCTCTGTATATTTCTAAAGTAAAAAAATAAACATGAATCAGTAAGGGTAAATAATGATTATACCCTCATGCTACAGACATTTTTATGTGATTTAAATTTATACACAATGATTGTTTGTGTTTTAAAGCAAAAATAAAAACACACATTCTTATAGCATCGGTTCAAATACAGATGAATATAAACTTTATACTGAATGAATAAAAACTTCACTTGATATGTACTAAGAAGTGCATTGTGAAATAAAACATCAACTAATTATAAATACATATAAGACCTGCTAATTAATTTGATATTATTTGTAAATCTTGCATAATAGTGGTCCAATAAGGTTCTCGTTAGATTTGTATGTTTGGTGTATCACACATTCATTTTCAATACATTTATACAATATATAAATAATAAATATATATTTAACTAAAATTAATATAAAATATGAAGTTTCAGAGGACTTCCTTCCTAAAGTCTTAAAATGCTCAAGCATTGATAGTATATTTAATGTATTGATTTTATCCAGATTTTTTTTACTGGTGTGCCATGCCATGTATCACCTAAATCCCTTAGCCATTATTGCAAAAAAAAAGTAATAAACATTCATTTATACAAACTTTTATTATATACATTAGCAAAACTTACTGACCATTTCTATATAGTGAATTATGAGCTTTCAACTCTTCTTTCAGTCTTTAGCATTGCCTGATCACAAAAGTAGCCTTCCAATATTATTATAATAACTTACTACTTAAAGTACAAGACTTACTATATTTTTCAATGAATGGCTTTTTATTTCCTCCCTTTTCATAAAGCTATCAACATATTCATGAATGACAAACAACTTCCGGATGGTTTAATACAGTAAAGGCACAAAGCCTATCCATAGGTAGATTATGTAGATAGCTAATTTGTATTCCACATGATGGTGAGGTGTTGGGATACTATAAATTTCATTATTTTCTACTATTAAAATCAATGTTGCATCCATGGATCCAGTTTAACTTTTACTTTATAATAATAAATCAGCCAAGTTTTCAAATTGCAATGTTATTTCATACACAGACCCATCCAAATGCAAAATAAATTTAATAAATATATGACTAGTGATTACAAAAACACTCGCCCATCTTAGTAATCATGATATTTTTAACAGAAGGATAACAAAGAGGCAGTTATTCATTTGTCATGTATTTTCTTTAATAATTTTTCTTAACATTAAACAATGTTTATTATTGCATCGAAAATTCTAAACTATGTAAATTTTTCGACTGTCATAATTGGGTAATGAATTAAATTAATTATGGTATTTATATTAGGTATAGTTAAAATGTTACTAATTTGTGCGTGCAAACGTGTGGTATGGTATGCACAATGCATACACAATTAAGTGACCAAACTGAAATGAGCCACTTATTTCATAAAGCCACCATATTTAATGAGTTTGCTGGATGGTTTTTGTTATGCTGGTGACGCACGCACGGCAGCAATGATAAGGGTACCATACCGGTCGATTGCGTATTCGTATAATCGTCGTATACAATGAGCAATGGTTGGTTGGTAGTCGTAAATGGTGTCTGGTGTCCGGTGCGAGTGCGGTTCGTGCGAGGGAAACAGGCGGGACGCGGGGCCGGGGGGGCGGCGGCGCTTGCGACCGGTGACTCATCCGGTGGCTGCGTGATCTGATCACGACGCACCACAGACATAAGTAAAATATAGACAAGGTCATGAAGAATGCCAATGAGTTAAAACGCGTGATTTTATTTTAGTTTACGCCCCGGGGTTTCACCCGCGTTCCCGGTGATTCCTAACTTTCCCGGGGTATAAAGAAGCCAATTTGCTATTTCAGAAAATACTCTAACTAGGTGCCAACTGCCAAATTAAATTCAGATATCGTCACTTTCGCATTATAACATTAGTAGTATGTGTAGGATTTTTTTGACTCATTAAAACAAGTACTAAAGCCACAACCAACTCGCTCCAGTTACCGGAAAGGTATTGCACGGAAAACAGGCTTCCATTTGGATTCTGTTGTTGATAATAACTAACTATTATTTGTCATTTGATATGGATTTATCTAAATAATATTTTAAAATGCATAGTGATTATTTCAAAAATATGTTTTTTTACAAACATGACAAACGTGAAATTCAATTAGTGTTCATACCACAAAGCTGTAGCTATTCTATTCGACTCCATACGTAGTTAATGGAACAGGCATCGCGAGCGAAGGTCGACAAACTCTACAGAGCCTCGCTTTGCCCTGATAGGTATTTCCGTATTTTATATATAGGTACTTCCACATGATCCTTGACGACGACCGAAGTCGTAACCAATTCCAAATAACACATCCGAGAGCGGTCTGTGCATTTATTTTGATGATTACGTGAGCGGCACAAAAACCAGTTCTTTGTGACGACTTGCTTGTGAAAGGTTCTCGACTTCTCGTTATAAGTATTAACGTCTCTGCCTTCAGGCGAATCAAGTCTCGAATAGAGACGATGTGACTTAACATTAAAGAAGTTTAGTGATAATAAAAACTTATGATCGAGCTACACTTGTTTTACAAACAAAAATTTACTCTTTGTCTCCGATTTAACATTCAGATTAAAGTTGCGTGCCTACACATTATTTCAATATCATAGTTAGATCTACCTTTTATAACATTTTAAAGCTATTTTCCGACTAAATCAATCACGACTTTAGGTGCCAAAACTAGTTTCATTATTTGGGATGTAGGTTGTAGCTTACTTGCTTCTTCACTGTTTCCTAAACAACGAAAAGTACAGATTATTGAAATGTAATTGCGTCTAAGTGGATATATTTGCGCGTTGGTGTTTATTGTTCTAGTTCCAGTGCGAGTGAAAGCAGCCCCAGTCTAATGAATCACTAATGCGTTTAGCTACCCACTGCCTTAACCTACTACTTCCGCTGCATTGGCCCATTTGCGCAATACTCCAGGCGCATAGTTTATTGATACCGGCTACCTAGTAAACTTGATTGAGAGCTTTTGCTTGAGATTTTTCTGTTGATTTCTATTCGTTAACATTATCAACTGCAAAAAAAACATCAGATAATATGGATCTGAGAACATCTATCCTATAATAAAATAACAGATGCACACACGTCGAACGCATGCGTATAGTAGACTCGGAGAATGCCCCTATTTACCTACATTACCCAATTAGTATCACTTTAGGTAAGTATTTGATAAATCGACCTGCATGATTTATTACCAATTGGAGCGTGTCTTTGTGTGTTTGAGCAACTTCAACTTGCATTCGACATATTATTCTGTATTAGAATTTCATAATTCTTAGTTATCTACAGTAGCTTTTGTACTTGTAGTCAGAAGAATGATACATACGCCGTTATTCGGTCACAAAGGTGGAACCAAATGTGTTTTTATTGCTTAAAGTTTATACAAGTAAAAGTTTTAACATTGCAGAAAATTTATAACAGGAAATCCCTTCATTGTTGTACCTAGTCCGGAAATCAGTAGGTACTTTAAAAATACAGTTACCACATTCGTTTTCGAGCGTTCTGTGGCTCGCTTTACTGCTTATTTATTGAGTTCACCAAGCGTAGGTTTTCCGCCCACGTCGAGACCATAGGACACAGTACAAAAAATTATACTATAGGTATCTATAGTTTTTGGATCCTCACGTTAATCAGATTAAACAGACCTTTAAAAGAATAATAACATTTTGTGGTCACCTTTTAATATTTTATGCTAAGTTAGAATCGAATGGGAATATTTATTTGTACTAAGGTTGAATTTGTGTGCCATAGATTTTCTGTATCCGATTTTTTTGATAGTCACATGTTATTTTAATTTAATTTTGCCTTGTGTCATGCGTGATTGGTATTTCATTTAGTAGTCTTGGCATCGGTCTAACCTCGGCCCATCATAATTTATTTGTGAAAGGTATAAGAAATCGAATATTGGAATCGATATTTCTATGTTCTCACCTACTTGGGATGTAAAAACAATAATGACAACAAAATCTTATTCGAGATTTCTATCAATCTTATTTTCTACAGGCTGCATGTCTCTTTAAAGAATAAGTTCTAATGCTTATCACAAAAAATAAAGTTAAAATTAAATAGTTTTTTTAATCCCAACCCAAACGTTCAAGTTTTAAAAATAAATCAATACAAAAATCGTTTAAAGTACCTTCATTTTTAATCAAACTGCGCAGTTACTGCTTGGTTCATACTTGACCTCTTGCATATTGTAGTTCATTATTCATGCAGTTTACTGGCACTCGGGCACCTCCTCCCTCCCTTATATCGACATCGGCTCTCTAATTACCAAGTCGAATGGCTATTATCTATCTGTATTTGAATGCGTTAGCCACCACTATATCGAGGGATAAATACTAAAGTAAATATTACTTATAAGGTAGGGTTGCCATTTCTAAAATTTGGAAACCAGGACAAGACGCGGAAAACCCCGGATTTTAGAGTCGAGAACCCGGACATTTAAGCATGGATTTTTTTGTTTTTCTATCATAAGTTGAGTTTTATGTATTGGCTCTCAACGTAAGAAAAGCCGTCTTTTTTTAAACCCGGACTACGAATGAAGGCCTCCCTGGACGCTCCCCGGACGCCCTCTAAACTAGGACAAATCCGGGGAAACCCGGACGGATGGCAACCCTATTATAAGGTATCTATCTTTATTCTGTTCCCGTCTTTTGTTTGACCACAATGATGACTGAGACGTGTCGAAGGTGGTAAGCACTTAGCACTTAAAGCTCAGAAGAAAACTGAAACAGCTCTCTTACTCTGCGCTAACAACATTTAAACCTTAGCATCTATGCAACCAAATGCACTGAAATATTATAGTAGGCAGAATATTACACTTTACATTTATATCATATACCTATACCTAAATGAATTAATAAATAGAGCTTTTGAAATCTTGAACACAACATATACCTATATCTAAGATAAATCTCAGCTGCCTAAGTTACAAGTGTGAATGCTGGATAGATTAAAATATGAGGTAACAATAACCAGTTGTAAACCATCTAGGTACTGCATATTCTATGATAGGATGTTATAATACTGGAATAGAATTTTAATGCAACAGTTATTGTCAAATAAATAAAAAAATAATTTTTATCCGGACGTGTGTGCGTTCATTAACCAACAGGATGTACTAATTGGTAGGAAACAAACTCTATTTATGAACCTTGGTAAAGTTTAATACACTATGGCTTACTTTTTTTTTGGTATCGATTTCTACGAAAAGCAAATAACCTTTGCTCCAAAAAATAGGCAATTTTTTAATACGCATAAGTAGGTATACAATACACAAGACAAGAGTAGTGTGGTGAGATTGGATTACCAGCACTCTATTTATTTATAGATGAATTTACTATAACCATCAAAACCACATTGGATAATGAATTACATAATATTATCAATTATCATGATCATTCTACAAACCGTTTAAATTGAGATAAATTTATTTTACGTCGAGATAATTTGATCTCATCATCCAAGTATTCCTAAGAGTTCATGTGAGTAATAAAGTAAATTCCATACAACTATTGATCCTTTTTCATTCTCACGCCAAAAAAAAAACATCAATTTGTCATCTTTATATAAAGCAATGAAAATGTGGATTTTCTAGTTGCAATGAAAACCAGTCGTTTGAAAGAGCAAATAAATGGACTGCCTACGAGTAGTGTCTTCAAGGTGAATTGGTTCGTTAAACTTTATGCTTTAATTATATATATCACGTTGGTATACTGGTAGCGTATGTTGAATTTAGTATTATAATATTTCTGGGTTCGGTAATAATTAAGTTAGCGTGAAAATAAACTTACAAAAGCCTAAGAGTTCGTATATCGCACAGCTTTACCACAAACAGCTAAAATGTTCATATTACTCGTATTTCTTGTTTGTTGCAAGTGTATTCATTCTGAAACCGCAAAATGTGAGAAATATCTGTCCATATAAGCCTGTCCTTACGTATCAGTAATCTGACGAAACATATTACAACATAATTGATTCAGTAATGTTAAAGCATAGTCCAAAAGTTTTGCCAACCTACTTGGAGGAGTTGTAATTATATTTTTTAATGTATCAAGAAAGATCGACGTTTTTATCCCAGAACTAATTTATATTAACAATCTCAACTTCCTGCTAGGTTCTTTTTATGAAATAAATCAATCTGTTTTACCTTGACTTTGTACTCAAGCTACTTGGGAGTTGAAGTACGTGTATTTAACTCATGTGTAGGTACTAAGTATGTATAGGTAGATCCACGATATCTTATATGTATGATGTTATCGATGACTCTGTTTCTGACATACTTATAAGCTTCTAATTATCATGTAGTGAGTCATGAATCGATAGACACTTGTATTTATCGAGTACATTGATCTGATGACCTTATTTCTGTTGCAAGAATTACATTGATTATTTCCTGTATGTCCATTTTGTCTTCCCACATGTAAATGTGGTAGCGTCGAATTTGATTTAACTTATAGAGAGAGGGATATTAGTATAGTAACAAATCATGGTCCGGTATCGTCTTTTGTTTTGATTTTGGAACATCTCTACCATATTTAAATTTCTTTCAGGAAAAATAAAATGAATCATAGTTGAGGTAAATAAATCTAAAAATACGTGATGTGTTACCCACTGAAAGTATTCTAAACACTTTTACAACTTGCACGGAATCTCCTTCAATTTGAATCTCGTCACCTATCAAATATGTACCTAATAGATACCTACTTCTAATTACGTATTTGTCTTGTTTATGAGTTTTAGGTACATGCCAAGTGCGCAGATTCAGTAGCCAAGTCATTGTAATAAAATTGCTAAATTAACTAAGAATGAGCATAGCATAAATAAGATTAAAGTAGGTACCGATGATGCATTGTCAAGATTATCGTGAAACGAAGCAGAACGTTATTATAATATGTAATAACGTTTCAACAATTTTTTTTACCATAATATCCTAATCGGGTTCGTTCATGATTTCGTATCGTCAAACGATTGAGAAGTAAGCCGTCATTCTCGACACGACATCGCCATCAAGGTAAACTAAACTAATCTCAATTTCAAATTTCCACGCGAACGGGTGTGCGTTAGGTACGAGTACCTATATTGTTCAGCCATGATTTGCTTACTTAGCGTCGGATATTTATTAGTTTAGAACTCCGATTAGAAGAGGTGTGGTGTGGTTCTTTGAATGATGTTAATTATATGCTAAAGGTAGCTTACCGAAAGGTAACTTAATAATCACGTTAAATACACAAACAGGATGGTTGAAGGTCACTCACGTAATAAATTCACTATTATGTACTTATATTTAAATTGCTAAACATTATTACATATTACAAATTTATCCGTACTTTTTGGATACTAAAGGCTACTCAACCAAAGCTTGGCTATTATACATTGTTATTTATGGTTAGGAGCATCATCTATACTAATATTATAAAGAGGAAAGATTTGTTTGTTTGTTTGTAATGAATAGGCTCCGAAACTACTGGACCGATTTCAAAAATTCTTTCACCTTTGGAAAGCTACATTATCCCCGAGTAACATAAGCTATATTTTATCCCTGTATTCCCACGGGAACGGGAACTACGCGGGTAAAACCGCGGGGAGGCAGCTAGTCCTTAATAAATGTGCACATAGGAAATAGAAATATGGATAACAATGACAGGTCGTGTTGCGCCTTTATAATAAACTAGCTTCCACCCCGTGGTTTCACCCGCGTAGTTCCCGTAGGAAAAAAGGGATAAAAATAGCCTCTGTTACTTCCAGATAATATAGAAAATAAGAAAAAGAGTTGTTGAAATCGGTCCTGTAGTTTTTAAGTTTATTCGTTAATACAAATCTTTCCTCGTTATAATACCTATTAGTTTAGATGGCATGTGCTTTTGGATGGATCTCCGTATATAACCAATATATATTATCCTCAGGTCTCGCGCTAGTGATTGCGGGAGGATTACAATACTCCGGGACACCGATGTCGGAGAACTTTGACGACGGAGTCGGGACGCTCATTGCTGGCGGGGTCATCTTGTTCCTCGGCTTAATATTTGATGGTCAGTACCACTATAGAATATAATAGTATGTGATAGAATGTCCCAATATAACATTCCAGTGGGTTACGAGTACAGAATGTTGTAAGATGGCTATAATCCACCGACTTAATTGAAAATCCAATAAAACTCCAGACGTTCAAGTGATAAACTGAAATAACGTCGTGCGTAGACTGCGTAGTACACGCTAGATTATCTTTAAGAAAGTATGTGTGCGATGTACAAATTAAGTTATGTGTTCTTTGTTATTATTTTTACATAGAAATGCATCACGAATGATAAAAACGATCGCGTCATAGTTTGCGTAGTCACTCCAACGAATTGCTTATGTTTGACCGTGACCTTAAAGATACAGTATGAAGATCGATGATAACATAGATAGATAGTGAATGTTGTTTCTTTAAATAACTTGTATTATGTTATCAAAGTGCGGCTTACAGGCGGACGGCCTGCGGACGTTATCGCGCTTTTACTGTGTCTTATCGCTAATGCTGTTTTATAATAGTAAAAGCGATACCAAACCTTTCGAAACAATTGTATCGTACTTTTTTAAATTTTCTCGAAATTGTATGATGAGCTACTGAACTAGTCATGCAATATGGGGCATCGCTAATGCTTTGTTGATCCTGAGCCTAAGTGGTTTCAATTTGAGCGAACCCTATATACCCTTCATACCGATATACCCTTTGAACCGAAACACTGTAGTATAAGTGGTGTGGTAGAACTTCCCCAGAAGAACGCAATTAATCTTTTAATGTAACTGAACATCACTACATAGTATAAAACAAAGTCGCTTTCTCTGTCCCTATATCCCTGCCTGCTTATATCTTTAAAACTGCGCAACGAATTTTGATGCGGTTTTTTTTAATAGATAGAATGATTGAAGAGGTTCATATGTATAATAACATCCATTAAATAGTGGAGAAATACTGGTATTTTTGAAGTTTCTAATATCAAGGGTCAACTACATAGTATTATATATTTCTATGACATTTTGAAACGTCTTCAAGTTGGCTTAGAATGGAAGAGATTGGAACTTGTACTGTTCAGTTTTAGGTTGTTGGGTGTGGGCGTACAGGCTGGGCGGCGGCAAGGAGGCCCCCAGTAGCGGGGCCGCCGCGCTGACGGCCCTCAACCCGTCCACCGACCCGCTGGTGGCCGCGCAGTACGCGCCCGTGCGGGACGCGCCGCCCGCGCCCGACGACGAGATGCGCAACCTCATGGACAACAAGGAATGGTGAGTTGGACATACATCAGAGGGCACACTCCCGACACTTTCGAGTTCTTAATCAAAAACAAAATCAAAGTCTAATCGTTTTCGGGAGTAAGCCCCCAGGTGGGACCGTATGCCTGTTTGACACCCGTGTGAAAAAAAACAAATTTTAACTTTTCGATGATAGTTTGTTTCCAGAAAGATTCTTTTTATGAATGGTTGAGCTGTAATCTGCTGTAGGTAGGTTAGTTTGACCGTTGACGCAACTTTACGACGTAATGCTAGTTATATTGCAGACCGTTTGGTACATTAGAATTCGTGTTTTTTTAATGTACCTATATTTCATAGATATACTATATACATACATATCTTTGAATTATACGCACTGTGGTTTATTGGAACTTAAAGGCCGATTTAAGAAGCGGTAGTAGTTTCGGTGGCTTTGACCTATTAGACCCCCATAAAATCCTTAATATTGCTCTGAATTTACATAAAAGTAGGTTTCTAGTTTAAAGTTGAGTGACTTACCTCAGTTATTAACTATTTCGAGGCAAGTTATACCTATGCGAGGGTTGGCATTTCAAGGAAACACGTGGTCAGTAAATGCGCGGTCATCCTATAACAAGCCGTAACGTTGTTTACCATGTAACTCATGTCTATAACACCAATACACCCATTGTGAAGGTGATCTCGCGCCGCAGGTGTTAAAGTTCGCGTCTATTGTCTACGTCGAAGTGTTTACTGAACATTTAAAATAGTCTCCGCACACGTGATCACGCAGACACATTCTATGCATTCTCATGAGTGTGGGCAAAATAAAACTAAAAATCATTGGATTCGCAGTAGTTAGTAACCAATTTCTATGGTGTTGTAAAGGTATAATCTTTTTGACAAGGCAATACAGCAGGAAACTATCCATGCCTCCATGCCAGATATATTTTTGAGTTGTTTATCCGTAGTAATAAAATTACAGTCATCTGATTTCAAAACGTTTTTCATTGATCGAAGCTTCACAATTTGAGTGACAAGTCACTATAATTATGATCAATTGGCGCGTACGATGTTGTTACCATATTGTCGCACTCTGGTTAGTACACTTTATATAGCACATGGTTACACATTGTCATTTTATTACTTGCGGCTACATGCGCGACGAATTGGTTCGAAACACATAGGTAACTTATGTATTCTTATTGAAGAGCAGCTACGGATCATGCTTCACGCTAGTTTTTGTTTGCTCGTGATCTTGTTAGCATAGGTTCATATATGCTGTGCAACTCTTCAACGACTTTACATTACACAATTAAAGACGATATTTTTTTAATATAGGTAGGTACCTTCTAATTGAATTGACATGATTGTTGATCTCGTCTATCTACTCCCTACAAAAATTATGAAATATGCCTATTAATTGAAAAATTAAGTCTATACTTACCTAGTATCTGCGAAGACAAGCATTCGAAAAATTAGTTTATTTGTTTTATTATTTTCAGTCTGAGCAGTGCGGAAGAAAGCGACAAAATGCTCGACGGCCGGCCCTCGGTGGCGTAAGCACCATCACGTTCACACGTTCTAATATTATTCAAAATTATTCCTTTTACGAACTTAGGCGAGTCCTAAAATGTCCCCCTAAAATGAACTGAAAAGTAGTATTACAGATATCTGAAAATATTTATACTTAACTGAGCATATGTAACATAGAATTTATTTTTATGATATTTCATCGTGAAGTAAGGCTTGTAGTTGTATTTTCTTATATCTGTAATATGCGGTCTAGTTTTAAATTTGTGTCCATACAGTTAAGGTCGCATTTTGTGGTACAAAGTATAATCTTCTATTTTTGTGGAACACTTGTGCGAATATCTTCAGATAATCGCTTATAATGTGTGCTTGTTTGTGTTTTTTTCTGAACTGTTTCATTGTGGCTCTTCGTATTTTATTTGCGATAATTTCTACTCATAATATTATACTTATTTGGATTGTAAGTAATTAAAGTATTATGTAATCCTTACCTTATGTAAGCACAAAAGTTGTATATTCAATATCAAGAGTATTCTTCTAAGTATTTTATCAACGCGTGCAAATTTAAATCACCCCTTACTATGTTTTCTGTACTAATAAGTCATGTTATCCATCCTAGGTAGGTGTTTAACAATATTTTGCAATACTGTATGAAGCTTTGGTAAGATTTGTCTTAATTAATACATATATGTAATTAGTAAAAGACAAGTGGCCAAATTATGTATCGTCCAGATTAAGATTATATTATGGTTGTCCAAGTAATACAAATATATTTATATAATTGTGTAAAATAAAAAAGTACTTATTCCAATTCTAAGACATCATTATTATCTGTTTGGTTTGTGGAAAATAAAACGTAAAATCGATTGATTAGTTCTCAATATTCATAATCAGAAGTAGTTAATGTATATTCTTACAACCGAGCAGTTGAAACTGTAAAATTTTTTTTATATAGGTACCATTTTTTGTAACCTTGTTCCTTGATTTACATTTTATTACTTTTTTTAATCTTACGTTGAGACCGTCCCTTTTAGATTTAAGATTGAAGCGTGATGAAGACATGATATGGTGGTTCTTATTTGATGAATGTGTCGTGAATTTGCATAGCATTTAATTTATATTACTCTACAAGTATAATATCTATTAATTTATTAAAAAGCTCTCTCTCTCTATACATGTCCAAATTTTTGACCAGGTAAGTTGTTTAGCATTGGGAATTAATATGTATTTAAAGTAAACATCACATCTTTAATTAAGAAAACGAATACACAAATGGAAATTGTTGAATTAGTTTAAGATAATGACATAATACGAAAACATTCTGTATGCATTTGAAATTAATAATTATTCAGTGTATAGATAAAAACAATGGATTATTTTAAGGTTTATTGGAATATATTAGATGTGTTGCACTAACATCCATTGATTATATTTTTATATACTTATTCACTTCACGAAAGTGCACATTTTATTATTTGTGTTGCATAACTGTTGTATTAGAAATTCCTGGATATAAATAAAAATATATAGGTATTTATAATGTAAGAATATTATTTTGCTAATTACCCAATTTGGTTTATGCTAAAATAATTAGTAATTAAATCATATATTTTGATGAGTGATTAAGTAATTTTGTAGAAAATTCGGTACCCAGTTATGTCGCTGATTAATTTACGTAAACAAGTAAAAGAAAACCCAGCTTAAGCAATTTCAACGAGTATTATTATTACTACACGATATGATCATATATGATTGTGTACTTGTGTATGTATTGTATTTTCATCAATGTCTCACTAATAAAGTTAAGTAACTCAGGATTATTGTCTTATTTTGTCTCCCTCACTGCAGATCCACCTTCTCAGGAAATAATTGTTCTAGCAATAATTAGACATTTTATGCTTGTTGCAAATCAGTATATATTCAATACAAAATAACGTACGTAACGTAAAAGATCATGGTATTATTTGTATTCTTACACAGAGAAAATTCCATATTATTTCAATATACAAAATTGTAAATAAACTTATGTCTAGTCAGTCTCTATTGGTGCGACGCCACCAAGGAATTCCAGTCACATCTTCTTCAGAACACACATTAATATTAGGCCTGAAATAAAATACAAAATTTTATGAAATGAAATGTTTTTCTAATAGCATACATACATATGTTAAATCAGCTTAACACTAGGAATTATAAATAAATTGTTGGCAAGTTATTTGTACACTGAATAAGGAAAGGTAATTCAATATTAAGTCAATAGCCATCTGTGTCTGATGCAATACACACTTTATAAATAAATTCTGGGACATATGTTTACTCACTGACCTAGCAGATGATTCTAAACTAAGCAAAGCATATTATACTACAGTAACCACAAAACTGTTGTGTACCATAATTATAATTTTATAGATATCTTATATTACTATATCATGTTTTAATGAACACAATAATGTTTGTAATCGTGTGTGGAAATTATATCCATAATCTGTGTCATCTCACTCTGGTGATCTAACCATATTGGCATCTTATACCTAGTTATTTAAATAATACTACCAACCTATACACTTGACTATGAGGTAATGTGGACGTTAATAATGGGCAAGCTGGTGCTGAAACTTCCTGTAAACAAATAAATGTTTATGAGTTCGAGCATATATATTTACAAAAACCGTTAACATAGGTGAAGCTAATGATGGCTATGCAATTCAAATATTTTGCTGGTTGATTTTGTAGTTGTATGTGTTTGAATCCTGTTCAGAAAAACATTTAGGTACATAAACATGTTGGGTTATTCTGTTTCAGGATGAAAGTACATAGCTATATGTATATATTTTATAGGTGCAGGTATAATTTGCACAAAAAGTAACAATCCTACAAATTATGTAATTTATTTGTTTGAAATCATTTTGGGTTATTGTTTACAATTATGTCTGGTATCTAACCTGTATTGATTGCATTGGTATATGCATATTGGTACGCATCTTGCGCTGCCTTATTTCACGACGTACACAGCACTGCACTCCAAGCAGGACACCACATACACATGACGATAAACAACCTGGGTCAAGTAAAAATTAAGTTGCATAATTATTGTTTCATAATAAGGTATTATTTACCAACTAAAAATATTGCAACTTAGCATATAAAGAAATTATATTCATACCTATATAAACTAACACACCAAGATCGCCATTGCGGTTTGTTCGTCTCAATACAATACCAGCAATGCACAATGATATACCAGTCAGTATACCAACTACAAATATTACCTGAAACGAAAACATGAAATTAATCTTAGATGGTCACATGATGGTTTACATGGTACTTCTAGATTACTTCGAGAGTACTTGATGAGATACCATAAATTTCCAAAACATATAATGCAGGAGTCTGATAAAATTACCTGTAAAATATAATAGCAGACATATTCAAATCCAGGGCAATGTCCTCCACAAGCCCCTATAATAGGAACTTCAGGGCTTACTGATGGCAAGGGTGGCACAGGGGAGCGGCTTGCTACCTGCATATGAGGCTCTACATCACACAATGGCAAGGAAAAAGCTGATGCACACTGTGGAAATGTATATGCATCAGAAGGGACAGTATGAGTAGGAATTTTATCCCCTTTCTTATAACTACACCATGTGTTAGCACCATATGGTGAGTGGTAGACTGGAGACGGAGGTCCATATTCCCTTAATGAACTGTTATAGTATTGTGGGACCTGCAACAGATTAATATATTATTTAAAATCTATATAAAAATGTTATGTAAATAAGAGGGAATTATTTTTGAAGATTAATTCTACAAACATGGTAAGCGTTGTCAGAAGTGGAGCTATCGGTCCCAGCAACTTGATACACCGGCGCGTTAATATCGTCCGCCCATGGGTACTTCGCCCTTTGTTGTGCCGCCGACGCAAGCTGCTGCTCGCTCCTCGGCACCACCGTTGTCTGATACGGATGGACGCTGCGCGGTGACAGCTGCTGTTTAAACATTTTTCCCACTGTACCTTCTGGGCTACCTTAAAAAGAAAAGATTAAAAAAATAAATAATTTGTATTAAAAAAAAAACATTGATGATTCGGGTTAAACAATATTAACTTAAATAAAACATACCTCATTTTTATCATATTATTAGTAAATAAACTGTTTTGCACAATTTGTTATAGCAAAGAACAACACTTTATTGATTTATTTTAGTATTTCTTTGCCGATAGAAGAGAACGACATCACAGTGCACTAAAACGACGCCGCCATATTAAGTAAATTAAAGGTAAAAAAACAGAATATGAATGAACTAAAACTAGTGAAGTGGCTAAACTTAGTTTGGTTGAGTGGGAGCGTAGATTGCTTAAGAGTCTCAAGTTGAGAACTTGAGACAGTGATGTAGAAATACCTTTCTCTATGATATATAATTTTAGTAATAATAATTCAAGCCATGATAGCGTGAGTAACATTAACTTCAGTTTGTGATATTTTATTTATTTATTATGATACACACAACAAATTGTAACTTAATAAACACAGAATGAACATTTTGGATCAAAAATATCAAGATCAGAATTAATAATAAGTAAATCGTTGAAATGGCGAGCCATTCGTACTATCGGATTTAAGTATGATGTGTTATTTTTGTAAACCTGAAGTGCAATGAGATGTAATAACTAAAAAAACAACCCATTTTATTACAACCACATGTCTTGAGAAAATCGAATAATTAAAAATTAAAAAATGCTGTTAAGAGAATGGATCAGTCTGTCTTTAACTTTAGTACTATAATTAGTATATAGTGATCTGTGAGTGACCGTAATGGAATGAAAGTCAGTTCAGTAGTGTCATGTCAGGCATCAGGCAGGTGTCAGTTCAGTTTACCGAATAAGTAGATTATAGTCGCTGTAGAAATCTGCCAATTTTTCTATAAAACTGCAATAATTACATCAATCAATTTACAAACAAAGTTAAAACTGTGGTGCTAATATTTTGCTAACCTCCATTAGATTGGAATAAAACGGTTTCCTTTTTATACGAGGATGTGTATGTCCAATTATCCTAGTGTTTGGAATTTTAGATAGAGATTCCATTCAATAACATTTTATTCTTTTACGAGAATGCAAGAAAAGAGTTGTTAAAAATATCAATAACAGCATGATTGGCATTATAAATATGGATGGTACTATCGACGAAACCGACAAGTTGGGCATAACAGCGAACTGTTTTTGTAGAGATTATATCCGTGGTTGCTGTACACGGGAAAATTGCCGATTCATACATGAAATTCCTCCCAGGCCTTACATAAAGGAGTTATTTCGATTTTGTCATGATTTCCAAAACAAAGGATGCTATAGAGTCAACTGTAAGTTTATACACAGTTCTGTAGATGAAGAAGAGCATTTTTACACTTCAGGTGTATTTCCGCGTGATCCACGTAACACTCCAATATGCCAAGCATTTTTACATGGTACCTGTAGCAATATTGAATGTAAACTGATACATTTACCTGATTTGGTTGGTAACAAAGATGTGGTACCTTGTATGAGTATTCCACCACCTCAGTACAATCATCCACCACCACCAATAAGAGACGATGATTCTCCCCCAGATGCTAAGTTCAGAAGATTTTCATATGAAGACAATATTCTTGAGAAGCAAGTGTTAAGTGCATCTAACTTGTGCCATTGTGGCTTAGACCACAAAGTTAAATTACTACATGATAATATAAGTGTATTGCTTAAGAGAATTGCTGATTTGACTGAAAAAAATGTACAGCTAACTTCAATGAATGAATTTTTATTGGAACAAACTGCCTCTGTAAGAGCTGGTCAACCTTGTGTTATAACTTCTAGACATGGCACTTCAGCCCCAGTATCATTGGCAACTGTGAGTGTCACACCTGTAGTGAGCCTTTCTGGAGCTATACCAGCTTTAGTACCTGCATCAGCAACTCCTAACTTGGCTCTAGCACCTGCTGCATCTCAGGCACAGCTGCTTACTCCAGCCCCACAAATACTCACAGTCAGTACAACTCAACAACTAGTAGGGAACTCAGGAGCATTAATAGTGACAAGTGCTGGTGCTCAGCAGCTCATGCAAGTCAGTGACTCAGGTACACTAATGGGTGGAGGACAAACTGTTGTTGCAGTACCTGCCCAGTTAACATTAGCACCTCCAGGACAACAGCTTATAAGTAATGCATCTCAGACTGCTGTGCAGCAACTAGTACAGCAATCAGCACTCCAACCACAACTAGCAGCACATCAAGCTCCACAGTTTGCCACTCAGCAGTCAGTACAACATTTGGCTGCTGCTCAGCAATCAGCTCAACATCTTGCACAGCAAAATGCCCAACATTTGGCTGTCCATCAGTCTGCACAACATTTAGCAGCTCACCAATCTGCTCAACATTTGGCTGCTCAGCAGTCAGCACAGCATTTAGCTGCTCAGCAGTCAGTGCAACATTTGGCTGCTCAGCAATCAGCGCAACACATTGCCGCCCAGCAATCAGCGCAACACATTGCCGCCCAGCAATCAGCGCAACACATTGCCGCCCAGCAATCAGCGCAACACATTGCCGCCCAACAGTCTGCCCAGCACCTGGCAGCTCAACAATCGGCGCAACATTTGGTGTCGCAGCATTCAGCGCAACATTTAGCCGCCCAACAGTCAGCCCAACATTTAGCAGCGCAGCAGTCTGCTCAGCAAATGGTCGCGCAACAGTCGGCGCAACAATTGGCTGCACAACAATCAGCCCAACAGCAGTTAGTGCCCTCAGCACAACAACTAGTACATCAGACATCTACTCAACAGATCACCATATCTAGCACTAGTCAACCTATGGCTCTGGCAAATTCACAGACACAGCCAATAACATTCCCTATGATATCACAGAGCATTTTACCCCACTGAAAAGAATTAACTAACTATACCATTTTCTTATAATTAACAGGTAAATAACCCTTTGAGCTTTGAAGCAACAATATACAATACTTTTTATATCTTAATTAATAGTAATGTTATCAAGTAGGTATTCATAAAATTGATTTTGTTAAATGTAATGATGATGTATGTACAATTTACGACAGTGATTGTGCACACCAAGCATTGATGTTATTATTTTGGTATTGAACCCTCCAAAACATTGTATCAATGCTGCAAAAACTATTTTTAGGTTGAAGTAAAATGTTAATGCTTTTTGAAGGGTCCTTGAGATAGTTCTTAAAACCAAGTATTATACATAATTAGGTATGAATCCAAATATTTTCTTTTTTATTATTTAATGCAATCAATTCAATGTAACACAACACTGTTTTGATTGCAACTGTTGTAAGTAATTTTCATTAGACATAGTTCTGTGATTATAAATGCTTTATAAGGAAATTGTTTTCTAACTGATCAACATTGTATTTGAATAAAGGGAAGTAAAGCACTAAGTCAATGTGACTTTAATAATGTGGGTGTAGCTTTATAAATTACCTTCGTAAGATGAATTGTAAGCTTATGTGGCTAGTAGTACTAGTAGTTAAACAATTAAGTTATTTGTGGTTTGTAATTAATACAATGTATTTTTTTTATTGAAATTGTTTTAATTATTACGTCTAATAACTGATTCATTTACATTTTAAGTAACGCATCGTTAGGATACATATTTCATTAAGACGTTAAATTATTTCCATGATGACATTCTTCCTTTTTGTACTTTAATATTTTTCCACGAATGCCAAGCATTAAATCCCCTGTACTTTTGAAAGCTATAGCAGTCAAGTTTCCTGGTGCATTCTTGACTAGTTTGAGTTTTCCAGTTTCGTTTTCGTGCAAGTATCTTAAGCTGTCGCTGGCAATGAAGACTGTATCATTGTGAAATGATATTTGTGCATTACCATCGTAAGTCACGTCGCCAATACATATAGGAGCTGATAGAGAGGCCTTCAGAACATATAATTTTTCTTCTTTGATGTAGTAGAAATTGTTTTTATCGTCTATTGCCAGTTCATTCAATGCTTCAAGACTGTCGTATCGTATTTTGTTAACTCCGTCATATAGATACAATTCTTCTACACCATTGATATTTTCACTAACGTATTTGTTACTATCTTTGTCTACGAGAACCATATTCAGTTTAAGGGTACTTTCAGAAATAGGTATTGCTCTGTGAGTGTCATAGTTGTAACTATACAAGCCTTTGCCGGTACCGAAATAGACCTTGGTATATTTCGTGTCTACTGCAACAGAGTAACTCACACCTTTGGGTAAACCTAGAAAACAAAAAAACATTTCAAAATTCCGCCATACACCCGTAGACGATAATTAGATACGGTTTAATAAAAATCCACACCATCCATAGGTATATAGGTACCTACCTACAGTTTCTAATGAATGCAGAGTTGCAGTTAAATGAAACACTTCGAACAAACTGCCGAAACCGGATCCTCCTTTTTGAAGTCGGTGACAAGAGTCGTGAATATTTCCTTCTTGTCGTGTGATAACCAGCAGTTAATAGTAATTTACCATCTACCTACTGATCGTCCTGTGTTCCTATATTTCCTACTAGTAGCTCCCCGCGGTTTTACCCACGTTCCAGAGGGATCCGGGATGAAAAGTTTCCTATGTGTTAATCCAGGTTATAAACTATCTGTGTTCCAAATTTCATCTAAATCCGTTCAGTGGTTTTTGCCTGAAAGAGAAACAAACAAACATCCATCCATCCATTCATACAAACTTTCGCATTTATAATATTAGTAGGATAGGTATCTAAAGGTACACTTACACTCATATATAAACACCAATAGGTACAGATCAGAAAAAAAACAAATGATAAATGATGTGAGATGTATGTGCGACCACTAACCTGGTATTTCCTGTGGAGCAACTGACGCAAACTTTATTATGTTAGCATTGAAGTAATAACCCTCGTCGTTTTGTCCAGATGCGACATAAAATAGATTCCCATATATATCAAAATGTGCATCTGTGGGTTCTACATCGCCAATATGATAGGTATCACTCAAGTTGTAGTGTGCATTATTCACTTTAAAATCCGAGGGACATGAGGTACTTGGCTTATCGTATGACAAAGTTCCACGAGGCAAATCAAATGCCAAACAATTATAAACAAATAGTATGTACAGAAATCCTGTTTTTACTTCAAACATGATGTTACTAACTTATGAACTCGGAGTTTTCAATCACACTGGAGTCTTAGTAATACATGTTTCCATTTTATAGCTATACTTAACTAATTTTAATCTTATTTATTAACTTTGTTTGGGGTTAATACTCTTTATATTGCCGTTATACTGATCATAATAGCAAATTAAAATTAATTACAATAATTCAATGTAGAAATAACAATTGTTCAAATGAAATCATTTTTATTAATGACGATTACAATGTATTCATGATAAACATATTATGTGCTTAAGATTAGGTTTTTATGAAGCAATCTAGTAGAATCCTATTTGTCTATTCGAAAATACTCCAACGATTAAGTATAAAATATGGTATTTTACGTTTAGCTATTGTTTACCTATTGTAAATTATTGCTATGTACCTAATAGAACTAAGATTGAATTAGGTAAGTATTATTCTGGCTCGATGATAGACAATTCATTAAGATCCTTCAGCTAAAGCTTCAAGTAATATAATTATTAATTAAACATGAAAATACTGGGTATAATGAGATTTCTAATATCATTCAATCTTCATACTCCTATGTAATGTAGGTATGTTGGACTACTATACTAGTTTGACATAATTACTGAAACTACCCATTTATCTCCTTTATATAAAACTGGATGCAATTTGATTGGCCTAAAGCGCTCTGTGTTCACTAATAAGAACCTAAGTACTTAGTTAGCTAATTAGACGTTACTAAAAAATATTTTTATATAAATAATGGACTATTCACAAACTTCTAGTCTAAATAATTAGGTTCGCAGTCATTTATAATATTGTCTTCATGGGGGTCATCGTTCTGACATAGTAAGTAAGATGGAAGTCGACCCTGCCTTTCCCCTTTGATCTTGTGTATCTTCCACCGATGGCCTTGTAAAATTTTCCTGCAAAAAGCGAAATAAAATGTATAAATAAATGTAGTTACATAACTTGGTCGGTCTATGTGTTACACTTTCACGCCTAACCACTGTTAGGCGGTTTTGATAGAATTTGTCACAGAAATCGACTAGAGCTTGGGATTGGACATAGGCTACCTTTTCATTGTGGGAAAGTTGTAGGTCCCCAGAAATGCTGTGCGGAAGATAGTTAAAAAAAATCTGGTAGATTATCGAGCCTTCCAATAGTATTCCAAATGTATTTACTAATTTTGTAATTGTAAAATATCAATAACTAGCTGCCTCCGCGCGGTTTTACCCGCGTAGTTCTCGTTCCCTTGGGAATACAGGGATAAAATATAGCATATGTTACTCAGTGATAATGTAGCTTCCTAATGAAAAAATAATTATTAAAATCGGTCCAGTAATTTTTGAGTTTATTCGTTACATACAGAAATACAAATCTTTCCTCTTTATAATATTTGTACATACAAGTTTCTTACAAGATATCATCTTGTAAGAAATACAAGCCATACAATATGCTTTATTTTTAAATAAATCTAATATATAAAATTCTCGTGTCGCGGTGTTTGTGATTAAACTCTTCCGATACGGCATTACCGATTCTCATGAAATTTTGTGTGCATATTGGCTAGGTCTGATAATCGGGCAACATCTATTTTTCATACCCCTAAGTGATCACGGAAACGGGAACTACGCGCGTGAAACCGTGGAGCGGCAGCTAGTATACTATATATTTTTATGTTGTTGTTAAGTATATTAATAAGCATTTTAATACTTACTTGGTATTGAATTTCTTAAAGCAAACATCACATTCAACAGTGCCTTGTCGGAGGTGTATGTCTTTTATATGCCTTTTCATATCGTGTTGGTAGGAGAATGCCTTGTCGCAATAAGAACACTGAAACAATACGCAATAAGTTAAAGTTTTTGATTATCTAGATTCTAAAGAATCACAAACTTTAATAAAGTACATAGTGGTGTAAAGAAGTTACATGTTTCATCACAGGATGGAAATCGTGGATATGGATGTACCTATGTTATGACATAGGTATTTTTTAATATACCTATTTGATAACTCAAACAATTTATAGTAGGTCCATTTTCCGATAGATGACGCTGTTATTACCGGCGACATGATCGCGCGGGTGTAGTTAAGCTTGTGGTCTGGACGATGGAAATCTTGATCATATATTCCTAAACTGCCAATTAAATAACTCTTTTTCTTTATATCCTGTTATAAAAAATCTAAACATTCCTACCCCTGTAAATGTTCAACATCTTTTAACATACTTCTCTGACCCTCGTATCATTTGTGCTTTTATAAAATTTATATCCATGAACAAAATTAAGCTTTGATGTTTTGACAGTTTGTTAAAATTTTTCTCACATTTGTTTTTGTTTGGTTCTTTTTAATAGTTAAAATTGATGCACTAGACATTGGCAGAAATTGCTGAAATCATCGGCAGATTGCCATTAAATAAAAAAATAAATAAATAAATAAGTATGTGAAGCTGAAGAGACAAAAGTTAGCTCGGTATAAGATTGGTCCTACCTTGTATGGTCTTGATGTGCTATGAACGTGTCGCATGTGTTTAGCGAGATTGCTCGACGTCGTAGTAGCCTTCGGACATTGGGAACATTTGTATGGTTTATCCACTAAATGCGACCTCTTGTGTACCTTCAACAAGTCCATAGTTCTCCCTTGATATGGACACTCTTCGCATTTGAATGGAAACACGTTATCGTGAATACCCCTGCAAAATGATGTAATTTAAGCCCACATTCTCACGAGAGTTTTTTTAACGGACGGAAAAAAAGCGTTCAAATACAACAAATGAGGGCTAAGTGTTTTAGTTTAGTGCCATGAATTGGTTTTTTCTTTCTCTGAATTTTCACAAATGATGGAAATCTGTGACTGTTCACACAAAGTCAGTGAGTCGAGCTAGTTTTAAATAATTATTTTTGTATAATAATGGCAAATGCTAAACAACTAAACTATCAAAATTAATAAACTATATAAATTATAAATGAGTTAAAATAAACTACTTACATATGAACTATTAGATTTGCATTGGAAAGTGCAGTCTTTCCACAAATATCACACAGAAACTTCTTTTTACTCCCTTCTTCTAATGGTTTTGTTACATCTTCTGGGCCTTTTTTACTGCATCTTGCTAGATGAATGTTTAATGATGACTGAAAAATATGCATGGAGCTGAAACCTTTAGGTTTTTAAGTAATACTAGTGGACACTGGTTTCACATGCCTTCCCGGGGATCTTCAATTTTCCCAGGATAAAAAGTAGTCTATGTGTTAATCCCGGTTTTAAATTTTATCCAAATCCATTCAGTAGTTTTTATGTGAAAGAGGAATAAAGATACATACAAACTTTTGCATTTATAATAATAATAGGATCTACTGTATCTTTTAACTTCAATAAAGCTTACCATTGAAAAAAATTCTTTACTGCAAAAGGTGCATGCCCATAGTTCAGAGTTGTCTGAGAATGAGGGAGATGGAATATTGTAGGATTCATCCGTGTCATCTGGAGGATGATCTGGTTGTATGTTGTGGTCTTCATAGCTGTTGTACTCGGTGTATTCTGCAATTTAAACATTATTTATTTTTAAATCTTAGTGTTATTAACAATAAAGATAAAGCCCTACAAAATGTTATAGGTATATTTTTTCATACTATTGGTTATAAATGCACTATAATTACCTGCAACAAATGAATTATCCTAGATTTTTGTACATTGTGTTGAAAATGATATGTTTCTTGAAGTCAAATAAAAAAAAGGCAGTAGTGGGCCTTATAAATACTTCACTGGTTTTGATTCACAGAGAATAAAACCCTTTGATCAATTGACTCTATATTAAATATTAGCTGCCTCCGCACAGTTTTACCCGCGTAGTTCCCGTTCCCGTGGGAATACAGGGGTAAAATATAGCCTATGTTACTCGGGGATAATGTAGCTTTCCAAAGGTGAAAGAATTTTTTAAATCGGTCCAGTAGTTTCGGAGCCTATTCATTACAAACAAACAAATCTTTCCTCTTTATAATATTAGTATAGATTTAGTTAACTTATTTCAGGGACATTGCACTCACCCTTTTTTATAGAGAGCTCTACCATATGTTTGTTACTCCTCTGACACAACTCCCTAAACATGATGCATCCATTCAGGAGGTCAAGGCAGCTTTGACACATATAAGTAGATAAATTGTCTGACATGCTCACCTAAAATAAGTAGATCATTTTAATAAATACTGGATAAGGATATTTAGTTGCATGGATATAAACTTTTATTTGATTAAAGTTATCTAAAAATACTAAAATATTTTAACTTTTCACATTAGAATAAACATCTAAAAGTTTAACTAGATTTTACAAATATTATCTTACAGTCACTCCAGAAAAGTGTTCAATCTCATCAGGTATGTTGGGTTGCTTAAAATTGTTAAATATAGGAATTTCACCCTTGTCTTCATTGCATACTCTACACATACTTAGAGAAAGGGGTTTCACTGAAATACTGTAAGCAAGACAATCATTAGTAATTTAAAGTAATTTTTAAAATTTATATTTAAAAAATTTATCAGCCTGCCATTTGGTCCAAGGATATTTATGTATTTACTTTATTCAACTTTACCAAAATACATCCTTAGTGTAAGATACACTATCACAAATTATTGTACATATACATAACAACCAATAGCATGAAAATTGGCCGTAAATGGGTTTTGTATACATACGTTTTCTTTCTCTTTTTTCGTTTTTTCTTCTGTTTAGATTTGTGTAAGGCATTTGCGAATAACATAGACTTCAAAAGCAGTAGGGAAGTCATATTTATCCCTTCTTAATTTATAAATTTTAGTTATTGTAGTATAAATATCTCTCTTTGTAAAAGTTTCAGCAAAGAGTCAAGCTGGAGTTATCTGTTGGCTTTTGGAGAATAGGTAAGAATATAGGTAGGTAATTGCTAGATTAAATCCACTGCAATATTAATATATTCTAGCAACAAGCAAGCCGCACTGCCATTTTCAATAGACCATATAAGGTTTTACAATATTTCAGTTACGAACTTATGTAAATCTAAACTTTTTGACTCTTTTTTTAGAATTGATTATTTTGATAGATTTATACAGATTCATAAATAAATAAACAGACAGTGTTTATTAAATGTTGCTATGCTATGTCAGATGTCTAGATTGGCCTCGCAAGGACATAGATCTAGAATATGCGTTTTATTAATCTTGAGTACAATCAAGGTGAACCAGCTCTGCGGTTATTATAGAATTGTATTCCTTATTTATTAAAACGAGCTCAGAAGTGCTCTCCAATGAATATTTAGAAAAAATATCGATTTGTGTCCAGCAACAGAACAATGAATAGTTGCAACACTGATGCATGATTGTTATAGTTATAGTACGTACAACACTAGTATAAAGTGATCTGTGGTCTCTGTGGATTCTGAATCTGTGTTTTCGTTCTGTCAAAGGAGACTTGTTTACTAGAGGAATATACATGTACATTTTAGCGAATCTAATTGCTAATACTACACAATTTTTAAGTTAGATAATATCCATTCCTTATTAAATATGTTATGAATTAACACGACACTATGGCGGTTTATTTAACAAATGAAATGCTAGCTAAGTTTGATAAAAAGAAAAAATATGCATCCTTTTCTTCGAATGACGAGGATGCGAGCTATAATGGCGATCACTGGCAGAAACTTTATATGGACAGGTATTTTTAAATTTGCTGACTCTCTATTACAATAAACTGAGATTTTATTCCAATATCATGTAAAATTGACACAGCAAGATGGAATGCAAAATATATTATTTGGTCCTCTATTAATTATTATTAGTTTATTTGGTTTTGTAGCTAAAAAAGCAAGACATTCTTTGATAAAAAGGTAAAACAAAGTTATTATGTTTGGGTCTTTATAAAATTAAATTAACCATTAGCCTGTTTGCTGCCCTTGTGGTATAAAAAAAAAAAAACCAACAATCCCCATCTTTGCTGGTGTTTTGTTAAGTCTATGCTGAATGAAGCAAGCGAGTATAATATTAAATTATACTTATCAGTTTGATTTATGTAATTTATCAATAGATTGCTTTGACTAAAGAATTTTTTGTTTTTTATTTTCCTCAGCAAAAAAGGACTATTGTTATCCAAAGATATGATATGTAGAGTGTGTGCAAAAAGTGGTTGCACACCGCTAAGTGATAAAATACATGGATATGACATAATGAGTGCTATTCGCAGCCTTACTAATGTAACAGTAAGTTTAAACTTCTAATATTGAAAGTATGTTAATTACGATGGCAAATAATAATCCAATAAAGAATAAATAAAACATACTTCTACTTTACTAATTCAATTTAATTTGAATTTTAAATTAATTATATTTCAAGCACTGAAAGACTCAATAACCATGTTAAAATGAAATTTTCTAGTCCTTACAGCTTTTGATTGTAGCTATTACATTCTCATATATAGATTATTTGTGTGGATGGAATACAACACTTTAATTTTGTAGTAATTTGCTCTAAATATATACTTTACTTTCAGATAAATATTGATGATGCCTTGCCTAAGTTTATCTGCACGGACTGCCTTGAAACATTGAAGATGGCTATGGCATTTAAAAATAATTGCATAAGTGCAGACAAGAAGTTCAGGAAATTATTACATCCCATGGGTAATGTATTATTTGCATGCACCTATAAATTAAACCAAAACCTCACAAGATGAAGTCCTATATAATTAGTAATCACCTATTGTCAATTGTGCCGGGTCACACAAGTGTCTAAATTCTACTCTCCAACATGATTCCACAATATTAATATGCAGTATAAAGTATTTAAATTATATGTTTAATAGAATAATGTTTGACTGTTGTAGGAGACCCATTACTTCACTCATATCCATATTCAAAACATGATTTCCAACTAATATTACATCAGATGAAACTAAAACAATTGAAAATAGAAGAAAAAAGAGAAAAAGAAAGGAAGAAAAGAGAAAATTTGCTTCAAAAGAAATCTCCAAAAGTAGCACAATTTAAATGCTCACCTTGTGACATGATATTTCCTAATAAGGTAAGACAAACAATTTTTAAGTTACCACATTAAGTAGGTATGTATTCAAAGTAGATATATTTAGTATATTACCATTCTGGTTGCTATAGCACAAGCTCTCATTGGCTATGTGTGGGTATTATTTTATTATTACATTTTATTTTATAAGGAAGAGCGCAGCTAAACACAGCCGTATACAGATACACACAATAGAAGATGTGTCAGCCATTTATAGGTCTTACCAACAGAAACAGAACAGTTTTTCATAAAAATATTATTAAAATAAGGAAGATTATCATTAAATCTCTTCACTCCCTTCAAATTAAATATTTTTATAGCCTTTTTTTTATTCATGGACAGCCAGTGGTTATGATATCAATTAAAACTTAAAACTAGATTACAAAAAAAATACATATAGGGTAAAGGCACCAATAGTAGACACTATAAGGAATACTCAATATTTAAACTCTAAAAGTTGTTGTTGGTACCCCACGCCTGCATTAATCTATTGCTGCTTCCATATTCGCTTCAGTGTATCGGAATATTTGCCCTTTTAAAGGTGGCTTGAACAATCTGACCAACAAACAAAACAATAGCACCATTAATTGACATCAAGTGCTCCCCAATAGTTGACACCCTGTTGACTATTGGATGGAGTGCTCTAATATTGTAGTAATTTTGTACAGTACTTACTTATATTAAGCAAAATAATGCTGATGATTGCACAAACCTGTGATCAGAAATAAATTTCGTTACTACACCAACAGTAGACATGCATGTCATCCATAGATAATACACTATATACTAGAGATAGATGCGCCACTAGCGTTGTGTTATAAAATTTATAAACCCTTCGCAATAGATGGCGTTGTTAGTTTTATCTAAAATGCTCACTAGATGGCGTTTCTAAGAATATGTAATTGTTTTATTCTAGATTTTATTTTTAACTGTATGTAGCTGAAACATGATATTAATGCTTGCTCAAAAATGTTTTTAAAGTAAGCATCTTAATCATGTTTCAGTTACAAAAATATGTAAAATGTTGAGGAAAACAAATAAACCCTAAGATATTCAAAATCAAATTTATTACATAATATACATTACAATTACATAATAATATATATTCATAATTATGTACTATTTTTTGTGTTTGCGCGTATTATAATATGCCATAGCCGCTGTTTTTATCGGATCCCTTTCATCAAAAACTTTTAATTTGCCGTTTAATATACAATTCACGCCCTTACACCAACTGTGAACTATTATATTAATAGCTAGGTCAATTATTTGTTTAGTTAAATCTTGTTTGTGATTTCGACAATTAATGATATTAAAATTACAATTAATATCAATATATAAACATATTTTTTCATGTAAATTATGCTCATGGGGTATTTTTCGAAGACAAGTTACAATTGTACTATATATTTCATTCATTAATGTTTTAAATTCATTAGACGGGTAACATAAAGAATGATGGGTGACATCTCTTTCTCTTATATAGTCACTTTCGACTCCGTCTTTTTGGGCAAACATTAACGTTGTACAAGTCAAGCATTTTTTAAAAACAGTTAATCTACATTTTTTTAGGACATACCCCGTAACATAACTTTTTGCTTCATTATGTAGATAATTATTACATGGTGCTTCTTGTGCATAATTGATTAATTCAAAATCTACTTGTAATGATTCTTTTAGCGTATTACTTACCTTAACATTTTTTTTAAATAATAATTTTATTGACTTCAAGCTCTTATTACTATCTTCTTCACAGTTGGCGTTTACAGAATGAGGTGAACTGAAATTATTTATAAGTAAAGTCTTATAGGCGTTGGCAAATTGTTGGGCTGAAGGATTCACGTTTCGGATTCCATTACTTCTTATTTGGCAAAAAAAGTTTTCAAGCGGATCTTGGTTTAGGTTCCTCATTATTATGCTAGTAACGTTATACCTTTCTTTTAAATATATCGACATTTCTTTCACTGTTTTCATATTATGAATAAAGTTATTTAATGATGGCACTTTTTCATATTTAATGACGTAAGTGCCATCACGTTGTTTTTTTCTTCTTTCAAAACCCATCGATCAAATAATGGGTATTACTTCGTCCCATAATTTAAAATGAGGTGACCCATGTTTAAGGCACACCTTAAACATTTTATGGGATTCCTTGTATGAATGACCATTAAATGAGTCAAATATTTTATCGAAAATTAGCAAGACCTCTGATGTCTCTTCGCATTCTGAAGGTAAAATGCCCCGTCCTGTAAATAAAAAAAAGAAATCTGTAATTAACCAAAAGAAAACAATATCACATCTAGAAAATCATTAGCTTTAAGAGGAAGAGGATAAAGCAGCGCCTAATGTCACGGTCACTATATTGGATTCCGAGCGTAACAAAGTATTCTGCTAGGGAGTTTAAGAGTCAAAGTTAGAATCCTGAGTGGAGTGAGTAATTTATAAAGAAGCAGACGTGTATCCAGTACAACCATGTGCACTTAAACAAATGTTTGTACGGTATAGGTATCGAATCCACAATCTTTAGCATAGTAGAGTATTTTCCTTATACCTACCAACTTATTGTTTTACCTTGCCCATCCTACTTATATTATAAATGCGAAAGTTTGTGAGTATGGATGGATTGATGGATGTTTGTAACTCTCATAACTGAAGGGATCTGGATGAAATTTGGCACAGGGTTAGAATATATTCTGGAATAACACATGGCCTACATTTTATTCCGGGAAAATTTAAGATCCCGGGAACGCGGGTGAAACACCATAAGCAAAATAATATAAATAAACTTACTAGCTAGAAATCGCATAGCAGATGAAACTCGTTGACTAAAGACTTGTGCAGCATGCTTAACTTTCATTTTAGGTATTTTGTCTTTGTAAACATGAGATTCCGTCAATTTATTGACCAGCCTTATTTCGTCCTCTCCTACATCTTCTTTTAGCAACATTTCTAAATGCTCCCATTTAGCCATTTTCACCTTGTTATTGTGAGTGTATCTTAAGTTTTTAATTAATAAATTATTTCTAATTCCTTTTAAGAGATGTGGGGGATCAAATAATGGATATAATACAATTCCATCAATATTAATTTCTTGACTTTTGTACTCTTCTCCTTTTTTCAAATACAGCTCTTTAGTATCAAATCTCAAACTGTTTATAGTAGCAATATTTGTAGACGATTGATCACAAATTGTTGCAACTACAATAAGACCTGTATCATTAATTTGTTTTACGACTGCTTTTATTAGATTTTTTAAGTCATTTTTTTTTGTGGCACTCTTACAAAAGGTAAAACAAACTGGCTGCTTAAATTTGCTTTTCATTCCTTTGACCATAAATACTAGAGCATGGTCAGCAAAATTTTGCGTCTTCCTAGTCCCAAAATCTTCAAATCCAACCATTTCTTGGAGAGATTTATTATAAAATAGTCCAGGTGCCAATGACACCTCATCAAACATCAATGAGACTAATTTTTTTTCTTGTGGATATTTTCTTACAGCTAATTTAATATTATCAAATATTTCTTGGTTTATTCCCGGTTTAATTACCAATAGCTTCATCACTTTTTGAAGGGTTCTCTTAGAAGGCAATGAAAATATGCTTTTTAAAAAGTTGTACCCTTTTGGACTCTGTTTTAATATAGTCAGTGATAAAATTTTTTCTTTTAATGTATATCTCCTGCCTCTTGCTTTTGTCTTTGCTTTCATTTGCATTTTTATAAAAATTTGGGCTGATTTTGTCATTTTATCCATTTCTTTTAATATTGTTTGTGATTGTGATAGCCTAACTGCCTTCCTTATTTGCTTGGTCTGAGTATTACATTTGTCACGCATTTTCTGAAGCCGCATTTTAAGCTTTAGTATATCTTTGTTTTTATAAGGGCAAACAAATTTATTTTTACCTGCAATACAAATAGATTATTATATATATAACAGATGTAACAAAATGTTTTAATTAAACCAAACCTACAAACATTAATAACTGTTTAAAAAAACAGCTTTGTTTATTAATTATGCATTATGAAGAGTGTAAACCTGTCATCCAATCCCTCTTACTATTTCATCATTTACACTTTCAACACATAAGTAATTTCCATCACAGGAATATTTTTATTAATCGGGGATAGAAGTGTAGCCTAAGACAGATAAGATAAAGATTTTGTTTGTAATAAACAATTATTTTTCAGGTTAAATTTGGAACAGTAACATTTGCAATAGTTAAATAAAAAAAATATTATCATCCCAGATTTGAGTACAGAATTGCAAAGTTAATTCCAGAGTGTACCTAAGTGAATGAATTTGAGTGAAGATGAGTTTGTAAAAATTCATTATAACAACCAAAGTATTTAAATACTTACAAATTCTAATTGTCCTGGGAATTTCAGGTTTAGATTCAGGAACCATAACAATAGCTGGGGGAATTTGAGATGTTGTAGCTATTACAGGCACCTCAACAGGTAGCTGGAATATTCCAGCTGTTGTTGGTACATCAATAATTTCTGGCATTGAAACGGGCTCTCTCACAATTTGTGATGGTGATCCTGAAAAGTATTTTAATTTTAAAATAATATGTCTAACTAAATTTGGCTTACAAACATGCAGACCGTCTGGTAAGTGGTACCACCTATAAAAATTGGCAATATGTGGGACGACTCTGAGACATAAAGTTATTGAACCTCATGTGCCTATAATTTCACCAGTCTAAATTTAACCAAGATACATTACTGCACATAGTAGTGCTTTTGGGGACAAAAATTGCACTAAGACATATTCAAGTTTTCGCCGGTTGTATTTTTGTTTTTTTATTTCATGTACATTAATTAACAAACACTCAGATTGTCTGCATGTTGTTTAGTGGTCCTATATTTCCAATAGTAGAGATACCACCGACCATTAGACATGAAAAATATTCCACCAAATGACTTACCTTTTCAAATAGATATTAATACAAGTTTCTATACAAGTTTCTACAACATGGCATAACTTTTTAAGCTCTCAATAAACATATTGCTCTCAATACACACATTACATGATAGTTGGATGGGCAAGGGCATGATCCACACAAAATCCTCCATAGTCCGTCTTAATTTGGATTATTAAATTACTTAAGAAAAAGCTACTTACCTAGATTTAATGTAGGAATTGCATTTCTTGTAAGAAGCTTACTTGGTAAGCAGTAATATGATTCAAAATGTCTATAGCATAAGCGCACTTGATTGAATATGTAGTTATCTCCTAAATCTTGAGTATCCTGTCTCAGTACAGATTTCCATGAATTGAATCTTTCCATGTGAGGCCATAGAGGCTTAGGGTAATGATGTAGTGGACCTGTAATTCATAATCACGTTAGGGTTCTAACAAACTTTTTTGTGCTTTGCATATCCGGAGTCTCAGGTGTATATATGAGTTATGCATTATTTAAAACGAACTCACCATCAATGACACAGCCAAAGTAGCACTTTAAATTTTGTTTTTTAGGCATCTTCGAAATGTAAAGCACAATTTACAACGAAACCAAATCGTTTTGCAAAATCGAAGTCAAGTAGAAGTCGCCAGGTCACATATAAGCAGATATCGAGTCCAAAGTTGAGCCAAGTCGTTATTTAATAGATTTGGTAAAGTCCGGAAGCAAGCCAATTCGTTAAATAAAACACAGAACAAAACAGTAAGAAATTATATGCCGAAATCAAGTTTCAAAATTAAACGAACAACGGTAAATTGGAATTGGCAGACGACGGTGTGGCCAATGCTCACGCTACGTTTAACATAGTGAAGAAAAGAAATATATATAAAAAAATAGTCTTTACGTTTAAATTACTTTTCAAATAGCTATTTTGCGATTTTTTTTTTACATATAAATAATTATAAAAATTAATATTTATAGTTAATTTGATTTATGTTTGATGCTAATTGCTATTGTAGCGCCATCTAGCTAGCTGGAGTAACAACTTACTACGTGATTCCTAACCCTACCTACTTGGAGCGTTAGTTTCCATACATTAAATTTAAATACAGGGTTTATATACGAGTGCCCCTGGCATGATGTCATCTAATGGGTATACTGGCTATTTTCGGTACCAATAATAGACACTTTGTTTTTTATTGGAAAAATGTTATCAGAGCAAGAAAACAATCATTTAAATCATCAGAAAATCTAAAAATGTTAAGTACAAAAAGAAACACAGCAAAATATTTAAAAAATAGTAAGTAAAACTCACTTGTGTAGCTTAAGGGTCCTTAACTAAAATCACAAGAAATGGCGGCAAGCGTCTCACTCTGTCACATTGCACACAACTGTCATTATTTTTAATTTCGAACCAAAATACGGTTAATTAATAATTTGGTTGCGTCATTTGACCAATGTATGGCGCGGCGCGAGTAGTATCTGACACTAATAATATTGTCATTTAAATAAGAATATTCTTAATAGGGATGACGATTCTTTACGAAAAAGATCGATTTTTAAATCGATTCGAATCGTAGTCTAATGAATCGATTCATGAAAAAATCGAGGCCTACAAAATCGATTCTTAAAAAATCGATCTTTTTTTCAAGTTTGCGTTTACAATGTAAATTTGTATCAATTTTACTAAAAACAAGATTAATATTGCAATTAACGATATCTTATCAATAAAATCAGGGAATTCAAAAATAACAATTATTTTTATTACCTATCAAACTATAAGATCAACTATAAAAAAAAATAAGTATTTATATACTGATGATTGAGTTTAATTTAATAATGCAATATCAATCGTCACAGATTATAGATACATAAAGTCAAAGACTACAAACGTAACTTTTTTATTAAAGAGAGGCGAGTAAGAGCGAGGCCCCATTGGTGCGGTGCGGTGCGTTGCGTCGGGATGCGTCCATACATTTTTTATGACACGCGATCGCAATCGACGCGACGCAACGCACCGCACCGCACCGCACCGCACCAATGGGGCCTCGCTCTAAAGGATACTAAACATACAGCCATCTCGCGAGTTTATGAGTAGTTAACTCTTTAACTGGCAGCACTTTTATAATTCAGGCACGTTCAACTAAATGCAAATAATTGTATGGTTTATACCATAACAGAAAAAATCGAATGTCGATTTTCAAGGGTGATATATCGATTCAGTGAATCGACACAGTACTTCATATCGATTTAAAAAATCGATATTTTGTGCTCGAAAAATCGATTCTTCGATTAATCGATCTCAGATCGCCATCCCTAATTCTTAATATAGAAGTTTATATTTGAAAGTGTCATCCTTTGGTTCACTGTCTAGCTTTGGTGCTGTTACCTTATATAAATGCACAACCTTTTAAGGCGTCACAGTATGTGCCTAATTGGTTACATAAACTATACAAGATGAAAGTACAAGAAGAAAATATAACACGTTTGTAAATCAGTAAAAAAAGTATATAAAAATGTCCAAAATTTATATAATCATGAATGTTTCAGGCCTTAAATACAATTAACAAAAAGTATCGAATAAATAGTTATAATTGTTAATTTGGTGTGTGTGTCAGGAGAAGCTGGCGGGTCACCGGCGCGAGCGGCAGTGCATGCGGCGCGCGTGCGACGTGTGCGGCCAGCTCGTGCTCAACATCGCGCAGCACATGCGCCACATACACAAGCAGGCCGTGCTGCACAAGTGCGCCACCTGCGGCAAGGAGTTCCCCATCATTGCCAGGCTCAAGAATCACATGTATGTTGTTCATAAGTTTTCATGTTTTTCGAGGAGGTAGGGGGCAATGTACTCGTCCGTTCCGAATTTGGAGCAGCCTGACTGGGGTAATACCTCTACCTTACAGAAGACCGTAGCCACGTAACACTACTTATAGTGTTGTATTCCTGCATGACAGACCGGTTGGCTTTGTGGTTAGTGACCCTGACTTTCAAGTCGCTGGTCGTGGATTCGAATCCCACCCAGGACAAACATTTGTATGCATGAATATGTCTCTTTGTTCTGTGTCTGGATATAATTATCGATAAAACAATGTGTTTAAAAGTAGTTATCATATAGTATATAGTTATCAGCTATCTGGTTACCATATTACAAGCTCCGCTTAGTTTGGAATCAGATTGGCCGTGTGTAAAAAATGTCCCAGAATATTTATTGTTTATCCTTAGGGGATAAATTAAATTAAATTAAATGGTATATTTAATTATGTCTATCAGTTAACTGTCTGTGCAACTTTGATATTGCACAAGTTTTATTATGTATCTAATCTATGTATGTACTTGTGAGGTTTTTATATAATAAATTCTCTATTATCCGCAGGTTAGTCCACACGAACACGTTCAACTTCTTCTGCGACCTGTGCCCGTACAAGTGCAAGCACAAGTACTACCTGGTGATGCACATGCGCACGCACACGGGCGAGAAGCCCTACAAGTGCGCGCAGTGCCCCGCCACCTTCGTCAACCCCTCCAACCTCAACAAGCACAAGCTCACGCACCAGGAGAAACAGTTTAAGGTTATATTCTATTATTAAAAAGTTTTATATGAACTGGATTTTGTGTAATCTTAATATATATAAATCTCGTGTCACAATGTTTGTCCTCAATGGACTCCTAAACCACTTAACCGATTATAATAAAATTCGCACACCATGTGCAGTTCGATCCAACTTGAGAGATAGGATAGCTTACATATACTTGGACCCGGTAGGTGGCGCTGGTGGGCAGAACGAAGTCTGCCTGGTCCACTAGTACACATATATATTTTTATCCTGAATCTAAAATATTAAAAAAAACAAAGCAATTTATTGAGTTAAGCCCTTAAAGCGCTTATAAAAGTCGAATAAATATTATAGTGATTTTAATTTCAAATATTTAATAACGAATTAGATATACATAATGATGTATGTTACAGTGCGCACTGTGCGAGAAGGCGTTCCGAACGAGCTCGGCGCTGCGGGAACATCACGACGCGACGCATCTGAACATCAAACATACCTGCAACTTCTGCGGCAGGGACTTCTGCTACAAGTTAATATTTTATTACTAGTGGCTCCCCGCGGTTTCACCCGCGTTCCCGGGATAAAAAGTAGCCTATGTGTTATTCCAGAACATATTCTAGCTCTGTGCCAAATTTCAAGCAGATCCCTTCAGCCGTTGGAGCGTGAAAGAGTAACAAACATCCATACATACAAACTTTCGCATTTATAATATTAGTAGGATTACTATGTATATATATACATACATCCTAACTAATACTATATATGCGAAAATAACTCCGTCAAAATCCTTCCGGAAAATGTCCGTCTCGCTTTCACACTAAAACTACGGGACCAATTTAAATGTATTTCGGTACACAGACAGTTTAGACTTCTAGAGCCTGAGAAAGGATATGAAACAATAGAAAGTTTCTCCACGGCGGGGAATCGAACCCCGGTCTCCCGCGTGACAGGCGGGGATACTCACCACTATACTACCGAGGATTGTTATTCATCTATGAAAATAACATTCTTATTCTGACACGTATACTTGTGTCATTTAAAAATAGGTTTTTAACGAATAGACAAATCGCTAAGATTTTTGCCAAAATACCAGCATTAAGTGACCAATTTGACAAGCCGGTTGGCTTTGTCGTTAGTGACCCTGACTTTCAAGCTCCCCGTCGTGGGTCCGAATCCCACCCAGGACAAACATTTGTATGCATGAATATGTCTGTTTTTTATCTGTGTCTGGATGTAAATTGCAACAATAAGTAGTATATCGGCTATCTGGTTACCATATCACAAGCTCTGCTTAGTTTAGAATCAGATTGGCCGTGTGTGAAACATGTCGCAGATATTTATTTACATATAATTACCAATTTCTACAGATCCGATCTTCGCAAACACGAAATACGCAATCATAATAGAACAAAACGCGACTACATCGGCGGTGAGCCTACATACAAACAAGTGGAAAGACTTCAAAACATGCACGAGAATAACGAGGCTATGGAGAAATGGCGTAACGATGAAATAGTGGTCCTCCAACCCGCCCCCTTAGTGCAGACCACGTATATAGATCAGCCTAAAGAGTTTATACCAAGTAACCACTCTATATATTTCTCTGATGTCAATGGGATGATACAACAGCAACCGCAGATGGGTAAGTTTAATTCATAAAAGTACTTAAAATTGATGTACCCAATTTAACTACAATTAATAATATATTATTACGCTCATATTCTTAATGTTATCACGAATTCAAAGATATTTTAAAATTTCATAAATCTATATTTTTTTATATTCAAATAGTAACAGGATTTTATCATCGTCATTTAATTTACATTAATTACATTTATTTTATATCTATATCTATTAATATTGCAAAAATACTAGCTACGTAACGTACCGGGGCTTTACCCGCATTCCCAGATTGATAAGTGAAAAATATATATTTGTTTCAGTCCAACAACAAACTGTGCAGTTAACCTTGTAAGTACCTACACATTTATACTTATACTAGCTGCCGCCCCGCGGTTTCACCCGCGTAGTTCTCGTTCCCGTGATCACTTACGGGTATGAAAAATTTATGTTGATCGATTCGCAGACCTTACCGATATGCATACAAATTTCATGATAATTGGTCGAGTAATTTTGGAAGAGTTTTGTTATAAACATCGTGACATGAGAATTTTAAATATTAGACTAGTGGCTCCCTACGGTTACACCCGCGTTCCCGGAGATCTTCAATTTTACCGGGATAAAAGTAGCCTATATCCTTTCCCAGGGTCTAGACTCTAGACTATCTTTATACCAAATTTCACTTAAATCGGTTCTGTAGTTTTAGGGACAGAGACAGACAGACAGAGTTACTCTCACAATATTAGTTAGGATTAAAATAAGTTGTCCTTTTTCTAGGCCCGAATTGACAATGAAGAAAGATGAAGTGAAAAACTACGAGACACCGCACGGTATTGGGTATTTTTAAATAATTTTATCAATTACATGGGCCTATGATATTATATTGTTAAGCAAAATAAAATATATTTAATGAAATGAGATAGGATAATTGTATGATTTATTATATTATTATAGAGTAGATACGGTCGACATGAAACTGAATTTTGCATCCCGTTCATTCTACAGGTGTGAACGAGAGGCGAAAAACAGTATATTGTTTCCCTCAGCCTCGTGTCGATTGCGATGTACGCTATTATTTTTACATTTTACACTTTAATTTTATATTGTTTTATAGAAATGAATTAATGAAAATAATATTGTATACAATTATTTTATCACCTTAATAACATTTTACACTTTTTAATTTTGTATTTAAATACCTATATCTTTTTTTCTATGAATTAATAAAAGTATTGTATACAATACATTTTATGAATACAATTATGTTAAAACATATTTTTTTATTGTTCCCATTACTGCGGTATGCAAAGACGTAGTTTATTTCTCCCCCTTCTAGCTATTCATGTCGATAGAGGTATTTTAATGGAGCCTGTGAGTGCGACCGTTAGTCTTTATTACCCATCGGCAGCCCTTTAACCTTAACGGCCCGACGAAGTTTCCCCCATTCCTTATAAATGAACGAAAAATTATAGTCTAAATTCATAACTGTTCATGAAAGGGTTGAAATTATATGGAAAGTTATAAAAGATAAGCTTGTTCATTGTAGGCATTTATAAACACCTTTCATTCAATAGCGGTTTTACGGCTTAACTTCTTTAATAAAGGTACACGGGCCTTTATTACTCGACTGCTAAGGAAGGGTTATGTTTTTCGCGCGGATCTTGTGCCCTTTATTGTATAATGACATTAATGACAGTTCATTATACAATTTCTGAAGGGCACACGACAGTTTAAATAACCAGGTTTACCATCACAGTAATAAGTATTTCAAAATTTGTGGATGTTTCATACGATACGATAAATAAATAAAAGAGCTTATTGAAACTATTTTATAGATTTTTGTAGATCACTTATTTATTTACGGTACCAACCTAAATTGATTTTGACTGATAAAGTGCTAATGTTTGTAACTAATAATAAATGAAGCAAAGGAATTTACATACGTACCTATAGGTATGTAGGTAGGTATAAGAAAATTTCTTTGCTTTACGAATCTTGATAAAAGATCTCGGTCCTGCGATGCGCTACGGATTGAAATATATTTTTTTCATTCCTTTAACCGCGTTTTCCCTCAAGGCCACGAATTACGATTACGTCAGTTCCGTTACATTTCTTGCGTCGGAATTTCAGCAGCATGGCTCTCGTAACGTTATCGGATAATGAGATCTCGAGTGATAAAATCGAGTGTGAGACTGACTGAAGGGATGTTACTTATATAAGTTAAATGCATCTTCAACGACGTTAGTAATAAAGTAGAGACTAGACAACATCTGGAGGAAAACGTCGTTTTTCATTACGTGCTTTAACGGCTTGTGGCTATGGCCCGCCTTTATAACGCCACAGGACCAGTAATTTTGCGGAATGTTCTATCTACCTTTGTATAATAAAACAATTTAGTTAGTATATAACACAAGATCTGAGACAGGTTATGTAACGTAGTATAACTACAGTTACCTAGTTGGGTTATGAATAACAATATTTATGTCGTAATATTTTCGTTAAATATGTAGGTTAAATATGTAATCGACACAGGTAGGTACTTATCTTTTAAATACCCAATAATTAAATCGTGTCCATTATTGTAATATAATAATAGGTATAATCATAAAATTTGTGCCTATCAACCTGGCTAGTTCGACCCATAAATGCTACTTTAGAGCATATAATATGGTGATAAAATGTACTATTTGTACCCAACAAAATCCTATGGAAAAGGTACAGTACAAAACCGGGTTTATTACTTTACGGGGCTCAATAAAAACGGTAGGTAGGGTGCGAATGACCGTTCGACGAGTAGATTGGGTATCTAGGGCAGCAAGAGTTATTTTTATGGGTGAAAAAAGTATGTTCTATTTGCAAGGAATCTGCGGTAGGTTATAATGGGATTAGTTAGCCACCGGAGCGGAGCCGGAGTACCCTCGGGATATCGGACTACGCTCACAACTTTTCTTTATTTACACCACTACTTAAGCTAATGTACCTACCTAGAATGCAGTTAAGTGGTATTTGATTTGCCCTCGCTTTTTATGTAAAAACATCTTCGATCTCGTTTTTATTGCAGAAAAACATATTCAATAGGATTCAATTCACGCTTTGGAACTAAGTAACTACCTACTGATTTGTTAAGGAATATTCTTTTAATGGTGTAGTGATTATTTTACCTGTTAACTTATAGGTATATATACAACACTTATGTCGATAGAGTTTTTAATTAGGTAAGTTCCTAGCAAAGTATATGTACATTCATGTTGAAAAATAATACTCTATAACTATACCTATAGCTACAGCAGATTCTTTATTCCCTTAATTGTAAATAAAAGGACGCTGTATTATAATCCTCTCAGTTTCACAAAACCGACAAACATGACAATTTAAAATACTTGCAAAACTACATAAATTAAACAAAAGTAAGTTATGAACATCAAGATCAAGCTATTGCATGCCTATATTTATCTACCATACCTAGGGTAGTTTAGCTGGTTTCCCGTCCAGCTCCGGTTTCCGTCCATTACCAGGCGCACTGTACAACATTTACGTAGAATAGCATCATATTAATAGTCGACTGCACAAGTTTGGACTTGTTACAGCCTTTGAAGTCATATGTGCTAGTCTACCAAAATTAAAAAAAATTGTCATTTCCCAACTCGAATAAAAGCTATGTCAATCTGCGGCTTGCTTACGAGCTATAAACACGCCATCTTGAATGTGAAAAAAATTGTGGCGCGAGGTAGCTGCACGGTAAGTTATTTTGTTAATTTTCGCATGTATTTATTTGTTTTGGTAATTTATAACTAAGTAAAGACACAAAGTTGGCATTAGGAGGTGTTTTTCATACTTATTTAACGAATTACTTATAAAATCTAGGTGGACGGAAATGGAATAACCAATTCCGCAAAATATTCTGTTCTCGTCCACATGGACGAAAACACAAAAATATAAGTGAAATTTCATAAATCAGTTAAAGTATGGAATGCGAAGAACTTCATAATTTTTTTTAATGGCTGGATCTTTGTTAGTTATTCGATCTAAAATTTCATTTTCGTCCACGAATTTATCAGTGTGGCAACATAAATTTATATTTAAATACCTTGGACGGAAACCAAAAATATCTATAAAAATTACTCTAGTTTTCGTCCAAGTACTTTAATATGAGCGGACGAGAAGTAGAAACACCAGTTATTTAGTTTTCGTCCATTACAAACAGCGGTTATTATCTTGGTTTGGTTTTAGCAAGACTTTTTTATTTTGTTTTTCGATCACTGCAGGTATTATATTATCATTATCGCCTATATCATTTGCTGTTTAGTATATTTGGTTAAATGCATTGTTTTAGATGAAGTCATTGGAGCCGAAAAAAATAAGAAAAAAAACAAATCCTTACACAGAAGATGCCTTAAATAAGGCTCTACCAGATATTCAGATTATGTCAGATTAAAGGCTTTGCTATACTGAAGACTGTCAGCTGACCGCAGACCTAAATCTACATTTTCATCAGCTGAAATGTTAGCTGTTTTACTATAAATCCTTACAAATAATAAGTTTCTCAGTTTTACTGTTATTATAAATAATTGATACTTAATTGGTGTTGTTAAATAAAAACAATTACAATTTAAGACTTCTTAAAATGATTTTAAAATATAATTAAGGACAATATCTCAATGTACCTGATTTTGCATGTGATATCTATGTTTTATACTCTAAGATAATTAACGTTTTTATCAGCCAAATGCTGTTATAAAAATACATTTTGTATGTTATTATAAAAACGAATTATAGTTGCATTTTATTGAGTTGATTAAAAACACAATTAAAACACTGATTTTTAATTAATTGCATTATAATCCTCTTTATAAACAGTGGACGAAAACTAACCCAACATATGTCGAAAACTAATATTTTTGGACGAAAACTGACGAAATCGGTACTTTTCATTAAAATATTTTTTATAAAAAATACGATGACTATAATTAATTGTCCCTTGGTGTAAACTTAAAATAGACTATATAAGCGTTTAATAAAAAAATAGTTTGTTAGATTTGGCCCCGTGGAACATATTTTTTTTAAATGTATAACCTGGCAACTCCACTAATTGGACGAAAACCGGCTAAACTACCCTATATCCTCACATAAACGGGCGGTAATATGTGGTGGCAGCGTTTGTGATGAGGCCGGAGATGAATCGTGTCTGCTTTATCAACCGATCAGTCGACTGGTGTGCCAAATAACCGTGCGATTCTGAACTCGATTGTAGTACAACTTGGATGCGAAGCTTTACTTTGAAACTAGAGTGCTAAAGTGCTCGTGGTACGCTCGCACGAGTACGTACATTTAAACCTTTTGGTATCTAATTCTAGAGTTCCAGTCTCAGTGGATTAGAATGGTTCCAACAAATAAACTAGAGCTCAGGAGTTTAGCCGTTGTCTGCTTATCGTCTACAAGGTCTAGAAGCTTTTATCGGCCACTTGCGGCTATGCGGTCTCGTTGTCGATCCTCAAACTCGTGTAGGGAATATTAAACGGTTGTTCCCGATGCGGTTCGCAGCTACAAACAGTAACGTTTCCCTTTAAGATTTATATGCAAGACATGTTAAATTGCTCCTCTACGTTACGCAGGTTCGTGTTACAGTCTCGGTATTAATTAAAATAGGTAAATTATTTACCCGTGTAAGAAATTTTGGTTGGTTATTGGCACTTGGGTAAATAAATTATATAGGATGTAGCACTGAGATTATTCTACTTTGATTTCATTATTTATCATTGCCAAAACTATGGTTAAAAGGATTTTAGGCTTTGCATGGAATCGCTAGCTGTGTCGTCAAAGCTGTACATATTCAAACTATTTCTTAGACTAGTTGTTGGTCGTGTGTATCAAAATGGTACAGGATATTCATTTATACTAATTAAGAAGTGTAAAACATTTTAGCTTTCTCGTGTTTTGCTATTTGATTAATGTTTTATAATTTACCTTAGATGCAGTTGTCTACCCAATTAATCATAAGATAAATAAACATCTTTGAGATTGATTAGTACTTCTACTTGGTATGTAGGTATGCACCTAGTTCTGCTTGCAATTCAAATGAATACTTCGCGAATAATCAAGCAAGAGGGAAATAAGACTAGATGGCGAGAATCCCACGGAGAAGTTATGTTTGATTTTAATTATTGCTTCTTTCCCTCGACGTCGTCGGACCGAGATGTTTGTATAATTTAATCAATCAACATAAAGAAACAGACTTTACGTCTGGCTTTTATGAAGATTAATTCAGCAATAAAAATCATTTAGGGCTTTTTTTATTCGTTTTGTGTAAACGTAGGTGCGAGTAACTTTTTTAAGAGAGGGAGAGTGAGGCGTCTACTAGGTGGTAACATCTTAGTTAGCAAAATCAGTAATAGGGCCCCGTTTTTACCCTTTGGGTACGGAACCCAAGGTAGGATGAGTAAGAGTAAACTTGTTATAATTAAGAAATAATAATCGCATCAGCCTTCATGTAACCATGTTGGATGAAAAATGCATTATGAACAAAAAATGTAGATGATTTTATCTTTGATATAGGTAGTAGGAAAAAGAGTGCTTAAATGCATTTTGGTACATATATTAAAGTCCATATTTATTTTGTTTATTTGTCGCTTTTTAACAAATCAGTATTTTATAGATGTCAAATAAGAAACTTATACAGTAAAAAAAGCAATAAGCATCCACTGGTAACATTGAATTATCATTTTCATAAACTTCAAATTATTGCATGCTATCCAGGAATTATTTACTTATGTTACTTTCAAATATAGGTAGGTACATCTATAGAGAGATACATATTGGTCATCGTCGACTATTCGTTTTGCGGTCCAATAATAAACCAAAACCCCGGGGTATTTCTTTACACACTGATCCCAAACTAAGCAAAGCTTGTTGTAGATACTACTTAAGTTAGCATCATAAACATTTATACAGATGTACAAACTGCTTAGTATGGGATCCAGATGTTGGATGAGACTGGCTGTAAAGTTGAATTTTTTTAATATAGGTACATAAATTTAACGACACTATATCTACTAGTGGCTACTTAACATATACTTACTTCTTCCGAAAATACGATTTATTCTTGGTATTTTATGAATATAAACACAAAACGATTTCTGTAAGAATAAAAAAATCTTTTTACGTCGCGAAATCATATCTAGAAGTGTGAAAAATGTGGCGTCTTCTCTATCGACCGGAAATTCCGCGTGCAGTGCGTTGTGCACCCTCATGAAAGGTCGTCGCTGGCGAGATAGGTATGGCAATATATAGCGCTAGATAGATGTTATACGTGGAATAAGGAAAAGGTCAGAAAAAGGAAGGGAAAACAAACGAGGTGTAGAAAGGATCGTTTTGATTGGCGACAGCTTTATTTATCAACCGTCCACGCAAAACGGTCGATTGTTTAGTTTTCTTGAAAGATATATCTAAGCTAAAAGCCATGTTTATTTATGAGCGTTCTAAGGGCACTTTGATGGAAATAAAAACATTATTTCAATAGGCATGTTATTTGTAGGTACGTTCAATAAATTTATGAAATTCAGGATGCCACAGAACCCTGTAACCTTTTGTGTTATGCATGATGCGCGTAAAACAACAACAATTCTGTCTGTGTTCCTCTACCCAGCGCTTTCGACAGAGTTTTGTTCGTTAAAGTTTATTAATTACAGCCGCGTTTTGGAACAGGTGATGCAAAGAATTTAATTATTGTAAACTGCATGCATTGTTTGGGAAAACGTTAGTATCTAGGCAATTATGGCAATATTATGGTCGTATAAATATTTGTCGTATAAACAGTTTTTATGCGTCGTTATCCACGTTACCGTGGAGCACGTGCTTCGAATTATGCAGAATATCCGAAACGAGTTTATCCGATATTCATTTTATTTGCTGTTCGGAATATTATTCTAAAGGAAATTGAAGCATGAAGGTAGTTGATTGATTTTAGGCTTCCATTTTGGTCCCTGTAGTCACCGTAACATATTGATCGAGCTTTTGACATGTAATGTCGCATGTAGGTGTGTAGTGACTTATTAAACTGGTGTAGTGTAAAGTATGGTTTTTAACCTTATTCAGTGTTTATATCTCTGTAGATAACCCCGATAAATTCGTTTAATTTAGCTATTCAGACTAATATTTGTACATAAAAACTGAATAAGGTTAAAAATAAATCGAGAATACATATTGAATGCAGCAGATGTTAGGTTTTTAGTTAGATATAACGTCATTTAATTTTAAAATACTAGTTCGGTAACTGGAGTCCATTCACTTTCCAACGAGGGTTCTTTATTTATCTTTATTTGAAAACCTTAAACACTTTTTCTTAACATGTTTCATTTCACACACTTCTTTGATCAGAATTATAGCCTGCAGGAATGGTTGCGGTTGTGAAGTTGGCTGTTTGACCCCACTGCTCAGCCCCACTGCAGCTGCCCCACTTCTGTTTATATAAAAAAGGTCACGCGTGTAATTTCAGACCCGTATACGCTGGCTTAGGTCTTCAGAGTGTAGACAAAACATCGCAGCGATACTGAGATAAAAAAATATCAGTGTATGGAAGTACCTTAATTGGAAACTCATTAGGAATGGACATATTCTACTTTTGCGTGTGTATTTAAAATAGTATAAAATTACTTTTGACGTGACAACGTCTTATAAATTGGTTTGCCGGGTGACACTTCAAGAAACTGCGTTACGCTCCGCTGACGTTACGTGACGTTATGTTTTAAATTGTTACTATTATTTCATCCTTCTTCCTACTATACGAATGAATATTCACATTAAAATTATTTTACCACTCAAAGTCGTTGTCACGTAAAACTTTCGCCCGTATACCGACTTTACAGGCAACCAATTTTTTGATTAAAATTACCTATATTTTAAAGTAGGTATACAAGTATTTACAGATAACATACGTTATGGACTCAGATACTTGTCAAAGGACGCCCCAAATAAATTAAATTCACACGGCTAATAAATAATGAACATCTTACACGTTGTAATAATGTATGAGTCTTTGGTACGACTAATGTACAAAGAGGCCGCTAAATAAATTCACTACCATCATAATAAATCCTAACATAAACCAGCCGTTTGCTGAGATCGAGTTCATAATATAAGGTAAGGTTGTATCTATCTACATAAGTATAACATGGTTAGCAAGTTTTGGGCATAGTCACGTGCTGAGTGCAATCATTTCGTGGTAGATATATAGATAAATAAATGTTGTACTTTCGCCTGGAAGTAATTTATGTCGCCATGAATAACCCCCAGCCTTTGTGTAAGACATTTAAAATTCAGGTACTTTTAATTTATTATCATATTTTCAAAGAAAGTCATAATAAAATGGATAACGCTTTCAGAGGTTCTCGTGTGACAAAGACCACGAAATTAGGGCAGTTTGTGGTTTTCCTCTCGAAATCGTAAAATGATCGTAAGATAACGTAAAGGATATTTGTTTCTGGCATTAACAGGGCCTGGGCTTAAGTACGGTCCAAATAACAAAACAATTTTCTTTTCGTAGCCTTTATTATGAATATGATTTGACTATATACATGTTGGCTATAGACATTCTCGACAGCGATAAGTGATAACCCATAGGCACGTATCGTAAGTGTACCAGTCGTGGCCACTGTACCAGTAATGGCCAAAAATTTAAAGAAACATCTAGAATTCGGACATGAGCGAATGTTTTTACATTGGGATCACTGTGATATAGACTTTAGACATCGAACTATCTAAGTTTAACGTTTTATTCAATTCAGTCAGGTATATGTACAAATTTGCGAGAATACAAAGTGTAAAGTGATTTGAAATTGACAACGACGGCTTTTCTTAAGGAAATCGTTAAGGCGGTGAGCAGAAAGTTTCACTTGTAAAATAGTATTGCTTAATTAAAATCAAAATTTGTTTTGTTTGATGTGTTAGACATGAAATAAAGATTAACAACGCACATTCTTTTTACTTCAAATGTTATGTTTTTTAGTATTTAAAGACGTGGCCATAACTGGCACGCTGAAATTGAATATTTCCATTAGTGGACAAATGTCGAAACCTTTTTTTTTGTTTTATGTATTATGGTTTAGGGGTCCAAACTGGAAGTGCAATCCAGAGAAGGCTGGCTCATTTGTGGGAGGCCTTTACAAATTTTGTAATAAGTAACGTATCTAAAACTACAAACCATGAAATTGTAATGAAGTTTTTTTCTTATAATATTTTTTTTTATTTATTTTTTTTAATAATTTTTTTTTATTTTAATATTTTTTTTATATTATTTATATGTTTATTATTTTTAGTTTTTTTATTATTGATATTTTATTTTGTATTGTTATTTTTTTTGTTTCAGAAAATCCATTTATTATATACAACATAAAACTAGAGAAATATATTAACACTAGCTGCCTCCCCGCGGTTTTACCCGCGTAGTTCCCGTTCCCGTGGGAATACAGGGATAAAATATAGCCTATGTTACTCGGGGATAATGTAGCTTTCCAAAGGTGAAAGAATTTTTGAAATCGGTCCAGTAGTTTCGGAGCATAGGCACCGAAACTACTAAAATAAATAAAATAAATAAAATAAATAAAATAAATAAAATAAATAAAATAAATAAAATAAATAAAATAAATAAAATAAATAAAATAAATAAAATAAATAAAATAAATAAAATAAATAAAATAAATAAAATAAATAAAATAAATAAAATAAATAAAATAAATAAAATAAATAAAATAAATAAAATAAATAAAATAAATAAAATAAATAAAATAAATAAAATAAATAAAATAAATAAAATAAATAAAATAAATAAAATAAATAAAATAAATAAAATAAATAAAATAAATAAAATAAATAAAATAAATAAAATAAATAAAATAAATAAAATAAATAAAATAAATAAAATAAATAAAATAAATAAAATAAATAAAATAAATAAAATAAATAAAATAAATAAAATAAATAAAATAAATAAAATAAATAAAATAAATAAAATAAATAAAATAAATAAAATAAATAAAATAAATAAAATAAATAAAATAAATAAAATAAATAAAATAAATAAAATAAATAAAATAAATAAAATAAATAAAATAAATAAAATAAATAAAATAAATAAAATAAATAAAATAAATAAAATAAATAAAATAAATAAAATAAATAAAATAAATAAAATAAATAAAATAAATAAAATAAATAAAATAAATAAAATAAATAAAATAAATAAAATAAATAAAATAAATAAAATAAATAAAATAAATAAAATAAATAAAATAAATAAAATAAATAAAATAAATAAAATAAATAAAATAAATAAAATAAATAAAATAAATAAAATAAATAAAATAAATAAAATAAATAAAATAAATAAAATAAATAAAATAAATAAAATAAATAAAATAAATAAAATAAATAAAATAAATAAAATAAATAAAATAAATAAAATAAATAAAATAAATAAAATAAATAAAATAAATAAAATAAATAAAATAAATAAAATAAATAAAATAAATAAAATAAATAAAATAAATAAAATAAATAAAATAAATAAAATAAATAAAATAAATAAAATAAATAAAATAAATAAAATAAATAAAATAAATAAAATAAATAAAATAAATAAAATAAATAAAATAAATAAAATAAATAAAATAAATAAAATAAATAAAATAAATAAAATAAATAAAATAAATAAAATAAATAAAATAAATAAAATAAATAAAATAAATAAAATAAATAAAATAAATAAAATAAATAAAATAAATAAAATAAATAAAATAAATAAAATAAATAAAATAAATAAAATAAATAAAATAAATAAAATAAATAAAATAAATAAAATAAATAAAATAAATAAAATAAATAAAATAAATAAAATAAATAAAATAAATAAAATAAATAAAATAAATAAAATAAATAAAATAAATAAAATAAATAAAATAAATAAAATAAATAAAATAAATAAAATAAATAAAATAAATAAAATAAATAAAATAAATAAAATAAATAAAATAAATAAAATAAATAAAATAAATAAAATAAATAAAATAAATAAAATAAATAAAATAAATAAAATAAATAAAATAAATAAAATAAATAAAATAAATAAAATAAATAAAATAAATAAAATAAATAAAATAAATAAAATAAATAAAATAAATAAAATAAATAAAATAAATAAAATATGAATAATAAAAAAAAATTATTGAAAAAAAAATTATAAATAAAAATGAGTTAAAAAATTATAAAGATAAACTAATACAAGAAATTTACTAAAAAAATTTAATTAAAAACAGTGAAACATTTTAATTTCATTATTGCGAATCACATTGTTAAAAGTTCATTTAAAATTATATGATTCTGTTGCATTTTATTTTCATTTCAAAATTAAAGTCATTGGTTCAAGTCCATTACTGGTTGTCCATGACTGGGGTGGCCATTAATGGGTCATGTCCAAGACTGGGGCGTCCATTACTGGAGCATGTCCAAGACTGGGGCGGCCATTACTGGGGCATGGCCAAGACTGGGGCGGCCATTACTGGAGCATGGCCAAGACTGGGGTGGCCATTAATGGATTTTCCCTGGCCAAGACTGGGTCACAAAACTACAACTTTTATTTGTTAAATTAATTGAATTCAGCTTTGCCGTATCTCACGCGTAACACATTACAAATATTAAATAAGGACTGGACTTTACAGTTTCACTATATTCAGTGCTGAAACTTTCACAATTTTGGTAATATTTCACAAAAACCAGTTTTTTTTTTCTTAAACTGGCCACCATTGGGTCATTTACCTTAGGTCACCTTAAAAAGCCATATATCACGATGGTTTTTTGGTACAGATAACAAAATTTTATGTAGGTACCCTTACGTTTTAACCACCGCATATACGACAATAAATGTGAACGAAACTCTTCTCAGCAAGAAATAACTCGATTTATGAGTGTCGTATACTTAGGTATACGAAATCTAATATCATCATGTTGCTGAAATAGGAATAAATATTTTCCTAGCATTTAGTTCACTAGTGATACATATCTAGTGGGTAGGTCTAGTCTCAACAACAATCATCAACAACAGCTCATATACGTCTCCACCGAGGAGCTCGAGCCTCCCCTAACATCGAGGGGGTTTTAGGCCATAGTCCACCACGCGGGCCTAGTGCGGATTGGCGGACTTCACATGCCTTTAATTGTGACATCTCGGGCATGCAGGTTTCCTCACGATGTTTTCCTTCACCGAAAACCAGTGGTGTGAATCCGTACGTAAGTTTTAGTAAGGCACCCTCACGATCGTGAGTCGGTGCGTTCCCAACTGAGCCACCAAGGCACCAAGGTCTAGTCTAGTATTATTATAAAAATAAGGACGAAAAAGTCTACTCAAGTTTAGTCGTACCTATGCGTTTCTATGCATATAAAGTGCACTGAACTTGAATAACTTTTGAGTATTTACCTACATATTTAGGGCACCAGGCATGACAAGACATTAGAACTCGCGGAGTCAACTTTGTCCTCTTGTCGTTTAACCTCGTAGTCATAAGCTACGACTATATAATGTTACTTGTAATCATTCGTAGTAGGTTCTACGGACTTATTATAATGTATGTATGTTATTTGATGGAATGCTACGAAACGTCGTAGCACGTTTTGAGTTATTTATTCAAAGAAATAAATGTACAAACAATGATACATGTCATTTATTAAATGTGCATTTCAATCGTTTTATCGATTTTGTCGGAACAGCAAAATAGCGAAGAATATTCAATGACCATGACATATAAGAACTTTTAGTTATCATCAATTCAAAATTTATATTATCGCATTTGTGTCACAGGCATTGTTTGCCATAATAATATAGATATACTATGCGAAGCAAGATATTGATAAAATTTATTGGAAACGCAATATAAATAAAACACACAATACGTGCCCGAAATATTGCATTTTGTTCCCGAGGCAATCATTTCGCTTCCGATTGTCATTTGTCATCGTTTGTGTTTGTATCGGAGCTGAAATTTCCAATTTTAAATGACACGTATTATAGGTACCTACTTACTTTGTTCATTAGTATTATATTAGGCGCTCAATGCTCTCAGATATAATTATTTTGTTTCGTTTCCTAAGTTATTAGTTTAAGGTAAATTATACTATTTATAAAGAAAGCTTGTATTCATGGTATCAAATAACTCATTGATTATTATTTTGATCTAACTATAATACATTTTTTAAAATATCCTTTGTACCCTACTGAGTATCAGTAAATGGTATGATAACTTCATACCACCGGAATGTTATATGGAATTAATGATTTTAATTATAACTGCCAGGAGCAAGGCGTTTGACTGAACAGTCCTGTTAGTTTCGCTCTGGTGCAAACATACCTACTTCCGGTGTGTCTAATAGACACTCATCTTTTAAAAGTATTTGCAGTTATAACTTTCCTTCATAGTTTAATGCAAATAAGTGCAAAATAACGTTACTCTTTAAGTAAATAGGTACCTAATCTACATTTAAACTAAGGTAATATGCAAATCAAATCATTCATGAGGTAAAAACAATTTTTAATATGGCAGGTTTTTCACCCAGAGAGAACATACGAATATAAAACCTACTTTTTCTTTGTGAAGTTTGTTTAAAAGTTAATGTCTGTTAGTCGACCTTTTCCAATCAAACGGCGAAAGGCGAAAATATAATAGAAACGAAGCAAAGTGGCGTCGAATAAAAGGCATTCCATTGTTTGACGGTGAGCGAGGAATCTAGGTTCATCGAGAGTGCGACCAAAATATTTTCAAAACGGTTTATAGTTTAGTATTTGCATTTATTTATTGATGTGTCTCTATTCTAGGTTCAAATTTGCAAGAGTTTGTTTATATAATTTATATCGGTCGGTCGGTCAATCTGATTCCAAAGTAAGCAGAGCTTGTGATATTGTAACCAGATAGCTACATATATCTACTGCTTTTTTTAAATACATACTTATATAGATATTTACATCTAGACACAGAACAAACAGACATATTCATGCATACAAATATTTGTCCTGGGTGGGATTCGAACCCACGACCCGCGGCTTGAGAGTCAGGGTCACTAACCACAAAGCCAACCGGCCTGTCATACTCTTACTATATCATCAGATTTGGATTTTTATCATATGTAGATACTTGTTTAAGAAAAAAAAAAAGGATTTGAAGCAACGATTTGTTTTATTCGGGTCTGCACATAACTCATTTGAGCGCGGAAAGGCAATAAAACCCGACAGTATGGTGGCAGAATAACAGAATTAAAGACCGAATATTGTTTATATTCCGTTTTTTTTTCACGAAGGGTGTGTGAAAGAAATTAAAGGATTTGGATCCTACATTTTAGTTTATTACCCAACCAATCACATTATGCTCCTTAAGGAAATCGTGTGTAGATTGTATATAGCTTATAATAATATGAAAATCTGCAAATTCAATGGAATTTAAGCAAAATTTGTTCGAATGACTTGATTTACCCTATTTACTAGTCAAAGTACCTACCTACAATATTTAATTAGAATAGAGCCTTTACTGGAAACAAAATTATTTTGTTTCTGTAGATTTATTAGACGAAATGTTTTAGTGCTTAAATTTAATTTAGACTGGGAGAAAATTTCGATTTATGCTCGATAAATTTTAGATCTGTTTTCTGTTATGTTTGTTTTTGAAGCTATATTTATGAGAAACCATACACAACCTAATCCTTAACCATAAAATCATTAGTATCACACATAATTGGAAGTAAATAACTATCATTAAATTAACTATATATAAATAAATATACCTAACATGTATTTTATTTTATCTATTTTCTTAAGTATCGGCATTTTACTACTAATAAATAGCACAGCTAAAAGCTGTCCCTAATATGCCGTAACCACCACTCTCTCGAGTTCGTATGGTAATTTGATATTGCGTTGTACTTTATCATATGATAGATGAATCTGTACATTAATCAAAATAAACATGTACGATACGGTAGGTACTTTGATTAATCACGTCATTGCAGTCATTTATACGAGATATTTATTCGACGTTTTCCAGATAGATATTTGTTTCTTGGCGCCATGGGGACTGTACCCCATCCAAAGCCTTGTAAAGTCATGATAATGTAATTTTCTGTACGTTATTTCGTGGTTCATGATATGTTTATTAAATATGAAAAGGTCACAATTCACAACTAATTCACCAAAGACCTACTAGTAGGCACATAAGACATGAACAAATATTGCTTTATCGATGGATTTTTTGATCATGTGGTAGGTATTGTTTATTAGTATCTATATTCAGACTTTACTCCATGTGTAGATAGGTTACACCTAGTAAACTAATAATAATACAATTTAACTTACTCTCAAATAAGTTTACGACTTACTAGATACTAGATACAAGATACCACTGAAACAGAAACCAATTTATTTACTTTCTTTCAACAAAAGTTTTCACAGTGATTTTCGTAACATAAGTATCTATAAAGCTTACGAAGAATAAAAAAGTTTCAAGTAAAATTATATAACAGATTGTTTTCTGAGACGGGATATGGATAAGGGGTAATTTAATAACAATTGCCACTTAAAACGAAGTTTAAAGATTCTTATATTTCCTAAAATACGAACTGCAATCTCGTATAGGTTCCTTTTACCTGAAAGTTGCAAAAGGATTTTTATTTTATAGTGAACTTACTAATAGACTAGCTCACGCCAATTTCAATGTTATTTATATAACTTCTAACAATCCCTGCAATCTGCATGAACAAATATCGCCAACGAGCCAGCACTACGGGGCCTTAGAGATCGGACCTCTCACCCGATTGGGTGGGTATCGAGTGAGATAGAGTATAAAAGCCACGTTGATACATTTTCGAGTCAGTGTTATTATTATAGAATCTCACTCCAGCATAGTTCACGTGATGTTTGCTTCTGACAGGGAACTTGTGGGAATTCTATTCGCAATGTACCTGCCTCATGCCTTCTCCCGCGTATTTGTGCCATGTTATTTGAACCTTGTATTGTGTTTGTTATGTTGTATATAATGTATCCACCAATATTTTCGATGTAGACTTTTGAAATCAACGTCCTGTGTCAAGTCAACATTTCATACGCCGTCGACTTCGAGATGAGAGATATTTGACGCTTTATTTATTCTACGTAAATATTTTATTTAATCGATAAAATTGGTTCATTTAATTTAATTTTAAACTGTGTTTAATATATCCTTACTAATGACTACTACGGCGGTTGGAAACTTGTTCCCTGTTTCGAGGATAATAATAATGCTTTGAACGTATTCTAACGAGGTGCTAAGATTCAAACAAAACAAAAAAATCAATGCATAGTACCGCATTATTTTAGTAGTTTATAAGAAGCAGGATATTAGTAGAATTGTAGGGGTAGGACTGACGAAACGTAATACGGTCCATTAGATATATAGATTGTAAGTACAAGTGGCTCAAGTTTGCTAATACTCTTACTTCGTGTTTGTCTTAAATATTTATCAGAATTCTCTATCTTCGTAGTTATTATATCCCGAACAAATATTTAGTAGGTATGACTTATGTCGTATCATTTTCGTTATTGGAAGGTAACCACAAGAAATAAATAAAAACCTTTGGTGGAATTTTATTATTGTTGTGCGTTCACATGATTTGTAACTTCTATAAACCAATATATTGTTCTCGTATTGTAGGCAAACAATTCAAACTCGTGTGTTCACACTGTTCATACGATATAAGTTTATCAAAACGACATGTTTTCTTTAGATAGGTAGGTAATCAAATTTGTTCTGAGTTCTTGATCTAAGTACCCAAAATACGTGTGCAACGTGTTATATTAAAAGTACCTTAGTCTATAGACTAACATAGCTATATTTTTACTAAGTATATCATATTATGCTGACGGTAGCTTATTAAGTTTTTTTTAAATTCCATGTCACTCGATAATGATATTAAACGTAAAATTAAATATTCATTATCCTCCAAGAAACACTCGGAAGGGATCAGGAGTTCAAGACAGCTTTAAATCGGTTTGCGATTCCATGAAATATTACGCTTTGAAAATGTGCTGAAATATTTTACGTCTTCTTTATGGGGGAGAATGTAATAAAATGAAGTAGGTGCCTTACCTTACCTAACTATCTATAAGTTGACATTCTGCGTTGAAGTCACGACGTACATTTTTGATTTATTGCATCCGTAACTACATTTTCGATAGTTTTATATTATTGTTAACCTTGTTATTCACTGTGTGAATTTATTGCATTTCATCATCAATAACTTATGTGTGTTAATCAAATTGTGACTTGCAAGATAAATTGTAGATTAATGCTTCTTGTTTCCTGAAACCTCTAATTTTATGCATTTTTATAAAATCACTACACAAGCCACATACACAACCGCAAGGCAGCGTCGCGCAACGTAACAGTTCGGGAGAATTGGCAAATAAACGAGTAAACAAAAACACGCTAAGTCAAATTGAGTTTCGTAGAAACAAGTCGAGTTCGTGCCGAAAAGATGCCGAAAGTAAACAATTGAAAGTGTCGGGTGTAGAATGAATAAGAATAAGGGAAATGTGGAAATATATTTTGTTCTTCGCCTCATTTTATTCCATACAATTCAATGTTTTGTTATGAATATAAATAAATGGTTTTTATTCTAAAGAGTCGATTAATTTATGCAAATAAAACATTCACTGAAATTAAGACTGAAAAATCGTGATTAAAAAACTAACAATACAAAGACTGACACATTTGTTAACGGTTTTTGTCCAATTAGGTACCGTGCGGAGCTGACCGCAGGAGTTGTGTTGTTCCAGCTTAAGTATTTGAGCTATGTGCAGTAGCTACACAAATGTATACTGTATAATGTAGGTTCGCAACCGTAGAGGATGTTTACTTATTATTTAGGACTTGTCCTACGTGACAAGAATACGTTATAAACAATTGTCGTTGTGAATAATTCTGTTTCATAAGTCGTTTCGCGCTCGGACGCTAATCCCGGTAATACCCATTACAAAAGGGCACCGTTGCCGTTTTCGTGCGCCTCCCAATTATGTTAATCCTAAATCACACTTGTTATAATGTAAAGTAATTTATGGGGCTGAAGTTGTCACATTGTTCTTTTTTTATTCGATAAAAATGACGTCGGTTGCCAGAAGCGTACCAATATCCGCCAATCTCACGTAATGTTATTCAAAAAGGAGACGTAATTAAATAAAAATGAAATGTTATTATTTCACCTTTGGTACATGACCTTTGATGCTTATATATAACATACAATCATTATAGCTAGGTATCATTTCGAATCATGACAGTCATCGTGACTGTATAATAATACTAGTGGCTCCCCGCGGTTTCACCCGCGTTCCCGGGATAAAAAGTAGCCTATGTGTTATTCCAGAACATATTCTAGCTCTGTGCCAAATTTCAAGCAGATCCCTTCAGCCGTTGGAGCGTGAAAGAGTAACAAACATCCATACATACAAACTTTCGCATTTATAATATTAGTAGGATGATTTTTACAAATACGTGACATATAGGTACTTAGGTATAAAGTATAAGTATGTTTTGTCAGGACACACACACATACTAAATAATTTCTGTATAGCAAATGGTGATGGATATCATAGTTACACAGAGTCTAATTACCAAATTTAATAAGATATTAAATAAATAATTAAAATAAACTTTTAATATCTAGGATTTTTATCTTATTTCTCGATACTTTGTGAACTGAATACATCATCTATCCCATTGTGCAGTTTCTGTAAAATTTATTAAAGTGCATAGCAGGGCAAGAGGCTTGGGCTTCAGCAATGAGGTCATGTAAGGCTAAGCCTGTATGTATAAACCTACCTACACATGAAATAGCTTTAAGTTTTGCATTCTTTATTTGCAAGGAAAACGTTTTTTGCAGACAGAGCTAATTTTATAGTAGAATTATATAGCAAAATCATATACATATACCCAAAGCCAAACTAATGACATTTTGCTTTCATGCATATCTGAAAATGTTGTTGAAAAACTCTACTGGTTCGTAATATAATAGTTTGATAGAAAAAGTTTCTTCGAGAAAATTCGTTTATCTTGCTCACCCTTTTGTGAAGGTTTTTGACATTTTTATTACGAAATACATCTATTCTACAAATATATTTGGAACTTCATGAAACAGTGAAGCATCATAGAGAGAGGAAAAGGCGGTCGCGAACGCTACGCTCGAGCACCCTTCAGACTTCGACTTTGCCCCCTTATCCACTTTAAAAAGCCTCAATCTTCGCAATATTTTTCGTACGGTTGATATAAAGCTAGGCTATCTTTACAGGTCGGTGTTGCTTATTGATGAATATATTCGTAAGATATTCATAATATTACAAATTTGATAAAACGCTGAACCTAATTCGCATGCTTTTTATTTTCCATGTTTTCCAAGAGGCAAAATTTGGCGTCCTTCAAATTCTTTGACTAAATTTTTATCTATATCTATACTAATATTATAAAGAGGAAAGATTTGTTTGTTTGTTTGTTTGTTTGTTTGTTTGTTTGTTTGTTTGTTTGTTTGTTTGTTTGTTTGTAATGAATAGGCTCCGAAACTACTGGACCGATTTCAAAAATTCTTTCACCTTTGGAAAGCTACATTATCCCCGAGTAACATAGGCTATATTTTATCCCTGTATTCCCACGGGAACGGGAACTACGCGGGTAAAACCGCGGGGAGGCAGCTAGTTATAAAATACTTTGGTTAATTGACCAATAAATAATAGGATTACAATAAATTTGCCAAGTATTAGAAAACTTTCCTTTGTTCTCAGTATTTGACGAAAGTAAAAAGAAACCATTCATCCTACTTAATACTTTGAATAATTTGGAGACGGTCCCTTAATGAGGCGGAGTGATGAAATGAAAGAATATTGAGTAGAGTACATGTACCTATAGCTGACTAGCTGTATATACAGATGTGTTGTTGTACAATGTTGTGTTAGCCTCAATGTTGTGAGTAGACCTCGTTATCGCAAATAGTTGTTCCACTTGTTCCTTTGACGTCATTGTGTCTATGGGGACACTTTGAAAGCGACGTTGTGAGGCTTGTAAGTTATGTCGCTTCATGGCATTACAGAGGGATTTGCAAACATGGCAGTTATAATTACGAGCTTTCTGCTCCGATTCCACCCATTAAGGGAAAAATATCTTCAGACTATACAATATATATACTTAGTACCTACCTGTACCTAAATCTCGTTAGTTGTTCAAAATTTCCTTGATCTCTTTCAGTCAGACCAGTCAGCTCATTGTAATTGCCTCCTTTATCTCGAATTCTCAATCATGACTTTGTAAGATTTAAGTATCTACCTATAATCGAAAACTTGCTTTCATTAGAAAGAAAACCAAAGTTTTTATTGTTTATTTAGTGAATCTGTTATTCATCTAACTGATTCTTTATTTGTTTTTATACAAAAATGAATCGTCAGTTTGAATGTGTTGTTAGATTAAAGTTTATTAGAGTTTCTATGTGTCTTATATATTAGCAATTTTAACCAAGTGTGAGTAACCTTGTCAATGTTAGAGTATTGTCTCCAAATTTCAATTTAAATACTCGACGCCAGTAAAATAAATTTATTTATATATTTTCAATTATAATTTTATCTAAATTTATATATAGGTATATATTAAAATATAATTGACGATGTCAAACTAAGTTAGGTAGGTACCTAAGTTTGTTATAGTTAGTTTCAGTAGTGCAAGGAAATAAAAAAACTTTCGGGCTGCCGGGATACTTAATCGTCACTGAATTAGCTGCCTTTACCTTCACAACTTGGTAATTTAGTGCGACCCGTCCTTTGTACCTTAACTAAGCGTACCGTGACGAACTTAGACGTGGTTTGTCCCGGGATATGTTATATAAGACATCTATATCAGCCCGGTTGGCTTTGTGGTTAGTGACCCTGACTTTCCAGCCGCGGGTCGTGGGTTTGAATCCCACCCAGGACAAACATTTGTTTGCATGAATACGTCTGTTTGTCCTGTGTCTGGTTGTAAATATCTATAATATGTATGTATTTAAAAAGTATTATATGTAGTATATCAGCTATCTGGTTACCATAACACAAGCTTCATTTGAAGCTTACTTTGGAATCAGATTGGCCGTGTGTGAAAAATGTCCCAGGATATTTATTTATTTATTATTATTAGATATATATAGGGGTAAATGAAATTAATCGCGCCTGTTCTACGATTCAGCTGTTTTTAAATCGAAGATGTTATTTTTGATAACCTTAAGTACAGGAAGTTTTACGAGAGTCAGGTGTCGTTAACTCGAGAGTGACACGATATTAAATCAACTTTGTATGGGGCGCGGCGGCGGGCGCCGCGGCAGCATGCAATTTGCTGAATTCAGTGCAAGTTCACTGGCGGGAAGCCAACTTGAGAAACAAACAGTTGCTCACAGAATACCTTAAACACAATTTTAAAATATTACTTTCCAGTATTTAAATACAACTTCACTTTAAATTGGAATTCGTTGTTCGTTGCTTCGTTCAATATGAAAATAAGAGGACAGACAGCGGAATGTTAATTGGCTTCAACCATCTTTTGCATTTATCCAATTTAAATGTTAAAAAGTTGTGTTTGCAAACTGTCCGGAGGGTGATTTATGTTCATATTTTTTAGTAATCCGAACATGGGAATAATGCGTTCACCTGTAGAGTTTCGTGATATTTTGCTGGCACTTTGCCAATAAACCTCTAAATGGAGTTTCGCCTCGATACGAAACAATTACGTAGTAAGCTGACCTGGAAATAATTGTCCGGGAGTAATTAAGTAGGCTGAATTTATAAATATTACAACAAAATTCAACTGTCGCTCTTTTTTCCAATATGTACATAAGTACTAAAATAATAGAACGTATAAAATTATGTTGTAGTTTTTTTTTCCGGTAGGTACTTAACTATCTTTAACTCACTAATAATACCTAAGTGTTATGTTTGAGCATAGTTTAAGATTTTAATTCTTTGACTGTAAAACTATTACGAAAGTCGAGATATAATTTTAATTTTAATAATATACCTATAAAAAAATATTGGTTGTTAATATTACCTCTGTGTAGATGTAAAATATTAATTTATTATGATTGTGACTATTATGTTTTAAAAGTTTTCGAACTATAGTAACTTCGTTTGCATTCGACCATTATGGAAAATGTCCTTGTCATTTCCATGTATATAAATGGTGGTAAATACATGAATATGTGATAATGGTTCACAATATTGTTATTTAATTAGGTCTTACGTAATATAGACTGTTCATTCATTACGAAATGAAAGGGGAACCCAGCGAAGCGAGCTACTGACATCTCCTTTTATAACCTTAAATAGCCTCGCAGTCACAAAGGTTGTTTGCAATGCTACTTCCACAGAGTCTCGAGTCAGAATTTGTGAATAGAATGTTTAGTTTGAATTAACTATCTATATACCTATATAACTTCCCTATTTTACATTAAAACCAATAAATACCTTATCCATATCGCTATTCTAGATATTATCCTATGTTTGTAGGCAATATATGTAGTTAAAGGCTATATATGTATTATATAAACGGTTTGCTTTTCCTTGCCTTTTCATGTTGATACAGTACCCAGTTCTAGGATTTACATATTGAGCTATAGAAGGAGATTTACGGGCTAGACGTGGCGATAAGCCCTTGACTCTTATGCCGCAGGCTGTGGGCACTATTCCCACTTAGAACAAACATTTGCTTGTATAAATATGTCTTGGGTAACTATGTGTTTGTTATTTATTTGTATAGTGTACCAACTCGATAAAGAAAAGTGTAAATATTATAGGATATTCTGCGATTGCTTGGACTTTGCAGTGTGTAGTGTCTGTCGTATAAACCCTCTACGACGGAGACAGTTATTCTCGCGGGTGATAAAAACCTCATGTCACTTATAAAACCCCGGTTCCAGGAAATTCAATTTTTAGATCAAACGGCTCAAATAAAGTCTTCTTCCTACAGGAGACTGTTCGTTCATTTCTATTTGAGTTGTACGAATAAAAACGACAAATAAAACCAAATAAAAGCCTCCGCGAAGCACCTTACCGTAATAAAGTGATTTACTTTCTTAACTGCGGAGAAATAACAAGCCTAAATTAAAAATGGAAGTGGTTGTACGCGTTACGATTGTAACCGAATAGAAATATAGTAGTTTTTAATGTATCTACTCTACAGCTTTATGTTAATTAACTTCGCTCACCTATGTGTAACATAAAAACATAATTAAATAATAAAATTTTAATTGCGTGGAAAATAATAAAACAATTTCACTCCGCCAATGGTTTTCAAATTAAATATTAATTTACATACAACGGTGTGATGCAGAACGACCGACATTTGCGAAAATGTAATATAAAATTTACTTTGTTAGAATTATTTTTGCATTTTATATGAGTATGAAATTGAGAAATTTCTGCTTTCGTTACGGTAATAGTAATGTTGAGGGAGAATTATAGTCTCATTTGAATTTTGCAGTTTTTGCTACGAGTAAGATTGGTAGAAAACACAAAGGAAAAATTGAAAATGGGTCTCAGTTTGTATGAATTATAAATGACAAGATTACAGTCTCCATCTGGCACCGTCGTGTCATTGTCCCCATATAATGACCGCGTAGAAGCCGTCAACGCCAATCCATATTACGACTCAATATTTCAAAATTTGTCCCCGATCGATCGCCTTTCAAGGCTGTAAGAGGAATTGCGTAGTCGTGATGGACTGTCGCAAAATATTTCCCTACTCTATAACTTGTCTTTCCATTCATAAATAAGAATGGCTTAAAGTTTTTAAGTCTTATGAGTTTCTTAATCAAAGGATAACCACCGGTGATCTGGTACTGTCGATTACATGGCTTTGTTACATAAAACAGTAGTATCTTAGTAAGTGGTATTTACAAGCTCAGTTTAATTATATAAACAAGTACAACATTTCGAAGTTCCTTATACTAAAATGCCTCAAAAGTTATTAGAAATGTTACGGCAGAGTTCAAATATGAAAGCAGGTGATACATAAAGATAAGCTTGCCGTTTAAGCAAATAAGCCGCTTCCCTGCGTTTAATCGGCTAAGCCTCAAACCAAGCTTGAAAGCGGAAGATTACCCTTCCGTTCCGATGTATATGCTACGAACCTCGTAGCGGTACGATCCGCTCGTAGCAACAGTACGTAGGCCCGTAGCGGTAACTCGTAGCGGGTCGTAGTTTCCGTTTGTGCTTATAACACTTGCTAGGTGATGGTTGACATGTTGTTTGCATGCGAGTTTACATACCTTTGAACCAGAGTATAGTTGATATGATTTCTATGTATGAATATACTTGTTTAAATATATGTATATTATTCATGATTTCTTATTTAATTAAAAGTTTTTTAAAAGTGATGTATCTATAATAATACGTAAAGGTATGAATTTGTTTTCAGGCGATAAAGATTACCATGACAAAAAGGGACTGTTCGTTGGCTGGTATGTGGATTTATGAAAATTCAATACCTTATATAAAAGGAGACAGAGAATATGGTAAAGTTCTACAGGTATACAGAAACCCGGAGCACGTCGGTTTGTTTATCCGGCAAAGGTGAAATTTCGTTTCAACAAAGCATCAAAGCTTATCCAATGGTAACTTCATTAACTGAACTGAACTCACTCAAAATGTAATTATAAGTAATTATTTCGTGGAAATTCACTGTAATTTTCCTTCTTTGTTTGCTTTTCACGTGCCAATTAAAAGTTTCCTTCTTCTTGAGGAAAATATCAACAAATTACGAGTAATTGAGAATAAATTATTTTCAGCTAAAAAACGACTGTGTGTAAAACATAGTTATAGACTAAATTATTCATATCTTATTTGGTTATATTTACCCTTAGTCATCGCATTGCTATTAGCAGTGTGAACTGGAGCAAAGTAATTGATATTAACCTGCGCTTTTGCGCCAAGTGCATGTTAGGGAATAAATTAACTTTTTATTAATACGATTTTCGGTTCTTGAAAAGTGCTTATCATTTTGCAGGCAGATAAATTAGAGAGTAAATATTTTCAAAAGATGTTCGATCACAAGTTTTTACAACTCATAAGGACTGGTAGGTATTATTTTCTTTACCTATATTAATTACAGTAGTTACCTACACTTTTACAAAATTGTTACACTTTTGTTTCAATAAGATTGTAAGACTGTAACAAAAAAATCAGCATCAACAAATAACATGTTGATACGACAAAGCAAAAAATTCTTTATTAGATATTTAATTTACACTAACCATATTAATTCAATAAATCAGAAAAATAGGTAGACTGTAGACTTATACAATTGAATTATATAAAACAACTGAACGAAGGGAGAACTAACCTTTAGAACTAGCTCTATAATCTATCTAAAAGCAATGTTTCTAATGTAACACTATGCAACTCTTACAATGTTACGAAACACAACTAAGAATTATACAATTTAAACTCTATTACTAAGCCAAGTAGAGTCATTTGCAAAGCATTTCATCCAGAACCTCTTGACATTCCTAACAAAGTTTAGTCCATATTGAAATAGTGTTAGGGTTGAACCAAGACCTACAGAATGCTAAAAGCTATCTAAATGTGTAACTGTTAGCGTACCTACACATTCAAGCTTAAACGTTTTCAGAGAACTGCTATTCGGAAATACAGACTGTACGTTTCACAAATGAGAATAAACCAACAAATACCTATTGTTTCAACGGAATAGAATAGGCATTTATCACTGTTAGTGCTATTAAATAAAGTTTGGACAACTTCACCTAGTACCAATAAGGTACTTGTTATTTATCTATTACATGTATAGAATCTATAATGTAAGCTTAATATAAAATAAATAGAAATACCCAGTTGTAGAAAAGAAAAGTAAGTAAATGTTTAAACCTTAAGGCTAAATGACCATGCATGACCGTGCCCAGATCCACCTTTTAGTTGTTCCAGCATCACCCACATGTATAAAAGTTCATGAACCCTAAAGGCATTGGAAAAATATAAAAGCAACAATACTACAACGAAAACCATCTTTATTCCTATTCGGTATATATTTTATTGTTAGCCTCTCGTAAAATGTGTCATATCATTTGCCGTTTTTGATCTCTCGAATATATTCTCTAGTCTGCACTTCGGAGTCCTCGATCCATTTCCATATTTGTCGTCAGGTACTCTACATTTTACTAGCCGAATATTTGCCGCACGTTTCCTTATGATATTCTACTACGTTTATACAATACTAGCTGCCTCCCCGCGGTTTTACCCGCGTAGTTCCCGTTCCCGTGGGAATACAGGGATAAAATATAGCCTATGTTACTCGGGGATAATGTAGCTTTCCAAAGGTGAAAGAATTTTTGAAATCGGTCCAGTAGTTTCGGAGCCTATTCATTACAAACAAACAAACAAACAAACAAACAAACAAACAAATCTTTCCTCTTTATAATATTAGTATAGATAGCCTTTGGATACAAAGAAGGTTCATTTACTATAATCGAATTATCCAAACATAATATTATCTACTATCTTGGATGCTCCCATGAGTCACACTTTTTCGTCGTACGAATTTGATTGATTGATTTTATTATTATTATAGCAAAAGCCGCTTGGGAAATCTGATTTTATGTAGCGCATCTCATAATACTTTATATTTAGCTATCCTAAAACATTTGTCTTATTTTTTTAAAGAAAGATATGTATGATATAGGTATATCAGAGAGCGATGGAAAATCCTATTGAATACTTAAAAAAAATTTGGGCTAAAGGAAACATAAAATATAAGGGCAATATGAAGTGGAATATTGCAATATCGTAAACGTGTATTTCTAAGCGACAGATTTATTTTGATACAAATACCGTATTCGTTCAATATGTGAGCAGCAGCTGAGACTGAGCGCCTACATATTTCATCAAGCTACCCGCAAAATCGACAAATTGATCTCAATACACGTAAGCGTCAATTTAAACCACTGTGTGTTTTGAAATGTGAACCGAGTTATGATTGGGCCAACATACCTCCAACCTTCAACCTTCAGAGAAGTCGTTCATTGTTCAACGAGCCGAAACTTCTAATCACTTTGGAGTTTGTGATTGTTTATATAGGCTGTTATAGTTACCCGAGTGAATAATGTTATTCGATCTACTACATACAAACTCAACCCAATTAACATAAGCTTCTAAGGATCAAATTCTGTTTTCATGAAACAAATAAGTACCTAAATGAAAATATTATAATAACCCTAAATGTTGAAATACACTCAATTCACCCGTACAAAGAGTTAGTTACAACTTTTGTCAAAGAAAACATCACAAAGAATGAGGTTTATCTAAAGAATTTTAGCGGAAAGTTGAGCTTTTGTACGTCTATTTGGCTTTGTCTGAATAAAAGCGTAATTATTAATATTGAAAACAAAGAAGGTTTATCTAAATTCTAAACCATTATTTATATGTTGTAATTGACATGAAAGAAGCAAGCAAATAAAAGTACCGATATAGCGAGCTTTATGTTCCAGCTAGAATTAATTAAGTAATACCAGTGCATGAAGCTTTAACAAGTGAAAAATGTTTGAACGGTATGCGGCCAGTGCCTCAGTAATTGAATACGGGGTATCCACATAAAAGTGAAAATATTTTTGGGGTCGATCCTCGAACCCTCGTCAAATAGCAGCGTCTAGGAGTGCGTGGGAAGGTGACAGGCCTTGAATTAATAAGAACATTCATAACACCAGCCGAAGGAACACCGATCAGATTAACCGCTGAGGTTAGTAATTATAATTTGGAGGCTGGCTTAGAGTAGCGTCGGCTGGCTGGCTGCCAGTCGTCTCGAAATCCTTTTACATTTTATTACGTAAATTACATTATAATATTTTCCTTCAACATTTTGCTGACTTTGTGAGTATGTCGTGAATAAATTATGTATTTTTGGGATAATTAAATAAAAAGATAATAAAAAAAAAGATTCAACGGTCACAACGACCGTTGCTTATAAATTTAAATGATTTATTAAATCTCACAATAATCAACGCGAAATCAACTAATTAACTCAAGAAACATAGATAACAATAACATTATGTAAAAATGAAAGAAAATAGCTAGTAAATAAGAAAGTAAATAAGATAGGCGAGTTGACTCTTCAAACGGGCAGAGGTTCCCCTTTACAAGTGGTTCCGTAGCAAAAATGTGTCCTAGACTGAGCGTGCGGGTGCTTATAAAGGCACGTCCCCACCACTCGGCATCCCTTCCGATGACGTATTATCTTGGTCTGCTAACACGGCCTCTCCTGACTGGAGGACGTCCTCGTGCTCCTGGATCTGGAACTGCTGGATCCTTGCCCCACGGGAGGTGCTCGGCACAGGTTCCGCAGTCTCCTCACAAGGTGGCACCTCGTTGCTCACGACAGCTCGCTCAGGCGTGGACTCCACGTTATCATTATCATCATCCGCACCTGAGGGTATAAGTATAACGCGAAATTATAATTTACATGTTTTTATAATTTATTTATGCAATTTTCAGAACTGTTTTCTAAAAATTACATGCGTCATGATAATGCAACAGAAGCGCTGCAGACACCTCTATCGCACTAACACAACTTATCAAAACATATTCATGATCACAACACAGTGAACATTGTTCACACAACTCAGAGAGGAAGCACTACGTTCGCTATCTCTGATCGTAAGAAACATAGGCACGACGTTAGCATATTTCTTACAACATGGCATAGGCACTACGTTCGCATACCATGTAACACAATATCTACACTTGCATGACATAGGCACGACGTTAGCTTATCACGCAAGCGCAGAAATACGGCAACTCACTCTCAAAAACAATATCTACACTTGCATGACATAGGCACGACGTTAGCTTATCACGCAAGCGCAGAAACTCACTCTCGAAGAAGGCGGCACATGTGTCAGGAGTCCACTCCCCTCGCCATGGCACCATAAACTCAGCCGCAGCCTGAGTCGTTTTTCCATAGGAGCCTGCCAACAGTTGCAGCTCGTATCTACCATGGGGAAGCGCCTTCACCACACGATATGGTCCGCGCATGCCAGAGTCGAGCTTGCCAGTCACTTGTGCCTGTTTAATTACAAAAACAAGTGAATTAGGTTCAAATAATTTAGGTGGTCGACGATTTGCATTCGCGGTAGCGTCTTGTTGATGTTGATTCAACTTAAGGCGCTCAGATGCTCTTTGTCTATGCATCTCTCTTAGTGCCTCGCGATTTGGATGCGAGTCCTCTAGGGCAATATCTCTAACGAGATGACGTATGAGGGGTGTAGCCGCTTCGATTCCCACTAGCAAGTTCAGCGGTGATTGCCTAGTAGTTTTCTGCTTAGTTACATTCAAAACCAACTGTAGTCGCCACATAGCGTCTGACCATTCAGTCTGCCGGTGGTTACATTCGATTCGGATCATGTTTAGTAATGTGCGACAGTAACGTTCAACTTGCCCGTTTGAGTGATGCATTTCGGGTGTAATGAGATGCACATCAATACCTAACTCTGTTACGAGTTTTGTAAATTCTGAGCTCTGAAACATACGACCACGATCCGCTACAATTAATTTTGGAGTACCAAATAATGAAATAACGTTGGTAAAAAGCTTTTTCAATTCATTAGCATCCTGACCGTACATAGGGTATAAGAGACAATATTTGGAAAATGCATCTATGACAATTAGTACGTATTTATAACCATTAGATTGAGGTAACGGACCTAATGCGTCTATATGAATGACCTCAAAAGGAACATATGGTTTATCCCATGAATGTATAAATTGATGGGGAGCCCTTGGAACTCTTTTATGCGTTATGCAAACGAGACAATGGTTGACATATTTCTGGACAAACGATTTAAGGGAAGGAAACCAAAAATGTTTCCTAATCAGTTCTAACGTCTTATCGACACCTGGATGGTTATGTTCATCGTGAAATATTCTAAGAAGGCTGAGTCTGTGACCTTTAGGTACAAAACATAACAATCTGGGGTTTTCACCTACTGGAGAATACTTGTAATAGAGTAGGTCATTCTTTAGAGTGTAATGACTATGATCTAGCTGACCATCAGTCAGTTTTTGAAGAATTTGCTGGGTTTCTTCATCAGCGGACTGTGCTATCTGAGCCCAATTTCTCTGTTTGCGTGCTTCGCAAACATTAACGGGATTGCGGCTCAGATAGTCAGCGTGCGACATAGATGTACCCTTACGGTACTGGAGGGTAAAATCAAAGTCTTGCAAATATATCCACCATCTGGCTACACGTGGGAGTAAGTCTTTCTTTTGTTGAGTAGCTTTTAGCGCATTACAGTCAGTTACCACTGTGAAATGAACGCCAACCAGATAGTGTCTATAGTTCTGCAAAGCCTTAACAACGGCCAAGGTTTCGAGCTCATATGAATGATACCTCGGTTCAGCACCCTGAGTTCTTTTGCTGAAATAGCCTACTGCGCGCTTATATACCTTTTCATGAACCTGAAGGAGCACGGCACCATAACCAATAGAACTTGCATCCGTATGTATTTCGATAGGCAAATTCGGATCAAAAATAGCTAAAACTGGTTCGCTGGTAAGTTGTGAAATTATGTTTTGCCGTGCTTCTTCTTGCTCACTACCCCAAACGAAAGGAATACCTTTTTTCGTTAATTTAGTAATGGGAGCAGTTTTAGTTGCGAAATTAGGTATGTAGCGGCGAAAATAACTAGCAAGACCCAAAAATTGACGTACTTGCTTAACAGTCTTTGGAATCGGTGCTTCAACCAATGCATTAACCTTTCGTTCGCTCGGTTGTACCTGACCCTGACTTATAGTACGACCCAAATATTCTATTTTAGTGGACAAAAAGGTACATTTCTTTAAATTTATTGAAAAACCGGAATCGGTCAAGGTTTGAAGTACCTTTCGAAGAGTAAGCAGACCCTCGTCAATGGTATTGCTTAAAAGGAGTACATCATCGATATAGACTAGGGTTTGACCAGACTCTAGGTGTTGTTTAAGAGTTTTAGATATTATCCGCTGATAGACAACAGGTGCATTTGCCAAACCGAAAGGCATTTTTAAATATTCATAATGCCCCTCTGGTGTGACAAACCCCGTAAGCGGTATTGAATCGCTATCCAAAGGGATCTGGTAAAATCCTGTTGCCATATCGAGACTAGTAAAGAATTTATGTTTACCTAACCGGTCTATCTGGTCGTCAACTAAAGGTAACGGAAATCGATCTTTGACTGTGATCTCATTCAGCTTGCGATAATCGACGCACATACGGTCTGATCCATCCTTCTTTTTAACTAGAAGGATGGGGCTCGCATATTCTGATTCGGACTCCCTAATAATATTATTTCTGATAAGGTCTTGAATGATCTCACGAACTTTCAAAATTTCGGAGTAGGAAAGGCGGTACGGCCTATAATTGACGGGTGTGCTACTATTTAATTTAATCGACATACTACCAGTAGTGACAGTGGAAGTGGCAGTTCCAACAATAAAAGATTTCGAAAACTCATTGATCAAAGTAAGCAACATTTTTAAATCCTGACCAGTTAAAGGGGTCTCAATCGGAACTCGCGCGGGGGATGAAATGTGCATAACATCATGAGTAAGATAGGGCTCACGGGTGAGATATTGTTGATCGCATGTTCGGACATAGGTAACGCCTTCTCGATTCAATACATCGGTACCAACAATAATAGGGGTGTTCATAAACTCAGGGGACACGGCATGCAAGTCTACTTCCAGAGTTATTTCATTAAATTCTATCGGCAAGGTTACAAAGTAAGTTGACTCAATTTCCTGACCACCAATACCTCTTAAAACTCTGAAAGCAGGTTTGCGCGCACACTTGAAATGTTTCAATAGCGATGAAGAAATTAATGATATACTCGAACCGCTATCGATAAGAACATCTACAGGGATACCGTGTATAACCGCAACAACAATATCATTATTCTTACTATTAGGGTTTTCTTGACAAAAGTTAACATCTTTTGTGTCGCGAGAACTTGATTTTAATTTGGCAAAACACGTCTCAATCTTATGACCGGGTTTTTTACAAAAGCTACATGGTTCTGATTTATTTGTACTATGTACAGTGTTACTTTTCTGATTATTGTCGCTATTATCGTTACTTGAGACAGGTTTAAATCTTTTAGTACATTTGGACTGTATGTGACCAACCTGACCACACAAAAAACACTTACTATCCTCGAACCTTCGCTTACGAGATATATCGTGTTTTGGTTTTGTATAATGGTCATTATGTGAATTATGAGATTTCTTTGTAAATTGTGACGTTTTTGATTTAACGTATATCGAGAAAAACTCTACTAATTCATTTGGCATGAGTTTAGCATTAGTAGCTGAAGCACGAATTTGGGGATCCGCAATACCTCTAATTACTATAGCCGAAATTAACTCTTCGCTTAAACCGCTGACTATACGCAACTTTAGTAGGGAACGTCGAGCATAATCGGCGTAGGTCTGGTATTTATCAGAGTTGGTGCACATCACCTCGTACAAGATATTAGCTATATCCGGTTTTCTTGGACATAAAGGTTTGAACTCCTTTTTAAAATTGCTCCATGAGCGGTCATTAGTGACCCACTCATTAAGCCAAGCCCTAGCATCACCCTTCAGACAATTACCGATGCGAGACAAACACTCGTTATCATTCCAATTATTTAAAATCTTAGCACGGTCAACTTCTACGCACCACGTTTCGATGTCGTTGATGCTTGGATCAAAATTAGAAATGTAATAAGCTTGGTTAGATCTCACCGTGGTGTTGATTGATCGTATCGCGTCGATGATACGATCAGTAGCGCTGGCGTCTTGATTTGTAACAGCGCTCACAGAATGCCCCGGCGAAGACCGAGCTGTTGATGCTCGAAGCTCAGCTACAGTCGCAGTCGCCAACTGCGGCCGCGGCGGCATGGTTGAGGATGCATCAAGAGCTGGCTCGCGGGCTGATGGTGAAAGTGGGCGTCGTCGTTCTTCCAACGACGTCAATCGCTCTAAAATTTGTTGCATTTGTACATTTAAATCATTGTTAGGTAAATAACTTCGATTGCGGGTAGTACTAGAACGTGAGTTTCGGTGACCAGAGCTGCGATCACGGCTTGTAACACGCAAATCAATGTTCCTAGAACGTGAACGTGAACCACGATTTCTAGTACGTGAATCGCGAATCCTGCTGCGACTACTACGTTTTTTACTATTATTAGGCATTTTTTTTTTTAACTATAAAGCAATGAATACTAAAAACCCAATTAAAAGTAAGGTAGATCAACAACCAAAAGAAAAGCGTATTTGAGAACACAGAAATACTTATTACCACTTCAATTAATCATTAATCGTAATGGAATGGACTCACCAGATATTCTCCAATACACACTTTACCTTAGTAGCACTCAATCACATAAATCACACAAAATAATTATATTTGAAACCGATTTTTGATATATTTTTTTTTTGTGCGGTAGGAACGAAAAACTTTGTTAATTTGAATAGTCAACAGCCATGTCTCAGAAAGCAAAGGGGACACGTAAATACAACTATATAAGGACGAGAGTTGATCCCACTTCTGATTTTGGGATAATTAAATAAAAAGATAATAAAAAAAAAGATTCAACGGTCACAACGACCGTTGCTTATAAATTTAAATGATTTATTAAATCTCACAATAATCAACGCGAAATCAACTAATTAACTCAAGAAACATAGATAACAATAACATTATGTAAAAATGAAAGAAAATAGCTAGTAAATAAGAAAGTAAATAAGATAGGCGAGTTGACTCTTCAAACGGGCAGAGGTTCCCCTTTACAAGTGGTTCCGTAGCAAAAATGTGTCCTAGACTGAGCGTGCGGGTGCTTATAAAGGCACGTCCCCACCACTCGGCATCCCTTCCGATGACGTATTATCTTGGTCTGCTAACAGTATGTTAATGGTAACTTCATAAATATTAGATTCAAATTTATAATTTATGCTTCCGAAATTGACGTTTTTCCAGAATAAGAGTTCAAACGCTAACTGTAACGTAGGTACGAGTTAATGGATATTTAGTTTGCCAACAGGTAACTTTGCAAGCGATCGTTAGACATCACGATCAACATACTGGCTCTCATTTAACCCCTAGCTACGGTAACAATCTGTTGTTGAAAGTATAAAGTTTATACAGAGCGAACTAATTGCAGTTACTCTTCATTTATAGTAAACTTTCGTGCACGGCACGGGTATGAAAAGGTTAAACTTGTGAGCGAAATATGTGCACCCGAACTTAGTTATTTATAAACTTAGATAGAAAAAGGTATTGATATCTAGAGGTAATCTACTTTAATATAAACGAAACTAAATGGCTTGTAAAACAAAAACAATACAAAAGTAAAAGAAAAAAAATCACAGCATAACATAAAAGTATTTTTTATACTTCATTTAAAAATAGTTGATAGTGCTTATCTATCTGAAACCACTCTGACACCTGTAAATCATGTTTTGTGTTCGGGGATTGAACGATTTGATCGAGACAGATTGGCACTGCGCCAAATGACAACGAATACCTATAAAAAACTCAGTGTGCGGTGGATTAACGTCAGGCGGGCTTTGTTAAGTAAAAATATTATTTTGTTTGTCTAACTAGCTAACAAATGACGAATTTTACATATATTTAGATTAACAGAACAGCCATCAAAGTTACCAAAAGAAAAAAATACTTTCAGAATATCATCAGCTGCTAAATACGAAAACAAATAAGTATATTTCATTATTTAAATTCAATGGAAACCCTTTTCTCCGTTTTAGGTTGATTTATTTCGGGTGTATTTTCGGGTCTTTAATCGTTTCAGCCCTCTTCGATCGACCCGTAAACCGGGAAAGCCGAAAATGTTCACATTTCTTTTATATTACCTTTTATGTTGCTGACAATACATATACATATGTCATATAGCTGCCTCCCCGCGGTTTTACCCGCGTAGTTCCCGTTCCCGTGGGAATACAGGGATAAAATATAGCCTATGTTACTCGGGGATAATGTAGCTTTCCAAAGGTGAAAGAGTTTTTGAAATCGGTCCAGTAGTTTCGGAGCCTATTCATTACAAACAAAGAAACAAACAAACAAACCAACAAACAAACAAACAAACAAACAAACAAACAAACAAATCTTTCCTCTCTATAATATTAGTATAGATAAGTCAAAACTAAAGAAAATCGAAATCAAAATGTTATGAAACTACAATAGAGGCAAATCAATATTTTATACCTACAAATTAGAGTAAACGTGTTAATTAAATATGTCTAAGATATTATCATCTGCAAAACCTTATTCAAGTTATATATTGAATCTTTCCAACTTTCGATTTGGCTTTGAGCCAGTCTATAAATTTGAACATAAAATTAGGTTTTTATTACAATTCACCACCGTGCCGTCGCGTCGTAATAAATTATTCAATGGCTTAGATGTCGAAAACAGAAACAACAACCTGAAAGCAAAGCCATCGTGAATGATGATACTTTTTGCCTACGCTGAATATCTTGAATACCCTTTGAGACCTCAATAAAGGTAGAGGTAGCTACTAGCTGAATGTTTTAAACATTATTACGAATCCAAATATAAATCTCTCTCTCTTTTAAAAGTGTATACAAACAAACAGTACAGTTAAGTGAGTACGGGAACGATGAGCAGTACTAACAGAGGTGAATGTATCAATTCCCAGAATTGTTTTCATTCCATTCCCATCGGTACAGTTGCTTCTGGCGACGTAGACCGCGGTCAAAACGAATTCCGCACTATTGACGAGAGCGTTCAACCCCTGAGCTCTCAAACAATCTTGAGGTGAACACAGCTTAGCATCAGTATTTGTATTAGTTTATAGCCGGAACTTCATCTAATTTACGGTCTAACCTCTCAATAACCTCAACGGTTTTAAGATTGCGATTTAGATATCATCTACGAAATAAATAGCAATTTTTAACGAATCATCATTTTACAAGTATGTTTATATTTATGAGATTAATGATTTAGAATTATCTATTAGGTATTCATGAAAAGATACACCATTTTATTTTGTGACCACATCTGCTTTCTACACAGATACTCTTTTATCTCATGTTACTATTTTTGTTAAGAGTAACAAATTCAATTAAGGGAGGACTCCGAGCGCAGCAGAACATTTGAGATAGCCAGTCTCCTGGCCGTATCTAAAGTTTCTACTAATTTAGTTTCGAAACGCAGGTTCATTCGATAAGTGTCCAAAGACAGAGGACACACTGATGATACTTACACATTTACTTTGTCTCACTTAATCCGCGATCTCCAAAAACCTTCATATGTCGGATTGGCTGCCGCAACCTGGTTGCATAAGGGGGTATTATATTTCCGACATGCCCGTTCGTCCATCCGCCCGTCCATCCATCTGACTGTCAATTCCTTTCCATAACTATGACACCAATGACACATTATGTACCTATATAGATACTTACATATATTTTTTAACACTTTTATGAGTATTATTATGTTCATCCATGTAAAATACAAATTTTAACACGGGTTATTTGGCGCCATTGGTGTTTCATGTAATTGACTTACTTACCTACTATTTTATTTTTAAAATGGTGTCGGAGCTTTAGGCGTTTAATCCCTCGTTTTTATTATCCGTTGGGCACTAATTATTTATCGTCTAAATTTCTCCTTTATGGATTCCTAAACCGATTGTAAAACTCTGGTAGGGTTTCCTAAGATTTCTTTCATCACATATGTGATTTAATTACCTACACCTTCACGTATTATTATTATTTGTCGCAGAAAATTACTCGTGCTTCATTTTCATAATGTAATACGAGTACTTGAACTGTCGTTCTGGTATCCTTTAAACTAAAAGGATATGATGGGATTTGTCATAAAGGTACGCGTGTGGAATTTTAACATACGAAATAAAAGGGCGGTAAACATTTTTTACGAGAATATAACGTTTGTAGAACCCACGTAGCTAATACTACCTAAAGCTGAAATCAACGTTACAGCCAGTATTGCAAATTGTAACAAACCTCGTTCTACATAATGGTAATAACGTTGCGTTATTGGAATACCAATTGTTGTTGTGCTCCACTAATATCTGAAATCAACAGAATGTCTGATATAATTGAACCCCTAATTTTATTAGTTTCAAATACCATTTAATATAATAATTGAGTCATTTACTCGCATATTTCGTGAATAATATACCTATTACAAGTGATTATTTTGTACTACTAAAAGGAGAGTCTAAAAATGTATCCAGTAGGTACCCGTATTAACTCACATTGTTTATGGCTCATTGAGTAGAGTACCGCTGAATTGTTATTTTTGGTAGAGAGTATCTAACGATTTGCCATTTTCGTCCATCGACATAACATCGTTATTCTTATAGATTTTGTAGTTATTTTTGTTGGCCTAATTAATAATTAAACAAACCATAAGAACAAATTATAGCAAGTAAAGTGTATTCAATTATATTTTTGGGGTTGCAGCGGTTGCACCTACTTTGGAAATGGAATCTACTAAATTTAAGTTACGCATATATGAGTCTACGTCAATAGGTAGGTACCTACCTAAAATTTAAAAATAACCTTCAAAAATATAATATATATATTTTTTTTTATACCACAAGTGTGGCAAACAGGCATACGGTCCCACCTGATGGGAAGCGGTTACCGTAGCCTATGGACGCTTGCGACACCAGAGGCGCCACTCACGCGTTGCCGACCCTATAAAAAATGGAGCAACTGTGTAGGCAGTGAAAGGGACAAAGCACAATGTACTTTTCGTCGAAGGGCTAAACAGGTATCACTCCTGCATACCCCTACGACGATACTTCATCCCTGGTCCCCCCACTGCCGCTACAGCGTCTCCTCATGGAGCTCTGGCTACCTTACTCACCGCAGGAACACAACACTACATGTAGTGTTATTTGGCTGCGGTCTTCTGTAAGGTGGAGGTACTTCCCCAGTCGGGCTGCTCCAATTTCGAACGGACGAATCCGTTGCGCCCTACCTCCTTCGAATATAGGTAGTAATTTATTCTAGACGGGCTACGGTGAACCAGGAGATAAATGTGGCTTGATATAAGGGTCAATAAAATAACCATGAAATATAGAGATTCATTTTTATGTTTTGTTTCAAAAGCAATAAAATATATATAAAGCGAACCGATTGCCGGATTTAGCAAGAAGTCTACCACAATTTGTTTTGCTACGCCATTATGTATCCCTGAGGATTTTATGTGAGCTATCCATTCACTTTATTATGCACGTTGAGAACCTCCATCGCAGTTTTCACGCCAGCCATTATTTTCTCAGCCAAGATGAGTTACTTAACGAAAAGCTGATGTTAAACGAGTATCGTGTTACAAGGATTTAGGGGTTTCATAACTTTCTTTGAGGCCTTTGTGCAAGCATAATGTTTTTCATGTCATTAAATCTTTCTAAGGATAAAAATAAAGTTATGAAATATTTTTTGGAACAAACAAGGGACCGAAATTGCCTGTTAGCATTTTTTTGTGTACAACAAATCAAACACCAATTGCTTGTTTCTGACAAAAGATTATCCGGGATGGGGTTGAATAAGTCAGGTGAAACTGTCCGTCGGGCTTACAAAGAGAATGCAGACTACGGGTACGTTGTACGGATGAGACGTCGGTAGCGTAATATGTACAGCCTTCCTTGAGTCGGGTTTCATACAGGAAATACTAACTCAAGTTGGCCGTATACTACCTACTCGTTTGCTACGAAACATTATTTAGCGAATAGAGAATGGAATGTTTTCGTGAGAGCTTCACGTTTTATTGCTTTGTTCTTTATTTAGTTTCCTTTAGAACAAATCGGTATTATTAAGTGATCCACAAAGGCTCATCTCTAAACATACCTTTTGTAGAGTTTGTAATAAAGCAGTGAACTGTGTCACTACAGAGTAGGTATAATGTTTATTAAAAAAATCCTAATGGCTCGAATTTCACAGCAAGCAGTTTTAAAACTCGCTCGTTACGTTGCAACATAGAAAAACTTTTGTTCTACGATGTTCTACATTTTCCCGGTTGTCCAACTTGCTACATAAATAGCTGTTCATTCATTTTTTTACCTTTTGTTTGTTTCAGTTATAATATTTTGCTATTGAGATTATATCAGATTTTTTTTTCAATTACCCCATGGTATGGAATACCTACTTGGTTTGGATAAGTAAAGATAGTTGGTTAACATTTTGGTTAACACTAGTCCTGGATTAAATCCCCACAAAGGACAAATATTTATGAAGAGTATAAAATGTAGTATGTATAAGTTAATTAGATAACATAAAGTCACTTAAAACATACTCGTATAATATTAGTACCAAATTTTTTGTTTAGGTTTAGATGAAAAATGACTTGATAAAATATTAACTATCAATGACAACCATAATTCTCATTAGAGCAATAAAGACAACAAAGAACTATTACAGTTTGGCTAGCTCTGTAACTATGTAAGGAAATACCGCAATAATTTTTTATAGCAATAAAAATATTCACACAGGAAAAAGTCAGTTCATTAATAAAGTATATGAATAGAGTAAAAAAACAATTGGAAACAAACGCTTGCATTGTTCCTTAATAATCACTGGCCTACTGCAGCGTTGAATCGACATACGCTGAATAAGTAATAACGTATTCATAGTTCGTACTAGTGGCTCCCCGCGATTTCACCCGCGTTCCCGGGGGATATTTAATTTTCCCTGCAAAAAGCCTATGTATTAATCCAGATAATAAACTATGTGTGTTCCAAATTTCATCCACATCCGTTCAGAAGTTTTTGCGTGAATGAGTAACAAACATCCATCCATCCATACAAACTTTCTCATTTATATTATTAGTATCTGGGATTAATAGGATATAAGCAGTGCCACACTATTGCACATTATGCGCATTATTACATGGATACGGCGTGGAATACCGAAGTGCTCTAATTAATTAACAGAGATAATTGATATTTCAACGCGCTGATGATGATGCAAATGAAATAATAAGGTACAACTCGCTCTTTGTGAATGAAAACAATGGTAATTAAAATTCGGTTGAAAGTAATTTTAATAACGAATCCATTAGGTTTAATAATGTGTTTATTATTAAATACAACGTGGGGCTGCCTTTTCCCCCAAACTGTTGCACAGCACGTCAGCCTACCTGCAATATTTGAATTCATAAAAGTAGGTATGTCTTTTTATGAACAACATTTAAACGCACAAATGTTTCACTCAGTTAATATCGAACTTATGACCTATGTAGCAGTTGAGGTATTTGTTTCAATAGAATTATTTATTCGGCCTATTTTTTTCAATAGAATTCGGCTAAAACAGAAACTTCGCTTGAAACCGCCCGCAGCAATGTAATAAACGCAAAATTTTTTTGCTGTTAAGTATACCATTTCAATACTGAAATAAACTAAATATAAAAGTGTAATCGTCTACTAAATTGTAAATCCGTTCTTGGGACGACCCCTATGACTTTCACTTAAATGTGTCACGGGCGCACCTTTTGAACGTGCATTACCTATACTTCCATTGAGCGTTAAAGTTGCACGGGTGAAAACATGAGAATATCAGGACGAATTCAGCGTGCGTCGCCGCCGCGGCCGGTAGAGACGGCGGGCGAGGCAGGGCACACCCGGGACACGGAGTGGAGCGTCGACTCGCCGAGCAGTAGTCTCCCGGACCGCGCCCCGACTGCACCGCCGCCGGCGCCGTCGCCATCCGGGAACAAACCATCCCGCGATCTAACTTCGACAACAACCGAACAATGACTACAACCGCCGTCGCTGCGTTTGATGGGGTCCGATTGAAAATGTGAAGTGATCCGACCGTACTCAACGGCTCGCTGCCAAGTGTTCGGATTATTTTCGCGCCGAGGATTATTATTTATTTTAGCGACTTTGGATTATGCCCGCGGAAGGTGGCTTTGTGGGCTGATTTCAACATAGGTACGATACTTAAAGGATTTATCTCAGAAGTCTATTTTTATTTACTTAAATTTTCAGTAATTCTGTAGAAAGCAGATTTATTTCTGGACCAACTGTTTTAACTTTTTTACTCTTTTGTTTCATTAATAAGTTAATTTATTGTGTTAGGTATATCTTTGACACGTTTTCGTCGTTATAACAAGTATGATGTGTTAATGTGTATTTACTCACGCGTTGTATTGATTAATCTACAATGAGTGAAACTCTTAATTGCATTTATTTATAGAGTTTTCTTTATTGTAAAATAAATGAGAATATTATTGAATACATACTTAGGTACAATAGAAGTTTCATATTGCTGAACTTGGGTAACAAAACTAATGGGAAAACTAAAGTAAATAAATCTATCAAGATTCTGCAACTTGGCTAATTTCATGCCATTATGGTTGAAATTCAAATACTTACCTATAGGTCAACTTATAAATAATTCGTCATTAAATCTGGCGGGCATTATTTCCGAGCTTTATAATGACTTTTATAATGAATGTTGCAGTTGCATTTAGTCATACCATATGTCTATAATAATATACAACACATTCTAAATAAATAAATAAATATTAGAATCACAAAAGGCGATGTATAAGTTAAATAAAAACAATACATAAGTGTATTTAGTACGCAACATTATTTGTGTAAACTCAAAACATATTCATTGTATTTCCCTCAGGCTAATTAATCACTTTAAGGAACAATATCAGTAGCGAATATGGAAATTTTTTGTGTTACGTAGAATTATTATTCTTACAGCATAGCTCATATTTTACTTAAATTGAAGTTGGGTTTCGTTTCAGTGAAATAAAAATTGCAAAGATTGTAATCTCACACTATACGAGCATTTTCTGAGAACATATTGTAGTTTATAGTTTAAGGTATGTAGTAGACTTCAGCGTAGTCCCAGTGCGGATTAGACTACACACTGCCGGCTCTTCTCAGCGTAAGCAACTTTCCGAACCGAGCGTTAGATTCTGATTGTGCACAGAAGACCTATTTGAGAAAAAATATTATTAATCTACATTGAATTTAATTCCCTAGTTTAAAGGATATAAAATCAATACGTAGCCAGCCTTAATCTGGTAGTGTTAAAATAATGTTAGGCACCCCGTAGGTAGGTACCTCTACTAATTAAGCACACCCACTCAAGTCAAGAGTTCTATTGACTGCGTTCCAGTTACAATATTACTGTTCCCATTTCAACTAAGCTAGTATCGATGCCGAACCAATTGAAAATCTATAGCTTTTCTCGATTAATAAACATTTTAAATTGATTTTTTGACAAATCACACCATTAATATAGGAATGTTATTGTACCAAAAAGGATTTTGTTCAAAATAAAGGTAACCAGCAGAATCCGCACGGTTTCACCCGCGTAGTTCCCGTTCCCGGGAATACAGGGATAAAATAAATCCTATGTTAGGTACTCTCTGATAATGTAGCTTTACAATGGTGAAATATTTTTTGAAATCGGCACAGTAGTTGATTTATTACAAACATACACACACATAAAAATACAAAATTTTCCTCCTTTTACCTAATATTAGTGTAGTCTGTAGATATAAAAGTATTAGTGTAGTCGGTGAGGTATTTTCCTTCGTCCTCTACATTTTTTATTCGTAATGTTAATAAATATATTTTAGACTGAATGTAATCAGTATTTAATAACATTGGATGGTAGAATTCCCTGGCTACTTTAATAAGTACGCTATGAGAGAGAGTCCATTAAGTTGTCCTGCACGTACCTCATTCAATTAGTAGCTCGTACCTCCATTGTATCAAACGTGCTTGAATTAATTAACATCATGATTAATTATAATTTCATAAAATATATTGTAGAAATATTACTATGGGTTTAAATTGACCGTGATGTAGGCTCAATTCCAAAATAAACATTGTTGTGTCTGTTTGTTCTGTATCAGCTTATTATAGAACAATTAGCTTAGTTCGGAATCAGATTGGCCAAGTCTAGAATATAGATACAGAAGGTTACATTTATCACTATGTCTGCTCAGCAAAAGCAACCTTCCGAACCGAGCATTATAGAGGTGATTCATAAGTGAATTATTAAAATACCTGCCGAAGAATAATTCTGCAAATTCTGCATAAGTTCACTGTGCGGAAACTCGAAGGTACTCATATACTTGCCCTATTCGCAGTCATCTAGTTACATACTAATAATAAATAGTTTATACTAAGCTGAAGAGTTTGTTTGAACGCGCTAATCTCAGGAACTACTGATCCTATTAAAAAAACAGATGTCAGTGTTAGATAGCCCATTTATCGAGGAAGGCTATATGTTATATATCATCACGCTACGACGAAAAGGAGCGGATTATCAATAAAAAATGTTGCAAAAACAGGCAAGTGACGCTAACGAAGTTGTGTGGGTCAACTAGTCTATACTATAATATTAATATTAATATTTTAATATTATTATTATTAATATTATAAAGGAGTAGAGTTTGTTTGTATGTTTGTTTGGTTGAACGCGTTAATCTCAGAAACTACTGGTCTGATTTGAAAAATTCTTTCGCCATTGGATAGTCCATTTATCGAGGAAGGCTATAGGCTATATAACATCACGCCATGACCAATAAGAGCGGAGCACCAATGAAGAATGTTTCAAAATCGGGAGATTTCTTTTCCTGTGGAGAGCTTCCGCTGCGTACGCTGCGCAAACGGTTAAAGTTACGCTAAAATGATGTATAACAGAATTGTTTCCCTTCAAAAGTTCTAAAAAAAAGTCCACGATAGCATATGTCTATCTGTTAAGGTTGGCTCACTGTGACCATTTTTATACTAACCAAATTTGTTCGAAAATTAAGCATTATTTGTGAAGGTGTTTTTATGAAGATGATATTAATCCTTATCCAAATAAATACGTTATTCATCACAAGTATGTAATTTAAAACAAAATTGCCTTTTACATCATTCGATTTCAATCAATATCTTAGGAGATATCGCAAATTTAAAATAACATTGCACAAAAATAATGTTCAAGTACTGTACTGCGCGCGCCTTTATGTGCCGGGCCGGCGCGTGCAGTCATCAGTTAGCTCTGCGTGACCATCCTTCTACGAATACGAAGGGGGTTGAAAGTTAGCGTTAGCCTAAAGTAACTATTCCACGCGGACGGAGTCGCGGGCAGAAGCTAGTCATGGATAAAAGGATGTTTCCTTATAATAATTAATTGAATAACAAGATGACAAGAGTAGTCAGAACAACTGTCACTCAATCAAATAATGCCTTGTGATAAATTTGTTCAAAGGATTTATTTGGATCCATTTTATGTCCATTACTCACAGTCCTTATCATGTTGATGGGTTGTTTCGTACAGATTTAGTTCCAAAAATATAGAGGAAATATTTTTTCTCATATTTTGTGTGAAAAATCTTGGGTAAAATAAATTGTTACAATTTTGACCCCAGCTCAAAATTTGACTTTAATATTAATGTAAAAAATACTTATACGGTTGTAAAAGAATAAAGCAAATCTAAATATCTATAACCTTTCTAATTTTGAGCGGCGAGGGAGCGGTTTGAAGCTAAAGATGAGTGAACAAAATCCTACATTGGGAAATTTAAATTCTCTACGAAAAATCTGTCTTTATCGCTGATTGCGAAACAGTAAAAATATAAAAACGCTGGCGGTCTACGAAACGTTTTCACTTCGGGTACTAATTACTATGTAATACGTAGTAGGTACTTGGTTTCTCTTAAATTTATAAAATCCGTGAAAATTTTGTGCCGTACATATATACTTGTAACGAAACGAGGAGACACATTTCTATAACCTACCAAAAATTGCATTTTACACTTAACTATTATTTTTGATAATTCACCTATCCTGTTATATTTATTGTAGTATCTATCTTTTGTGTTGACTATGTGTCGGTTCAGGAACATCGGTTAGCTCGCTAATACAATATTGGTACAGAACACACTCGTAGGTATATATAGGTCACAATTAAACGTTCGAAGCCAGAAGGCACGTACACACAACATTTCCAATCCGAACTCATGCCCGTCGTATTAAGTTGTCGTATTTAATTGACACGGGACTTTGTACCAATTATGACTTCTAATCAAGAATATAGCAATACTTACTTTAGAGTAAACTTCTTATTGTGAAATTATGTAAAGTGTAATGTTTACTCAACCTTCCCAAGCTGTGTTATACCGTAGATAAACACGTAATGGCATCTGTCGGACCCTTCGGAACCCATTTCAGAGCAAACCTATTAATTAAAACATTGTATACAATATATCTTTGTTATTCTACTGAGAGCATATAACGATCCCATTGACATTCAAAAAGTGCAAATTTAAGGAACAGAATATGTTCTAGCATTAAATCCTGAGTGATGGTATGTTACTTACAAGTTGATTTCCTCCAACCATTAATTCTCCGACACGTCCATTAGTAACACACCTACGTACATGATAACAGCTATTGTAATATACAGGAACACTTTTGTAACACTTTCAACCGCCTTCAAAAGGATTTAACAATGCGACTGTATTATTTTAGGATGATATAATGGTTGCCTTATCTTATAATTTTGACAGTTCCATATATTTTTATTTCATGTACTACATAGGAAATTTCCTCTAATGATTAGTCGATACAATACTACCCAAACACGAGTTTGTGGCTTACCATCAAGGAACAAACCATTTGAAAAGCCTTTCGGAAACCATTAGTTGAATGGGTTTCAACATGTTTTCCGTACCGTATAATCCTCTAATTTGCAATATTATTAAAAAGAACAAAATCCCTTGGAACATATTTGAATGTAAGTAATAAAGTAGGTAAATGTTTTCAAATAAATAAAGGCTTCCTGTACCAATGAACTGTTCTCTCGTTTGCTAACGCTAAGTACGTTGTGGCTTTGAATAGATAATACAGTTTCTCAGTCCGTTATAAAGTAGTGGCACAGAATAGTACTATCGTGGTTACGGGCAGGGTGATTTGACTAAATCTTTTGTTGAATAGCCCTCGAATTAATGAGGTATTTACCGCACTTAAAGTTGAGAAGGACCGTTTAACCACTTAACTTGCAAAAGGGGATCAAGTAGGTATAACCTCTCTAAAATCCATAGCATTTGAAACGTTATAATTTCCTTTGTATTATTTTAATAGGGTTACTAGTTTTGAGAGGGATTGTCGTACTAAAATGTCTAACAAATATTAGGTAGACGACTACACCCTGGTATTTGATTGTAATGCCACAGGGAAGTATATGTTCGGTTACCAGTCAGTCGGGTAGTATAAAGGACCGTGAAATGCAATAAACTTATTGCATTTATTATCGCTAAGGAAAAAAAAATTAAATCAGATAATCAGCAAAAATGAACCAAACGTTCTTTGCGATGTGAATTTTAATTTGAATATTTCGAAGAACGTATTTAATTAGATACTTGTAAGCGATACTAAAACGAGCGTTTTCCAAACAAATAGAGCCATAACTGTGCGAAATGAGGGTAAAGCGTTTGGATTCCTTTTAGGTACTAAAGGTTTAAGCAATTCTAGTAGGTAATTACGTGACCCAAAACATATAGTTATGGTGATATTAACATCATGGTAACAAACAGGTCATGTTTATTTTCCCTACAGTATGAAATACATCGATCTGCTTTTCCAATATGACGTCCGAGTCTCCTAGTAACAAGGGGAATAGGAACTATGTGGAACATTTCTACCGAGTGCATTATATTAACTCACAAACCATTTTAATTAAACTGTTCGGTTATGCTTTCTTTATCATAGAACACTACCTAAGCACACCAAATTCCAAAACGATTATTGTTTACAAATAAATTACAATTAAATTGTTTAGTAAAAATCTAAGAACAACATGTATGTAATAACTACTCAGCTTCAACCCCGCGGCTGAAGGCACGTCCGGTGTATCTAATTATTATCTATATGTATGTATGTATATAACTAAATAGACCAAAGGGAATCCTAATTACTTATTCTAAAATTATAATAAAGATCACTGCTCTCAAGAAAGCAAATCTGAAAGTTAGTTTTCAACTAAATCAAGTAAATAAAACCACCTAAGTAAAAGGTGCGGTAAACCTAAAAGAGTGCTGAGACGTGTGCCAATTTTATGTTGCGTTACTTTGACATTTACAGCGGCTACGGTAGCTAGGTTGTTAGTGTACATGACATTGAAAATTTTATCCTTATTTTGTTTTAAAAACATACATTGTACTTTCAATAACTAATACTTAGTGTACGTGTAGATACTGTTTATGTATTTAGGTATCATAAATTAAAGTCAATTTATCGAAGAAAGTTAATAGTCGAAATGAAATTTATTTAATCAGTGGCTATAAAAAGAGAACAAACAATACAAACAAAAGAATAAACATTTTAGACAATTTATTTATCCTATATTGCAACATTGTATGAACCCAATCTCTTTGTGGACGTTCCTGGCAAACAGAGATTGGTACATAAACATGTCTTTTTATAACCATACAAAGGTTGTTACCGCGAACGAAGATCGAAAGAATAACAAACTGTGTCTGAATTATTCAAGTTTATTGGCACTCTCTACAAGGACTTTTTGGAACATTTCCACAGTAAAAAACAAGAGGCTCGGTTATCAATCACTTGGCAGCTGATAAGTGAACAACGGCTCTTTGTTTTTCTAAGAAAGAAATTGAGTTCAGGCAAAAAAATGCAAACGAATATTGGCAGTCTGACTATATTCGTGAAAAATCTCTACTCCGCATGAGTAAATGTATACATAATATTTTAAATCAATGAAACATTTCGATAGCTGTATGTACACGATTCACACAAGCTAGGACTAGATTTGACCCAAAAACAAACAGGTCGAGCTAAGTAAAACCGTTTAATAAATCGTATCAGGTAGGCTCTTCGTTTAGTCCTACTAAATGGACTGTCTGTCTAATTGCTACGACCAATTAATAAAAATAGCTGATCACTTGTTTGTGATTATCGAACTGTTGGTACTAAAATCTAATTTAAATACCTAGAATCCTTAACGGAATGACGAACAAATGGCTTCTATATGGATTGGTTCATTATCCGAATCGCTATCATATAACCTTGATTATTCCCACTAATCTGAAAATACTCCATAGCACATCGATAGATAGGTATTTATTTTTAGTAATTAAGGAGAGTAGCGATGTAAATCGAGAACTATAAAGCTCAGTGAATACAAAGACATCAAACGGTTTACGAAGCGTGAGTAACGTATTATGTGTTATCGTAGAAAAATGCGAGGCATTTCCTAAAAAAAATACAAACCTTTGTCTTTATATTTTTGGGACATTCGGCATTACTCTTTGTTACAATTCGCATCGCAAACGACCTCAATTTGGTTGATTGACGTGCATCACTTTACAGACGGGTACGGGGTACTTTTAGGATAATCAGGGTAATATTAGATAGATAGGTATCAATAATTTGCAATTAATTAACATTCAATCTATACGGTGGTCACCCAACGTTCTGCAAGGTTCTTATGAAAACTTTAAATACGATGATTTAACGTTTTAGCTTATTTTAATTATCGAATAGGTAATTAAAACTGCCATAAAGAAACAAGTTTCAACCGTTTCCCGGTGTAAACTCATTAACTTTGTAGCCTAACACCGTGATAAAGGGTTCCAGAGAGGACAAAAAATGATTTCAGATTTAGCAGGAATATTTCCTACCCTATATATTATAAAGCTTTTCTATATTACATTAGTATATGGGATACTATGGCCATGAAATTACAGAATTATGTTTATAGAAAAATAGGAAGGGATGGAAAATACACGTGTTATAAAGTCTTAAACAATTAAAAAATCATTAAATGAAATCAGGCATTTAAACAACCAGTCTCAATTACCTCTTAAGTAGGTACCTAGGTAGGTATATAAATAAATACCGCAGTTTAATCTGATATAAAATTCTAGTATGACTTAAAATTATAATTATAATTAAGACTGCGATTATTTTTAATGCTAAAGTATTTAAGATAGAATAAATTTTGGTTGTTACAGAAGCTTATATTAATTATACAAGATGTGGCCTCTAATGTAATTAGAGGAGAAATTACTGGAATCGATCGGAGCGTACCACGTGCCGGTGAAATTCAAGATGGCAATTACAATCGGTAAGCAATCTGTTATTAAGTTTATACAACTCGAACGGGAGATGGTAAACTTGAACCAGGTCATTAGGTACCGTAATAAACTAGAGTTTGCACAACAATATTCAAACGGAAGCAATCTCCAAAGATATTAAAGCCGAGAGATAATTTTCTTTTCGTTTATTTTCAGTAGTAACACAAAAAGGCACCCTCTTTAAGGAATCCTTATAACAATTAAGTGCTTGTAGTATATAAGACTTATTATAATGTTATATACATACTTACTTAGGGGTATTTCTATATAGTGCTAGCTTAGAATGAAGTTGTGTTTAATTTGCAGGTCGAATATGTATTCGTACGGGAGCGATGGTGCTTGTGGTCTCGGGAGGAGTTTCGGCGCGGGTCGCTGGCAAAATGGGCGGATACTCAAACAAAATGGGAGGTAAGAAACATTGTACCTTCTATCTATATAGACATATTGAATTCAATTGTTAAAACCCAACAATTGATCGACTGACGTCTTACTTAGTTCTAGTAACCCACGACCAAAGTGCCATTATAATCCTTTGTTTAAACAGTAATTTATAAACAATATCATTAAAATTGCCTGCAAGCAAATGTTTTGAAATATGTATACTTTATTGGTAATTTGGCAGTAACCAGAACCGATTACCCTTGTATGAACCCATTCATTATTTCAGTACCTTTCTATATCACTGTTTTACAAATTTCAGGATTCAAGTAAACTGAAATATTATTCTATTCCAATGTTAAAAAGCTAACGTAGTGTCCGGAGAAAATGTAAAATTGCCACAGAAATGGGAAAAGCGGAATCAACGTTTCCCTGCCACAGCAAGCTCGTTCGCTAGTTTATCATAATAGGATGAAGTCACTGAAGTCACTAGGACGGATGGTATTTGTAAAACAAAGTTGTAAAACATAGAGACGATTCAACACAGTTTCTTATTTTGCATGTCCAACTTGCATTTCATTGATTTGAATAAAGAAAGATATTGTAAAAATGTTAATCCAAGCTACATGGCCTAGTCAATTCATTTAGTTACTACCATTGATTGCATTAATTATCTTCGCGTGCCTATTTTGCAAAAAGCACATTGAATTTTACCCGGATTTTTCCGTTCAATTTATCTTAATTTCTCTAAAATTATCTACGCTGTGCTACGATTACCAATGGACAGCATATAATTTTGTTTGACAATAGACAAAACATTTTTTTTAATTGTTACCATAATTGATTAGTTTTCTTATTCGTCCTACGATAATTTCAAAAGGGGCTTGTTTTATAAACGTAAAATGAATTCCTATACCATTGAATAGGTATCACAAGCAGCAGTACTAAAACTTTCCACGACGATGCAATGGAATTCAAATCAAGTATCATTGGATTTATCAATAGAAACTTCTTGCAATTCGTATGTATTAGGTAGAGCTCAATTATGCTAATAACTGATACCTTTGCATTCATAGAATAATATCATGTCGAACTTATTCATAGATAGAAGATAGATAGAATATATATACTTAAGTACTTAACTGAATAATAATAAAGAAATAAAAAAATATCACGTGCTTCTTATTTTGCTACAAATTATAAAAATACAAAGTCTATCAAAACTAAAAGTATGTAAAAACACGTGAAAATTTTCACGAAGAAAAATACTTTTAATAACTCTGGGGAACAAAGTAAATATTTCGTCGTAAAAAGGTTGAAAAAAATCTTAAACAAGGGAAACATTTTTATCTGAATAGTATTTGTTTTTAATTTAACACATTCTATATTATTATATTGTGTCAAGTGTATAACTACAAAGTTTATATAGCTCGCTCGCCTAGGAACAGTTGACTTAGAAAGAGACGAGCATAGAGGCCGCGGTGAAATGTCATCGAACTAGTGTCATTTAATTATCCTCACTGAATTGGGCCCTTAGGAAGTTTCATCAACAAAAAATAAAGATATTGTGGCATCGCTACCAAAACTTTTAGTATATTAAAAATTATTCAATAAAATATAAATCATAAAATGTTACGTAAATAAATGAAAACATTTTACATACTAAAAACGTTACCTACGTATATGTAGACACAAATAATTATAATAATAATTCTCCATTAATTTTACTGAACAAGTAACATTAACCGTAGGACCATTCTCCTTAATCCTCAATTTAGAATTCTATTCAGGGTCCTTAATATTGACGCTAACAAATATTTATTTACGTAGGGCTAATGGTTTCAGCAATTTTTCATCGCGTTATTATTTGAATGATTCAGTGATACATTTTGTGAAGGTATATTTTTGATGTGCTAATAATACCTACAATAGAGTAAAACTAAGATTATTTGCAATTTAAAATGCGTTCATAAAATAGTAACCGTTTTTATAAGCCGTTCTCTAAAATACCCGTTGATTTATTACAATAATTAACTACAGCCTTTGATAAAGTTTCCCTTGCAAAAGTTTTAGGTGTCGAACTTGGGCGGGAGTAAGTTTTAAAACCTTTATATTGGGTATAATGTGATGTGAAGCTTATTAAAATATAAATGAACCTTCATAAATTTCTCACATGCAAACGCAGAAGTAAACTTTGTTTATTTATAGAAGTAAAAGACATATCTAATCTTTATTATATATTTATTTCGCAGGAAAGTCTACAAGTGGCATAAACGAGGAGATCATATGGATAAGCATAAGCATGGCGATCGCAATTGCAGTTCTGATAGCGATCGCTCTCTGCTACATCCTCAAGGAGAAGTGCACCAAGCGGCAAGCGTACAGAGAGCAATCATGACGATATAAAGAGGAGTTTGCCAGGCACGCTCTCGCAGACTCCCTCTCGGACCTCGAGTTCCCCCCATACACCCTCTACCCGCAGTATTCACCCGACGGAAAAGAATACTTCTACAATTTCCACCGCTTCTCATACATTAGAGACAGTTTCAAACTGCCACCTAAAGATTACCCAGAGAAAAACAACAAACAAGAAATTTACATCAATGCGTGATATCTTTTATTTTACTTTATTATGTTAAAAAAATGATGGTGTCAACGGTATATGTGTATTATGTAAGTGTGTAACAGCTAAATAACAATCGAATGTTTATAGAGTAAACATCGAACGGTAGCGAGTTTTTAAATACGAATAAAATAATATTTGTAAAAATATTAACAATATTTTAACACTGTGGTGAGGGTATCTAAAAGTCTTTTATATTTCTGCACAATATATAAAGGTTCGACGGATAAATGTTCAGTCAAGCATATATGAATATGAATACAGTGGGGGGATAAAGTAGTACGAAAGGTGAAAATTTAAGGCCCTTTTTAACTGTGATAGAATTTTAAGGCTCAATGGGACTTAGTAAATTCCCAAACACGCTCAAAGGATTGCAACGGAATAATACTGCTCGTGAAATGAAATGGATGAATTTATATTGGTCGCTCTATTGTGAAGGGGCACCGCCTACGAGAGCGCTACGAAGCTGCTACGGCTTGCTACGACTTGCTACGTTTGCGGCTCCGACCGAGAAAATAGAGAGATGTAGCGTAACGTAGGAAAATGTCTATGTGTATCTGTAACATAAAAATTGTCTTTGTCTATTAATTTTTGTGAAACGTCGCCTATTCTTTATAGAAGGACTTCGTTTTCATCAAATACCTCATTTTCTTTTATTTTAACAAAATGTTTATATTGACGATGGCTTGAGTGAAAATATTAAAAATAAATCGTAACATACTTATGTCCTAAAAATGAGTCCAAAGAAATTGGTATTAGAAAACGTATCCAATCTGAAAGTCATGAACAACGTATAAGCATATGATATAAATAACCCATATAACTTTGTTTTAAAATAACCTGATGTAAATATCTATTATTTGAGAAAATAAATTTCTTCAAATAAAAATAAACCAACTTCAATGTTCAATGTTAGCAAATTATAAAAACAATTTTATTCTTTATATGTACGCACACAATCATAAATTAATCTATGAGATTGTATGTATATATACAAACTTTGATGTACACAAAATTAAACCATACCCAAAATATGTAGGTGTGTATGAGCTAGGCAAATTAAATATAAACTCTAAATAACAATTTTAAAATAAATAAACCTGTAAATAATGAAAATATGTATTACACGGTAACAAAGTATTTTAAAGACCAATGTAGTTAATTACTTAATATCTTGTAAAACATTTTATTGTATCGTCCGTGTACATTGTTTTTCTAGAAATGAATAAACAATCAAATATCATAACGAAAATGTTTCATTCATCATAAGTACAAAAACATCTAATTATAACCAACCTATCACTCATGAATAAACAAATACTGTATAGTTTATTATATATATATAGTACAAGGTACATCTATACTAATATTATAAATGCGAAAGTAGCTCCGTCTGTCTGTTTCGGTCGCTTTCACGCTAAAACTACAGAAACGATTTAAATTAAATTTGATACACAGTCTAGACCCTGAGAAAGGATATGTGCTACTTTTTATCCCGGGAAATTGAAAGATTTCCCAAGTACGCAGGTGAAACCGCGGCGAGCCACTAGTATTATATATATAAAAGCAAACGATAGAAAATCTTTTGAAACCTTTAATACCGCACGATTTTCGGCGACTCGACCGCCAATCCGCACAAAGCCCACGCGAAAGATCTATGGCAATGTAAGGGGCTGAGGTGTATTCCCGGAATTCCTAATCAGCTACGCTATTGTATCAACAAAAAAACCGAAAAATATATGTGAAGGAAAAAAGGAGAGATTTTCTCCCACTCAAAATATGTATATCATTTTATATTGTGACCTGAGTTAAAGAGACACAAAATTGTAAGCGCTATTTTAGACATTCAAAATAATATCTGTTTGAAGAATAAGCATCATATATATACATAGAATGTGAAGTTTTGCGCAACCAGTAGGTATAATTGTGTTATGAATTTGGTTTTAGTTAAACGGTAACTTGCACATTGAATTATTCACATTGTATGAACCAATATATTTGATTAGAGATTACTTAACCTAGATTATTCCATATACCCCCATACAAACCCATTCATTATTTCAGTACCTTTCTATATCACTGTTTTACAAATTTCAGGATTCAAATAAACTGAAATATTATTCTATTCCAATGTTAAAAAGCTAACGTAGTGTCCGGAGAAAATGTAAAATTGCCACAGAAATGGGAAAAGCGGAATCAACGTTTCCCTGCCACAGCAAGCTCGTTCGCTAGTTTATCATAATAGGATGAAGTCACTGAAGTCACTAGGACGGATGGTATTTGTAAAACAAAGTTGTAAAACATAGAGACGATTCAACACAGTTTCTTATTTTGCATGTCCAACTTGCATTTCATTGATTTGAATAAAGAAAGATATTGTAAAAATGTTAATCCAAGCTACATGGCCTAGTCAATTCATTTAGTTACTACCATTGATTGCATTAATTATCTTCGCGTGCCTATTTTGCAAAAAGCACATTGAATTTTACCCGGATTTTTCCGTTCAATTTATCTTAATTTCTCTAAAATTATCTACGCTGTGCTACGATTACCAATGGACAGCATATCATTTTGTTTGACAATAGACAAACATTTTTTTAATTGTTTTCATAATTGATTAGTTTTCTTATTCGTCCTACTATAATTTCAAAAGGTGCTTGTTTTATAAACGTAAAATGAATTCCGATACCACTGAATAGGTATCACAAGCAGCAGTACTAAAACTTTCCACGACGATGCAATGGAATTCAAATCAAGTATCATTGGATTTATCAATAGAAACTTCTTGCAATTCGTATGTATTAGGTAGAGCTCAATTATGCTAATAACTGATACCTTTGCATTCATAGAATAATATCATGTCGAACTTATTCATAGATAGAAGATAGATAGAATATATATACTTAAGTACTTAACTGAATAATAATAAAGAAATAAAAAAATATCACGTGCTTCTTATTTTGCTACAAGTTATAAAAATACGAAGTCTATCTAAACTAAAAGTATGTAAAAACACGTGAAAATTTTCACGAAGAAAAATACTTTTAATAACTCTGGGGAACAAAGTAAATATTTTATAGGAGTCGCAAAAAGGTTGAAAAAATCTTAAACAAGGGGAACATTTTTATCTGAATAGTATTTTTTTTTAATTTAACACATTCTATATTATCATATTGTGTCAAGTGTATAACTACAAAGTTTATAAAGCTCGCTCGCCTAGGAACAGTTGACTTCTCACATGATAGCGTGGCTTAGAAAGAGATAGAGCATAGAGGCCGGGGTGGAATGTCATCGAACAAGTGTCATTTAATTATACCTCACTGAATTGGACCCCTAGGAATTTTCATCAACTAAAAATAAAGATATTGCGGCATCGCTACCAAAACTTTTAGTATATTAAAAATTATTCAATAAAATATAAATCGTAAATAAATGAAAACATATTACAAACGTTACCTACGTATATGTAGACACAAATAATAAATAATTCTCCATTAATTTTACTGAACAAGTAACATTAGCCGTAGGACAATTCTCCTTAATCCTCAATTTAGAATTCTATTCAGGGTTCTTAATATTGACGCTAACAAATATTTATTTACGTAGGGCTAATGGTTTCAGCAATTTTTCATCGCGTTATTATTTTAATCATTCAGTAATACATTTTGTGAAGGTATATTTTTGATATACTAATAATACAATAGAGTAAAACTAAGATTATTTGCAATTTAAAATGCGTTCATAAAAGAAACCGTTTTTGTAAGCCGTTCTCTAAAATACCCGTTGATTTATTACAATAATTAACTACAGCCTTTGATAAAGTTTCCCTTGCAAAAGTTTTAGGTGTCGAACTTGGGCAGGAGTAAGTTTTAAAACCTTTATATTGGGTATAATGTGATGTGAAGCTTATTAAAATACAGCATATATAAATGAACCTTCATAAATTTCTCACATGCAAACGCAGAAGTAAACCTGTTTTTTATAAAAATAAAAGACATATCTAATCTATATTATATACTTATTTCGCAGGAAAGTCTACAAGTGGCATAAACGAGGAGATCATATGGATAAGCATAAGCATGGCGATCGCAATTGCAGTTCTGATAGCGATCGCTCTCTGCTACATCCTCAAGGAGAAGTGCACCAAGCGGCAAGCGTACAGAGAGCAATCATGACGATATAAAGAGGAGTTTGCCAGGCACGCTCTCGCAGACTCCCTCTCGGACCTCGAGTTCCCCCCATACACCCTCTACCCGCAGTATTCACCCGACGGAAAAGAATACTTCTACAATTTCCACCGCTTTTCATACATTAGAGACAGTTTCAAACTGCCACCTAAAGATTACCCAGAGAAAAACAACAAACAAGAAATTTACATCAATGCGTGATGTCTTTTATTTTACTTTATTATGTTAAAAAAATGATGGTGTCAACGGTATATGTGTATTATGTAAGTGTGTAACAGCTAAATAACAATCGAATGTTTATAGGGTAAACATCGAACGGTAGCGAGTTTTTAAATACGAATAAAATAATATTTGTAAAAAGTATATGAACAATATTTTAACACTGTGGTGAGGGTATCTAAAAGTCTTTTATATTTCTGCACAATGTATAAAGGTTCGACGGATAAATGTTCAGTCAAGCATATATGAATATGAATACAGTGGGGGGATAAAGTAGTACGAAAGGTGAAAATTTAAGGCCCTTTTTAACTGTGATAGAATTTTTTGGCTCAATGGGACTTAGTAAATTCCCAAACACGCTCAAAGGATTGCAACGGAATAATACTGCTCGTGAAATGAAATGGATGAATTTATATTGGTCGCTCTATTGTGAAGGGGCACCGCCTACGAGAGCGCTACGAAGCTGCTACGGCTTGCTACGACTTGCTACGGTTGCGGTCCGACCGAGAAAATAGAGAGATATAGCGTAACGTAGGAAAATGTCTGTGTATCTGTTACATAAAAATTGTCTTTGTCTATTTATTTTTGCGAAACGTCTTTGTCTATTCTTTATAGAAGATTTTTATATAGGACTTCGTTTTCATCAAATACCACATTTTCTTTTATTTTAACAAAATGTTGATATTGACGACGGCTTAAGTGAAAATATTAACAATAAATCGTTACATACTTATGTCCAAAGTAATTGGTATTAGAAAACGTATTACCAATTTGAAAAGTCATGCACAACGTATAAGCATATGATGTAAATAACCCATATAACTTTGTTTTAAAATAACCTGATGTAAATATCTATTATTTGAGAAAACAAATTTCTTCAAATAAAAATAAACCAATAGTATTAAACTTCAATGTTTGCAAATTATAAAAACAATTTTATTCTTTATATGTACGTACACAATCATAAATTAATTTATGAGATTGTATATACATGCTTTGATGTACACAAAATTAAACCATACCCAAAATAAGTAGGTGTGTATGAGCTAGGCAAATTAAATATAAACTCTAAATAACAATTTTAAAATAAATAAACCTGTAAATAATGAAAATATGTATTACACGGTAACAAAGTATTTTAAAGACCAATGTAGTTAATTACTTAATATCTTGTAAAACATTTTATTGTATCGTCCGTGTACATTGTTTTTCTAGAAATGAATAAACAATCAAATATCATAACGAAAATGTTTCATTCATCATAAGTACAAAAACATCTAATTATAACCAACCTATCACTCATGAATAAACAAATACTGTATAGTTTATTATATATATATAGTACAAGGTACATCTATACTAATATTATAAATGCGAAAGTAGCTCCGTCTGTCTGTTTCGGTCGCTTTCACGCTAAAACTACAGAAACGATTTAAATTAAATTTGATACACAGTCTAGACCCTGAGAAAGGATATGTGCTACTTTTTATCCCGGGAAATTGAAAGATTTCCCAAGTACGCAGGTGAAACCGCGGCGAGCCACTAGTATTATATATATAAAAGCAAACGATAGAAAATCTTTTGAAACCTTTAATACCGCACGATTTTCGGCGACTCGACCGCCAATCCGCACAAAGCCCACGCGAAAGATCTATGGCAATGTAAGGGGCTGAGGTGTATTCCCGGAATTCCTAATCAGCTACGCTATTGTATCAACAAAAAAACCGAAAAATATATGTGAAGGAAAAAAGGAGAGATTTTCTCCCACTCAAAATATGTATATCATTTTATATTGTGACCTGAGTTAAAGAGACACAAAATTGTAAGCGCTATTTTAGACATTCAAAATAATATCTGTTTGAAGAATAAGCATCATATATATACATAGAATGTGAAGTTTTGCGCAACCAGTAGGTATAATTGTGTTATGAATTTGGTTTTAGTTAAACGGTAACTTGCACATTGAATTATTCACATTGTATGAACCAATATATTTGATTAGAGATTACTTAACCTAGATTATTCCATATAGTTCAAGCAGTCCATAAATCACGCTGATAATGGTTTGATCTACATGTATATAGTAATGGCATAAAGTCTTTAACTGATCGTGTGTTTGACAAGATCTCAGATTTGCCTTTTTGACACGCATGCCTTTGAGTTTCGCTGACTGTGCGCATCAAATAATTGATCATAGTCATTAGCTGGATATTTGAAGGAATAAATATTATACTAGCAACCGCCCCGCGGTTTTACCCGCGTAGTTCCCGGTCCCGTGATCACTTAGGGGTATGAAAAATAGATAGTAGCCGATTCTCAGACCTACTGAATATCTATGTATACCTATAAAATTTCATAAAAATCGGTCAAGCCGTTTCGGAGGAGTATGGTAACATTGTGACACGAGAATTGTATATAGTTTTAAGAAAAGTAACGTGATTATGAATTTGCAAAGTATTTATACACCATTTCTTTCTATTCGACGACATTATAACCAGTGAAGAGATTTTAACAAAGCATAAGAATTTACCTGCGTAATGTGTTTATTTTCTCTCAATTTTCATACATTTTTCCGCTACAATCATTATAATATTTACACGAGAGAAGTTTAATATCGTTGAAACGCGAAACAAATTATTTTGGATGTTAATTAAATTTCACGCGTTTGGGTTTCGATTATGTTTTACCTATTTATTAAAAATTATGTTATTAAATTCTGCTCACGTTACCGTACCTACTGCTATGAATATTGTATCTTTAATCATTTAACGGTGACACATACAAAATTGGTTTTTGCATCTGAAAATTGGTTATTCACATGTAGTATTTAAAATAAAATCTGTTTGAACGTCGTAAAAACAACATCGTAAAAAAGTACATTCGTGAGAATACTTGGATTCCTTCCTTTATATTTCTCCGATAGTTCATACAAAGTTAGAAACCTCAACTAATCGATCGTAGATACATTACTTGGCTGGAACTCAATTCTATTTAGGAGTCAACATCAATTCCACTTGTTATCTACGACGACGTACAGCCAAAACACTGCTGTTGAAAAGTTCTCTAGAGATTACCAACTAAATAGCCAACCCTACTCGATTCTCAAAAGAGACCTTTCTGAATGTGTGGCCCGTGTTCATGTAAATTCGATTAGATTCTTGTCTCTGGGTAATAACACAACCTTAATAGAACATAGCCATTTAATATCTCGTCTCCAACGTAACAGACATTTCTCGTAATATAAAAAATACCTTCCGAAAGGAAATTAATAACATTTTGAAGTACCAACGTTTACAAAGTTTAGTTACAAGGCGATCACTCGTAGCTTTGCCAACAGTTTTTCTTTTATTTTCCAGACTCGTCGGGATTTGAGATGACAAATTGCTTAAGTGCAAAGGAGAAACTAATAAATGGGGAGTTTCTTGTTATATGTGCACTAACTACAAAAGGATAAAATCATAAATTTATAATAATGAATTTATCTCAAACCTGTCATTGTTAGTGCCAAGATAGTTGGATACAGATATTGCTTGATAGAAGGAATTATTCTCTAGTAGATATTAGGATACGAGACCCAAAAACAGATAGATAATAAACTGCTAAAGTAAGCTTTTGTAAATCTGGAAATTACTTTCCAGATTACGCTTCAACTCCAGTGTCATCTATACTAATATTATAAAGAGGGAAGATTTGTTTGTTTGTTTGTTTGTTTGTAATGAATAGGCTCCGAAACTACTGGACCGATTTCAAAAATTCTTTCACCTTTGGAAAGCTACATTATCCCCGAGTAACATAGGCTATATTTTATCCCTGTATTCCCACGGGGACGGGAACTACGCAGGTAAAACCGCGTGGGGGCAGCTAGTTAATTATAAAACAGTCTGGAACATCTCCAGACATAAAAATCTATTCAAAAACCCGATGCCTACCTAGTTATAATCTCAGAAATGGGAATAAATCATGTTTCAAATTTATTTTTAATGAAATCTCTTCGTCCATTAACTTAATACTTATCTAATAAAAATATATTATTCTCATGAAAGTCTTGTAGTATGGAATCTCGAACGTAATAACTGATAAAATATCTATAATGTATAATGAACGGTACCTACATGTTTTTGTTATTCATTTCAACTGTATTAGTTGTGGTTGATACTTACGTAGGTTAATTGTTAACCACGTGAGACCATTATTTTTACTGGATTGACACACCATTTAATTATTGACTGAAGTGTACAAATTCATGAAACCATTGGTGACCTACATACCAGTATCTATTACAGGCCGATGGTTCAGTTCATTTATTTCATTACTAGCTTCTGCCCGCGACTCCGTCCGCGTGGAATAGTTACTTTGGTCTAACGCTAACTTTCAACCCCCTTCGTTTACGTAGAAGGATGGTCCCGCAGAGCTAACTGATAACTGCACGCGCCGGCCCGGTACATAAAGGCGCGCGCAGTACAGTACTTGAACATTATTTTGGTGCAATGTTATTTTAAATTTGCGATATCTCCTAAGATATTCATTGAAATCGAATGATGTAAAAGGCAATTTTGTTTTAAATTAAATACTTGTGATGAATAACGTATTTATTTGGATAAGGATTAATATTATCTTCATAAAAACACCTTCACAAATAATGCTTAATTTTCGAATTAATTCGGTTTGTATAAAAATGGTCACAGTGAGCCAACCTTAACAGATAGACATATGCTATCGCTTTTTTTTTAACTTTTTTTTAGAACTTTTGAAGGGGAACAATTCTGTCTTACATCATTTTAACGTAACTTTAACCGTTTACGCAGCGTACGCAGCGGAAGCTCTCAACAGGAAAAGAAATCTCCCGATTTTGATACATTATTCATTGGTGCTCCGCTCCTTTTGGTCATAGCGTGATGATGTATAGCCTATAGCCTTCCTCGATAAATGGACTATCCAATGGCGAAAGAATTTTTCAAATCGGACCAGTAGTTTCTGAGATTAGCGCGTTCAACCAAACAAACAAACAAACAAACAAACTCTACTCCTTTATAATATTAGTATAGATAGTATAGATAACCAAGAGTTAACGAAACTCACACTCAATACTCTTAATAATTTAATAAATTTATGCCTAATATCGGATCAATTTAAAAATCGAAATAGCTTAGGCCACTTTTTACAAATTATACTCTAGCTATACCAAATGTACTAACCTTTTGATATTTTATTTTTTCATTCATTAGGTATTCAATGTTTAATTTAATTGCTCGGTAACATAAATATCAACGATATCTGATACTCAAATTTTTTTTTTTTTTTTTTTTTTTTTTTTTTTTTTAAACTTACATATTATATTTTTTTACATTTAACTTAATGCCTAAAAACCCGGTGGGGTTTGAGCAGGCACTGCACAATCGACACCGTTATTACTTTGTTACTAAAACTAGAATCTATAAGTAACTAGATATACATACACATTTGATAAATACATAGGATAAATATTAATATAAGTAGACTTTCGCCCAGCAGTAACAAATTATACTCTTAGTTATGTATACAAATAAAATAAAAAAAAACACAATCAATCACTGCTGAGTGACTGTAGGTAATAATTCCTTAGTTGCTCTTTTGCATGTTTTACATTGGTCAAATTTAAGAGGTCTTTAGGAAGTTTGTTTATGATATGGGGTAGGTATGTACAAAATCTTCTTCCTCCATAAAAATTATTACAACGAATGTTTAATATATTCTTTTTAGTGACTTGTCTTGTCTGTATTCTATGATCAGCTACGGGAAGTGTGTGTATGTTGTGATATTGCTCGACTAAAATAGCAAAATTTACTTTTTGGTGAATTGGTAAGACTTTGCAATACCTAAATAGATCGTCATACCTATCATTATACAGATGTTTTATTTTTTTACTAACAATTTGTTTTAATATTCGAAGTTGTAGGTTATATATTCTATCTAAATATGTCTTAAACGTACGCCCATAACTTGTAATACCGTACAATACTACAGACTCAACTAACGCATTGTACATATTTATCAGTATCGAGTAAGGAACTTTTCTTCTGATAATTTTAAACTTGGCCAGCATGGCACGCATTTTGGCGCATATGGCATCAATGTGTTGACCCCAGTTCAGACGATTATCTATTATCAATCCAAGATACTTTTGATGTGTTACTTGTTCTAGTGGTTTACATGCGCAGAAGTTGTTTTTGTTATGCATGCATGCATGGTTATGTACGGTAAGCGATATTTCTTGAGGCGTATGTGTGTGGCTGGAGTGTATATGTAGTAACTTGGTCTTTTGCGCATTTAGTACTAGTCCCATATCATGTGACCATTTATTTAACAACGTCATATCGTGTTGTAGCTTATTTTGAGCCTTGATGATGTTCTGATCAGCCGATATTAAGCATGTGTCATCAGCAAATTGATATATCGAACATAGTTTTATTAAATTGCTAACATCATTTACATATGCAAGGTAGTGCAATGGGCCGAGAACTGATCCTTGTGCTGTTCCTTCAGTGACATTAACACTGTTGCTAAAACTATTACCCACTTTAACTACGTATTTTCTATCATGTAGGTAGTTTCTACTCCACTTTAATAATGGTCCTCCAATCCCCGTACGTTCAAGTTTATCTATTAATATGTTATGGCACAGCGTATCGAACGCCTTGCTATAGTCTATAAATACTATTAATATATGTTTCCTGTCATTTAGATAATTGTTGATTTCATCAGTAAATTCTGAAAGTAGAAGTGAAGTACTCTTTTTAGGTTGAAAGCCGAATTGGTTTGCTGATAAGATATTATAATTTTGATAAAAGTTATGTATTTGATTCGATATAAATTTTTCAGTTATTTTGTCTACTATAGGAAGTATAGATACAGGTCTGTAGTTAGCTTCATCACTTTGGGAGCCTTGTTTATGAATTGGCCGTACAATACTTACTTTAAGATCATTAGGATATACACCTTGTTTAACGCTACAATTAATGAATCTAACTATGGCATTTATAATTTTACTTGAAATTCGTTTTATATCAATCGGTCTAATACCATCATATCCAGGTGATTTTTTGCTATTGATTTTATTTATTAATTTTTCGACTGAGTCTTTAGTAGCATTTTTAAATCTAATAGATTTGTTTGCTTTATTTTCGTATGAACTTGAAACCAATAATGTATCTTTACAATTAGGTATAATGTGAGCAACGTTTTGTTGGAAGCTCTCAGAAAATGTATTGGCAATTGATGTTTCATCATTATTTTCGTTTTTAAAAGCCTTCAGCAAAACCCCATCGACACTTTTCACCGATTTGCCAGAAATTTTATTTAGTATCATCCATAGTTTTTTGGTATCTCCTGCACAATTTTTAATTTGACTTTTATAATATTCGTTTCTAGATTTTTCAATTACTTTATGAACTTTATTTCTTGCCTTATTATATTCAACTCTCAATATTGCATTACCCGTATCCTTCGTCCATTCTATAAGTGTATCTCTTTTCACACTAAGGTTTTTGATGTAGTTATTTATCCATGGTTCTTTATTTCTTGCGCTATCTTTAATTTTTATTTTAAAATTTGCTTTGTCGTAACAGTGACTAAAGCTATTTTTTATAAATGAATAAATCTCGTCTGGATGGTCTAATCCAAGCGTTGCATCCCAATCTATTTTCTCTAATTCATAAATTAATTTTTTATTATTTATCCGAGTCTCATATTTTACCTCAGCCTGTATCAATGGAGTTAATGCGCACGACACTACAATCATACGGTGATCCGCCAGTACGGTACCGAGCGCCGCGGAGTAAAGATCTTGTTTCTGGGATCGTACAAATATATGGTCGATACACGATTTAGTTACAATATCTAGTCTCTTTTCAATTCTCGTGTAATTAGTGATCCCACAATCAAGACCTTGTCCGCTTAGCATATCCAAGTATTCGTGTTTGATGTTGTTGTCCCCCTTAATGTTTATGTTTGTGTCACCTATTAGTATAAAATCCGTTTTTCCATAAAGAATTGGCACCAATAAACAAAATATGTAAATAAACTTAGTAATATTCCTACTTCTTGTCTGCATGAAAGGAAATATCCTCGCTGGAGACAAAGAAGACGGTTTATACGGCTCCAAATCAAAGTTCGCCAAATACCGGGTAGCTCCAGGCTATATGCAAAGTGAAAGAAAGTTTTTTTCAGGGCGGAATTTATTTAACTGAAGATACTTTGGATACCTCAAGTAATTGTTCAGTTAACTAAAGTGCTATGACTCTACCTAGGCTAGGTAACACAAACAAGATAGTTAACAAGTCGAAGGCACTTTACACTGATATCCAACTTTATACTTAAACTTGTTCTTGATAACGTTAAAAGTTCTCATTATCGTACGAACTTCCAAGATTCAATTTCAGCAATCGAATGTTCATTTGAATTAAAATAACTTTTTATCTTGATGGCCCATCACAGGGAAGAAGACAAAGATAAATTATTTTAGTATAAATTCTACTCCAATTATAATAAGATCAAAGACTTAATATTAGCTTTCGCTAGTTAAGAGGTAAATTATTTAGTCGCATTTCTGGGTTGGTAGTAGGTAGTAGGTATATAAATCTCTATAATGTAGCCTTTAATGTACGCTGGAAGTTATTTCTACTTTCTGCTTAGTATTTTAGTTAATTGCTAATGTCGGCGAGAATATGCCTATGAATGTTTGTCACATTTTCACTAAATATTTCACTTAAATGTCCCCGTGAAAACGGGTAAAACGGTGGGATAGAATGTAGTTAATCATCAAATAGTTACATGTCGTTGTAATCCAATCATTATAAGAAATAAGAAACAAGATATAATTGGCCTTAGCCAGAAAATTTTTATGAGTAGGTTCATACCGATATTATTTTAATTCCTCATAGAAAGATGAGCAGCTGCTGTATAGCCGTATTATAAATTATAATTTTCCTTCAGTAACAAGACGCTGCTTCTAAACCCATTTATAATAATAAGTACCTGAGGTAGGTAAGTCTTTGTTTATTTAACTGCTACTAATTAATTATCTTAGTTAAATCTAGCACATGTGAAAACTTCGTTGTAAATTCGTTTCAGTGAGACTGTCATGAAAATTTATAGGTTTAATCCCAGACTAATTTATGTGTGTGACCTAAAATGAACGTTTGTGTTTTGTAACTGTGAAATATCGCTCTAATCGTCTTTGTCATTTAACTATTAAGGTCTGACCATAGCTCAGTTAGTTATGCTTCCAAATGCCATTTCTTTAGCCGTGCGACCCGTGCGTTCAAATACTACAATATACTTAAGGAATGTTATATTAATTATACTAACTTTAATCGACATATTATAACATCGTATCCTAAGTAGTTAAAAAAAAATATTTCTATTCTGACGGGGATTTTGAAAAATTAGGGCTTTGTTTTAGCTCTCTAGGTTTAATGAAGGCAGTCACTAAAAATAAGTTTCATGTTTCTTAAAGTAACACGTATAAATAAGAGGAGTTCAAATATGATGTATCTAACCTAACTTGACAATTCACACAATACATAGAATGAACAGTAAAGTAAACGTGTACAAAGAGCTTTCGACTTAACAAATATTTGTACGTTAAGTGTCAGGAGTTTATATATTAATATGATACAATACATTATGTTATATTTTCCGACTAAATGGCTGATTCTACTTGAGATGAAGAGGAAGTCAATGGGGGCAACCACTAACTCAACCCGGAACTGGGTCAGCCTCGCTGCGAAAAAAGGGATGAGTAACTATAATTTTGTTTTAGTATGTTAGTAAACTGTTCCAAGAACTTGTGATTTAGGAAATCATAAAAAGATGCAATCGTTCAATTTTCTTTTTTATTTCTTTAATCCATTTGGATTCATTTCATATTTATGAATAAATTCGTCAGTTTTGTCTTCTATTAGGTCCCTGTTATCTAAATAAATTTCAGCCAATAGGTACCGTTGGTTACTTACAATTTCTTCGCTCTTATCATTTATTAATTGAACCGGTAACTATTTAAAATTACATAAAAATGGAACGTTGTTGTTTTTTGTCACTTCTTTTCATTCAAAAACTGACAATCGGTGATAACTCCTGTTACATTTATAAGTGCCTCTGTAGGATCTTAACTTCATCAACATCATCATTATGTATACCTACACTACCTATACTACTACTACCTATACTAGTACTAGGTAGAAAAAAATATACATATATTCAATTGTTTGAAGGCTGAATATGCGATCAATTCTTAACAGTCAAACAACAATAGGCATCGCTTGGACGACACAATAGGATAGATAAAATAGAGGCCGGACCATTGGACATTATCGTGACCGACTAGACTGCTAAGCTGAATGTCACACTGAAAGCGAGACTGAAGCGATTTAATACAGGGATGTACTAATTCATTTATATTAAATAGATATAATGCATATTGCACTTGAATTTCACCAATGCAGACCTTTTCGGTCAGTCTCAAAGAGCTTCTTAACCTACTTAGATGCGAGGCAGAGCCAAGGCGACTAATGCATTTCTAGTATCATTAGGTACATGAAAAATTAAGACATTTACTTTATAGTACATTACCAAAGATGCATTTATTTATGTATGTGCGTAACATATATATGTACAAGACACTCATTTATTATGATCAAAGAAAGATTGAGCTTTAAGTACCTACCTATACTACTTCATTTTCAAATCATCAGAGTAAAGCTACTCTGATAATTCTCATCAGAGTCTATATTATATTTGAGAGTTTAACTTGTTCCAAATTTAAATGAATTCAATGATATGACAAGGTTCCAAAATAGCAGTGACCTAAGGTTATTTGTACCAATCTATAACCTTTGTTATAAACTATCTGAACCTAGGAAACAGAGGAGTCAATACAATAATAGGTTATATTATAATGCTTCCCGTAATACTAGCCTTTATTTCGCTGAGTAATGATGCTGATTGCACCCTGTCATTCGAGACGTACTTTGACACCTCATTCATCAATCGACCCTCTCATTTAGTCGCTCCACAGATACTAGTTCTTGCTTTGCGTTTTCATCCTATTATATCTTAGGAAAAGCGTCTGTTTCTATTTTCATGTGTGCAAAAAATATTATTCCAATTTTATTTTACTTTACCGATATTCATATCGTATTAATACGAAAAGAATTCTAACAAATACCTATTAGACGCATAACATCTTATTTTAATGATTTTCGCGAGCTGGGTCGCATAGGTATAATAACTTTGTGACCGTGCATACCATTGGATGGATTAAAAACAAAAAACAATGGATTGGTACGTACCTAAAGTACATTTAATCTGTATGCATGCGCTTTGCATGAAATTGCAATCATATACCATGCATCATTTTATAATAGTTACAGAGTAGGTACGTAGTTAACTGTTGCATAATCATCACTAGTTAGAATACCATCGAGTTGGTTAAATGCTCGATGAATTTTGGTAGTATGGACGGATGTTTGTTACTTTTTCACGCCAAAACGGCTGAAGGGATCTGCTTGAAATTTGGCACAGAGTTAGAATATATTCTGGAAGAACACATTTAAGTTACTTTTATGCCGGAAAAATTGAAGGTAGGGGTACCTTCAATCCTCCCGGGAAACGGGAAATGGGGAGCAACTAGTACCTATATAATGTTTAGGCACAGACCAACTAAGAGTCTTAGTGTTTTAATTAGGTACATAAATATAAATTAAGAATTTTGCATTGTCATTACTAAATATGTTGCTAAGTGCAAAATTCTAGAACGGCTGAACCGACTTGGCTAATCTTAAAATATTCGTAATAATTCTAATAAGAATCGAAAAAAAAATAGTTTCGAGAAGTTGCCCGGGAACGTGGTGCAACTACTACGCGGAAGCTAGCATAAAAAAACCACAAGGGTTATTTGAGCTCGGCTTAGAGGCCATTTCTCATCATTATTCATATTACTTTCATATTATTCTGCTTACGATTCGGATGGTCATTAAGATTGTAATAGTAGTCGGTCAAAATAAGTTGTTGGTCCCAGCATGTGACCTCTAAGTAAGTAGGTAAGCATCTATATAGAGAGTCGCACTCAGATTTAATTAAACGCTAGAATAGGTATTACGAGTATGTACCAACCAGCACAATGAATGTTCTCAATCCTCTTTTATTGGTTGCCACTTGGGAATTGACTTCAATTGTATCAATGAGATCACTCACTCACGGACTCACCATTTGTGCTTATTGGTACAAAATATTGAGCTTCACATGACAATTGCTTAGTTTTTATGAAACTTATGTTAAATTCAGTTTATTGGCCTTAGCGTTTATTACATAGATACATTTGAATAGAAACTAAAAGCATTTTTAAATGGAATGAACAAAAAACACTAATGTATAGTTTCATTTGCTATTTATATAATCTGTAGTTAGGTACATTGAGTTCCTTATGAAAAGTAATAAGACTAAAGGGCGCACTGTCCATCTCATGATACCGCCGTCGCCTATAAATAGGTACCTACCTAGATGGTGCATCAGCAGGACACCCTCATCATATGCGTAATTTCATTACCCCACATATTCTTCAAAACTAAGTATGTACGTTTTAAAAAATACATTGACATCTTTAACTTATCGACAAGCCTGACCCTTGTTCAAACGATCCTCACGATCAGACGATCACACCTATATGAAAGACGCCTAATTCAATTTGTGTCAATGTTACGTAATGTACCTACCTACGTTCCGGCTACCTACCTGAAAGTGCCACCCTTTTCAAGAGATATAAATCGTTATATACGATCTCGTTCTATGTTAATGGACACTCCCAGAGGTGATTAGTGGTGTAAATACAGATTTATGACGCCTACTCAATTTTAACGATAACCACCAGCCTTTATCTGATATATGTTATGATGATAGGTAATATAGGCTGAGGAAATGCAAATTATTAGCGGAATAATAATGTGTCATTTGAAATATTAGTTAACTTAACCTTCCTCTATAATAATGCAATTCTATTTTGCAATAGTTGATAAATAAATAAAAGGTTAATTTGATCACTACCTAACTGTTCTATTAATAGAACTCTTAGTGCAGTGTTCATTCAGGGAAGTAGATACAACCATCATATCTATTTTTGCCGAGAAACATAAACCTACTTGCGTGATTATATTTCGCATAGGGGGTAAAGATACAGCACTATGAATTCAATAGAACAAAAAGTATTTTTTTATTTCTTGTTATTAAAATAGTACCTATTGATGTACTTACTCACAAAAAGGTGTTTGTTTAGGTTTAGCGATATATCGACGACTACGCCGGAAAGGTATAGGTATTATGTGCTTGTAAAAAAAGTAATAGTATAAGTAGTATCTAACTTCTGTAGTAGAAAAGAACTAGTAGTAAGTACCAAAACAATTTAAGGTATTGATTGATCAACGAAAAAATAAACGTGAATTATATAAGGGAAGGTACAGTTGGGCCAAAAGGATGTGGGTAATTTTCCTTATACTTATAATGCAGCGATCAGCAATGGAGATATCACGGTTATGTAGGTACCTACCTACTTAACTGAGTATTTGCCTTTCGATCCAATAACGATATTTGAACGGTCGGGTCGTGTCTCGTGCCAACAAACCGTGATAAGCATTAATGTAGTCCAAGATATATGTCGATGTAGGACAATGTCAGCTATATCGTCATGATTGATTCCCTAGCCATGATGAAGGGTTAAATGTGTGGTAAAGTGTGCGTACTACCTACGCACGTAGTAGGTACTGTGAAGAATTGAGTAGTGGGTGGGCTGATGTGGGAGGTCCCATTAACTATTGAAATATTTTTGAATGTTTAACAGCATTGTCACGCGTAATATTCTATTCAGCTTCCATCTATCGATCGGTGCCAGGTATGTACAAAAGTATGCCTATACTTTGTGAGTGATACGCAAGCTAATTTGTTTTGATATCTATGTGTTTTACTATCGAGTTGTTATACTTATTTAATTGTCGACGACAGCCATTATTATGGTTAGGTAGGTACTTTAAGATTTATATGTCCCTATAGTTGGAAGATTTTCATTATAAGTGTTTTGTGAACCTAAAACCGTTTTTATTTTCAAATCTAGTCCCAACAAATTCAAAACCATAATTAACAATTGCCTCGTTTAATTCCCTACTATGACGGCCCAAGACGGCTATTAGGTATGGTGCCATGTAGAAATAAAATCATTATTGATCATTGAACTATATTATACGCTAGTAATATAGTTCAATGTTATGGATGGATTTCTTAAAACCACACAGATTACTGTGGTATGTAACTACCTACCTAGTTAAACTAAGACTCTCCCATCTCCAAATTCAGTTAGCAGTTCCATTTTCTTGAGTTTGTTACTAACAGCAACGAAGAGCAAATACCTACGTACCTACAAGTCCACGACTAATATATCGTTAACAGAAGCTGATCCAACAACGGATAGTAATATCTATGAAACGATAAGAGCCAATGCGTTATGTTTGACCAAGAGGCTAATTAGGGCCTCCTAGATAGCTGGGGAACAAATAGTATTGACTAGAGTTTCAACATTATTCATTTATTGGTTGAAGTAAGTACCTACTGCAATGTGACTTTCTCACCTAATGTAAGCATTATTCGGAACGAGTTACAGGTAGTGTACATATGTATTATGAAAAACATCATTGCATTCAGTAAAGTTGATTGAGCTCTTTAAGTACCTACATTTGTTTAAAATACTGTTTCCTGTGTTTGTTGCTAATTACGATGTTTGTCAAATGAATTCTGACAAACAAAGCTGGCATAATTAGTGCAACGGCGACTTTAATTGTCTCAAGATGTCATGTAGCTGTTTGTTTTCGCATCAACTGACGTTCAGGTTACTATAGTCTGCCTACTGCATTGCCGCCATTATTCGTTATGCCACCCAATGTTGGTACCTACTAAAGGTTTTCGATATTTAATCACCTGTTTTGACTATAGTGTCTACTTGCAGTCAGAACGGAACATTCAGACAACTCTAGTATTAATCCTACTACTATTATAAAGGCGAAATTTTGTAAGTATGGATGTATGTATGGATGTTTGTTACTCTTTCACGCTCCAACGGCTGAAGGGATCTGCTTGAAATTTGGCACAGAGCTAGAATATGTTCTGGAATAACACATAGGCTACTTTTTATCCCGGGAACGCGGGTGAAACCGCGGGGAGCCACTAGTTAATTTTATAAGTAGGTAATAATTTACCTACAGTGTCGATCTCGTACCTACAAATGCATCACCAGAACTTAGCACATTCCACCGCTGCCACTGTCGCATATCGCGCGTGTAAATATTACAAAGCTTTTGTTACAAACTAGAGCATTGTCATTAAGATAAACAAAACACAATCGACAATAATCAAATAAGAAGTAAAGCAAAAGTTTCATTATCAAATCGAGAAAGTTGAACGTGATCGCGCGCATTCGTGAGTGAATGGTCGCACACAAGCATCGGGCCAGCCAACCAACGAGCCAGGCAAGGCAACCAAATAGCCGAAAAATATCAATTCGAAATCGAGGTCACCCGCCGCGCAGAACGACAGTGACAGTGTTGAAACGTCAAGTTACGTGTCCGTAGAGTTCACTATGGGTTATCAGTTTCGATAAAATAAACGTAGTTTGTAGTTATGAAAAACATATCAAATTGTTTGCCTGTATGAATAGATCTGCTCGCATCACAACAAGATGTACAGTAAATTAATAAAACCTAGTATTTGTGTTACTACGAGAAGTTTTAGTGGATTTTTACCAGCGGTCCTGAAGAGTCCGGCTAGCAATGTGCACGCCAAAGTGAACTCTGATGCTAAGGTAAATTACTTCTTATCAACTGACCGCGGTCGTTTTTTATACGGTTCAAGTTTTTATTGTCAATTAGTTTAGTCGCCTTCTACTTATTATAAAGTAAGGTTAAGCCTGTTCCACTCTATAGAAAATCGTAAGTAATATATTCTCTTGTCTTGAATCATTATTTTTTAGTTAGTTACGCGGTACTTGTAGAAAACAGTAAACAAACCTATTCGGCACGCACGCGCATGTTTAAATCGTATTACAAAATAATAACAGTGTGCTAAAACTATTTAAACTGTCAACTTTTGTTTATGATTGCGCTATCTGAGAATATTTATCAGTTACATTTGAGGTCATTATATTTTCTTATTATTGAGCCACAAACTTATTTACTTATACAGTTGGAACACAACTAGCTTAAGGTTAGAGTGTGCATGTGGAAACAATTTAACAAAATAATTTAAATAATTATTTCAGATATATTCAAGACTTCTATCTTCAACTCCAACCATGAGTGCTCAACAATTAAATGGGAACTTGTCAGATACAGACCCTGAGTTATTCGCAATTATTAGAAATGAAAAGAACCGTCAGAGATCTGGTTTGGAGATGATTGCTTCAGAGAACTTTACATCTGTTCCTGTGCTCCAATGTCTTAGCTCTTGTCTCCATAATAAATATTCTGAAGGCATGCCAAATCAGAGGTGAGAGATTTTATATAATTTTCTATATAAATTCTAATTGATTATATAAATTATATATTTATTTTAGTAGCTCAGTTGAACTATATAAGGTTTTAAAAGCTACTAGGTGCAACCACAGAAAACCAAAATCTAAACATTTCAACTTGTGTTTGCTTAACCATTCATGTGGCAAACAACCGAGTACTCTACCACCAAGAAAATAAAAATTACTTGCTATATGTTTTTAATCCCTTTCTCTGCTTAGTATTACTTTATATTATATTATGTACCTTACTTGACAATCAGAAATATTAACTTATATCTTGAGTGTTATTTAATTAAAATGTGAATTATTGAATACTTTCTTGCCATTTTGATGATCTAGCTTGTATAAAATCAATAGAAAACTTAAAATATTGATAAATGATGCAATAAAAATCAGCACTATACTTAAATATTATCTTTTTGAAATTACCAAGTTGTAAATATTCATCTAACTTATCATTGGCGGTAACATCCATAGGCTATCATCATATGAAGAAGTATAATAAAATATTAAATTATTAACTTTATTATTTATTAGATAGTTCATGTGGTTTTTGGCTTCATGTCCTCTATCTGTGGAGTTCCGCCTTGGTTTTCATGTAGACATGTAGTAACAGGCCACATATGCAGATCAAACCATCTTATGCTACCTATTGATAGTAGTAAAGTACTTATTGTATAAAATATATAAAAATTACAGGTATTATGGAGGCAACGAGTTCATAGATGAAATAGAATATTTAGCTCAAAACAGATCACTTGAAGCATACAGAGTTAAAGCAGAAGACTGGGGTGTCAATGTTCAACCTTATTCAGGTATAATTTTATAATTAACACTAATCTTAATTGTGCGCCAATAAAACGAATCTTTAATAATGCATAAGTTAACTGTAAATAATTATAAATTGCCATTGTTTTCTACAATCAGTGTCATGGCTAATTTATATAAATAATGAAGACTTATGTTAATAAAGTGTATTTTTCTGCAAGATATTTTCAAAACATTTTGTTCTGTATAGGTTCCCCTGCCAACTTTGCTGTGTATACTGGTATAGTGGAACCCCATGGGAGGATTATGGGTTTGGATCTTCCCGATGGTGGTCACTTGACTCATGGATTCTTCACACCAACAAAGAAAATATCTGCTACATCCATTTTCTTTGAAAGCATGCCTTATAAAGTTAGTATTCATAAAACATTACTACTAGTTACCTTATTCATAAAATAGATGAGAGAGAGATTTGTTAACTGGACATAAAGAATTGGTTATTTCAGCAAGTCTAACATCAGCAAGTTGGCCTCAGTTGGTTAAGACTATAAATTAAAACTCAGAATTATTACTTAAATCTGTCAAGAATATTTCAATTATATTTTTTTAAATTGGCAAAGTAATAATTAATCTGTCAATTTCGTTAAGAAATTCAACTCACCGTTTAAATATGCACTAGCTGCTAAAAATTACATCAGAATTGTTGTTTACTCCTTGTGTTTGTTCATAATAATTAGCATAGATAACACTGGCTCAGAAGTCAATAACACACCCATACAAATGACGTAATTTATACAAACAGTTTCACTTATTCGATTTATGGAACTATAAGTAACTTGTGATAACATGTATATCCAATACCTACCAATATTTTATGGACCAGTTAGTTACACTATTTATAACCCAAGAACGGCTGAACCGACTTGGCTGAAAATTTATGGGGAGGTAGCTTTGAACCAGGAGACCGACATACTATTTACAGATACTATTTATCCCGGGAAAATTTAAGATCCCCGGAACGCGGGTGAAACCGCAGGGACCCACTAGTTTAATAGAAAACTAATGTATCATACGTTCCCTCAGGTCAATCCTAAAACTGGTCTAATAGACTACGACAAGCTTGCCGAAACGGCTAAGCTGTTTAAACCTAAGCTAATTATAGCCGGTATTAGTTGCTACTCGCGTTGTCTCGACTACAAGCGCTTCAGACAGATCGCAGATGAAAATGGAGCTTATTTGATGGCTGATATGGCTCATATTTCTGGACTTGTTGCTGCAGGTATAGTTTATATTCATAATTATTTTCTAGATATCAATAAAAAAAATCATGAACATATACTGGGTTGGATTCCCTGTTAGCATTTAAACAATATTTAAAGAAAAATCATTCAATCACCAACTATTATTTAGCAGCAGCAGTAGATCAAATCAGTAAAAATATTGTAATACTCTATGTTGTACAGTAAAGAACAATCCATATACTAGAATAGGATTTTGAAAAATCTACTTATAACAATTTCAGGCATTATTCCCAGTCCGTTCGAATACTGCGATATAGTAACGACCACGACACACAAGACGCTTCGCGGTCCGCGCGCCGGGGTCATATTCTTCCGCAGGGGCGTGCGCTCGACCAAGCCCAACGGTACTAAAGTGATGTACGATTTGGAGAACAGAATCAACCAGGCGGTATTCCCCGGACTCCAGGGCGGACCACACAACCATGCTATTGCAGCTATAGCGACCGCCATGAAACAGGCCACTACACCAGAGTTTGTTGAATACCAGAAGCAGGTATGTTGAATCTCTCCAACGCTGAAGTCATATTGACAGCCAGTTGGCTTTATGGTTAGTGACCCTGACTTTCAAGCCGCCGGTCGTGAGTTCGATTCCCACCCGGGACAAATATTTGTATGCATGAATTGAATATGTGTGTTTGTTCTGTGTCTCGATGTAAATGTATATACAAGTGTATATTTAAAAAAGTAGTATAATGTAGTATATCAGCTATTTGGTAACCAAAGCACAAGCTCTGCTTAGTTTGGAATCAGATTGGCCGTGTGTGAAAAATGTCCTAGGATTATTCATATCAACCACAAACGGTTTTTTGGCCGTCATATACATTTGTTTTTATTTGTACATGGAAATTTGACAGGTGGTAAAGAACGCCCAGCGTCTCTGCTCAGGCCTCATATCCCGCGGGTACGATATAGCCACAGGCGGAACGGACGTGCACCTGGCGCTAGTGGACCTGCGTGGCGTGGGGCTCATAGGCGCTCCGGCCGAACGCGTGCTGGAGCTGTGCAGCATAGCTTGCAACAAGAACACGGTGCCCGGGGACAAGAGTGCCCTCAACCCTAGCGGGATTCGACTCGGTATGTATCCAAAACAACGCTTATAGGTAGAAAAATGGTTCATTATATATTCAACATAGTGATGTATATTTATGGATCGTGATGCAATCTCTCTGTTTCAGGTACACCTGCATTGACAACGAGGGGATTGAAAGAAGCAGATTTCGACAAAGTTGTTGACTACATTGATAGAGCTCTAAAAATTGCCAAAGACATCATTCAAGTATCGGGGACTAAATTAGTAGACTTCAACAAAGCCATTGAAGAAAATGCTGAATTCAAAACCAGGATTACCAATCTCAAAGAAGAAATTGAAAACTACAGTAGATCATTCCCACTTCCAGGCTATGAAACATATTAATTCCTATTTAAATTATTATATTATAAGCATTAAAATGTTATAACATTTTAAGAATCTCCTATTATTTTTATTAACCATTTTTAAATAATTAAAACTGAATATTAAAACAAAGTCTCGTATTTATTTTTCAATCGAGTAACAATCTACATCATTGATTCGCTCGCACAAGCAATGTGGCACATACTTTTAGAATAAGGATAAATTAATATTACCTTTTCTACATTGAAAAGAGCAAGAAATAACAAATATTTTTTTCAGTGATATATCTGTATATAAAACAGATAGCGACGAATAAACAATGTCTGTATTATAAATATGTAACATGGTGTCATTGATATAAAAAAGACCCTTTATTTTTTTATATCAATGCATGGTGTATATATTTCACATCTTTTTAGTCGAGTAAAATAATATAGAGTTGGACTTCAAGAGCGGTTTTAATAATTTGTTGGTTATCTGTTCTACTGTCACTCAATCTGACCGAGGGAGTGACTTTACTCATTCAAAATAATACTCATTCCTTAAATATTTTCGTGAAAAAATATCTCGTTTGTTTTTGTGTCTTTGAAGCAATTTAATTTGAAAAGCTAAGTTATTGACGAAATTATATTAATAAACACCAATTTGGTGATAATCCTAACGTCCATAACAATAACAAGAGTGTGAAAAGCTTCTAATTGACGACCTTGTTCGGAACGTATGATATTTTGGTTGGCAGATTGTAGAAAAAGTGGATATCTCTTGTTTGCATAGTGAGAATAAAAAAATATAATAATTCTGTGCTCGCACGTAAAATCACTTGATGGGACTTCTGAAAGATTAATTGGGAAATATTATGTATACGTTTGCGTGTGGTACAGACCACCTGGAGATCAGGAGAACAAGTCTGTATTCACCATGACTATGTACCCTTCGTCTGGAATGGTAGCAGCGCCGCAGCAAGCGACTGGACAAGTTGCGCAGAATGGAAGTACGACGTTACCTCGCTCCCATCATCAAAGAACGGGTATGTATCAGTTTATTCATAATGAATGCATATTTTGACAACCCTGAATTCCGAGCTATATGGCCAGGCTCAGTAGTTATTGTCTTTGAAATCTTGAATACATACTTTATACCTGAAAGACAGAAGTGAAAGTTACAATACAGATGCCAGAATATGATGTTCTTTTCTTAGTTTCTTTGCTTTAGTTTCTTAGTTCATTTGCTTCAGGGATCTTTACTGGTATAATCAACCAACTTTGAGATGAACTTGTACATGAAAATCAAAATATATAATCCTGTTTCTATATTTAATCATGCAAATAAGTTGATACTAAGCTATAAATGCATTATAAAACATGTTTTCTCCCTAACTAGTTTAACTAATCTAGTAGTCCATTTGCTTAATAGCTTATTTCATACTTTAGTTGATTCATCAACTAAAGTATGAACCAAAGAAGTTAGAGAAACAAATATATAGGGTACATCTGTGATATTATATCATTCTGCTATGAATAAGTATTATTTGTGCTCCTGCATGAATTATAGTCTTCAAGATATTTATTGTAACTTGTTTATGTATTACTGAACATTATGCAACATTATTGAACCTAAGAAGCAGTTATCTGTGTTTTTTTAATCTGTAATTTAGTTTATAATGTTAGGAGGCCGTGGTTTTATGACAAATATAAATTATCATGAAATTACCGGGGCGCCAATCTATCTATTTATACAGGTTTTATTTAAATACTTTTTACATACTTACATTTCAACAGCACTTACATAATATTCCTTAGAAATATATTTACGAGGGTACACCACAAATATAGTTGTTACCGCTCTGACAGCCGACGACGGACTGAGCGTTTCTCTGTGACGGAGCAGTATTTATACCCTCAGAAAGCAACATCAAGCGATGTTGCTAACCTCAAAATTAAATTAATAGTCTATGAGTTATTAATAAATTAAGTTAAATGTAAACTGAAGCTGACATTCGGCCATCCTATATAAAGCATGACCTCATGTTTTTATACCATAACAATACCTATTCAAACATAAATCAATTAATTTAAATCATAAATCACAAGATGTTTTAATTTAAGAGATCACCCTTAAAAAGTTGAACTAATGTTTATGTATTATTATGATTACGCAAGCTTATATCATTTTATAAGCAAATCCATACATTTGATTTAATCATAAGTCAAGTTAAGTCATTTAGCAAGTATTAATAAAAATAGGACCCTTCCGTCCAAGTAATAATATATAGGACCCTTCCGTCCAAGTAATAATATATAGGACCCTTCCGTCCAAGTAATAAATAAATATAGGACCCTTCCGTCCAAGTAATAAATATAGGACCCTTCCGTCCAAGTAATAAATAAACATAGGACCCTTCCGTCCAAGTAATAAATAAATATAGGACCCTTCCGTCCAAGTAATAAATATAGGACCCTTCCGTCCAAGTAATAAATAAATATAGGACCCTTCCGTCCAAGTAATAAATAAATATAGGACCCTTCTGTCCATAACTTTATTCTGTAAAAAAAACTCTATTAGTAACTGAAAATAAAAAGAAAAATTATTCAACCCTAATATGTGGTCTATTGAAAATCAGCCATGGCTTATTTTTATCTACAGCAATAACTGTATTAGAGAGCAAAATGGTCCAGTATAATATTTAATATTTGTAAAGAGTCGCTTGTTTTCGTAATAACTATATGGGATTGTTCGGTAACTGTCTGGTCAATCATAAGAGGAGCATGCATGCAATAAAAGAAACTATAATAAGACCAAAATCGGCAGAAGTAGCTATTGTGAATGAACGCGCGCAATTTTGTCATTAATATTAATTAGCTAGCTTTAATTATTTTGATTGGGACTAGAAAAAGTAGAATTATCAAATTAAAAGTCAGAGTTGTCACTGGCAACCCGTAGAATATTTTTGTCGGGAGTTTGAATTTTTAGTAACATTGTTCATTTCATGTTTTACATTGAACCGAGCATATCGAATGGGTCTAGTTTAAGGTTTTAAAGTTTTTAGCAATTTGAGCAATATTTTCAAAGCTATAAGAAAGATTTACTGACTCACGGTAATCCCAGACTATGGGTTGCTGGATACTATCACACTGGCCGGACTGTGCAACGTGCACCTTTGGTGATTTTCTTATAAGCTAGCAGTGCGATTGATCATGCCTGCTACACGATTGTCCGGAACGCCGGCTGTGGGACCGTCCGGAACGCCGGCTGTGGGACCGTCCGGAATGACGGCCACGGGACCGTCCGGAATGACGGCCACAGGACCGTCCGGAATGACGGCAACGGGACCGTCCGGAATGACGGCAACGGGACCGTCCGGAATGACGGCCACAGGACCGTGCGGAATGACGGCAACAGGACCGTGCGGAATGACGGCCACAGGACCGTGCGGAATGACGGCCATGGGACCGTCCGGAATGTCGGCTGCGGGACCGTTGGAACGACAATCGCAACGCCGGCTGTGGGACCGTCTGGAACGCCGGCCGCGGGACCGTCCGGAACGTCGGCTGCGGGACCGTTGGAACGACGGCCGCGGGACCGTCCGGAACGTCGGCTGCTGGACCGTTGGAACGACGGCCGCGGGATCGTCCGGCCCGCCTGCTATGCGGCCGTACGGAACGCCTGCTGGATGTTGGCTTACCCAACGAGCTGGGCAATCACTCACTCGGCTGGCTGTGCGGCCGTAGTGCAAAAACCCCTATCGGTCCCGATCAGCTAGAGAAGCTGAGGTCGCGACTGACTGTACCATTTCTTGAAATTCATGTTCCATCGCGTCGTTACTATAAAATATTATTTCGCACAATACCTGCTCAAGATAATCGGATAAATGATGTTTATACACGAACTAATTAGTCAAGTAGATCGAGCTAGTTGTCCCGACATCAGATGATGCGTTTATGAGACGAAAAGAAAAAGAAAGAAAAAACATAGAAATCACATAATATATAATTGAAATACCAAGCGATAAATTCATCCCACTTCTGAAATGTTAGGAGGCCGTGGTTTTATGACAAATATAAATTATCATGAAATTACCGGGGCGCCAATCTATCTATTTATACAGGTTTTATTTAAATACTTTTTACATACTTACATTTCAACAGCACTTACATAATATTCCTTAGAAATATATTTACGAGGGTACACCACAAATATAGTTGTTACCGCTCTGACAGCCGACGACGGACTGAGCGTTTCTCTGTGACGGAGCAGTATTTATACCCTCAGAAAGCAACATCAAGCGATGTTGCTAACCTCAAAATTAAATTAATAGTCTATGAGTTATTAATAAATTAAGTTAAATGTAAACTGAAGCTGACAATAATAATAAAGAGGTCATTGTTTTTATTTTCCATTGCAGGGCGACCACCGGCAGCACCTAAATCATATGACTACCTTCTAAAAGTACTACTTGTCGGGGATTCAGATGTTGGAAAGCAAGAAATTCTACAGGATTTGGAAGATGGATCGGCTGATTCACCGTTTTGCAGCGGAAGTGGTGAGATCTTTACTTTGATAAATTAATATTTTTATGCAGATTAAGTTTATATCTGCATACTCAAGTTATCAATATTTCTAATAAATCTCTCAAATAATTTTTTTTTAAATACTAGCAATAAATAATATAATTGTGTTTGTGAACCACACTTCATAAATTTAAGAGGGTAAGCCATAGGAATTGATTCTAATCTCCATTATATGGTCCATCAGGCCAGTCAATTTAACTGCCTACCTAGTTAGTAAAGTAACCAAATATTTAATCATCTCAAATACATATTTCATTATAGCATGTGTACTGTAAATTAAATATTCAAAAGTATTTTGTTTATTTTATGAGGTTTCATATTAACTTTTACAGCATACAAAACAACGACAATTCTATTAGATGGCAAGAGAGTGAAGCTCCAACTATGGGACACGTCTGGCCAGGGTCGGTTCTGCACCATCATCCGTTCGTACTCCCGTGGAGCTCAAGGCATTCTGCTAGTTTACGATATCACTAACAAGTGGTCGTTTGACAGTATTGACAGGTGGCTCGAGGAAGTGGAAAAGGTATTTATTTATATTAAGTAATGAACTAGTGTATGTTTTTTTAACAATGAACATGATTTCTATATAATTACGTAAACATAGAAAAATTTGCTTATTAGAGATGATTTTTTTTCTATAAGATATATTTTTTTTGTAAATAGATAATAATGAAACATAGCTATATGAATGATCCCAATCAATAGTCTTATCTTTACTTTCAAGAGTATTGACTAAGCTTATCGTCAATACACATGTATTTTATACTATTTTCTTTGGCACATAATAAAACATACAATCGTTGTTTACTCTAGCATGCACCTGGCGTACCAAAAGTACTAGTTGGTAATCGGCTACATCTCGCATTCAAGCGACAAGTACAAGAGAGAGACGCAGAAGTGTACGCAGCTAAGAACCATATGGCGTTCTTTGAAGTGAGCCCACTGTGCGACTTTAATATAAGGGAGAGTTTCTGTGAGTTATCGCGTATGGCGTTACATCGAAACGGCATGGAAAGACTTTGGCGGAGCAATAAAGGTATGTATAATGTATATGTTGATAAAGTAAACAGAGCCTATTGTTAAAAAATTACATAGATTAAAGTGCTCACATTTTCTTTTCTTGTCAGTACATCGACACAAAATTAAAACTATATTATTGACTGTACTTGTGACATATGCAGTAAAAGAGTTATGAAAGGAGAAGACAAACCAAATATATTTTTGAGAAAATATACAGTATATTGTTACAATTTCACGGTATAAAGTGACACATTGTACAATAAATCAAAAATAAATGACATAGAATAAACGTAAAATACGTTCATTTTGTCTAAATTAATTATTATCCAAACAATGTTTTAAATTTAATTTAAATCAAAGACTAATAACAAATAATTTGACTCTATTTACAAAAGTTGTTAATGCTGAAAGTGCTCCTATAAAAATATAATTTGATCAACAGTACTCAGCCTACAAGAGCTATGCTGTCGCGCAATAGTAGCGCGCACGACCGTCTACGGCTTGGAACGACTCCCGTTACCCACCGCTCTCAAGTCGCATCTCAAGTCGTACGCGATATCCGCCGCACCCAGTAGGCACCGAGCACGCCCCTCCAAGCACAATCACCACACTCGACTCAACTGCACCGGACGAAACTCGTGCAACATCGCTTGAATGCACACCACGATCAATGTTACTGGAAAATAGTCGATTCCAAACAGTCTCGCACGAATAAAAGAATCGATTCGATTTACAATTCGTTTAATTATCGGTGATGTTTAATTTGTCACTAGTAACTAACGACTGAATGAATGTAACATCGAATGAATGTAAAGAAACTCAAATTCGATTTTTTAAATATTGTTTTTTTAATCGTGATGTCATACAGGTGAACCAATCAAAGCATAAAATTCGTTGTTGGTATCGTAATGAATTGGTTTAATATTTAGAAGATGTCATTATTAATTTTGGTGGTAGCATTAAATATGTAGAATTTAAATGTCCAAAATAATCATAATTTATTTCGAATTCGGTATATTTGATCTCGGTAATGACGAATATTTTCAGAAAAATATTACTAAAGATGCCAAAATATAGAACAACTTGCTATGCCACTCACTTACTAAACTACTTTCGACTGCCAATAATAAATATCATGTAGGATATTGATTAGAATCAATGTAGACGTATAGGAAGGAACTGCGTTTTAAATTAGACATTAAATGTTGACTAAATACTGTTACCCCTTGATTAACTACGTAAAATAATTGTCCAAAAAGTGATTGATCCTAAACACATTACAGGCTGTAACTGACAACGGATTTGTGACTAGTTTGTAGAGAGACTAGGGTAAGGTGTTGATACTTAACATAACAGATACAATGTGAATAAAGTGTTATTTAATTATAATAATTGTGAATATTTCGTAGCACGGCCACTAGCCCCACGGACCCCACGGTACGATTGTCCATCCTAACGCGTATGTACCTACATATATTGATCTACTAACAAACACTATTGTAACGTGCCTAGTGATATAAATATTAGTGTTATTGTTGTAATCGAGTGATAAACGTATTTGAAAAGGTTCTATATGAGACGAAGTGCCATCATGTATTTGTGGCGCGTCATTAACAATTATATCTTTGATGGTGTCGATTTTAGTCGTGATTACTTATTATTTTAAGTTGTGTATATTCACTTTAGGTGGAAGGCTAAATATTCATTGAATATACCTCCCAATTGTTTATAATATTTTACATTTAATAAGTACATTGTATTATCCCATATATATTGTATACCTACCTGATCGACCGGACTTGGATATTTACGGTCTTATTCATAATAAAAAGCTTATCGAAGGTATAAACCTATATTAGTTAAAACGTCTTTTAAGCTTATCAAACGTTCGATAAGAATCTTTATTCATAATCGTTTGATAAACTTCCGATAACTAAAATGGCTTTAATGAACATAATGTTGCCTGTTTGTAGAAAAGTGCTGAAATGTGAATGGTAGAAAAATGGTTTCAGGACATTTTGTCCATGGATCGGTAAAAAAAAAAAAAAAACTTCATATTTGAGGTTCGTGTCAAACATTTTGAAAGTGTCAACAAACTGTAGAATATGTACCGTAGTGTTTTAAAATAAATTTTAATCCAAAAAAAGATAAAGAAGTGAAAATTGGCTAGATTGATATGGTAAGTGTAATTCAAATATTTTAATTATGGATGTAGTGTGATACGGGAATAAATAATTTAATCATCTTTGTTTTTATCATGACCATGGAAAAGAAAACCAAAATAAAAATATTCAAGAGGTATTTTATTGTATGAGTAATTGTTTCATATACAGGAGTCACTTATTTATCTAAACATTTATATATGTTCAGTTCAGATCCACCACCTGCTCCAATGTCTTTAGGTTCGCAATTGCTGGGTCCAAAACCTAGAGAAATAAAGAAAAAGGTGTATAAATTATATCCAATAACCAGAAAAAACATGTTGTATTAGAATGTTTAAATTATATTGTATTGTTTCAGATCCTCATGTTAAGCATATAAGTATTTTCACCTGCAGAACAAGTTGCAGCTTATGTAATTGAATGCAGAAGAGAACAGCATATGCTGCATTTAAAAAATAAAAACTTAAAAACAAGAAAATTTGATGTTAATGGAGAAATTATTAAAATATAAAATAAAATTGAATATTTATATTATAAAGAAATAAATAGATTAAATTAATTATCTTATTTTGTTTTATTCAATTAGTTACCTGCAACTAGGGAGAACTTTATTCACTAAAGCGCCTTGCAATAAAAGCTTGTTCAATTCCCCTGCTTCAAAGCGTTCTTTAAGGATTGATTCATTGAATATCCCTGCATTTTTAATTTTGATATGGGTGCAATCAATACAGCCAATTACAGATGCCAAGTTCCTAATTTGGCGGAAGTCTATCATCAGCTTCTGTTCTTCTGCAAAAGTGGTAGGCATTTTTATAACATACATTTCACGCGCCACTCTATTGCATATGCGGCTACTAGTGGCTTGAGACAACCCATGAAGGTCTCCGGCATCTTCTTGAACCTAAAAAAAACATTTATTAAAACGAGTAAAAAAACATTAATTACGAAACTGATGAAAATAATGTATAGGTTCGCATACCTCACGACGTCCCCAACATCTTATTGCCGTCTATACTTGCAACTCTGGTGAGGTACCACAACCTTTAGCGTTCAGCTGCAAGTCTTCGCGGACTAAATTTATTATAAACATTGCCGTCGGTTTAGTAAAACGGTACCGCTTTCGGAATTCCTCATCGTCCAAAGAAAATGGATTACCTCTTCGCCGATACACTTTTCTTTTCTGCGCCTATTGATAACATGATTTTCAATCACCGCAACAGTTTCCAACGTGTGTAAAGCTTGCTTATTTAAGAAAAAATACGTAAACTTCCTTTTACAATAAAAACGAGATTTGCGGTTAGTAATCAATGTCATTGCAATGCAAACGTCAATAATCAGCTGATCTAAATCGGCCATGTTTTTGGCTAATAAACGTTTATCGAAGGCTTATAGTAGGGTCTTAGGTTGTTTAAATCCGAGACACTTTATCGGAGAGTTATGGAACGTTTTAGCGCTATCGGACGATTATGAATAACACTTTTTGACAATCTACTTTTAGCGAGCTTTTAAACCTCCGATAAGTCATTATGAATAAGACTGTTAGCCTTTAAATTGTACAAGTCACTTATTGTCCACTATTTTAAGCAACAATTTATATCGTAAGTTCCACAGTTTGTAAATATTTTGGCTATAATATTTGTAACTAGGTATTCGGAGGTGTACATTGCATACCAAAACTACAATCTAAATTCTAAAGGTGTAATATATTGCATATTTTCAGAAATTATATAAATGTATTTGTTTATGGTATATTGATAGCCAATCGTTTAGGACATTAGTTGGTGTTATACAGAACCTCCTATTTATATTTTTACAATATGGTTGTGTATGTTTTAGTATATGACAGTACACAGTTAATTTTGCATTTAACATTTTTTTACGTTCACGTCATAATTTAATTTATATTAAATCAACTTACGGAAGAGTCTAATCAATTACTAAATTTGGTTTAATCCGTCCCTAGAAATAACTGTAATATTGATTATGTCGATCTACGACATAAACGTAGCACGCGTTACGTTTCATTAACCCATTTACGCCCAAATGAAACTCAGTGGTAAATATATAATTATTTTATTGTGTACAGCTAGAAATAAGCTTCCAGAACACGAAAATATAAAAAAAATAAAATTATTTATATACTATATATAAAAAAAATTGCCGTCCTCAAATGGGGCCAACGGGCTCATGCAGTATGGAAAAATCCGAACATGTTTTCTCAACACATAGTGTTTTCTAACATTTCGTACACTGCCAACGCTCTTTTTATGGCACACTGGACATCGCAGCTGTTGAGGGAACTTCTGGAGATAGTATTCTTCACCATAATTCTGCAAACTTGGTATGAATGAAGCGGTTGGGCGAGAATTTTGGGCGTTATTGAGTCCTAATAATGACTGGCAATAAAGCGTTAAAACTGAAGCTGATCTAGCTTTGTGTCGTTGATCAGGAGATGAACACGCCATGCACTGGCAACTGTCGTGCAGTAACTTCCATAGACGTTAACGTCTTCAATAGACGCAATGGGCTCGTATGTTAGTTCGCACTTACGCCAACATGGTTTTTCGACCGACGCGGCGACGCCCTTAGTCTCTTGGATAGGCTCCTCGAAACTGGAGCTGATGTAGCTTTGTGATCAGGAGATGAATACGCCATGCATTGGCAACTGTCGTGCAGTAGCATTACCTTCGATAGACGCAATGGGTTCGTACGTTCGTTCCCGCTTACGCCAACATAGTTTTTCGACCGACGCCCTTAGTCTCTTGGATCCTAAAGGCACCTCGAAGCTGGAGCTGATCTAGCTTTGTGTCACTGATCAGGAGATGAATACGCCAAGCATTGGCAACTGTCGTGCAGTAACATTATCTTCGATAGACGCAATGGGTTCGTGCGTTGGTTCACACTACGCCAACATGGTTTTCCGACCAATGTTGGCGAACCTTAGTTTCTTGGATGCTAGAGGTTCCTCATCGCTGTCATTCTAATTTCCTTCATCTTTACGAAGAAATACTTCTAAGGTACCTACCTGGTACATCTCGAGGCATGTTACTACTTAGGATATTGTCATAATCCCCTTCTTCCTCGTCGTAAGGGCAAGGTAAGGGCACTTGGTTCAGGAGGCAGCGGCAGTAAATCTATCTCCGTATTAGCATATTCTTCACCTAACACAGCCTTCACTGCTTCCTGAAGCCCGTGGTAATCATACCGAACGCCGAATGTCCTTCTCGTCATTATTTACTTGTGATTCACCCGTGGTAAAATTAGGCCTTATGTGCCCATTGGCCCCATTTGGGGACATTGGGTATTTATAGTAAAATTCAAGTACAAAAATACATCTAATATTGATTTTTATGCATTATTTATAAAATTGATAATATAAGCTAATATTTCTAGAAGAAAAAACCATAATCGTAAAGTAAATAAATAACTTATGACATACTTACTTTTTCTGGTAACTCAAAAAAAAAAACTTCCACAAAACAGATCAATAAACCACAATTATATGATTGTGAACTGTAAGTTCTATTTTTAATTATTGAGGTACACTATTATACTATACTTATTCACTTTTACAAATACTAAACTCATGTATATTTTAAAGTTATGGGTATTTTATATGGTGTCCTCATTTGGGGCCGGAGGGCGTAAATGGGTTAAACAACTTATATAATTAATTTGACACAAGTTAAGTTCATATCCATTATTATTAATTGTTTCGAACTATAACAATGTATTCAGGAATGTAAAACAATATTGTAACATACGCATGTGTATCGAATTATTAATCGCCTGTGAAAACGTTAAATAGAAAAAAAACTTGCCATACCAAATTGATTAACTTGTATTTTACATAAAATTTATGAATTGAACAAAATTGCTTCTGTACATAATATCTGTTATGAATTATTTTCTTACGTTATATTTTTGTGATAGTTTTTAATCGATATAACATAATCCAAATACACTAATGCCAGCTAAAAGTTTGGGTTAGGTTGATACAGTCATAATTTTATTACTATCTATTGTAAGTTGTGAAATAAAACTAATTTATAATTAATTTTGCCTTTTTTATGCACAGATCACTGATCTATATGCTGTTTACTAATTAAATCCCAGATTACTGAGAAAAGTAATTGAAATACGCTATATTGTAGGTATACACCACAAGATAAATTAAGGTAAATAAAATGAACAGAGAAACAACAACTCGCAACCTTGGCGCAATAGATAGTCTTTATATGACTAGTATATATCATTGTAAACCCTATAGGTAGGTAGGTACACAGTGAAAATCAGCTTCGAGTCACAAAATAGGTAACGAGCCTACAAGTCCCAACCAAACGGCGGGTATAGTTTTAACTATGGCAATCTAGGATAAGAAAGATCATGAGTTATTAATCTGGGATAACTGTGTGGCGAAAAAATAAATCATATCAACCACACAGGCCGCTCTCGGATTTAGAATGGTTTAAATAAAAGTTGTCGAAGTTTGTGTTTGAAACACATGCGCGTTACGCACAAGGACAAAAATAATCAATAAGAAAAAACATGCGCGCGGCTAAGTAGAATAGTGTTAGACTACGGACTATGTCCAAACAATGTTTGTAATTCTTTCTGGCAATGCTTTATTGATATAAAAATACAAATGTTTGATAGAACTAAGCAATGTAACCTGTCACACAAAATGATGATACGCCTAAATAATTTTTTGTATGTTTTCAATTTACGTCAAGGCACCATTCTTATTGCCGTCCATCAAATCGTAAGTACTAACAGTTATTTATATATGTCGCATCTGAATCCTACCTGCAAATGATATATTTACCTATGTATCTACTATTGTTTTTTTTTCAGGCGCTATCATCCTTTATTTTGATAATATTATTAGTTGGTATATCTCATGTGGGGGAAATGCTATCGATGCTACATAATGATATGGAGGACGATGCGGAAAGACGCGGGTTTTACGAAGTGGCCTACGGAGAGCAGCTGACATTCCACGAGGGAGAGGTGATCAGCACAAACAATCAGCGGAGATTCGCAAAGGCACAACATCTTGCTTCAGGTACCAATGACATCTTCTATGTATGTAGATATTTTATATGATGTAACGATCATGCAAATTTATTTCAAAATTAGAATATCTAATATCCGAAAAGCGTTATAGTTCAGTATAATACATTTGCAAGGCATGCGTATATGCCTAAATAAGCAAAGTTTGCGGAGTAAACTAATACGTGCGTTTAAGTAAACTGAAAGAGTCTAGGGCTTATAAAACATTCAACTTAGAAAATATTCGGCTCCAGACTTTAAAATACCATCAATTTTGTTATTTTGCTATACTGACACTGTGTGTTTTTGTACTTTCAGTGACAGTAATCCTACTATACACAAGCACTATTCTGACGTCCATATACCTGATGTGCTGCATCTCCCTGCTGCACGGCGCGGTGAAGTACAAGCGGGAGTACGTGCTGCCGTGGATCATGGCGGCGTGTGTGGGAGTGGTGCTGCTCATCGTGGCCATTGTGATCGGAGACGGATACCCGTGCGTGGTCAACCTGTTCGGTGGACATAATCTTTACCGTGAGTTTTTCTAGTACTAAGGATTGATATCACAATGAAGCGTTATCACGGCTGCTAACTATCAGTAACGGTTCCAAGTGACTTATATTGTTAAGCTCACTCTGCTTAACATTAATAGGTACTTTCTTAACTCTAAGGTATTATTTTGTCATTTCCGTTATATTGGTAGGTACCATTTAGTTCGCAAATGTAAGCAACAAAAATTGCAGCAAATTATTATCAGAGTTAGAAGCCCACTGCTAATTCTTTGCTTTTTATTAATAAGGTAGTTATCTACTACAACTACAGCTCAATAGATAAACCAGTGAAAAATACCTAAATATCAATATTAGGTATTCATTTATACTAGTTTCGTTCGTTCTAAGTTTTTTTTATAATTATTATTCATAGACTTGCATTTGGTCTCTGACCCGTCTATACAGGACGTTGCCGAGGCCTAGGATGGATCATGCTTGCCCAGAAGAAACCTATTCACTCTAGCCTTATTATGATATTCCTAAAAGGTCCTTCCTTCCAGATTTCGGTTGCGCCTTGTTCGTGCTCACGTTCATATACGCCATATGTGCGGTGAGTAGTTTCGCGTTGGAGACGGGCGGGGGCGGGTCGGCGGGCGGACGGTGCGCGCGGGCGGCCGGGGACGAGCGCGGCGAGCGGCTGCTGCTGCTCGACCACGCCGCACACTCCAGCCTACTATCCGCCGCACAACTCACTAAACTCTCCCACGGAACTCGAACGCAATTTGTCTAAACATCTTTTGCCCTACCATATATAATGGCAAGAGCCTAAAATGTTTTAAAACGTGGTAGGGCCACGGCGTTATTGATTTAAAAAAAACTGTCAATTTACTTATTGAACATAGTGGGCTTGCATTTCGTCACTGATTCGCTCATAAGAGCGAAAAGTTACACGCTTGCTCTTAAAAAGCCTATCATCCCTTTCGGCCTTAAAAATCTGGGTTATCACAGACAGATTTATCTGAGAAAATTTTACGACCTTCTTTTTTTGACTGGGTGCTGAGTAAAGTGATTTAATCTATGGTAAAGTGCACTTGGTCATCCATATGCTTTTAGTAGCCTTTACGTCACCCTATAGGCAGATAGATTAATTTATATTGATAAGTATATTGGTTACTTCAACCACAGCGAAAGAAAGAAAGTAAAACTTGATTAGAGTCTTACTTTATTAGTATCTTTATCGATTGAAATATTTCAAGAAGTGAATTCTTATGATCTCATTCTATGAGAAATAAAAAAGATTATCTATTGTAATCATCCAACGTATGTTTAATTTGAATAAATACTGTCTTTTCTTTTTTATCATGTGCATAAAAAAATATCAATAGTATTAAAATTACTTTCTTTTTAAGATATATATATAAACAAATTATAATTATGCCTAACTAAAGTTGCTTTTAACACTAGCTACCAATAGATGACTTAATTTTAAATTATTCATATGGAATGATAAAGGTCTATGTCGTATGTTTACGTCCAAAATATACATATAGCTTGTTAAGTAGTTGGCTTAAATTATGTCATACCTTTAATGTATAATAACTACAAAATACTACTACAAAAATTATTCATGACATGTGATATATTTTATTATGACAAACCCTATTTTTAAATCAAAAAGTGTACAAAAATAACAATGGTTTAATTGATGATATGATAATGTTTAGTAACTATTTACGAAATGTCATTGATTTTATGAAAACGAAATTTAAAATTATTGACTTGGAAGATAACTGCGAGGAAGTTAATTGGCTATAAGGTAACTAAATAAGCATAACATTATTCAAATGCTTCAGAGATTTATGCTGACGAAATAAACATTCTTTTGATACTTATGATTTTCATTTATTACAATTACTTACCTATTTATAACATGTTTATATATTTTATGTGTCATGACTGACTCACAAGTTAAACAATGGATAAGTTGTAGCATAGGTATTACAATTTAAAACCTTATTCCACTGATTTAAAAATGCAATAAGTGCTTGAATAGAGCCTCACTGATTATTTTGTGGTAAACATATTTACATATACATATTGTCTTTGTTTCTAATAAAAAATAAATATGATTCAGTTGATCAAGAAATGACACATAACTTTTGTGTCTTTGTCAATAATACTAAAGCAAACTCAACAATATTCTACAATATTAGTCATTCATCTTGAGTACACAATCTACACCAAATATAATTTATTGCACACTTAACATTATGAACAGACCATACAAAGGAAGACATTTTGTTCATAAATTGACTTACATTTATTTATTTAAAAACATTAATGATCTTTTCACTTTATCCCCATCTACCACCTTCTAAAGGCCTTTGAATACCCTTAAAGCCCCTGGCAAGTATGAACTTTTCTGATGAATCAGATCTACTAGCTTTTGGTTTCATGATTTTGGTACTTTTAAAAAATCTTTCCAGGTCCATCTCTAAGATAGGGACCTCTTTACCATCCCACACTTTGAAAAGGAAATTACCATCAACCTTTGTGACAAGGGCAGCAAACCTAAGGGCCATGTAACAAAGCCCTAATATTCTGTCTTTGTCTAGCTCTCGGACTCCGGTGGCACTTGGTGCCATATCAGAAATCACTAGATCTACTTTCCTGCCATCAAGGGCTTCAACAACTCTGTCATGTGCATCTATAGTTGAGAAGTCCATATTGCTCATTATTGTTGCACCCTGTAAAGTTGTAAAATACATTAATCTTAATTTAAGCAACTTGACACAGCTATTTAAAAATATATTCAAAATAGGTATTTGTCACAACAAAAGACTTTTCAAAATATTTATTTATTCTTTATTGTACACCACAAGTTACAAAAAAATATACAAAAACATAATAATAATAAGTATTCATGTGCATAGTACAGTGGGTGGTCTTATCGATTTGATCAGTATATTGAAATAAAACCACAGAGTTTTAATTGGAATAATAATATATACTGTAGTTTAATTAGTTTAATATACTGTAGTTTATGCTGTAGTTCTTTGTGATATTTTTAGAAAATCATAAAATGTTTATTTACCTCAATAGGAAATATTTGTAGTTTATCTATTGCAATAACATTCCCTTTAGGTTTAGTTCTATCTGCTCCATCTGCATTTGTTTTCTGAACTGCAACTTGTGTCCAGGATCCTGGTGACGCACCTAGATCTATCACAGATAGACCAGGGGCAAGGATATTTGTCTTTTCATTCATTTCGAGCAGCTTGAAAGCACTACGACATCTAAAACAATACACACTTTTAATATAGAATTGAAAATTCATGATTGATATCGATCAAAATTTTCAATAAAAAATTAACGTTACCTATAGTTATATATCTTTGCTTTTTCAACATAAGGGTCTGCATTTTGTCGAAGCAGCCACTGCTGCGAACTTTTCAATCTTTTTAAGCAATTTACTAAAAAACACATTCTGGAGAAGTTTACTTGATGCTGTGTGAAAGAGCGCAACAGTTGCATTGTCTATATTTTCTTTGTGTACGGTATGTCGTTGTTAGTATGTACGAGTAAACAATAAATAATCTAATAATAGCACCGAAAGGACAAGTAAAGGAAACTAAAAGCAGTATTCGAATTTGCAATATTACAAACGCAAGGGCAACAAACAAACAATAAATGACAATGACACAAGATAATATCATTCGTTCATTAATGTTCATTCATATTTTATTAATAGACAGACGTAGACAGAGAAACTAATAGACTAAGGTACCCTGTAACCACGACTGAAACAGAGATAGTGTAAGCGTGTGTTGCCACAGTGCCCGACTTTCCCATTTTGGAAGGGAGTTCCTTACCGCGCGTTGCGAAAGGGAAACATTAAATTAAAATTTAATCCCAAACATGTGTCCTACTTCAGTTACCATAAGCTAATTATTACTAAAATTAAGCCTACTGATTAAGTTAATACTACATTATATTTGTTAATAATAAAAAAATATTATTAGGGCATTTCAAATTACAATTCTTGCTAGTTATCTAAATTTAAAAAATAATTATTCATATTGTAACTATCAGTTTATTAAATACGATTTATTTAATGTTACATTAACTATCAATAAATATTTATTGAATGTAAAAAATTATTTATTAAAGTTGTCTTCAAAGAAATTAAAATATTAATAGTTAATAAATCCTTCCATCAGTGTATTGGTAAAAAACAGTAACTTAATAGATGTATGATAATATATGTATTTTCAAAATATCTTTTTTTTTATTGAACTAAATAATATTTAATTATTTTTATTATAACTGATCGATTGATCGTTGGTCGGTTATCGACCGGTGAAGGCGGAAGATCAAATTGAATTGAGAAAATTATTAAAAATAAAAATCACGATGGTAAAATAGGGGTTGATTGTGAAGGGTTGAAAATTCAGGGTTATATGTATTTACTAATGTTGTATCATAAAGAAATAAAAAAAAATTGTTTCTAAAATTGAAAAAAAAAATTTTTGGGGTGGATTACCCTTAACATTTAAGGGGATGAAAAATAGATGTTGTCCGATTCTCAGGCCTACCAAATATGGATACAAAATTTCATGAGAATCGGTCAAGCCGTTTCGGAGGAGTTTTACCACAAACACCGCGACGCTAGAATTTTATATACTAGAAGATAAGAATACCGGGGCTATTGCTAGAAAACACTGTGATAATTGGATTCCATGTTAATTCGCTTTCTTTTAATACACATTCTCAAGAGAATATTTTACAATAAAAATGGGAGATTTTTTACCGGACGCTGGCAACACTTCCACAATAATGTTTTATGTATTTTATATTTTGATTGAAACTCGATATTACGCTTTAATTTTCATAATTTAACGCAATATTTTGCTAATTTATACTATAAAATAAGTTATCAACCCTGAAAACACATATTTGTGGTCAATAAACTACAAAAACTGTCGTACTTACGCGTGAAAAGAGACACCGGCAATTTTCTGCTCACTATCGCTTCCATATGAAATTACACGACAACGTACCATTGTATAACCTTTGGCGTTATAATAGTATAAATTTCTCAGTCTTTTCACTATATTAGAATCGTTTTAACACACTAAAACATATAAAATTCGCAGATCCAACACAATGTAAACACGAACTGTCAGGTTTGTTTCGCAATTAAAGTTGCTGACCTTGAAAAAACTGGTTTCACACGATGAGACAGAAAATGTACTAGTTGCATCTTTGTCTTACGCATTCGTATTAAAATGTTCGCTCCCTTTCTTGTGTGAGTGAGAAAGAATCGTCACTTAGTCTATTAGTTTCTCTGTCTACGTAGACAGAAGATAAGGCATTAAGCTATGTTTAACGCAATGCAATGTTTAATTGAACGGACACTAAATCATTTTAGTATTTAATTAATTTCTATTAGAATCTTATTCTTATCTTATCTATTGTGTTTATTTAAAGTTTCATTCCATATAAGAAACAACTGTTCAAAATTGAAAACGTCAACAGCCATAAAAAAAATATATCTATTCATGTGTAAAATGTGCCAAACATTGTACACATCTGTCACTGGACTCACTGGTGTACATTTCTCATTGTAAATCTTAATTCTATTCTTGTTTTGTAAGTGTTTAGTATGTTACACTGTTGGTTGATGTGTATTATGATGTGTGTTAAGTAAATAAATAAAATATGGAATTTACTGGCAACACCTCATCTCATGTCAAAATTATCAAACGAACGAATGAAATGAACTTATTTCAATTCAGCTAAAGTTTCGCGGCAATAAACAACTATTTCGCTCGAGTTTTTGTTTGTTTACAATTTTTTGTTAATTGTCTTTATCGATTTTAGTGCCAAAGTTGTGCAAAGACTAGTCTTCTATAACTCTCATTAAGTAGTTTAAAATATTAATTCGAACAATGAACTTGGTTAGATATGAATCTTTTATTTCGTAATTTTTATAACCTTCAACATCGATTTACTATTACTTCAGTGCGAAGTAAAAATCATCTACTTTTACTAAGATTCAAAAGCGAAAATATGAAGTATTTGAACGTAGCTGAGAAAAATGATGCAGCGAAAAATATTGCAATGCATTTGTCTCGAGGAACTTCTAGAAGGGTTAGATAATTGTAAAGTGGTACTGTTTATTTAAATTGTAATAGAAATATAAATAAACATAATTTTCTTTATTTAGCGGGAAGGCCTGTCTCAATATAATAAAATATATGAGTTTGATGCTGATGTTATGGGTAATAAGTGCCAAATGACAATGACTTCAGTGTCTGGACATTTACTGGGATTAGAGTTTGTGGGTGCTTACAAGGGATGGCAGTCCTGCAACCCTGTAACACTATTTGATGCGCCAGTATTTAAATACTGCCCTGAAAATTATGAGAAAATTAAGGTAAATTAACATTATGTTATATTTTTGCAGTTAGCCATTTTTAAACCGATTAATCACATTAAATAATATTTCAATGCTCTACACATTTATGATAACATATTATTATGTTGAAAATATCTACTTTTTTTAAATAAAGTATTACTATACAATATTCTAATAAGACCTTTATGGTATAACTTGCAGAAAACTCTAGAAAGAGAAATAAGAAGTTGTCAAGGGCTCATCATATGGACTGATTGTGATAGAGAAGGGGAGAATATTGGGTATGAAATAATCCAAGTGTGTACAGCAGTGAAGAGCAACATCAATGTGTATCGTGCAAAGTTCTCAGAGATCACCTCTGTATCTGTGAGACGGGCTCTAAATAACTTGGAGCAACCTGACAAGAACATAAGTGATGCAGTTGATGTAAGGCAAGAGCTGGATTTGAGAATTGGTATGATTATAAGCATTCTTAGTTTAAAATTTAAATAATGGGTACTTAATGACCATTAAATTGAAAGACAAAACAAGACATTGAAAGACCTTTCAAAATCAGTATTATAGCCTAAATTAAAGTATGTACCTAATATTAAAGTAGTTCAGGCACATAAAACCACAACAGGATTGTCAACCGCCTTACATATAGTATTACAGGCACAATAAACCTAATCAGGATAGTCAATTCATTTGTCTGTTTGTTGACTTAAATGTCAAAACAATTAGTAAGCATTTCATAGTGGTTTTGTATTTATGAGAACCATGTTTTTTTCGTGATTAAATAAATAATTTTTATATATCCAGGTGCAGCATTCACAAGATTCCAAACACTTAGATTACAGAAAGTATTCCCTACCAAACTGGCTGAGAGTTTAGTGAGCTATGGATCATGCCAGTTCCCTACTTTGGGCTTTGTTGTTGAGAGGTACAGAGCTGTTGAGAACTTTGTTGCTGAGCCCTTTTGGAAGATAAAAGGTGAGAAGAAAGATATGATAGGTTGTCTGCACTGACTGGAGGTTTGAACATAAGTGAAATGTTAAAAAAATAAATTATTCTTCAAACATTTCATTGCACATCTGACCCTTAAGTAAGCTTGTATTGCATTGCAAAATTTCTCATTTTCAGTAAATCATACTATGAATAATTTAAGTGTTGATTTCTCATGGGAGAGAATACGCCTCTTTGATCGCGATGCGTGCCAAGTGCTTCATGATATTTGTACTGAGAACCCATTGGCAAAGGTGTGTGACGTCAAGACAAAACCCAAGTCTAAGTGGCGTCCTCTACCGTTGGACACTGTTGTAAGTACATATTTATATTCCTTCACTAATATTATAATGAGGAAAGATTTGATTGTTAGTTTGTTTGCATTGAATTGGCTCCAAACTACTTGACCGACTTGAAAAATTCTTTCACTGTTTGAAAGCTACACTATCTCCGGTGAACATAGGCTATATTTTATCCCCGTATTCCCTAGGGAACGGGAACTACGCGGATGCTTCTGCGGAATAGGAATAGTTCAACACTAGCAGCAGCTATTCCTAACAGGAAAATAAACAAGTGTCTTAAAAATGGTCTAAATGTTCCAGGAACTAGAGAAATTAGCTTCTCGGAAACTAAAAATAAGTGCCAAAGAAACAATGCGGCTGGCAGAGAAATTGTACACTCAAGGTTTCGTAAGCTACCCTCGTACTGAAACCAATGAATTTCCAAAAGAAATGAACTTAGGCCAGTTGGTGGGACTACACACGGTGGACCCAAACTGGGGCTCCTTTGCACAGGGAATATTGGACTCCGGAGGGCCCACGCCTCGGCAAGGGAACAAGAGTGACAAAGCACATCCCCCTATACACCCAACAAAGTACACAAACAGTAAGATATTATTAACTAATATAGAACTAGATATCTTGCGATCTATTAGATTTTTAAACTAAATTTTTGCGTCATATAAATCACATTTTTGTAATTTACACAATCCTAACTAATTTTATCAATGCGAAAGTAGCTCTGTCTGTCTGTCTCGCTTTTACGCTACAACTACTAAACCGATTTAAATGAAGACAGTCTAGAGCCTGAGAAAGGACATAGGCTACATAGGGTTTTATCCCGGGAAAATGGAAGATCTCCCAGTTACACGGGTGAAACCGCGGGGTGCTGTACTGTATATCTTGGACGATGTAATAGATGTTTTCTGTTACCTTTAAAATCAATAGAAAAAATAGTTTTTTTTTACTTATTTATATTATTAAATTTAATTTTGTTTGTCATGAAATAGGTTTATCAGGCAACGAACAACGTCTATACGAGTTCATAGTGCGTTCATTCCTTGCTTGCTGTTCAAAAGACGCTCAAGGGCAAGAGACCACGGTCAATATCGAAATTGCCAACGAAAAATTCTCAGCCAGTGGACTTATGATCACCGCACGAAACTATTTAGACGTCTACCCTTATGATAAATGGTCGTCAAAGGAAATTCACGTCTATGAAGTGAGTAATAATGTTGATATTTGATTGACTCTAGTTTTAATAAGTTAATAGTAATTAATAATGTTGCAGAACGGACAAACATTCGATCCAACAAGCATAGATATAGTAGACGGCAGTACGTCAGCTCCAAATTTACTAACGGAAGCCGATCTTATTGCTCTCATGGATAAACATGGTATTGGTAAGTTGTTAAATTCTTTTTTTCTAACAAATAATGCTAGTAACGCATTGGCAGCTCGCCACAGTTTGCCACATGCCATAAATATACCAAATATCTAATATATAAAATTCTCGTGTCACAGTTTTCGTTGCCATACTCCTCCGAAACGGCTTTACCGATTTTTATGAAATTTTGTGTGCATGTTCAGTAGGTCTGAGAATCGGACAACATCTATTTTTCATAGCCCTAAGTGATCACGGGAACGGGAACTACGCGGGTGAAACCGCGGGGCGCACATAAACTATATTTATTGTATATCGATATGTTCTCTCCTACATACTGTAGAGATACCATAGAGAGTTTCAAGATATCTTATATGCAGTGCTAGGTATATAGTGTCTTTATATTAAGAGATAACAAGTAACCAGTCCGTAAGTAAGGGAGATTTGATTACTCAGGTACCGACGCGACCCACGCGGAGCACATCGAGACAATAAAGAACCGCTCGTACGTGGCGCTCGCCGACGCCATACACTTCGTGCCGGGCCTACTCGGCATGGGACTTGTCGAAGGGTACGAATCTATTCATAAAACTTGAAATATCTTTTTGATTGCCTTATTAGTAGCTATGTACACTGATTTTCACACTGAAATATATTTATTAATTCAAATAGGCCTTCACAGGCACTTATAAAAATTCGACTCTAATGCTCAATTCAGAAGGTTGCTTTTGCTGAGAAGAGCCAGCAATAAATTTAGATTTGATTTTATATTTATTTCTATACAGTACTGTATTCTTAGAGCTTGTATCTCTGCGACCATACTAGGTCTATTGTGATCGCATGTATCTTATCATCTCTCATCTTATATTTATAATTTTTTTTTTAATCTTAAAATAGCATTTCATACCGGTAAAACTTGCTTAAAACTGGTCATGTAAAAAATATCCCATAATATTGATTTATATTGTTGTTAACAATTATACATACTTACATATATTCTGATACTGAAGGTACGATGCCATGGGGCTCAATATATCCAAGCCGCACCTCAGGGCGCAGTTGGAAGCCGATCTCAAAGCTATCAGTGAAGGGAGGAAGAACCCTCAACAAGTTTTGGCTGAACAAGTAAGTATTATATTTATATTGTTATCACTTTGTATTTAATTTGTTATTTTTCTTTTGGTGTATGCAATATAAAATATATTCTAATATCAAAATCGTTAAAAAATTCTCAAAACTATCATTACTATATTGATGAAATGGCCAAAAATACGTCTTGCATTTTGCATTGTTCTTCTCAGAATGTGCTTAGAAAAATAGCATTTATGTTATGCAAAGTGTTGGAATCAGCTAATAAGAATATGTAAGTTATGTTTCAGATAGCAAAATACAAGGAAGTGTATCTGCAAGTTACAGCAGAAGCGAACAAAATAGATAGTGCATTAGCGGAAAGGTTCAGTGAACGGCCTAATGAGTATATACCTGGTGCTGAAGCGTTACCTGCCAATATGCCTTCAGGTAAGCAATTTTTTTTATGGTGTTGATGCCTAATATTAGCTGTACGTATTAATTCAAATTTAGTTGCTAATAAAGAACGATCAAGCAAAATTTGTATCTAATTAAATTATGATCAAGTGATATCCATAAAGCAAATTAGACCTTATTCCCTCAGGATATGGATTTAAATTTCTCTATAGGATGAAGGTAGTGGATATAGTTTTTATTTATTTATTGATTTAGTTTTTCATTATTGTAGTCAGGCTTGGAATAAAATTGAGATAACAATGCACATAGGTACAAATTTATTGATTTATCTAAATATGGTGGTAGGTAATTCTTCTGTACACGTCATGTTTGCCACTTTAAACGGCTGTACCGACTAGTTTGTAAATTTTAATACGTTTCTGGATGGTTTGAAAACATGATTGGACCCGGTAGAAGAGTATTTTCTGCATTTGGTTAGATAGAACAAATGTAGTAAAATAAAAGTGATTTTTTCTATTCCAGTTTTTAAATGTCCCAAGTGTGGAACAGATATGGTGGTGCGACAAAAGAAAAATAATGCAGATGAATTCTATATAAGTTGTCTATCATTCCCTAACTGCAAGAATGCCGTGTGGTTCCCGTCTATAGTGAAATCTTTGCAAGTGCAGCCAGATTCTTGTTCTATAGTAAGTTCAATATTATTGTCAAAACCATAACATATTATGTGCTTGTAAAACTTCATCATTATCTAAGAAAACGTGTGAGTGTTCTTACTAGTGACTCCCCGCGGTTTCACCCGCGTACCCGGGAGAACTTCCATTTTCGCGGGATAAAAAGTAGCCTATATAGACATAGGCTCAAGAGTCTAGTCTATCTATGTACGAAATTTCATTTAAATTGACCCAGTAGTTTTAGGGTAAAAGCGAGACAGACACAGTTAATTTCGCATTTATAATATTAGTATAGACTAGCTTCTGCCAGCGACTTCGTTCGCGTGGAATCGTTTCTTTGGGCTAACTCTAACTTTAACCCGCGACTTCGTTCCTCGAACCTCCTCCTTTTTTTAAGTAATTTAAAAATAATCCTTATAGCATGATTTAGTATTCACGTGTGACGACGCGATGGCTTATTTCATCTATAACTTTGGTGTTTCTATACCGATTTCTATGGTTCTTTTTTATTAAATAGGTAATAATGTTAACTTTTTTAAATTAGGGATGAGTGAGAGTATTATAAACGTAAGAGTAAACAAATATAATCAGAATGCTCCGAACTGCTAAGCTATCAGGAGTTACACGTGTTATTCTGAGTCAACTATAAAAGATAGACATATGCTGTTGCAGGATATTTTTTAGTAAATTTTATGTAGAATATTTCCGTCATACATGATTTCTATGTAACTTTAACCATTAAGGCTGCACACGCGACGGAAGCTTAAAAAATGGAGTAACTTCTCCCGTTTTCCCAAAATTTCCCTTCACTACTCTGCTCCTATTGGTTGTAGCGTGATGAAAAGTATCCTATAACCTGCCCAGGAGTATGAAGAATAATTGTACCAAGTTTCGTTAAAATCCGTCCAGTAGTTTTTGTTTCTATAAGGAACATACAGACAGACAGACAGACAAAAATTTTACTGATTGCATTTTTGGCATCAGTATCGATCACTAATCACCCCCTGATAGTTATTTTGAAAATATATTTCATGTACAGAATTGACCTCTCTACAGATTTATTATAAGTATAGATATAGATTTGTTTTGTAATGAATGTTTTTTTCCAGTGTGGTCCCAATTACAAAAAGGTGAAGTTTGAATGGAGGAACAACTCTATAAGCCACTTGTATCCGCCTCCTTACACCACCTGCATTGGCTGTGACACATCCCTTCTAGAACTTCTTAGAATAAATCTTTCTAGCGTGAAACCTGTGGCCACAACACAGACATCAAACAATAATATTAATACGAATATTAGTCAAAATAATATTAACCGACAAAATGTTAATATTAGGCCTAATACCAATAATGCGAACAGACCAACTAATAACCCAAGGCCTAATACTGTAAATGTAATGCCATCAAGACCAACCCAAAGGCCTAATGTTGATAACCAGCCAAGGCAATATGTACCTCCACCCCCTACAAATAGGGTTCCAAATCCAACAAACACCAGTTTACCAACTCCAAGAAATTCCGGTAGTGCAGATGACAACAATGTTATGTGTGGATGCAATAAACCAGCTGTTTTGCTCACAGTACGGAAGCAAAATGCTAATTTTGGTAAGTATGACATTCATATCTCTATTATATAACTATTATATTCGATACAGGTATATCTCCGAGTGCCATAAAAGTTAAAAATAATGCCATTTTCACAGATTTAAAAAAAAAAAGATTTCATTTTAAGAAGAACAAAATTTTATATTTATTACTTAATTTATAATTTGACACACAGGCAAAAAATTCTACAAATGCCAAGAAATGGGAGGGTGCGATTTCTTTCTTTGGGCACCGGAATCTGAAAATGGGGTGGGTAATATAGATACCCCCCCTCAATCGAGTTCATGGGGTAATTCCCAACCGTCGACGAGTGGCGCCAACACCACGAGAGGCTGGGGCATCACCCCGAGCACAGACAGAGACAGCTTCCCGAGTAACGAAGACGGAGCTATGTGCAACTGTGGAGTACCGTGTAAGAAGTAAGTACTGACTTGTAATTTTTTAAAAAAAATTGGTTGCCTGTAAAGTCGGTATACGGGCGAAAGTTTTACGTGACAACGACTTTGAGTGGTAAAATAATTTTAATGTGTGTAGGAAGAAGGATGAAATAATAGTAACAATTTAAAACATAACGTCACGTAACGTGAGCGGAGCGTAACGCAGTTTCTTGAAGTGTCACCCGGCAAACCAATTTATAAGACGTTGTCACGTCAAAAACTTTTATACCACAAGGGTGGCAAACAGGCATACGGTCCCACCTGATGGGAAGCGGTTACCGTAGCCTATGGACGCTTGCAACACCAGAGGCGTCACTCACGCGTTGCCGACCCTATAAAAAAGGGAGCAACTGTATAGGCAGTGAAAGGGACAAAGGGCAATGCACGTCGAAGGGCCAAACAGGCATCACTCCTGCACACCCCTACGACGCTACTCCATCCCTGGTCCCCTCACTGCCGCTACAGGGTCTCCTCATGGAGCTCTGGCTACCTTACTCACCGCAGGAACACAACACTACATGTAGAGTTATTTGGCTGCGATCTTCTGTAAGGTGGAGGTACTACCCCAGTCGGGCTGCTCCAATTTCGAACGGACGAATCCGTTGCGCCCTACCTCCTTGAAAAAAAATTCTACCGTCTTCAGTATTAAGTCAGGAAAAATAATAAGCGATTAGAATTATCTAACCAATGTGATAACAGTAATAAACCTAACTTACCTGTATAGTATCGTTTTTAAATAAATTTTTATGTTACAGGTTAACAGTACACAAAGAAGGTCCAAATAAAGGCCGATCGTTTTACGGATGTCCAAAAGATTTCAATGATCGTTGTAATTTTTTTCAATGGGCTGATGCCGCTCCTACAAGCGGTAAGTACTTTATTTTTGTTCAATAAATGTTTCTGTTACCTAATCATTCACCCTCAGAATAATGGACCTTACATAATTTTCTATTCGATCTGTTTTCTGTCAAAATGTTAAATTTTATATATAGATTGTCAAAGATAAAACCACAAACAACCCATTTTTTTATTTGTTGTATTGTGTGCTGTGTGACAAAAATATAATTCTCTGCAGACTGGGGTGCACCCAGTACTACAAGTGGGCGAGGTCGCGGGCGAGGCGGCGGGTCCGCACGAGGTCAGGGCGCAAGTTCCTCCGACACTGGCAACACTCGAGTACGCAAGTGCGGACATTGTCGACAAGAAGGCCACACTAGAAACCGATGTCCAAATCTCAACTAAATTGTTCAACTCATCGAGCATGTAACCAATAGAGTAGCAATAGTGAGTCATTTGTTTAGCAACGCATCAATGATTTGTCACGTATAACCGGTATAACTAACAAACCACGCTCGATCTAAAACAGTACCCGACCAATAAGAGACCTGTGTGTACGTCTAGTGCAACACTTGACCTTGAGTCGGCCAATCAGAACGCAGGGGCCGGCGCAGCGTTTGGGCGTATTTTATTTTCTAACAAAACTGATAACAGTTCTACTCTATTGGTTACATGCTCGATGGTTCAACTATATCTGTCAAATATGTGCCTTTGTGATAGAGTATTTAATTGTGATATGTTGGTATATAAGAGAAAGTGTTGTTACATTAGTAAAGTTTTTATATTTACGTGAATTGTTTTATTTATTGGGTTGGGTGAAAAAAAAGTTCATGGTGCCAGTGTCAACCCGAAAACTTCGTTATGTCCATTGTTTTGTAATGGAATATGGTCACTGAAACTATTTAAATTATTGTACTTATTAACAGTTCATACAAAAAAAAATACCAAATTCGTGAGAGATAGGTACCTACCATAAAGACGTATTTCTAATACGTCTTTATGGTATGGTAGTTTAAAATATATTAAGAGGAGAAAATATACAAAAATAAATACAAGAATCATAGTTTACTTAATATTTAAACAAAACAAATTATGTAATTAGGAAGACTAAGTACTCGTAATAGCTCGCTACCATCTCTTTTTATTACTTTTCTGTTTCAATGACCCTAAGCTTTGCGCTCGTTGTATCTCAGCCTGTTCGGCCTCCACCGTTTTATCAGTCATCATATCCAATAGTATTTCGAATTTTAGTCGTAACATGTTATTTTCCTCTTCCAGTCTTTCTAATTCACTCTTGAGACGAATGTTTTCTTTGTGTGCTGCACCCGATTTACCCGATGCTGTATAAACAACAGAATAATAAATAAGGTCTACTGTTAAGAGAGTAGATTAGAGCTAGAGATATCACCCACCATTGATAGCTAGTTTTGTGATATAAGCTCAAGATCTAGTTTATTAGATATCCGACTACACTGGCCAAGCAAGTAGTAAACCTACTATGATTGTGCCTAAGTAGGAACGTCGGATTTCCATTGGCAATAGTTTAACTCCCAAGAGCTTACCCGGAATCCACTGCCCTTCTTCATAAGATAATTCAAAGTCTCCCAGTTTCAGCTTCAAAGGTCCCACGTCTATAGATAATTCTTTCGACGCATAATCACTACCAAATTCGTTTTTTATCACAGATGTGTCTTGCCTTCTCACCGGTATTGTTTTTGGCGAGAATTTATTATTAAATAAAGGCATTTTAGAGCGCACACTTTCTGTCACATGTGCTGTGTTGTGACAATAGTTGCCATGGCAACGAAGTTAATATAATTTATACGTTAAAGTTCCGTTCAACTAGGGGAGCATATTTCAACGTAAAAAAAACCTTCTATATTCTTATAATATCGAGGTTCTATATTCTTAAAATATAAACAAGTAACTGGGAAATATTATAAATAATTTATAGGGTGAATGAAAATAAACAGAAAATTTATGATGAAATAAAGTTTAATACTGTCACTTGAGATAAGTTAAAATCAGTAAATAAATTAATTTAAAAATAAGTATGTATAAAGTTAATACAAATTGGACAGAATATGTTGTAAAGGCACGTTAAACGGTGCATTTAAAAATATAATAAGACCAAAAATTATTGCTTGTTCTTATTGCGAGTAAATGGGCAGTGTAAAATCTGCTAAATTTATGTGTTCAGTCTATACAACATCACAGCTGGAATGATAAAGATCACGGATCCTATGGAGTAGGTAACTGCTGCGCCAAAGCCCCAGTACACTGAAATGATAAAAATATTTATTATGATATCAGCCGAATTTGTATCTATATAAGCGTATGATGATACAAAAGTAGGTATAAATAAACAACTCGAGATAAGTAACTGAGATATTTGAGAGATAACCCAATTGTGTACGATTTTGAAATTAGGTATTTGTACCAAATAAAACCCGCATATGAGAAAATGAAAGTTACGATATTTTCAATCGCTTAGGATATTCTTTTCATGTTTTTTTGGAGATTTAAAAAATTAGGTTATCAATTTAAATGTTTAATATATTTTCATTATGTGGGTCATAACATTGTTTTTGTCTGAAAGGGGTTTTTCATGAAGAATAATTACGTCAATACCTACCATGGGCGGACCTATGTATGGGCTTTTTGGGCTGTAGCCCAGGGCCCCGTGGGTAAACAGGGCCCCAGCCCCTGTTAAAATATGCGAATATGGACAATAACATTAATATAAACAAATTATTTACTGTCTTCCTTTTTTCCAATTCCTCGACAAAATATCAATGAATTGGTTCCAATCAGGCCCCAAGTATTGTTAGCCCAGGGCCCCACAAACTTAACTTAATAACGTACCGGTTGGGTAACTGGATTGCCATCTTACACAAACATTTGTGTCATGTGTCGGTAGTGGTCGAACGTTCAGGTCGATGGTCAAGGGTAGAGAGTTGGGAGGCAATTTTAATTTTTTGGAAGAACAAGTAGGTCTAACACCTATGATAACGTTTACACCCTTAGGTCCGGCGCCCACGGGTGGCATCGTATGGCAAGGTATTATTAATTAACCGCGATATTGTTTTTGTATTCACGGTCTTCAACATTGGGCTTACGCGAACAAGTCTAGCGCAGAGGGCTCTCAATCAGAGTGAACCGGGTTATTGGTGGATGTCGGTGGGTGGATGGGTGGTGGTTACATGGTTGTGGGTGATGCACCGCCATCGACGTCATGCACGACACCGCGAACGTAGCTGAGGCGGCGAGCAGCGGTCCGGCGGCGCGGGCCAGCGCGCCGAGCGAGCGCAGCGCGCCCAGCACCGCCCCGCGCGCCGCGCCCGGAGCCAGCGCCGCCGCCATCGACGTCATGCACGACACCGCGAACGTACCTGAGGCGGCGAGCAGCGGTCCGGCGGCGCGGGCCAGCGCGCCGAGCGAGCGCAGCGCGCCCAGCACCGCCCCGCGCGCCGCGCCCGGAGCCAGCGCCGCCGCCATCGACGTCATGCACGACACCGCGAACGTACCTGAGGCGGCGAGCAGCGGTCCGGCGGCGCGGGCCAGCGCGCCGAGCGAGCGCAGCGCGCCCAGCACCGCCCCGCGCGCCGCGCCCGGAGCCAGCGCCGCCGCCATCGACGTCATGCACGACACCGCGAACGTACCTGAGGCGGCGAGCAGCGGTCCGGCGGCGCGGGCCAGCGCGCCGAGCGAGCGCAGCGCGCCCAGCACCGCCCCGCGCGCCGCGCCCGGAGCCAGCGCCGCCGCCATCGACGTCATGCACGACACCGCGAACGTAGCTGAGGCGGCGAGCAGCGGTCCGGCGGCGCGGGCCAGCGCGCCGAGCGAGCGCAGCGCGCCCAGCACCGCCCCGCGCGCCGCGCCCGGAGCCAGCGCCGCCGCCATCGACGTCATGCACGACACCGCGAACGTACCTGAGGCGGCGAGCAGCGGTCCGGCGGCGCGGGCCAGCGCGCCGAGCGAGCGCAGCGCGCCCAGCACCGCCCCGCGCGCCGCGCCCGGAGCCAGCGCCGCCGCCATCGACGTCATGCACGACACCGCGAACGTAGCTGAGGCGGCGAGCAGCGGTCCGGCGGCGCGGGCCAGCGCGCCGAGCGAGCGCAGCGCGCCCAGCACCGCCCCGCGCGCCGCGCCCGGAGCCAGCGCCGCCGCCATCGACGTCATGCACGACACCGCGAACGCCGTCGCTACACCCCCAACATACACAACTTCTTACTTATATTACACAGCATAGGTATTAGCTTCCGACCGGGTTGTTACCATTCTCATAGTAATAAGGGGATAAGATATAGCCTATGTTACACTTAAATAATGTAGTTTCACGTTGAAGAATAAATTTATTGACATCGGTCCAGTAATTGTCAAAACAAACATTTTTTTTTCCACTTTAACGTTCTGTTAAATGCGTAAAAGCACACACACATTGAGGACAAATTTCCGGAATAAACTGTAGAAATAATATAATGTAATTATCTGTTCAGTCTACAATACTAACAATGTTTGTCGCATCGAACTCGCTACTGGTCCTTCGAGCCGAGACAAAAACATAAAATCATCAAATCGACGTAAACATACCCAGGGCGAATAGCACGAGGCCCGACCAGAGCCACACGACGGGGTTGAACAAGGGCGGGTGTGTCGTGGCGGCGAGCGCGACGCACAGGAAGGCGGGCGAGGTGAGCGCCAGCGCCGCGCGCGCCGCCCACTCCGCGCCGCGGGGACTCAGCCGCCGGGACGCGCCGCCTTGCAGCACCGCCATTATTAAACCTGACCCCAGACGATTACAATTAACTTAAAATTTATTGAGCTCTCGTAACAAAGATCAATGCAAAGAGAAACAACGAGGTTAGTCAAAATAATAAACTTTAATAATAGCCCACGTGCGAATCTTATATTAACTTTATTATGCATTAAATCGAAAATAATAATTAATAGGTCCTACTGTTTAATATTTCATTTGTTGGTAGATACATCAACAAGCTTTTTAGTGAGAATAGGATAAAAATACTCCAAACATTAGATAGATACCATTTAGATACTAGACTTCCTCACCAGGTACTTTTCCCGTTATGTTACCCAATTCAATAGGACAATACATTAGAAATAGAATTGTAATGTTAGTAATCGTTTATTGCTTACCTATAACTAGAAACATTTTCCCTTGTTGCATTGCAGTATACCCGAAAGTGTGATGCGTTAGGAATGTGAGCGTATATTCGAGTCCAGAGTAAATGAATAAATACAGAAAATAAATCAGTCCTAATTTAGAGAGCACTTTATTTTGATGCTCGGTGAGGTTTTTTACAGCTGTGAATTTTAGTAAATGCAAAGGAGAAACGAAGTCCACCGCTTTAGACAGAGACAATGACAGAGGTGTTCTTTTATCCTGGAAAATACATATTTATAAGATCACTAGATCTACTTGACAGTTTATCAGTTTCATATACATAATTGATATACATATAACAAACCTTAGGTAATGTCTCAGGTATACAAAATAGTACTAGTGCTATATTGGCAAGTGAGAGAGTGAGAGCATAGAAAGCAGGTTTTTCGCCCCACGATCCTGAAGTATTATCAGTGTTTATGGCAAACCATGCGCCTGCAAGGGGACCCACAATAAATCCTACTGAAAACGCCAAGCCTATTAAAGCCTGAAATGGATACAATATCAATTAATATTCCGAATAACGATACCTACCAACAAATTTTATCTAAGTGGTTTTGCCACATGAAATTTATGCAAATATTAAGTAGATATATAACAATCAACAGTGTTGTTTTTGTATAATGTAGCATATTAAAACATCTGTATATAACAATGTATAAGTATGTAATATTTATTCAGCCTTTTCATTGTATTATTTATCAAACTTGTACTTAAATGTATGGTAGGTAGTTAGGAACATATAAAAGGAAAATAAATAAATACTAATTTTTGAATGACTGGCTCCTTGGCCTGGTGGCTAGTGAAACTAACTCTCAAGAACCTGAATTATTATTGAAGTTGTACTCATAATAATAAATACCTATATCATAATAGTAAACAAATTCGACATATTGAAGTTTTTTTAAAACATCTGAATATTGTTTCCTAAATTACTTACCTACTAATATTTATAAGTAGTAAATGTGTAATAAAACATCAGGACAGATTTTCTTAGAACATATCTTAGATCATGATAAAGCTTTTAAAGTACAAAACAGCATGATAATAAGTCCAGTGAGCAATATTTACCATTCCTCTAGCTCTTGTTTTTTCATTGGAAGCATCAGTGACTATGGCCATGCTGAGGCTTACATTGGCTTTGCTCAGCCCACCAATAAATCGAGCTAGTACAAATATACTGAATGTACTGGCACAACTCCATAGTGCGTGAGAAAGGGCTATTCCTGTCTGAAAATTAATAAAATTTTACTTTCTTAAACTTACCGTTACTTAGTTAGGTACTACATTTAGAAATAATTGAATAAATATTAAAAAGGTATTACAATTATTCCACTGCTACCATAAAAAAGTTATTCTGTTTAAAATTAATTGTAGTAATAATTCTTTAATTGCCCAATTGAGTCATAATTTATTCCGAATAGCATTTAAACAAGAGGCTGCAGTAATTGTTTGTAGTTGTAATAAAGGAAATAAGTATTTTCTACTTTAAACCTTGATACTATAATTGATATAGGTACTTACACAAATAAACCCATAGTTTTATACAAAAAGATTATATAAAATTAAAATAAAGTACCTAAACTCAGAACAGAATTTTTTTTCTTTGTCCAGTCTACAGCTTACTGTTTTTATTTTCTCTAACATATATAGGAAAGCTTACTAACATATGACTTTAATCAGTTATTTCTCATAATTGAGTATTTTAGAATATTTTTAGATACAAGAATACATAAATTAGTTAAAAAATTCACAAAATGTATTGTACCTACTACCTATAATATATTACATTTTCAATAGGACATCACTTTAAAGATATCACCGGGACAAGATAACAATATAATACAAGTTATCTAGATCTAGTATGATAAGATCTTGGAATATGGATAAAACAGTAAGTTGTTTAAATGTTTCATATGTATTAGATATTCAAAACTTATACTTACCAAACAAATTAGAAGCATTGGCTTCCTTCCATATGCATCAGACATACTACCAACAATGGGACTTGTTAAGAATTGTAGAAAACTATACATTGAACCTAAAGCTCCACCAAATAAAACTGATGCAAATCGATCCGGAGTGCCTGTCCACTTTTGAAAATTCTGCACCACTTTTAATAATGAGGCATATAAATTATTCCCTTTGCCCTCTTCTTTATCATAATATTCGAGAAGAGACGGCAAGAGCGGCAGGATCATCGTAAAAGCCAGCAGGTCCAATAGCAAGGATATGAATACCAGTGCGATGATTTTAGATGACGATTTTTTAGAAATGTTTTGTTCAGTCTCGATGTAGTTTTCTGATACATCGCCTCCATCAACAGTCTTGATTAATCTTTTTCTTACATCTCCGTTACCCTGTTGGAGGTCCTAAAACCAGTTATAAATAAGTAAAAAAGAGAAAACAAAATTCTTTAATTTACTTTTACAGAGATAAATTTTATGTATTTACCATTGTTGTGCTTTTCTTTTAAACAAATAGTTTCACAATTATGATAGTTATTTATCAATAAGGAACCACACATTTAATAAATTAATTTTGATGTAGGAAATAAAATAAAAAAGCATTAATTTAAACTTTCACTTTTGTCCGCAAAGTTGTTTGGTTTGTGGATTGTGCCTTCACTTCACTCAGCACTTCTCTTTGGCAGACTGACTGATTCCGAGTTCCGTTCCGAATGACACTGACACTTTGTGTGTGAGGCAGACAGACAGACAATTGGGTTGGTTGGTGTACTTTTATAGTCTATACTTTGAGATTGATAGACTGATGTAGTTAGTTGTACTTGATGTGACTACTATGGCTTCTGTTACATGGTTACATTAAATCAGTGAATGAGTAATAGATCGAAGATCGACTGACTAGTACTACTACTAGCACAACACTACAGCCTATAGTATTTAAAATTTAAATTCTCTTTGTTTTTCTTTAGTCTATACTCCATGCGGTTGGTGACGCCATCTTGATTGGTAGAATTCGCGTTGTTTTTATTTCGTGAGCTTCGTTTAAATCAAGAAGTTTCTAGCGTTTAACGAGATAATATGGGCGAAGACAAAGGTTATTAGTTACTAAAATATGTCTTATATTCTCTGATTATCATGTTTCCGTTACTCATAGTTTCCGTTTTTAGCTGAACGTAGACGCAGATCTCGCTCGAGGGACAGGGAAAGGCGACCGCAGCGATCGAGGTCCCGGTCACGAGAACGGAACCGTGAAAAGAAAAGGGCTAGTAAATCTAAGTCTCCTACTAACAAGCGATCTCGCCGCCGTAAGCCTTCTCTGTACTGGGATGTGCCCCCGCCGGGCTTTGAACATATTACGCCGCTGCAGTATAAGGCTATGCAGGCAGCCGGTCAGATCCCGGCAAACATTGTTGCTGACACACCTCAAGCCGCCGTGCCAGTTGTGGGCTCCACGATAACCCGACAAGCACGACGATTATATGTGGGCAACATACCCTTTGGTGTTACTGAGGAAGAAACCATGGAGTTTTTCAATCAGCAGATGCATCTTTCCGGCTTGGCGCAGGCGGCTGGCAATCCCGTCCTCGCATGTCAAATTAACTTGGACAAAAACTTTGCATTCCTTGAATTTAGATCTATTGATGAGACTACACAGGCTATGGCTTTCGACGGTATCAACTTCAAAGGGCAGAGTTTGAAAATTCGACGTCCACACGACTACCAACCGATGCCTGGAACTGAGAATCCAGCTATTAATGTGCCAGGTTAGTTTCAATTTATATAAAAGTACTAATTTTATTGGCTTCAGTTTAAAAACTTCAATAGTTTGCAGTCTTATTTTTCTTATGATCATTCTCATAATTTAATTTGTTAGACTTGGGAACTTAAGATGATATTATACTATTTTGTTATATATACTAATCTAAAATTTATACTTTTCAGCTGGTGTTATAAGCACAGTAGTTCCAGATTCTCCCCACAAAATCTTTATCGGTGGTTTGCCCAATTATCTGAATGAAGATCAAGTAAGTTGTTATATATACTGTATATAATTACTGTATGCATTTCATATCTGTTACATTAATTGTAAGAGGTCTAAATATTTGCCATGATTAACTTAATAGTTAAATCATTTGACTATTTAATTTATAATATTGTCTAAAACATCTTTGGGTTTTAACTTAGAGACAAAACAAAATATTTGATGACAACAAATAACCTCATAAATAATTTTACTGTACACAGTACAGATTTTTTTAAATTGTTGCATTTATGTAAATCCTTCTCTTTTAAAAATAGTCATTATTACCATCAATTGCCAAATATTTATATGCCGACTAAATGCCAAATAAATTTCAACCTGATATGCCAAATTATATTTTCCAGGTACCCAGTACCCAGACCACACAAATGAAAGAGTACATGTTTGTTTCATTGTTAACACTTTTTTTAGTTCCAATTTCAAACCTTGTTTTTAGGAATAAACATGTTACTACACCAAAACCGCATAATACTTGAAATCTAAATCAAAATGTTTCTTAACAATGAAGACTTGCTATCATAGTTCCCTTTATAAAAAATCATAGGTAGGACAAAAACGAAATATGTAGACAATTCCAAGACTAGATTCCCTTATAAAGGAGCAGTTCCCATAGGTAGCAATAGTGCCGCAACTATTTCAGGGCGAGATTCAACAGTTGACAGGGCTACGGTGGAGCATGCAGTGAGCCGCGTTATGTTTTGGTCCGTTTCAGGTATTTTCACAGGTACCTAGCAGGGGAGAGCGTGCGCGCTTCACGCTCTATATATTCTGAAACAACTCACTGATATAGTTTGCTTTCTGCCCCTCCCTAGCTTAGATTTGGCACATTCGCGGCCCGCGTGTCACTGTTGTCTCTCATTCTCACCTATACGTCTTGTACTTGAATGAGACGTCGGCACTTCAAGGCAAGTCTCCTCCATTCACATCTGATTCTAACATGCGGCTAGATACAGGTCAGATAACATAAAATTTTTATGTTTGCTGCAATTCACTAAGCAAATATTTATGGGAACTAAAAATTGAGAGCAAAACTGTTGAAATGGCAAATTACAAATACAACTATTTATTTATTTAAAAGAGAAGTACATGGAGAGGATTTTATAAATTTTTGTGCTTATTGAGTTTTGTGGGAAACAGGTTAAAGAACTGCTGATGTCATTTGGCCAGCTTCGAGCTTTCAATTTGGTCAAGGACTCTTCCACTGGGCTTAGCAAGGGCTATGCCTTTGCTGAATATGTTGACATCTCTATGACAGACCAGGTATGTAAGAGTTTGCTCAATGGTAATTTTGTGTTCCTAAGGCACTGACTGATAATATCGTATAATTTTATTTTAGGCAATAGCAGGACTTAATGGGATGCAGTTAGGCGATAAGAAACTGATTGTCCAGAGAGCCAGTATTGGAGCTAAGAATTCCACTTTAGGTAAATAAATTACCAATTAAAAATACTTATATTGCTTATAAATATGACTATAAGATATCTAATGCAATAATAATGTTGTATTTGTTCAGCAATGACTGGCGCTGCTCCAGTACAATTGCAAGTAGCGGGATTGACGCTTGCGGGCGCCGGCCCGCCCACCGAGGTGCTCTGTCTCCTCAACATGGTCACTCCGGACGAACTACGTGATGAAGAAGAATATGATGACATACTTGAAGACATCAAGTCAGTATACTACATATTAAAACTTATTTTTTCAGGGTGGAAGGCAAAAATGAAATGTAACAAAAACTTATAGGTATGTTATTATTAATGCATACATGCTTTTTCATTTGTAGGGAGGAGTGCAACAAGTATGGATGTGTACGCAGTATAGAAATCCCAAGGCCTATTGAAGGTGTTGAAGTACCAGGATGTGGAAAGGTATGCAACTATTCAAATATAATGTTTAACTACTATTTAAGTATTTTTTTATACTTGATCAATATGAACATACTAAAGTACTGTATCATGATGTAATTCTAATTATTTTCATCATGGTGTAATATTTTAAAATTCTAATTATTTGACAAAAATCAAATACTTGTAAGCTAATGTTTGTAAAAATATTATCTGCAATCGAATTATGCACAGCTTTATGAATTATATGTTAACCTTTCGCTACCGATTTTAACACGGATATTTTCATTTGTTTGCAGGTATTTGTAGAATTCAACAGCATTGCCGATTGTCAGAAAGCGCAGCAGACCCTCACAGGTCGTAAGTTCAGTAATCGCGTCGTCGTCACATCGTACTTCGACCCAGACAAATATCATCGCAGAGAATTTTAACAGATTTTATTAAGTAGGAGTACCTCTATTTCCCTTATTCCTTTGTCATACTGTTTCATGTATACAATCTCTTATGTGACATGTTACATTTTAGTGAATGAATTTAATATCCTTGCATCTTGATTATAATGTATTAACAACTCAATAAAATAAATTATCATAATTAAAATGTTTTTTATTCGTTAAATATTAAAAATAAGATTAGTTAAAACATGAAAAACAACATATTACAATATTTTTAATATTGCTACAGGAAGCCTATGTAGCAAGATAATAATATTTTTTAATTATTATTCAATCAATCTAAAACTAAAAACAAATGTGTACTTCAAATACGTATTTTGAACATTTGTTCTATACTTGACAATAACCAACTTAAAATTAACTTAATGAAGATCCCGGTAACTAAACGTCTTGTTGCATTGCCGGTTGGTACGTATTCAGCGAGCCTGTCTGCGATGACAGGACGATCTTTCTCATCGCCACGTACAGAACACCGCCAATGAGCAACATGCCGATGCCGGCCATCAAACTGATCGCCCATGCGGGAACTGCATTACCACCTTGAACATTAAACAAAAATAAAACATTAGGGGTTATGATATGTGCGGGTAATTAAGTCGTTGTTATGAAAAGTGTACATGGTAATGAGACTAATTAGAAACAAGCAAAACTTGAGAATCGAATAAAATTAGGGTCATATTAGAGTAGGTTTATTTAGTCCCTGTACTAGATGGTAAGTCCATTACTAATGCTTATTCCAGCACTGAATTAATTAATCTATACTAATATTATAAAGAGGAAAGATTTGTTTGTTTGTAACGAATAGGCTCCGAAACTACTGGACCGATTTCAAAAATTCTTTCACCTTTGGAAAGCTACATTATCCCCGAGTAACATAGGCTATATTTTATCCCTGTATTCCCACGGGAACGGGAACTACGCGGGTAAAACCGCGCGGAGGCAGCTAGTTAACAATAAACTACTTACGATAGTATGTGCGGGTCATAACCCGTCTTCCTCGAAGGATTTTTCGTCTAGCTTCAGTCTCTTGTGCGAGCGTGCTTAGAATAACTGGAATGAAATTGTTTAATTGATTATGTACGTATACATATCCTAGTAAACGTAGTCGCGGATTATCCATAACACAGCCTATTCAGCTTTATATGATTCATAATGTAGTACCTATAGTTATGAAAGCCTTGTATTATACCTGTACCTGCTTATTCACCACGTAGCAGGAGTGCTATGTTGTGAACAAGTGAGTAGGTAGGTACTTATATTTGGCTTTAGTTTGTAAGATTCCCCACTAATGGTACCTTACTAATTTTATAAATGTTTGTATATTTGAGACAATCACGCTGCTAGCCCGCAGTATACCAAGCACAAAGGATAAGGTACTTACTTATCTATATAATACGAATATACATTTGTTGTTGTTGAGAGATAAAAACATTAAATTATGGTAGGTACTTTACTTACCCAAAACGACTGCTAAGTAAAACCATATCGATTTCCTTTGTGCCATTCTTAAACACTTGCACTGTTTTCTCACTATTCAATTATAAACCACTATGCAATTAGGCAAATCAAATGACACACTAAACCACAGGAGCAGGGTGTGTTCTGCGCCGCGGGTTATTATCAGTTGTAGATAAGATAACATTCTTACTTCGGTAGATTATTTTCCAAGCTTCGTACTGGCTGTAATTTGTGGATCAGAGAATGACTCAATTACGTAGAATTTACGTACTATGTAGGACGTTGATACCTTTCAGGATATGAAAGATTGAACGCGATGAGTTTACTAGGTATAATCTCCACTATGTTAGGAAATTGTTAGTTATGACAAAACTGAAATATTGAATGTATATTACGTAAAAAAATACCATTTGCTATTAAATACATATTTTATTCATTCTAATAATCTACTTAAACACCTAATTATCATTACATGGGTTAAACTAATTGCCTTTGAATATATCTTTCAAATTGGCTTCAGCTAAAACCTTGGCAGTAACAGAATCTGGGTTTTGGGGTGTAATTTTTGGGACTTTTTGTGTCTCTTGTTGCCGTTCAATACCAACTGCCGTTACAGACTTCTCAATCAGTTCATTCTCTGGAACTCCTTCAGCTTCTAACTTAACATACTGTTGTAATAGCCTTTTAGTTTGCGTTTCCGAATTGGGATTGAGCATATTGACAGCGGCTAAACCTTGGCCTTGTGTGTGAAATTTTCTATGGAAATAAATATTAGAAATTAATAACTAATTAAATATACCTAAGTTTTACTGCAAAAGGTACTTAAGTAGTACTGTACTTACGCTCTAATAACATCTTCTTTATACAGTATTTGTCTAATGGGTTTTACTTCAGGTTTTGGTCTAGCAAATTTGGGCTCAGTAATAGGTGGAAATGCTTTGTATATGTCGAACCAAAGTGGTCTATCGTCGGGTTTAATGGCTCCGCGAGTGACAAGTCCTTCTACTCTGAAAGCAAAAGGTACAATCGGTCAATATCTTGGGACATTTTTCACACGTCGCCAATGTGATTACAAATTAAGGATAGCTTGTAATCAGATACCTATACTACTACGAACGTATTATATTTATACTAACATCCGCCCCGCAGTTTTGATCGAGTATCCGAAAGACATAAATTATTTCCGGGATAACATGTAGTATAACAGTTAATAATAAAGCGAAGGTTATGTAGATAATTATTTAATTTAAAGGTACATCAATTAAAATCAAACATTAGAATATTAACAATTGTAATTGAATCAAAATTAAGAGAAATTAAAAATCGTTTTGCATAGCATGAAAAATAGTTCTTCGCAAAGTCTCCCATCCATTTCGTTTGGTTTCCGACACCAATTTTAACTGTAATTTTTTAATATCCTCTTCTAGCTCATTTGCCAGTTTATCTGTATCTGCTCTATGATCTGCTTCCATTTCTTCACATCTAGCAAAAAATATATTTTTTTCAGGCATATATAATCAAACCATGACAAAAACTTAGTGGGTATTGAAAGGGAATAACAAATGAATATAATATATAATGTGTATTGTTATTAAGATTTTCATAGAATTACTATTACTAATATAATTATAATCTACTAGCTGCCTCCAGGCGGTTTTACCTACGTAGTTCCGGTTCCCGTGGGAATACAGGGATAAAATATAGCCTATGTTACTCAGTGATAATGTAGTTTTCTAATGAAAAAAAGAATTATTTAAATCGGTCCAGTACTTTTTGATTTTATTTGTTACATAAAAATATACAAATCTTTCCTCTATATAATATTAGTGTAGATGTAGATTTATATGCATCAAATATTATGCATATTACAAAATCTGATCCCAAATATTTAATTTAGATACATACTCTTTTTTATATGATGTATGTATTTCTTTTAGAGCCTTGAGTTTTTGTTTATGTGCATTAGTTGCTTGTTGAATGCATTTAATGAGTGCCCCTGTGAGATGCTCTAACTTCTGCTCATTATCTTTCATAGCATTGTAATCAGCCTCCAATTGATTTAACACTTCGGAGAGACTCTTGAGTAAATTCTCATTTCCTTGTTTCCTGCAATATAATATTTGTACAGATAATACCAAATAAATTACACTATTTTTACGATTAAAATTTTATGTGCATGTATTGGTAACATACCTTGCCTCCAATTGCTGGCCCATAACAGCCAATACTTTTTGCCGAGACTCCTTACAGTCTTCAAGATTTGATTCTAGTTTCTTTTTCTTGGCACTAACTTGGTACTGCCCTATCAGTTTTGAGATATCCTGTTCTTCTTCAGTAGGTTCAGGTCTTTGGCGCTTTGACGTTTTTTTATTTTTAGGAGGAGAATCTTTTAAATATTGTGAATTGTTCATGAATTCACTTATTTCTTCAGTTATGAATTTAGATTTGGCAGATTTTTTCAATGAAGACATTTTAAGTTGTCTTTTCTTGACGATGTATGGATGGATATTCTATTCTAAGACTTTCCAAATGAAGAATTTCCTTTTGCCGCGAAAAACATATACTGATAGAATTCATTTCCCGCTCGACTTAATGCTTAATTTATTATTCGAAATTTAAAAATATGTACATAATATAAAGAATCAATTAAACAACTTATTAATCAAATTAAAAACTTTCAATTTCAATTTATAAACGACAAGACAGTGAAAAATAGTATCCTTACAAAATTCCTACATAATATATATTTTTAATAAATTATTTGAATTAACTTACCGACTGAATATAGTACCAATTCGCTCCAATCTACTACTGGCCATTTTAATATATGAAAATAAGTTAATACAATTTAAATTCCTTTAAAGTATTTATTTTGAACTTAATCTGAGAATTTTAGGTTATTTTGACATTTGACTTGATCAACATATAAATAGAATAGAATAGCTAACGGACCACAGACTTCATCTAAAAAAAGTTGTATTAGGTATTAGTTTATCCAATATCGAAATATATGAGTGGCTAACTACAAAATTTTCAGCTGGTCGTGGGTTAGATTTTTACAGTTCTACCCAGGAAAAATATTTATGTGCATTACGTCTATTGTATTTAATAGTAGTTTATGTGTGATCGCGATTGTTTTAAGAATTTATTATTTTATTTTACCCAGTGATTTAATCATGAATCAGCTTTACTAATTTCATCCTTTTGAATTTTTTCCTTTTCTCCTTTGTAAAAGTTATATTACAAATCAGTAATTTACAATTTTAATTATTTCAGCATGCATATATTTCTAAATGATGTCGTTAACCTTAATTCGTTTGAATATTTCTTAGGGTTCTATCAGATTAAGTGCTCGTGGTCCAGCGTTTGAGAGGTCGTTTTAACGTTACATAGATATAGATACAGGAGGTGGACGCGGAACGCTTGAACGCGTTATCGCTCTCTGCCTGATATAACCCTTAAGATCATTCCAGAACAATTGCTATTACTTTATTAAATGTAAAGGTTCTGATAACAGTCGAATAAATAATGGTTACCAATCACTATAAAACCTTTTATTTTTAAAATAAATCCGTCACAAGTAACACAACTTATTCAAGGCAAATAGCTATCCTAACTTAAATCTTTTTATTGCATAAATATACAATTATTTCAATTAAAATCGACTTAAAACTAAGTATGAAGATGACAAGAATGGTACTGCACAGTTAAGTTTATATTCTTGGAGAAAGTTCATTTTGAGTGTAGCTATAGAGATACAGCTGCCTTTAACTCTGTCTGTTTTATATAATATTGGTATGAATATGTCTGAGATTTAATATAATGTGTGCTACGATTGTGAGCGATGTTTCCTGAAGCACCTCTTGTCTGCTTGTCTCGTTAGGATGTCAGAGACGAAGTTTCTGTGCGTGAATACTCGAAGGATATCTTCACGAGCCTCCTGTATACCTTCACATACGATCTTACTTCTTTGTATGTTACCCTGTAAAGAAATTATTGGTTTATCTGTCTGTTTCCGACATGATTTTCATGCAGTTTTCATAAAAACGCTTTTTAACCATAGTTATTTATTAGAGTAATTACTGAGTTTATTGCCAGCTCTTCCCAGTAAAACAACTTTCAGAACCGAGCATCAATATTAATAATGAGTATTCATAAGAGCTTGTAAAGGCCTATTTGAATAAAACATATTTTGATTTTATTGAAATTACCTTAAGCAGTTCTAATAGTGCATGAGTATGGGGTTGCAGCGCAGAGAGTGCTCGTCCTGAAGCATTCTCCATAACTTTCAGAACATCCGTTAGCTGGTCACCCACATCTGATTCTAGCGATACCTGTACATGAATAAAATAATTATGTTATAACTTTATTAGTTTACATCTGTCATTAGCTGTGGCTAATGAGTAGTAGTATTGTCACTACCCTAGGATTTTAATTAAAGATTACAAGATAGCTATATACCGATTGAAGTTTCGCATTATTGCAAATATATCATTCTGATGAGCCTACAGGGCCATCAGAACTAAGAAAACAAAAACGTAGTTAAAAATAAATAACATTAAGTAGAAACAATAAAGGTGAGTGGTACTTTTTTAATTTATTAGTCACATGACATGTTAATAATCATAAATATCCTGGGACATTTTTCGCACACGGCCAATCTGATCTCAAACTAAGCAGAGCTTGTGGTATCGTAATGTGATGTCTATACTGATATTATAAAGAGGAAAGATTTGTTTGTTTGTAATGAATAGGCTCCGAAACTACTGGACCGATTTCAAAAATTCTTTCACCTTTGGAAAGCTACATTATCCCCGAGTAACATAGGCTATATAATATCCCTGTATTCCCACGGGAACGGGAACTACGCGGGTAAAACCGCGCGGAGGCACCTAGTTGAGGATAAGTTACCAGGTCATCCATCTGCGCGGTGAGATGGTGCACCTTCCAGCCGTCTGCGCTGGTGAGCACGTGCCGCTGCGCCGCGATGGCGAGTATGTCTCTAGCGCGAGGCTCCCGCCGCCGCACGTCCGCCGGCCGCACGAAGTGCAGCGCAGTGCCGCGCCAACCGCACACGTAGCTCGAGCTGAGGAGCGGACCTGTTGGGGGTAGGCACAGGGTTGGGTGTTATACAGCCTTGTTTTTTTTCTATACTAATATTATAAAGAGGAAAGATTTGTTTGTTTGTTTGTTTGTAATGAATAGGCTCCGAAACTACTGGACCGATTTCAAAAATTCTTTCACCTTTGGAAAGCTATATTATCCCCGAGTAACATAGGCTATATTTTATCCCTGTATTCCCACGTGAACGGGAACTACGCGGGTAAAACCGCGGGGAGGCAGCTAGTTATTTATATATGGATCGTAGCTCGAGCTGAGGAGCGGACCTGTTGGGTGTGGGCGTGGGCACAGGTTAGGTGTTGTACAGCCTTGTTGTTTTTTTTATTTATATATGGATGGATATAGCAATAGGCAAGGGTTGCAAGTCTGTTGTGGAGCGCAGTGCCGCGCCAACCGCACACGTAGCTCGAGCTGAGGAGCGGACCTGTTGGGGGTAGGCACAAGGTTGGGTGTTGTAAACCGGGAAGCTACTCGAGAGAGTGGTGGCTTCCCGCATTGTCCAGCATATGGCGAGAGTTGGGCCAGAACTCTCCGGGAACCAATTCGGGTTCCGGTCGGGGCGATCCACTTTAGACGCCCTGACCGCCCTGAAAAGATTCACGGGAGACGCGGCCGAGCGGGGGCAGGGGGCCATGGCGATTTCACTGGACATCGCCAATGCCTTCGGCTCCCTCCCCTTTGAAGTAATAGAGGAGGCACTCCGTTACCACGGATTGCCCCTCTACCTCCGGAGGATTGTGGGACACTACCTGCAGGGACGGGTAGTGTCCTACATGGAGAGGGGAGGTGCTCGGAGGGAAAGGCGGATGGCCTGCGGTGTTCCTCAGGGGTCCGTTCTAGGGCCCCTGCTATGGAACATTGGCTTTGACTGGGCCATCCGCGGGGAGGTGCTGCCCCGGATGGCAGTCATCTGCTATGCGGATGACACATTGGTGGCCGTCCGGGACAACACCTGGAAGGCGCTGAAGAGAAGGGCGGAGGTCGGAGCCTCCCTGGTGATCCGGAGGATCGGGGCGCTAGGTCTCCGAGTGGCGCTCACCAAAACCGAGGCTCTTTGCTTCAAGGGGCCGAGGTGGAGAGTGCCGGCTGGGGCCACCCTCCGGGTCGACGGGGACGTGATCGAGGTTAAGGCCAAGATCAAATATCTTGGCCTTGTCCTAGACGGGGGGTGGCGGTTCGGCGATCACTTCCGGACGCTGACCCCCCGCCTCGTCGGTGCGGCGGCAGCCCTGTCGAGGCTTCTCCCGAACCTGGGTGGTCCGGGCGCGCCATGCAGGCGGCTGTATGCTATGGTTATCCGTAGCATGGCCCTGTATGGCGCGCCGATATGGGTAGGAGCGCTCGACAGGCAGAACAGGGCTCTCCTCCGCAGGCCGCAACGCATCATTGCAGTGCGCGTCTGCCGGGCTTACCGCACGGTGAGCCACGCAGCGGCCTGCGTGCTGGCCGGCACTCCTCCCTGGGAGATTGAAGCGGGAGTGCTGGCCGAAGCATATCGGGCGCGGGTAGAGCAGAGAGCCCGGGGCGATTCACTCGCCCTGGAGGAGCTCGCCCGCGCCCGGGAGAGGAGAAACCTGGAGGTCTTGGAGCTCTGGGCGAGTGGCCTAGTGGACGCCGAATATGGCGTCCGCACGATAGAGGCCATACGCCCACAGCTGCAAGAATGGTGTGAGAGAACCCACGGGACCCTCACCTTCCGGCTCACACAGGTGCTGTCGGGACACGGATGCTTTGGGCGGTACCTGTGTCGAATCGGAAGGGAGGAGACGACGTCGTGCCACGGGTGCGGCGCCGGCGATGACGCGGCACAGCACACCTTAGAGGTGTGCCCGGCGTGGTCGGGCGAGCGCCGCACCCTGGTGGCGGCGGTTGGCGGTGACCTCTCACTTCCTGGCGTCATATACGCCATGCTGGGAAGTGAGAGGGCATGGGAGGCAGTCGCCTCCTTCTGCGAAATGTCCATTTCGCAGAAGGAGGCGAGGGAACGGGAGCGCGAGGTTGACCCCTTAGCGCCCCCGCTCCGGCGCAGACGAGTGGGGAGGAGAAGGCGGCAATACATAGCCGCCCTCGCCCCCCCGTAGTGGTGCTGGCTGGCGGGGAATGGGACTCCCTGCCAGCTGTAATAGCCCACCTGTCTAGGGGGGGGACCAAGTGATCCTGGTCCCCTCCTTCTTGGCGCGGAGGCCCTGGCTTTTAGAGCTGGGCCAGCTTGCAGATGTCGCGGTTGAAACACATTAGTGCGCCCGTGACATCTGCAAAAAAAGCATAGAGGATCACCGACAGGTTTTTAGTGGGTATGCCTCTCTCAGTTAGAGGAGAGTCCCACATAACCACCCACACCGTCCCTTCAAGGTGTGGGGGTATGCGTAACGCATTTTCCTGTCGGAAAAAAAAAAAAAAAAAAAAAAAAGGTTGGGTGTTGTACAGCCTTGTTTTTTTTTATTTATATATGGATTGTAGCTCGAGCTGAGGAGCGGACCTGTTGGGGGTAGGCACAAGGTTGGGTGTTGTACAGCCTTGTTTTTTTTTATTTATATATGGATTGTAGCTCGAGCTGAGGAGCGGACCTGTTGGGGGTAGCCACAGGGTTGGGTGTTGTACAGCCTTGTTTTTTTTTATTTATATATGGATTGTAGCTCGAGCTGAGGAGCGGACCTGTTGGGTGTGAGCGTGGGCACAGGTTAGATGTTGTACAGCCTTGTTGTTTTTTTTATTTATATATGGATGGATATAGCAATAGGCAAGGGTTGCAAGTCTGTTGTGGAGCGCAGTGCCGCGCCAACCGCACACGTAGCTCGAGCTGAGGAGCGGACCTATTGGGTGTGGGCACAGGTTGGGTGTTGTACAGCCTCGTTTTCTTTAAATTAAATATGGATATAGGCAAGGGTTGCACGTCTGTTGTGGAGCGCAGGTAAGGGTTGTGAGTCTGTTAATAAAGTTTAAATTGTTCTAGTGGCCCACGGTTTCACCCCCGTGCCCGGGAGATCTTCCATTTTCCCGGGATAAAAAGTAGTTAAATTTACTCACGTTTTGGTGGTGGAGTAAACGAGACTGGTGAGGGTGCTCGTTGGGGCTCCTCCGGCTGGTACTCACACTGTCGAACTTCACTACTTAATCTGCGTACAAAAATATTGTTAAAATTTTAAAATTTTGCTATATAATTAAAATTATAAAAATAAATCTCAACTGACATCTGTTTCCTGGGCTTCTTCCGCGGCGACAGGTCCGGCTCGAGGCGCGGCAGGTCGGGCTCGTCGTCGGGCGCGGGCGACGACGACGCCGAGATGGTGGTGGAGCCGCCCGACGCACAACCGCTAGGCGGTACGTCCTCCCAGCCCGTGCCTGTACCGGTGCTCTCCACTCGGAGCCCCATCACGTTCACGCCGCTCAGCAAGCCCAGGTTGCCCATGCCCAGTCCGCCCGCCGCTTTGCTTGGGGAGCTGAGAATTTTTTTATGATATAGTGGAGTATAGACGTGTTGTAATATAGAATGGTGGTTATTTATAAATTATGTTATACATATAGTCTAATATTTATGGGATGAAATATATAGATACTCGATTATTTGACTGTTATAAGCCTAGTTATCACCCCACACAAGACTTTTGTCTAGTGTGATTACCACAATAAAAACTCTGTTTACTATGGCATCTATTATCTATACTAATATTATAAAGAGGAAAGATTTGTTTGTTTGTTTGTTTGTTTGTAATGAATAGGCTCCGAAACTACTGGACCGATTTCAAAAATTCTTTCACCTTTGGAAAGCTACATTATCCCCGAGTAACATAGGCTATATTTTATCCCTGTATTCCCACGGGAACGGGAACTACGCGGGTAAAACCGCGGGGAGGCAGCTAGTGTATTATAAGTTCGAGTATAACTTACCCATCAACATCCCGTTTCCTCAGTATAGAAGGTCGCGGCTGTATCTGTGCCGTGGCGATGGACGTCGCCGGCGACGATCGGGGGTCCGGTGACACGGCCACTGTGTTTACCACACTCACTGTATATTAAAAAACTATTTTATTAAACTAACTAAATATAATATACCCACCCAAGTGTCAAAATTATTATATATAGAACAAGTATTTAATAAATTGTAATAGTGAATTGAAATACATAAATCAACAGCGGGAAGGATAAAGGAAGGATTTAATCATAACATTTAGTTTACCTGTAAATGTGTACCTATAAATAGCTCACACATTTGTTCTTTTATCTATCTTATATATAAAATTCTCGTGTCACAATGTTAGTTACCAGACTCCTCCGATACGGCTTGACCGATTTTTATGAAATTTTATATGCATATTCAGTAGATCTGAGAATCGGCTACTATCTATTTTTGTCCTGTGATTACAGGAACAGGAACTACGCGAGTGAAACCGCGGGGTACTAGTCATTCTACATTTGTGTTTAGCTGTTTGTCTTTCTTATGAAATAAAATTAAATAAATTTTACCTTTTTTTTTTTTTTGTCTGGGAGGGACTTGAAGGTCCTCTGATGTCTGTTACACCTCTACGAGGGCAATCGGTGAGCGCTCTCAACCGTAGTAGATTTTTTTATAGATTTATTTACCTTGTGTGGATAGTTGTTGCGATGGATGAGCGTACGGCGTGAGTGGTCGCGGTAGAGTTTGGTGTTGCGGTTGTTGCGGGGCGTGTGTTGCCAGCGTCGAGAGCGTGGAGAGCGTGGCGTGCGGAGCGTGCGGCGAAGCGTGGGTTGCCCGCGGTACTTCGTAGTATAACTGCGCGGGCGCACTGTTGCCAACTACACCGCGGACGCCTACACTCGCCACTCCCACGACCTAATCAAAAAAGATGTATCACATTCATAATTTATTTCACTATATGGTGCTTAGTGTTAACAGATATTATAAAAGTAAAATAAAAATATGTTGATATATCAGTGGACTGTTCCAAGATATTTATTTGAGTTGCACTTACGTTGTCCATTGATAATATACATAATCGATGAACATACATAAAAAAAAATCCGACGAATTGAGTACCTCCTTCTTTTTTTTGAGGTCGGTTAAAAATACATTGTAATTAGAGGTAAGTTACCTTAGGAGGTTGGAAATTCCTTTGCAACAGCGGCAAGGGTCGCGGTGCGGAGATGCCGGTTGTACCGCGGCCGGCACCCATCACTACGCCACTTGCTACAAACAAACATAACTCATCACTTCAAAAAAATGCATTTACAACATAAGGTTAAGATGTGGAACATAAAAGCTCTATAAAAGTTTTTATTAAAAACAAGTTGTATAATGTAGAACATCAGTTATCTAATTCTACAACACAAGCTCAGCTAAATTTTAAATCTAACAGCCTAATCTAAAGTGTCTCAACTTCCAAGCTATTTATGTAAACTCTGCTTATTGCAAGTTGTTATTTATTTATAAAATGTATGTGTAATATCTGACCAATACTAATAGAAGGTCTCTAAAATAAATAAATAAATAAATATATAATATAAAAAGTTCTAGTAGTTCGTTGTAAGAACGTTCGAGCAGCTGAACCAATTTTTTGTTGTATTTGTTGTTGTCAGAAAAGAGGACTTTGAAAGAAAAAAATTAAAGTTACGTAAAAAAATAAAAATTTTAAGAATAGTTAATGTCTATACTACATAAAATTTTGTCATGTAATAGCATTTGACATAATAGTTAGTTGGTTTAATTCAATTCGTTCATAGTCAAGACAGGACAACATCTGAGGGCTTACTCCCGAAAACGATTCGAATTTGATTTTGTTTTGATTTCAATTTGAACTCCTATTGGTTAATCCTGAACCAAAAAATTTCAATTTTAACTCCTATTGGTTATACCCGAACCAGTACGAATAAAAAATCAAGATGGCCGCTAAGATTGACATGTATTCGATCGGTAACGGTGTTTGACGTATCAGAATTATATAAAAATAAAACTACGTTAAAAAAAACCGACTTCCAAAAATACTAAAAAGCAAAAAATAACTAACGCAATTTATAACACTTTCCTCTACTTACCTACTGACTACTTATTCTCTCCGCTTACTGCTTGATTTGAAGTTGGTGCCAAGCCACAGCATAATTAGTAAACAATATACAAAAGATCTTTGTTAAGATTCTCCATGATCTCCTCTCGTTATTTCTGATTTATTTACGTAGGTTAGTACTTAGTAGGTTATCGTGTAGAAATTTATTTGTTACACCATTTTATTTCTTTAAGTAATTTTTTTATTCATATATGGCTTGGCACCGACTTCGAACCAAGCAGCAAGCGGAAAGAATAAGTAGTCAGTAGGTAAGTAGAGGAAAGTGTTATAAATTGCGTTAGTTATTTTTTGCTTTTTAGTATTTTTGGAAGTCGGTTTTTTTTAACGTAGTTTTATTTTTATTTTTTGCTTTTTAGTGATTAAAGTATGGGTAGGCTTATTATTTATTTAACAATCACAGAACACTTTTAAACCTAAACGTTAATGAGATTAACCTTCAAGGTCAACCTAATAGCCTCAAGGAATACTATTCTCTATCCATATGCACGTATAATTTTGAAAGAATTTTCTCTGAACTCCTATCCTTTGAGGAGTTGTACCTTCCATCATCCGCTCATCCATAGGAAATCATCATCAAACTCAAATAATTGAACAAACTGTATGATATTGACTGAAACGTAACAGTTATATGCTTATAATTTGAGTGTTCTTCTCGATTTCCTTGGGATCCCATCATCATATGCTTACTAGATGATCAGGGTACCAACTTGAATATGTACCCTAACGAACAAAAAAAGAATTACGCAAATCGGATTAGAAATGTCAAAGTTATCGACATACTAATATACGAAGTATCGTCAAAATGACATCGTCCAAATAACAATAATGCTTATAAAATAAAAACTACTAAACCAAACTGAAAGAAATTTTTATGGGACCATCTGGCAGCTATTTCGCGTCGAACAAAAAAAGAATCACGCGAATCGGTCCATTAACCACGACGTAATCGATGTACATACATAGAAAAAAAAAAAAAAAAAAAAAAAAAAAAAAATACCGGCCGAATTGAGAACCTCCTCCTTCTTTTTGGGAAGTCGGTTAAAAATAAGTTGTGTGTGCATGGTTAGTTTCTACAGAAATAAATAAATATTCAATTCTTTATTTTTTTCTAAAACAAAATCGTACATTAGATGTAATTTTTTAGATTAGATAAATTTATCTTATATGAGATGACTCGATCCTGAAAAAGTACCTTTTTACTGATCGTGTATTTTGACGTTTAAAGTCGTTCCCGCCATTTTATTCACAAATGTCAAATAGTGCCAGGAGTACGGACTTTTCGATTCGGTTTCGATTGTAACGAAATTCTTGATCGAAGTTAGTTCCAAAAAGTGTCACCGCACAATCGTGCGCTAGAATCGCTATCAAAAATGTATGAAATGACATTTATTCGATTAGAACTCGTTTCTCGAAAGCGTCGGGAGTAAGCCCTCTGTACTACAGATTCTGTAGGGTCAACTTACAGTTCAATACTGTGGTAGTAGGTAGGGACACGATAGCAGAGTGCTGGGTAGATGCAGGGGGTGGACTGATTAAAAAGCAGTTTGTTTCATAATAATCAACCTTTTTATACGTGGCTGTACTAACTAGAACAATATATAAATGTACTTACAGTTCAATACGGTGGTAGTAGGTAGGGACACAATAGCAGAGTGCGGAGTGGACACTGGAACGGTTTGTGATGCTGGGGTTGATGGTGCGGGGGGCACCGTGGGGCCTCGGGGGGTTGAAGCTCGCGCCCCGTATACTAGAGCTCCACGACCTGCGCGCCCGTTACTAGACCATCCACCTGATAAATATAGAGGTATATATTATTAGATTACTAATAGTGTATACCTATTAATTACGCTTAATTGTTATATATCAGGAATCTAACAAAGTTAATTACAAATGCTGTGTTCACCTGTATTTGGCATATGCATCAGATTTAAAGAAATTTGCAATGTATAAATTTGTGTGCTGTTGCTGTCCCATATATAATAAAGTAAGAGATATAAGAGCCTTTCTCTTATATCTCTTACTATATTTTGTGTAAATACCTTGTGATAAAGACTGTGTGGCAGAGGTTGGTGCCACTGGCCGAACTGCAAGCGAGGCACCAGCAGCTAGACCGCGTGGCACATGACTTGTCACTCCCACACTAACTCCTTTACTAACAAGCACACTGCCTGTATTGCTTACATTCACACTAGATAGTAATGCTGTGGAAAAAGAAACACCAATTGAGCATACTTTACAGCACAGATATGGTAAACGCAAAATAATTACGAAGGTGAGAAGCTTGCTAATAAATGATATTATTTACCTGGCCTAGTGTTATGATGTGGCAATGGTGGAAGCACTCTTACAGTAGGTGGTAATGTACGAACTGATGAATTGACAACTAAATTCCCACCCCCGCTGACCAGTTGGCCACCGACACTCATTACTTGTGTACCACTTGCTGATGAGGAGACACCTGTTTGGTTACTTGAACCTATATTACTAGCATTGGACACCTGTGCAGACAGTTGAGTCCCTTGACTAATGATCTGAGTGGCAGGGCTCAATATCTGTCCAGTAGCAGTGATCAACTGTGACTGAGAAATAATTTGCGTACTTGGACCAATTAACTGTGACCCTTGGCTGACAATCTGTGTTCCTTGCAATATTGGTGGTCCACTTACAATCATTTGTGGCTGAAACAATTAGATTTGAAAATTATAAAAAAATATATTGATCATAGACTTCAAAATTAAAAGATGCATAATCAAAAGTGAAGTAATAAAACATAATTTGTAAATATATATTGAAACAGGTTTCCCAAGCCCACATCCAAATGCTTGTAACTGTTAAGTCTATTAGTATGTCAGTTTACATTTATATAAGAACAATAAGATGTTTACATCAATAAATTCATCTAAAATTGTATCATGGTTTGAGTTAGCTTTGCCCTGTAACATTCTTGAACATTATGACATAGTAATTTAGGGTAATAAGGTTATTCTAAATCAAGAATGTAACAAAATACAGGCAAAAAAGGTTTACCATGAACCAAAGATAACACCACTATACAATTACAAAACTTGGGAACAAATTACTATTGTATTAATGTAAAATAACTAAGGTAAGAGGCTAATAGGTACCTGTGATGAGACCCCTGGCGAAATTATTTGTGCTAGGCCAGGACGCATCATGCCCGACCCAGTGTTAGCATGGGTCAATAACTGACTGGAAGTGGATGTCTTCGGCTGACCAGGGATGATGTGAGCCATTTTTACTTCAGTGTTGGCGCCACTCTTAACGATTGTAATTTTTTGAGGAGCTAAATCAATTGGAAACATTTTACTACTCGTTACCGACCTATCACTATCTAAATTGCCACTCATTGTATGTCTAGGTCTCGTTATTCACCAAATACGTCCATAGTACTTAAGTATATTGTAAAAAATTAATCTCGCCTTCTACTTTCCAGTGAATATCTTCAAATTGCACAAAATATGTTTGTTTTTTTTTTCAATTTTTTTTTTTTTTTTTTTTTTTTTTTGCGTAGCATTACACGGCTTGTGTATTTGCCAATGTCAAGTTTTTAAAACGAGGAAACTTTTAATGTAATAATCATAAAAATAAAGAGGAATTTGGAAAAGGAAGCAAAAGGATCAGGGGAGTAGGATAATACGGAAATGAATTATGATAGATTACATAAAATTACATAAAGAGGGATGAAAATATTATACTTTTATATTATTAAATGAAAGATACGATTCTATTGCAAGATAAATATCGATATTAAAGGATATAAGTAGACAGTTTATAGAAGTAGGCAAAGGAACATTTAATGATATTAACGTATTGATAAATGATAAACGGCAGAAATTGCGACAAGAAAATATTATATGGTTTAAGTCACCCACATCCTCACCACAAGCACAGAGTGGACTATTCATCATTCCCAACCGTGCCAGATGAACCGGACAAGAAGTGTGACCCAGCCGCATGCGTATTAAAACACTAGTGAAAGTTTTGGAGAGGGTAAAAAAGAAAAACCACGGTTTCTTTGGAACAACCGGTTGTATTTGAAATAAATGTTTGGCTTTAATTTTTGAGGAATCTTGCCAAAGCATATTCCAGCTTTCATAGAGGAAATCTTTCGGTAGTAATAGAAGGTCATTAGGTTGAATTTTAAACGGATGAATGTCACCAGAAAGACAAGCATCTTTCGCCAGACTGTCAGCCTTATCGTTACCAACAACGCCGCAGTGCCCAGGAACCCATACGAATTTCACGGTTAACTGTTTTTGATAGCATTTATACAACAAATTTCTTATATCATATACCGTAGAATGATGAGTGTTATTCCGGAAGGGAAATTTTTGAATAGCCTGTAATGCACTTTTTGAATCGGTAAAAATTAAGGTATTAGAAAGGTTAAAGCTATTTATGTAATCTAAGGCTTTGAAAATTGCAAAACATTCCCCAGAAAACACTGACGATTCCTGAGGCATTTTAATTTTTTGTGTAATGGTAAACTGTGAATGATACACACCTACACCTACGCAACCATTAGCAGGTTTCGATGCATCGGTAAATATATGATGCCAACTTGAAAGTTCAATATTCTCGGATATGCTAAGTTCTGAATCAGATTTCAACCTTTCACCTAGATCGAGATCTATGGAAGGAGAAAGGAGCAGACAATTGAAATTATATTTAAACAAAGGAAATAATGGTAGATTGTTAATAGGTGCAGATAAAAAGGAATACTTATTCCAACTATTCACCAAACATGGAGGGGTCTTATGAACCCAGTACGGCGAAGACCTAGTGAGATCGGATAGTTGTTTTAATTTCGTTATAATTGGATGATTTGAATATTGTAAGCATCGAGATAAAAACCGATCAGATAGATACTGACGGCGCAATTTAAAGGGGGGGTCGCAACACTCTATTTGAAGACCATTCACTGGACTGGATTTCATAGCTCCAGATATGATTCTAAGACACTTGGACTGTACGCGATCTAATTTCACAAAACCAGCTAAATTACCGGGCTCTAAGAGAAAAGTACCATAGTCTATAATACTTCTTATCATTGCATTATAAATTAATTTCAAAGAGTATGGATGTGCACCCCACCAAACTCCAGTAAGGCAACGTAACATATTGATAAGTTTTTCACATTTTGCAACAATATAATCAAAATGAGCACAACCAGAAAGCTTAGAGTCCAATAATAACCCTAAGAATTTTATTTGATTTTTAACAGGTATAACAAAATTATTAAAATGTATTGAAACAGGAGGAGGTAAGCGCATTCTGGAAAACAAAACTATTACACTTTTTGAAGGAGATATATCAAGGCCATTTACATCTAAATACATTTTTAATATTTCTAAGGAACGGTTTAATTTAGAACAAGCATCACTAACTGAGCTGTCGATAACATAAAAAAGTAAATCGTCAGCATACTGAAGAACTTTTACAAAATTACAGCAAATAGGTTCTAAATCATTTACATAAATATTATATAGCAATGGACTAAGGACCGATCCTTGAGGAAGCCCTCTGTATAATTCTCTAGACCTTACAGAACCATCTATATTTAAAATAATAGAACGATTCGATAATATGTTAGTAATAAAATTTACAATAAAATTTGGGATTTTTAATTTAATGAGTTTGATTTTTAATATAGATATTACAACATTATCATATGCAGATTGAATATCGAGAAATGCTGCAAGCACCGATTTATTATCTGAGAATGCCAACCTGCAATCTGTGGTGAAAATTGCTAGGTTGTCTATGGTACCTTTCCCCTTCCTAAAGCCGTATTGGCTTTTTGATAATTTGTTATTGTTTTCAACAAACCATTCCAAACGATTTTTAACTAAATGTTCAGCTACTTTTAATAATACCGAAGACAGAGCTACAGGACGGTATGATGACGCGATTGAAGGCGGTTTCTCCGGCTTAAGTATAGGAATGACTATTTGTTTACGCCAAGCGTCTGGTATATTACCAGAAATCATAATAGAGTTTATTAGGTTAAGATAATATAAAAGTGATGGATCATTAAGGTTAGCCAGGAAAGAATATGGTATGCCATCAATACCCGGTGCAGTGTCTTTAATTTCAGAAAGAATACCTTGTAATTCTGGCAATGTAAAAAATGCATTAATCTCATCTTGGTGATCATCAAAATATGATGAACCTACATTGAGTGATATCAATTCATTACATTCCATTACACTGGGAGGAGCAAGAAGATCTAGGAATGAATCAGATAGAGATAATGGAAGTGTTGTTTTAGGAGGGTTAATCCAACCACATTTAAATCTCTTTATGTTTTGCCAAACTATTGATGAATGGGTATCGGGGGAAATGGAAGAACAAAATCTACGCCAACCGTCAAACTTCTTCTGTTTTAGAAGTTTTCTGGTCTGTTCCATTATCTCTGAAAGAACAGTAAAGTTTTCAGATGTCATATTACCACGATATACTAATTCAGATTCCTTTCTCTTCTTTACCGCAATAGTACACTCTTCATCCCACCATGGTGGTGATGGTATATTACCTGAATTTCTTTTTTTTTTTGGAAATACTACATCAGCGGCAGATAATAATGAGTCAGAAAATTTATTTAAGCATAACTGTTCTTGTCCATGTTCAATGGAAGGCAAATATAAAACTTTTTCATCTACTTTAACTTTATAACTTTCCCAATCTACATCTTTTAATTTATATTTCAGACGAGGTGGTGCAACAGAATGGTCAGGAGTAGGGTTTGGAAATGATATTAATAATGGGAAATGATCACTACCATAGGTAGAGCATAATGGTTGCCATGACAAGGTGGAGGATAGATCAGGAGTGCACAGAGTTAAATCAATAACACTAATATTCCCATTTGGTCCGGTTCTCCTAGTGGGAGCGCCTGTATTAAGTAGACATAGGTTAAATGTGTCTAATATATCAAGTAAATCTTCACCATATGAGTTAGTTATAGAGCTTCCCCACATTTGGTGGTGTGCATTGAAATCCCCTAACAGCAAGAATGGTCTTGGAATAAATTTCAAAATATTATTTAATTCTCTAAATATATGTTGTGATGGGTGGGGTATATATATAGAGACAAAGTATATATTACATATGTTCACAGCAATTATAGAAAAATCATTACTATGAGGTGGAAGAGATAAAGGAGAGTATGAAAGAGAGTGTTTGATGAGGATGGCAACACCGCCATACCCATCAGACCTGTCTTCTCTGACACAAACAAAACCTGGCACCCTAAAATGAGAACCAGGCTTTAACCATGTCTCAGAGAGACATAGTACTGAAGGATGATATTTATTAATAATGTATATTAAATCAGATTTCTTACTAATTATACTACGACAATTCCACTGAATTATGTTTGTTAGCTTGGCCATTGATTATAGAAGAACTTAGTATACTATTAATAAGAGAAGCAACGTTGGACGGTGGAATAAGATTACACTGAGAAAGTGCATTTATCAATGCAACAATGATGTCAGAAAGAGCTAATTGAGAAGATTCATCCTTGGCATCGGTTGATTTCAATGCACAGCCATTAATGGAAGGAGAGAAACTATAATCTTTAGTCAAAAGGTCATGTGACTTTCTATCATAACCTTTGACTGGGGATGAAACTTTTTTTGGATATTTAAAAATTGTTTTTTTGTAAGATGTAGTGCCACTAGGATTATTTTGACTATTGTTAATACTTGAAAAATTTATTGGACTACTATCATTATGAGAATTAAAATTAAAAGATTGAATTAATGCCTCGGAATATAGTTTATTGTTGACTGGAGGGTGAAGTTTAATGGCTTCTGCATATGAAATAGATTTATTTGCCATGGATGATTTGATGTCCTTTTGTCTTCCAAACTCTGGGCAAACCCTACTGGTAGCAAAATGCAAACCCGAGCACATGCAGCAAGATGCCACATCATCCTCAACCTTACAAGACACCCCAGTATGCTCTTGTCCACACTTGTAACATCTTGGTTTGGACCTACATTGAACTTTTGTATGTCCATATCTACAGCAATTAAAGCATTGGATGGTAGGAAAAATGTATGTTTCTACTGGTAAAGCATTGTAACACATAAATATATGCTTAGGTAACACCTGACCATCAAAAGTGACTACGACTGATTGCGAAGGCTTCCAAGTGGGACTACCTTCAATCATGACCTTAAAATTAATTCTCCTAATTTTTATAACTTCTCCACATCCAAACGGTACAGATATATTATTTTTAATTTCTTCAATAGACCAGTCTGCAGGAACCCCACGAACCAGGCCAATGCGAGTAATATTAAAAGATGGGATGAATGCTTTTAAATTATGATTTGATATCGAATCATGACTAATGAAGTTGTTGGCATCAGTATAGTTGGAAAATCCTAATGAAATTCTATTCCTACCAATTTTTTTAATACTTCCATTTATAATACTTTTAAAACTATTTTTTTTCAAAAAATTGCCGAATGCGACTGGGTGAAAAGAGGTACCATCATTGACCGTTGTTTCAATTTTTTGTACATGTACGGTATATGGTGAAGAATCCATGGCGGAGTATAAGCTACGTCCTACTTTTATGGGATGTGGGGATGGGGTATCTGAGGAAACAGGTTCTGAGGCTTTGGATGAAGTACCGTCAGTTCCGTCCAAAGACCCAGAAACAGGTAGAACGTCGTCTGCGATACAATCGCTATCCGGGCATTTGCAAGATTCCTTATTTTTATCGCCTGCCATTTTGTTCATTCTTTTTTTCCTGTTGCAATTTCCGCATATTTTTTTGTCATGATTCCGCTTTCGCGGTTTCTTTTTGCATATTGATGAGTCGGAATCATTAGGCTCTGATATTGTTACATAGTGAGCTACGTTATTGTTCAAATTAGAAGTATTAGAACCCCCGGGATCGGGGGGATCGTTATCGTCGATCATACAAAATAAAGTAAAAACTCACCTATATACAGCAAACTAATGTGAAAACTACAGAAAATAAACTAAATACAAATAATAAATACAATGAACACCTCCACTGATCACTTATAATTATAAAACATTAAATAAAAATTAATTTGAAAAAAAGACACCCGTGTTGTTCGAAGTTTCCCGCGCTTTTTTTATTTTTTCAATTTTTTAGACAGCCAACCAATATTGTCACTAACTAGTTGAGTTGCCAGTTGAATCTAACAATATACCGTAATGGTTGTAAGCCCTCATTCGCACGAGAGTTTTTTTAACGTACGGTAAAAAAGCGATCATACACAAAAAATGCATTTCCAAGTACCATAATATGCTCTATTTCCAACGCCCAACATTAAAAATGCAACACCACTCGATAAAAAAGCGTTGCGTTTTAAAAACGCTGTCGTGTGGATATAAACATGGGAATGCATTTGTTGTATATGAACGCTTTTTTAACATACGTTAAAAAAACTCTTTCGCGAATGAGGGCTTAGTGTTGTAACACGGTAAATTCTACCTAATGCTATGCTATTGGTGAGGCTCTCTCTCTTTCTGTAATGATAAGGTTAAAACTGGAACAAAGAAAAAACATTAATTAAATATGATGCAAATAAATAATATGAATAGAAAAATAATATGAAGGTACGAGAAGAAGATTAATGGGAAAATTAATAATAACAATTTCTTGACATTTGTAATAGAAAAAAAAAACAATTAATAAGTATATATAGAAGTATTGGGAGTAGGATATACTGGTCTCCAAGGTAACCTTTTTGTTAGCTATGCTTCTTGTGGGGCTTGTTGTCATTGCCTTGTTCTTGTTTCCAATAGAAATACACGTTAATACGTGTAATGCAAGTAATATTTAATTTGAAAATATAAAAAACTAAAAAAACCTTTAGGACATCATAATACATTAAATTAAATTCATAAGTCGATTACCAAAACTATCAGCAAACCGAATATGTTGTGAACTGTCAAACTCGATCGCAAAGAAAAGAAAAGAGAAAAAAAAATGTTTGTTTTGTTTATGGTACGCCATGGCGGACGGTGTTGGTGATGGTGATTTTTTGGACGAAGACATACAAAAATTTAATAATGAAAGGCGGAGCAGTAAGCAATGGGTTAAACTCAATGTTGGAGGAACCTATTTCCTAACAACGAAAACTACATTATCTAGGGACCCTAATTCATTTTTGTATCGATTAGTTCAAGAGGATAGCGACTTGATTTCGGACAGGGTTTGTACAATAAATTCATCATTGTCTTTTTGTATGATAATGAGTTGTTAACCTTTTTGGTGATCACAAATAATACGTGATGTGTTTTCAGGATGAAACAGGTGCTTATTTAATTGACAGAGACCCGACATATTTTTCACCAGTACTTAATTATCTTCGTCACGGTAAACTGGTTATCAACAATGATATTGCCGAGGAGGGAGTATTAGAGGAAGCTGAATTTTATAATATTACAGAACTCATAAGATTAGTCAAAGAAAGAATATGCCTTAGAGAACGAAGACCTTTGAAGGACTCTAAAAAGCATGTGTATCGAGTTTTGCAATTTCATGAAGAAGAGTTGACTCAAATGGTTTCTACAATGTCAGATGGATGGAAATTTGAACAGCTGATCAACATTGGCTCTCAATACAATTATGGGAATGATGAACATGCTGAATTCTTGTGTGTTGTCAGCAGGGAATGTGGCAGTTCTCTCAACAGCAATGACATTGAACCTACAGACCGTGCAAAGGTGCTCCAACAGAAAGGCTCTCGTATGTGAGTGTTTCCACCACAAAATATGTTCCAATGATGTTTTTATGACTGTTGGTTTTGAGTGTGAAATGTGTACATAAGTATTTATAGAGTTTAAACAGTTTGGTACTTTCATTTCTATTCCTAACTTTTGTCTTTAAAATCATCAGGTCTTGTTATTAATATAATAATGTTTGGATTAGTCAATTGAGTGGTAACTGGTAACAAGGACATAATATTAACAAGTAACTTAGAGGTCTGCTATTACAAGAAGCAGGAAAGTTAAATACTCAATTTGATATAAATTTAGAATGAAACTAATTCTGAAATTCTAGAAAAAGTTAGAAGTTGTAATGTATAGAATATACAGTAAATAACAGTAGGGATACATAAGGCATGTATGTTCAGGAAATTGTATTCTTTCCTGTTAGTTATAATAAAGGAATGTTAAGATTAGTTAAGTTCATTGCTATACTGGTGTTGTATTGTGTCCAGAATGAGAGTTTTAAAAGTCATTATGATATAATTATGTTCTGTAATAGTTTTAATTTCTCATTTACAACAGATTTATGCCACATTGTAAATAGTATAATGATGTCTCTTGAATCAGTAAAGTTAATTCCAGATATTATGCTCATTTACTGAATATAATATTAGACACTTATAATTCCATCTGAATTTGTTTTATTTAAACTAGTATGTGGGAATTTGGTTTGCACATTGAGGACTATTGATATTTGTTTTGTTCACTCTCACTGTGAAATTTGATGAGTGATGTGGCCAAAGAGTAAGTACTCATATGTCTTTCAAGGAAATCAAGATTTGAAAAGCTGTTGGAGCAACACCATCTGCTTGGCTGATTTTGAATTCAGTGGCAGGCATTCAGACATGTATTACAAAACACCCTTCCACCTTGGTATGGTTTCCTCCCAATGCTTCCCTTGTGAACTTAGAGTTTTGTGGGGTGAAAACCCATAAAACATGTACATATTTAAAATTCAAGAGTTAATTAAACTAATAATTGATTTTGATGATACCTTTATTTCACTGAATAAGTAAACAATTGACTGAAAACGTAATATGATTTGACACGCCTTCACTTAACATTATCATTAGTTACTACGTTAATCAATTTCATAACTACATATAAATCTATAACACGATGTTTTAAAAAAATAAACATTAGCACTATTTAAAACTTATTAAATTAGACAATTTATTATAAAATATTGCATTTAACTGCATTAAATACAAGTTAACAAGAGGATCTTCACTAGAAACTCTTTAGTAGAGATAACATTGTTATTATCAAAATACAGAATTATTTCACACGCTTTGTAAGGCAATGGGGGTTTATTGTTGTTTATAATTATATATGAAATTAAAAGCTAATTTAATTATGGTTTTGTCAGTTTTATATTAGCACCAATCTGCCATGTAAGTGAAGTCTTCAAACATCTTGTGATCTGTAACGCTGAGTGGCCGCGGTTCTTTGGGCGGAGTGAGCACCGCCGCCTCAGACGTAAATTCGCTGTCAAAGTTGCTCACATCCTCTAAATTATTAATAGTTGGCACAAATGGTGGCTTTACTTTGCGAAGAAGTAGTTGCTCCCAATTAACATTTCGGAAGAATGCCTGCTTCTTCACGTCTTCAGCATCCCTTTCTGAAGATCCCAAACGTCTTTCAGGATTTTTCCTTAATAAACGGCGCATTAATGCGATTGCCTCTAACGATAAAGTTCTCGGATAACGCACTTCATCGTTAACGATCGAGTCAAATACCTCGCCCTCATCCTCTCCCGGGAAGGGTGACTCACCCACTAACATTTCAAATATTAATACGCCGAGACCCCACCAGTCAACAGCCCGTGTGTATGACGTTTCTGTTAACACTTCTGGAGCGAGAAACTCTGGTGTCCCGCAAAATGTGCCAGTACGATCTCCCCATCCCATCCCTTCTTTACAAAGGCCAAAATCAGCAATCTTGACATAACCGTCTGTATCTAGCAGCAAATTATCTAATTTTAAATCTCTATAAATAATGTTGTTTTCATGTAAATACTGTAGGCCTAAGACTACACAAGCTGCATAAAATACTGCCCTAGGTTCAGTAAACACATCAGCATGAATGTGCATCATTAGATCACCACCAGCTGCATACTCCATGACAAAACATACATGTTGATCTGTTTGGAAACATGCAAACAAGTTTACCAAAAATGGATGTCTAATGGCATTAGCTACCTCAAAAATTCTCTTTTCTGATAACAATGAGTCAACTTCATCTCTTGCTATTATATCACCTTTCTTTAAAGCTTTTATTGCAAAATATTCATTAGTAGGTTTGTACTGACCGAGAATAACTTTTCCAAAATGTCCTCTTCCGAGAACACTCAACAACCTAAAGCTTTCCATAGACATCTCACTAGATAATCTTCTGATATCTTGTTCTTTGCCAACAGTTTCAATGACTGAAGATGATCGGGATGAGGAAAGTCGCATATTGCTTGTTATTTCAACAATTTGATCTTCGTTACTTTGAAATTCAAGAACCAGTTTAGGTGAGGGTGAAGGTGGATACTCTACTAATGGAGTATCACAAGATGGGGTCTGTGGTTCTTTAACAACATAGTTATCTCTGGTATAAGAATCTTCTAAAAATGCAAATGCTTCTTGAAGTTCTTTTTCCATCCTGAGAGTAGACACATTAGGAGGAGGTTGAAGAGGTAGGTTAGGCTTTGGTGGAGGAGTCACAGGCGTAAGAGGAGTTATTGGAGTAGAAGGTAAGCCCAAGGGTCTAACCCCAGCCATACCACCAAGTGTAGCATTGGGATTTTCAGGCTCTCGGTTTTCAAGAGATGTAGATTCAAAACTGTGGTGTTGCTGATTAATATGAGCCAATTGAATATTCTGTATTGATGGTGATGAACGCTTTAATAGCCTCCCGAGAACCACTGCAGGAATATGCATATCACCATAAGAGGGTCTTGGAATATTTTTGCCTTGCTGTTTAAAAATCTTTTTCTGGCGCTGTAGTTTAGGTTTTCTTGATATAATTGGATTTAAAAATTTTATTTCTGCAAAAAGAAGACCTTGAGGTTCTAGTTCCAATGCCATCCCATGACGAATATCATCAATAAATTCCTCCAATCTCAAGAACTTTACAGCACAAAGCCCACGCCAATCTTTCCAGTGGATACCAATCTCCAGTTCTCTAGATTTGTCTAACTTCATAGTGAACCTGAAAAGAATAAATAAAATGATAAATAAAGTATGCCTCAAGCAAGAAACCCCCTGTGACTCAATAGAAAAAACTTTCTTTAAAGTACATCAAATCACTAATCAAACCAACTATTACTATACTATATGCAACAAAACAAGCTTGCTGTGAAGCATATAATTCAAATAGAAATATATATTTTATGTGAATAAAAACAAGCATTCATTGTTCCTTAAATTAACAAAAATTTTAGCATTTAAAGTCTGTAAGTTATGTCTCCAATTGTTTGAGTTCACATAGTCACACTACAAATATGTGCCAAAGGCAATTTGATAAGATAATGAGTAATAGGTAGGTAAGGAATCATAAAGATTATAATTCAAGGAAGTACAGATAGAGATTATTTCTATTAGTTGTAAACTACAGCAATGCCCAATAGTGTTATATAATTTTTTTTATAGGAAAATTAATAGCTTGGTAAGGTTATTAGCTCTATCTAATAAGCCTATGACTTGGGCTTACCTCTGATCCCAGGCTTGTTGAGAGCATGGTCTCCAGCTGGTCTGAGCAACAGTATGGTTATCAAGCTTCAAGACTGCCATTATTTCGTTACTTGTATCCTCTTTAATACTGTATGTGTATTTCATGGAGTTCCGAATTGTAACACCCTTAACAAATGATTTTAAATCTGAGGGGCTAGCTAATGGATCACGCCTGCTACGACCAGGGACATCATCTAGCAAATCTTGACAACCCATTAATCTTACTTCCAATGTACCAGTTACTTGTACACATGGGCTTATCATAGGAGCAGGAGATAAAAATTGAGTTCTAGGCCCACTACCTCCAGTCAAGCTCACATAACCAGGGCTAGAGCCAGTACTGCGTAACTCATGCCCTAATTCAATAAATGCAGCACTTTCAGCTGGAAGCTCCTGTCTACGCATATCTAGTGATCTTCGTAGTAAATCCAACTTTTGTGTAGACTCAAGCAAACTTGTTTGAGCTTCCTGAAGTGCTTTTTTGTCTGTAACCTTTTTGTCACTTTGTAAAAGTCTGATAGCATTTTTGGATCCTTCTACTACAGCTGCCTCTATACGAAGACGGTTTCTTAATTCAGCAATTCGCTCATCAAGTAGTGCATCAACACCACTGATATCTGAATTTCTTCCATCGCCATTTGCTCCCGCATTGTCACCTTTTTGTTGTTTACTTAGCTTTGAAATTCGTAATTTTAAATATTCAATTTTATCCTTAGAGTCTGCAAGCATTTGGTGAGCTTCAGCTAAAAGCTTTTTGTCTCTCGACTGATTACTGCTGCTAATACTTTGTATCATATTTTCTGCCCCTTGTTTCACTTTTAGTTCAATATTCAGCTGCTTTTCAAGTGAAGCAAGTTTTCGGTCTGTTGTTGCCTCACCCAGTTGTCTTTGTTGTTGAGCAGCTTCAGAAGCCAATATGATTTCTTCATCGTAAGACAAGTCTTCAGGCGATGTGGGGGTTGATTGCCCGCGTGACAACAATAGCTGTGACTCCAACTCTTGTAGATCAGATTTGAGTTCATTGAGTTTTATGTTGGCTTGTTTAACGATATTACCAACATCTGAGAGCGATTTTCTGTCAGTAGCAACTTCCCGCAATTTTTCTGCGCCTTCTTTTATTTTGAGTTCTTTACGTATTTCCCTACGTATGACATCCTTGAGCTCCTCCAACTTAGACGGCAAAGCTATTTCTGGAATACACTCAGTCTTAATTCCGTATTTGACACCGAGCTCGTGTAGAACAGGGTGTCGAATATAATCACTGTGGTAATAACCTGGGTCTGCCATAATTGAGGATGCACAGTCCAACGTCAGTTAACCATAATTATGTGGGAAAATATCACTACTATTGCTTTTAAATCACAAACGGTAAGTTGATGTATAATGTCTCACAACACGATAACTATTTGATGTCAGGCATAAAAGCATTATGATAAAGCTGCTTTAATAAGTAAATACTAGAATAAATCACAAAACAAAACAATTTGTACAGAGTACTCGGTCATCGAAACGACGAAACCCTACCATTGAGCCAAAGACAAATTACAAAGATGACGTACAACCATGAACAATAAATATTTTTGGTTTTTAGTTTGTGGCGTGCGGAACAGGCTTTATTTGATTCCTTAGTTTAGTTTAATGGGTAGGGTAGGAAGGCTCAATCAAAGCACAATCGAAAATAGGCTTATTTTGTATCACTGTGTAAGAAAATAGTGGCAAGTATTTTTTATTTATAATATACGCCATATTTATATAAGAAAGAGTACACAATGAAATCAATATTTCTCAAATACTTCGTTGTGGATAATTCCATAACTTTTCCTCTTACAAGCACGAAGATTTTTGAACGTTGATTTAAATCAATTCATTGTGTACGGTACGATGTAATATATCAACTATATGTGTCTAATGTCCGCCACGGGCATGAGTTGCGAAGCGGTTTTAAATGATAGCGGACACAATAGGGGAGGATATAATATGTTACAGGCTTAGCCCAATAGGTGCCGCGCGCGTACGAATGGGAGTTAACAGAACAACTTTACAAATTGGTATATCTTGACGGCAACGACAGTCTCGTTATAAAATATTTCCGCGCGCGAACTAGCGTTCCCGCATGTGCGGTGCGGCTGTTCGCTGTATACCGCGAGCGAGATATGTGTTGCCATTATTGCGTGAGAAAAGTGGCTATTGTGACATAATTTTTAACTGCATATATAATGAATACTTCAAAAAATAATGCAAGCTATTTTTAATATTTATAAGTCACACAGTCACCGTTTCGCAGTTTTCAGTCGTTTGTTTTCGTAAATCAGCGAATTATAAACTTTAATTTGGTCTGGTCACACATAACTAGACAGCAGGGCAGGCAGCTGGTTTGGCTGTATGATACAGCTATCAAATCAAAGTTTGACTGACTTTCACTCACGGACTTCCTTTCCCTGTACATACTCCAATTAAATCTTGAAGTAAATAACCCGAATAGAGTTTCGAGAACGACATAAGTATATTTCCTATCATAAATTGATGCGTTGAAACGCTAGTTTTTAGATTTTAATACATGAATTTTACTGAAACCATAAGTACCTAACTAGATCTTCCTATCAATACGTCGGTTGAGCTGTCAAAAGGTGTCAGTCAGTTGGTTGAGTTGCATTGCAAGCAGAAGAAGTAGGTACTTATTCTGTCATAATTACAAAAGCTGGGTCACCGTTTTGATGGAAAAATAATGCCAGTTAAAGTTGATATAACTCCTCCGCCGCCAGCCAACTCTAAACAGCCTGGCGTAACCAAATCTTTACTTTATAACGGCTCTAAATTCCAAGGGCATCAAAAAAGCAAAGGCAACTCATATGAGGTCGAAGTGGTTTTGCAGGTTAGTAACAAAAACAAAGCAAGTACGCAATTATTGATACATTTCTATATTCAATACTATGCATTTCATTATAACGTTTCACAAACAAATCCTTACGAGGGGGACCATTGAATTGTGTGAAATATTAGAAAATAGATTATATAAATAAATGACTTTGAATTGAAGAATAACTATTAGATATAATGAACTATCATAGTATTATATTAATTTATTAATATAAATTTCAGCATGTAGATGAGGAAAATTCGTATCTTTGTGGGTACTTAAAAATTAAAGGCTTAACAGAGGAATTCCCCACACTAACAACATTTTTCGATGGTGAAATTATATCAGCAAAGTACCCTTTTCTTACACGAAAATGGGACGCTGATGAGGATGTTGACAGAAAACATTGGGTGAGCAAACACAACTTGAAATATAGCTTGTATATTATGTAAAAAAATATGTGATTTGAAATAATTTAAAAATCATCCCAATCTTTCAGAGTAAATTTGACTTATTTGTACCATATTTGAAGACATTTAACTCGGATTCATTTGACTATGACTCTCTTGCCAAGGCTGACTATGTATTTATGAGGTGGAAAGAACATTTCTTAGTGCCAGATCATACAATTAAGGATATCAATGGTGCTTCATTTGCTGGTTTCTATTATATTTGCTTCCATAAATCAGCAGCAACTATAGAAGGTTATTACTATCATCGAAGTTCAGAATGGTGAGTATTGATAACATAAATTATTCACGATTGAAGTGAAAAATGTTTTAACTATTTTTTATCAAGGAATACATACCACAAGTGGTACATATATATTTTTGCTTTTGTATAGTTGTTGGTTTTTAACAAGATAGAGACTATTGTATCAACCTATATCTTTAACATAGGTATTCCAATGTAATAAATAGTATTTAATAAGAATTTGTATGACTAGCAGTATTTATATTAATTTTCAGGTATCAATCTTTGACTTTAAGTCATGTTCCAGAACACAGCATCCAAATTTACGAGTTCAGATGAAATTACTATGTGGAAACTTTCAAATTTGGATTGGTATTTGTGTCTGCTAGTACTTACTTGTTCTTAACTTCAGTTAATACAAAGACACAATGTTAAGTTTCTTCAATAATATAAGAAAAAGATGTCAGGGCTAATAATAGCAGTTTCACTCAGATCAAAAACAAGTCAGTAATACAATTTTAATCATGATTCATTTGTAATGTTGTCATAGCCTGTTCTTGCATATACTTCTGTGGCACACTTTCTCAAGTATATGCTGTATAGTTTATTCAAGTATGGATAGGCTTTATTCCTTCAATGTTGCCAGCAAATAAACTAGTGTACAATAGTGTTAAGTTGTGTGCAATATAAGATTTGTGTTTTATTTTATATGTATGGGATGTGATCCATGCCCTTGAGAGCTTACAATGTAAATTATGATGTATATTTTTCTCAATAATACTATGTATTATTATTGTGATATTTTGTACAAATTATTCTTTTGTAAGTAGATTATTGCATAGCTATTTGATCCCCCGATTTATTGTGGATGCATATCATTTTATAGTTGTTCTTTAGCTGATTTCTCAATGCAAACAAAATTTTGAAGTATGTGCAAGTGCAAATGACTCACTTTTATAGGCAATACTTTTTGGACATGGTTATATTTGACATGGAACCTACATGTAGGTATTATTAATCTAAACAAAGTTAATGGATAAAATTGAATAATTTTTTTCAATAAAATGTGATGCAGTGAACTTGGGCTTTTAATTTTTAGGTAATACATTTATTCAATAAAACCACATTTTTGATTTCATTTGATTTTTAATGTAACACATTCACTATTTACAATAAAATACTGGCATTGATAATTTCTGATATTTCATCAAATTTGAGTAAACAAGCGAAACCTTCAGAATAAGATAACATACATATACATAAGATTTTAAATTTGATATAATTCATTTATTGATACCATAAACTCTAGTTGACTTATACTTAAATATTTGTACAATATTATTTTTGATAAATTTTATATAAAGTATAGAGGTAAACTTTTAGAATATTATACATTTATGCATTAATATAAGCATTTAACGTAACTAGTCTAGTACAAAAACCGGCTCTTTTCTGTGATTAAACATGGTATATTTTGCAAATAAATTCAAGATTAGTTTGTTTTAGAGCTCATAAATGCCGTTTTTGTACTTTTTACAACCACAACAACAATAATGTATGGTCAGTACAGAGGATTTACTTTGATGCTGACCATTTATTATGAGCTATGTTATCACTGGTATATATTTTTAATAAAAGTCGATATCTGGAAGTAAGATTATAGTAGGTAAAATATAACATTTTTAATTATCTAGTAAAATATGTCAAAGTATAGTCAAGTTATGTTACACAGAATGTGATGGTTAAACATGTTCATCCATCTCATAGTTTAATGTGTTTGATAGATAAATATCTCGACTATAACTTAAACATATAGTACCTACATTTTATAAGATGTTGATAAGCGTGACTAGCCGCCTATTTAACATAGAATACATTTGCAATCAGAATTGTAATAGTTTTTATTATTATTGTATTTAGTAAACACGTTAGAGACATAAGTTTTACTCAACTAAGTACCTTTTAGACAGGTCACATAATATGTATTATGTGATAAAAAAACACTTAAACTAAGCTTTGGTGGGATCGTTTATGTGTAATAGTTCGGTAATGTAGGTGTATCCAGCCATATAATGAACGCGTTAGAATTAACTTAGGTAAGCACAGAGTCTTATGAATCAGGAATATGCGGCATATTAGTTGAAAGTTCAGTCCTTCTAAATTAACTACATATGTGATGTGAGGATTATACTGTTGATTCAAATATTATTTTATTGAGGCAAGTATACGACTGTGAAGTCTACAGAAAAATAGATTTTAAAATTGCATATTCGCTCAAGTTTTAGGTGGGTTTCTAGTGTCCGATGATGCATTTGGTTATTGTCTTGAACTAATAATACAAACATATACCTACTACATAGTTATTATCTACACACATTATAAACACAAAACATCAAGTAAGCTTCGCAGAGTAACGATTTTCACTTTGAAAGTGTAAGAGGCAAGCCAGTGCCAATTTTGTACGATACTTATAAGAAACAATACATTTTCAATACTACTGAACATCAAACATCTAAAGAAACGACTACATTCACAATGAAAAATTTATATAAAAATATACATCGAATAAATATTAATCAGCGGTTATTATTACACAATAGAACAATTTACATTAACATAATAAAACAACAAATAATACTATGTGAACAATTTCTAGATGTAAAATAAAATAAAACACTTAAAAAATAGAGAATATGTACAAAACTTAAAACACCTAACAAAAAAATTAACTTATCTATGACTGTAATATTTGGCTTTGAAATAAATAGGCTAATATATTGAAAGCTATGGATATGAAATGAAGTCGGATTATTTGGTAGGGATACAATTGATACTACGGCTGAGTTTCTCGATCGCATTGAATAGCACCTAAAGGAGATGATTGAAAAAAAACAGGATAGTATTTGGTACTTACCTACATATCTAACGAATTGTATATATTTATAAATATCGTTGGATCACTTTTCCCATAGCTTTCATTATATGTCGTCGGGTAACATCGAATTGTCTAATACGGGAGAAAATAAGCTATCTCTTTGAAGTCCCTTCACTGCTGAACCAATGCCTTAAGCCCAGTAGGCTATAGAGGTCCTGGTTGTTGGTATGAGATCGCATCGGGTTGGCGTGATGTTGGGCCACTCTGCGTATGTATCCTTTGAGTTGTTCAGGATAAGCTTCTTGTATTCCTGGGTACCCTACCAAAGGATAGGAGTGGGGACGCACGTTATGCGGGTAAGAGTGATGGTGACGTCTAGGGTTTTCATGTGAATTGTAAACTCCTCCAACCTGGGTGCGGCCCGGCCAATAATCCTGCAAGTGCCGGAATGGATAATCAGGTGGTGGTGTTGGTGAGTGTTGACTCTGCCACGGGTAACGGTAGTATACCCCGTTTTTCGGATAAATGTTATGTGGTGGTGTTTGACCCTTAGAAGCCAGTTGTAAAGGTTCGTGGATAGGTGCAGGCGCTACCATTTCCGATAGCTTCGGCTTGATGCGTCGATGTTGAAGCCTTGTACGAGTACCTAGAATGCTGTCTTCTTTCATCGCAGTTTTCTTTTGATCTTTGGTAAAATTGTCATCAGTTGTTACTTCAGCATACCTACTTATCAATTTGATTGCTTCACCAATATCAGAGTAGTCATTTTCAGGGTTAAGTTTAGTTTGATCTCCGTCCTTTTTTAATACGTGAGCGCTAGAGACTTTCGTAGCATTCACAATTTGCTCGTCGGTTGTAGTATTGATAGATGTTGCATTGTTGTGTTCTGGTTGTAAATCATTTGGTTTTTTATTTTCAGCTATTTCAGCATTGTGGTATTCATTTTCTGTTTCGTATAGAATAGGGTCAACATTAACATGTCCATAAACTAATTCTTTTTGACCTTCATCTGTTGAATTGGAATTCGATGTTGTATCATTTAGGTTGGGAGTATCACGTTTTGGCTTCTCCGGGAAGCTAGTCATAACATCATGGTTCAATATTTGTGTACCATCGATTGGAGCGGGATTCTTATGGGAGTTTTGGAGTTTTAGAAGTTCTAGTTCAGCTTCTATGCTAGCGTCAACGTTTGGTTTATTTTCATCTTTCTTGATCTTCACGAAGTTTGGTTGCAGTTCTTGAGCCTGAAATAATAATAAAATATCATAAATATATGCAAATTAAGTCGGTATATCACTTTAATAAACTGCTTTTATAATTATGATTCAGAACGATAATACAGGATATAACTATTAGGTATATCATTAAATCCTAGATTAAGAGTTAGATATCATTATTTACCTGTCCAGTTGGCTCTTGGCCTTGGAGTGGAGCTGCTTGTGGATCCAATCCAATAGGTATTGATAATTGTAGTGGACCTGGTTCATCCTCTCCGTAGTCATAAATAATAGCGTCGTTGGGAGGTGCCGCTGTAAATCGAGCATTCAATTCCTCCAGAAGTATGCGTTCATGTTCATCCCTATTTACTGTCACCACCTGAAAATAATAATGAAAAAATGTTTAATGTATCCTCAGATATATATGTAACGTTGTAGCAAATAGGTAGTTTAAATATGTTTCAATTAAGGACATCTGCATATTATTTACCTGGATGCATCCTTTTCCATCGAGTCGCGGGCCCTTATCACAATTAAGGGGTGTGATGAAGAGGGATTTAGTGGTGATTCTTCTTGGCGGTGCGTTCTGGTTGCCGTTGTCTGGACTCTGGAGCCAGGATCTCCAGGCCAGCTCGTAGGCTTGTCGGTCGAGGGTGCGGTGAGGCGCGCGAGTGGTCGCCACGGGCTTGGCCGACTCGGTCGTGGACTCCGTCGCTGCCTCGGTCTGCGCCCCTACTTCTGCTGCGCCAACTAGTGCACACGACACCAGCAATATCGTCGTCCACGTGTACCACATCGCTAACACCTGTTGACAAACGTTATTTTACATTATGTACACATTTAATTTGTATTGTTTCCGACGCTCCTATTAAAACAAAAGAACAAAATTATTTATATTGTTTGAACTTTACAATGGGATCTAATCGATAGTGATTGTTAAATTCAAAGAGATCAATCGAAAGGCAGAGCATACAAAGGTTTTGGTATTATTCGATCTGAATTCTATAGGTACAGTTTGTTAGTTAGGTGTATAGTTTTTGACGTAAGGGTTGAGCTCAAGGCTATTCATTCAAAATCTCCCGAAGAGAAATTGGCTTCATTGCCTCCGCTTTTTAAAATGGTATTTTTTTAAATAGATACTAGTGGCTCCCCGCGGTTTCACCCGCGTTCCCGGGATAAAAAGTAGCCTATGTGTTATTCCAGAACATATGTATTCTAGCTCTGTGCCAAATTTCAAGCAGATCCCTTCAGCCGTTGGAGCGTGAAAGAGTAACAAACATCCATACTTACAAACTTTCGCATTTATAATATTAGTAGGATATAACCTAGGTAACTTATATGTATTTATACCTATAACCCGCGCAGATAGAGAATTGATCTGTAAATGGCGGCCGCTCTCATGCGTTCTCGCTCACTCTCTATCGCTGTCTATACTCACACAGTGAAGTAAGCGCCGCAAAAAAATAATCAAACAAATCAGTCAGGATTCGCTTTCCAAGCTACTTTGACGCACTCCGAGTTATCGTTAATTTCGTTCCGTTAGGTCTGTTATTTTGTTGTTTTTGTTGATATTGTTGTTTTGTTGAGTTTGATTGTTATTTGTTTGCGTTACGTTTGATTGTTATTTATTTTCGTTAAGTTTTTGTTACGAACGTTGACATTTTGTTTGTGATTGATTGAACAATGGCTTCACGAAAACGTGGAAAGGTTCTTCACAGTGATGCACGTGAAATTGTTTACAACGTTATAAAATACTTTGACGAAGAGAAGAACTTGGAGCGCTATCATCCGTTCAAGTACAGCGCTGCACGCGCAGCGATGGCGACTAATTTATCGATGGCTACTATATCGAAAATCAAGAAAGAAGGTAATTACATGATACAGTTCTGTTGGGAGCACATTAAGCTTTAACTACCAGTTTAAGCTGAGCTCTGTTCTGAGGATTTACGCGCCCACTGATATACAATAAAATAAACAAACCAGATATACAATCACGGAGAAACGTCAACCAAAAAATGTCCGAGCCGCGCAGCAAGAGCAGCTCCTTTTCGTTGTAGACCTTATAGCATCACATAAAAGGTTCAATATCAAATAGCACTCGCACACTAAAAGTCTGCCCATTTGACGCGATTTCTATGCGATGGGCAGACTTTTGCCGCGGACACTTTTTGAGTGAGACTGTGCATCTTGTTTCTTTTATTGTATATCAATGTACGCGCCATACAATACAGGGCCCCGGCCGGTCCAAAGTCCAAAGTGTCAAGCTTGGCGTGCTCCCAACTGTACCTACACATTATTATACGCGGTGTGACGTAGCTCGATCGAGTATGGTTTTTTATATAGATTTACTGGCCTGGAAACGAGTCCTTTTGGCAGCTATTTTTTTTTAATAAGGTTTTTGGCTTGGTTTCAAGACCTTTAAGCCATGTCTTTATTTGTTATAATATGTCTTTAGTAATTTGCTATAAAAAACTAATGCCAAGCATTTCATAGCTTTCTGGGAGCTTCGGCGACAATTTTGCACATTCAGGACGTGAAGCCAAGGTTCCTAGCAGAGGTGATCCGTATGAAAAAGTCACGTTTCACATATCACAGGATCTCTTGATTTTCCAATGAATTTGCAACATTCCTCTTCAAAATTCACATAAATGAGCATTAATACACAAAAAGGCACTAATTTTATGCACTAATACCCACTATAAACTACTGAAACGAATATTACAAATTATTGTCCGACCATCTTGCACAGAATTCCCGCCAAAACTCCGGCAGCTAGTATGACTAAGTTCAGTATTGCTATTTTATTTTATATAATAATTTACTCTTATTTCAGGTAAACTTGCAGAACAAGCCAAAACTAAGATCCGTACGCCAAGTAAGGGTAGAAAAGGCAAAAACAATACGCGTGTCCCCATGGACAACTTCAATATATGTGCCATTAGAAATATTGTGGCCTCAATATACGACGTTCGAAAGGAGGTACCTACGCTGAACAAGATTATGGCGTCAGCAAAAGCTGAATTAAACTATACAGGCTCCAAAACGACATTAAGAACGATTTTAAAAGAAAAGCTCGGATTTAGATTTAAAAAATGTCGCCAGAACCGAATGGTGCTCATAGAGCGCGATAATATAAAAGCGTGGCGAGTGAAATATTTACGCCGCCTCCGACAAAATGATGCCATGGGTGCGGAAAAAAAGAAAGTTGTATATATGGATGAGTCTTGGATCCATGCCCATTATACTGTCAGCAAGTGCTGGCAGTCATCCACCGACAAAGGCGTTCGAAAAAATGATAGTCCTGGACAAAGGTGGGTGATGGTCCATGCCGGCTCAGAGGATGGGTTTGTGGAGGGTGCAGGATTGTTATTCAAAGCAAAATCAAAAAAAGGCGACTACCATGACGAGATGGATGGTAATAACTTTACAAAATATTTAAAAGAAAAACTGATACCAAATTTGCCTGAAAACTCCATTCTCGTCATGGATAATGCATCCTACCACAGCATGCAGTTGGATAAAGCGCCAACGACTGCAACCCGCAAAGCGGACATAAAGACATGGATGCAGGAGCACGGTGTGTCATTTGAAGAAGACTGGACCAAAGCAGAGCTGCTCGTGCAGCTAAAACAGCATCGCCCCGAAAAAAAGTATTTGGTGGACGAACTTCTACGAGAACATGGCCATGAAGTCCTCAGACTCCCTCCTTACAACTGCGACCTGAACCCAATAGAACATGTTTGGAATTTAATAAAACAACGGGTCGCAGATAAAAATGTGGAGCAACACGAAAATAAAATTGAGGACTTCACAAAAGAGGCCATAGCTTCAATTACGCGAGACGACTGGAAGAAACAAATAAACCACATTAAGAGAGTCGAAGAAACATACTGGAATCGCGATGTAGGCAGAGAGAGTGAAATGGAGGATTTCATTATCAGTGTCGGCATGAACAGCGACACCGAAGATGAAAGTGACGACTGTGACGACCAGGAAAGTGAAAGTGACCAGTCCATGGATGATTTCAACCAATTGATGGAGGGGATTGAGCCAATGGGTTCAGATGACCTGGATACTGCTGGACCAAGCGGTTTATAAAACCTTTTATACCATTCAAATTTATTTGCCTCCTTTTGCGAGCAACTCACGTCTAGATACCAGCTCGAGTCGACCACCGACCTTGCCTCGCTGTGATTTTTTGATGCCGGAGGTCACAATTCACAATAAAGAGGTGCGGCAGAGCTCTTCATAGTCTAGACGTGAATAAAGCCAGCGGGCCAGATGACATACCTGCTAGAGTGCTGAGGTATTGTGCGCCTGATTTGTCTCCTGTACTGACTCGCCTGTACCGCCTATCTCTTAACACTAACACCGTACCTGAAACCTGGAAGCTTGCTAATGTGCAGCCAGTACCCAACCCAAGAAGGGAAGCCGTGCTGACCCTGCTAATTACCGACCAATCGCCATCACTTCCATGTTCACATACTTACCTGGAAGACAACAATCTACTCAGTGATCGCCAATATCGTCCTTTATTCACTAGTTGCATAATATACTATTCTCCCTTGCATCTTTTACATAGCTACAGTTATAGGATGGGAACATTCGTTCGCGGACTGAATACGTTTACCAGTTTTCAAATTAGATTCTTTGTCACACTGTTTACAACTTATTTTACTGGCCAAACGCGTTTTCAGTTTGCCTTACCTTACCTTAGTGCTACCTGAAACTCTGCTCACCCCGTAAGGGATTAAGATGTGCCTTTATGTATGTATGTGAGGTGGTATTTTTGTAATTAATAAAGACAAATTTTAAAATCCAGTGTTTTAAGTACCCTTGCTCCTTATTTATTTAATTAATATTTTTTGACATAATTTTTACTATTATTATATAGTTAAAAATATTATAAAACAAGAATAATTTATAACAAAAAATGTCAATAAAAAAATATCAACGTTTGAGAAAGAATTGAAGTGATATTACGAATTCCCTCCGTTTGTGTTGTCCCAAGAAGCTAGAGTTCTTCGTAAACTATCGCTTTACTGAGGGCACGAGGAGCTGTCAGGACATGACGGGGATGACAAAACGACTTTGTGATAGGACTTACGACGACGAAAATAAATTTCTTCCCACATAAGACATGTGTTGTATGGGCACGGATCCCTTTACCTTTCCAAATGGAAGAACCAAACTTGTTTTGCCAACCGTACCATAAGTACCCGCCGCCATTTTCAGATCTATTCTTTATATGCGCGGCTTATACTTCAATTTTTAACTTAGGCTGCGTAAAACGTCAATGAAAAACAATACCTACCTACATTATGATCGATGTGCGAATGACATTACTAAGTAGGAAAAATCTTGCTTCAAATATGATTTTCAGTTATCCCACAAAATGAAGTAGATATGCCCGAATTTTGAAGATGACTTGCATAGGTATTTGCAAGACAACTACAATAACAAAGCAACAAAAAGGCTAGGTAACATCTATTGAAAAATGATCTTATGCATGAATCAAATTCAATTTTTAACGGATAAGGTCGATTACATCATAATTCAATTGCATATTATAATGTAACAACTTATTGCTAAATAAGCATTGACATTAGTAGTAGTACTATATTCCCTTGACCCCATGAAATTATGTTTGAAACACGTATGTATACATTTGGTGGGTTGTACACTCGAGTAAATAATTGAGTGCGCAAAACAAGGGCAATGGCTGTTGACCCCGTCGCGATCTATCGGCGGCATCTGGCAATGATCTCGCATCAGGCGCCGCACGCGCACGCGGAAGCGGCACTCGGGAATTGACCGTGTTTCAATGGGTGCTTGATTGAAGAACTTATACACCACACTCGACAGTGTGAAAAGGATTAGAAAGTGGAATTAAGTCCGGTTAAAGCCGTTCGGGCTTTTCACCCTTCAAGTCCAGTGAGTATGAAGAATGCGCTAAACTAGTCTAGCTTATTTAGTATCGATACTCCGTTTGACCTAATGAGATCACCTTGTTTACATAAAACAGATTCCCGTCGGGTATTCCGCATGGATGTATTATTATCTGCGCGTACCAAATCCTCGAATGTTGAACCCTACCTTGACATGTATGCGCGAGAGTGAGACGAGACGGTTGCGGAACAGAGGTGCGCCCGCGTCGTCGGCGCAGGGTTGCACACAAATAGCTTTTCTGTCGGAACTCAAGTCGAGTGCTTCTGAGAATACTTGATGCTGCTATGGACGAGTAAAAACTTTATTGATGCATTGAAGATAAGACCACCGTTAATTACCTAAGTGTGTTTGCGATTTTATGTGAGTGTCGGTTTTTCTCTACATACCTAACTTAATCGTCTACCAAGCTGAATCGAGAAAGCTCTTTATGTTGGTTTTATTCATTGTTCCTTCCTATTATAGGTGTGTTTCCTTTAATTAATATGAGTCCGTGAATTGCTGTAATTTAGCAAGTTAGTAGGTAGATAGATACCTACGTATGATACGTACAGTGCGTTTGAAACTTTCTATAGTCACGCTTGGCACGTCACCCTCCGAAGGACTGCCAGGTGTTTGACACTTCAACGAACGCATTGGGCTAGGTTGGGGGCCCGAGAACCAATTAAATATAAAAAAGGATAACATTGGTAGATACCACCAAAAAAATGGTAGTCAATGATACGCTTACGAGGGATTTGCATCTGCTGCAGGTTTTAATAACGAATTTCTATTCAAAAATCTTTGCTCTATAAAATCATACACGAAAGTCTTTATCGTATTTTTAATTACATTATTTATTATTATTTTGATGCCATATGTTTAAAGGTGTCTCGTTTTATATAACAACGCTGTGTATAGCAATTTCTTTTATATTATTACTACTATTTCTAGCAGCGCTATGACCCTACTGATTTTTAAAAGTAGATATTTAGGAAAAATTATTGAAGCTTGATTCTTTTCTACATAACTGGTTATCGTGTATATCATGGCTATGATAGTCATTAATGCCCATTGTGTGGTAATTGTGGCAGCCGTGGTGTCGAGAAAGTGCTGTTTATTCGCTAACTGGGCGGCCACGATATCGGTCATATTTGCATATTAGGTAACTGCCGATAGACGTTTACTAACTTAACGGAGTTGTATTTTTATATGACATTAGATTGATATTAGGGTCCACCTGATGGTAAGTGGTCCCGTCGCCTATGGACATTTGCAGTACCAGGGAGATCGACGATGTATGGCCGACCTTGAAGAGTTTTATTTCAAAATCTTTTTATTGTAGCTAATAATGCAATTATCTTGTGAAACAATATTTAAAAAATTATTAGGACTGTCGTGAAAGGACGTTTATTTTTGTAAGGGAAATTAAAATGTTTAAAAAGTCTATAGTAGGTATTTTTTGGCTACAAAGAGTCTATGACTCAGATGAAAGGTCAGAATAAAGCGACACAGAAGTCTCTTTGATAAAAAATACATATTAATGTAGGTACCTTCTCCTTATTAGACGAACAACAACAAAGTCAAATATTCTTTGCTCTTTTACTTTGTTCATTTGTTTCCATTAAAAAAAAACATCTTGTCAGTACTAAATCACCGTTAATAAATCTACTGATAAAGTGTTGACTCCTACGTACCTATGTCACGACGACAAACAACCAACTAATACTAATGAGAATGCTGTTTCCTACGCCTCAGCCTTAACGACCACGTCAACCATAAACAAAGAAGTAACATTTGAAATAGTTAGATACGGTCACGCTTAACTATCTAAAAGGATCATTGGATTGTTCTTATATTTAGGCGGCCTGACTTCGGGTATTCAAAAGGACAATGTCCTTTCAGATAGACAATGTATCTGTTTACTTTTACACTTCATTGGTAGTTAAGTGTTTTTAATTTCGTCACTGTCTTTTCTTGTTGCATATCAAGCTTAGCTATTTAATTTTACAAGAAATGAACCGCAGTTAGCGTTGAATCTCATTTATTTACAGATGCTTTAACATCGTCCGTTGATTTCTATCGTTAGTAATTGCGATTCGGTTTTGTGGCTGCAAGTTTGTCACTCTCATGGGCAAGTGTGTCGGCGGCACACTGCTGGTGACCTACTGACAGAGTGTTTAACATTTCACTATCATTCCTACATCTTATCTATTCAGATATCGACACAAGGTCACAGAGATTGTTTTACAAACTAGAATAAATATTTAAATGTGATGTTAGGAGTGTAAGTAGCATAAAAAGGAATAAAAGATTGATGCGAGGACTTATTCCAGTGGAGTAGGTACCTACATACTAACAAGATTTAAATAAATGTGAATGGTAGTGTGTTGTGTACCTACTTAGATGGTTCAATGCTAAGGAGTATTCGTTTATGATAATGGATTGTCCTTTCGAGGTTAAATGAATTTGCTCACTCATCTGTATGTTTAGTTCATCGTGGAAACCTTTAAGGGTTTTAAAAAGTCCGTAGGGTATCAAGGTACAAACACTAGATTTGTACTATTTATGTATGAGTTACGATAGCGATAAGGTAAACATTGTATATTAAAGACAATATTTAAAAGATCTAGCAACATTATAAGGTGCCATCAACGAGCTTATATGCTCGTTGGGTGCCATCATATATCTACTCACAAACAAATATCTATATTAATATAGTTAATTCGTTTAACGCTATTTATTAATGTTAAGTATAAGTAATTGTATTTACATAGGTACCTACACTACTCGGAATAACATTATACAAACCTATCTCATAAATAAAGATTAATTCACTCTTTGATAGGAACACGTTTCTTTTTTGATATTAGTTTACTCGGACTTTGGCTGATATATTGGTGTATATTGCTTTCTTCTACATGTATGTATGTATATATCCAACATGTTATGCCAAATGTGCCTCATCAATGTCTAAAAACAATTAACGCATTCAATCGGAGATGCGTAGTACGGAGCGGCCTCCAACACGCATGGAATACACCCGGCGGAATGGATTTATTTATAAAAAGAGCCCATTCATCTCCCTTAGTTATAACGCTCTTAATTTAGAAATTAAGTTGCTGTCAGCTGTTAACTGTGGCCATCGTATTAAGGCAAACATAAATGATTCTTATAACGCATTTGGCTAATTAAATGTAAAGTTAATTGCACCTATTACGAAATGTCATTTAAAGATTGAAATTATAATGACCAGGCTGGACAACCCATTTGAGAATTAATTAATTTACAACACTGACACATCCATAAACTTTAATTTAGCCTGTAACATTCAACCAGCCAACTGAATGAATTAATGTGAATAAAACGCGCAACGATTTGCGTACAGAATATGTTCAATTGAAGCGAAAAGTCTGGCCATTCTAGCTATGCTTTCCTTGTTATTGTGAATTGTCATTTTAAATTAGCGCCGCCGGGCGCCCGCGTCGATGCTAAGTGTAATAGGAAATTGTTCTCGTCGCCCAAGATTTCTTAGGGCCCTAACAATTTGCGCTCTAATTACCAAAACGCGATTCCTAAACGGACGTTGTTAACAAGCGTGCGAATGCGAAACGAAATCGTATGCAGCGTACCGAGACGGATGCGTTCTACACACAGTAGGTACACTACACAATGAGTATGTACATTAAGAAGGGCTTAAAGGTTAAAAGAATACGTTGCCATAAAAGACTTGTTTTCACGAGGTTTATTGCCAGATGAGTAGCTATGGATATGTTTTCATTGAAATATATATGTAGGTACCTACTTCCTAAACGGACAAACCTTTTTAATACATTAAGAATACAGTCTCTTTATTTTGCATACTCTTTAATACTTTACCAACGGTAATCGGATATTAAACAAAAAATATCTTTAAAAATCTTTTGAATCACAAGATAGGTACATAACCAAAGAAGTTATTTTGTCAGGAATCCAACTGACAACGTGCAAGTCAGGGTATGAGGTTGGTGAGATTTATGATATGGGTGAAAATATGCTTACCTTGAGAGCCGCGCGTCGTCTTGCGCCGATCACATTATAACGGGCGGCCGTACTAGCGCGCCGCAGCCCTGCAACCAGGAAACAACAATACTTAATTGAAACTGTCCAATAAATGTAAAATATTGTACATGTCAAGTGCATCTTATATTTCCTAATAAAACATACACGGTATATATCACTCTAAGTCAAATGTCACATACTCAGTTGGTTAAATGGAATTGATGAGTAGAAATAAAATTTTATAAAGATAGGTTGTATATGCAGAAATGGAAATTTTGTTCTCGATGTTGAATCGTTAATATAAAACACTCAGTTATGATTGTATACTGTATTTTGGAGATTAAACATAAATTATTAAGATGCGAGTGGATAATTGCACGCACGCTTCGTGGATGTCGTGGCACAACTGACGACACAATCGGGATGTACGCATCGGCCGTCGCTGCGCTATTAGGGTTCCTTCAATTCTTAACATGCCCCCAGGCGTTGAAAGGCTTGTCTTTCAACCCTTAATCTGCAATCGGTAGGGGACAGATCCTATTGAAAGCACGGCGAATGATTCCTTTAGAAGTCTTCATGTCCGCGACTCTGTTAATTCCGTCAGTTCCAGAATGAACCTTCAAGATACGGCCAAGACTCCATTTCATAGGGGGGAGGGCTTCATCTTTGATTAGGACTAAAGCGCCTTCTTGTAGTTGTTGACCTTTGCAGGACCGCCATTTGGTGCGTTGTTGGAGCTCGGCGACGTACTCTTTATTCCACCTTGTCCAGAAATTTTGACGCAGTTGTTCTAGTCTCTCGAACCTTGTGAGTCTATATTCATTGGCATCAGCAAGCGGTGGCGTTGGCAAAGCTGTCATCGGTCGTCCTACTAAGAAGTGTCCCGGGGTTAATGGAGTCAGGTCATGTGGGTCAGTCGATAAGGGTGTCAAGGGCCGCGAGTTTAAGATCGCTTCGATTTGTACTAAAACGGTGTAAAGGTCTTCGAAAACTAAATGAGCGTTCCCTAACACGCGGTGCAAATGTGATTTTAACGATTTCACACCCGCTTCCCATAAACCGCCCATATGAGCTGCGTATGCTGGTATAAACTTGAACTCTATACCTTCGTCTGACATATTATTAGCAATGGCATCAGCGTTCGTGTTTAGGAACTTATAGATTTCGTTACGCGCGCCAACAAATTGAGTCCCATTGTCAGAGACTAAAGTTGACGGTTTTGAACGCCTAGCAATGAAGCGACGTAATGTGGATATAAAGGAGTCTTTACACAAAGAACTAACTAGTTCGAGGTGAATGCATTTGGTGACGAAACAAATAAATATTGCTACATATACTTTCTCGGTCTTGCTGCCACGACCCCTTCTATTAAGCGCCAAAAGCGGTCCGGCGTAATCCATACCGGTTGTTTGAAAAGGATACCCTGGTTGGAGGCGTAGCTCAGGTAAGTTACCCATTATTGGACGAGCTGTTTGTGCTTTAAGGCGGAAGCAACGTTGACATTTGTGGACTGTATTTTTAGACAAATTTCGACCACCCAGAGGCCAAAACTGTTCGCGAATGGATGATAATAATAGTTGTGGTCCTGCGTGCATCAAACGTAAGTGTTCAAATTGAAATATAATTTTAGTTAACGCATGATGAGCTGAAAGAAGAACAGGGTGCTTTTTATCGTAGCTAAAGTCCCCGTTTTTAATTCTGCCACCAACTCTAATGTGACCATTTTTATCGAGAAATGGACTTAAAGAAAGTAACTTATTTTTTAATGATAGTGGCTTACCACTTTTTAGCGTTTTTGAGACAATTTTAATAACGTATCAAATGCAAATTGTTTTTCGGTATATGAAATACCTTGTTTTTTAATATTATTTCGACAATTATAGATGAATAATTGTACATAGGCCATTGTATTTTTTATTTTAGACAACTTAGAAAACCGATAGAATGGAAATAACTCATTTGATTCGTTTGCCATTGTCACGTGCGATACGACTTCGGGTAAATTTAAAGTGAGTTGATCAAATGTCTTGTTTGGCCATGTCTCTTCACTCTCAGACAGAAACTTAGGACCAAGCCACCACAATTCCGTTTTGTCAAATTGAGTAGCACTTACACCTCTGCTTAACAAATCTGCGGGATTATTTGCCGTGGGAACATGACGCCAAGAAAAGGCTTTGGTCTTCTCCTGAATATCAGCTACTCGATTTTTTACGAATGGTTTTAGCTTGTTAGGTGGAGTTTTAAGCCAGCATAGGACAACAGATGAATCAGTCCACAGAAAACAGGCATTTACGTGCAGACGAGTGGTGATCAAAAGTTTTTCTAAAAGTTTTGCTGCTACTTGAGCTCCGCAAAGCTCGAGACGTGGTATAGTCACAGCCTTTATTGGAGCAACACGAGTTTTCGAGCACAGTAGTCGTGCTCGGATGCAGCCACTAGAGTTAATTGACCTGACATAAGCGCACGCACCATAAGCGTCCTTTGAAGAATCACAGAAAAGATGAAATTGTATGTTTACAGGATTTTCGCACACAACATGACGAGGGATGTTGAGTTTATTAAGATAAGGTAGCTCGCTTATGAACTTAAGCCAAGGTTTTATGATATCTTGGGGCAATGGAGTATCCCAATCCAGTTTATGCAACCAGAGCTTTTGAAGAATAATTTTACCAGCTATGATGAAAATGCTCAAGAGTCCCAGTGGGTCAAAAATTTGTGAGATTGTTGATAGAATCACTCTCTTTGTAACGTCAGGAATAGAATCAGCTTTGATGTCGAATTTTAAGTCATCAGTTGATGGTGACCACTTTAAGCCTAGTGTCTTAGATTGCTCATGCTCACTTAAATCTACTACAATCGAACTATCAGTGGACTCCTCCATGTCAGAACAGGTAGGTAAGTTCGATCTAAATTTTCTAAGATTGAAGCAGCCGGAAGCAAGTATTTTTGATACCCGTGCTCGAACCTCCATCAAACCCTGTGCAGTCTCTTGCCCAGTGATGACGTCATCAACATAGCAGTCCTCGTTTATTATCGTACGTACCATTTCATCGTCACATTCGTCAGCAATTTGTTTGAGGCAACGAACAGACAAAAATGGTGCCGAGGCTGTACCGTACGTGACGGTGTTCAGCGTAAATGACTGCAGTGGTTTAGAGGGGTCGTCTCGCCAGATAATTTGCTGCAAATGACGCTGATCTTTGTTAACTAGTACCTGGCGATACATTTTTTCTATGTCTCCCGCCACAACATAGCGATGCTGCCTGAAGCGCAGGAGAATAGCAAACAAGTCGCTTTGGATTGTCGGACCCACCATCTGAAGATCATTTAGTGACAGACCGGAAGACGAAGGAGCGCTCGCATTAAAAACGACGCGTAACTTTGTGGTGGTACTTTGTTCACGCAAAACTCCATGGTGAGGCATGAAATAAGAGTGCTCGTGACGGTTATTGATACTACTTTCCGACATGTGACCCAATGTTGCATATTCTTTCATAAAGTCAATGTACATGGCCCGTAGCGTAGGCTGCCTTTGTAGTCTTCTTTCTAACGACAGAAAGCTTTGTAAAGCGCGCTCGAAAGACTGGCCTAATTCGCACTCATCTTTCTTCATAGGTATTCCTACTGAAAATCGACCATCTTTGTTGCGGGACATGTTTTGCATAAAATGTTTCTCGCATAACTCTTCCTCAGTAGAAAAGCATGATTTATTGGATTCTGGAATTTCCTCGATATTCCAGAATTTAGCCAATTGATCCTGTATCTCATCAAACTGTGACAGATGACATGTAATGTTCTGCGAAATTGATTGTCCAGTGGGCCCAGATACAATATATCCGAACTTTGTTTCTTGTAACACAGGACAATTGTTACCTAAACGAATTCGATTGTTGCATAATAAATCCCAGAAAATGTCTGCGCCAAGCAATAAATCGTAACTTGACGGATTAAAGTATTCTGGGTCTGCCAGTATTATGTTTGATGGAATGTTTAGTGAGCCAACATTAAAGACTTCATTAGCGGATGAAGTTATGCTTGGCAACACTAAAAATGAGACGTTTGCTGTAAACATATTGATCCTGGATTGAATTGTAGCGTTGCATCGCTTATTTATAGACGAGACCAAGTTGTTAATGCCCGCGACTGTGGATATAATCCTTTCAGGTTTTAGACCCAACGAAGAAAGAAGAGACTCTGTCATAAAGGAGGCTTGACTTCCTGAGTCAAGAATTGCCCTCGCCATATGAGGTCTATTTTGTGTGTCTAAGATATATACTAAAGCAGTCGCAAGAAGAACTTGGCCCGATTGCTTATTCGAAGTAGTAAAATTCTTAATATGATTTGAACCTAATGAATCAGCGATAGATAAGGGCGGTGCTTGCGCTGTGTCTAAGTGCGGGGGTAACGGCTTACTTAAAACCGAGGAATCGGGCCCGGGCCCGGGCGCGGACGCAGATGCAAGTGCGGGTGAGGCATATGTCGCGCTCTGAGGTGCCGCATGCTGCGCTCTGCCTACTACATCGTCAGTTCCCTGATTCCTATGAAGCAAAGTGTTGTGTTTCCTATTGCACAGTCTGCACGATCCCAGCCTACAAGCACGCAGATTGTGTCCTGCTCTTAAGCAGTTAGTACACAGTTTCATCTTAGTTACAAAATGTTCACGATCGTTTATATTCTTTTGCAAAAATAATTTACACCTGTATAATGAATGCTCATCCTTACAGAGGGGACATTCAAATGATTTAAGAGGTGAAGGTGTAACAGTCGCCAACGATCGAACATTCCTACCTTTACTGACTGATTCTTGTTTATTGTTACTTAATTCTATGTTTTCTAGCAAGTCTGCCCTACCTTTTAGGAAGTTAGTAAATATTTCTAATGTTATCTTGTTTTGTGTAATTTTGTGTTCTTCCCATTCGCGCTGCGTTAACGAATCTAATTTTAATGAAATTATGTAAATTATTAGAGAATCCCAACTATCTGTGGGTTCGCCGAGAATCTGTAAGGCACGCATATTTTTTGTATAGGAATCTAGAACCCTGCGAATTGAATGGGCCGATTCTTTTTTAATTACCTCCTCATCAAAAATAGCCTTTATATGATTATGCACCAACAGCCTTGTATTATTAAAACGTTCACATACAGAGTTCCAGGCTAAAGTATAATTTGCAGCAGAAAATTCCAATGCACGAATTACCTGAGCAGCGCTGCCTTCAAGGGATACCCGTAAATAATGAAATTTTTGTATATTAGTAATTTTTGTGTTTGTGTGAATCAGAGATAAGAAGGTGTCGCGGAATTCCAGCCAGTTATTAAAATCACCGTTGTATTTAGGTATTGGTATGGTAGGTAGCTTCACACCTTGAATATGTACTTGTTTCACTGAATCACCCTCGTTCTCGCTAGCCGATGAAAAGGAATTATCAGAATCATGATCGTAGTGTTTTTTAGACTTAGTAAACTTTTTAAAAGTACCACATAATTGTTGAGCTCTAGCCATCATAGTGAAGTACTGATTTTCGAAATCTGACCTTTGGCTCATTTGATTCTGAGACTCCTCCTCCGCAGTCACTAGGCATTCAATGTTAGTTTGCACCTCCTCAAACTCCGCAAACATTGATTCGATGTTACTCATACGAAGCTTTAATTCTAAGGTTTGAATCTCACTAAGACGTAAAACATCCTTAAATGAATCAATGTACGATTTAAACTTAGTCAAACGACCTTTATAAGTACCTCGCTTCATTACTAAATCGTTAAGTTTAGCCATAATAAAGAATTAGAAAAATTAATGAAATATAAATAAATAATACACTATATTTTTTACTATTAAATGATTAATAGTAGAAATATATGTTCAAAATTGAGAAATAAATTAATATAATGCGACAGTAATTAAATTTATTGTTTAGCAAAGATTATACCAGTATACTTTCATATAAGGTTGGTCTATTTAGGTAATATTTGTTTATATTAGTTCGCACGAGTCGAATTAATTAAACAATAGATATAATTATTAGTATTTGGGAATTTATTTGATCGGAAATTGAATTATCAATGACATATACCTATATTAAGCGCAATAACAGACTCATTTATTAACTTATAACATCGCGGAATCGGTTAACTAAAATGGAAAAATACTGATCATAACATTTTATTATAAAATACTCGCAGGTAGGTAGCCGTAACCCTTTTGTCTAGCGGCTCGCTCGATGCCACTGACTGCCGCGATGAATGACTATGCGCGATTGATAAACAGTTTTGACTATAAGTTTTATATGCTAATATAACGAAAGTGCGCTAATCCTTAATGCGGTTTTTTATTGATTACGTTTAATAAGGGTTTAAATTACGTGGTTAGATAAATTTTACGAATAAAATACTAAGAATAAGGGCACAAACACAAAATTATTGGCAAATGACACCCACGGACACACTTAATGGTTCGGACTCACTCAGACAGCTTGCCTTGTTATTATCTTGTAGGTACTGTACATAGCTTGCAATTAATGATTGTTGCCATCCGTAAAGAGATCCTCTTCTTAATGATTAACGTTGAAGATCCTGGTTCGGCTCCCAATCATCCGGCGCGAAGTGACCAAACGATGTATATGCAGAAATGGAAATTTTGTTCTCGATGTTGAATCGTTAATATAAAACACTCAGTTATGATTGTATACTGTATTTTGGAGATTAAACATAAATTATTAAGATGCGAGTGGATAATTGCACGCACGCTTCGTGGATGTCGTGGCACAACTGACGACACAATCGGGATGTACGCATCGGCCGCCGCTGCGTTATTAGGGTTCCTTCAATTCTTAACATAGGTAGTTTAGTTACTTAAATATTGTTCGCTGAAATCAAGCAAAAGAAACACATAAAGATGGAAGGTTCTAATAGTTATAATATACCAATATATAAAATATCTATACAATAAATTCTCACTGAATATTATTAGATTCAGAGGATGTATCGGGTTTATTATGATTATAGTAAAATAATCACCCAGTAATTCGACCAACACTAGATGCAGCAAGATTACTGGCATAGCGAAGATTGAAGTAAGATATCCATTTAGTTTATGAAATCTAATAAAATTATAATAGGTAATCATAAAGACTAGCAGAAGCGATTTCTCTCATAATTGCATTAAATGATGACAAGTCGCTATCTAAGTAAAGGTGTCTGTATAAAGTTCCCGCCGTGGCGTCCCAGAGACATTGATTCGCCTTGGAGCTTTCTAGCAATATCTGTCATGTATGTGTCGCGCAGAATGTTGCTGGGCAACTAGGGTTACCATATCACATTATCTTTAATATCCTTTAATCAATAATTTATTTATGTAATTCTGACAGAATCACAAAAGATGTTGCTTTACTCCTTATTCATTTACGCAGATAATTTACATGCTTACGGTCAGTAAATAAAATAAAAAAAAACTATTGATTTTATAGACAACCTCCACCGAAAAAAAAAGACACTTATTTAAGAAACCTCTATGGACATGGAGCATGGTTAGTGGTCACCCTAAGACTATGGTTACCCTACACATGACATTGTTAATGGCGCGCACGCTGCCTCCGCCGCCCGTCGGCACACAAACTGCAGTGTGCACGAAAGTGGACCAATCGGCTACCGACCGAATCCACACCCATCGCTTCAAGTGCAACACCAAAATAAGACAGCGTTATGTATGAGCAAACAGTTAAACGAACCCACAAGGTTCCGATCTAAGTCCATTCAATGGCTTAAATGGTTAAGACGTTCCGCTTTCAAGATTTTGTTTGGCTCACTGTTGTGTACCATGAAGTGGTAATTATTGTCAGTATTCTATTAAATAGAAAAGCTTTTCTTATATCTGTCTATTTTTGTATATTACACTACCTATACGTAATTTATATTAATCCCTTTAGCCATTGTTTCGTGAAGTAGTAGCAAAATTCTCTGGATTCATTACAATTATTTACAGCAGAACTTACAACTTACTTATTGGCAAACAGGCTTTTGGATCTGCCTTATGTTAAAATGAAACCAAAGATATTGATATTACAAAATACAAAAGAAAATCCCATACAAAGAGATTAGCCGTCAGTTAGTAGACAATGAGAATGTCAATATTGGTTTGTACAGCGGTAAACATTGGACGTCTTAGCGACGGACTCCCGAGAATCCGACTATGTTCCGATCTACGATTGTTTCAGGAACAATGACTCTTGTCTTTCTAGTCTATATTAGACATCATTAAGGTTACATTCCTAATAGGTAGATAAATTTCATCAGAAAAAACTCAAATAATAATTATAATTAAATAATTAAAACTAAAATATACCATTTTAGTTTTAATTCAAGTGGAAATATTATTATATACCTAGGTAGATACTAATGTAGATTTATTATTAAAACACAAGAATAGAAATAAGCATAGGTACCTACCTAAAAGTCATATACTAGTTAAAATCTTCGTACGGTGCAATAACTAGGAAATAAAAATCTATAAGAAGAACTGGCCAACAAAGTAAATGGAGTTAATATTTAATTTATGACATTACTGCGCTGTACACTCATTTCCAAGCATGAGGAGTAAAAGCAAAACATAGGTGCCGTTTGATTCTAAACATTGTGTGCAAATTTGTGTCGATAAAACCAAATACGCGTATAGAAGTCATTACTGGTTGTTTATACGTGTTGTTGGATTATTATTGTTTATTGCTTTCCCACCTGGAGAACTCAACGCATTCATATAAATAAATAAATGCAATAACAATAATTTCAGCTTCCATTTAGCCACGGATGAACTGCGGAGCGAACTGGCCTTGGTCGATAATGTATGTAAAGACTATAAGTTGAACAATCACTGTATGTCACATCAAAAGTATTGCTCATTTATAGTTTCGTTATAAATTCATCAATATTAACATAAAATATTGTACCTACCTACTATTTTAGATGACGGTAATTTAAACATACTTACATTTTTTTTTTTTTTTTTTTTTTTTATTCATTTTTAAAGGGCTTTGTCGCTGTTGCGATTATGTCGCCCTATTAATATCTTATACAAAAATTACATCTTAATTTCTAATGTACATATAATATAGTTTATATAATACTTTGGCTTGATCCGATAGGGGATCAGCCAAAGCCGTATTACAGTCTCCAATCTGTTTTACGCGAGCGGGTCTGAGAGATTCATTACGGACACATTCCATCAACACATGGTATACGTCATCGATTACTCCACACACCTGACAATTAGGTGTTGTACTCTTACGCATCAAAAATGCAAATTTGTTACTTGGAATGTGTCCAGAACGAAGTCTCAGCGCGATTACAGTGTCATTTCTGTTTAATACATTATTATCCAACCATGGAGAACACAAAGGGTGTGGTTGTATTGCCTTATACCATATTCCTTTCACTTTAGATAGCTCATCAAAATATTCTTTAAACCTAGTAGAACAATCTTTTTTAATAGTCTTAACATATTCGGAATAAAAAGGCGAACTCAAATATGGAACACCATCACTAACAGCTTCCTTGGCTAAAACATCAGCTTTCTCATTTCCATCAATTCCGATATGAGAGGGGATCCATTGAAGTGCTACTATCGTCCCATTGGATTTCATTTTTGAGATGAGTTCTAATATAGAGTAGGCTATTGGTGTGCCACGAAAGATCGAGGTACACCGAGCCAAATGTTGGAGCGAGCTTCTAGAATCAGTCAGTACTACAACTTTTCTAACTTTTAAGGAATCTAAATATGCCAAAGCTTCAATAATAGCCACAAGTTCACTAGTCATGATAGATATATCAGAATCAATTTTAAATTTAATGTAAGTATTAGCTTGGGGGTCAAAAAAAGCAGCCCCGGATCCACTATATTCTTTTGAACCATCCGTATATATCCTGTAAAATCCTGAATAATCAGTATTAAGAATTTCCTCGCAAATAGTCTTTAGTTCGAAAGCGTTATATTGATTTTTAGGTTTGGACATTGGATTTATGTTTACTTTAATTACATGAGACAGATCTATGTTTGTCACCCAAGTTTGTAATGAGTACATTTCTAATTTATTGCTTGTGTGTATAGGAAGGTCATTAAGGGTTCGATGAATAGACACTAACAATGGATGCCGTTTATTGTTCCAGTACCGGTTTTGACATAACGGAGCTAACATTTCAACAGTGTCTATGACGGCGTTATTCTTTAGTCCTTTTGATTTTAACCAAAATTTACCAGCCAAATATCGTCTTCTTAAATAAAGAGGGAGCAGACATAGTTCACTCTGCATCACATGTATGGGGGTACTTTTAATAAAACCACCTATGACTCTCATTGCCTGATTTTGAATTTTATCAAGTTTTTCTAAATTAGACCGACAGCTATTATCAAATAAAAAACTTGCATAATCGATGCGACTTCTAATTATAGATATGTAAAGCCTTCTCAAATGTTTTGGGTGTACCCCCCATCCGGGACCAGCCAATACCTTAAAAATATTAAGAAACTTTTTGACTTTTTGTGCTGTTTCATTAATATGTCTACTCCATCTCAGGGAGCGATCTAACCACATCCCTAGGTATTTTACATTGTCAACAACTTGCAGTGTAGTATTATGGATTTTTATATCTGCAGATATTCTACGAAATCCTTTCTGAAATATACAAACTTTACTCTTGACTGAAGATATATCTAAACCTAATTTACCAAAGCACTCTGTAATGAAATCCACAGCTAACTGTAACTCTGATATAGCAGCTGTCAGGTTATTTGAAGAAATATATATAACATAATCATCAGCGTATTGAGAAATATGGACGTTAGAATTGGAAATCAATTGACATATTTGTGATGTAGCAACATTAAAAAGTAAAGGGGAGAGAGGGTCTCCCTGAGCCAAACCACGACTGGAACATCTAGTTATTTTAAAATCTACTGTTTCAATGGTCAGGATTCTTTGTCTTAAAAACTCCCAGAGGTATTTACATAACATACTTACATATAATAATAATATAATTATATAATAAATCAAAAAATAAACTATAAATTTGCATCAGCTTTTGAGCATTTGCCAAATCAAAAAATCATGTCTTAGTAAGTTAAAAGACATCATAATTGGTTACCTACTTATCATAAGGTGTAGAGATATAAAAAAAAAAATCATCCATATATGCCCATTTGCCCAACTCAAAACCAAGAAAATAAATGGATAATTCGATCGAATATCAGCCCGATTACTCACGTTTGTTTACTTTGGAATACATTCTGCATCACGTTCTGTTATAAGATGGTTGTAAGTAATCAAAGCACGTGCCATCCAAAGAAAACATTTACAATGTAATAAATTCCGTAAAACAACTTTTTACCTTTCATATCCAATTTGACTGCGAAGTTTATGCACTAAACGTTTGAAAACGCGGTACAACAAGTCATGAACTTAAAATAGCGTTCCAAAATTCCAATGTGTTTGAACAGAAATATTTTTCTTAGCTTTACGGTAGATAATTCAGTTCTCCAATAGGTCATGTAACACACTGGCTCAAGATGATTGTATGTCTGTTTTATATGTTATATCTATTTTATGTATTAGACCCTGGTCAATAACGTTATTTCGTAGTAAATTATGAAATTACGTCACACGTGGGAATAATACGGGGCATGTGGTGATATTGAATTTCGTAATAACAAGATTTTTTAATTGAATAATACTGGTGATTATAAGAGCAAAAGGTTGAGTGATAAAAAAATTGTGGGTGGCTATAATCAAAATTGCTACGCCTGTCGCGTGATGTGCCTGTATCACACTTTACCTATAAATACCTAAATATAGGCATTTAACTAAATAGTAACTTTCCCAGATTAATATGTATTTATTACTATTGATGATAATTTATAGTTCTAGAATCTAGATTTGTGTGTTTCGTCCTCAATTCATTAAGATATTAACCGTGTTGATTGGTATAATGATTCCAAATTCAGAAGGCTATTGCTCACAATATTTCAGTATGACAGAGCATTGTGTTCAAACTTAATACAGTTAGTTACGAATTTTATCAAGGCGATTTAAGCGTTTCGACCAATGTTTCGTGACCAATGTTGTTACTTATTGTTGTTTTGCTCGATATCATAATATAATCCTTGGTTATTGTATTTATTAAATGATTATAATTTTTCCATGCGATAACATTTTATGTTTTGTTAGTTATACTCTTCATACGTCGTAAAGTTTAGATAATGTTGGAGAACGATTCTTGAGGTTCGATAAACTTCCTGCATGCTAGTTTGGGATCCTTTTGCATCTACGAGTACTATTAGTAACAGTACCCACCCTTACTTCTCTAACTGGCAGTTATTGTACAGGTACCTCAAAACCAGCCTTATAACTTTATAACCAACCATAACCATGTCAAATTAGTCAATTCTATTCGATTGTTTATTAAAAGCATAGATAGTAAAAAAACTGTAAAAGTAATGCGATTATTTTCACCTACATTATTATGGTTAGATAGGTTACAAGCAATAAAAATGTTGTTTCATAAAACTTTATTATATTGTTCGAAATGGTGAGAGGGATGTAAAACTGTTTATAGAGTGGTATAATGTATCGTAAAAAATTCACTGTGAAATATTATGGCATTCGACAAATTTTATTACGATGTGATTAATTTGTTCCAAGCGTTTGCTCATGGTATCATTAGTGGCTTTGGTAAAGAAGTTGGTTGCTATTACATGATGTATTTTGATAGCTAGTTAGTAAAATACACAGATAACATTCTGTGATCCAACAATACATAATATGATTCAAAAGGCAAGCAACTGGAACGCGTGTAGGTGAGGTGTCAAATATTTGTCGACACTTCGGCAGCCGTCACTGATTGCAGTTTAACCGCAGTTCATTCGGTAAAGGATCTTGCGTGGGCGACACACGTCTCTAATTGGTGCAATCAAATACCTTCTCGATAATTAACTACCTACATTGCATCGGGAATATCTCGATTTGGTACAGTTGGATTTATTAATTATTCTCTTAGAACCCTGTTAGTTCTATCTCATAAAAGCTTTTAGTATTGTTTAAAGTATTGAGAGCTTTCGTTTGTAATCTGTTACCCTTTGATTTCAGTCACAAGAATATCCTATCATCTAAAAAAAGAAATCGGAATAATTTAATTTTCGTGTATCCATATTGATGATCGAGGCATGTTGCCTTAGGTTCAGGACCTAAAGCAACATTACTCGATTAGGTTATTAGCTTTGTTGCTATAAAAGGCTGCGTATTTCGGATCTGTCTTTTATTCACAAAGATAAGCCTATTTACATGAATATTTTCCGCGAGTATGTTTTAATATTGTATTTTGATGTATAAAATATGAGGATTCAAACGTTGTGAGTCGGAGATTTTTCTAACATTATTCTAAACAGATACTGTGTATTGTGTATTCAAATCGCAACGTTCGATCGAGCCCTGTGTTTACTTTGCGGAGCGTGATCCTAGAGTACTAGAGCTAAAACTAGTCAGTTAACTATTCATGAAAGTTGCTCCCGCGCTCAGACAAGAATGTTCGCCGGCGCCGCGCCGCCGATCTGGTGCCACTTTAAGTATACAGGACAAGCTTGCATTACGTAAATCTGACATTTTTTGCTTAAAGTGTAGGTAGTCGCTAGAGCTGCTTTGCTACCTTCGACATATGTCTCATTTATTTTTAAAACAACAAGTTGGTTAACCCGAAATAAGTATGCGAATTGTAGAGTTAGATTTAACAAGTAACAAGAAGTTCACAAAAATGTAGTTCTATTTTTCTACGTGCTATTCGGAAAATCGAGGGTCTCGTCTGAGTGGCAAAACCTGATCGCCCATGCTCAGTCAGCAAAGAAATCAGTTGAAGAGGTTATCCCGCTACTCGAATCCCGTGAATGCGGTGACTTAATTAGCAAGTAAACGACTTGATGAAGGTAAAATTTACACGTCTTGCAAGAAAAGCATCCATAAAGAATGCCCGAGCAGGTAAGGGCCGGTTTACAGCGCGTGTCACCTATCACGTTGTGATAATATAAAGGGACCTTTGTATATGTCCTTGTTTTATAGCATCAACGTGACAATTGCAAGGTTCCGAAAGTTAAGCTTTACAATAATCTTACTTTTTATTATAGGTAGGTATAAGCAGGTAGTAATAAGAAGCGTTAAGTTGACCAGGGAAAAGGTTTTTTAATCCTCAGCCACTAACAGTTGACATGATATATTTTTTTAATATGTGTAGTAGAATAGGATTATTGCTTATATTCATTTATTAGTAAAAAAACAAGGTTCTTTAATGTTCGTCTATTAAAAAAATAGTTAAATAGTGTATGTGGCCTTTTAATGGTGAGGATTTATAATTTGCTAGTTCTTGGTTGGATGCCACAGGTCCATATCGGTTATGAGATAGAGTTGTATCATACATTCTTATTTATCGATAGAGTTAATTGTCGATTATGAAAAACAGATTTCTGAACCAAATATTAGTTGTATGATCTCTTAATTAGACGTATTGGTCCAAAGCAACCTATTTTTTTTGTAATAAGCAGGTATATAAGGAGTAAGTATATCTTGTCGTTTATGTAGCAAGTAGCAAAGGTATTATGTTTATATTATGTTATAGTTTTTTTTTCACAACATTTGTTAAGGCTACAAAACTATTGGTCTTGCAAAAGGTCTTACATAGACACTACGTTTAAATAGTAAAGCAACAGTACAGAGAAGCTCAGTGGCTCTAAAGACTCGTTATAAATAGTGTAATTTCTCCTAAGTCTCGTTCTATCTCACTTGGCTCACATGCTCTTTGCATTCTCGATTCTCGCTCGAACCACATTCACATGGAATGAAGACGAAACAAAAAGTCATAAAGCTTGTAAATACAATACAATGTAAAATAACGGTTTTTACGTCACGCTTGTGTTAATCATGGTTATTTTCTTTTTGATAAAATCTACGAACTGTGTTATTATTTTTGTGTAATTATAGACAAGACGCGGATGTTCATTTTTATTTCCGTATCAAGATGTTCAAGGCATGTAAAATTATGTTAAATAGTCTACATTGAATATAATACAAATTTTCTAAATGGCCACACGTGCACAAAATTGAATTCTGAATTGCATGATATCTACACATTCATCGTCGATAGAAACATGGCTGGGATAAGTCTATGGAAATGTTAGTTATATTAAACAGAATAAACACCTAAGTTCAATATAGCATAGTAAAGTGGTATTTCTCTATTATTTATCTCTTAAATTCTCACTAATATCTCATTCTTTGCTCGGCCAGATTTCGGTTTACGTTAAAATAAAACTGCTTTGACTATAACAATAATGAAACCGAATAAATCTTCAGTCACATCACATTAATAGTCGGTCCATAACAGGCGGGTGGGGACGATTACAGCACATCAATACAATGCAACGCGGTTCACTTTCGCACCTATTGCTACACAATACTTAATATTATGTCACTATTGAAATTATTTATGGATGCCATTGTTGAGCGATGTTAATTATTCATGAGAGCGGAAACGAAACAGATCATCAGGATCGATCAATGCCTACTTTCAAGCGATTGGCAAACTACGTAGCGTAGATAATTGGAATCAATCCAAGATTCGTTTAGAAATATTGAAACAATAAACTTCTACTGACGTCTTTTTTCTATTCCATGCATGTAATAGTTTTGTTTTTATAATTCACATGTGAATATGGGATTAAACTGTTGTCGACAGAAATTTATAAAGCCGTATTTACACTGTGTTATTTACACGGTAGCGGTTTTCACTTTCGTCTGCAATGATAAATGAGGCGATTAACGATTCCGCCCGCGGGCAGGACGTCACGTTGCAGCTTCCGCATTAGCATGCCCGTCCCTTGACGAATGCGAGACAATGCGTCCAGTGTGGACGCACCTTTACTTTCTATTCATCATGCAACCGATAATGATTGCACTGCGACAGTCATTAATGTAGCTCTCATTACAATTTCAAACGTCCTAAACTGCGATTGTAACACGTGGGCGGGCGAAGCTTTCACTATATCATTTTTTTGGCTAATGATTAGACATAACATTTTTTGTTGGTGCTTGGCATATCAATTAGTCTGTAATACAAATATGTTTGTGCAATTCATGTTCTTGTTTATGTTTCATAGTTATACAACCACAACACATTGATTAGTTAATTATAAAATTGAAGGAGGTAGGGCGCAACGGATTCGTCCGTTCGAAATTGGAGCAGCCCGACTAGGGTAGTACCTCCACCTTACAGAAGACCGCAGCCAAATAACACTACATGTAGTGTTGTATTCCTGCCGTGAGTAAGGTAGCCAGAGCTCCATGAGGAGACGCTGTAGCGGTAGTGGGGGGACCAGGGATGTCCCTTTCACTGCCTATACAGTTGCTCCCTTTTTTACAGGGTCGGCAACGCGTGAGTGACCCCTCTGGTGTTGCAAGCGTCCATAGGCTACGGTAACCGCTTCCCATCAGGTGGGACCGCATGCCTGTTTGCCACCCTTGTAGTATATAAAAAAAAAAAACTAGATCTAGAGAAATCACACATACGAAATATGTTAATTCATAGGTGTATGTATAGTGAGGGAGCCACGTCCTCCTCAAGGACAGGTGGTAATAAATAAATAGCGAGAACTATAGGTACACACAGCAACTATAAATAAAATGATATATCAGAAACTAATGCGTAGTACAATGTAGGCATACGTACCAGTCTGAGAAGATTATTTAGTATTCTATGACAGAACACAACTACTTCCTTCCGCAGTCTACTCCCGGTCTAGCCTATAGCCAATAGCTCTGGTCGCCTCCACAATTAATTGTATTTGTACCTGATGTAGATACCTGAGTATTAGATACCTTTGTAGCATATTTTTCGTTTGAAATACTTAGTTTTTGTTACATTCCATGAATAAATATACAATATACTTCTTTCATCAGGTCAATACTACGATCCCAGGAAAACTATTTAACTGGTTTTCTTATCGATGCAATGGTGAATAAAGCTGAGAGGTTCAGCTCCTTGAAACTGATTTTATATTAACAAAGCGTATTGCACTTACCGACTGTAGGTAGAAATGTTTGGAATGCTCATGCGCAGTCGATAAACGCATGTGTTTTATCAATAAGTACCGATTCTAATGAGTTACTCTGACAAACCACTTTATTGTAATAATTCGTGAGATATATATAGATTTATACGTAGATGATAAAATTATTATATAAATGATCTATTGTCGGTAAACATGCAATCTGTGTATGCTCTCTTAAACTCTCGGACAGATCAAAGTTTCTTGATGCGCAAATATTTACCTACGTATTTAGATTTCACCTAAGCTTCTACAGACAAACTAATCTACAGCGCTTTATTTGCTTTATGTACCATTATTTATGATACCTACCGCGTATTTCAGCTTGAAAATGATTTTGGAGATCTAAATGTGTGTTCGCCTCTAGATGATTGGTCAATACTAGCTTCTCTCCATTCAATTGGCTAAGTGCATGCCAACTTCCATAAAGATTGGTTCAATAGTTAAGTCGTGGAAAGTTACTGAATATATAATGTATGGAAATCTTTTTATGTATTTAACGGATTGGCCAAGGTTCATTGTCCGTATATAAAATAATTGAGAAGTAAAGTTCGCATTGGTATTAATTAAGATTTAATTCACGCCAAATCTTGTGTAATTGTCTAGTCTATTTATATGTAGGTATGCTAATCACAGATTATATCGACAAGTTATTTAATTGAATGATTTCATTTAATATCAAATCAGTATCGAGAAGTTTTAAAGTTTTCGTCTACTTAGATTGTTTTAAATAAATTTATTTAATATAAGTAATATAATCTTCATATGGATAAAAAGATCCTACTGTGCTCTTTTATAATATATATTGAATATTAGAACTGTCAAAATGGGAGACACGAGTTGCTATAAATTGTTTATACACAAAAATATAGCTGAGTTCGAATAGTTCCCAGTAAAGCATGGCAGTGAAAACGTCATATTATAAAATTTATGTTTTATATAACATGTACATTTAGACTTTAGTTGTCTATAGTGCATATTACACATAGTGTATAAATTCTTCAGTAATCCTATGTTGGATGCTACCTAGATTACAGTCTCCTTCAAATCTTTAGCATAACGAGATCATATCAAAGCCGGTATAAAGCTGTTTGTTTATGCTCATAGGTAACAATTATAGGATTGAAATGAAATACCCTACAGATCATTTGTCTGATCGAAGTCAATACTAGACCTTTTTTAAACACTAGTTCTGCTCCGCGGTTTTAGCTGTGTTTCCAGGGTCATAAAGCTCATTCATCCTCTTAAAAATTTTACTCAATGAATATTAGTAGGAAGTAAATACCATATTACCCGTCAGTATGTCGTAAAACATTATGAAAAAGTTACATAACTTTTATCTAAGATCTGTTTAAGGCGATGAATGCATCGAACGTTAGTGTTAATAGTGTAATTAGTGATAGAAAGGACAGAGTCCACCTGAGTCGTTGTCGTTAAGTGAAATTGTTTCTTGGAACGGCACAGGTATGTTCCTAACCATAGAGCATTGTGTATTGCTAATTTTAACACGCTAGTTCCACCACTTTATTCTTCCAATATTCATTGCCTATATTAAATATCTAAATACAAATTTATAGATATTTACCGGAAAAGAAACAATCAAAATGAGAACAATGAAATGAAAGTCAAAAATACAATGAAATGGAATAGAACGTCGTTTTATAATATCAGTTCCAGTTTCTTTTGTAACTGTCTTTTTGCAAATAGATCACTGTCTTTCGTTGATTCTTAATATCATGCGATTTTGTTCCGACAAATTACTCAAATAAGTCATCGTTTATCAACGATATCACACATTATAAGCCTGTTGGTACTACCGGGATATCGCGCTGTGATACCATTCAAAACAAAATCGAATTACGCAGGATCCAATGATTTGGCGTTAACAATCTCAACGCGTGACCAAAGTATATAATACTTTTGAATATGGAGATTTTCTTATTTAATATGAATTTTAAATAAGAAATTTGAGACACGGAACAGACACAGAAAGTCACTTCTTGGTATTTTGTAAGCTGTAAGGCCTTTTCCTACAAATTATATCCTACTACTATTATAAAGGCGAAAGTTTGTAAGTATGGATGTATGTATGGATGTTTGTTACTCTTTCACGCTCCAACGGCTGAAGGGATCTGCTTGAAATTTGGCACAGAGCTAGAATATGTTCTGGAATAACACATAGGCTACTTTTTATCCCGGGAACGCGGGTGAAACCGCGGGGAGCCACTAGTAATACATGTTTTTGCGATCATCAAAACATTTTTAAGTACCGGATAAATTTTATTCCTAACATTCAGCTTCCAAACTAAACCACAATGAGTAGGTACCTTGAAGAGTATGGATTACGAACATCAAGGTGCGGTCAGGTGGTCGCCGAACTTGACTCATTAGTATTGCATTGAATCGATACAAACAGCCGGTTTCTCGACCGCAGTGGAATAAAAAAAACTTTATCGATGGTAAGTATTACAGACTATTAAAAATATTTAGGTGTATTTTACGACCTTGTTGAGACACGAAAGCTGACTTCAATATTGCTGTATTGAGGCACACGCTTTTTCCCTTTATGGAAAAGATCTATTATTTCCAATTGCGAGGGGTGATTTGTGCTTCCTAAAGTAAAATATTTAACCATGTCATATTAGATGTCTTTAGAAGTATGTAACCTATATTTATCTTCATATCGGTACATAACATTAGAGTTTTTATTATAATACCGTACTGTAATGCTTCTTTACAATGCAATCAATCCACCATTCAGTCTTTTAAACTCGCTATATTCTAATATACCTTGACCTACTCTGTTCTGGGTAGTGTCCGTTGTATCTGTCATTCATAGACCAATATTGGTCTGCATTCTAGCCTCCTATAAAAAAACAATTGAATTTCGTAGTAGTAGGAGTTGTAGTTATATCTCAGTGAATCACTTTAGTCCAATCTATGTTTTCTTAGTTTATCCTATTCGGGAAGGACCTATGTAATAACAAAAGTGTTTTTATTATAAACATTAATTCATCGACAATCAACCTGACTCATATTTTGTTATTACACATTACTGTATTTCTTTTTAATAATGACTGTTTAGTATTAGGTAAATATTTGGGGCATGCCAGGTACGACAGGCAACTACTTAACTAGGATTTAGTAAATAGTACTTTGAATTGATGGTATACCACAGATTAAATAAATTAATACCTGGCGCTGACACCGGACTGGCACTAGACGTGTAACTAAATGGGATAAATACTTAAGATAATAGGTAGGTATAAGGAAGGCGTCACGTTCCGAGATACACTAATGAACGTCGTAGATAAGTTTTATATTAGTTTTGTGGTTGAATGCAATTGCCAAGTAACTACAAATATTTTATAGATGCCAAGGTCTTCGGCCTTTATAGAGGAAAAAGTAACATTTGTTACGCATAGATTTATGATTGATTCAAAAACAAAAGAAACTGATCGTTGCGGGAAAACCACATTATTAAGACCTTTCATGTGAAAGGTGACTTATAGAAAATACATCTATAGTCGGATTAATAATTCGAGTCACAGAAATGACAAGTGCAACTGTCACTGATACAAAAAAGGGTGACCCGCTACAATAGTGATGTACGGCAGTTTTGTACTTATAGTATCCGATACATAAATCTAGTCGAAAATCCCAAAATTTCATTTTTTTAAAACTAAATTTGAATTTAATTGAAACCAAAATTAAATAAATAAAATCGAATAAATGTTATTAATTTAATTAACCTTACATAGGCTAATCATCCAATTCATGCTTAATTTAAAAAAAATGAATAAATATAATTTATTTGTCCAGTACCCGTACAAATAGTCACATCCAAAACAAAATGGGGTCCATAGCGTGACAAGTGATGACTATAGTTCTTTCAATAGCTCAAAACAAATAATATACTATGTTATATTTAATTACCTACCGTGTATGTCTTCTGTTTTATTACCATATATTTCATATTTTTATTTATATAAAGGCATTCTGACATTGGATAAAAAAAAGGAAACTCTAGTCGAGTTTCCTTTGTCCTTAGCCGACTTTTAGTTGTAAAAATTCGAATCTACCACAACACTATTTATTTGGGTCTAAAAAACTGCAACACTGGAAATGTCAAATCTCTGCCTACAATGAATAATCTGATTATAATTGGAATACCTAATTGGGAATTTATTTTGCAAATTTACGATTGTTAGTATATTAGATAAATATATTACTAACTTGTATATTTTCTAAACTAAGTCACTTCGTAAATTAACCAATCACAATGATCTCACCACGAAATCTCAATAAAAAAAAAGACTGAACTCTAAACAAAGAATTAGTATGAATAGTATGTGTAGTATTTTAATTGAATGCCGTAATTGGCCGAAAATAACTGACTAAAATTGAGACAAGCGTAAAATGATATATAGTCAAAAAGTCGAAGAAAAGATTAATTAATTAACTGTCTAAGCGAATTTGTGCCGTTACTGACTACAAGTGATTTATTATGATAATCTAACATGTCAAGCAAATTTAAAATATTAAAAATAATTTAATTGTTCAGTTGAGGTGTGTATAGGGCGGCATTTGTTATTTAAGACGGATCCTGCAATGTGGTTAATTGAAGGCTTGCATAAAGGTGTCAAGGGCTATAAATTTTAACATAAGAAAAACCTGACAATTAGTGATACTTATATGTAGTATATAAAACATTTTGTATACCTATATTGTCTTAAATTAAATATAATTACCCTACACAGAAGTGCGAAGTTTTTTTTATAAGAAGTGGTTGACTTTTAACAAGCATCAGTAAGTAGGCGTAGGTATATTTTTATATGATAAATTGATAGTTGATATAATAATAAATTCACGATTACTTTATCGTAATAACATGGAATGTATTTTACATCATTTCAGTAAAATTTTAATGTGGACTACAAGATATAACAACTAATTTTTAAAAGTATAATAATATGATAACTAGTTCATTTTTCAAACCAACCGCAATAAACATAAATCTGTCAAGACAAAGACATTTAAAATATATTCCCACTTTATAATTAAGTTTGACGCAGTTATCAAAAAAGTATCTGTGTTTTTGGCATGAATCCACTTTGTAAACGATCCAATCCGTAACCATGTGTTCAAATGTTTTGATAAAATAACTATTGGTTTGGTCAGTTGTTGAATAGTTGAATGTAAGTATTCAATGTGAAAAATAATCCTTAACCTATGTTAAGCTTTAGTATTGGGTTTAACCACACCGTATGGAATTGTTATTTAAGTTAAAGTTACTGTGGTCTAAAATCGTATAAGGTATATCACATTACCTTTTCGTGTTAATGTTCATGAGCTATGAAGTTAAAATAATTTCGATTAAATATATATATCTTAAGCGCGAGGTTTATTTTCAATTTTCTCATACTTTTTTTCTGATTAGGTACTTTATAATTTTTAAACACATCATTAAAATACTGTCGGAAATAATGCATGAGTTAGAGAAAGTGACATAAAAATTTTGCTTGAATTATTCGAATATCAGTTCCGCTTTTTAATCAACAATATATGTGGTTTTAGTTCAGATACAATGCGAAGGAAACAGACAAAAGAGGTCAAAACAGAGAAAAGTTACATGTATATCTTAAATTAAAAAATACCTAAGTAATGTATATAGATTCGGAAGTTATGCATTAAGATCTTCCGGTACAAAATTATTACGAAAATTCGTTCAAGCAAACATAACAAAAGGGAAAGCATAGAATCAAATAGGCATCGATTCCATTGTTTGTTCGTACTTTTACCTCGTGAAACACGTCTGCCATTATTGTCGCCTGTCGTTCGTCCCGCCCGCAGTATTCGCCCGGCCGCACAATACTTGTGATTGTGTGCCTCGGACAATTAGTTAGAAGTCGATCACGAGATAATGCCGGACACTATGCGATATTGACGGACAGATGACAGTGAACAGAAATGCTCTGGATTCTGTTGGTCTGACATGGAATGCTTTATTAATATTAATAGCACCTATCGAATGATCGGAGGCGATAGTATTTGTATTTATTTTTTGTAATTACTAATCGTGAAAAATATTGAAATTTTGTAATGACGGTAGGTATTTAAGATACAACCTATAGTACTTTAGTCTTATAACCGCGTAGTCAAAACATATGATGCGTAACAATCTGCCTAGTCTGTGAGAAATGAGCACTAAGATTTAATGAGTGGGTGCGTACGCATCATACCTAACCATAGTGTTAGACAATACAAGACATGCCAAATATATATTGACGAAGGTCGCATGTAACGTGGGTTGACTTGGGACTGTATCCTGTAGGTAACATCTCTATTCTTAACTGACTTCGACACATCAAACTAAGTGATTTTGTAAGAGTTTTCATGCAGTTAGTGTTTATTAACTGATTCGTCAATAGTTATTTTTAAGACAAGAACATAAATGAGTTAATAGTAATACCACTTAAATGTTGAATATGACGACATTATGAAATAAGTTTATGATAAAAATATGATGTGGTTAAAATTTTTATGTTGATATATAAGAACTAAAAAAAAACTCACGACTAAATCTAGAATGAAATATATCATTGAATCGATGGACGGAGATTAATCCGTAATGATATCATTCGCTTTCCAGGTTTCCTTGTACGGTGAGGCAAAGGACTTTGTCTCTTAACTTGAAACGTTAAGTTAATGAAAGGTTGTGGACTTTAATCTTTATCCCTATGTTATTATGGTGCATAATCCTATATATCTACTTATACGTCCATTATACATTATAAAGAACTTTCAAGGCAATGTCTCGTGCGCTAGTCATACTTATTGACAATTGACAAATCCGTGTGCGGAAAAGCGGGCGAGCATACGATAGAATATTCATTTGATTGATGGACGTGACTTGACGACGGTTCCTCTTCAGTAGGCCTGATGTCTGATGTTCATCGCCGTAATGATTTACTTCAGTTGCTGTTTTTATTAGTAGAACGCGAGAGGCACGCTGTTTTTTTGATCATCTTATTTAAGTTAAAAGACGCACAATATAATCTGCAAAAATAATAGTTTTACTCATGCTCCATGTAGGTAACATAATTAAGAAGTAACTACTGAGGTTTTAAATATAAGTAGGTAAGTATATAGTGACGAGAATAAGAAAACAAGTAATGATATTGTCACCTTTTAAGGATTGTAACCAATAAATAAAGTAAGGTCATTCACTTTTGAAGAAGGGTTAAGGGATAAGCACCGACTTAATGACTGCCGTAATAGTGATGGAAGCCGGAACTTGTCGAGTTTATTAAATCACGTACTTTGTTCAAACTCGCAGATTGATTGATTGTGCGGAAGCAAAATGGCTCGTAGTAAAAGCTGGAAGCTACATCAAAGTAATTTTGCTTGTTTTAGAACCGATAACATTGTTTTGAGAGTACTATAACTTTATTGATTTGTTATTCTTATAACATTGTTTTGGGTAATATGGATATTTTAAACCTATTCAGTTGTAGACTTTGTCTATTCTATAGGTATTGCTTGGTTATATCATCACAACACGTTACGTTAAAATTAATTCCATGCATTAAAATAAGGTAAAAGTTCAGAGCATAGGTATTGAAAATTTTTTTTTATTTTACAATACGTTCAACCGGATTGCTTCTTGTTAACATGGAATTGGGTCAGATTAATAATTAGGCCAACTGTTGCATGCGGCACTCAGGTATCTTCTGTATTCGATGTATTTCAGCTTTGCCCAATGAAAACGTGCGAACTATGACTGTTGGCGAGAAATGAAATGTGATGCCATTGTTAGCATGGCCGGCACTACGTCGACCGGATATTTGCAATTCAATTGCAAATTGTACTATTCAATACGCAAGTTCCGATAATATTTAAAGTATTTCATTCCGAGGAATAAGTACTTTGCACATTAACAAAATGTATTGATTTTCAGTATAATTCTTCGTTGTTTTTAGCTAAGAGTACCTAAAGTTTATAAAAACAAATCGTTTCGTTATTTGAAGTTAGAACCGGCCGGTTTTTGTTTGCGGTTGAAATTGCAATTAAAGGGTATTCACCTCACCTCAGATGCCTTCCTGTGTCGCGTGTTGTGTCGCACACTCACCGGGGTCGAAGCACAAGATGGGGGAAAGTAAGAGACATCTCCAAGCACCCCCGAGGGAGCAAACACACGGACGCAGTTATCTGTTGCACTTTACCCAACCTGTATTTATAGCTTCGTATGTTCCGAACCCGTAATGATGTTAGGGGAACTTTGTTTTATATCATTACAGCCGTACACATACAACCAAGATATACCTAAATAGTGATAGCAACTTAATTATTGAATTGGTGTAATGAATCAAAAGCAAAATCAGTGCGAAGGTCTATTCTCTTTATATATTATCTTGTATGAGGATTTCAAATGGCAAATAATCCGTTAGAGGTGATTTAGTAATACAGAAAGCATGCTATACTTATATTTTATACCTAACTATGTCACTTGTATCACGTATATAAATAACCTATGTCACTTGAAATAGTTTTCAATTAGTTAAAAATGTCTTATAGTTTTAGTTTATTCATTACTCATGGAAATAGTCATCTTTTCTCTTTATTTTTGCCGATAGATTGTAACCAACCCATTCGTGTTTAAAATGTTAATATTATTTCACATATAGGTATGTCCAACCAAAATGAAATTGGTGCGAAGCAGAAAGAAGTAGGTATTACGATGTGTCTCTTACCTTACCTTACCCTCCTATAAGTAAATATGTAATGTCTGGCTTGGAGGGTAAGAACACCTAGAGAATTGCGAGCTTGCACTGCACACATGCAATGAATTTTTGATTGGTAGGTAGGTACCTATGTCATAGACAAGTTAACTTTTTGCCAGTGTATCATGTAAATGCCAATTCCCTACATTAGGTAGTATCAATCTCAAAAATGAGTTTGAATAAAAAGTACAAGGCGTATTTATTGTTTTATATTATGAACCTTTCAATTTAGTTTCAGTCTGTTTAAAGCATGTTTAAAGCATCATTATTGTATCATTAAAATATTGGTATTTCCCGCTATAGATAAAATTGGGTAGGGTTTACGAGGCAGATACGGATCTAAATCTGAGATGCATTTAAAATTTAGACGGATACGTGGCTTCATACAAGTTATTGCTTAGATTAGATCCCCGATGCTAATCATAGGGCAATAAATATATTTAAACTATTTTAAACCTATTTCGTGTGAATAATTTAACGACGCCGATATATTAAACTTCCGCAAAATTAATAAAGCTGTTAATCGTCCGCGATAAAATTTATTTATATTACTGAATAAACTTTATTTTATTTATATCTATATTTGGAATTGAAAAGTATATCTAGAACGTATTGAACATTTAAATGCGACGTAGTAGGTCTTGGTGTGAATAATAAATCAATTCGTGATTATCCGGTGCTGCTAGTGTCATTGATCAACAGGTTCCCGGGTAAAGTGGCATGTTAACATGCTTGAGATATCCACCTATCGAAACAATCTTACTTTCTATAAAAGGAAATCGAAATTATCTCACTACAGGGGCATTCCATTTCTCTCTCGGTAGTTTTGATAATTGACCCCACACTCGTTCGTTTTTACTTTTATCGTGCAGTCGTTCAAATAGTAAAACGATGCAATCAACATTCCTAGCATACGTGGAAGAGTTTCCCTCTTTTGATTTACATAATAGGCGATGTTATCTAGCTGATAAAAGGTTAAATTTCTCGGTATAATGCTGAAGGTAGGTATCGCTAAGTATATTTTGTATAGATAGATACGTCCCTTCAATCGAATTGAGTGCGACATCCGATTGTGGTCGGTAGGTACATATCTACTAAATTGGGCGCACTCACCCATTGCTTACGACTCAATCAACGAGTAGCAGCTGCTCCATTTGCGGGGTTATTGTTTTGAGGCTGACCTGATGTAAGTAGTCAAACATCCCGGTTTATTGAGTTCGGTCTTGCGACAGGTCACAACTGCGAAATTCGATTTCCTGTTTCAATTACCGATCGCTGACCGAACGGCGTAACAAGTGTCTAGTTTTATAGTATCATATCGACCGATGTAGGTACCTAAAACGGGGATGCACAAATTGCATCAGTAAACTTTGACCAAACACAGTTGCACTAACTGCATCGCATCTTGTAATATTGTTTACAAACAAACAAAGAGCCTTTAAAAGGTTCGACGACCCCAAGTAAAAAGTGAGCAGTTCATTCGATATGGACATGTGAGAGAAAAAATGCAAGTACCTAATAAAAACGACAACGACGGTCAGTATGTAATCAAACAAAGAAATGGAATTAAAATGTTTTAATGCAGGCGATCGATTGGCGTGGCACAGGGCATATTCTAGTTTGCCGTAGAAGGCGGCAGATCTACGCCTTGAGCGATATAAATAGCGAGGCGGACCGGGCCACAGATGTAAAGTGGACACCAGTTTTAGAAGTGCTCGTGTCTATTTCGAACAAGTGTAAATAAATCTAGCGAGTCACTTTCGTTCACGGTTGTCACTTTCATTGCCCGTCGGCCGCCCCGCCTTGTCCTGTCGCCTGAGCCTGCGCCCGCCGCGCCGCGCCGCCGCCGCCTGCGCCGGTGATAGTGGCAGCAAACGTAATGCATCAATTGAATCAATCGCTTAAAACGTTACCAATTCTTTCTCATTGTGCAAGAGGAAGTAGTAGATTCCATTCGCATCGGAATGCAAAAGTTTAAAATACAATGGAATCGGTCTCTTATCAGCATAGAGTACACACATTAATGTCATCGTAATGAATTGATAACCTTTGTTATTATTAATTAAATGTTGAACTTGACATGCGGTTTGTTCGATTTGCCGTTGTTCATTGGATTGGAGCATTCATCATTATTGTATAAACATGTCCTTGATCGATTACACTATGATTTGCAAGTAATTAATTAGGATTTATGTGAACGTTATACCGAACTAAACTTTACAGTAGTCTTTTCGAGCTTCAGAACTCTAATGCAATTGTTTTCTTAGTACCAAAGTAAAAATACAAGTAGGTATATCTAGTAATCTCTACATACAATCGTTTAGCGATTTCAAAGATAAAACATTTATATTCTGAGTGATGCTAATGTTATTAATGTATAAGGAACTACATTATGCGTAGAACTTACAAGGAATTTATATGAGGTCCGATAGCAAGCCACCGTAATTTTAAGAGTAGGTGCCTACTGTTTCTAGGTAATATTGAATTGAATCATAGAAATTGAACTATATTGCTTGTATTTAAATGCGTGAGTGTTAGGCATGCACATGACCGCTGCTCGGTCACATTTCGCTTGCGTCGATGAATTCCTAACGCATTGTACGAAAAAGTTCCCACGAACCTAACATACAATCGTTACAAAATGTGTCTATTTAATTATTTTTTTTAAGAGGCCAAGAGTAAGATAAGAATTAAATAAGAAGTGAAGTAGAGTGCGACAAATGACTGTTTGCAACATTGAAACGATGTATGATATAACAATGCGCGCGCGCACGATTAACTTCACGCAACGCAATGCAACGAGTACCGCGCCTCGGTGGCAATGGCGAACCAAAACAAATGGACGCGACACCGTTACACCACTTCGCGGAATTAAATAAAGAAAAAATGACAGCGACCAACGGTAATCTTTGTTCGGCGAGTAAGGTCGGAACACTGTCTTCACGGTAAAGCACAGCCATCGCCGCAGAATCCCAAGATGTTATATCGCGATAATTTGTCCGCAATTAAAATCAAACCGAGACCGAAACGTTACTTTGATGTCATTGCCCCACGAATGCTACATGTTTACAATTAAAATTATTGATAACCAATGTAATAAAAATATGCATTTAGTAGCAGATTGCGATGCTTGAACAGAGTGTTTTAAAATGGCCAATAAATAGCTCGAACTCGGTCGGTTGTCACCTTTAATGCTCCCAGATGGCACAGTTCCCAGTGAAAACAGTTTTGGCTTCTTTATACACAATTAAAAATGCAAGCGGGGACACTCGCCGGAATCGTCATCCACTGCAAGTTTCCTACACCAGACTGCTACAACAATTATGACCGTTAACCACATTAGAACACGGAACGTGGTAAAATAATTACTTGACAAATTAACAAGCTTGTTATGACAAGAATTTGACATTAGTTAACCTATTTAGTTGGCATACATGCGCATTAAAAGCTATTACGATACTACTTTCCACATCAGAATTAGATCAGGTCGGCGGCTGTTCCAAAGCACAGGTATCAACAGTATTAATTGCAAGAGTCGATACACGGAAGCCATCTCGATTCTATAAGACATCGGAAAAAGACAAGTTTAACTTCCAGGAATTCTTGCTACACGTTAACCATTAACGTAAACAACAAAGCTGGAAAAAATAAGCAGTAACATAGCTATTGTATGTCCATGAGGTGAAGACGGAAGGCTGGAGCCGTGGGAGTGAGCGCGGGAGCCGGCCTGTGCCGCCGCGGGAAAATGCCGCTCTATGTCGCTCGTTCACATGAACGCACATAAACCCATAAAAAAGTAAAAATCTCTAATGATTGAAGGCGCTGAATGACTTAGATTCCCAGCGGGTGTTTTCTCAGCGCCGAACCGATGGTAATCGAATATAGAACTGAATTTAACGAGCTTTTAAAAGCACGGTGTTTATTGGTATTGGATACCATTCGCAACTGAATTAATTAAAGGAAGTATATTCTCATGTGAATCGAAGCAATCTGGACGGGCGCCCGACGCCTTTCACGAGTGCTTTGAAGTTATATCGGTTTACGAGGCCTCCCTATACGTTATTGGAGAACTAATTAAGCATGCTGATGTTGAAATCTTTCAGATTTTGTATATATTTTTAAAATAGATCATCAGCGGGTGTATGTAGTTAGGGTATAGTTAGTCAGATAAAAATTATAAGCTATCACAAAGGAGACAGAATTTGAGATAGAAAACTTCACAAGGTTAAGGGTAGGTAAATATTGTTCTCGTGGAATAACTAAAGTTATGTCCTTATTTTTGAGATAAATAAAATATTTCTGTCATTTAATAAAATAATAAAGGATATCATATTTTTGATTTCTATTCGTCTAATTTAGAAGTATCAATTTCACTTATAATCAAGATAGAATTGGATGAACATTACCAGCTTTGTCTACGTAGCGGGCGTACGCGCGGCACCGGCGTCTCAAATGTCGGATATCTCTTTCAATTGCGTAGATAATAAAAGAGATGGAGGATAATTAATTTAGGTATCTTACAGAATCGAATCCCAGGCATTCCCAGGTGGGTTTGTCGGTCGCGCGGCAGGTGCGCCCGCGGCACCGAACCGCGGTGATTTCGCTACAGGTTCTTAGTATTACGCCTCGGGCTCTTGTGCCAATGTCAATGTGACTCCAATCGTTCTTGCCATAGCTATACCTTTATTGACCCACCATAAAATATATTATGGTAATTAACAAAAATTGCAATTTCTGATTTTGAGTCAAGTTTTTTTTCAAAATTCTAACGCAACTTCCAATGTATTTGATAGCATATTCACCGCAACATCGGGTTTCTACATCGAGACTTTTTTATATTTTGTCTATCAAATAACATTTTGGCAGCTGCAATAAAGCCACTTTCTGGACCGTCGCCGCGTCGCTTTCAAGTATCTATATCACATCGGTGTGAGAATGTACATCTTCAGACGTACTAACAATTAGGAAGGTAGACAAATACCTAAGTAGCACCAGAATAATTCCAAAACCGACGTAAAATATTAATGTAATTAATGTATGGAATCGGTACATATAAGTAACATAATTTTAAAAGTGATTTAGAAATTGACACTAAGTTGCGGTGTGAAGCTATAGTATAATAGGGAGTGTTTTTCAAAAGAAAGCCGTTTAATTTACTTTGCTGTAGAGCATTCCGATGGCGTTAGCAAAAAAGTATTTACTCGTATAAGTAGCTATAGAAAATGTAACATTGATTCATAGTAGCAAGTGAACAATGATCGTATTCTCGTTTATCTGCCTAGTTTCTGTAACCTTATCCGCGAGTATGCGGCGGCGGCGGCGGCGGTGGCGGCGCGCCCCGCACGCATCGCATGCATCGAAGTTTACATTACGGAGGTACCTGCAGACACCATTGTGTGGCCAACAGTCCCACTAAACATCGGCCTAATGTGTACAAACACTAATATTGTTTGTATAAAATAAACTCTAAACAAACATATAATATCGTACCTACACGTTGTAAGATACGAATGAACAGAAAGATAACTGTACAATCAATATATTCATATCAAAGTCATAGTGAGAACAAAGAATATCATTGATTTTTTACCATTATGGCACAACTTCAACCTTCGTTAGAAAAATATAATCTTTGGGAGTGTTTGCAAATATTTCACTGTGAAATAGACAAGGTTTGGTTCATTTCATGCTCAATTAGGTAAACATTTCAATCTTAGGTCTTCGGAATAAACTAGCTTCGAACCTAGCGTTAACTGTAAATTAGAATATAAATGAAAATCACCAGCAAAAAAACAGCACAAAAGATAAAAAAACCATGAAGCAACATAGTAATAAATGTAGACAAAAGTCTTAAAGATATTAAAATGATATGATAGCTTTAAAATTTAAGACACATTGTGGATATGCAAATAGATACTTTTTTAAAATTATAACAAGGTTTATTTTTGCTTGTATAATATTCATATACAGTAAACTAGCTATCTAATGTTGAGAGGTGTAGAGGTGCTAACAGCGACAGGTGGACTCGGCGCGTCCGTGGCAGACATGTCTGATTAGTTGTACAATGTTTGTTGAGACTCCGAGGAAAAGGGGTCATTTATTAGAGCGTCCAAGATTCACACGGGTAACTTTTGCCGAGTTCACATAAGCATTTAACACCTGTGTGTTAAATGTTTTTACTTTTGAATGGGCTATATATTAAACGGTGTTCTTGATAACTTGAATCTTATAATCAAAGTATTGTCGAATCAATTAATGATTATTTATTTATTTAAATCAGATTATTGGTTATGCTAATCTAATAATACATATTTTATAAGTATCACCCAATGGATACATGAATCTATTATTTTATCTGGCGAAATATTCAGTGCCCATGGTTACAGGTGACATTATGGTAAGGATTTGGTGTTGAATACAAATGTTTTGTACGACGTTTTCGTGACTGTAATATTTTAGCACAACTTCTGGTTGCGTGATACAAGTTGCAAAGGGACATCGATTGTTATATCTGTGTCACAGTTCACTACGTTTACATTTAAAATGGCAAGAAAAAATACAATGTTACAAGTAATTATGTAAGGTATGCAAATCGTTGATTGTTAGTTGTCTGTTGAAACAACCGTGTGATGTTCAAGTCAACATTATGTTTATTGACTTGTTCTTATTCTTTTTTATAACAATAACAATCTGATAGTTCATGAAGATAATTTAAGTTTCATGTGTGTTGTTTTTTTAAAAGTCCATTAACTAATGGTGTGTAGACGTGTGCTATAAAAGGGCCAAGGCTCATGCGGTGAGAGAAGTGACAAGTATAAGACAAGTCATGATAGCACTAGTCATAATAGGTATTTACATCATTGTAATCCCTCGCTGACACTGTGTTTACTAAGAATGTACTACGAGTATTATTAGTGGAAAAATAAAGTTGGCTATACTAACAGAATCTATAGCAATACTGTAATAACACTAAATTAACATTAATAATTATACTTTTTCACCTAAGCTAATCCGCCAATAAAAGACATCAACGCACGCCGTATAAATATACGAGTAAATGCAATAAATCATAGGATGTTTTAATGTCAACTCCACTATGTTGTCATTGTATTTTGGGTGACTAATTTTCTTTTCAAATACACAGATGGGTGACAATCATTAAGAGGCATAATAGTCGCAACAATTAAGCATATTTAGAACATGCTTTAAGTAAATGTAAACGAGCATTTTTCTTTTTGTTACCATCCATTTATTGTTAAATTACCATGGAGCTTATTACGGTTCAATTGTATTTCCTCTTATTTTAATTTATTATGCAATTAATTTACAATTTAATTACGGTAGATATTAAGTTGTAGTCGTATCAGGTATGCTATAACTGTGATTTTAATTGTAAATGATGCGACTAATTAATTTTAATGTATAAACTAGAAAATCAATCAAACGACAAACTAACGATGTAGGTAAATAACAATAGTATGATAAGTGAAGTGACCCAATACGACAGTGAGCAGTGAGTGACATAGAAACAGATTCGATTGCAAGTAATCGTGCGACCTTCGTGGAGTAAAATGCAGTTCATGGCGCGATCTCCTCTCGTCGCATAAATCAGCTGGACGAGGCTCCTACATAAATAAATTAAAATTCAACTCGTACTCACCGTAAACAGACGGCAGTATTGAAAATAAACCGATCACCTCCAATGTGCAGTCACAAAACAAAAACAACACAAAACCAAAACTCAGTTTGTTCTCAAATGAAAGTATTTGCGATATATAAATGTACGATCGTTCAAAAACGGCACTTTATTCACGATAACGTCGAACGAGTAAAGTTTCGCTGGCGAAAGCGAACGCGGTGTACGTGCGGTGCGCTCGGCTATCTCAAGTCGAATGGTTTCGGCGGCGGCCGGTCCGCGGTCTGCGTCGAGCGAGCGAGCGAGCGTGGTCGCGCGTCGTCCGGCGGGCGCGGCGACCGGCGGCGGCGGCGGCGGTGCGGCCGCGGGCTGCGTCCTCCGCCAGACACACCGCTTCCGTAGCGACGCATCGCAAAAGAAAATTGACTGCATTCGTACTAATATGCATATAATCGGAGATCTCACGACATCCGGTGGCAAGCGAATCTTGACGCGCGATCCGGGGGTAATGTCATTTCTGCATGTTTGTTCTTTTGTTTGCCCCCAACTAATATAAGACGGTTGTTGGAGTCTATAGTTAGCCTACGTCGAAGAAGTGATGTTTAATAACCATTAGATGGAACCCGTTTCTAGTTTTTATGTTCATTGGAAGCAATAAAACTAAATCAGAAGCTGTTGAACTTGCAGACACCTGTGTAGCTTATAATGTTCTTATAACGACCGAAATATTGTATCGTAATAATACAAAATACATTTATCTAGGGTTTATAAAAAGAAAATGTTAAATATTGACTACTCAACTCTACTATTAATTTATTGCTATGCCATCATAATTATGAATTTCATTGAAAATTATTTTTCAGCGCCTTAAGTTACCTGCAATGCCGCGGGTGTGCGGTAGAGGTATATTATTAAATAAAAAAAGAATAGCTTTTCGACACGAGAATAAAAACTGTCCCTTGTGATCCAGCAATTATTTTTTAAAGTAGACGTAAAAAACTCGCCTTCACTTCGAGGTCGAAATTTCCATAGAATGGGAAAATGTCCTACATTTATGTAGGGCAGGAAAATTGAAAATATTATAAACATCAATTACGCAGGTCTTATGAGCTTATATACGACCTAGGCCATTTATGAATTTTATTATAAAAATGATAACGTAAATTTAGATTGATATCCTTTGTGAAATAGGCAGAGCGTCACAAGAAGCGCCTGATGGTAAGTGGTCGCCCACGGCCTTTGGACTTTTGCAATACATATGGCCTATTCCTTGAGGCATTTGTTATCGATTGACCAGTTGTTAAAGTTCATGTACCTGTAATTTTCTCGGCCCCCTTGCCCTTCTTATAGACATAAAATATATACTGAGAATTATCTCCAAAGTTTCTATTAAGAAAGTAATTGCCGATGGTGGTGTTTAACATTGATAGCTTAGATTTATTTTGATTTAAATAGATATAAAAACCATATCCATATGGTTTATTACATTATGGATCAGAAATGGAATTATAAGCATTGATAAATTTATATTATAATCATAGGTTATTGATATTTAGATAACAGTTTTTATTGTATCCCATATGATATTGAAATCCATGTTCCTCTGCAGGCTTCATGCCTCAATGTCGAGGAACGCGTTGGCGATGCTAGTGGAAGTAAATTTCCAAAGGCGGTAGTGACCACTTACTACCAGGTACGTCTATGTGTTTTTCGGCCTACTTGACATACAAACAAACGAAAACAAAGATAAGACCATGCAAGAATAATAATGACATGGCGCAACGTAGGTACATCTGAAATCATTTCCATGTCTTCTCGCCATCCCTGAGGCGTGTGAAAGTGTCAGATTAGGTGCCTTTACGATCAACTCGTAAAAATACAATGTGAAGAAAGCTGCAGTCATTTCTTTTGTTATTACATGTCATCGCGTTATTCCGCTCGTTAAATTGACCACTAGAATCATGCATGTTTACAAGTATGAATATAAAGTAAGAGAAAGGTAGTAAATTAATTGTAGCACCATGCCAATTAGAATTAATTCATGATCAGAACTGAACGGCCTGTAGGTATGTACTGCAGCTGTTAGAAGCATCTTCTACAGAGTTCGTCCAGACAAGTACTATCACAATATTTTAAAGTATCCTCAGCTAAACGTTGGGGGAAAATTAATAAGGGAGCCAGTAAAACTACAAGTACATCAGACTTAACATTTTTTTTATGTCTTAACACTACAAAGTATTGGTGTTGCGATACCTAAGGGATATGAGATGTTTTACTAATATCTAATTAGGGTGGCAGTGAACACTAACCATTAGGTAAACCGTCAGCTTATTTAGCACAAAAAAATTAACTTACATTTATTTTAATTTGCACGAATTGAATCGGTACATAACGTAAAATTTCCGAAACCTCTAACTAAAAACATATACCTACAATAATTTGAGGCATATTATGACTGTGTCTGTGTCCTGAAATCTGATCAATATACTACTTAGTACCTACTAGCGTGGATTGTGTGTATACGCAGTATTATTGTAGTCTTATATGTTTACTTTCACGACATTTTGCGGGTACATATTATTAAAAACCTTGTCAACTGCGGTTTGTCCAACCGCAGATATCACTTCGTAGAACCGGACCTACTCAGTTAAAGAGTGTTTGCTGTATATTTTTGATTATAGTTGCTATCTTAAAAGTCCATTGCTATTCATCTTATGAACGCAAGTTTGTAAATTATCTCTCTAGTCTTTTCGTGACGCGTTGATGAAGATCTATTATGAACCTGGGACGATATATATGTCCCTATAAAAATTTTGGAGGTTCTTAATAAAACATGTAATATAAACATTAAAATAGAAGACAAGCTGCCACAGTACGTCGTACTAAACAAATTAATCAAGTAAACTGGAATAATCTAAACATATTAATTCACATCGTTCCATCGAAACTTTATCCCAATTAGTTAAGACACAGGTGGCATTTATTAAATTTATATTTAGTTTCAGTATACAAAAAAGTATATAGTTTGTGATATAAATTATTCTATTATAACAGGAGATTGTTATCTAGAACTAATAACAATTCAACTCTTTTTATAAGAATAATAAATATCTACTAAAAGCGAACAAAAGAAACCCGGTTTCCAAAAAACAAAACAAGATAACTTTTAAATAATGGTATTTATTTATTTTACAAGTCTGTAGAGCTTTGAAAATCTATATATATATATTTTAAGAACCATTTGAATGATCCTTATATTGATAGAAAGGTCTAAAAAATATTTAGCCAAGGCTTTGACAGTCATTGGATAGTGTCATTAAATAAGAGTATATTTTATGATGGTAATAATATACCTAGTATTTAAACGATCAATGAACACAGGTGGCTTTTTATCTTACTAAATATAAAATTCATATAGGTATCTATATATTTTACGTAAGACAAACTTATTTGCGTCATATTGCCAGCTAAGCATTGATATAAAAAAACCCAAGATGCACAGTCTCATACAAAAGTAACACACGAAAACGTCCTCAAACACTCACCAATGATACCTACGATGTTATAGTTATACTTTAAACATATTTTGTTGCAAATTCAACCTTACTAGCATGTTTAAAAGTTGTTTTTAGCACGCAGTGTACAAAAAGTAATAAAATTTTACGACTGAAGTTAGCCGGTAGGACAAGACATGGAGTGGAGACGAATATTATCAATTAACTTTTTGTTCATAAGACATTGAGTAAGAATTATAAGTTTGAATTGTGTTCTAAACACAAATTTTCAAGTGTCAGATTGAATCTACGGATCACTCTTATTACTAAAAAAAATATATTATCATAACATTGAAACACATAATTAATTATATTAAAAAAAAAGCTACTAAAACAACTCGTCTGGTTCATCTCCGTAATTTATACATATAAATATCTGTTATTTAAAACTTAGTACAAAATAGTTTAAAAGTGTGCTTATTAATTTAAACTTAACATAATAAAAAAAATCGACTCCATTAAAAAAATAACAGGGTCATTTGTATTATGCGACTAAAATAAAAGGGGCGTGTAATGTATCGTTCTTACGCTGACAAAGCCGCCATTTAAATCTGCCGTATTATACTTGGACCGTTGAGTGAAGTTTTGAGACAAATTAAATCAAAATCCCACATTCCTCTCTATATTAAGTCATAAAAACAACAAAAACCAATCGATAAAGTCTTTTACTTACCGAAAATACGATATCTCATCCTTTTCTTACGTTCTAGACGTAATATTTTTACAATTTCGTAATGAACACTTCGCCATTTTTAACGAGTGTTCAGTGAGGCGAGCGACGCGAGACTATTTGAAATGAGCGCACAATTTCAATTTGTGCGCTCATTTTATGCGGACGTTTTTGAGACGCTGACTGTGTATCTTGGGTTTTTTTATATCAATGCAGCTAAGACAACAACTGTTACATTGACAATAAAGGTCAATTTAAAAATGTTATTCCGGAAATAAATGTTTGCAATCTACCTATAGACAAAACGTTTTGATTATCGTTATGTTTTAATAATAACTATAATGATAATTATATATCTATGGTTCTTTTTTATAAAATGAAGCATAGTTGAGCAGTACTTTGTAGTTTGTTTTATATTATTTGTAGGTAATGTATTTAGAAATGCATGAACTTTATGTGAGATGCAAATTATACTTACATGTTGACATGACATCGTAAGTTTATACATAATTAACCATATCTACTGGGGAAAGCTAGTATATATAATATACCTATATGGGTATTCTTCTAAAGCAAGCTACATAATTATTCAATTAATTTAAATTCAAATAAATTATATAAATCACCATATCCATTTCGATTAGAATCACATGTTTCGTTGATAATGATAGAATATATCAATCCTTATCAATTTCTATGTTAAAAAAGCATTTGGGTTAATTTTATATCAATAATTGTTTCTTTGCGTTGAGTATCACTTAAATACACAAGTTGTTAAACTCAACAGTTCTCAGTTAAGTACTAACAAATCGTTCTCAACTTCATTAGTGAGTAGACGTGAAGTCATTATTTAAATACTAAATACATTATCCAACTGTAAAACGTTATTCCTAATTACAAGCTAACTTTCCACTTTGTTTATTCAGCTGTTTACATAGCATATTATCCTCGTAAAAGCTTTTAGAAGTTTTCGTTGCTCTTATAAACTGGAACATCCTCTATCGAGAAGTTTTAGTTATTAAAATTGTGCAAAGATGGTTAAGGTACATACGATATTCTAGAAACCAAACAAAATAATAACGTTGCTTGTTTTAAAGTCAAAGCATCGTTCGCATCTCTGCACATATTGCATTAATTTGCCTGCACCAATTATGAGTGAAAAATACGAGCTCGATATTGGTACTAATAAATAATCCTAAAAACATCCATTTATATTTTAGACACAATAAAATCGTACACCATCAATACATATTAAAGTGTTTCCTCACTAATTTATTATAGAGTATTGACTTGTTTATGAGAGCGGAGACAATGGCACCAAAAAAAAATCTTCGAAATGGTTAAATTTAAGTTACAAATAATGTACAGTTTCCTGGTAGTAAATTGATATCTCCTACTGCGTATATACCTATATAAAGTATATGATATTATAAAACATTAAGAGTAATTTAAACATAATTGAAAATCACTTAAAATGGTTAATTAATTTTCTATACGGGTCGAACTTGTCAAAACGATTTTTTTATATTTATTTTTATTTTCAAATCTATAGTTTGTGTGAATTGCGATAAAGTAGGAAGAAATTGTACAATTTATATTAAAAGGGAATTTTAACAAAAGTAAGTAATAACTATTGTACTATAATAAAATAAATAAATAAATATCCTGGGACATTTTTCACACACGGCCAATCTGATTCCAAACTAAGCAGAGCTTGTGATATGGTACCTAATCAGATAGCTGATATACTACATATACTACGTTTTAAATACATACTTTTAAAGATATTTACATCCAGACACAAGACAAACAGACATATTCATGCATACAAATGTTTGTCCTGGGTGGGATTCGAACTATGCATATAGAGCAGTAGGTACTATGACCAGACTATTTATAAGCTTATATTTACAGATTTCTATACTCACACACAGAATAAGCAGACATGTTAATGCACAGAAATGTTTGTCTGGCTGGGAATTGAATATACGACCGAGGGCTTATATTCAGGGTCGGTAACCACCAAGCCAATCGGCCAGTCAATCAAGAATCATGTCAAGTTGAACCTTAAATCAGTTCTTGCGTGCCAATTTCGAGCAATACGCGTAATTGCATTGCAAATACAACAATTTAGGCTGGTAGAAAGCCGCGGTTTCTCCGGTAATCCGCCGCGAGTGGCGACAGATGTCACGATTCTACTTTCATCCATCACGCATAATATTCAGGTATTTATAAATATGTTGCCACATTATTTTCTCTAGTCATATGTCTGATATATTTTTGAGTATTGAATAACACTTAAATGACGGCTGACAGAGAGGAATGGAAGAAAAACACATGTTGTGCCGACCCTGTTTAGAAGGGATAAGGGCAGGAAGAAGAAGAAGAATAACACTTAAAATTATAATTGAATAAGAGGAAAACACTACGGCCTATCACCGTTTTAATTAACGCGAGTATAGACATTATGAAATTTTTACATCCAGTTGTCCCAGCGCTCTCAATTTGTCCAGACTCTGTAACGGATCCAGTATCCAGGACATAAAGTATCAATTCTATATATTTTATTTTCTGCATGTTGACAAACACATTAACAGACTTTTCCGCATTTATATATATACTGTACTCATAATCAAGCGTAGGCTTTTATTTTTGGTTAGAGTATACAAAATTATGCATACAATAATAATTAGATTGTCCGCTTACTTTTTTGGTCATTATGTATAAAACTTGTATTTGTGGACTAGATAAGTGTTCTCAGATTCGCGCAGGTGGACCTCGCCGCAACTAGTCAGACAGCTATAGTTATAGGTATCTCATAGTATGAAACAAATGTCCTCAAGTCCATTCGCTTGCTGATTAAAACAACGTCTGATGTCACTGAACTTTAAAATGAGGTTAATAAAAGTTTTAAGAATAAACATGAATATTTATAGCCTTTTGTTAAAAAACTAAAAAACATAATAAAACAAAGCAGAAATAAAAAAAAAACAATGCCAGAATTATTATGCAGTTTATAAAATATCACGTTTTAAAACCTACATAGAGAAAACTAAATTTAAATCGTTAATAATGAAGGCGGTCAACGTTACTATTGTTAATCGGATATGTGGCTATAAGTATGCATATATTCGAGTATAAGACTATAGACAGGGTAAAAAACATGGAGCTCATAAGTGCTAATCCGGTATATATACTAGGTAGGTACCTATACAAAATGCGATCACCTGAACATGTTATTCGCGTGATTCGATGATAAATTTCATTGATTTTACGTAATTTATCTTTTTATATAATTTTACAGACAAATAAAAAAGAGAGGCTTTTTTTGTGACTAGATAGCAGTTAGTTATTTGATTAGTTTTTCTATAAGTTTCTTGGATCTCTTTAGTTTTTCAACTGTTATGAATAACAACTTATCTGCAATATTTTTATGGATTAGCTGATATGTTATGTAATGTACTGAAAGGAGTTGACACAAAATTTTCCTATAAACTTTAGAATTATATGGAGGATTGAGTTAAACGATTTTTGTCCTTTTAGAAATACTAGGTATAGGTACTTGCCCTACAGGGCAAAAATATCTAGTTATTTGACATCAAAAGACCAAAAACTAATCGGATCAGCCCTAAATTTCTTCAAATTTGTATAAAACAGTATAAGACTATGTTACATTACATAATGCTTTGCAATTTTATGTTGTAATTTCAAGCACGTAATATGGATTAACATGACAGTAAATGTAACCTTTGCTGGGTGATATTGACATGTTCAATGAATCACGGGTGTAAAAACAAGGGCTTTATCAATTACTTATGTGTTGTTTTCTACCTGCCACTTTTTTCATGTTATGAGTTTATCATGGCGTTTTAAGTATGATTATTGTTCAAGTGTTTTGCAATCTTATCTCTCTGTCAGCTTTTAGTAAAGCATGCACGCCTATTGAACAGATATGTAAGCTTAATTTTAGTATCCCTCTTGCACATTTATTTAATGGAAATTATATAAAGCTTTAATACTCTTTTAACTTCTTAGGTAATCCTTTGTTTTTTATAAGTGAAAACAGTATAATATCTGTACATATCACATTTGTGAAAAGCCAGAACAAACACAAACTCAGTGCCCATATCACTGAGTTTGTGTTTGTTCTGGCTTCTTCGTCTTTTATTAGACCTGCAATGGATATGTGCCAATGTAAGAGAATATATTATCCATGTATAGCAGTCAAGCATCATGTCTTCTCTTGTTCTTCTCATTTTGTTACGCGACGGTGTAAAGTGACGCCTATTTAATGCTGTCTCAATCATCAAGGGCATAAACCTGCCAATTTATCAGTGTCGCCCTTCACCACTTGTTTGCACAGTCACTATGATAAAAAGCTTATAGTAACGATCAGCTTATCACATTGTAATTTTCAAAGGCTTTTGTCAATTGGATAATGGGTTGTGTTTCTAAGGTTATGAACCTAGGGGATTTGCAGTGCAGGTGAATGAACTATAATGTTGTGACATTTTAATATTTTTCATAATTTTGGCTTTACTATGTTTGCCGGTATCAAAGTATATGAGACATGGTGATGTCTCTGGGCTCTGGTATTGACCAGGCGGTGGTGACCACTTTCCATCATGTTTCTTTTCATACATAAGATATTTCCTTGGAATCTGTAACAAGTTATTTTCATTGTTCTGGTACAATAGAGTAATAAGTACTATGTAATTTGTATTGTCTTGAGATCTTCCCAACTAACATTTTGGTAATAAGAATAAGGGCTACATGAGCTGCTTAAGAGGATTTTTGTAACCCAAGGTTCTGTAAAGGCACTAACAACTTGGTGATAAAGCGTTCTGTAACTCTCTTATAACCCTGATTTGGGCCTGTTCGTACGAGAGCTTGAGGCTATTTAATGGTTATAGAGAGTGATAAATAAGTGTTTATTAAGAGTTAGAACAGTGCTACAGTAGCAGTGACTACCACTTCAAGTGTTTTATAAGCTATACACAGGGTATAACTGCAAGCTAAAGTAGTAAACAAGTTATGGAAACCACTTAAATGACTTTTTTGGTAGCAATAAATTTCACCGAAAGCGCTAAATATTTAAACTGTTTCGCAGAGTTTTACGTTCTTGTTAGAGTCAATAGTGATAGTATTTTATAGCACGCATTCATGTCATGGCGTTTTAATAAAATAATTAAGGTAAGTACCTAAAGTGTTTAAGATTACTGGGTGTTATAGGGATTTAATCACATGCGGCGGTAAGTTTACGGTAACAATATATACTAGTTCTCATCTCATTTTTGAAGCGCCCTAAAAATAAACTACTTTTGATGATTAAATGATGTAAAAAAATACTGCCAGAATTTTTTTTTTCTTTATTTATCTTATTTATCAATTCCTGGAGCCTCCTTAAGATATTTTAATTGAAAATTATGAACAATGTAAGTAAATAATTGGACTAGGAACATTGCAAAGGTTTTTCTTTCACAATTTTATAGTAGGTATATCTTTATTAAATGGCGTCTTAGTTCTAATTACTTAAGCATCCTGATATCTCTGTTATTCCTCCCGTAGTGATTAAATACTGATACTAAGGTGGATTGCAGAATCTAGCTCTATAGGACTTATAATAAACACTTCTTAGATCCTTATAGCTTTATTAGTAACTCTTAAGACTCGACAAAACTCGTTAGGTGATATAAAGTATTTGTCTAACTCTTTTTAAGAATACCAGTTGATAGTAAGTGTTAGTAGACACCTGAGTATCACTCAGAGTGTTTAATACTTCTTGAAGCTATTCGAGTATTAGAGTAAGACTTCAGGTGTTACAAGACCTTTCACTACCCCAGTAGTCGAACATCACCCGTTAGTAAGTGTTAGTAGACACCTTACAATTGCTTTTATAGGTTTGTGCAACTAAAAGCTATAAGAATAAGTTATACAATGGTTACGATAAACTCCATACTACCGTCTTGATTTATATTTTTTACTGTTATTACTGTTATTCCTCTGGAAGGTTTAATTATTCATAACTAACCCTACTGTAGAGTCGACTTCATTAGAGTAAGACTTCAGGTGTTACAAGACCTTTCACTACCCCAGTAGTCGAACATCACCCGTTAGTAAGTGTTAGTAGACACCTTACAATTGGTTTTTTAGGTTTGTGCAACTAAAAGCTATAAGAATAAGTTATACAATGGTTACGATAAACTCCATACTACCGTCTTGATTTATATTTTTTACTGTTATTACTGTTATTCCTCTGGAAGGTTTAATTATTCATAACTAACCCTACTGTAGAGTCGAAGGTTGCTATCGGAGTTCTTATATACCTTAAATAACAGTAAGAGCTCTAAAAAAGGCTGCCGCTAGCACTAAAATGTTTGTTGGGTTGGTCCATACTACCTATTTTTGCCAAATTTATCCGTCGTTGATTGCCGAACCAAATGATTAACATGTTTATTATTCAATGGATTGCTACGATAACAATATAAATATTTAAATAATACTGGTCTAGGTAAAAGTTACTCCTCATCATCTCACTCAGCCGAAACGACATTTTTTATGTTCTTGGATGAAAATATATCTTATCTTTACTTTTTCTTACATCAAATAGTTAAAGCAGCCTAACGGTATAGACATAATTGCAAATCGTTAGCACTACTGTGGACCTAAGAGCTCATACTTAACATTTTATAAAAAATATTTTATTTAGGCTATGCTAATTCAACTTATTTTAACTGAGCTGTATGTGTTATTGAATAACAAGGTTTTAATTAAAATTATTACTGAATACACACATTGATTTTCACATAAACAGTTTGTATGAACCCATGAATACCATCCTAATGACTTATGACTTCGTTTGTTATTTAACATTACATTTGAGTTTGGAATATTGATATTTGTATATGTTAATGTAATGGTAGGTAAGTAACTAAGTTTATTATGCCGAAATGTTGGTATTAAATTAATTAATAATTATCCAATGTAACCTATTATATATTATAACTAAGCAAACTCATTCCTGATATTAAACATTCATTTCATTATACTTATCATCCTTTGTGCTTAAAAATCCCTACGAAAATTTCCATACATCATAATTTTCCTTTGTGTTCGTTGTTCATTAAGTCAGAGGAAAGAATATTGCGTTCATTTAAAAATGTGCATAAAATGCTCGCGCTAATGTTAGTGCAGGAAGACTGCAGGAGCTTCATTAAAATGAACAGTAATATAAAATAACAGAAAGAGAATGGAAAAATGTCTCGTATATCTTGCTGTTTGTATGTTGAATGTGGGCGGAAAATGCAAGGAAATCCGGCGGCAAGTTTTAACGATTGCAATTGGTGCAGTAATACGAGAACTTAAGATTTATGACAACACTATCTAGAGCCCCGCGGCTATGTGTGCGATCCCAGTGAATCTTCAGGTTTCCCAACATAAAAAGTAAGCTGGAGTGGAATTTTTTGGTTCTTTAAACTATGTTTAAATCGTTCCTCACGTAACATCTAGGGTATAATGTCAATTGAATTTACTATAAAAATAATTATTTTTGGTATTTATGAGAGGATACTTGAATAATGTAGTCACGAATTTGGAATATTTCGTCATGGTTTACATATTGATATCTTATAGTATATTTACGTAATCTAATATATAAAATACTCGTGTAAATACATTCATATGTAAATTCTTTTTTCCTCGTCAAACTTTTGATATACTGAAAAGGAAGTACCTATATCATGCATCGTGTATGAAATGCTACTAACGTTAAAACTAGTAGATTAATACTGCAACGTAAACTGCATAGTTTCAGCGTTGCCCCAAACATACTACAATAGTTTGTATTACTAAACTAAGCTGACGTGCTTATTGGAACTTCCTCAATTGCTAAATTGGCCTGTCACCCATATTTGTATGATCTTTGTTGCTGATTCACATTTGCAAATGGAGTTGGGGGTCTAGAATCTAGAACAAACACTATAGCTATGCTGTGTATGGATTTGAAATTTTGTCAGCCAGTTTGTTTTGGCAGCAACTTTTACCCACAAGTAGATACACGTAAGTAGGTAATAGACAGTGGGTTGAATTTCAATAATATATATTCAATATTACTGAAGAAAGAAATATTACAGGACATCATTAGTTCATATATATAGAAGAGAGTTATAAAATAAATCAGCACAGCAGTCCACCATAAAATAGTTTTGAAGTTGTAAACTAAATAATTTGAATCACACTTTAGTGTCAAAAAAGTTGGCGTAATATTTTACGTGATTTGTGCCTTCATGCAGTTGTACAATTGAAGCGCGTTAAAACTTTTAATGGTTTCTTTAAGTCCGGATGTGCCACTTACCAGTGCACGATTTGTGTTGCATTTCGTTATGCATTGCATTTATCATCGTTTATTTTATTCTCTCTGAAGCGTATTCCATTATGGTGACTATTTTGCTATTTTTAGAGGTTTCTTGATGAAATCTTCGCGTTATGCCTAAAATATGTATTATGTAGGTTCTGCCCTTTTGATACATTATATTATACTAGTGGCTCCCCGCGGTTTCACCCGCGTTCCCGGGATAAAAAGTAGCCTATGTGTTATTCCAGAACATATTCTAGCTCTGTGCCAAATTTCAAGCAGATCCCTTCAGCCGTTGGAGCGTGAAAGAGTAACAAACATCCATACATACAAACTTTCGCATTTATAATATTAGTAGGATCAACAAAGAAAAATTCTTAGTGCTTAACCATACTAATATTTATATTCGTCTACCGATCTCTATTGTTTCAATTTACTAGATGAATGAAAAACTAAAAAGGAAAGGAACAGGTATTTAAAAACATATCATTGATTTTTAACGCGTTTAATATGATTTAAATCAGCTCCATCAATTCACTAAGTAATCATATCAGATTACAATTAATGCGACTTTACTTACACCGATCAAGCACGTGCTAATAAGCACATACAGTAGCTGAGCACGTGGCTGCGCGCGCGCCATCGATCCATGCGCGAGCGCAACGCTTTACTAGCTACACTACGGTATCGACTTCTACACCTACCTACATTGCTATACTTCGGCCGCCTTGCGAGAAGAATCATGACTCATATTGAGGGAAATACTTAATCTTTGCACCTGACTCATCGATTAAGGTGGTGTCAATATAAAAAAAAAAATTACAAGTAGGTCGCATATTTGTGAAACGAAGCTTTTGCCTTGAGGCTTAATAGAGATTTTTTAATCATCGCTCAGCCAAATTGTCACACGACGATGTGTTATGAAATTTTGCTTTAAATATTATTAATTAAAAGTCGATGCGTAATCATTTGGAGATTAAGAATTTATTATTATATGTTCCTTTTGTTATATTTTCACTTCCTTGTTATCAAATCAAATACCAAGTAATGTTTGTACTAGAAATATTTGCTTGATTTCTTAGATAAAAGAAAAATGGGTAGTTAAATTTTCCTTACCTCGCATGTATAACTTTACATTTCTTATTCACAGAGGGTTTTCATTAAACATGCTCTTTGAAACAGTTTAATGGTAGTACAGTTCAAGAGGTAGGCTTACTAATAACTCATTAATATGTTAAGCACGCGGGTTCACCTCCACACTCGTCACGTGACCAATGTTTGCTAAACACTGAAACTTAGATGTGATAAAACGTGATAGGGTCGTGGCCACCGCGCGTGCTTACTTCTCACACTTTACGACCATGTTTTCTTTCGGATGGCTATAAAAGAGTAATTTTAAGTCTTCCTATTTTGGTTCGTACGATTAGTTTACAGTTACGATTTCGAAAACATTCTCATTCAATCGTTTAATAGTATGATTAGCCACGTCATGATGGAAGCTATTTCCCAAACACGACTTAATTTTCAGAGGGAATATAATGATATCCATATAGCTTAAGAGTTGGATTCTTACATTGTTTAATATTAATATAACCCTGTCCCTTATTATGTAATGGTGTTTCAGATGAATTACTGTATCACCTAGTTCTTTTCAGAAAAAAATATGCAAAGTTCCTGTGTTATGTCATTTAGTAATGTAGGTCCAGAAATGTCCGATGCAGGTTCCCTTGAGGTAAGTAAAAGGTGAGGACCACGTGGCCGCGACACGTGACGGCTTCAAGTGCAGGCTGCCAATACAGACGTCACCATCGACGGTTTCCCCCTGCTTGTTAAAGAAATAAAGGGAAATAGGGCTACAGTACTAAGCTAATTTCTGAATGAAGCTAGCGTTATCAGCTATGGCCACAAAATTCCGTGAGAATCGTGTTTGTATGAAAACCTTTTCTTATCCGGGGCTTTTTTTCGCACAATAGCAATGAGTATGTCCTGTGGTAACCAGACACAGCTATAATACATGCACTTTTTTTAATACATACTCATATACACAGTCCATGTATAGGTACAAATGTTTGTCCTGGGTGGAAATCGAACCCACTCCCAACGGCTTGAAAGATAATCGCTAAAGAAAAATACCACTGGCCATTCGCATCTATTTACTTACGTTATTTACTTTGCTCCCAGTAATAATCACAAAACCATTCCTAGTATAATGTAAAGCTGGCTGCAGATGGTTGGCCCCAAAAATTGTATCAAACCTTCTGTAATATGCACACAAATGGCGAAAGACAAGTATATGTAAATTGAATGCGCTTATTCCATAGCTATAGGAATAGAGGATTATGTTGGTGATGTTCATATGAATAATTAGGGCTGGTACTTACCTACCGCAGTGGTGTTAATAATCTTTCTGTAAGCTTTCTATGCAAGTGTGCATGGATGATAGTTATTGTAATGTACTGTAGAATTTTGGTTTACAGTAAAGAAGCTTGCGACACTTAATATGAATAAATTTGACACTAACGTAAGCTGTAATATCAATGTTATGTCGTTATTTGTTCGCAGAAAGTCATGCATTTTTTTATGTATAGTTTAAATTAAGTTTTAATAGCATTTCCATACCAATTCCGAACAAAGTAAAAGTTAATAATTTAAACGTGAAAGTGAAAATACAAATACTGCACCGAGTTATCAGTTGTATTCGGTGAAAGTGTTTTACTTACATTAAAGTTGTTGTTCTTTTCCTCAATTAATTTAGCTGACAAACAAAATGGCGCAATTTGTTCAGCAGATTATACACGCTCTTTTGAGTTTGCTTTGAGTATAGAAGTCAACAATCATAGTAATTTATAACTACATACAGTTAACCTAATGGAATACTCTAATATGTTTCTGTTCATAAACAAATCGTCAGATATAGCTCTGGATATAAATTCTAGTGGTGGTGCTGATTTTATGTGGATTTAGGAATATATGGTTGTTAAGCTATTTTTTATAATGTTAGCGTAGAGATAAATAAAATAAAATTAAAATGGCCTTTATTGCTGGTCCTTCCTTATAGTTATAATTAATTGTTTATAATTTATTTATTATTTATGTAATAATTTACATTTCTTAATTACTAAAGCTAAATTGACTTACGCGGAGATAAAACAAATGGAATGAAAATATTTTTATTCAAATACCTCTATATAAGTACTTATAATACTAAAGCTCGCTTCAAAAAGTTGCTTCTACTGAAAAAGAACTGAAATATTTGAAATACTGGCCATTAGAAATAACATTAAAAAAATACTCTTGATATGTAAAGCGCAGTTAGCTCACAAGCATTAATTATGTATTCTTATACCTAGTACCTAGTTATGTATAAGGTGGGATATATCCTTTTATTGTTCTCGCATTGTGAGTCAACCGCTGAGAAATGTTGTACTCCACTATTTTACTATGTAGAGACAAAGGCTGCAAGTATTTATCGCGTTTCCTACTATTATGCCAATATATGAGCATTGCTAATTGGATAGGTACATGTAATCGATTATGGCTTGGTAAATGTCAGTAACTGTTGTTAACTGCCAAGTTGCGAAAGACTTTTGGATATTTGTTTAAGTAGGTAAAGGAATCCATACTCTAGAGTTTGTTTGTTAGGTTATACGCGCTAATTTCAGGAACTACTGGTCCGATTTGAAAAATTCTTTTAGTGTTAGATAGCCCATTTATCGAGGAAGGTTTAATGGTATATATCATCACGCTACGGCTTGTAGGAGAGGAGGTTCAATGAAAAACGTTGCGAAAACGGGGAAGTGATGTTAACGAAGTTACGCGGGTCAGCTATATAGGTAGTATAAAAATTTAATATGTATTACTAACATAAAATATGAAATCTGGTACTTAAGTATAACTCACTTCGATCGACGATAGCCTTATCCTTCGTAACTCTAACAGTTTGAAATTTCAGAAACAGGCTCCATAATTGACACTGTAAATATTGATATTTCTGTGTTCCGGGTTTCCAGGTATTACATAAAGGGTTACCCGGCTCCAGTGGTTGCAACAGGTAAATCCATTAAACCTCGCTGGCCCTGACCCACTTCACCTGTTGATTTATTGCCGTTATATGTTCTACATGCTATGAACCGATGATTTGATACAGGAGCCAAGATGAAAACGTGTATTGATTTCAAATTGCATGTGTTGTAGGATGAAAGCTGAATAAGGCATGTTAGTTCAAGTATGTAGTGCATTCGTCCCATCACTTGAACATTTTGTCCGGAATACACGAAGAGATCTTTACAGAGTTGGATGACGACGAGTGAGCGATCCCCCTGGTGTTGCAAGCATCCATAGGCTACGGTATCAGCTTCTCATGGTATGCCTGTTTGCCACCTTAGTGGTACACAAAAAGAATTGCCTAGTGTTTGACACAAGTTGTTTAATTAATTCTATCTGAAATGGAGATTCTTAAATCGTTCAAATTTTTTTTAATTCATGAGAGTATTAACATGACATTAGTTACCTAAGTATAACAATGCTATAGATAACAAATTATAAAAATCTCCAAATATATTTTTATGCTCATTTACTTAGATAGTTATGTCCCTTCTATTAAGATTATATTTCTGTTATGATATGTTTAACACCTATATAAATTCAAATAAGAAAATCAGTGCACTATACAACAAAATAAAAAAGCTCACGGATTAGCTGACTCATATCTTGTAACCCATAATTTTCATTTACATCAGACTCCCACTTAGTGTAAATAACTTGCAACAAGTTGTCCCGATATAAGATGCTTTAGAACTTCTCTATTAAATAGAGTGTATTCTTATTGCATTTTTCAGACGACGACAGCAATGTTACTTCTCAGTAAAAGCAGTATAGCGAAAGCATCCGACGGCATTGCGACGAAGTGACGTGTCCTGGGGTGTGATTCTCTTAAGTCTATTGCATCCACTCAACGATGATACAATGTTTGTCTCTTTCGTTAACTATGCAAACAAGTGAGATGACTGATTTCCGAGGCCTAGTGGTACGAAATTAGTGTTAGAATATGCGGGGCTAACTCTGTGTCTAACGACAGGTGATTCCTGCCAGATGACGCACATAAAGAGATCCTTCACACCGATGTGTAATTTAGATAAGTAAAGTAAACACGATTTTATTATTGGCATACTTATTTTTAGGGTCAGGGGTGGCTAGTCAGTCAGAAAAGTCACGTAGATTGACAACAACGGCATAATATAAGCATCAGACGGAAGCAAAGATAAATATTTATTAAATCATTATTAAAAGTATTTAATTTACATACAAACAAATAAATAGTAAGATGGTGTTTTGTTCATTATTTTAAACACCTTTTACTTGCGTGTATTTTATTAAGAAATATCAATTTTATTTTGGATGGATTTAGAAACAGCACACAGGTAAAGCATTGTCTGGGGATTATTCTTATTCCAGATACTTAAAATATGCGTATATAAAAAACTTATTTAAATCAAAGCTTTATGAATTTTCATTACGTTTTTGGCAATAATTATTGAGTCAATTAATTGACATAATTAAGTAGTTTTTAATAACTAATAGCTAGTAGCTCGTATTGTATCGCTGGAAAAACCTGTAAACAAACATCGGCCAGATGTTAGCTATTGAAGAGGCATTTGTTGGCACTGAACACCGAGAATAACAGTACGGTCAAGTGTTTTGAATGCTAAGCTTCAGTCTGTTATCGGTCGTAACCGGTTTACCTATCAGTGATTATCATCGACATGCCCTGTTCTAAATCATTTTGGGTCTGCGCAGTATGTGAGCATTATAAAATACAGATAGTATAGTACAGGTACAAATGAATGTACCTACGTAGGCATTGGTGAACTTTCCAATCTTACATTGTTTTATGACATTAAATCCTTCTGCATGAGTTGTATGATGTACAAACGATAAAAACAACACTAAATAAGATTATATTATTTGTAAAAATATTCAAAAATTTCAATCACGTTTCTTCAGCATGCACATTTGATTACATTTAAACAATATAAACTTTTCAGAGCTTTTTACAAAATAAATAGAGATTAAACAAAGTGCAGATTATTTCTACAAAGTCTTCACGTCGTACTACAATAATATGCCAACACTTGTAGAAAACAGATTGGCCATTTTCAAATCACCAATTTGTCGATTTCAAACAATGCAGTGAGCATACAGAGATACAGTGAGTGACAGACGGATAGAAAACATTTGAACTTTTGGATTTTATCTTTGAAACAGTGTGTATACTAACAACTCTTTAAATTTTCAACGTATTGTTGTTAACTAGCATTTTCTAGATATTTCACATTTATATAGATATCCCAGTTGATGTAGGAGCAGCAGAAAGGCTATTTTTATTTAATTAATTAAAATATTAAATATATTAAATTAATAAATATATTTCCGACGGATCTATTAGTGCGATTATTACTTCTTGTTATAAATGGTTCCACAGTAGGTTTCAATTAGGATTTTTAAGGAGATGCCTTCTAATTATTCTTACAGATTTTTTTTGTAGGTGCATGCGAAATGCCTTATACAAATACCTAATAGTTTCGCTATTGTATTTGTTTGATTTCAGTGTAATCGATTAGGATTTCGCTTTTACGATTACAATTGGTCGAGATGAATAGTGTTTTTATAACAATTTATAAAGTTGTAGCTAATGTTTTCAAATACACTGAGTCACAGGTGAGGTGTTGCAGATATCTCGCTCCCATTTGTCTTAGCGTCTTTTTCTCTCCTAATGATGTTATGCCAATGGGAAAAGAATTGCTTTTTTATCATCGATCTGTTCATAGTGAGTCACGACCGTGGAGCTAACCGCAAATTTGTATTTAAAACTCGTTTTATCCAAAGCAGATATTTATTGAAGTAAAGATTGTGGTGGTTACAATAGCCTGAGTCATGATCTGGGAGCGTGATTCCTGTGAATCGTCACAAATGTGCGTGAAATTCTGCGCATTGTTTCTGTGGACAATATTTTAGAAAGTGACAATACGAATAAGAATAATAGAAAGAGGACCAAATAATATGGTAATGAGTTATGTAAGCTGGTAATAAAGGAGTTAAATATAATGTAATTTAATAACACAATGCTATCATTATTAACCATTCAAATACGCTGTTCACCATTGTTAGTACTATGCGATACCTAGTTAAAAATTAGCTTCTTGGCGTGCCTCAAGCGAAAGATTTAACAAAGCCTGATTCTCTTTTATTGACCATTCAATATTATGGCATGTAAATTAACAAACGATTAAATCGTGAATCATAAATACATAGATAGAACATATGCAAGTGATTGCTTAATTGGAAACTAATTATCACATGCTTCTCGATTAGGCTCGTCGAAACATACACAATAGTTTTACTCACCTATAAAATTAGAATTAATTGGAATTTCAGCTAAAACTATGTTTATTTAAATCCTCATTTATGTGTTGACCATTTAACTGAATAATAGATACTGGTTCTAAAGTGTCAGGTAGTCTACCTGACAAATCTGTATATGAAACCTGAAAGTTTGAAAGCACCAGAGGGTTTAAGAATAGCAACTTTTGTTTTTTCCACTTTTTAACTGTGTTGTGGAAAACATGACCTATCCTTGACTTAAATTTTGAGTGCACCTATATTTGCATCAAAGCTAGTTACAGTAATTTGCGTGCGTACCGCATCCGGTGGCGGCGTGTCCCCATTTGCGGGTACACTCCGGGCTCTCACTGAATTACCTCCCGCCGCTTCCACGATATCTTGTTTACAATCCTTAAAGTGAACTCTATCTATAGATATATTATTGTGACAAAATTGTTAAAGGTTTACTTGGGATTTATTGCTTCAGCTACTTCTACACTATGTTTTAGCGGTTAGACATCCTGACTATTCATTACGTCACAGGTCGTAGTTTTTCACTTGGACAATTATTTAGTAAGCCTCTGTTTGATCGACTTCAGAGCGAGAAATAGGCCATATTTATTCCTTTCTTTGAAATACAAAAAGATGCAGTATGTGAAGATTCTTTAGCGTGTAGTTCTACGTATGTATTCATTGGTGTTCAAAGTTCAGTAATGCGTGATAAGCTCGGCCCAAATCCATGCGAGGTGGCGCCAATGCTAATTGACATTCCAGAGCAGTGGAAATATCTGTTGACATACTATATACAATGTATAGTAGATGCTTAGTAAATGCATTGTAAAATCCATTTAAAATCGTTGCATGTGTTAAAGACATAATAGATTCTTCGCTAAACGTTTGTAAAAAACTTTTATAAAAGGAAATAATATTTATTGCTACTGCTAATATTATCATTGTCTGAATAGGATATTCGTTACTGAGACACGTACGTTATTTAGAAAAAAAACTGAAAAGTTTGAGATTTTGAAAAATATGACCATACTTTTAAAAGTTTTTATAACATTTTAAATGGGCTTTATTACTAAGAGGAATAATACAAAGTAGACTAGACAATTTAAGTCAACAAAAAATTAAATGTTGCGATATTTCCCCCAATCGTTATGTTAATATTGGGAGCTGTCGTGCTAAACGGTAGTGTACTATAATTTGCGGCTTCCGACACTCGCGTGCACCCGTTAGGAACTATTTTGAATATGAAATAACCTTATTCCGGTCGGTAAGATTTGTACAGGAAACCAACTGTTTGTTGGTGTGATCAATGGATTCTACATTATGTAAATTCGACACTCGATTTGACAGTGTAGTGATCGAACTTCCGTCGATTATAGTGTCCGAGATGTGATATTGATTGACCGATGCCAGTTATTTACGAAAACGATCTGTTGTTACAATTTTTTTTGAAATTGTTATGATTTATGCTATTTTTGGTATTCGATGTTTTGCAATATTAAATTGGTCGTATCCGTTATTTCAGTGTTTATATAATTTTCTTTGTTTGTAAATAAAGCAATCGTGAACTAGCTTACACACTCCAAATATGAGCAGCATATTATAAGGCTTGGTGGACACTTTAGTAAGAAACAGGTTTAATATTTCGTACCGATAAAAAGTTAATAAAATAGATCGAGAAAAGAAAGTCAATTGATTTTTCGGTGTAAGATAATATATGATACAAAAGGTTCTGCAATATGAGCGCAGTTCGCCCGTTCATTTGAATACAATAGACAAGTTAACTATTCTTGGAAGCTTGGTGGTAGGTCAGTACATTTAAGTACATTAAAGCTAACTGTTATACCTAGTTACTCACAGACCGATTTGTTTCAGCGTGTAGCTCCGTGCTAAACAGGGCTTTGCATTAGCTAGAAGGAAGTTGTGTTAGATGTAAGTAATCGTGTTAGGATCTAGGGCACACGAGATGGGCCGTGTAAGCAATGTATGTATGGGAGAGGCCGAGACGCCTTCCTGGCGGTCGCCGGCTTACATTACCGTAAGGTAATTATTCATTGGATTCACCCGCTTGTTTGCTTAACTAGAATACGTAACTATCAATTATTTTATAGACCTTTCATCCTTCTGTCATTGGCAAATCGCCGGCCTCGTGATTATAATCCAATCATCAAACGAAATTTGGTGCTTAAATTAAAACCATCAGAATATTTCGCTGCAATATTGTTTATCTATGGATGGTCATAAATATAATAGAGTTTATGAGAGAGAATACCTAAAGACTTCAATAGGGAGAATTAGTCTTAATAGAGTATTGTATTAAAAAAACTGAAGAAGGTAAAAAGGACTCATGGTCTGATGCCATATTTAATTTTTTTTCAGGCAGTGTTAGGAGCTATTACAGCGTTCCCTAGGTGTTTCCTAGATTTACTAAACATGATAGAAATTTTACATGGTTTCATTATATTGAACTTAAAATATTAACTGTAATTTCTCTTTATAAAAGTTACGGTGTCATTTACTTGCAACCAAGGTGACTCGCCTTTAAATAACACCAATTTATTATGTTTAATTTATAAATAATAACAGGACGGTGCTGGCGTGACGAACGATGACTAATTTGAACATTATGTCTGTACCATATTATTAACGGTACTTCGGTTGCATCTCACACCGACCTCATAAGTTATCCCAATTTATGGGCACGACGCGTATTTGCATAGACATTTCATGAGGTTACGTCCGTGATTTGGTTGTGTCCAGCTGAGCTCGGTCGCTAACATTCGGAGGAATCATAACAGTTATGATTAAGACTTGATATAATGTTATATACACTTGCTACAAAATCGGTAAATATTTATTTATTTCTAATATCTTTGCTTATTTCCCTACTTTCTTGAAGAGACTTGCAATGAAAGGACTTACCATAAGCAGATTGCTCTTTCGTAACATATCGTGTATTCATCCATCGTCTATCGGCAGAGATTTTAAATAGCAATAAAATGATAAAATATATAATATTCTGTGGTCACTGATTTTAGGTTTCCACACTAAGGGGAAATCTGCAACTAAACGATTAACAAAACCCTATCTGTGACGTTTCTGCTTGTTGTCATATTCAGTAAGGTATGCAGCCACACCTTAGGAGTGATATTTCAAATTGAAGGCTCCGCGTACCTACTAATTAGCGAAAGTGGACTATAGGCTTATCTATTTGTGTCTATTATCGTGTAGGCAGACGATATTAGGTAGATTGACCTGACATTTGGTTTGACGTAGTGGCTCATATTATTCAACGTTGTTAGTGGAGCCGGACAGGGCAGGTACCGAATGTGACGTGTGAAGCTTGGTTGAAGTAGTGCACGATTCACGTAATTAATGTTAGCTGAGTAGTTTTGGTAGAATATCTAGATAGAAGATAAAGACATCAGGCTCAGGTGAAATTTTTCCATAAATCGTATAAGTAGTTAGATTAGGGTAGATTTTTTTAACATTCGCTTAAAATGTACCTAAAGGTAAGGCAAAAAATGAACTTATCCACACGCATTGCATTTTAGGAACACAAATCCAGGTTCCATGTGCCTGTCAATGTGGGTATCTGCACGACCTTCGATGGTATATAACAAATGTGTGTGGCGTGCGATGAAGCAACGCGCGTCAAATCGGCGGCATTCCGGATTGTCCGTGGACCGTTACGGTACCCGGACGCTGCGCTTGCGCAATGGATGGAACGCATTCGCTTGCTGGTTATGTAACGCTTGTTGCATCGTTTGCTCACACTATGCGGAAGATCAATATTGGGTGGGTAATTTTGGGGGTCAACCGATAGTTTTATGGATCCGGCTCACAAGTTCACTGGTTTCAAAGGAATTTGTTCTTCTTTGGTTTGTCATTAGTCGTTCTGATGTTAATAAAGGTGCTTTGTATATTTTTTTTACGGTGCTTTGTTTTCTTTTTGCAAAAATACCAGATACCTACTAAAGTGGAAATCTCTATATCCTGTTTATTTTTATGTTTGTGTCACAAACATTAAATTATATCTACATGACGTAATAATGTTAGAGGATATAGAGCTATTTATGGGAAGGAATTCCCTTAGAATTTAGTAATAAAAAATAAATAAACCACATAGTGTGAAGCGCGAGATGTGCGTGTGCGTGCACAGATGAGGTGCGCACGCGCGGCCTCGAGCGGCCTTGACAATGTCGCCGCCACGCCATGCGCCATGCGCCATCGCCAGTGCAGGCGCCTTTCATTTGTTTACGCTTTTTTAACTACAATTAAAAAGTAAAAAATAAGCCTCGCGAATGCCAACTGGTTATCCACATAGAGATATCCAACCCACACGCATATAGGATGTAGTGCCTTTACTTATTTAATGGGCAGCTGTTTAACAAAGTATGTAGTATGTAGGCGACACCGATATGGAGCTCATTAACCTTGTGTCCGTATTTTACTTTTTATATAAATCCTTCACCGGCTTTTGTTTAACTTTAGCAGGAACTGCTTCTGAACTACGAGGTACCGGAACATACATGGAGCTACAAGAAATACCTACGCTGAAAGGTAATTGGCGACAGTTTTAAAAACAAGTAAGAAGAGGTTAAACTACGTAAAATACTTATAATACGCTTACCAAAACAAAAACAAAAACGTTTAATTTCATAACAAAAGCTCATGAAATTAATATTTACCTAGCGACTACCATTTTTAATTTCCGTATGCTAGGTAAATTACTGAGAGGCGGTACCTACGACGATCTGAAACAAAATCGAACGATCATTGTGTTGTCCTATCTGACAGATTCATCATTTGGCAAAGATGTCCAGTTTTCAACAAGATTGTTCGCGGAAAATCCAGCACACAATGAGGTGTTGATTGTGCGTAATCATCAACATCCGCGTGGTTGTGTCAGTACACAGAACGCGAGTCGGGGAGGATCGAAACGTTATATCATCACCGTAGTAACATGAGGCGCCTATCCGACACATGTCAAGGTGAACGTGTTCACGACATTACACTTTTGTTATTGTTGCGCTTATGCATTGTACTTAATAAAAATATTGCCAATCGAATATTACGCAAGGACTAAGAACTTTACATGAAGATACGGTAACCCGATCGCAATACCCAGCTCCAAATTTTCCACATTTATGGCACTTATCATAACAAAGCTTAAGGTTTTTTCAAGGAGCATATAACAATTTGAATTTAAATACAGCATTACAAAAGCGTGAATATAATTGTAGCGACTGTTCGGAAATAATTTATGCTAATATGCAAAGTTATTCGCAAATATAATGTATTATTCAAAACAAAAGGATTAGAAAGCATGAAAATATGAAGACTACTTCGAAAATTACCCCATTGTGGGATAAAACGAATTACTTACCTTGAAACTTACCTTTTAATTGGTATATAAATTGTCCTTTTAAGCAATTTAAAAAGGTAAAAGTTGAATAGTCAGTAGTTGTCTCGGTAGTTAAACGCAATAAGATAAATGTAGTGTTTTGAACACAGTTTCCAGCTACATGTAAATTATTCTGAACAGACATTTAGGTACAAGCTTACAAGTACACGTTGAGATCAAACAAACCAACGTGCAGAACGATTGATACATGAAATGAAGAGTTAAATGTAAAAAACCAGTCAAGACACGTTGCTCCAAGCATTGTAGGGTTCCGAACGTTCTGATTACAGATATTAATGTCTCGAAAATAACTAGTTTCGTGAACCTGTTTTTTTACTGCGTATTTAAACAAATATATTCTGAAGATTACCCCGAGATTAGCCCTAAATAATTTTATTGATGTTTAAATGTAGGTTATATACATTTTGAGTGATAAATTACCAAAGTTATTACAATGAAAATGTATAGTGTCATATATGATATTGCATTCCTACTAATTATTAGATATAGACATCGGGACACGGTTTCGTTGGGTTCGGAACCCTAAAAAGCAAGTCTGGATGAGGCTCAATAAATTTTACTTGTGTTTGTATACTTAAATTCGTTACGCCTGATTGTTTTATTGGAGTTCGGCCAAAAAGCTCGATACTATACTATACTCTACATACTGTACTTGATAAATATATACATCTACATTACGTTATATGTTATGCTACGTACGGAAGTAGGTAAATATATAACTAACTTATACCTCCATAGTCTCGGAAAGTTCTACGTAGATGTTTGTAGGTAAAATTATAGTAAATGTACGGAGCACAATAAGAAAATAACCCTTTAATAAAAGTATATGACGTTTATTTCCATTTTCTGTGCCTCAGCTTAGTAGGCTTTAGATGCAAAAGGAGAATGTTGATCACCTTCTATCATATTTTTATGACCAATCATAAATGGTCGTTAAAGTGCTATATAGGTACTGTAGGCGATCACACTTGATCGCGGTAGGCGGTCCGCGGTGTGGAATAAAAGGCTCACTTGCACACACAGGAAATATAATTTAAATGAAACTAATATTAAACATACAAACAAAAATATAGAAATAAAAATAAGCAAAATAAAACAAACATGGCCGTCAGCGCCAATAAGCTAGTGAACCACGACTGCCGCGCACGCCCGGCTCCGTGCGGTCGCCGGACGGCGGGGCATTTTTCTTTTTTATTAACATTATAAGGTTTTTTTAGAAAATAGGTTTAATACCTACAATAATTGGGCGTCTGAATTCGTCGACAACATTCTGCCCCTTAGTGTCGTCATTGCGACACTCATAAACATAATTATATCCGTGCCACTCGAGATGCTTTCGGTCAGATATTGCGTGGAGAAGTTGGGTCCAAAATCACGACGACACCTCCAAGCTTCAGCTGCGTACCTTCGCGGTACCACTTCTTACGGTAACGAAAGTTAGGTATATACAATATTATTTTTTTAGAAATGTTTTTACATGCAGACTTGGTAAGTTTTTTTCCACAATCACTTTCAAATATATGTTGTACTCGTTCGCGGTACCGTATTTTACAGGCTTTGATTAAGACAACTGACTCGTCAAGTATGGTCTTCGCTCTTATCTTGTCGTTTTGATGCGGCTTATAACCAATCGAGTTGAATGAAAATGAACGACGTATTAATTTGTTTAAATCGGTGTTAGGTCTTGATACTACGGGTACATTTGTTACTAGCTCGGGACTCCTTAGGTAAACTGTTTGCTGAAACGTTCGAGTAGCCGTGAGATAATTATTTATTTTAATTGTAAAGTTTACTGTCTGTGTGTGATGTACTTGAGGTAACGGCTGTAATTTCTGCATTATGTTTACGGGTCTATCGAATTGAAACCGTAAAGTCTTCATGATATTTAGTAGTGATGTGGCACTCATCAGTAGCGAAGATATCGCTTCATTGGCATCACCACGGAGACATATACGTGAACGCCAAAGGTTTTCGGGATTGCTATATTTACATAAACATGTTGAGTCACAAAAGGCTTCCTTAAATTGTAGTGACTCCAACGGATCTCCAAAGTATAGTGGCAAGTCTTTAGAAGTAGTCTGCCTGGACAGCAACTTACGGTTATGAGGCATTGCAGATGTTCTGACGACGGCTCCTGGTAATGCACTAGCCAGCGCAACTATAGCGCGGTGGGTGCTCGTGTCCGCGTCTACATCAGCAGGTTGCTCCTCGACGTTGCAGCCATTTGTATTATTCATACAACTAAGTGATGAACCGGGAGCAGTAACGGAAATTTCAACCTTTTTTATATTTTTAGCAGACCTGTCTGGTTTCAAACGTTGTGACTTTCTATTCATGTCAGCTAAGTCAGCAGCCAATTTCTTCTGCAATAAATCCTTTTTAATGCGAATTATTGTCATCGCCATCTGAGCTTGAGCTTCAGCTTCAGCTTCTTGGAGTTCAATCATTGCTATAGCTTGAGCCGCTTCGTACTGTAACCGTTTACAGCGCGCGGCGGATGATGGCGTGCGGGTGGTGCGTTGTTGAGCGCTGCCGGTGGCCGCGCTCGCGCCCGCGGCCGGCGGCGGCGTGGTGCACGGCGGCGTGGTGCGCGGCGGCGTGGTGCGCGGCGGCGTGGTGCGCGCCTGCAGCTGCGGCAAACTCGCCGGCGTGCTAGCCAGCGGACCCGAAACTGCCTTGGTCGGTTTTGTTGCGTTGCTCTTTTGTTTTTCAGCATTTTTGTTCGTAGATTGCATATTAAATAATTCAATTTCCAATGTATGAGCCTCTTCGGTAGTCGATTCTTCCTTTCTCAAAGGTGCACGCGTATTCATGATACGCTGCGGTGTTCGAAAGAACGACATGCCTGTATCACAGGTTTTGTTCACACGTGGGATCCGGATCGATGGACCAAATTGTAGGCGATCACACTTGATCGCGGTAGGCGGTCCGCGGTGTAGAATAAAAGGCTCAATTGCACACACAGGAAATATAATTTAAATTAAACTAATACACATAACAAACAAAAATAAAGAAATAAAAGTAAGCTAAATTAAACAAAATGGCCGTCAGCGCCAAAAGCTAGTGAATCAACGACTGCCGCGCACGCCCGGCTCCGTGCGGTCGCCGGACGGCGAGGCGATTTTCTTTTTAATTAATAAATATGGTTTTTTAGAAAATAGGTTTAATACCTACAATAATTGGGCGTCTGAATTCGTCGACAACAGGTACTTTGAGTATAAAATTTTCATATTTTCTGTAAAACTGCTCTTTTAGTCGTATTTATTGACTGACTTTCTAAAAAACTGTACTTTCCAAAGCTGCGAAACTTGTTTTCAGAGTTGCCATCCAACTTCGGAGCTTTTGAACAGGCGCAAGCAATGGCGGCGCGGCGCGACGCGGTGTATAGTTGAGATATCAACAGGTAATATGTAAACAGAAGAAACGTACGTATTCTGGGAGGCTTACAATTTTAATGTTCATTTAAATGTACGTGTACATGTATGTTCAAAATTAAGTGGCACCAGTGGTCAAGTATCTGGGGGGGATTTTACAATAGTATGACAACTGCTAAGCTCAGCCATTTGAACCTTGTTCATCAGAATATTCAGGGCTTAGCGGGCAAAGAATTAGAATTACAATTGTTCGTTGAAGGTTGTGATGTCCATATTTTATGTTTAACAGAACATTGGCTGAAAAATCATGAACTTTTATTCAATATACCTAAGTTGAAATTGTCAAGTGCGTTTGTAAGAAAATCAGCAATACATGGTGGTAGTTTAATTTTAGTTTCAGTTAATATTAAGTGTAAAGAACGCAAAGACATTGTAGATTTATCTATCGAGCGCACTGTTGAATTGTCCTGTGTAGAGCTCGAGCGCTATGTTATAATCTGCGTGTACCGTCCTCCGTTAGGTGATTATAGTGTATTTGAATTAGTTATAGAGGATGCTTTGAAGAAAGCTCAAACTTGTAATAAGGATCTAATAGTATGTGGCGATTTTAATGTAAATTTATTGATTGAGTCACCCTCAACAACTAGGCTTATTAACTTATTCAAATCATTTAATTTAAACAATTTATTTCTAGAGCCGACCAGAATTACTGCAACTTCTGCCACCTGTCTGGATAACGTGTTTTGTAACTGTGATGCACTTGAAAAATCCATAATAACTGATTTAACTTCAGATCATTGTGGTCAGAAAGTAGTGTTTTTAAATGAAACAGTAGATAAACCGCAAAAAGTTACATGTAGGCCTATAACTGTAAATCGTATGGCCAGATTCAAATATAATATTAGTAAAAATATTAATTTAATTAATATGACACAGGATGAACCAGATAGCCTATATAAAGAACTTTTTGATTTTATAAAATTTGAATTTGATAAAACGTTTAATCTTAAGTCCTTTAATAAAAGCAGTAAAGCCAAATTTAATGATTGGGCAACTGCCGGTATTTATAAAAGTAGAGCTAAGTTGTACGAGCTATATGGTATGAAAAAATTTTATAAAAATATCGATTTTCTAGAGTATGTGAAAAAATATTCAAAAGTTTTTAAAAAAACTTGTGCTTTAGCCAAGGCTATTCATCTTAGGAATAAAATTAGCAAATCGAGCAATAAAGTAAAAACTACTTGGAACATTATAAACGCAGAACGAGGTAATACTAAAACCACCAATAAAAGCATTGAACTTAATATTAACGGTAACAGTGTTAGCGATAATGATCAAATTGCTCATACTTTCAATAATTTTTTTACTGACATACCTGTCTCTACAACTAGCTCCTTAGATTCCTCACCTCGAAATGCTGAATTAATACTGCAAACCAATGTAACGAAATGTGTAGAAGTACTTAAGTTTAGGCACATTACACCTCTTGACATAATCAAAACTTTTAAAAGCTTAAAAGTTAAACGTACTGGGGACTTATGGGATTTATCTGTAACTGTTTTACAAAATATCATTGTAGACATAGCTCCTCATCTAGCTTTAATTTTCAATAAATGCGTAGATTGCGGTAAATTTCCAGACTTGATGAAATATAGTAAAGTTATTCCTTTGTTTAAAGCCGGAGATCCTTCTGATCCAACTAATTATCGGCCGGTGTCTATCTTACCAGTTCTGAGTAAGATATTCGAAAAGATTATTTTAAAGCAGCTGCTTTCTCATTTTAATTTTAATAAACTTTTGCATGGTGAACAATACGGTTTCACAAAAGGTCGATCTACCATTGATGCGGGTGTAGCACTTTTGAAAAATATTTTTAACTGTTGGGAGGATTCACAGAACGTCATTGGGGTGTTTTGTGATTTATCTAAGGCTTTTGATTGTGTTGACCACCAAACACTTATACGTAAACTAGAGTATTATGGAGTTAAAGGTACAGCACTTGATTTGATGCGATCGTACCTTAGTGAGAGAACTCAAATTGTAGATGTCAACGGAGTTAAATCGTCTGGTTCTCCTGTGCATATGGGGGTGCCCCAGGGCTCAATTTTGGGACCTTTTCTATTTTTAATTTATATAAATGATCTTCCGTTCTATGTTAAGAATACCTGTGGAATTGTACTGTTTGCTGACGATACCTCACTGATTTTTGGTGTTGATAGACAGAAATTCAAATATGACGATGTAAACGGTGCATTATCTGAGGTATTAAATTGGTTTACTGTTAATAATCTAGTTTTAAATGCAAGAAAAACTAAATGTATAAAATTTGCATTACCCAATGTAAAAAAGATGGCCTCTAATTTAATGTTAAATAATGAAGCCCTCAGTCTTGTTGAGTCTACAGTGTTTTTGGGTATTACGTTAGATTCAAAACTTCAATGGGGCACCCAAATATCATGTCTTGCGGGGAAGCTCAGCTCAGCAGCTTACGCGGTTAGAAAAATCAGACTACTTACGGATGTAGAAACAGCTAGATTAGTCTATTTCAGTTATTTTCATAGTGTTATGTCCTATGGTATCTTGCTTTGGGGCAGAGCAGCTGATATAGATACAATTTTTATTTTGCAAAAAAGAGCAGTCCGTGCTATTTATAATTTAAGCTCGCGAGCTTCCCTCAGAGATAAATTTAAGGAAATTAACATTCTCACAGTTGCATCACAGTACATTTATGCAAACATAATATTCGTCCGTCAAAACATTAGTCTTTTCACGAAAAATTGTGATTTGCACTCCATTAATACTAGAAATAAGCATAAACTTGTTACATCTGCTTATAGACTACAGAAAGTGCAAGGATCATTTTTAGGACTTGGTGCACGGTTTTATAACAAAATCCCCACAAATATTTTAGATTTGCCTATGAATAAATTTAAGGAACGAGTTAAGTCAGCTTTGGTACAGAAGGCTTATTATAGTATAAACGATTATATTAACGATGGCGAGGCATGGGTATAGCGCTCGTTCTATCAGGACTAATATTATTATTGTTAAAGAAATTGTTAAAACTTGTTTTGAAAAGAGTAATTGCTGAGTTTATTGCCGGCTCTTCTCAGCAAAAGCAACCTTCCGAACCGAGCATTAGAGTCGACGTTTCATAAGTGCCTGTGAAGGCCTATTTGAATGAATAAATTTATTTCATTTCATTTCATTTCATTTCATTTCATTTCATTTCATTTCATTTCATTTCATTTCATTTCATTTCATTTCATTTCATTTCATTTCATTTCATTTCATTTCATTTCATTTCATTTCATTTCATTTCATTTATTTCATTTCAAATGTTTTTATGTTGTTTGTATATGGCATACGTTTCGATTGTTTCTTCCAGGAATCAATTTAGGTCGGTAATAGTATATATTGCGCTATTGCCGGTAGTGGGACGAAGGTCATCGCTCGCTCGCGTCTAGTTCTCTACTGGACAGCGTGTCGGCGAGACGCATATTCTGTTGAATAACACTAACTAAATTGGCATTTATTCGTATAGGTAGATAACAGCATAGTAGGTAAATCAACTTGCATACTGCATGAGATTCTATTCATATATTCTTATGAGTCAGGAATTGTTTTGCTGGCTTCGGTTGAAGGAATTTAAAGCTGGCTTGTTTCCATATTTCCTTAAAATATAATAAGGGATGTTCATTTTAATTATGTCGACAAAAATAGATATTTGCTCAATCTATCAACTGGTAAAAAACGTTTCTACTAGGTACAAGTAAAACTATTTTGTATTGCACTCTGACTTTAAATACCTACTCCATCTACATCCATTAGCACTGATAAAAATTAAAAATAATGGCTAGTAACGATAAAAATTGGAGGCATTGTAGTACCATATAATATCTAAACAATTGTTAAAGTAAGTATCGAGCCTATAAACATAATAAAATACATAGGAAGTATTTGATGTTAGTTTTATTTTATGTGCATGCTAGCTCACGATAACCTAATAGTTTATTTCCTAGACTCTAAACTCTGTTTTTCCCGCGAATCCGCGGCATCAATTTCGTGTTCGCGTGCGTCAGACAATATGGCGCTTACCTTTACGCGGGAAAACTTCCACGCTGGATCCACGTTGGTCGATTAGAAGTTTTATTTTATGTTTAGTTTTGGCAAAGTGCCTGACAGCAAATAAACTCTACAGTATTAACTAAGAACATCGCAGTTTTATTGTGAAAGGTAGGTTGAGGTAACTTTAGAAAGGATTCAAATAATAATACGTTTTTGGGTAGGTTGGTAATAATTTTATCTTCTAGATTCCAAAGCTGTTTCGTAGGCGACTAGATCTAAGAATAAACTAAATTGAAACGTTTAAAGACTATTAATTAAACTCCAAAGTATAATTGGGTTCCAGAATACGGACAAATCTGCTCGTGACTTTATATTATAATGTTTACACGTTTTATGAATTACGTATATGAGAGTAGGTACACAAATCTTAAAGGAGTTTTACTGTCCACTTGGAATGTCCCTAGGGGCACTGAACTTAGAAACTTTGTTAGGGGAAGGAGTTACTACATATTTTAGGCTTTAGGTTCGTTCTGTGTTTATATTGTAGGTATATAAGTAGGTAGTTGCTAGGAATTGGTTACTTTCTCATAATCAATGTTAAAAAATATCATATATTAAATTATTTTTTCTTTCCTATAAAAACAATCAGTTTTATGAATATTCGGAGAGGTCAGAGTCTGACTAGATTGCAACATTTTTTATTCATATAGTGTGATATTTCATTTTGTTTCAAATATCAACCCTTCCTTTTGTGCTGTTCATTCGTGGAAGAATGGGTAATTTTGTGCGAGTTTATGAATAAAAAAATATGTTGTTATTAAGGTAGGTACGAAAACATATATTTTTCATTAGGTATGCACTAAACTAACGTTAAATTATTTTTATTTGTAAAGTATGAAAGAGGAAGATGAAATAGATATTCTGGGATTTTTCAAGCTTGTGCATAATGCTTTTAGACCTTGAGCTGACACACTATTTTCTAAACCAAATCAGACTGAATTTGTTACGATAACATTGTTCCATAGATAAAGGCTGTGGAGATACGAATAGCCGTACACAAGACATCTAGTATATATATGTAGGTACCGTACCGACATATTATTGTGTTCTGTAAAATGGACTTCTATTATATTGTAGCTATATAATATTCATACATGCCTATATATCAATAGTATTGTTAGTTCGAATTATATTATACAATTGTCAAAGGGTATCCATGCAAGTCAATATCGTATTTAGTTTCTGAAAATGAAATATTTGATATGGCTTCCAGGGATTTGAAATCAGAATAATGCTAAATATACATTTTCATTTTAGAATCTACTATACGTACCTACATTATATTTAAATACACACGAGGGATTCGTTGATTTTCTATTTCTTAACGGTAACATATAAAAAAAATAACTCGTCAGCAATTTTGATACATGGTAACTCGAACACAATAAAAGTACTAAGTTGTATTTGGCGGCAGCGTGGGCGTATTAAGTTGTGAAAAATAATCAAATAAAGACGAAGGTGAACAATTTGGGATTTTCAAATAATCATAATAGGAACAGGATGAAATGTAGTTCCAAAAGTTGGTTAGACGATGGTTAGACAAACCAATATTCAATAATGTTATTATGCAATGTATACAATAAATTAAGCTAACAATAGATTGGTACGTTTGACACAGTGAATTAAGGCTGTTGTCGCTACTATGTGCCTTTCGTAATTTACAATCGAGTTCCAATAGTCCACGTAATATGAGTCTTATAAAAAGAATAGATCATTGTGTCTACCTCTACACGACCTAACGAAATATTTCTCACTTCACTTTTCATTATCATAAGTCCCAATATAACACATAATGATGCTACAGGTACACGTTATAGGCTAGTGTCCCGCACAATACTAATAATTGTCTTGGAGCCTTTGTTACACATGGTAAGCATAATAGGGAAATAAGATTGTATAATAAACATCGATCCTCAGATTTGCTTGTCCGTCTATTTGGGTCGAGATATGGAATGCACCAATCATTTAATAAATGTTACCTACGAAATGATTGACTAACTAAATTACCCGTTTTATTCGTATTTGATATCATGACAAAATTAATTTTAAATTGGGTCGGCCATTGTTTTAGGGTACTGGCGTTGCAAATTTTTTACCGGTCATTGTTTGAAAGAAACAGTTTCATTTTGCAATGAGGTATATTGATGAACTTGAGTATTTTTTTTCGTCTGGTTATTGTAAAATTTTGCCGTTGGATGGAAACTCTGAATAAAATGTACCTACATGGTAAGAAGTACCTACACTTAACAAGTCTTGGAAACTTTAAACATACACGGGTCACATTCCTGAGAGTTCTAGAACAGTATAGTTTACGTGAATGATGTCTATTCTGTCCCAATTACACTATAGTAATCTATAGATACCTACAGCATAGGCCCAGTATTGCTGCGCTTAGCTAGTCTAAGTTAATTATACCTATAATTTACATATTAATGTGAGATCAAACGAGATATTTGCAAATAGCTATTCAACGTTGCTGATTTATTGAATGTTTACGTTAGTAAGATTTTGCATGATGATACATCGTATTACTCGCGTTCTCGAGGATTTCCTGTTTCAAACAAACATACAAAAAACAGTCGAATTGAAACCCTATTCGTATTTTTTGGACTGTAGTTAAATATAACGAAAATCTATTATTGTTTTATTATTCAGTAAATGTTTACAGATGGATGTTAATGTGCTACATTGCAGTTATTGTTATTATTGATGGTGACAGCTGCCAACTGCCTGCAACAGCTACTATACGTTATACAGAAGGCATTTTCTATTGATACGTGTAGTAAAACATTATCTAATCATTCAAGAATTTGTATAAAGGGCCCCAGCAAAGGCCACAGGCGCTATCTATCGCATAGTTAAAAGTTCATAGGTTTTGATATTTGAAAGCTTCTGCCTACGTCCTCAATATTCATGGCGTGAGGATACAAGCGTGAGTGTACTTGAGGGATAATTTATTCTATAATATTGGGTTACGAGACGGCCGATTACATTTCAATTGGAAACGTTTACTACAGAGACTTTAACTTGTTACAATGATAGTTGACCCGTACAACTTCGTTGGCGTCACTTGCCCGTTTTTGCAACAATTTCGATTTATGCTCCGCTCCTATTCGTTGCGGGATGATACCTATATCTATAGCATATAGCCTTTTTCGTTAAATGGGCTATCTAACATTGAAAAAATTTTTCAAATCGGACCCGTAGTTTCTGACATTAGCGCGTTCAAACAAACAAACTGTTTATTTTTATATAGGTATTAGTATTGATAATGTTTGGTAGATTAAAAATTGCTATGAATGTAAGTTTGCTTGATGCTCATTTCTTGAATGCAATAAAAAATACTTAAGTTACATAAATGTCATTAAAATTGTGAACCATTAAAATTAAATGTCATTAGAATACTATAGTTTCAATAACTTTGTAGGTATCACTGAAATACCGTTTGAATTTGAATCTGCGTTGAATTGTCCGCGTATTGCCAATGGATTACCTGCCTTATATACGGTCCGTTAGAGGTAAATGGTCTCATGTATTGTTGTTTTGATCGCGTCTTTGATGCTTTCGTTCATAAACATTTTATAATCGGAACAGCGCGTATTTTACATTTATAGTGCCTGTTTTATGGCCACTGTGGGCTACTATAAAGTGTAAACATCGCGAAATATCCCATTTAGTGTAATGTTTTATTATTCAGTAATCGTTACCTGCCAAACAAAACATGTGCTAACGATTTACATAATAATATTTCTTAGTATTTTTGATTATTTTTCATTTTATTTTGGCTTTGATTCTTAATTTAAAATTTTACATACCTATAACTACAAGTATCTAAGTTACTACCTAAGGTACCTGTGTGCAAGTTGTTATTAAATAACGAAAAAGCATAACAAAATAAAAACAATTGTATTACAATAATATAGTATGATATAGTTTATATCGTCACCTTGTAGAGTCGATGGGCGGAGCACAGCGGGGCATCTATTAATCCTGCGAGGAAAATATTTTAATACCCAAGTTATAAGCTCAAGCGACGAAAAAATATGTTCTTTCACACGTGGTAATTAACTTACAGAGTAATATTTTATTCGTGATAAAATCTGTATGTGTATAAACTATGTAGGTATAATTCTTAACCTTTTAAAACTAATCATACATTGACTAATCTCATTACTAACTAAAACGCGACGGAAAACTACGCTGTCTATAAATAGTCATATTGTTGGAAAGTTTACTTCCAACCACAACGTATAAAGGGCTAACAGGCTACTATAACAATGTATATACAAAGTTAGGTAGCATACAACACCGAGGTAAATTGTTTATCGATCATAACGCGCCACATTACAGGAAAAGGCTTTTGATCGCTGTATCTAACCGCAATGTGGTGTCAATAACCCTTTATTATATTTTCTTGACCCTAGTCAATCTTCCTTCTCAAGGTCCGTCAAAGGGATTGAACCATGTAATCTGATGCTTATTATCTTCCAGTAATTCGTAAGTAAGTGATGAAATTACCTTTACTAGAAAAATAGGATACCTATCTATGGGAATTCTTATTAGGTATGTTCGTAACATTGAAAGGTTTTTCAACTGCTCAGATATAGCTAGTGATGGAACTCCACTGAATGTGGAGGCACCTGTACCTACCTATAGTAATAAACCTATAAAGCGGTAATAAATAATTTGATTACCACTATCAACTACCTTGAAACTTTCATATATTATATGTACTTATATTAGGTACATCTGCTTGTAAAACCTAATTATGTTAAATTTCAATTAGGTACACAACTATAATAAGTAGTTTATTTTAAAGCTATTTGGTACAGATTCGTACCTACCTTACATGAAGAAGTTTTTATTTAATTACTGAAATAATAATAATTAGGACCATTTCCATGATTTACCCTCAAATACAAAGAAACGAACAAGTAGCAGTTTATTATGAACTACCATAATATGGTGGACAAAAGGCAATTAGGTACAAACGATCGGCCACGAGACGCCCGACACCAAATGCATATCTAATTCCTTTGTACTCTCATGATTTGCACTAGCATCTGAACATCAACAATACGGGCAAGGTGAGGCAACCCGCGAAAAGGGCAACCCAGCCCGATATAAAACGTGCACATCCCTGCATTCAGTATTCCGACACTGGCACTGCTCTCGGTAATATCGACACGATTCATCTGTACCTACCTAGGCGCCGCGAATTCATCACTATGTCGAAACTGGTAAGCTATTGTTTTATTAACAATACTATTTGTGCACACTTTCAGGTTTCACGAGCCCACTATTGTAGATTATATTAAGGATTTGTGTAAAACATCGATGGCACCAATTATTGAGTTTATTAAATTAATACTTTACTAACCCTCTTACTAACTGAAAAACAGAACAATGATCGATTTTGTTCCATGTAGCTAACCTACCTGATAGCTAACGTGGTGGTATTTATAAGTCTACGAAATTCAAAGCTGGGTCAAAATAAAAGTTAAATAAAATAGAATTTAATTGACATTCAACCTATCAGTATCACCGTATCAAAAATGCACAATCCGTTACCGTAAATTAAATTGAGTAGTTAGATACCTTATTTAACAGGTTGTCTTGTATTTTCCAGATATTATTGTCGATCGCTCTGTTTGCTGCGGCGTCAGCAGACCGCCTGGACCATTTAGTGCCGCAGGGCTACGCCCCCGCGAGCGCCGGAGCCCTAAACGGAGCTCCGTTTAAGTTCGAAAACGTGAATAACGGCGATGGGACGTATCGGTTCAGGTAATCCTATCTACTATTCAATATGTTTTAATTAGGTATATACTAAGACTTGTATTCTGTTATGTACCTACTACAAAATATCTCATTATATTTTAAGGTACATGTGAAACATATGAAATATAAACTATAATATTATTTTAATTAACCGTATGTTGCACTAATTAGTAGCACGTACATGTATAAAGAACATGTTTTAGTAATAATAATAGGTACCTTTGTGTTGAATATACCTAAATGTTATTATTTATCACATTAATATTTCTTCATACGTACTTAAATCTCAGGGGTAAGTAGTGACTTCAAGCAGAAAAACTGAGATTTCCCCAAAGGCAGATATGTTGTTTTCCTCTTTCTAATGACATAATAACATAGCTACATATGTTGCTATATGCGATGTTAGGCTTACTATTTACCTACACTGCATTGGTCATTATTTAATTTCTTTAACTAGAAAGCTCATCATCATAACAGCAAATGATATTATACATCCTCGCTTGTCAGTTGAGAGTAATATAATAAACTTAATATTAAATACCTATCGATAAATCATTGACTTATAAATCTTATATAGATAGATACTGATGCAAACTGTATTTCGTCTTCCAGTTACGATACTCCAAATGGTATATCAGCGCACGAGAGCGGGTCCCCTCGCGCCCAGGGTCTCGAAGGCCCCGCGGTGACCGCAGAGGGAGGGTTCTCCTACCGCGCCCCTGACGGCCAGCAGATCTCCCTCACTTACACAGCTGATGAGAATGGTTTCCACCCCGTTGGCTCGCACATCCCTACGCCACCCCCCATTCCTGAAGCCATCCAGCGATCTATTGAGTTGAATAGGCAGCATGCTTCTTCGTAAGTGAAATGATAATACAATTTATATATAGATTGATAGTTAGATAGATTATTATGTATCGTAAAGGGACCAAAAATAATAAATTAATATACGAACAGCCTGATGGAAGAGGTTTCAAAGGCTCTAACATAACACGTGTTAGTAATGGGATCATGACAATGAGGAAAAAGAAGAATTCAAAGCTTGTAAAGTCCTATATGCTCATCTTACGCGGAAAAGCCGCTCATAACCTCAACTCAAATAAAATAACTGTCAAATATAAATCTGCTGTGCAAAAGACTTGTTTTGACACCTTTCGAGGGATTTTATGGCCGTAGCTTCGCATGCGTTCATAATCTGATGTTGACCCGCGATTGTAACCGGTAGAAACAGCGCCATCTATCGGAAAATACTGTATTTTTTATGTAATCAATTAAATGTATATGGACCATAGATGTTGTGATGATACATTTAATTACTTACTTACTATTTATTGAACACTGCATACGACATTTCAAAAGATTTACCATTGAATTATTTGTTTTCAGTGACAGTGGTGCCTACAACGGCGGACGCAACTCTTATCGCTATTAAAAATCCTAATTAATTTTACGTATCGACGAAATGTGTATCATACCTCATATAACCCCATGGACTGTGATATCGATTTATAAATACAATTGTAATGTACAAATATTTATTAAATGTATGCTGTTAATAAACATGTGAAGTTCATAGAAATCAATATTGACTTGTCATTTCTATCCCACTTACATATTGCAAAGAGTGAACATCTATCATATCAAACCAAAATCAAACAGTTCTTTATGTTCCTCAAAGACACCTCAAGAATAAAGGCTTTTCAATTTTAGTATATTTAAAGCAAAGTACGTATTTATTTTATTAAAGAATCATCAAACTGCTACGTTAGTACTAATTCTGTTAATATTTTTTTTCACTTTAACGGAATGATTAAGCACTTATCTAAACAAATATTATAAGAGGTAACGTTTGTGACGATGTATTGGGTAATCTCTGGATCTACTGAACCAATTTTCAAAATTAGTTCACCAATAGAAAGCTTCGTTATTGTGGAGTGTTATAGGCTATATTTTATCCCCGTATTCCGGGAACGGGAACTAAGTAGGTTTAACCGCGCGGAGGCAGCTAGTTATTTATTTATCTCTGTAAGGGATGTTTTTAATTTTACAACTTTTTTTGTATTATGATAGTGCCAAGATCACCGAGTAACGTAGATATAGATGTAATAACTGTACTAATTATCTACTGGCAGATCAGGGAATACATAATATGTTATAAAATGAAACTTAATCATGTAAAATATAACCTATAAGATGTAATAAGTGTACTAAAGCGTATATATTTAAATATGAAACTTCTTTACAATATTAAATTAAGGACCATCAGTATCAGGTTTTTTTTGGATTACATTTTGTTTAAGCACTCAAAGGTTCATACTGTCAAGACAAATGAAGCTACTACCTCATTGGCCTTATAGCCTTCAACTGAGAAGAAACTGAACAAGGTTACCTTTTTTATTATGTACCCAACTATTAGGTTTAACTATTGATTTTTTTCAATTGTGCCACAATGCCAGTATAGGTATTTAACATTAGAAACAAAATACCTTTCTTTGTTCATGTATTTCTAGTAGAACTCGATGAAGATAATATATTGCTTGCATAAAGTATTTATAAATAGTTACATTTATTTTACAAAATACTGATTTTTTTCCGAGAAAAAATGAATCAGGATGTTATTTAGACTTGCATTTCATACAATAAGCATCACTTATTGTTTTCCACTATAAAGTCTTAGTACTTAATTAATTCCTCAGTGTTGACATAGGCACATTCATCAAATATCCAAATATGTATCATATTTATTTTCATCCCACCATCTCGGAAAGAGTATTTTTAATCTTCAATATCTGAGTGGAAAAGCCGTTTTTATTCTCTAGAGGATAAAGTAAATTGAATTTGGAACATCGTGTGCACTAAGTTTGTGAATTAAAAAAAATCATTTTTTTCATCCCACCATCTCGGAAAGAGTATTTTTAATCTTCAATATCTGAGTGGAAAAGCCGTTTTTATTCTCTAGAGGATAAAGTAAATTGAATTTGGAACATCGTGTGCACTAAGTTTGTGAATTAAAAAAAAACATTAAACCTATTTACTGCTACCTCTATGGTGCCGAATATATCATACAACTTTTTTTTAATTTGTTAAAAACTCAGACTCGGCACCTTCTTGGTGTTCTTTTTTCAATTTGCTTTGTACGCGGTTCTTTACGCGGCATTTTTTCACGTCATTGTTAAACCTTATATTAAAAACAAGAAACTTGAAAACAAGTGAAAAAACTAAAATGAGTGATTCTAGCGACGAGGAAGTTTGCTTGACGCCAACAGAATTGACTGAAACTGTTAATAATGCGCAAATGAGCTTTTTTTTGCATTTAGTCATTTCCTCGCTGAGGTGGAATGAAAAGTTACGTGTTGCACTCGAGTGCAAAGATTTTTCACCTCGTGCTCTTTTGATTCCCTCGCTAACGCTCAGGATTCTAATTTTCCTTCGCTTGCTCGGTCATCAAAATTGAACACGCGGTTAAAAAGCAACTTTGCACTCTTGTATAACAAATAACTATTTTATTTATGATGATGTTAATTTCATAACGAAATGATTTGATTTTATCACTTAAACTCTAAAAAAATTTAAACGGTTGGGTGGATTTTCAGTTTGATTCAAGCTTTAAGTTAATATTCAAGTAAAGTAAGTTCTGTTCTATTAAATAAATACACTGGTAATTAGAGGGCCGACGCTTAGTACTGGCTACAGAAACTCTGCATAAAACCTGAACTTCTGAAATGAGTAAATATACAATTAATAAAGAAACAAGCAAGGGTAGGTTATTGCAGATTGCGTGGTTCCGTACAATATTAAAATATTACATTTAATTGACAGGTTTTTTGTTATATAGGTCAAAGCTAGATTTATTATAGTATCTTATTTATTAATGCAAATTTTATTTATTCCACTAAAACTTTTGACGGAATTATGCTGGATCACATTTAATATGTAATTGAAAGTTCTATAATACGAAATTAAAAATGAAATATTCATTTATAACACTTTATTTAAAGCTTCATAATCATAAAATATATTAACAACAAATACTGCAATAAATAATTTGTGCATGATAGTCATGCATTTTTCTTTTTACAAACATTCCCTAAATTTAAGCCGCGGTCGGTCATATGCAGGAATTAATAATATTTCATTTTAGTTTAGTAGTGGTAGCCGCTGTAACCATTGTTGTATCCACCGTTGTTGTAGTCACCACTGGAAATAATAATACATATTATTATATAAGGATTTGTATTCTTATAATATAAGAAACCCAAGGCGAGGGCTATTAGTAAGGCTTTTGAAATAAAAAAAAACTTATTTATCATTGTCATTATTCCTCTATGTCAGTCATAGTAGTAGGATAAAAATGCATTAAGTATGTATGGAGTGTATAAATGGACCTTTTTACAGAATAACTTTTACATAGAGAACCCTGCCAGAACTTACTCCATAATTCAAAGTGCTAAATATTTACTACTACATTTTTATTCGTCGATTTGTTTGAGCAATTATTCTTGTTACTCACGAAGAAGGGTGCTGCCTGTTGTACTGAAGAGAGCGAAGGATGGCTTCTGGGATTGGGGGTGGTGTGGGGATGTGAGAGCCGACGGGATGGAAGCCGTTCTCATCAGCTGTGTAGGTGAGGGAAACTTGTTGACCGTCAGGGGCGCGGTAGGAGAACCCTCCCTCTGCCGTCACAGCGGGGCCTTCGGGACCCTGGGCGCGGGGGGACCCGCTCTCATGGGCTGAGATGCCGTTGCCGGTTTCATAGCTAAGATAAACAATAATGTACTAAGTGACGTTATTTTGCTATTGAATGTATATTTTTGTTGAATTGTAAGTGGTAGTGAAACTGGTAAAAGATTTCTAGACTTTGTACAAATTGATGCGATTTTAGATAATTTATTCTCGAATATTTCCGATGATTTGAAAGCTTTTATCTTTACTTACTTGTATCTATAAGTTCCATCGCCATTGTTAACATTCTCGTAACGCAGTATGGGAATGTGGGTACCCCCGTAGTTATTGTAGCCACCACTGTTGAAGGCAGACGCTGAGGCACTGCTGTAAGCGCCGTTATAATAGCCTGCATTGTACTGGTGACCAGCAGATACAACTGTCAGCACGGCAAGGGTTGAGAAGACCTAAAAAAGAAGAAATTATTGTTAAGCACATGAATCAGATTCAGGTAATGTTCTTTCAATTTGCATTCATATGTTACGTTCGTAAAAGTCTAAAGCACGAACTAAATACCTTTAGAGCAGTCATGATGCAATGATTTTTATTGTAAGACAGATGAACTTATTCTGCAGAATGCTGTTCGGAGAATGATAACCTGCATACTTTGTCAGTGTTTTTATATTGATGTAACCCTTCCAACAGGCCGCATCACCTTGCACGATATCAGTCAGGGCGTAGACGATTTGTGAAGAGCATTCAACACATTCGCATTCCGATGCGGCCACCCCCTGCAGAGCCGATGATTGTTAACGACACCGCGCCGAATTTACAGGTGATATTCTTTGAAGTTTATGCCAATTTCAAGGTGCTATGCCTTAAAATGGTCCGAAAGATCTACAAGCAGTAGTAAATTTTGTATCGAATCACTTGCGTCTTGTGCAATACGATGAAAGACAGCGTATAATCTGCAAGTGCATGCCAGATTTTTGTCGATCAAGTATTACGAAATCGTAATCTATAGACGCATTGTTATTTAAAGAAATATATTATTTTATAAAATGTTACGAAAGTTCAAGTCCTGAATAACCGATTACTGTATAGGCTAATGTTGGGTTTGTAATGCAGATTTATGCTGGTAGATTATGTAGGAAGACAATGCAACGGTGAAGGGAACGGGTGCACTTATGTACAATACATGTGTTTATAAATTTGGATATGCTTCTAAATATGGTTTTGATTGCGATAGTCAATTTATGCATTGTTGCAGATGGATAATGTAGGTACTTACAAGAATATTAAATTGAATTCGGCCAATCATTAGAATTGTTACGGGTATGAGTGGACAGACGGACTAAGGATTAACGCGTAGGTCAGGAATATACCTCCCCCCGCAACGTAGATGGTCTTAAAAAGCTAATTTATCACTATAACTGAATGGGTTTAGCGGTATATCAGCGCTCAACAAATGGATTTCAATTAAAATGCTCTTGCTCTCTTCTGCATTTATTTTTTGACAACATGTGTAAGCTGAGGTTTTATTTATATAGCACAGAAAATTGTATTTTGCCATCACGAGTATGTATCTACCTATTACCTATGTTAAAGTTTCCTACTTTGCTTCGTTAGGTATAATGTTTAAATAATGCAGAATGTCAATTTTAGTGTCTAGTCCTTATTGTTAAATTCTTTGAGGTATTACTAAAGTTTCATTAGTGCAACAATTATTAATCAAAACCAAAAATTTTACTTACAAAAACTAATTTTCATCTCTGTTTTGGATTCCTCATATACTTAATCGTGTAAATTTTATGCGGATAAACTAGCGAACATAGTCTTGCATTAAGTACTCAGAATAAATAAGATTAACATTTAGTACTTACATTCATACTTTTTACTGACACCGACAGTTAAAAAAAAAACAAACTAATAAGGCTTTTGGTAGATTGTGCATAATAGCTGATGGTTATATATTAAACTTTTAAACAGGATAAATCGAAGTATTTTGTCAACTATTTATATTATTAAGGCAAGTAGGTTCAACCTTCAAAAGTGGATTCAAATCACAGCTTTTCTATTAAAAAGCGACATATCATCTTAACTTAAACATAAACTTAAGTTTATAGGTACACATTTTTTGTTTAGGTATATCATAAATGCGTAAATTTGCACTGGCAAAGTACATCAGTATATATGTTTTTACTAGTGTTGCCATAATGTCATCTTAAATAGTATCATGCCACAAAAACATGATGGTGTGAATGCGCCATAATAATAAATCATCTGATAATTTTTAGACACACGACAGCGTTTTTAAAACGCGACGCTTTTTTATCGAGCGGTGTTGCATTTTCAACTTTGGGCGTTGGAAAAAGAGCATGGTACTTGGAAATGCATTTGTGTTTGAACGCTTTTTTAACATCCGTTAAAAAACTCTCGTACAAATGAGGGCTTAGTCTATTCTCAGTTGGAGTTTAATGAAAAAAGTTGCCAGGAAATAAATAAAGAGAAAAGTTCAAAGAAAGTTATACCTACCTACTTATTCGCTTCTTTATAACTAAACAAATAAGAATAAAATGTCGATTTGAAAAGCGTCAATTATTTTGGTGTAGGTAATTTTACCTGTTTAATAAATTAATAATCTTACTGTAATAATTTAAAATCTCCTATTACTTATACAAATAAACTAAAGAATTATATTTTTTACAGACTTTAGTCCATAAACAACTGTACCTTAACTATTATCATTCTATTTTTCTTCAGGTATGAAACAGTTAATATATTAAAATAGTCATGTATATTAAGACTTAATAATGAAAATATTGTCGTACCTACTGAGAACTTCCTTCTTTTTTTAAGTGGGTTTAAATTATTAAACGGTTTTTAATGTACGAAGTAAAATTAAGATTTAACGTTTTAGAAGTCTACATTGGCACATTCAATATAACAATATGTCATGTTTCCAATCATTGGTCCTTTACTGTTCAGTGCATGGTTTACTTATATAAGTATTAGTGGCTCCCCGCGGTTTCACCCGCGTACACGGGAGATCTTCCACTTTCCCGGGATAAAAAGTAGCCTATGTTCTTTCTCAGGCTGTAGACTATCTGTGTACCAAATTTAATTTCAATCAAAGCGAGACAGACAGAGTTACTTTCGCATTTATAATATTAGTTAGGATTGATATAAATAGAATATATGGAGCCGCCGTCTGGCTTACCTCCCTCTGGTAGGATAAGATTATTTTAATAAGGTAACTGTATAAAGGGACTGTAAAAATAATATTATTGGGTGGTATACAACAGGAGTTAATAATTATTAGAAAAGTTTAGGAAAACCATAAAAAATCACATAAACATAAGTTTATTCATATTAAATTCATACATCATGCTTATTTACATTAATTACAATTATGTGCTTATTAATAAATAATAATAAGAGTGCTTTTCGAGTTGTGGTATCACAGTCCTAGTTTCCGTGAGGTCATGCAGTAATTATCGGGTTGCACTGATTGCTTCAAAATCGCTATCAAATCGCGCCTAAACATGCTTAATCGAACTTTTACTAAATCAATTACCAGCTTTTATATTTGCTTAAGCCTTATTTAATCTGTTTCTCTTCGGTTTCTTATTCTCAATGCCATCCAAGGTAAAGCTCTCGATTCCTGGGAAATATATTTGGAATCGTAGTTGTCTGGTCAGTTCATTCACATTCCACTTCTTGTGTCCGCCTCCTAAAGTGATATTTCAATTTTTCTATTGTTTACTCTATCATACCCATGTGGGATAAGTCCGTCGTACTCGTTCTTAAGTTTATCCAAGCGCCTTTTTAGTGTAGTTTGATTCGCGATTTTGTTGTTGTTATGAATGAGATCAGTAGTGGTAGCCGCTGGAGCCGCCGCCGCCGCCGCCACCGCCGGACCCGCTTGATCCAGATCCGCCGTTGTAGGAGCCCTCACCACTACAAAAAAATATTCAGATTCATAAAATAACCCTTTACTATGTCGATGGGGGAGGCCTATGCTCAGCAGTAGATGTCCTATGGCTGATATGATGATGAACCCTTTACTATGCATCAAAAATATCAGAACAAGTCATGATACTTCTAAGCGAATATGACAAAATGTTACCGATATCAAGAGGAAGGAATAATTTATTTATTGTAGTCCTCTGAGAGTATTATGCCTTTCATTTACTCTGATATTACAAGTGCTATGTACCAATATTTTTTATGTCTCAGAGGAAAACAAAAGTTGACTGGCCTATCTTAATGATATGACAAATCCTTTTACTAGGCTATTGGGTATTACTTTACTTAAACACACTTAAGTGTCGACAACGTAATATCATTATTATAGTACCTTAATATTTCAATTAAGAAATGCTACATATTAGATTTAGGTAAGAAAAATCATTTCCCAATTTCTTTAATTATACTTATTAGATTAGGTACGGTAAGAAAAAAACCATTTCCCAAAAACAAAAAAAAGAAACATAGGTACTTACGATGAAGGGTTACGCTTATTGAATTCAATAGAGCGGAGGATCTCTTCTGGGATTGGTGGAGGAGTGGGGAGATGGGGACCGACGGGGTGGAAGCCGTTCTCGTCAGCGGTGTAGGAGAGCTCGATCTGCTGGCCGTCAGGGGCGCGGTAGGAGAAGCCTCCCTCTGCCGTTACAGCGGGGCCTTCAGGACCCTGGGCGCGGGGAGCCCCGCTCTCATGGGCTGAGATACCATTACCAGTTTCATAGCTATAGAGAAGAAACATATTATTACAGCATGAGTAATTAGTATTCTATGTGATGGATGACGTATCTACAGGATAGATAACTAATACCTACAATAATGAATTATCAAGTAGGTAATATTGTATTTAATGATCCATTATTGGTGGTTTCAGAAGAGTTAGATTAAAAACACAACAAGACACTAGATTTGTATATATTCAATTACAACGCGAATGTTTATCACCCTTTTACGCAGCAATGACAAAAAAACTGGATAAATTACAAAGAACATTTTTTGTCTGGGGTAATTGAAGTTTCAGTGAAAACAGAGGAAGGTCTTTAGCTTGTTTCATGCCATTAGTAATTTTACTCCGTAATTAAATAAAATTCCTTACTTGAATTTGTAAGTGCCGTCTCCATTGTTCTCATTTTCGAAGCGTGTGATGGGGATGTTGGCGCCGCTGCCGCCGCCTCCAGCGCCGAATCCGCCGCCGGAGCCTCCACCGCCTCCGGAACCAAATCCACCGCCTAATCCTCCGTTGCCCCCTCCGAAGCCACCGCCGCCCCCGGCCCCCGAGCCACCGCCCCCCCCACTACCAGCCCCACCGCCGAAGCCACCGCCGCCACCACCACCACCAGGACGTGGCGGGAGGTATTGGGGCTCCAAACGACCGCATGACCCCGCGGCAATTAATGCCGAAGTGAAGAGTAACTGGAAATAGAAAGGGATTTAGATTAATTTGAGGAATAATTGAATTTTCTTTCGAATTCGAATTTTGAACATAAAGAGGTTGTTTTGGGGGATTATATATTTTTCTTTTTCTACATGGTTTTAAATAAGCACAAGGGTTGATATATACTTATTTTTTCGATTCTATTCTTTGATATCGTAATAGGCATTATGAATCACTGGAATAAACTAGGCACTAAATGCAATTTAGTTTCAAGACTGAATTAGGTCAATTGTATTCAATGTGTGTCTCTAAGCTTTAGATAGTTCACAGCGCTAATTATAGAAAGCTCATTAACTTACCAGAGCAGAGGTCATGTTGATCTCAATTTATATTTTTTGTACTAAATAGGCGCTCTTTGTTGTTCAACTGTTTGCTGAATACGGTTTGCGAGGATGTGCCTCGTTTTATATTGCTCCGATTTGCCCTTTCTCGGTTGCTTCACCTTGTGCGTGCTCCATCGATATCGGCAAGTGAATCCGAGCTTCGGTCCACGCCTCGAGCTTAGGGACATTTAGCTAACCTGGAATTCCCTTTGCGGATGTAACTCTGACTGAATCAGAAACATTTCGATATTTCCGTAGGTGTTGCTCAGAAGTCAACCTACCTTCGCTTATCAATTATAATTATCATCGAATCTGTTGGCAGGATAATAGGTTTACTATATGATCTTTAGGTTATGTATCTATGCATCTAAGTTTTACTTAGATTAAAACCATAAGTAGGTAATTGGTTTGTTAACCTTTAAAAGTTGATTTGTAAACACTTTGTTTAATCTAAGGGTGCCGAAAAAGTAATATGTACCTTAAATGAAATCTCGATTGGATTACACTTCTTTTGATGGAACCATTATTAAAATGGTAAACAGTAACCATAAAGTAGACACAATTGTAGAACAAATAATAATTATTTTGTTAATAGTTAATGTAAATGGGGCCTTAAAAATAGCGCATCGTATTAAAAAAAATAAGATCCTACTATCTACCTGTTTCCGTGCGCATATACAAATTGCACTTCCCTGGTTATTAAAAAACAATATATTATTTGTGGCCTATGTTATTCATATATCTTTTGATGAGCTGAAACTATTATTAGATACTCAAAGGTTAAAACAGTATCACTGTACATTGACATTTATGAAAATAACAATAAGTTAAACTGCACAAAGAGGTTCTACCTCTAGTGGAAGTTGTTAAGTCGGAAAAGAAAAGAATTGAGTCCTGTAGGAGGGCATAACTTTTGTAATAAAGTGTGTAAATGACTCCAAGTCGCTTCTCCGTTCTCTGTAAAAGTTGTTGATGACAACAGTAGTTATCTTATAGTGTTATTAACATTTATTTTTATGTTCCTCTCGAAAATGAAACTGAAACCATCGCGCGTCGCTGAAATTACCTATAGTGATCCAAACAATTAGATGTTTTTATGTTTCGTCTATTATTTTTGAAGTCGTTTGATGATAACACTTAGTTTCTAGGACTTTTTACTTATTTATTATTACTATTTTTCTTATTTACGCTAAACGTTTCGTTCATTATTATAAACTTTAAGCCGATTTTTGTTCCTCAGAACCTCGGTAATAGGTTATAGAAAGCATTTTACCAAAATAAATAGGATAATGGTATGTTTTTCGTATATTCTAACGCTTTTCTCATGACCGCACATGTGAATCGCAGATGCACATTGATCAAATAAAGCACATGTTTACATTGACACTATATTTACGAATTGAATATGAATGAGCTATAACTTTTACTTAATCGATAAAGTGTTGTGAACATCTATCGATGTTTATATTTACTGTAAGTATTATATAATTAATAAAATTGTTTAATAAAGTAGACTAGGCGGGCGGTAAACCTGAAGCTATGTTGCCTTATTAATTATTAGCCAAATCAGGAATAGACAATGCATTGTGGACCATAAGGGAAAAAAAATGTGTTTTTTGCGCCTGTAATTACACCTAGGTTCCACCATACGGTATGGTCCATACCACTTCTAATATTTCACATGCTGAGGATAAACACAAGGTCTCAACATCGTCCGTCATTTGGTAATAGAAGGTCAGTTCATCCTTATTGGTCAACGTAGGGAATGTTTGTTAGAAACATGTTGCATGCCGTTTTACCACCAAATAAAGCGTTATTTAGCATGATGCTCTAACGATATGCTCGTAACAAGTTTAAAAACCAATGTTTTTGTTTATGTTTATTCTTATTACATTGAATGTCAAGGCTACTTCAGGGTGCATATCCGCGATTTTGTTTGAAGGTACCATAATTTAGTAAAGGTAATTTATTTTTGTATCCGACAAGACTTCTGTAAGTGGATGTGCTTTTGAACTAAGTAGCTAGGTTCAAAGGTCTTATTTACTTTTAGATAAATCCTTTAAATATTGTTATAGTTGAAGTTAACTATATCCACTTTCCAGTGCAAGTATATTATGTGGGTGGTAAACGTTAGTTTGTGCAAATGTCACATAGCGAGGGAAGTTCGTGTCCGTGACCGATCGGTTGGTGAGACGCGCCGTGCCGCCGTCGCCGCTCCTCTAGTGTCAACTGCTTTGGAAATGGTCTTGTTCTCATCATAATCATTATACTAACCGTATACAGCACCAATATTGTACCTTTCCATTAAACTATCAAGGATCTTTGCGGTAATTACAACGTGAGACGGTTTTTAATGTCCGGTTAATGTGTTTCGGAACTAGTTATACACGAAATTTTATTATTGTAAAACGAAATAAAAATCTGTATCAATATTATCTTTAGATTTTTGTAAGAATTGGAATTGAATATATAGCCGTGTAACTATTGGGAGACTGCCATTGATTGGAGCTTTTTTACAAAGGTATTTTTTAAGATAAGGTACCTATAATTTCCATTATTATACCTGTAGCACGCATTCATTTTGGCATAATTTGATACACCAAAAATCTCCAGTAACCTTTTAAAAAGCATACAGAAATAGTTTTAATGCAAAAGTTTTGTTCTTATTTCATCATAATATTACTTGAGGCGGCAACGCCTTCGACATTAGCAATAATAAGATCGGCCTCCAAATGGCGAATACTTCGATGTGATCCGTATTTCACGAAAACACGATCACGCGTAGATACTTTAATAACCGTCACGACGAGACGCCATTCCAAAATAATACACATATCCAGAATCCAAACAAATTTTCAATACGAAGGAAACCCCTTTAAAATACCTACTTAAAATTTTACTAGAAAAGTGCCGCATACTCATACAACATACCGCATACATTCATTAAACTATTCCCAGACTCTTTACGCTAACTATCCTTAATTCCAATCGGAATCACTTAACTATTTGTTACATATAAATGTGCATGCAGATTCTATAACAAGCAATCATAATAAAAAGGGAAAAATACAATCTAATATCGTGGTCTATACCGGTCTGTTCTATCACGGCGTGGCCGTAAAATGCAATCAACGCTGCGGGCCTACACTAGAATTGGATTTCAAGTACCTAATAATTCCTATTGGCGATTGCCGGACTAAACTGGTTTCATCCAGATGTAACTCAAAAGCTGCAATTTCATCTAGCGACTCGACAATGACAGCAATAATTAGTAAAACGTGGCTGCTTGATGTACTGCTGCGAGCAGAAGCTAGGTAATGATTCTATGGGCTATTTACCTATAATGAATGCATCTTATAGGTTCGTAGGAAGGTAAGTAACATTATTAAGTTTTTATTTATCGTATTATTTATATGAATGAAAACTTGTCAATCTAAATGATTAACTATTTTTCAGATAGTACCTATATATCTTGGGAGGTATGTTAACTAAGCAGAAACAAAAATTCAATTTGTTCAAATTTGTTTGATTCCGTTCATTCTTTTGTGAGCTTCGTAAAATTTGGGACAAATCCGATTGTCTCGGGTGTCTTTTGTACTGAGACTGAGATTTTATATTCGCACATCACTTTCATATTTCCATGATCTTCGGGGCTTATCCGAGTGTGACAGAAACTATCTCAATCATTTGATTCTTTAGTTTGGAGTTTGGCTTGTTAGCAATATATTCGATAAAATTCAACTCATCATAAATAAATAATGTACATAATTTATTTTGGACTCTGATCTTGATCAATACATATACCTACTTAATATAAAAAAAACACATTCAGCAAACCCTCACAAGGCATAACAGCATATTATCACGATTTTCTTGTATAGCTAAATATAACATCGTAACTCACTACGACTAAGCTATTTACATATTTTTACAAAAAAATTAAGCCTATAAGCATCATTTGACTACATAATATCATCCCTAAAGCAACGACGATGAGCATGTCTGAAGATAACGATGAAAATTGTACTAAAACAACTTTATACCCTATTTCTATTCAAGTGAATGTAGTGAGTAATTTCGATGTCTTTTCCATGCAAATTTTATTATCGTTGAGGTCTCATGACGGCATTTTTAGCGTCAAATTTAATCTGTCGGGCAAATGAAAAATTAAAAATGAAATTTCTCATTTCATGGTCTAACCACGATGAGAATATGAAAACAAAAATGCAAAGTTGTCAAAATTGTAACTGCTTGGATTGGATTGGTAGTATTATTTACATTTTGTAGTAATAAAATAACCATTGATAGATTGGGTATTTAAAATTTACCAATGAGGGTCCATGTTGATTATAATTAAATAAATGAAAGTTCTGTAATGCAACTTTAGTGTTCGTGAATTTAGACATTAAGGCAAAGTTCTACCGAAGATCTACCTATCATATCCTACTGTTTATTATATAAAAATTATAAAAGTGAAAGATTGTGAGGACATGTAGATGTTTGTTACTATTTCACTCAAAAAAGGATTTAGAAGGAAAATAACACACGCCATGAGTGTGTTGAACATAGGATACATTTTATTCCAGGAAAGACGAAGATCCTTTGAAAGCGTAAGTAAAACCGTGAGCCTTGCTGGTATGGAATAATAAACTAATATTAAGTTTATCAATAATCACATGAAAAGAAAATTGTTATAACGCTTGTAGGTCTATGGCGTAATGTATTTATGTATTCTAGTGTTTATGTAACAATGAGACTTTGCCTATTGATCGTTACCAAAAAGAAGAATATAATGTAATGTTAACCGCAGTATCTCCTTGAACTTTCAACAGTTACAGAGTGCGCAGTTTCTGTGAAGCACAATATTTATATTTAATTCCCTTTTGATGGGAATAAAATCCTCTACAATCACTTAAATTTATTGAATGTTACATAATTGTAGGTATTAAAGACTTATTTTGTAATTTCTAGATTTTAATGGAAAGGCACCGTTATTTTTATCATTGTTTGCTGAGCTATTTCTGAATTTCAATACATATTGCGAATCACTAGAGTAGAAATGTAAACAAATTTTAAAATAGACTTCGTACCTACTTCTATTGGTACCTACTTATTTAGTACCGAAAAAAATAAAACGTCACATTGACTACTGTCAGCCTTTGATGTAATTGTAAGTCAAATGTAAACTGTGTGATTATTATCGTAAATTATTAGCTATATTTTTTATAATTTTATCAATATGTTAATACCGACATGTGTAATTAAATTCTTTGAATTAGTAAGTAGTCATGAATTTATTTCTTTTTGGGTATCTGTGATCATATTTACCGTAATTACTTATTAGAATTTTGGGATAATACGTATGCGGTATGACTAAAATTGTATGTAGTGTACCTACTATATTGCAAGTTAGAAACTAAATCAAAATCTAATGTAGTTCCAGTTGCACTATCAAATACGTGGTTCCATTAAAAGTTGAATATTTATCTTGGTCTGCTTTAAATCAATGCGGTATGAGCGGTATGAACCAACTTGACATTGCGTTCCAATTCCAGATGCTAACAGTATCCTGCCTAACTCTACACCACTACAGCTATGACATGACGGACGTGCCAACACTAATGCTGTGCTCTGGCACATACATTGGATACGTGGTCGTACTCTCTGGAGAGATTGTAGGTGAGCCCAATGAATAGCTGATCGAGTGCGCTTGGTGCGAGAAACGTTGCATTTGTAATTTGCTCTGTACGAAGGGTAATCCGTAGGGCTTACAAAATTAGGAATAAATAAATACCTTGAGTTGTATTTTCTATTTTCAACGGTTAATGCATGTCAGGCCAAGTTCAAGCTAGCATCATTGTTTCTGTGTACGAACCGAATCAATATCTAACTTTTTGTAGGTGACACATTGGACAATCGTTTGTATGTACGAACTTGTTTGATTGTTCTGTGTCTAGGCGTAAATACTTAATTAGGCATTTGAAGTAGGTGGGAATAAAATAGAGTGACATGATTAGTAAATCAGTTACCTTAATTAGTTATCATTGTTGTAAGGAATAATTAAAAGTTGATAAAATAGTTCATATTATAAATTAAAAATTAATTATTAAAAAACAAGCGTTTATAGCCAATAAACATAATCGAAAAACTTTTTTAATTTTTATCTACTTGAATAGGTATCATTTGCTTTAATGACTTTACAGTTGCATCTCCAAGGACCATCTTTTTAATAGTAAAAGTTATATAGGTCAGCACAAAAGTCGCAATTACTCAGTCTTCAAACATCTTTTACTACCTTAATATCAAGTCAAGTTGAGTTCCTTCATGGACCATTTAGACCATCAGATGGATAGTCCACTAACGGTTTATGTACGGTATTCCAGATTTGATATGCCAGAAGTAACGTCGTTGAATTACAAAATTGTTGAATCTCAAAAACCTACCTGTTATTTAATTACTGCCAACAACGGATCTTTGTTCTAGTGGCTTAACTTCTTCTTAAATTTATTTTTAGGAGAGATCATGTTTGCACCGCTGGACTTAGTGCAAGATATATACTTTGGCATACTTGGCATCGTTCTCTTCTCCACCAGCGGTGGCCTGGTACTATCGGGGAGAGTCAAAGGTTCACAATACCATAGAACAGGCGATCACACAGCGGCAATGCTTACTGGCTCTTTAGCTGTCATGAATGCTTTCATTATGCTATTCGACTTGACTCTGGCATACTTAGACTCTGAGGAATATGATGATGAAGCCAGCGTATGACCTAAAGGTGAACTTGCATTTAATATTTAGGTAGAATTTTTGTAAATTGGACTGTATAATTGCGGCTTTGTGCTCTATTTAATTTTGATGAACTATAGGAATATCCACACGGCTAATCTCATTTCAACCAAACTAAGTAGAGCTTGTTCTAAGTACCTACTCAGAATATATAACATATTTTTAGGTTAATTTGAGAAACCGTTAATGTTTTTGATGTCTACTTATTATATTGGTTGTTTATGAAACTCATCAACATACTACTCCATGTTTTATTTTACTCCATATCTTACAAATATGACAACAATAGATGGCCTATATATCAAAACGGATATATATCTACGAAAACATGACATGTCATCAATGAACAGGTGAGCTAGTGTCGGCGGCAGCGGACGCGTACGTGGACGCGTGGTGGTCCGCAGCGGGCGGCGTGCTGTACGGCGCGTGCGGCGCCCTCACGCTGCACTCCTGGCGCGAGGTCCCCGCCAGCTCGCGACGCACTCACGCGCAGGCGACGGCGGTGTGCGCGCTCGCTGCTGCCTCGCTGTTCACCATCGACGCGCTGCTCGCGATCTGCTCCGCGCATAAGGATGACGAACCAGGAACACGACCGAGATCACACATGAAATCTAATCAGTGTCAATAAATAAAAATATAAGCACTAATGTATAGTTTTTATTTGTAGGCTACTTGATCCGAAAGCTTCCAGTCAAAGACCTATGGATAAATGCGCATTTACAAATTTTTCAACCATCCGACGTTAGAAGTAATTGACACCATATATTAAAGAATAGTTGGACTTGTCTAAAGGCATTCTAATTAAATATGACTTTTCAGTTTCAGTAATATTACTTGACATGTACTGATGGACTCACTCATAGATTGTAGGTAGAGAAAAAAGAAATCTCAAAATAAGGTTTATATCACATACTACTGACATCTTTTGGATAGGACTTGAATCATTTGAATAGCTGTAGGTAGTCGCGCGTCGTGCGAACTCACTGACACGGATAGTAACAATAAATGTTCATTTAGTTACCACTAGATAGAGCTACTAGATATTTCTAAATTCTTAAAAAAATCTGCAAAATATATATCAACATACTATAAGTATCTCCCATCATAATGTTTCATCAGATAAATATGGCCCTGATAAATAAAAAATAACTTTAATTGGTAATTGCTTGTAGGCGGATTTATCGTTAAGTTCATACAAATAAGATAATATAGGTACAAGTTCTCTAAGGCTACTACCGTTGATACAAATAAAGTCATCAGCAGCCCACCCAAAGCACGGGCGCGTTAATTATCCTAAATGATCTTATTTCTGCCGCACTATTTATATACTCGATAAAAATAATGAAGGATATTTCATTTAGTGTAGACTTTGCTAAAACTTATGATGATCTCATTGTTTATTAACTCATGCTTTATCCACCCTTAGCGAGCAAGTCACTCCATCAATATTGCATACAGTACTTTTGCTTTCAATAAACACAAACCTGTCAGCTACTTTTATAAGATACTATTTAAGTCAACATCAGCACATTGAAGACGGTATATTGTTTATATTTAATTTATCATAAAGATAAGCTATGAATGCTAGAAATAATAAAATTCAAATAAGTGTGACTTATTTGCTTATTAAATATACCGATGACAATATCGGAATGCTATGTTCTATTGGTACATAGGTTAGAAGGCAAATACTTTAAAACAATTTATCCGTAGGTTTTGTAGAACTCTGTATATTAGGTATATTGAAACCGCGTAATGCGTCATATTATTCGTCATTATTCTGATCAGTCTCTGCGTAATATACCTAGGTACCTCCTCATGTGAGTGTATGGCAATGCAATAAATTCTCAAGGATTGGACCTCTCATCCGATTGCGTTGTTTGTAAAAGAGACGCACTTAGAATCAGCAATATTCGGTACTTAATTTGATCTGTTATTTACACTTATCTGCCTTAATAATGAATAGTACTAATAATAGCCTATATTGTAGCCACATTGTTTTTCTGTGTATTATATATAATTTGTAATTTTTCTCTTGGTGTATGCAAAAAAGTATATTCTATTCTATTATATTCTAATAGTAGGTATTTGATTATGAAATACGAACTTGCAAGGACCAAACTGCGAAAGCTAGCTGTGCTATTATTTTTGACGAAACTTCAGACTTGTCAGTGTGAAGCAAAATTATGTAGCTCCTACATTTTTCGCTACAATAGCAAATGGTTCTGCGATAAGATGAGCAAAGGGCGGGTTATCTTTTATGACTGTAACATGTTTCGTTTTGTCATGCAATTGTCATAGCTTAAGGACTGGGGATAACAAAAATGAACTCATTCGTGACCTGCCTACTCGAGTCACACTCATACCGTCATTGCTATATTCGTACCTATCTTGTATTTAAAAAATACTACAAAATATTTACTATGATCAACATTATTCGTAATACAATGAAGTCATCGGTTACGTAGGACTATTTTGGGCAGCATTAATGTGAGTATTATCTACATCGGATTCTTTAAATTTGTATGTATTGTTTAATACCTACTTATCAATTATGACTTCACACGATCGTACCACGAAGTGAAGTGACTGGTTAATGAAGTAGGTACCTAGGGTTATTGCAATAACATTATTTTCAGAATATATCAGTGGTGATGAACATTTAAATTTAAAGAAATGAATGAGCCACGGTTGAATTTTTATATTGAGGAAAGAATCACCGCCTTTAAGTTAGAATGGCACGTCACGAGGCTAGGCTCTAGGCTTACGAGTCTAGTCAACTTTATGTGTTTAGGTAAAAAATTAATGAATGTCCCTGGAATTGGAAATGTCGATAAAACAGAAACACTATCATTTGAACTATGCACCTATTTATAAATCTGTTCAAAAACATCGATAACAACCATGTCGCGAGGCAAACATTGTACATCTCTTGATGTTGTAGTAACAAGTTATTTTTAAGTATTACGTCGGTGGAAGTAATCAATGTAAATGGTCGAGCGCCGAGCGGTCATCACCTTAGAGATACTGATTCAGATATCATTGAATCGCCAAAAATAAGGCAAATATATTCAACCATTATTTATTATGTATAGTTATTGTCATATATTTTCTATATTTAACTTCTTCTAAGTTTGAACTTTTTCTTCGAAAAAGCCTTTAATAACTTAAATCTAACAGGTATGCAACATGTGCAGTGGCTTTCAATCTGGTCAAGTTAATGAAAATGTTTTTATTATAAGTATCTATTATTATTATCTAATATAATTTATGTTAAGTTGTACCTAATTTGTATCGATCGACGAATCGATAATGTTACATCCGGACATGCATAAGGAATGGGGTGAAAATTAGGATCTCCATATTTCACTTGAAACAGTATTAGGAAATTACTTGTAACTAAGTTTCATAAATTTAAGACTACAGTGTAAAATTTGTTCCAATCTACAAGCTAACTTCAAGCTTAAGCACAGAAGTGTTAATTAATATAAGTACACTTGATGGTAGCGAAACACAGGTTCTGAAAACAGCAGTTCCTTTTGGGAAATATGGTAGCCCTACAAAAGTATGATCTCATCCATCGCCTTCGCTCGCCGGCGACGATGGCGGGCGTAGCGCGTATCTACGTCGTCAGTCGTCACACGCAGCCCGCGCAGTCTCATTGGCGATCTGACATAGCGTGCTCGCGTACCAGCAGTGTAAACACACCACAACAAACACACAATCGTGTATATTTAAAATCAAATTCGACAGTGATTCATCATGTCCATCAGCAGATTATCTATTGTAAAGTTTTTGGAGCTGGTAAGTTTATTTTTTTTACTGGTTGTTCCGATTTATATACCTAGTCGGCAGACATAAAAATATTTATAAGTTAACGCGTGCTACGCTCTTCAAAGATCGCATTTTTTCATTAAGCTTTTCTTGAAAGTTTTTAGACGTAATATAGGTTTGTCGCCATTCAGTATCCTAGGTATAACATTTGGATAGCTACATGTTACCAGACATTGGGGAGATTTAACAACCGTCTGGCTGCATGTACTTACCTATAGCCTGTAGGTGTATATTACGAATATCCTTTTTGGGAACATCTCTTTATACTCTAATTGACACGTATTGAACTTTGGTATGATTTCGGGTTGTATTCATCGCTACCACAATGAATAATGATTAATTTACTGAAACCATTTATATAACCTTCAAAAGAATGAGTAAGCCGCTGTTTCCAGACTGTTAACCTTTGGTGTTTGTGTTAACACGCTTCGAGTGCATTCTTGTGAAATACATATATTTCTAGTGGATGGTTTTATGAACTCTCTTTAATGTTTAGTAAGAAATCTCGTCTATTTAAGTATAGCTATACACTTCAATAATGGATTGTTTACATTATCATGCCCTTCCTTTATTGGTATACCGTGATCGAATAGACACACTTTGGTAAATCCTGAAAAAAGCTTTTAGGTTTATACCTTTTTCTTTAAGTGTATTTAATAGCTATTCAGGGTAGGACAATTATATGTTTACACTTAATTTTAACTTTTGTGAAACCTATTAAATTTTAAGAATCTTAAAATGGTTCCTAATGGTAAGCTTAAAATTAATACATTATTAGGTACCTTGTTTGTAAGTACAAGTGAAAATAACTCGTGGCTTTCATTAGTGTCGGAGAACGCGATTGAATTACAGTTTGTATGTTTACAAACAGTCGTTGGCGTGCAACGCAATCGCAATATAAAGGGCGTTGACTCTCACTTTCATTAATGTGATCGTACGATATCCATGGTTCTGTAGCACTCTATTGTAAGATTGTACTTAGTACCTATATTTGACCATATTTACTGGTCACTATTGTTAGTGCAATAGTTGGAAAGTAGTAGTAAACTACCCTTTTTGGGATAGTCACTGACTCTACCAACTTACTCTGTTATAGAATCCACAATATATTCATATTCATATTATTTATTTGCATTCCACAATAGTAATATTAAAATTAAGATGAGTTTAATTTACATTGTGGACCCTGTCGGGCACAGCAAAATATATTTTACTAATATATTTTACTAGCTATTGCCTTTACAGTCACTGAACACAGGGATTAAATGTACCAGGGTTGTAATCATCACAGCCTATGACTAGAACAAATAAGGACATGATGACTTTATGATAAAACATCAAATGAAGAAGACTATAGGCAGTTAGTAGAATAGACACCCGAAAGGAATGTAATGATAATTTAAATTCAGAACGCATGCTACGGGCCTACACCACTCCATATTGATAGTGGTCACGCCTTTTATAGTATGTACAAGAGAAATTTCGAGAGTAGTATGTACTGGTTATAGCTGAACGACGAACAAGATAGAAGCACTATATATAAACGAAAACGAGATACCATACATATTTCTTAAGAATTTTTTTCTTCTAACAAGAGCAATTTTTGCGAATGCCTTCTGATTAGCAAATAATTTAGTAGGGCACTCGCATATCACGATAGATAACATCATGTTCCGTGGTTGTTATAGTTCTCATCAATAGCGAGCCATCTCTTACCTGATATGTTATTGGGAACGGCCGTAAAACGATAGCGATATAGTCCGGTTGGTTACTTATCACTCAAAAATGATTAGGAAATACAAATAAATACACGAAATACAAGCAAAACTATCTTATCATTCCTTAACTAATGCATTTTTATTTGTTTTGCTTAGACTTTATGTTATGTTAGGTTACAAAAACAACAGGGGCTATTTTTATAACTATCAATATTTTTATATTATAACGCCAAAACTAAATTATTTAAAGGTTTTTCTATTTTTTTTTCTAATAATTCCATGTAGGATTGAGTACGCTACGTCTTACTCAGTATGTACCAACACACATAATGTACATACACTAGATGTAGCGTACTAACACTGTTAATTGATGAGAGAATGCCACAGGAACTGATATACCTTGAATTGTGAAGACAGGAAGTGTAACTTAATGTTAATGTGATTCGACGAATTCATCAAGCTGTAGCTTAAGTGTTGTTGACATACGAGTCGTCGCTAATCGCAGCTCATATAACACGAGTAAATGGACGCAAGGTGATGACGAACTCTACAAACAACTGTAAATTTGGATAATCTACACAATTACCAGACGATCTTAAATTCAAATGATACCGGACAATTTGGATTAGCTTTATCGTGTACTGATAAGTGGGTATGCACCGAAAATAGACCAATAATAATGTTATTCTTTTGACATCTAAGTTTGACATTGACTTAATAATAAAGTTTTAGATTGACTTGATTGAGAAAAGCTGGGTAACTATAAAAAATAGGTAGATCGTTTTAATATATATTTTTTGAAATAGCTACGTTTTAACTTTATATTTTTAGCTAAATGTCAATGCATTATATATGCCACGACATTTTCATAAAATGTTTTACTGGGTTGCCATTTCGTCATCAAATAAACAAACAAAACGTGTTGTCGTAGGAAATTGTTATGTGCTCGTTTCAAAGGCAATAATAAAACAGTTATCTCGGCCCTTTAAGTGTGCATTAGCCTCCTTATTTATTGGTTTCCTAATTGGAAAATAACAAAGGATTAATTATTAAATCGACTCAGACAGCTAAGCGACTGTGTATCAACATTTTTTTTCACAATAATTCCGCTAAGAATGTTTCTGATAACAATCAAAGATATAGGTGCGTCGTACAAAATTACTAAAGCAATAAAATGTACGAACAAAATTTCTAAAACTTTTCTAATCAAATTTAAAAATGAATAAGCATTTATTTTTTGTAGATAAGTCCTAAAATACGCTGTTCCCAAGGATATAAATATGTAGGTACTTATTTTGGGTTGACATCAGTTATCATGCAGTTACACTTGTTTGTTGAGTTTACAAACAATGAATATTAATAAAAAAATTGAGGCAACAACATACCTACATATTACCTGCTAAGTTTCGTACGTAATCTACGATTGTGTAGGAAGGTAAATAGTTAAGGTTAATATTAGATTCTGACCTCTATCACATGTTTACAATCGAGGTTTTTATGTAAGGTCTGAGTCTAGGTAACTTGCACTTTTGTTTATTAGAAGGAATTTCCTTGATTGCTAGATTTTTTGTACGTTTCTAAAACGCTTATTCACTCCAGGTTCGATATTAGGTACATAGTCGTTGTAATAGTAGATACCCTCCTTTTTGCCGTAGTCGGATAAAAAGGAACTAATTATATCTGTTTAAATATCTATTCGACTGGTTTTGTAATTATTTCTGGAAACAATTTTAAATTAAGTATGTAGGTAATTTAATAATATAATACGGTAGTACAATATAGGCTTATTTTGGAATCAAATTGGCCGTATGTCTAGATATTTATTTATTCATAATTATTAAATGGAAGCTTCTTCCTTAGCTTGCATTAAAATTAAATACTCAACGTTGTGCATGTTTGAAAAATACTCCATTGCAGTATTATCTTTACACTTCACACTTGCATAGTTATGACTCTGACTGCAACATAAGTTTCATTACATTTAGATAAGAGAAACAAAAACATTGTTTTTATCACTTCTCTAAACTATAAATATAAACAAGTCATAAATGTTTTGTAAATTATTGTAATAAAGAAATATAGTAAGATACGTTTTGTTTACAATATTTAGTATCCACTTCCGAGAAATACACTTGTTTACGTTAAAGCTATAATTAGAAAATAAATGTCACAAAATAATTGTGTTAATTAAAAATAGTAGAGACAAACCGACGTTTTACTTTGGTGTAGGTGGTATTAGGTCATAAAGGCGTGGTGCGGTATCAAATTATTCATAATTCAATTAGCAATGTCCCATCAGATGACTTGTACTTATATTTCCCTTGATATTATTACAATAGGCGTATTGTATTACAACTGTCATTTATTTTTATCCTTATCATAATGGCTTCACAGGGGATTCAAATATAAAGTACCTTGCCAAGGCAAAAAAGACCTTTGGTAGAAGCTAACTAGGTAACTACCTTATTTAGATAGATTAATTGTAGCATCGACACTTATAATAAACTCTTATAATAACTCTAGACTACGTTCTTTCTACTTAAGCTCACTAAATTGCACATAGCTCTATGTTAACTTCATAATTTACCTTCTAAAAGAACTGATTGTTGTTAATTACCAGTAAACCACGATTCCACTTAGCGTTAAATTCTATGCAAGTTTACATCGACATCTCAATTTAATGAACTGTTTTACTTTGTGAACACAGAACTTGGTTATTGTACGTTTTATCCTCGTAAAAGTATATTCATTAGGTAAAAATAATTTACTGAGCAAACAATAGGGATAACTGTCAATAAAAACATAAAATGGTTTCAATAAATTTTCGTGTGTTCTAGAGTAGTTCAAATTCTCATGGTCAAGAATGTGCAATTAATAAAAATACATCAATTGACCTCATTTCGTGTAAGTCAATCCCATACTTCGTGCAAGGTCTCTTGACTTGTTGGCCTCGAATATACGCGACCAAGTTTTATATGGAGTCGGCCCCTATACTATGACATCACCTGCTAAAGTAGCTAAACGAGTTGTGAAGATAGCCGCTACGTCATCCCGTGGTGAACGAAAGGAAATAAGCGGTTATATGACGTAATTTCTTGAGTAATATTATTGCTTAAGTGCAGGAATTGATGAAAAATAATGTATACCCTTGAAACAGTTATTTTTGTAACGAAAACAAGCTTAATTTTAAAATAATGTAACAAAAACAAAAAGTAACAATAGAAACATTCAATGGAATGAAGATTGTTACAGTTTACATATTGAAATTTGCAATTCAAATCTTCTAAATATAAATAGGATTATGTCACGTTCATTATTGTTAAAGGTTTTCTTTTAGACATTATTTTGTTGTTAAAGTTACTAATGAAATAATGTTTGGTCCTTCCAGGCGTTGACATGCTCCTGCGTGGCCCTCCACTACCACAGCTACAACGCCGAAGCTGACCTTGGCATGTTGGTGACCGGGACCTTTATCGGGTACCTTATTATCTTTGCAGGAGCTGCTGCAGGTAAATTTTTCTTTTAAATTTTATTTAAATATGTGTGGGGGCGAAAGCTAATGAATACCACCTTCTTCTTCCTGAATCGAATTCGACTTGTATCGAATTGAGAACAAAACAAAATCGGAGGAGCGTTTTTGTCAAGTCGGTTTAAAAAAGAAGTTATACCCGAGTATCAAATGCGACTATTGGACTATTTGATCCCACCGGATAGAAATAAAAAAATAAAATTGGTGTATTACTGCATTAAAAACAATTATCTTGTCAATTTCCAGGTTACATCATGCAGACACCGTCACACAAGCGCATCGATATATTCTACTCTTTAGTGGGCGTTGCTCTTTTCATTGCCAGTGGAGCCCTCATTATTGACAGGTATAAAAATCTAATTTATAAAATACTAGGCCTAAGTGTATATATGATCTGAGATCTAGGAAACAATACATTTACAACTGCCTACTTCTAAAATTATTCACTAGTGTATTCTGGCTAGACGAATAAAGGCTGAAGAATGAAAAAAAATATGATATTACATTAAACACAAAAACATCATATTATCACACCGCCGTTCATCCCAAACTTAGCAAAGCTCTGAACTGTGATATTCAAACAACTAATACACTACATAATCTACATGCAGTATGTAATTGTATAATACAAATATCAATATAGAACCAACACACTGTGTGTTAAAAGTGTGAATATAAAAATTGCCCATTAGTGAATGTTAACGCCATCTGACAAACAAAAATACAAATTCATATTTTATATTTCAGATTCCACAACTACGGAAAAAGTGAGTTCAGAGACAAGAACCTCGCGAAAGCCTCACTTGCCATCATCAACGGCGCAGTGCTTCTCGTCGATGCCGTACTGACACAACGCGGCGGCTAATCCCATGCCATAAGCACATTTTATTGTTAAGACATCAAATCCATATATCACTGTTATTCATGCTATGATTCACACTATTACACATACCTATCGGTTCAGTCATCAACTAGTATCCGATCAACTTATTTACTCTCAAAATAAGTCGTAAAGAAAACGATATGCTTTAACAGTATTGGAAACGAAGTAAACAATGCATAAATTTGATTAAGTTTATGTTCGTAAGCGCATTAAAATAAATTATCTTATGTTGTTCAGATTTGAATCATAGCAAACCATAATTTATTTTTATAAAATAAAAAAATTACCTCCACAGATAGTTGTAAGAGAAATAATGCACTCCGTGTTAAATATTTTTATAAATTTAAGCACTAAGTATATATTTGATATTCGCTTGTCTGTAAAGCCCATGTTTGTATGAACTAGTCAAAAGGAGATAATAAATGATATTTTTAAACGTCTTATATGGTACTATGATGGTAATTAATACCTACCTAAACCATTAAGCTTTTAGTAAGCAGCCTCCATGTATCGCTAACTTCAGAAGTTTTAAACGTGTATATGGTCGCTTCGATGTGCATTTTATCTATTTATATTATTGTAATCTAACTTATTTCAAGGGTGAACTGCATCAAAATTTATCACATGAAGAAATATTTTTAAGTTTTGTTGCTTTCACCATAAATGTAATGTGATTAAAAAGTACATTATTTTAAGCAATTGCGATCGTTTTGTATCAATTTTCTAATGGTTTTTGAATTAGATTCGATTAATATTTGCACTTTTATACATGTGTAAAGTCATAAAATAAAAATTAATACATAAATCTGTTATTTTATTTGTATTGGCACCTAATATTGCCATAATCAATATAAAGTATAATTTTGTGCCGTTCGCAGGTGATACAATTTATAATTTTATTATATTGTAGACAAGCAACCTATACATAATACAGCAACAGCTAATATTAAGGGTACCTTTAGTAGAAACATAATGTATGTATCTACTTAGGTACCAACTACCAATTTAAGGTAATCAATAGGTCATGTCTGATTAATGATATGAACTTGATCATAATTATATTGACGAAAGATACTGTAAACAAGAAAATTATGAATTTTGTCTGTATCACGTATGGTGCAAGAGTTGTTATTATGCTGTCTAAATGCTTTTATCTACAATATATTATGTCAATGTACTTATTTGGATTGCTTAAATAAAATCATGGCATATGACAATGACACAAAGGTTTGAAGGTGCCCTACAATAGTCACATTTCGACACTGAAAAGATTCACATATTGAAGGACAAAGGAGATGAAATATCATAATGTATTATGTTTTCTAAAAATATTATTTTTAACCATGAATGAAGTTAATACCTCAGAGTTAACGTACATGGCTGCATCTATTGCGAATTCTGTATACAAACTTCATTTTGTAACTTCAGTGGTATGGTGGGATACCCACATGGACACCGTGAACGAGTTTTTGAAAGCATTCAATGGCTCCTACATAACTGTTCCTATAAGAAAAGGTAATGGTCGAAAACTACGTGAGATCAACCAAGCCGTTGGATTTAATCAAACAGTTTTCTTTGCCACATCACCGGAACAATTCTGGTATTGGGCAAGGTCATTATATGAAGACATAGTTATACCGATTCGAGTTTTGTTGGTTATCATAAATCCTTCTACATCTAAAACTGAACTAACAAAATACACAGGAACGGCTTGGAAGAATGATATAGCCGATATTGTAATAGTGAGTGCAAATGATGCTGATGAGAACAATATAACGTTAACTACGTATTTTCCATACGGTAAGGGAATATGTGGTGATTATACTCCGGTAACTCTAGAGTCAAATATTAACATTGAAAATATATTTCCAAAAAAATTCAATAATTTTCATAGATGTCCTGTGAGAGTTACGGTGCTACAATATCTACCGTATTTACACTTAAACTATGTTAACGGAACTATTATGGATATCACTGCACTGGATGGAAAATTTTCAAGGGCTACTTTTGAAAGTCTCAATGCCACTATGGATATAGTATCGGTAGTTGAACATAGCGGGTTAGAATCCAACACAAATGGTACAGTAACAGGAGCTTTTGGGGAACTCATCAAACGAAGAGCCGATATATTTTTACCAACAGACATAATGAATTACTGGAGATATTCTAGAACGCAAATATCACCAGTTTTAAGAACATATGATATCAACTGGAATGGACCAAGGCGTCGCGAAATCTACGCGTGGGCAAAAATCATCCTTCCTTTCTTCACTAACATCACGCCATTCCTCTGTCTGTCCTTCGTTATATTTGTTATAGTGACCATCCTGGTACAAAAAGTTGATCTAAGGAAACCAAAGTTAAAAGACAGCGTGTTATTTCAATCTTTCACGATATTTTTGGGTCAAGATACGAAATTTATAACAAACTCAATATTGGTCAATAGTCTATTCGTGCTTTGGATATGGTTCTGTCTGGTAGTTCGAATTGCATATCAAGGTGATCTAGTAGAAGCATTGCACAAAGTAATTCTAGAGCCACCGTTAGGTTCCTTAGAAGAGGCTGTCACAAAAGTTGATGGTTACGGTGGAATGGAATTGTATAAAGAATATTATAGTGATTCCCCTCTAGAGAAGAACTATCAAGTATTGCAGCTGGTGGAAATGATGGATTATGTTCTAGACATAAACAACGGTAAAAGGTTCCTGTTAGCTGTAAATGCTATAGTTAAGCAATTGTATTTTGTAGAACTGCAAGTACTAAGACAGCCAATTAACCGTGCTTCTGTATGTTGGTTTATGAGACCGGGGTGGGCTGCATCTAAAGCAGTAGCCACGAGAATTCAACGCATGCTTGAATACGGTTTCTTACAGAAAATTCTGCTCGATTATAGATATGGATGGAAAATTACATACAAAGTTATTACTCCCAGAGAGGAATTTGTAGAGGTAAAGCCTTTAGGCATGTCAGTATTTGGTGCATTATTTTTTGGTTTAGGTGTTTTGTGGGTTATTTGTATTATTGTATTTATAGCAGAGATCGTTTATTTTAAATATAAAAACAAGCCAGTCATTATTATTGAAGAGTAAACTAAACTGATTCAGGAACTTTCGTTGTATTATATAGCTAGGCATTTTGGCCGCACTTTCACAGAATTTATATAATAATTCATTAATTTTGGTAATTTATTAGGTGTTCTATCTATAAGGAGTGGGAACTACGCCATCTACATTATTCAAACGACCAATTTTGCAAAAAGTATGTTTCCATGTTTTCTTATTCGTAATTAGCCTTTACCTGCTATGTATTTAATATTGATAGGATTAATAGTTTTAGGAATGATCGAGTTAAATTGCACAGCAACTTTAAAAGATGTTGTCGAGTGATATTTGAATTTTTTTGTGGAGCCGATTTTGCACCAAATACCTAGTACTTAGTCGCAGATGTGTGTTGTTCCTTTTGTTTTTTACAATGTTATAAAATCAATAAATATATGCGCATTTAATACGACTTCTTTTTAATTGTTTATTCCCCCCATCCTTAGATTTATAACAATTAGACTATGCCGTGGTGGCTCAGTTGGGAACGCACCGACTCACGATCATGAGGGTGCCGGTTCAAATCCCTGGCCCGTACCTCTGAGTTTATAAAAAAATTTACGTACGGATTCACACCACTGGCTTTCGGTGAAGGAAAACATCGTGAGGAAACCTGCATGCCTGAGATATCACAATTAAAGGCATGTGAAGTCCGCCAATCCGCACTGGGCCCGCGTGGTGGACTATGGCCTAAACACCCCCTCGTTGTTAGGGGAGGCTCGAGCTCCTCGGTGGAGACGTATATGAGCTGTTGGAAAAAATTGTCTATGTCGAACTTTTTCAAACAGAAAGACGAAGCCAATTTCATGTTCAATCAATAAGTAGACAGAAAACTGATTAAATAGCCATTGTAAGGAGACCATTCATTTTGAGCCCAATACCCAAAGTGCCGGCCAGGGATGAAAAGTATGCTAGTCCTGTAAAACATTTTTGTCTATGGCACCAAGTCTCTAGAAACATTAAGGCTAGAATTCCAAAGTATAAATAACTACCCATCACTAATTACTATTTATATTTGATTAAAAAGGTTTTCAACATGTAAAAAATATTAGGAGATTTATTCAGAAGCACATTCCCAACGCAATTGACATATTTTTTTTCGTCGGCTGGCACTTGGTTTTTGGCCCAAATTTGTATAAAACGTGAATGGTCTCCTTTATTATACAAAAACCACCAAACTAGCTGCTATTTGTCATTCAAGGGTCAAATTAAAATATAATGATGAATATCATGGTAAATAAGTAAATGGATTTTTTGTAACACAATAAGCCTCATTATAATAATTTTACGGACCACAATGCTTTCACATAAATGTGTATGTATGGTAAAGTAAACAGAACTAATGCTTATAAAAGAGGCACACCAATCGAAATAGTGATTCTTTTCAAATAGGTTATCTTCAAAAGTGCGCGTACAATAATTTTCTTGTTATGATTTTCCTTGATTTATTATTTTTATGTTTTCTTTCAAATCTTTTCATAAATACTAATCAAACTAAAATACCTAAGTCAATTAATATGGCTGCAACTATTGCAAATACAGTATACAGACATGATTTGGTTACGTCAGTGTTTTGGTGGCATCATCATCCGGACAATGTAACGCATTTTTTGAAAGCACTCAATGGTTCCTTTATTAGTGTTCCAGTACGAAAAGGTAAAAGCCACAAACTTCGTGAGATCAACCGTGCTGTCAAACTTCATCAAACAGTTTTTATTGCTTCTGCACCAGAACAATTTTGGTATTGGACGAAATCATTATATAAAGACATTGTAATTCCAATTAAAATGATATTAGTCATAATCGAACCTATACCACGTTACTTAGAGTTATTCAAATACACACGTACGGCTTGGAAGAATGATATAGCTGATATTGTAATTGTGAGTGTAAATGGTGACGAAGAAAAAGATATAATGCTATCAACATATTTTCCATATAATGAGGGAAAATGTGGCGATTATACACCAGTGGCTCTAAGGCCTGATATTAGCGTTGGAAGTATTTTTCCAAAAAAATTCAGTAACTTTTATGGATGTCCAGTAAGAGCAACGGTTATTCAATATCTACCGTATTTAAATATAAATTATAAAAATGGAACTATCACAGATATTACTGCTGTTGATGGGAAATTTTCAACAGTAGTTTTTAAGAGTCTTAATGCTACGTTAGATGTAGTATCTGTGGTGCAACATAGCGGCATGGAATCAAATGGTACTGTCACGGGTGCCTTTGGAGAACTCGTCTCTCGAAGGACCGATATATTTTTACCAACAGATATAATAAATAATTGGAGATATTCAAGAACTCAAATATCTCCCTTTTTTAGAACCTATGAAATATGCTGGAGTGGGCCCGAGCGTCGTGAAATATACGCGTGGGCAAAAATAATTCTACCTTTCTTCACTAACATAACGCCATTTCTCATCTTGTCATTCATTGTGTTTGTTTTAGTGACAGTATTAGCAATAAAAATAGAATCAAACAAACCAAAATTAAGAGATAGCGTCTTGTTCAGTTCTTTTACAATATTTTTGGGGCAACATACAAAATTCGTGACAAACTCAACTCTGATCAACAGCCTCTTTACTCATTGGATATGGCTTTGTCTCATAGTGCGTATTGCATATCAAGGTGATCTCATTGAAGCTTTACACAAAGTCATCTTAGAACCGCCTTTAGGTATCGTAGAAGAGGCTATCACTAAAGTTGATGGTTACGGTGGTATAGAGTTGTACAAAGAATATTATAGTGAATCACCTCTGGAAAAGAACTACCAGGTATTGCAACTGGCGGAAATGTTGGATTATGTGATGGAAATAAGCCAAGGCAAAAGGTTCCTGTTGGCAGTAAATACAATGGTTAATCTATTGTATGATATTGACCTACAAATTTTGGATCTGCCAATAAGCAGTCCTGGGGTATACTGGTTCATGAGACCTGGCTGGCCAGCATCTGAACAAGTATCAGCAAGGATACAACTTATGATAGAAAACGGTTTTCTAGAAAAGATCTATCAAGACTATTTATATGGGTGGTATATTGTATACAGCGATTATAGCGAAAAGAAAATTGTCATGGTGACTCCGTTAGGCATGTCAGTATTTGATGCGTTGTTTTATGCATTAGCCGCTTTATGGATCATTTGTATCATAGTTTTTTTTATAGAAATAGCATATTTTAGGTATAAAAAGAAACGTCAAACCATAATTTTCATGAGATAATAAAGTTTGGCTTACGAATTAATGTTACCTACTAAAATACTTAGTGTTAAGTTAGGTAGACAGGGTACCGACGGAAGCAATTATAGCTTGATGTGTTTGCGACCTTAAAGTAGTCCGATTGCATGTAATTAATTATTCTAAACGTTAGAAAATAGATTCTCCCCGCAACAGCTGAAATATAAATCTGTATATTATTTTATGTGTTTGTCTCATTTATTACTTTTTATGCTATATTAGCTTCTAATATATTATTATTGTTGAGTAAAAAAATCAAGGTAGTAATTATTTTATAACAAAAATGGTACCATGTTATAATGTGCAATTGAAATTATCAAATAAAATTTTATTACTTATCCTTACATCCTGAAAATATAGTCGCGAAGATATTGTTTTATTGTAGATATTCAAATATGACGTACCTACCTTCCTACTATATAATATAGAGTTGTTTAATATCGTTGGTATAAGGACTCATCTTGCAATGCAGCTTTTAATTTTCTTTGACATACAAATGAATATCAAACAAATGTCCTTACTTGAAATTGTTTGTATTGTATACATATTTGTTTATATGTAAAACTATTTGGTGTCCCACTCGAATGATTTCAGCGGCTCAGAAATTATTCAGTGAGAGTCGCATACGGCAGGCGGCAAGTCGGTCATTCGCCGGGACTATTCACCTATTCCGCCATGAACTTAATTAATTTATGAATCTCAAAGAAGATATATTAAATCCCGACTTTATAATTAATTTATTATGAAACAGTGATTTTATCATATAATAGATTATTTCTTCATAATATTGTGTTATATGAATCAGGTATCATTATTTGGATTAAGTGGCTATTTCAAGTCATCTCAGATCTTGTATCACTGCGACCATACTAGGTCTATGACAGTCTATGTGATCACCACAAGGCATAGGGTAATTCGATAGGTATATTTGATTATATCAAAATACAATTAGATAAATTATATCGGAATTTGAGGTGGAGCCGGCAAACAGACCCGGTTGGTATCGTCGATACCAACTCCATTTGCCAATGAAAGGCAAACACAGGTAACCCACACTTGAACAAACCAATCTCAACTTAACCAGTAGACATGCATAATTTAATTGCATCTCGAATATATTTGACTGATTTGATAGTGCTTTGATACCATCATGACAAATTAAATAACATAAACCAAAGCTGGTAATATTATTGTAGGTACGTCGGTGCATATAAAAGTTTCGTATAAAGTTGATTACTGAAGATCGATTTATAACAAACGAATGCCAACAAATATTCATAATTAATTAAGTGGATTTTATAGGGGTTTTGTTCTTATTAGGAAAACCCTTAATTTTTTTAGGCCATGAACAAAAACCACATGATTATGCCGATCAAACATACAGCTGTAACATTTGCTCCAGATTTTGCTATTCTAAGAGTATGTCTATACATTTCTTCTCATTACTATTCTTATTTTGTCATGAGCAACGGAAAATATCTAGTTTACATTTTGACCAAGAAAATGTATGTAAATGTTTCTTCATATTGTTCTCGATTTATATTCGACGGTATATATTATCTCGATATTGTGAATTCTGATATAATGTATTCAGTTTTATAAATAAAATAATAAATATTTTGTATGAAATAGTAAAACTACCTAAAAGGTACGATCATTCCGTCTATAATCGCAATTGGTATATAAAGATAGATTACCTACATAACGCCATAATAACGCCGAGGGCATACATTAGTAAATAGACGCAAGAAAATATGCCAGTAAATAGATCGTTTTTCGTAAACGTTTATCGGCTAGCTCAATTTGTTATAATACCTATTATGAAGAAGAGATGCAAGCTCTAATTTTAAACGGGTCCGTAAGAATAATGTATGCGGCCGTTTGGTCCGAGCTCATCCGTTAGTGGAGATATGCAGCGCGGCCGATAACCATAAATTGGAAAGTCCGGGAAGCGGGCAGCCCGCACGGGGCAGGCGCGGCGATGGCGGCGAATGAAACTTTTGTCTCTTCCACCATTTTCATGCTCAATGATACGTCATTGATTTTATTTTATGATACTCTAGCTTCTGCCCGCGGTTTCACTCGCGTTTCCGGGGATTTTCAATTTTCCCGGGACAAAAATAAGCCTATGTGATAATCCAGGGTTTCAGCTAATTCCATACCAAATTTTATTAAATTGCTCCAGCTGTTAAGACGTGAAGAAGTAAAACATTCTCACAAATTTTCGCCTTTATAATGTTAGTGTGATCATTATGTCTATATCATCTTACTTGTAGGTCTGTTACTATTTATTAGCCAAGTTTAATTAAATCCCGGAAAAACTTAAAAGATTTGGGATCGCTGGGAAAGCCTAAATAATAGACATAGTATAACCTATCTAATGTCTAAATTTTTGGTAAAAAAATGTATATACTCTCTTCTATCTAAACAATTTCTTTTAGAATAATTTTATAAGAAGAAGTAGCTATTCCATCTATAGATGTATGTCTGCGTAACATTATCTACGTATTGTATTTCAATATAATAATGATTCGGTCGTCCGGGACACCCATTTCCATACAAATGAATTTTGAGCCGGTGCGTGGTGTCGGTATCACGGTTACATATCTTTAATAACCATAAATCTACAAATCGAGTTGGTCAATTATTTATGGCCTAGAAAAAAGTGGCATTCAGATTTTCCCATTTAAAAATGTAACGTTACAAAATACATAATCCATAATGGTATCTAATACGTATTGCGGATAATTAAAAATACAAGTATTTATATTTCTGAATAAATAATTTCAAGACTTTATTTTTGCTTTCTTTTGTTAATATTCTTCAAAGGGTTATTAGTTCGTCTTGTAAAATCTGTAGGTATTTGTCCCGGAAACTAATGCCAGGTCACGGGCGGATCAACAATTAAAACGCTACGGGATGCCCCGCGCTAACGCTCCCGGGGCACTGCTTTAGATTGAGATATTAATCTACTTGCAGCTTTGTTCTTGATTTGTGAATTTTCAGCTTTTTAATTTCTTTATAAATAATTATATATACCTAAACACAGATCAGCAAGTGGAAATAAAATGATATATTTATTAGATGTAAGATATGCAAAGCTTTGTATGGTATAAAAAAGCTTTAAAAACTTGGTATATAAATAACTTGGTTAAAATTTATTTACAATAGCCAATATAGTGATGTATGGCGTTAACCGTGTCATTTTCAGCGCTTGCCTCATTTGTAATATCGGTTCAACACAATGAGTGGACAATGGCGCGGACGCACGACGCCATCAATGGACACGTTGTTGTCCAAGTGAATTGTTATGCCGACGACTCCTATACCGGCATCGGCGATAAATCGTCCAGAAACAATAGTGCAGTAGGCGCCCCGGCTAACGTCGCACCATCGGACATACATAAATCAGTCGGTTTACTAACGTGGGCCATGTTGTATGGACAAGTGGTGCAATTTGTGTATAAAGCAACCCTGGACATTGTCGCGGCCGTCGCAGAATTCCAACTTCTGTATCATGAGCGACACATGCTAACCTAATATTTTTCTAGTTTAAATCTGATATACTTAACTCTTGCGCATTTGGTACCAACATAAGTAGTTAAACTTGAACTCGTATGGTCAAAACGTCCTTGTTTTTGGCAGACTTACTTATACCAACATATACCTATTCCTCTGAATTCGAATAGGATTTGTGTTTTGTTCACAGTAGTGGCTGCGAGCACGTGTTAAACACAGGTCTACATCATGGAATCTGATACAAGCAGTTGTTGGAAACTCTTTAGTTACTGCATAGTTGCACAGTTTGACAGGCTTGCACGAGATCGGTCGGGAAACTGTGGAGTGGATGCACGTATACAAAACATGGTATATTGAATACGGGCTCTAATCTAGTTATTCTGATATTCTTATTTTAGTAGGGTTCTAAGTAACGATAATACATTTGTAACAATAATTATGTATGTAATATTGAGAAACCAATTAGGTATCATAATTTTTTTCAGTTTGATGTCATTGATAGAGGAAGTAAACCCTTCAAATGAACCTTTCACTTTATTAAAATCACAACGATTGTGTTAAGATTGTAAGGAACAAAAGTAATTCAAAATTAATTAAACGAAACGTTGAACAATGATGTCGACGCCGTTTTAATTCAATGTTCTTGAAGTAATTTCTTGGGTCATTATGTAAATGACTATTTATTAAAAATATGTCGACGGGTCGAAGTGGAGTGGTGTTTCATAACCGGATGACGAAGATTAAAGTTAGAGGAAATTGTAACTGCTGACAACTGTCGTTAAGCTTTGCGATAATTTCATTTCCATATAATTTGGATATTATTCTGGCTACAGTGTCTCGATTAATTGTTGGGACTCATTCATGAAATTACTGTTTGATTCCATAAACATATTCATGACACATGAATCGAGTGGATATATCGAATGAAAAATCTCAAGTGTCATTTGTTATTCGTTGTATGAAGTGTTCATTGCTCCACTGGGGATCGGTAACTTGATGTGAATGTACAATTTTGTGGATACCAACGTGCGACATAAGAATACCAATATTCTTACCCACAAATAGAACAAAAATCACGTCTCGTTACCTTAAAATAAGGTTTTTACTGTAAACATATCGTTAAACGTTCGTAAATGTCATAAAAAAATTTACGCTGTCGCATTAAAATATTAAAATATTAAAATATCTTTAATATTTTCGCGTTTACGAGGTAAAATTGTTTTATTATCGATAGGCTCAAATATTGTATATACCTATAGGTTGGACATATGACGTTAATTAAGATGGATAGAAAGGGTATCTTTTGTTACTACTGACCGTCCACCCGCAATTATTGCCTAAACTGACCAAGCACCTATCAGCTATTCATTCATTCAGTCATTATGAAATTTGCAGTCAAGCATTATTTTACCTACACATTTGTTTGTAACTATAGACTATCTGATATATATATAATATCCAAAGTATAAAATGTCCCTCGAATTATCTACCAAAAGCTGTAATCGCAATCTGTTTTAAATTCATAGTACTTGCCCTGTGTTATGATTAAATGCTGATAAGGTTAAGTAATAATAATTATTATTAAAGAGGGGCTTATTACATGTTTTATTTCTCTACAATAGAGCTTTATAAACTAGTAAATTTTATACCAAATTATGGTATGTAGGGATATAGGCACCCATTTTAGTATCATATCAAAAGCTGTAAAGGTAGGAAGTAGGTATTTAATAAACAACAAAACTACCGTAAAGCCGTAAAATGTTATATCAAATATCCGTACTATTCATATTCCAGTTTTTATGGGGGACGGACATATCTTTGTGTTTCTTGAGTTTTATGTGACCTTTATGTGCCGTCGTCAACGGGAACACTGACCCAACAAATTCGTTCTCATTTTACGTCTTTATAATTCGGTTCTTTTGTTGTCAAATCGCATTGCTTATAAAGAGTTGTGAGTATTATCCACCCTTATCTACGTATTTGTATCTACGTACTAAGTCCTTAGTTGGATTGTAATAAATTACACTATGATCGCCACTGACTTATAAGAGAGGAAGAAATCTAATGCAGTATCAATATTAAAATGTTTACCTAAAACGTTTCGTTTTGCTTTTGGACAGATACAAATTCAGTATAATTCTATAAAAATTATGTCAAAATTTAACGTTTCAGTCCGTAAGCAAAACGGCTTGACTGTCGAATAAAGCCGGCCCTTAAGCACCCTTCGAGTATGGTATGGAAAATGGAAAATTTTACGAGCAAAGATGGTAATTATCCTTAAACTCTATCAATTGGTGTTTGAAAAAAAAATGCAATGTTCTCGTAATTATTTATATTTTAATCTTATAAACAATCAACAGACATTATTTTAGCAGCATCACACCCTATACAAAACACTTTTTACATTATTACATAGAAGTTAATCGTAGGTACGTCTTTGGCAAGTCGGGTTTAGTTAAAATGTTGGTCATCAACTTCTCGCATGAGAAGCTACATAACTAACCCCATGGTCCGTTGAAATAAATATAGGTAGTAGGACTCGCAATACGACGGCTTTCAGAACTATCAGATTAAAATTAACTAGAGACTACTCAATCAAATTAAAAGCGAAGCCGTAAGGAGGTAAGCTACGAAGCAAAAAACCAAATAAGTCTCGTACTTTTATTAATTAAAGATTTAATATAAGTAGCTAGTAAATACAATGTTTCCATAAAGTTACTTAAATGAAAATTAAAAGAGTGGAAAGTACAGAATATTATGTATGAGATCAGCCATGAGAAATTATGCATACCTACACTCATAGGTAACACCTAATCGCGTAAGCTCATTGAAAGTAATAGATAGCTGCCTAGATGATAAGTTAGAGATTGCATTGCATGTTCTAGCCTCGAAAATCAGTAAAAATAAATCTTAAAATAGTTTCAGACGACGTCTGTGAAGATATCACACGCAGCTCATAACCGCTTACTTATGATATGTTTTTCTTGAGCTTTTAGAAATGGTAACAGATTTCATAAAAGAGAGAACTGTATTATAGCTGATGATCTTACATCTAGAAATTAAAACTAATCCAAACTGTATATATCTAATATGTACAGCATCATTGCACTTTCTCCTATTTAATAAGTCTCATTAAAATTCAGAGATGTATTCCTAGAATTAATAGCATTCAAAAACAATATTCAAAATATACATAAAGAACAAATTACACTTACATTATATACAATTCATCAATAATTTAATAACATATTTTTTCAAACATCATGCCGATTTAGCTTACCGAAATAAAATAATCGATTTTTTTTGTCTATATTTGGCATACAATGGCATATGTTCAAAGTCCAGTGGAATGGTACTAAAATTATTTTGAATATCTCACAAATTCATTTGGACAATCTTTGGCACTAAAAACTTATCTCTAACAAAGTCTCGAAGACTGAACCAAAGACCGGGCGTTTGATTGTTTTGCATTGATTACAACTCCTATTAACGTACTAAATTTGTCTTAAGTCGCGTATTATATGAGAAAGTTCGACTAGCAAGTCATTTTCACTAATTGCACCACCCCATTTTCATTTCTACAATTCTTGCATTCGGTTATCACATTAAGATCACTTTATATAGTGAAGCATTTATAAGTTCCAACGCAGTCTTTCGACAGCTTCATCGGTCATACAAAGTCATTTACTTCATTCTGTAAGGGGCTTTCGGATTTTTCGACGCACTTTCTGATCGCGTCGAGTACCGTCACTATTCTTCTATCGAGCGCTGCAAGGTGTGGCTCCCAGAGTATTGGAGATACTGGATCGATTTGCATTGAGTTGCGGAGCTGTTTCGAAAGGGGAACTCCGTTATGGTATCTGGAAATTAATAAAAGGGGTTTTAAAACTGTTTTTTTGGAGGCTAAGATAGAAGGAGATGGTCTACGAACTTGAGTAAGGTGGCCAGTGTGGTGTGTCGGACGGCGCAGCACTGCAGTAGTGGAGCCAGGATGCTCAGTTCGTCGTGGAATGCTTTGCCAAAAGCCCGACCCTGGTCCAAGTGCAAGGTGAATGTCTCATTGCCGAACATTCTGCAAAATGAATCCAAATTATAATAAAGCCAGTAAAAATATATGATATAAAATTAACAAAATGTACAAAATCCTAAAGACAATTTTGCAATGACTAACGAGTTTTTATGGAAATATGAATTTGAAATCATTTAAGTTAAAATTATATTCATTTAATTTCTAGATAGTTAGAACAACCGTTTGTTACAGATCTAATAAAGCTGCGTGCCAAGATCACCTAATTTTAAAATCTATTGTCATTTCGCCAGTGTTATATTTCATTCTGATTGATGATTCTATATAAACATATATCCTACAGACATATTCTAAAAGTGTAGGTAATAATCTAATTTTTAGACATACTTGAAGGTCTCGTAATGATGGCGATCCATGTTCCCCGTGAGGAAGTCGAAGATGGACATGTCCATCAAGTCTAGTAGCCGTCGCCCGGAATCGTACGGCGGGGTGGTGCGGACCTAAGATACCAACACAATTATTATAACCTACATACATATTTGTAGGTATAGGAAACAAATTTGAATAAGAAGAACAAAAAACTCACAATTAGCAACATAGACAACGCAAAGTTTATTATCTAATATATAAAATTCTAGCGTCGCGGTGTTTGTGGTTAAACTCCTCCGAAACGGCTTGACCGATTCTCATGAAATTTTGTGGGCATATTGGGCAGGTCTGAGAATCGACTACTATTTTTGATACCCCTGCGGTCACGGGAACGGGAACTACGCGGGTGAAACCGCGGGGCGGCAGCTAGTAATAGATAATATCCTTTTAATTCGCCATATATTTTTTACTTGAGTACCATGGATACTTGAAGTAGGTACCTTTTATCTATCAAGCACTGCACTCGTTGTTACGGGAGGCTCGTGATCCTCGGTGAAGATGTAAATAAGGTGATGATGATGACTGAACTATGTTCCTTTCACACACAATATGTTTCTTTACAGAAAGCTTCATTGAAATTAAACTGACCTTCAACCACATCCACAATAGCTTTTTGTCTGTGAGCCTTTATTTTAAAGATTTAGTGGATTCATATTGTTGGTGAGCTGACACAGATGGTTTGCCTTTTGTAAATGTATGTATCATTATCAATATTTACCGTGTCACAATAATCGGACTGTATCTCCCATTGTGCTTTTCTTCGCTTGTGGTACGATCTTCTCCACGGGTGACGCCAAACCTGGAACAATTGTCAAATATTAGTTAATTGCTTCTGCGTATATCATTAACTTTTAATAATACTTTGTGAGTCATATTATGCTCCACAGTCAATCTAATTAACGATTAAGCTACCATGAACCAATCAATGGGCATAAATAATTAAATTATATAAAATATTTTTCTCATTTAAAACACTATTAAAAATACTTATATTATTAAAAATTAAATAAAATCCTAGTTACCTTCCGTTCAGCGATATCAGATGACGGTAAGAACGCGGCAAAACTTCCCTCCAGTGTATCAGGGTTGCCACAAATCGCATGACCAGTGTCACAATAGTACGAACACTTCCCGTGGAAGCAGAAATTGTTTGCCGGCGACACGAAGAATGTCTTAAGGATGTCACCTTCGGTAACATCGTAGATCTCTGTCGTCATGTTGAGGACTCGGCCCACGACCGGCATCGCCCGACGGAAGCCCAGTATCCTGAATTGAAGGAGATTTGAGTTAAATTGTCCTATTTTAGGACTAGCTTGTTCATTGACAAGATTCTTGTAATAATGGACTCTTGTTATCGCGTTCAATTGTTACCAATATTGAAGGTTAATTTTATAAATTGACAATAATACTTCATCTCAATACAAAAAGAAGATATAATTTTATGGTGTGAAAGACCCCATATAAACCAGAAGTTCCTTCACCCCAGTCACCGTATTTAATGCATTACTCCCACGCATCATTTTGAAAATCTCGTTATGTTAAATCTGAGGTTTGAATCATTGTTGTAAATCAGTGTCTGTACCCTCCTTTAAAATATGATGCTAATTTGTATTTTCAATGTCATATTTAATCTAACCTGTCTAGATGGAATGCAGCTATTTCGGCGTTATGCCTCTCGTAGTCCGAAAAGTAGAAATGATTTGGCAAGGTTTGTACGTCGCGTGCAAATCTGGAAAAAAAAATATTTAAGGCAGAGTAAGTTTTTAGTAGCAGCATGGTTACTGAGGGTCGATAAGCAGATTTACTAAGATAAAGCACGACTTGGCTCGTATGCTGCTTTGACGATAATCTGTCATCAATTTTAATCGTGATCAATATGACTTAAGTGGAAGGTGGTAGGTACCTAAATGGTAGGTATGTAAAATTGATCACGCATTGACAAAAAAAATCATGCTACCTATCGCTATTTTTGTATCTCAGTTGTTTAAAAAAGGTAATACAGGAATAAACCCAGCAAGGTAATATAAGAAAGGTCTGCGTTAAATATTATAAAATTACATAGTGACAGTGTAACCCCCAAATGGCAGGTACTTATTCATGATGTAAATTGAAACCGAGTAATATAAATCCATTAAAGAGCAATATCAAATATCGGTTCTCGGAGATAAGGGACCCCTGTCGTTTAAAATAAATTTATAACGATGAAAAATGTAGTCACTAAAGGCGAATTACTCATTTGTCCTAACAAATGGAGGCGCAATTTCTTTTTGTGTCTAATGACTCGGACGTGGACGCTAATCAATTTCTCGGAAACAAAACGATTAAAGTGGCTCTTAAATCGTGAATCTGGTTAGATAGGAGCAATCCCGGTAATATAGTGCACCGAGTGTCTTCCGATTTATTGTCTTTAGTGTGAGCTGAACGACTAACTGAGATAGTACAGTTCACTTTTAAAAGGTTACTGAATGTTCTAGTTTATTTAAGAAACATGTTTACTAACTACATATTTGTATTTATATTGTTCAACATTGTAAATATTTTAATAGGTGTTGACAAGCAAAATTTGGATAGCAAAAAAATCTATTTTAGTTCAAATAATCCATATGAACCGTATCCATATTCCATTTGCTGTAGTAATGTTTTTTGCAAATTTCAACCCTATAGGTACCCGAAATACTAAATTATTTTAAACACATACGGATTTACTCGAAATATTATCATATAATTAAATACGTAAGTATTTAAATAAAAAACACCAAATAAATTCGTTACTATGGTAGTAGTTAGTTTGGGATAAAAAAATCAAAACGCAAAACAATATTGCACAGGTACCTCAATAAGCTTAACTTGCAGAAGAGGCGATAAAAATAATACTGGGGAAGGGTTGCTATCGACTGTCGTGCAATTTATAGTTCCCAAGCGAATGTGCAAGATCCACGAGGGCCTCTTGATATGTCGCCGGGATAACCCCTCGAGTCTATAATTTTTACTAGAAAACTTATCCTGGCAAAGTTATAAAGTCGAGAACAGTTCGATGGCAAGCCCGTATCTGTTTCAAGGTTACATACATTTGCATGCGAATTTCTATTACATGCCATGCCATTTCTCTTTGATGTGACATCTACTCTAAGGACTCCTTTATTTTACACGAAGACAATATTGAGTTAAAGTTGAAGCGAAGTGCTACGACGTTTGATACTCGATATTTGGGTCCTCCGGGAGGATCGCGAAAATCCCACGAGAAACTTTTTTGAGACTTTTGTTATGGCAAAGTTTTATTCGATAACATTTCATATTGCAATCGATGCAACGACAACTGTATATAATTTCACGTTAAGAAAATATAATAAACTTACTACATACTTATGTTTACAATACTGAATGGAAAACACAATCAATTGTTAACAATGGCACGTAAGTAACAGAACTTGGGGGAAACTCAGTACTTCAATAGCACTTGTAGTTGAGAACACAGTGGACAAGCCGCTAAGCCGATCGTGCGAAAGAACATTCTTAAAGTTTTGTGAATAGAACCGACGCACAACACGGCCAACAAGGTGACATGGAAGTTTCACCAACTCCTCCAGAATATACCCAGCTACTCCAAACTATGCCTCTTGAACAACTTGTTTGCACAACAAAATAAAACTACTATGCTGCTATCGACATCCTAAATGATAGCCGCTCAGTCCAGGAAACCTCTTAAATTATAAAGCACTCATGTCAAGTGAACTTACCTCATCGGCTTGAACAACGCCTGGACGCCATTAGGATAGTCAATAATCAGTTTGAGCTGCGTACCTCCTTCTTTTTGTTCTGTCAAAAACAATATAATTTACGTAAAATTTTGAGATTACTCGCATTAATGTTAATAAGACCTTTGCAGAGGCAATTTAAACGTTATTAGAATGTCATCTAATGTTATATAAATACTAAAAATAAATTTTGTACTATACGATAAAGCCGGATCAACAATGAAATCCATTTAAGTGGTATAAATATTTAGGTCCAATTCGAAGTAAAGGGCGAGATTGTTGTGGCACTATTGTCCGTCGGACCGCTAACCCCACAACTGATTGCAGACCCGACTTCATTTAATATACATACTTCTACCTCCTTAAACTTTTCTACACATATTCGTAAGCATAGATTTTGCATATATTATTTTATTTTCATTATTTTTTAACGTCGTTAACATTTTTAATGACACGATAAGTTAACTCGAGCTGTAAATAAATAACAACTGAGAATTTTATGCCCCTTAAAGGCGTAATCAAACATCTATATAAATATTTTCGTAAGTCTGGTTTTCTAAGTAACAAACTTTATTCGTTTTGGCGGCTACACCTAGGTAGAAACGTCGCAGCTAATGAATGCCCAGGCCCCAGTCACACAGGGTAGGCGGTGTAAAGGTTTTCTGTCTAAGCGTAATTGCTTTTCTAAGTCCGATCAACGCTATGCTGAATATTTTATCGCTCTACATACTTACAATTGAGATCAGGGCCTTTACCGTAGTGGTTGAAATTGATTTTGGGTGTATTTTATTAGGAGGTATATTATTCAGCATAACTTTATAGAACGAGCTATAAGAAGAATTTATGGCACAACGTTTGCATAACTTTATGTGAATTATCATGTGTTTTGCTATAGCAAGAAATAAATTATAATTTATTAATTTACCTGCATGTATTACTGGAGATGTTGCCATGTCTTTGAGTACTGCGTCCACTAATAATTCACCATCTTCATACAGTTCGTGCTGTGCTATTCTCAATTGAAACTTCTCCAGATTTGATGCATTCATACTACGAAAGAAGAAATAAATTATTGATATAAATTGCCTTAAATAAATATAGTTAAGGCAATTAATATCAATTGCGCAATTTTTATGAGATGAATAAATAAGTCTCATTCCACTTCTAATCCGATCCAAGGCTATCTGCTATGAATTGTCATTACTAATTTATACATTTAGGCGCAAAGTCAACTCTTTACAGGTACGTATAGATAGATGTATGTATGATCTTTGCAGTTTTTGCACACACTCCTAAACCTGGTCGTTAACGTCGAGATTTACATGGAAGATTTTCCGATGGCGGCGTGTTGGTTTTGGCTGCGTGGAACACATAAGTGGACGTGATTTGCCTACTAGCGGTAGGTGCGAGACTCCAGGCGACACGACGCAGCACGGAACTGAATACTAAGGAGCCTACGTGTAACGTTCTCGATTTGTGGCATGCTCCGATAACCTGCATTTAGAAATCAAGCCGGCAGCTACTCTAAAATTTATTGACTCTCTTTTGGTGCGAATTGTGCCGGCGGCGACTGGGAATTCAAAAAAGCTCAATTGTTCAGACTCTCGCTAAATGGACGCTTAGTATTCTAAGCGGTCAATATGCAGCCTATAAGAATACATTTACACTGCTTTCCCTTATAACGACAGGAAAAATAAATTTAATACAGAGAGAGAGACATCGTCCCACTCTTAAACAATGAGTGTTCATCTCGTTTCACATTCCGTAGATTACACCAATTTCGAAAGGAGTGCGACAAAATGTTCTATGTATCAAGAAAACCCATTCTATAGGTATGATACATGAAATTTTGCTATAAGAGGTTCCGTCATATCGCGCGTAGCATTTTGAGGAAGCCATCATGCATTCATTCCATTTAGTTTTATTGTGTAAGACCCGCGCCTATCTCGACGGGACCCCGTAACTGGATTTTAAATAAGATTTCTTGTAGGGCTTGTGAAATTTGCCTTACGAGATAAAGAAAGGTCGCCTCGTCTGTTTCATATTATAGAATCCTATCTGTCGTATATGATACGAGCCTTTTTTATAGTCTTGTATCAAACGATATTCCGTTGAAAGTATACCTAAGCGCGAAGGAAATGTTATATTCTTTTCATTGCTTTTACAGGGTTCCTATGAGGTTTGACCTAATATTTGCTCTGGAGAAAATTACGTGAAGCAGTGGAGGCCGGTCGCGAATACCTGTTTGATTTTGATGCATACTTCAGTACTCGGCGGATGAAAAGGCATCGCTCGTAGGACGTGCACCGGTAATACGTTTCGGAACATTACTTTTAAGAAGAATGGCGACTGTTACGAAGTGCCGCGAGGAAATAGCCGAGCACTTGTTCCACCGCGATGTTCGTGTTATCAAAGTTTAATTGCAGTAATAACGAAGTAACTAACAATTTAATTTGGAGACTCGCTGCGTGCTACATAAATCGTACTTGTGGATGTCAGCTGTCGGCAACTTTAGAGAATTTTCCTTGTAATGTCCTTTTCGCGTCGTTTTTCGCGGAACATTTTAATTAATATTTCTTAACCGGCCGAATATTCTCGTTATTTTGTATTTACATTTTGCGTAATGCGTACCCTTTAAAGAAGAAAACATTAATTGTATTCTTGGAACAATCACAGAAAATACGTTAATAAAGCTAGCTTTACCTTGTAGTTATCCACTTTCTAATTTAACCACTGTCGATATATGACACAAAACCTCAAATGTTTGACCAACATTTAAGCTAATGTATAGTCATAGATAATGTATAACATGTATGTATATATATTTATATGTATACACAATAATAATTCCAAAATAGATTCCATAGGTACCTGGGCTCTAAATCCTCCATCTCGCCAATAGTGGGGTTGTCCGGCCTCAAGACATTGAGGTCTCGATGTGGTGGTATGATCACGGAGTGTTCTTCACCCTTTCCTTGGAGTTGGATGAAGAGTATCCTCTGCAGGTCTTCGTATCGGTCGGTCGGGGGTGCCGGGGTCCGCGGCTCGGGCTCCACGCCGCCCCCGCTGGGCCCCGCGCCGCCCCCGCTCGTCTCACTCGGTGCTGACTGCTCGAACTCACGTGAACTGTTGCTGCCGTTACTGAGGAACACCATTTAAATTAGGAATGTCATTCTGGAAGGTTAATTGCATTTAACAATTAAAATCAGTAACTTAGATAATGTCTATAAAATATACAATACACTTAAAGATATGAAAAGATTTTAATTTCAAAGAATTGAATAACGACCATCGCTTCATTATAAACTCTAAAAGCTCTTACTACTTACTTATTACATTCCAAATATTAATTCTAACCAATGAAGGGCTTTTAACGAAACACAATTATTTAAATAGAAACAAGTGTTCTCCAAAATAACGATTCTCAAAGTCAGTTTGTAAAGATGGTTGTATTAATTAGATGCTTACATTTGTTCGTAACAAATCGTGTACCCTTTCAATATGAATTTAATTTGTGTAAATAACCGTGTACAATAAGACAAACCTATTGTGTATTTTCTAAAGCAATGAAAGGTTTATAAAGGTCGATCTAAATTACTTCTCAATAACAACATTAGCTCAAGCGTTTGCGTTGAACGCGTAGGAGGCACAGTTATAATCATTTTACCCACGAAAGTTACTTCAGCCATGCAGTCAATTTTATACAATCAATAAACCTTTACTGGAGCAGTCTGTAGGAGTTCTAGCAAATACTATTACTGCAATAAATGATTTAATAGAAACGAGAATCGAGAGATAAAATAGAGAAGATTAGATATATGTACCTATATTATTTTATTGAAGAATAATCATACAAATGAGTCACAACAATATAAAATTATGATCAATTTATTGGACCATTGTTTAGAACATCACATTATTTTCTCAAAATGTATCTTACTTATTAGATATGTGCATCATCTGAGAAAGACAAGATGTATCTATATGTGTGTCCTTTGATGTATCATAGAAATAACCATTTTAGTCTAAGTATTTGCATTTTATTACAACTTAAACTGAAATCTCCTGAAATACTCCATTATTATAAAGATTTTTCTAAGCCTCAATGAACTGGATAGTTATCAGTCAAAACATCAGACAGCGGTCATTAGAGCAAAGTCCTTTTAAATATTAAACTAAACTAAAATAAACAGTGTTCGGTTAAAACAAATAACTCATATCTAACTAATGCCGTACCCATCTCTGTAAGAAGTACCTACCTAATTTAAATCACACTAATTTAAGCGACATTTCAAAGCTGAAAAGAAATTATGAGAAACATGCATTAACTAAATTGGGTTCCAGAATGAGGAATAATAAATATGGGTTCGTTCATACGATAAATCTCTAGTGGAGCGAGTCGAACTTTGCTTAACTTTAAAACATATGTAATGGAAACTTCCGCAGGAATTTAAAATGCAAGACGTTTCCTACCTTTTTTAACTGCATGGCGATACAATCATAACTGCAACTTAAGTATGTATGCTATTGTCTTTTTATATTATTTTAGTAGGTACACGTTGAGTGGCTATGTACTTCACGTATGTCATTGTTTATTGTTAACTACCTTTGAGATAATCTAAAAATATTGTAGAATTTAACGGCACGTGATTTTTGTCGAAGAGACATATCATTGAGTACCTATATATATATACATATCTATATTATAGTAAAAAATTAATAGATAATATTTACAGAGTAGTCGAAACATTAATAAAAATTGTGATGCGATGATACTTAGAACCGGACAAATATTTTTAAAGCTTTCAAATAGTAGCTGATGTATAGGTATGGCTCCATCTTCTGATTTTTACTGGCACTCTATTGTGAGATACTACAGCGGTGCGATTGTTTCCCCATTGTCCTTATGGAAAAGCATTGAGTGGCGGACTCATATTTCTTTTATTTTGCGTTCCATATTTGTCCAGCCGAGGTGACAAATTAATTAATGTATTGTTCCTCTAACAATGACTTCTTACGGGTACTCACTATTATACGAGGTGGATATCTAAAGGATGGCCTAGCGTGATAGTAATACCTAGCTATATATTTGAGTATAACATTAGGTATATCCGCTATTTTCAGTTACAGTTCAATGACCCAACTATATTTTGTTCTCATCTACGTACCTATCATCGTAAAATACGAATAGATTTTTTGTTGACGGTGAAATTTTTTTTTGTAGACTACTATTTTGCAACGGACATGGTACGGAAGCTTTCCACCTTGATGCACAGACACGTCCTTACTGAGTTTTATTGGCATTGAAACTAATTTTATTAAACTAAAATAATTTTAGGTCCTTCTACAAATATTTGTGTTTGTTAAATCATGGTTAAAATTTCATATTGATAAACTTTCTTAATGTATGCGAAAAAATGTTTCTGCAAAAGCTATTGTATTATTTCAGAAAACGGAATGTACAAGAGCTAAGTAAAACCAAAAAGCAAATGACCAAAAACATTTTTTCAATTAAAAACCTAGTAATTACTTAGGTAATGATAGTTTCCATAATTCATTACGTATTTTGTAACCAATGCCCTGTTTCAAATTATATTTGCCGGAATTACCTATAAAATATATAACGAGCAAATTAAACAGTATGCGGTTACTAAGTTGGAATTTGTATAGATTATATTTTATTTAACTATAAACATACGTAGATAGCTAGGCACATATGGTTTCTGGATTTATTCTAAACGCTAATGTGTGTTCACAAAACTTACAGAGTAGCGGTCTCATATTCCGATTACTAAATTTTTTTATTTGTCCAGCCGATGTGACGACAAATTAATTGAATGCATTGTTCTCTAACAAAAGCCGAAAGTGACACTTTAATAAAAGGAACCGCCAGATAACATGACGGCGCAAATAAAGAAGAACCTGTAAAAACACTGACGCAAAAGTGGAAATAAATATGTACGCACATTCATGATTTTTTAAATAAAATTTAACATTAAATTTTACGCGTTTTAGTTCTAATTTTATTCACATTGTTTTTATCAGCCTCTAAAGCTCCTAAAATATAGGTATAAATCAATTAATTTTAAAACCTTTTTGTATTTAATCCGGATCAAATGCACACATTGATATATAATTTTGATTCGACGTTTGCTCACGCAGACTATTCGCATATTCCATTCATAAGTTCTGAGTCATGTTTCACTTGTAAAATAGGAACCGTACGTACTTGTATTCCAGTAATTAAGTAAAATAATTTTACTTGTACCTTGATAGCGGTATAGCACATTTTGACGTGACAACGTCTTATAAATTGGTTTGCCGGGTGACACTTCAAGAAACTGCGTTACGCTCCGCTCACGTTACGTCACGTTATGTTTTAAATTGTTACTATTATTTCATCCTTCTTCCTACTATACGAATGAATATTCACATTAAAATTATTTTACCACTCAAAGTCGTTGTCACGTTAAACTTTCGCCCGTATACCGACTTTACAGGCAACCAATTTTTTTAGTTTAATATCGTCTACACGAGTACTTACCTACTATTTGACATAAATCAAATATTGTAGATAATTACATACCTATGTAAATAATACGATGACTAGGACAGTCATATCAAAAGTGAAATATTTATTTATAAGGTACGTAGGATGAACAAATCATGGAAATAAGCAAATGTCTGTTTGGTTACGGTGACTCAAGGTTCACGAGTGACTCAATTTCATTTGAAAAATCATCACTTGATGTTAGATAACAATTAGGTACCTACCTACCGGTTTTTTTTTACATTTAATCGGAACTAACGATATCAAGAATTCAACTATAAGACTATATGTAGACTCGCTGAAGATAAATATACTAGGTACATAACGTAAAATTTTGTCACTATTTTATAACAAGAAGGTGCAAGTTTTTTGCTTTTTATTTGTCTCAAATGTTGTTCTTCATTATGAAGCTTAAGCGAATAAAAAATATATGGTGGTTGGTAAATTAGAATTTTATTTTGAGAGTATCATAGGATATTCGAACTTACGTAGTATATTCTATAATAATGCTCAATGCATATTATTATCATTTCTAGAATTACCGATCGAATTAATTGATCAATACAGATCAAGTTACATCAATTTATCACAAATACAATCTTTTCACAGACTGAGCAGAGCATCTTTAAATATGTCGCCAATTGTTTCTAAATTGTTTTCACCCCGATGTATTTGGGTTCAATGTATCGTGACACGTTGCCATTTCACTATTTGTGTGTGCTGAATTATATTGTGAATGCCGTCATAGGTAGAATTTAACTAAGGAGAACAATATTAATACTTTAAAGTATATACATACTTTAAAAGTGTCATAAAATATTTATAATAAAATTTGATATTATTTAAATTACTCTTCTTAGCTATCTAATTTTTAATAACATAATTTTTAAGTACCTACTTAAAGTGGCTTTGTAAGCGTTAAATAAACGCGACAAGTAAACGTCTTATTCAAAACATTGGCCAAATAGTTAAATTTGACATTTAGTTCTATAATATATAGGGTAAAGGCACCAGTGGCCAGCCAGGGACCAGTGGTCAGCCTTTTGAGTCGTTTATTGGTCGTAAATATCAGGTATATTCGTTTTACCAAACCGCGAGTGTTTAAATAGAAGCTCTGATTCCTCATTCGTCAGTACATCACACGACAGACGCGGTGAGGGTTCAGGGGGAAGAGAAAAACTCGTTCATATAGGTGCTGTTTGTCGGCGAGAGCAGTAGTGTCATGTCCGCCATATTTTTTGCTGCACGTGCTATTATCTTAACAGGTACGAATAACTGCTTTTTATGTATATAACTATTACTTTTTGATCATAATTGGTTTATTTATTAGTTTATCTATTAACTGACATTGTATTTTATCGACAATATCACTTTTTTACTCATAAATTGAGGGGGCTGACTACTGGTATCACTATTTTCCAAAAAATCCAGTGCTCAGCCTCCCACGGCTGACCACTGGGTTTTCCACTGTTTTATTTATTTTCGAGCTAATACATCCATTAAGTCAATTACATTTATAATTTCAATTTTATCTAAGCATGTAGTAGACTTTTAAGAGTAAAACCCAGTAGTCGGCCGCATTTGAAATAACGGAAACATCGGCTGACCACTGGATTTAGAGGATCCAGTTCTCAGCCATCATATTTACGATTTTGAACGCTAACTCAGTGAAATAAGGTACAAAACTGTACGATATTATTATGATACTATACGATACTGTAGATTTTTGACGTTGAGTTCACAATTTACGTAGGTATTGTTTGAATGATGGTTTTTTTATGCCTGTTACGCACTTACCCAGGCTTACGTAAGTTAGTAAGTAAGTAAAAAGTATGGTCTATGTTTATTAAAATAATCCAGTATTGACTACATCTACATAATTTCATTTTATTATTTATAGCAACATGCCGAGACAAATACACAGATACCCTCCAAAAAAACTCACTTCTGCCATGGAACCCATTAGAAGCGGAATGTCAATTAGGGAGGCTAGCAGATCGTTTGGTGTTCCTCGAGGTACTTTACAAGATAGGCTCCACCTACGAGTACCAGAAAGCCCAAGGAAAATGGGTCCAGACTCAGTTCTAAATAAAGCAGAAGAAGCGGCACATATATATATGAACATTTATATATATATGATTATTTATTGTGATCTCTTGCGAGAATATATATTTTGTAATAGGTCAAGGCAATTTCGTGTCGTAAGACTAGTACTCCCTATGTACTACTCTTTATGTAAAATAAGGCAATAAATAAATAAATATTTATTAGGTGTAGTATAAAGGTATATCGTGGATTTTGATATAAATATATATGTGATTTTGATATCATTGTACTAAATAATTTAAAGGCCGAGTACTGGGCACACTTAGGCTGATTACTGGACTTTGGAGGCTGACTACTGGAGAAAAGTGCCATTTTTACTTTTCACTGAATTATAAATACAACAAAGACGATTGTTACTTTTTGTAATGTGTTATTTTAAATCTTTAATAAACGTTTAATCAAATTACGTAAAGCGTTTGTTTATACCACTAAACCTGTGGCAATGCCGACCATTCAAACTTCAAAAAGTCGTTATGAGGCTGACCACTGGTGCCTTTACCCTACGCATTACATACGTTTTTTTTTAACTAAGAGTAAATAACTATTTTGCAACTAGGTCGGTTACGTTTTGAAGCAGTGATATAAAACGTATCTACCTAACGTTTGACATTTTCTCCATACACTTTCATGTCAAAGATGTTTCGTCGACGGCTTTTAGTGAATAGGTCACTACCTACCTATTTACTGAGTCCAAAAGACGACGCTACTATGTAACGATTTTAGTTGTACTTCTTAGTCAGTGCTTACAATATTAAATTATTCGTCGAACAAAGTTTGTACTGTAAAGTCATTTTAAAATACAGGTATTTTTCAATAAAATACCGAGCACTGCGATCTTTGTGCGTCTGGTCCGTGACCACGAGGTCTTTGACAGGTTGGTTGAGTAGACTATAGAGACTTAAGAAACGGCTCAGAATGACAGACCATGATCAATAAGTTCATGTATTTAGGCAATAACAGATATTATAATTTTTTTTTACGGAATGATGTAATAAAATATTGTATATTAATTACCCAAAATACCTGAATATACTGAAAATACCTGATCTATAACGGTCGTTGGATAGATAAATGACAAAAATTAATCGCACTCTAACTTATATATGAGTAAAGATTATAGGTATATATATAGGTACTATATTAATAATATCATAAAATTATTTTCTTAGTTGTACTTGAGTATTTAGTTTTATAATCGATAAACTGTAAATAGCTCAGCATTTTTGTAAAGAAATTTTGCGATGTAGAACATGATTTTAGGCGTAATAAATGACCTAAAAATCATTTCATTTTATGACTTACATTCGGAGCTCAAGAGAGGTTTATAAAAAATACGCCATCGTGAAATATTTAAGGCTAACAGGGAGCTATATTTTATATCCGGTCGCTACAACGGTTTCAACCAGTTTATGACTCAATTTTTAAAATCGCGATACGAAAGGTGTAAGATCGTTTTACAGCACGTGTTGGCTAAAAATGAATAAAAATATTACGAATATATATTCCAATTATATACCTACTTATACAAATTATAAGAAATTTTATCTAACAAAATAATCAACAATGATTCAAATATTCATTAAAAAGGGTTTTTGAAAATTTTAAAAAGTTTTTGTTACAACAAAGTATTATGTTTAATCTTACCATAAAAATTATTACCGTAAATAAAATCTTTTTTTTGGTAGATAAATGTTAGCTTAAGAGGTTTTATAAAAGTAAACAAACTTGCAAATTAATTACTTGATAGCGACAAAGATTTGTTCATGTGGAAAATAACGGTATTTTTCTAATATTTTGTTGTTTACGTGTTCTTTTTAGAGGGAATTTAACGTCACTGAAATTCATATGTATTATAATTAAATTAAAATGTAATAAACATCTTTAATATTGCTGGTAATTTCAAAATATCTTTATTTATGTCCCTTCTTACTTGAACGCAGTACCTACTCTCTTATCTACAAGACGCTGTCAAACCCACAAACATTCCGATAACACAGAGATAACGCACATAAATATACTTAATAAGTAGTTTTTTTTACAATCGAATCGTGTATTACAACCAATGTTATATAGGTATCAATAAATAAAATAACCGCTAGCTAATGACCCGCTAATTGTTTATAAAGAAATTTTACCAGCGTTTATGTCTTATTTAAAGAACTTTTAAGGCATCACTCAAGGAATTTGAAAGTCAAAGCAATTAATGTACCTAAGTCATTAAGATGTATTTAGTGTTTCTATAGAAATACAATATTATATACGCGTATTTATGTCATCTTCGACAACTATCAAAGGGTCATTGTTAGTTCTGATAAGATAAATTTTGATTTATCTAGACGTGTTTATGTTGCACTTCTTGATGTGAATTTATGCTCTCCGTATTAATGACTTGCATATGAAAATACTTTCATTTAATAATTAACTTGCATTATATAATTACATAATAAAAATAACTATCAGTGAAGTTCTAGGTATTATAGTAAAAAATAACATACCCATAAAATATTAGAACACTTCCTCACTCACAAAAAATAACCGAGAAAAAACCACACTCAAAAACCACAACACCAACCTTTTCTGTAGAAACCGCTTCCTGAACTCAATGTAGGTAGACCGTCCCTTATCCTGGGTATCGGCGATGCGGACGCGTCCATGCAACGGGACGTGGTGTCCAGAGATGTCATAGTTCATCTGGAGGTCGATGACTAGCATCAGTGTGAAGAGTACGAGGAAGGCGCTGATGGCGAGCGCTAAGCGCTCCTTGAGCTTCATGTTTAGCATGGTGCGCGCGGTCGAGCGGCGCGGCGCGTTCGGACTGCGCGCATGTTCAGGCGTCGGGGAGCGCTTACAGTCGCGCGCGCAGTCCGCGCCGCCGCACAGCCGCCACCGCCACCACCACCGCCGCCTACACCGCCACCAGCCACGTGCGCGCGCCCACCCGCTCACACTGAAAACATTGCACACGTTAGGGGTGGGTGATGGCTAATGCCGTACCAATAGGGTATTATCGTGTCCAGTCAATTCTAGATCAAATATTAAAACCAGTACCTACAGTTTTTGTTTAGGCAGGCATGTTTACTGAAATCTTTACATCTGTGACTGGAGAGGTTATGATTTGTTTTTCAGTGGTACGGTCTACGGATCTTAAATGACTTAATTCATAAAACTCCCTGCATGACTTATTGTTGTTTCAAATATCTACATATGTAATTTGAAATTTTCATGCAGTGCCGTTTTATAGTTATTTGTTATTATATGAACGAATAAGCGACAATATAAGCAGCGGAAATAACCCCATGTTTAAAAGAATATTGAATTAGATTAAATTTACATGTCACCATTGTTTGTTATGCTCATACGTAGAATACAGTAATCAAAATTCGTGAGGTGTGTCGATCTCGCTGATTTTTATGCTAGTAGGTACGTGGGGAAGAGACCTATCAGATATTTATCTTTGAGACACCTAAATAATTTGAGTCAGTTAAAAAAGTTAACAATTAACATACATACGCAGTTTAACCTTATTTATCTCTAATTCTCTTTATAATTATTAAAACAATTTAGTTCTCCATACTTATTAAGTAGATAAGTTTTACTGTTTTAGCCTACATAACTATAACATTTGGGACGTATTTAAACGCTACGTTTAAATACCGTGAATAAATATAATGTTTAAAGGCAAATGTCAAAATCGTGATGATACATGCCGTTGCAGTTAGGCACCCAAATTAGTTTTTCTATTTTCATTATAATCACAGCTATTATTATGCAAATAAAAGAATTATTCTCTTGGATATTTAAATGCTATTATCGAAAAGTATGTTTTCAATGTTAGGATAATTTTTAAGGTTTTTAAACAGGTACAACCACATACTTAATTTATATGAAACACTACGAAACTGACTTGTCAAGTGCCTCTTTTTCTTGTATCTTTATATTTAGAGGTTTGACCTAAACACCTATAAGTACCGATCAAAAAGAACTTTCTCATATGAAAGCTTCAACAAATGTGTATTTATTTAAAACGAAATTTTTAATATGGTTACCTACTAAATACATTTTTGATCTGTATGACCATCGAGCCCACGACTTTCGATGTGACAGCAACCCCCACACCAAATAGCTTTGGGCGAGTGTAATAGTATCATAAACAAAATAGCATTAAAAGCAAGTCGTTTGATGTCGAAATCGTATTTCAATCATTGCACAATTGCAAGCTTGCAATGTCGTACGAAACTAGTGCAGAATTTTATACCTTTACCTACGTATTATTGTAGTAACACGACTCTTGTGCAAAGTTCAATGGATAGGCAGTCTCAGCACATTCGCTGACACTTCGCTAAGACACGAGTAATGCCCTCGTATACAGAATCTTCACATAAAACACAAATAACAACAGCTTACAATCTATGCTTTAAAACATTTCTCATTTAATAGCGGTAATAAAATATAATTGAGACATTTTCATCATAAATGCCGATGAACTTTGTATATAAATATTTTTTTAATAGGAAACACTTTGACTCTATAAAATACCATAAAAATCGAGCAAAAAAACTGTAATTGATAAAAAATATTTTATAAATGAAACATCTGTTGAAAAGAGGGCATGTATTTTTATTCATCAATTTTATCTTGTTATCTCAGATATCAAGGCAACGTTTCGTACATAATATTTTAAATCTCGCGATAACGTTAACTGTTGGGTAAATAAATGACTACTTTCAATTTTTTTCCTAATCTGAGAAATACGTGACGTACCTATTGTTATTTTTGCGTAATTTATTTTAAGATGAAGAAATTCGAGAAGATTTTTAGGGTTAAAATGCTTACGTATACAAATCTCGGCTGTACCGGGATTAGAACCAGGCACCTGCATACTCTAGATATGTCTCTCAAAAACCCAGACAATTGTACAAATCCTATTTGACTAAACAAATGAACCATATTCTCTTAATTTATCATTATCTACCATCAAATTCATGTTTTAGAACACTGTACATATTTCTCATCGTTAAGCATAACAATATTATTTTTAACTAGGAATAGATTAATTTTATTTTCTACACAAAACCCAACGCAACACTGGTAAATATACCATTTAAGCTAGTCCTCCACTATTAAATAAGTTCCTTTTGGTGGACATCTTAAATTTTATTAACATAAATGTATCAATTGGCAATCGTATGCGGGGAAAGTTACTTTGTATTCCCCGAGCGTCACGTTTACTGGACATGTGCATGTGAGAGTTCAAGATCACATCGAATCTGTTCTCTGTAGCATACATAGTAGCTTGATACACTTCTAGAAGCTCTTCTTTAACTTATCACGTATTTTAATAGAAATTGGCACTTTCCATTTGTTCAATACAATAAATATCCCAGGACATTTTAACATACGGTCAATCTGATTACAAACTAAGCAGAACTTATACATATTTTGCTAGACAGCGGATATACTATTTTAAAATAATCTGCTTAATATATCTACATTCAGAACAAAGAGATATGTTCATGCACACAAATGTTTGTCCTGGGTGGTTATTGAACCCAGCACTTGCTTGCTTGCTTGAAAGACACCATCGTTAATGAACAAAGCCAGACAAATTGGCAAATGGAACATTTCTGTTCAATATTCAAGTTCGATAATCTATGTTACCTCATCATATCCAGATTTAGATTTGTTTATTTTAGCTTTTTTTTGTTGGCTTTAGAATGTGTTGGAAAGTGTAATGTGTAGTTAAGCACTACTTCGCAAAACGTACTAATATTATAAATGCGAAAGTTTGTAAGTATGGATGGATGAATGGATAGATGGATGTTTATTACACTTTTACGCCAAAACGGCTAAACTTCGAAAATTGGCACAGAGTTCGAATATGTACTACCCCGGGAAAATTTAAGGTCCCCAGGGAACGCGGGTGAAACCGCGGAAGCCACTAGTATGTTATAATCTAATCTCAAATTATATTTGCTACCATTTGCATTACCAGTATCCATTACACGTGTAGTTATATCATCAGTTTCTTCGCTGATCTACATTGCATCGTGAAAACGTTAATTACATTGTACTTATCTATCTACTTATTAATGACTGTAAATGATTAAATTGATAAGTGAATATGTGACGTACTTGATTGTTGTGATGACACCAATTAAACAATTATTTAATTATAATACGAGGGTGAACTATTTAATTATTCAGTGATTCAATGTCCTATAAAGTATGATCTTTACATCTTCATGTACGTCGTTTTCAATATTGCAAATATGTAAATAAGTTCATAGGTCTATTTAACAAAACTAGGTCTAAGTAAACATGCTAGGCTATGAAAAAACATACAACATATTATTTATTGCAGCAACATATACGAAATAGTGTCGGCGTGTGCACGAAAAATGTAGAAACATATTTTGCTGATGTAAAAATATATTTTTTCATTTTGCAGTAATTTAATTTTACAGAGTGCATTGCCATAGTTACTGCTATTTTTATTGCAGAGAACTGAATGTCCCTCGAGATTCGTTTCTTGTGACGTTTCTAAACATGAAATAAAATCGGTGTTTCAGCGATTGAAAGTTTTGTACTAGCAGTGCTGGCAACAGCTGCTTAGATAGTTTCGAAAATTCTATATAAATTGTAAACAAAAATACAAACTAGAATTGAGAATTAGAGCATTTTCATTTGGTAAAATTACTGTATGTACGACTATTTATATTCTATCCATATTTTACTACTCTATTTTAAAGCCAGACTTCTAAAAGGCCTAATGCTTCGTACGTTAACCGGATCTCATGGGATTTCAACGTTTAGTAGGACAGAAACAGAGCCTTATTACTTTGTAAATAGCCAGTACGATTTCAATATGCTGTGTATTTAGATACGAGGTACTAAGAATAACCTGATGCTATGATTCTTAATCCTAATCATAATACTTTTTTGTTAAAATAGTTTTATTAACCATTTAGTAAATTTTTCCAACTATGAAGAGGCTGTTTTAATTATTTTTAGATTATTCTCTCACCTTAAAAACTTGTGTGGATCTCTATCTAAATTTATCTTATCGGTCATAAATGGAATTGTAAAGGCATTTAGTTTTGTTAAGCAAAATATGAATTGAACAGAATCATTAAAAAATTTAATCGATCATGGCTAATAAACTGCTAAAGTGATGGTAAAGTCTAGTGTTATACCAGTACTACTTGCATAGTTAACGGAAAAACAGCAGGTGTTTGAAACTATTAAAGACTTCTCAAAATAGTACCTCTATATAGAGACGAGTTACAAAGTGTATTATTACAAGTAGCCAGGTGAACACTGCGTGAGTTTGCATACTCGATCCTACCTTGTCATAAAGGGGTTGCGATAATCTATCGAGTCACTTTACCTTTCTTCAGTGAGAATGTTTTCATCTACTTCGGTAGAGTTTAATGTGTTTTTGTGATGAAAGTGGGTCAAGCATATTTTTAATGTTTCTCAGGTGATTTTAAACATGTTTACGTTACGATAAACAACCCTTTCTCGTCGTTTTACTGCATTCACACACATTCTCGTGAAATTCATCAACAATTAATTAAACGTACTTCAATGCAAGTGGGTTAAATATAAAAAAGTTAAAATAGATTGTTTAATGACTGCACAAAATGGTAATTAATTAAAATATATACTTGACTTTACCGCAAATAAAAAAATAAGGCTGATCCCTGATACTAATTAAAAAAACTCGAATTGTGTGACAGTGCAACACTTCAGACTTGCAATGAACAAAAGGCTCCAATTATTCAAGTCATGTGCGGAATACGACACTACATCATTTACATAAGTTTGCAGTTACCGCGGCGTTAATTAACATTATTGACTTCGACATCGTAAGCTCCTTGAGAAACATAATAACAATAATCATTTATCAAAACGTGGTAATTAGAGTAAGTACCATTTACTTTTGTTCTGTAATCCTACTGAAATAATTGATTTCTATTTAGTTGATCCTTCTTTAATTAAACCACACTAAGATCATTAACAAAGATCATAATATAATGACTTTATGTTAAATTTTTTGTAAAAATAGCAAAACATAAAATTTATTTTATATTATCACGACTTTTCATTAATCATACTTTTCTCCATTTAGGAAAAAAGCATTAAACCTTAAATGGTATGGTTCAACGCTCGCTAAAGTAAATATATGATTTCTTTATTCACGGCCTTAGATTTTTGTACGCTTGCGACTTTACTGTGATAAATAACTAAGCAACAAAAAAAAGTTAAACTGACGACGTGAAATTGAACATTTCCGATTTGACGACCACATGACACATAGTAGGTACATTGTTTAGTATCTAATATTAAATTTTAGCTAGGTATAACGTGTTAAAATTAATTGCAAAAATATCTGACACATAATATAAACCTCTATTTCTATATACATATCAGGTAGTTTGAAAGGCTGTTACTTTACGTTACTTAAAACAGAACTACTTCTTTGACAAACACTGTAAATGTACAAATGTCTAAGTTTGCCATAAATTATACGAACATTAAGCGTCGGCTTGTCCTATTATAATATCGGTGCAAAAACGCAGTCGCGAAATCGCAAGTCGTCGTTCAGGCTTATTTAATATGAAAGCCCATGGGAAACGATTTGCACAATAGTGGAGGTACGTATATGCGATCATTACACGACGCATATGCGCGCCGGTGCATTACCATTCATTACCCGCTTGCATGCCCGTGCACCCGTACATTAATACATTGCTATTGTCCTCATTCACTGCACTCACAATTTCGACACTCACGCAGTCCCAGGATGAACTAATAAGGCACACTTATTCGTATGAGCCGTTGAAATAATAAAGATAATTCTGCTAATTTAAAATGTACGTTATGTCATTATGATTATGTCGTTCTGTAGCCACTTCCTTTTCCGAAGGATTAAAAATAAGTTATTTTTAATACAAACAAAGTGCATTATTCTATTTCGAGATTAAAATACACACTGACAAATATTATGTACCTATATGTATTCTTTTTATCACATAACATAATTTTAGAGTAAAGCAATTAGGTACCTACTCTATTCTGTAGACGTGTCCTATTACCAATTGCCTTATTTTTAACGTATTAAACCATTAAACTATTGCTTCACAAGATAGCCATTGTGTTGTATAGAATATCTGAAATAATAAGAAGATTGAAAAGAATAACAAAAGACACACGTGAGTAAATACCGAATTATCTGAAACAATGTAGACTGAAGACTATCATAAGCGGTTGGAACACGCAATGATCTCTTTAGGCATTCAGTGAACAGATACACTATAAGAGACCCATATTAATAGCATATATAACAAACATTACCTATTATTTGGCTGTAACGTAATGTGAACATGTAGGTAGGTATATAATGTATTTTAATTTATATATTATTATTATGTTTGAAAGATTTGTCAGATCACCAGCCGTGAATCCGTGCCGGAAGAACTAATGACTAGTATTAAACATAAAATTGTTGTTATTAATATATAATACTTAGTAATTTATTTGATAATAATATTTTTTTGCCATTATTTTAAATTATGATAACAAAAATGTGTCTCAACATTGAAAATTATTCTTGACCTTAGTTGTTTTGTTATTAATTTAAAATATTTAACCTTACCCTGCTTGCACTGTAGCCAATTTACCTATTTAAGGTTAGCATACATGGGCCTTCAGATATTTAAATTGCCATCCCCGATTATATGTAAATAGAAAATAAAAAGTTTTGGAATGCAGTAATAGCATGATATATTCAAAGTTCATGATTGCTTCATATATTTATTGCTAGGTAGTGCAATATGAATATGATAGCCCTAGCGTGTAGGTAATCAAATATTTGACATAATAAATATGATATTCGATATCCGGTAAACTACGCAATAAAATTATTTATTTGCGGTATGTAATCAATTACACACTGTGTACCTACTTTTGCAAATTGTACAAATGCATAGTATTTTAAGGCACCTATAGAGTGGATTAAAAACAAGTTTATTCGAAATACATATTAAAAATGACGTTTATTTTTATTTGCATACATAAAATCATGATACAAATATAGCACCCACACAATACAGTCTGGGACAATTTCAATTTACATAACTCATTCCCATAATGTACTCGGAATAGGATAATCTTACCGACAGTCATCTGTGCGAACAATAACAAGGAAAATCAGCGATGGGAAATAGGACAGTTTTTCATTGATATTTACCACAGATGTCTATTTTAATTACCATCGTAGCAAAGCACATGCAATTAAGATCGAGTAACATTTACTTTCTTCATCATATTCTTTTATATTTATTGCTGTATTTATGCTCGTGTTTGTATTTTATTTTAGTAAAAAGACGGTGTGTACTTGTTATATAAACAAGTACCAACAGAATTGAATAATATTTAGATTTTGTTTCTCGGTCTGTTTGATCGAGCTAATTCTACGAACTACTGAACCGATTTTGACATTTACACAGGGAAGTAGATTTCTTATTTAGTAACTTTTATTTGTTGTCTAAGCATAGGTTTTGATTAATTTACCTAAACGTGGAGCTACCGACGTTACTTACTTACAAAATTATATAATTTAATAAATATGTTTTGTTTTAAAAACTCATTGTTGCGTTAGTTAGTTAGAGCTCAGGTAGAGTACCTGCAGTAATATACATATTACTTACAAGGTGGTATCTTTATCACAATTGTTGCTTAATATATCCTGCCTACTGCCTTCGAGCCGGTTCTAAGGACATCTGTCCTTAACAGTTACATTAGTTAGCATTCCGACGCCTGCAGCTGACTGAACAACGCGCCCGCGCCGGTAACTAAATGACAAATTGTTTCCTGCGCATGCACAACAACGGTGCGCAGTTTTTAATGTAACGATCATTTGTTCACATACCAATTAGGTTTGTGACTTGACGTTTTTAATTACCGACTGTGATGAACTAGTGTTTGTGATGTCTATCTAACCATATAACTCAAATAGTCTACTAGAATGCATGTAATTTATAAATTTAAAAAATGGTATGAATAAACAATAGATATCATCAAAAGTAAGCCCTTTAAACAGATCAACCGAGACGACATTAATCGAACTCTAATATTCAATACATTGACAACTTAATTAGATATCAATTTAAACAGTAGTTAACTTATACAGAAGGACACAAATTAACTTAAACAACCCACATAGATAATGACAAAATTGATGTAGTTTAAACTAGTTGTGTCAGATTGGTCTAATGACCTATTAAGAATGCAGAAACCGTTCGTTTTGGTACAAAATTGTAGCAGTGAATGTATTCCTTACAATCGACCTTGTGTTGACTATTATCGCTCACACTGATCGTCAATTTTTGTGCATCGAAGGTGATCCTGATTTGCGTTTACTGGTTTAGAATGTCCGAATTAATTATTTAAAAGGATTCATTACGAAAATTTGTAACGTTAGTCGAGTTCTACATAATTTTGTGTTCTCACTCACTATCATGTTCTCACTCACACAATTACATTAAGCGCTTATATAACAGGCAAAAAGTAAGCCAAGGGTTTAATATAAAGTTAACTCGGCAATAAATGTGAATATTTGATATTTACTATTTATATTGCAAAAAAATTATGAGCCATTGAAGCATTAAAAACCTCTAAATATAAACTGGAAATAAAGAAGAGGTTATCACATTGACTACGCAACGATGCACACTCTCACTAGACTTCGTTGAGTAGGTATCCTATAGCAGAGAGCGTTTCCTTGTCTCACCCCGTATGAGATAGCTACGTGCGAAATTAAAACTCCTCACTCAACGTTAGGCGACTCGAGAAAAGTATTTAAATGAAATGTATTGAGAAAGTCGCTGGCGGAAATGAGGTTCTTTCAGCGCGAACTCATTCCCATTTTTGAGTGACTGTTTTAGAAGTCCAAGCGCACTTTTTTAAGTTACTCTTTTTTCTCTTAAGAAATTGTGAACTTTATAAAATATAGTCGCAACAGCAATAGTGAATGTTAATTTCGTTCCCATAAAAACGTTTTTCCTGACTTTACATCAGGGTAAACGATTTATTTATTTTAGAATAAAATCAATGCTCCTTTGATTCCAACGTTATAATGAAAAGTATAATTGGTAATCAATTATACGATTTCACGGAATAGCAGTTTTTATGTTTCTTGTTATCGACCGATAAAATTTTTGTGTTAGACAATTGATTGCTATCTTAAATAATCAGACTTTTTTAATAGATAAGCTTATGACAATTGCGAAGACGTATCAATGACCAACATGATAGACATCATGTCGCATAGTGGAAAATGAAACTATTCTAATGTACCTCACTAGAAATCTCTGAAAGTAGGTACTGAGCTGATTGCAAAAACAATGTTATTTTACCGATTGAAAGTTACCGGGAAACATTTGTTAATCCGGGAACGCGCAATATACTACGAAACAATTACCAGTACCAATTAAAAAGCTTTTTCCCCATCTACTTCTATAACCTACAACTATAAAAGTCAATGTATTGGCTACTTGTCTATTCAGACATTTACGATGATTAAATTACGCGTAGCTAAATAAGAGCGTGGCGAATTGTCACCACACCGAACAACACAGTTGACATTGGCGTTACACAATGGATCCTAACTTTTTATGACGCAAACTCACATAATTGTATCTTTCCGTTTCAATTTAGTTATTATAACTCTATTTCAATGTGCAAGAAACAGAGGGCTGTGTACCTACTGCTTTTGCTCTAACTACTAAAATATGACGCCACACTATAACCTAACCAACCTTTGTTACATGCCTATAATTGTTTGTCGAGAGAGAATATATTTTCACAAGCACTCAGCGGTTTTATTTATCGATATAATTTTATATACTTACACACGTATAAAAAAATGTGAATTCGCACTCATATCAAATTATGACAACCCTAGCTTTCCACTGAGATACCTCCGCTCTTTAATGGCTTAACAAAAGTGTGACCTGCAGTTGACATCTGATCAAAGTCACATTTATTAACACAAAACCTTCACATTGCATTGCATTATATTGTGGGTGTGAATAAATCGTCGGACACAATACAAATAAAACCTGTGGCGGTACGAATCATTTTTAAACAATTGTTTCCTCGGTATTTTAAACCGACTACGGCAAAAGTTCGTGTTATTTCACACCGGAGGTAATGGTTTCATATGTTGTGTCTCAAATTATAGGAATACTATGACTAAATGTTCATTGGAATAGAGAAAGTAATAAATGCACTAAACGGACTCTGTAAAACAAACTACATATCATGTCTGAGTGATTGAGATATTAGGTTAATGTCTTTGTGGTTGCAGGTTCCTAAGTGATGTGGGTGAAAATACCACCTCCAGTTTTGATGTAATTTCTAACCCATGTTGTTAAGAATTAAGTTAGCCGTTCAGTATAAAAACAGATCTGTGGTGCTCTATTTTATCTTATTGCACTTATGCCTAATACAAAGTTTTTTTTGTCGAGAATATTAGTGTATTATTATATACAATAGAATTTTAATTTATTAATATTCAATGCAGATATAGATACCTACATACAATTTATCTATCAATCATTGCAAGAGCTTAAGCAGACTATTTTTCCAATAACTGAGTGGAGAGATTTTTACAGGGTCGGCAACGAGTGAATGACGCCGCTGGTGTTGCAAGCATCCATAGGCTACGGTAACCGCTTCCTGGTACCGTATGCCTGTTTGCCACCTTTGTGCCATAAAAAAACTATACAACAAGGTTCTTTCTTTTAATAGTTTTAATTAAATAACAGCTTGTGCAAATAACAGTTGGGAACGCACCGACTCACGATCATGAGGGTGCCGGTTCAAATCCCTGGCCCGTACCTCTGAGTTTATAAAAACTTACGTACGGATTCACACCACTGGCTTTCGGTGAAGGAAAACATCGTGAGGAAACCTGCATGCCCGAGATGTCACAATTAAAGGCATGTGAAGTCCGCCAATCCGCACTGGGCCCGCGTGGTGGTCTATGGCCTAAACCCCCTCGATGTTAGGGGAGGCTCGAGCTCCTCGGTGGAGACGTATATGAGCTGTTGATGATGATGATGAACAGCTTGTGTAATAGAGCTCTGTGATTCCATCTACAATAAAACATATTAGCGACACGGAGTGGGTGCTTTAAAACTAATTATGTAAGCTCTAAGAGTAGCCGCAAAAAATCAATTTCGTTATTAGCTTCTTTCAATCAACCAATAGGTACGCAAACATGTAATCTTAATTAAACCTTTCAGCAATCATTTTTACAGCCTTGATATGCATTCATCTGCGGAAACTATGATTTGCGTCGACAAACATCTTGATTACCAACAGGTAATTTTCATGTTTCTATAGTTGGCTAATAAATTTATGTAGGTACTTACCTAATAATTTTGCCATTCAATAAATCGCCGAGGTTTGTGGTTAAACAAATCACAAGAATATAAATTATTTACCTGTTTTTGATATCATTATACTTTTCCGCGAATACTTCCATACGATTTTCCTTAAACGTATATTATGATAAATATTATTTGTATATATACAAAATCAGTTTATCTGAGTACACATACATCAATATGTCGTCATTTTTGTAAATTTGTAAAGCCTCTTTTCAGTTAGGATTAGACATAAACGCGTAACAAGAAGGACAACAGCATAGATTACAACTTTATTTTTACTTCAACCTAAATAAACACGTGATAGTGAGCTACTTGTTTTATTTAATCTTAATCGCGATTGTATGAACAAAGCGCTTAATAATCAATAAGTGATAATCTTTAATAGGTAGCCAACAATTTAATTACGTATATTATTTCATTAAAATCAGTTTGATACGTAATTTCTGTAATTACAATAGTAAGTGATAGTACTTATGTAATTTGTGTTCTTCCATCTTGGCATCATAAACACTCGAGTTCAAGTGTAAAGTGGTAGGTTACTGTGGTAATTATATGGCTTTGTAACCTTGAAACATGAATACGAGTAGCATAATTTAATGTGGCTCCTATAACGTGATATGCATTGCAATAGGTTTGTTTTGTCCGCAAGTGTGTCAGGTGATAAGTGTAATAAGGTGCCTGGCTTCTGGCAAGTCATAGAATAAATACAGACGCACTATAGTGCCCGCGTGCGATGCATGTCAAAATGCTGTTTAAAATTTGGATATTTTTGGGTCAGTCAGTTTTATAAAAACAAAATTAAGCAGTATTTTGTCATATTTTTTTAAAAGAAAGAGATTCACATAGTTTTAATAAAACCAACTTATTAATATAAGTACCTAAGCATTTTATCCAAAACAGGTATAGGTACCTAAAATTGAAAGAAAAAAATAAATATTATTAACAGAACTTTTTGCAACTGACAATTTAATAAAAAAAATAACCTTCTCGATTCTACTTTTACTTGTGCAATATATTAAAAGCATTTATTCTTCATTCATTCCTCAAGAAATCGTGACTGCACATGTTATCTGGATATTATCCACACAGTTCTGTTACTCGCATTTATTACGTGACTTCACATCTTGTGCTCTAAAGAATTAGTGGAACTGTTCAAACAATAAGCCTTTGGTACATGGCTATTCTTTTGTCAACCAGAAACGTTTCCTACACAATATATCACACTATTTAAACAATTACATCATTGTTAAAACCGTGCGGTTATTTGTTCAAATATTAATTTTAAAATAATTAAATTGATCAATTACAGATAATAAATCAGCAACTGCCTAGTTATTGTATGTCTACAAATGAATATGAACGTATTGTATCCATAGAATTACGATATAGGTACTATACCTACTATTATGGGTACCTATATTTTTGTCAATTTCGTATTTTAACGAATAATATTTTCTTGCCACGCCGAAATTTATGTAGGTATGTATTAAAAAGTTAGGATTAGAGCAGCTATTTCTTGACGTAATTTTATTTTTTATTAATTACATCGACAATTAGAGAGTAAAAAAACCTAGTAAATATTTTACGATGATATGACTATTTGTTAATGTATCGATATATACGATATAACATACACTGTTAAATAATCTGAGAAAATCAACAAACCGGTCAAACAATACCCTACACGTTATGTATGAGAAGATATTGTGAGTACATACTTACACCTAAAACAAACTCGTCTTTGTCTCTGTCACCGTTGCTAATGGATTATGAAACTTTACCCGACTAGAGTCAAGGCGTCAATCTCCATTATAGGTTAGTTTTATTAGCATGCACAAATATGGATGTGTCACTTGTTTTATATCAACTTGTGGCCGTCAAATATTTAACGTTCTGCCAGATTTTGCGCAACCAACTTCTCACAATTAATAACATTTTAACAAGACATGTGCTATTACAAAATTACTTTTACGTGACGTGAATAGGTGACACATTGATAAATATATTTATATCTCATTCTCGCATTCAAAAATACGTGAGACAAAGAAAGAGATAGGTTATATTACGGCGCTGTATGAAGTATGGCCCGAAGCCAAACTCTTTATCGCCGTGTTCTTGACCTAGAGTTTATAAACAGAGAAATTTGTTGGATTGCCGGAATACATAGGGACCTTTTGTAAACACGGCCTATTGGCCGCTAGCCAAAATATCTATTTTTGAAAGGCTAAATAACAGTTGCTATTTACTATAACAATTCCCATACTTTTAAATAAAACATTTATTTATCATCACAATTGCCAATATTAAAATAAATAAAACCAAATCATCTAGAATGTCGTCACACACAAATCCTTGAAACATTTTGACTTTAAACTTAGAAATAATAATAATAATAATAACTTTATTGTTCAAAAAAGCAAAATTTACAATGGAAACGAAGCCCTGCATCCTGTGCTAGCTATACAATAGCTGTGTTACAGGGTACAGTGTCTTCCCCCTTAAATATATGTGTAATGTTTATCCATAACTAACAGTGGTGTCAATGGCATTGTTGACTACAAGCTTCCTTCTCGTTAACATTTACACGGTAAATATTTGACTATAGGTACAGTATTATTCTTTTATTTAAGATATGATATATATACTACCTGTTATACAATATACAAAAGCCCTGAAGACTACAAATACCAACTAACGCGAAACTTGGCAAACAATATTTTGTGTGCGATTTAAAACTGATAAACACTTGCCTATGTTTTCCAAAACATATTCTAACTTCGTGCCACATTTCACCCTAATCCCTCCAGAGGTTCTAATGTGATTAGGTAACAAACATCTATCCAAACATTCGCATTTTAAAAATGTACAAAAATAGGCAAACTTATTCCTGATATATGTATTTGAAAAATGACATTACTATCTAGCGATGTAGTTCGTGTTGGTTCAGTTCATGCGATACGAAGCCACCATCTGACGTCATAACAGTTCTTCAATTTACAGATCATATCTCTTCGGTATCGATACTTGGCTGACCGACGACTGACAGAAAATTATGATAAGCCTCGATGTCTCATTTCTACAATAGCTTCCAATTATTCTATCTATTTTTATACCGATTTTATTTTCATATTATAGTAAACAAAAAAATAAATTTGTATTGTTCCCAACGTCCCCTTTCCGCGAATTTCACACTTCAGTATCCATATAGATCTAAATTTGTCATCGTAATAGCTTTCCGAGGCATAATAATGAATGAATATCTCAATGAATTAGTCGAACGACAGGCATGAATGTTCAACAAGATTGTTGACGACAAAGTATATTATACTCATGTCAGTAAATAATATTTCATGTATAAATATATGGTAAACAAAGAATGTGGAAAATCCTTCACTAAATCCTACTAATATTATAGTCATAATATATATTTGTCAGTCAAAAGTTTAATAAAATTTGCACACCAATAGCGTAATATCAAAAGAAACTTTTTCTCTGGAAAATTGTAACACGGGCAAAACTACGACCCAAAACTAGTAGATATCTATATTATAGATTTTTTATAAATAAATTTGATAACATAGACTTAGTTTTTAGCTACAAATATTCCTTATCCCAATAATTTGGAACATACCTTAATAAAATATAGGTAACTAATGACAAACAATCCACTTGGGTTGGCGCGCAAGGCTACAGGTGTCGTCGCCCTGTTGCGATAATACCATCTGACGTTAGCAAACACTCAGAAATTATATTATTTACTAATATGTACCTACGTATGTCTCATACAATATCCTCACCTACCCGTGGTTCTGTGTCATACATATAAGATATATACATATAAACTATTTCTACATATGTATTCAGTTACTAATTTTGTAGATGGGTATCGATTCACGAAGACTTCTCAGAAACGTTGATCGCAAACGCAATTCGGATACGCTTGCAGGGCTGTAGCTAGAGTCTGATTTGAGGTAGGCAGTGGTAGGGCAGCTTTGGTTACTGGTAGGGCGAAAGTAAATAATGATGTTGTTGTTTTTCTAGAGGGAGTCACAATTTGATCGTAGTTTTTGGTTTTTTAAGTTAGGGCATTGTGATTGGCAATGCCCCCCCCTAGCTACAGCCGTGTACGCTTGCTTCTGGCAAGAAGTAAAATGCAATACGTAAAATAAAGTTATTTTTAAACTAAGATAAAATCAAAACTGTCGTAACTATTATATTACGTACTCAAAGTTTTATCAACATTGTATTAGACGCACGTTTAAATCGGATGCGGTATCAAACAGTTAGCATTTTATTTCATCCGAGACTGTATCCAGTTACATAAACATAAATCACGAGAAAAACTGCAGTTGGAATTACTTATTTTACACCAATCATAAAAATGCAATATTTTATGGGTAACTGTGAAATCTGAGTTTACACGGTAGATGGGAGTGAAATAATGCACTAGCATAATTTCGATTAGTTCCGATAAAACAACTGTCGCTAGTGTAAAATATAATATTTAATATAAGTACGTACACTCATACATAACAAAATAAAGATATAATATCAAACTAATTACGTAAAATTCTACTAATATTATAAATGCGAATGTTTTTGACTATGGCTGTACTGTATGTTTGTAACTCTTTCACCCAAAAACTAGAGCCGATTTGAATGAAATATGGATCACAGATAGTTTATAACCTGGATGAATGTATAGCCTACTTTTTACTCTGAAAAAATACTTTTTATAAAATTCGAAGATCCCGTGGGGAGCTACTGGAATAGACATAAAAGTAAAGATGCCTTCAGAAGTACTTATGAAACGTTAAACTCTAGGTATTTTCTTCTGGGCCTGCTTGAAATTATATTAACCAAACATAAATGTTTTTTTCATACAAATGGGCCTTTACGAATAATATTGTCGTTTCCGACGCTCAGGTCGGATCAAACTATCAAAAAACCAAGCAATTACTCCTTCCAAAACCAGTTTTTAACAATTAATAATAAGTTTGCAATCGTGTTAGTCCTGCTAGACCGAACGCCATACCCAAGCATCGTCATCTTTAGTATAAGAAAACAATAAAAATATTACCGTATAAGATAATGATAAATCTGTAATTAACAGAAAGCTTCAATTTTATACCACAGACAGTAAGTGTAGGAGTATATTGATTTGGTTCACAATATAACTATAACAATTCACCTTTCACTTCAAATCACTTTCATTTCACTTAACAGATAGATTTGGGTCAAATCAATTAATTGTTCAACGATCACATGAGACAATATATATAATATATAAGATACGGATAGGATATATGTTGAGAAATTGGTATAATATCTATATGGAGAGTAAGTTTCGGGAGTCTATTTAAGGTTGTTATATTTTATTTTGTTTAGTTTACTTTACAGTTCCAGTATCCTTGATAAACATATGATGTTTGAAACTATGTAGCATAGTATGTGTAAGTGTTTTCATATAAAAAATTCTAGAACCTAGTACCTACCTACATGAGACTAAATTTATATGTTTCCGTTATCAGTATAAATTATCAAAATTAACCAAATCGGTCCAGCCGTTCTCAAGTGATGCGGTTACCAATTCGATTCTTAACCGCGCAATCTAAAGTAGGTATCGAGTGTTAAATCACTTAGCAATTTTACTGTAACGGTTGCGTTGATGTCTTTTGTAAGCAGAATCAATCATATTTAAATGCTTATTTTAGCTATATTTTAATGTAGGGTTAGAATAATATAAAATATATTCATTTTTAATATAGCAATAGGTACTAAAGTTAAAGAAATAGTTGTCATTGATTTATGAAATGACAATCAGAGGCTATAATTTCATTCATATGCAACAGCGGCCAAGGTTAACATATTAAAAGCTAATAAATACATACGACACATCGTGAATACTTGTTTCGCATTCCATTGTAACTATTTAATAAAACACCATTCAATTTTAAAGAAAAAATTATCTAGGATAAGAACAAATATCAAAATATAATAAATATTAGAAAATTAACATACTTTTATGTACTTTTTGCAAGGTGGAAAGTGTGTTAGCAATATAGAAAATATACATAATGTTTTCGTATTCGTAAATATATTTGTTTTAAGATCATTTTAATCTACACTAATATTATAACGAGGTACGTTTGTGGGTTTGTGACGTTGTGAGTCTGTGACGTTGTAAGGGGTAATCTCTGGATCTACTGAACCGATTTTCAAAATTATTTAACCAATAGAAAGATACGTTATTGTGGAGTGTCATAGGTTATATTTTATCCCCGTATTCCGCCTAGAACGGGATCTACGCGAGTGGAACCACGCGGAGGCAGCTAGTTATATTATAATACTAGTTGACCCGCGCAGCTTCGTTAGCGTCACTTGCCCGTTTTTGCAACAGTTTTGATTGATGCTCCGCTCCTATTCGTCATAGCGTAATGATTTATACATAAAAACCTTCCTTAAGAATCACTCTATCTATTAAAAAAACCGCATCAAAATCCGTTGCGTAGTTTTAAAGATCTAAGCATACATAGGGACAGACAGACGGCGGATAGCGACTCGTTTTATACTATGTAGTGATTTGACTTGCTCGTCACTCTTGCGCATCATCGGAAGCGGAACAACACGGAGCACGCGAACATTACAACTGCGCCTATTAATTATTTCATAACCAATACAGTTGTTGAGTAAACTAATAATTCATGGAGCTATCCCATAATTATATATATTGCTTTTTTACTTTGAAGGTTTAATAATCTACAACAATGATGTGTATTTTCTCAGGTTATTGATCATTGATTATTTTATTATGGCAATGAGATAAAAAACTGGAAACTGCGGACAAGAGCCGGTTGAAGCAATAAGTTTACCATAATGAACAATTTTATATTCAAGCGTGGCTTATTATATAAATACGTAACTAATGAATTATTTAGTAAACTACTACTAGTTAGTTATCAAAACCTACTTTGTAATATCATTCGTTTACAATTAAAGATATAATTGAACAATATTTAATACAAAAAAAAACTAAACTTTTTTCCTAAACACTTCTCTATCATCAATCTAAATTATATCGTAAAGAAAATCATCTACTATATAAGTATCGAATGACAGAACAAACTGAACACAAGCGACCACATATCGCATTCTATTCTGACACCAATGTCGTAATACTATCACTACCACAGTTTACGTAGAAAGTTGTATATTTTCATAACGCACTCACTCGTGTAATTGACTACTTTCCAGAACAATGAATGATAGGACGATGAGACCTGTGAGTACATAGATAATTTCTGTACTTTTAATAGAGGGTAAGATTGTGGTAACTCGACGCTGATTGCTGATTGGCTCCGTAGTTAGGTACTTCAACTATCGCGCCACAGGTCGCGGGTCCGATAAACATACTGAATAGGCTTAATAGCAAGTGTTAGTCGTCTGCAAACTTTGTTTCCAATAATTTGGGGTCAGAACATAATTTAATTAAATACATACGCATATGGGTCTTTGTTAAAGGTGCATAAATTATGCATATTACTTCTTTCGATTGAACAACAACTTTACCGTATTGTATAAGTAAGCCGCATATTTTACCAAATTATTTATTCCAATTACAATTAAATACCAATTAAAATATTTTTTAAAGGTAAACAGAAAAATTTAAACTAGGGCAATCAAATATCATGAACTATACCTACCAATAAAAAAATTTCACATACAGCCTTGTTCGTCAACATCAGTGTCATAAATTGAAAGTAAGCAGCGCACCGTTAGGGTCATGCCGTGAGAGTCATCGGTTTATTGTTGCACGACACTGTTGTTATCGACCTGATTTGTAAGTGTGACAACCATAACTTATATGCAAGTATGATCTGTAACAGCCTACTTATTTATTGATATTGGTACCGTAATTTAAAAACGCCTCTTTGTAGGATCAAGGGAAGGAAAATGTAACTTACCTTGAATAGAGTAAGTGATTTTATTTAATTCGTTCTTGACTTTAGTACACCCATGCTTAACAAAAGATCATAAATCATCTTAATTTTTATGTAAAAGCACAACTGGTTTAATTTCTTGAGCAATTCTTAGGAATAATTCATGCCTTTGAATTATTTAAATCACTGCAATGAAACTTAAAATGATAGGCGATTATTGAACAAGAAAATTAAGTTCAATGGACTGTTTACATAAATAAATATCTGCATTACTCTATTAGTATTGGCTTACCCAAGACAGAAGTGAAGGGCCGCGCCCAAGTTCCTGTAACAAGTAAAGTGTAATTTTAGCGTTATGATATTTTAGATGATATTATTTTAAGAACCTATACGGTTACGGTTGCGGTAGTCTGGCTCCATTTGAGATATACTATTTTGTATAAGTATAGCACAGTTCGGAAATAATTTTGCATTCACGCTTTCATTAATGTTATGGTTGTCGATATTAACATAACGGACAGAATCGACCAAAGACTTTTGTACTTTTCTTGTACCTGACATACACGCATAGTACCATTGTAGTTACAATTGTAGTATTGTATTTGATATTGGTTATCATTTATGGGTTTTTTTACATTCTCCGTCTAAGCTTTCAGCTTTATGTATAACGCACTATTTGCATTTATATTGATATATAAAAAAATAACTGTATTTATCTACCTATTAAATACACTCCACTGTATAGGAAATCTACAGATTTTTATGCTGCATAAATTAACATTCCTTAGGCAAATTGCAATGCATACTTGTTTTGGATGTGTGATATTGTAACGGTATTGTAACGATATCTGAGACTTGGAAATTTTGTGTAAATATCGATTTTAGAGGGATTGATGTCGTTGTATTACTGATTTATTATTTACTTCGGATTTAGCCATATACCCACTACATATGTAAAACTATATTGGTATAACTGCAAATATCGCTTAAAATATCCAATCGATCCAATTACGACGTAAAATATCAGTATAAATTCAACAATAAATATTAATAACCAGCACTAAAATGTCAATAAGGGTGTTGCGATCGCCCATTAAGCAGGGAGAGGCCGGCAGTAACAGTCGGTCATTAGAGGCGAAAACATTCCAAAATCAAACACGAACTTCGTCCACTGACAGTGCTGGAAACTTCCACCTAATTGCTCGAGAACCTTTGAGCTACTTAAATACGCCAGAGAAATTAAATACGCAACAAAATTGTACATAGAAACGTAGTATATTTATCTTTCTCAGAATAGGTAATGAGACGATCTTCTACAAATTATTTAGGTACGTTAATTGGCCGAACTATAATTTAATTAATCGTTTTTGATGTTCCATCATAAGGCTATAAATTAAACCCCCTGCTTAATTTACCAGACGAAGGAACTTTTTTACGCATTTATGATCCATTGATTTTGGTTCTGATGATGAATTTCGCAAAATACTAAAAATATGTCCTAAATTTACAACTTTTCATAAATCAAAAATTACATAACATAAGACTTTACATAGTTTAGTTTGACATTCTTGTAAGTTTTATATTTACATGTAGCATCAATTATCTCAAAATCAATTCACGTTAATTAATCAATTATTTTCTTTGGCCCAATGAAAATATTTAACAGACATTGACCCCAATGCATGCTTACAATGAAAAGGCAGCAAATGAGATTGAATACCATTCATATTTTGTAGTAATAAAAGTAATGACCTTATGGAGGTCGCAGTAAACAAATGACAGCCCGGTTGGCTTTGTGGTTAGTGACCCTGACTCTCAAGCCGCGGGTCGTGGGTTCGATTCCCACCCAGGACAAACATTTGTATGCATGAATATGTCTGTTTGTCCTGTGTCTGGATGTATATATCTATATAAGTATGTATTTAAAAGTAGTATATGTAGTATATCAGCTATCTGGTTACCATAACACAAGCTCACTTTGATGCTTAATTTGGAATCAGATTGGCCGTGTGTGAAAAATGTCCCAGGATATTTATTATTATTATTATAGTAAATTACTTCCTTTTATGAACTAGACCATGCATTTATAATTAAGTGAATAAGTAAAAAAAGTTACATATCATGTATAAACATACCTAATGCTGAAAATATTTTATAATTTAAGATTATAAAGAACAATTTAGGTCAATAATATTAAATAGGTTACATTACATACATTATACATTTCATTAAAATTTATTTATACAGGAGTTTATATCAATGACTATTGTTTGAAAATGGTAAATCAACATCCTCTGAAATATATTTACTCAGTATTTATAATTTAGGTTTACAAAAAATATAGCTCGTCATTATAAATACTTCAACGAAACGGTTACATTTGTATAATTTATATAAACATACCAAATGCTGAAAATATTTTATAATTTAAGATGCACTGTATATACTTTCCAAAAAGCATGACACGTCTACCACATACTTACAATTATTTTCACTGATGAACTCTTATATATATTTATCATCTTAAAGGGATTGGCGATCATTGTAAGTAAAGTAGAGCAAAATAAACACAGGAGTTTTATCAAAATACTATCGAAGACTGCGGCGCCGGCACCGTTTCCCTATTAGGTCTTAAATTATACGCAACATGTCTGATTATGGTTGTAGTTCCGATAACAATAACAGTATATACCGGTTTATCGATTTGCTCACAGACAAGGTCAGAGACGGGTTTTTAGCATCGTCATTTTGTATGACATAATTAATATTACATTTACAACTTATTATTATTATTAACGGTATCACGTTTATTTAGTTACATTGACAAGTTTGCAGACTATGGTCTACGGATATTGATAAACTATGCCGCTAATACGTTGATTGCCAATATGTAGCTATATTTAGCAATATCACTTTACATAGTAAGGACGATGTGGCGAAAGAAAATTTACTGACACCTAAGGATCGTTCCTATTGCAAGATTAAAATCGATGGCAAACTCAATAGGTACTCATTTTATTGCATTGCAGTTAGCATAAGGCAATATTATGAAAGAAAAAATCGTTAATTTGATGCCATTAAGATACGATTGCGTCTAATTCTGCAAAGAAAATTTACCTACTCACAAAACTATTTTTATTGTCCTAATTAGGTAGGCAATAATATTATTTGAAATTACGACGTGTTCTTTAATTGGGACCGTAATAATTTTTCAAAGTATTTACCTACACTTTTTACATGTTCCAATATATTTTGACAAGTATTTCCCCAAACTTATTAAATACTGTTTATACACATCAACTTTGGGTATAAAATTTTGATTGTACGTACAGAGGTGTAATATTATTAATAAAATGTGTAAAGGACTACATGCAATAATACCTACCATAGCGACCATACCGACTCGCATTTTACATCTCGAAAGATCGCACGAAAAGATTTTATCTGACCTTTCATTTGAACGTTAAAAGTACTTTTAAGCAACCCACTTACATAAATATGTGACATTATTGAACTTTCAAAACAAACATGACTACATTACCTGTATAGTAAAATCAAACAATACTGGAAATATCTCATCACAACACTACACAATATTCACACACGTCACGATATAATTCATACTAAACACAATAAACACAGCAGGTGTAATGAGAAAAAAAAAGGATAGTGTAAAACGATCCGCGAGTGCGGGAGAGTAGAGTGTTTTGAGCAAATCGTGTGAGTAGAGAAAGATCGTGCGCCCACGCATGCGCGCGTCTATAACGAGATGCCGATTGTCGCCGGCCCTGGGGCAAGGTTGCCTGGAATACTGGGTACATCGTGCCACAGTTTCTCTATGCCTTACCGTAAATCGAAAAACGCCGAAATGTCATAATATATTCATTTTAGAAGTTAATATAAAAATATAGTTAACTTCGGTTACATCACTCGTTTTATCATTGCAACTAAGAAATAAACGTGCTGGATATACCAAGTAAATACGTCATTGACAAGACGGATTGAAGCTGCCAAAAATAACCTAACGAAAGCGTGTAGTTATCATAGATAAAAACAACTTTTTTAACATACTAAAATATATACTAGCTGCGATATATACGTAATAACGATCGACGTAAACATGACTGGCGCTACTGTATGAATGGTTTACCTTGAGCCCTCCAGGTTTATTTTTATATGTGACAATCAAGATTATGAATGAATTCAATTCATAATCATGAAAAAGTAACCTAACAAAATAATATTTGTAGACTTTGTAATTTAATAAATTGACAAGATACCTGTTACTTTAGAAATGCTTCGGGTATGTTGTTTTAGAATGCGAGTGACATTTTGTCACCATTTTGGCAACACGTGCAATTGTTTCTGTCAGCTAACCGCAGTTGGTTTCAACAAGTACTTATAATAATAAATCGATTTATTAAAGCTGCTAAAATACAGATAACCATTCAAGAGAAGCGAAGACTATAGACAATAAATATTTGGAAAAAACCAAATGGAACCAAATTTGAAAGACAGTTTTTGGCTGAGCCTTTTTTTAAACATTCTCAAGATAAAAACACGACATTTACAGCTTGGATAAAATGTATACCGGATTTAGGTTAACCACAACCAACAAATTATCATAAATGCCGTATTTGATCGTATCACGTGTCATTGTAAAGGATGTTGGTCATGATTATTATCAAGGCTGCACCACAACTGTACTGAATCTTACTTCACATGAATGGCATTTAGCCGATTTTCTTAACTAACGCCTATGCAGACAGTTTAACTGACAATAAGTAGTCTTGGTATAATGTGAAGGAGTGGCAATGTATGGACGATTTAGTTATGTACCTACGTCTATTTCTGCCAGAATGTATGTAGTCCCAAGAATGTAGTGGTAAGTATTTGGTTAATGTCTCTTTGCATGAAAGGTTGGCGGAATTGTACCATGCTACGGTTCATTAACGATGCTTACCATTACCAAAAACTCAAACTCTTTTTATGCTCTTTGTAGGATTCAAACCCACGACCTTGTTACGGTAGTCACTTTTTTATTTCATTGTGTCTTTTCATTTATTTTTATTTAAATGAATCACAATATCTATATTCTTAATAAAGTCTCTAGGAATCAAAAGTTGGGTATTTCGTTAGTATTGTAAATTTTATTTTTAACTTGTTAACTGAGCTACTATCGCGCAGTTTCACGTGCATGTTAAATGGTAAATAAATTTCTCTAACATCGATAAGAAAATGGTAAAATCAAAATAAACTTTATAACTGACCACAAAAGTGTAACTCATAACTAAAATTATAAGAATTTTATAGTCAACCCACCATTGAATTTCGCAACTGAGAAGCATAAAGTTGAATCGTAAACAAACTATTTCTGATTGGGTTACACAATGTTTACTTACTGGCTACCTACGTATAGTATAAAACACGAAACAAAATATGTAAATAAGTCTGCCGAGAAAGACTTAACTAACTTTATCCAATTTCTTTCTGGCACGGAGTTATTAATATATTAATTTATTTCTCTTACATTCACTAACCAAACAATATTATAAATAATACATTATTTTTACTCAATCACAAAGCACGTAGTTAACGAACAATTGAAAAGCGTTACATAATTCAATTTTAAATAATACACTATTACCGGGTCAGACAGTCAAGAATCGCCTAATGCCGAAGTCAAGCCAAAACAGTGTTTCGTTACCTTTTCATTTTGGGTATAGTGACAGCAAGCAGATGGGTCTGAAGTCTGATGTAACAGTTTACTTGCATTATTGGGACGAGTCGCGAAAGTTGTCCGGCCGGTTAGCATTGGCGCGATCCGCAAAGCGCTACTATATGGTTGCCACATACCTACTTATATTTTTATTGTCATAACTGCTATTGAAATATTAAAATTTTATTGATAATGTCAAATACCAACCGAAGCAACAATAATTATATCAGTAAAACCAACAATTTCTGCTGACAATAAATGTAATAAAAAACAAATAACTCATATACTTCGTTATTTAAAAGGAAATCAAACTATATATATTAATAAGGTAAACAAAGTACACAATATAATTTTATGATATCACTTAATATATACATACAAGCAACTAGTAGCCTCACAAAATAAATTATACAGCATAAAATATTTTAACGTCTAATGCCAAACACATAAAGTGAAAAGTCACAGCTCGAATAAAAGCTTAGCTATTATTTATCGAGCCCAATTATCAATTATAATACAAATGACAATATCTATTTCTGATGTTGGCAGCCCTATTGCCGACGCCGCGACGCACCTGAGAGATGAAGTTGATTGGCCACTGTGTCATCGGAGCAAGGCGAACCGACCGCAGATAATTCTTTAATTGCCGTTACGTTTGCGCAGAAATTTGCTTTTCATTGGGTTACCACTCTTACTTTAAACCACTTCAGATTATATATCACATCTAGTCGGAAAGCGGCATGCTAGACAAAAAAATATTAATCTATGTTGAAAAGAGGATGGTGTAAGTCGCCATGTATTTAAGCGAAATCAATGGTTTATTTAAACTACGTTCACGTTATTGATTTCCAGGCTTATATAAGTGCAATTTTACCGGTTCAGAGAATAATTCTTCAACAATAAAATATAATTTTAATTATAAGATGCAGTGAACTGCTCTATCGCTCAACCAATAATTTAGTTCAGATTCTGTTATTTCGTAATTTGCTCAAACTAGATCACGCGTGGGAAAATAATGGTTTGTATATTTACCCAGACCATATATTTAAGTGCTACGTGTATTATAATATTTACATCATGTAATTGATTAAACTTTCATACCTACGTATGTAAATTGAGTGACCTATTAGTATAAAATGTTGCGATTGCATCTATTGTGCAAGACATCATCTATAAAATCTTTACATAAATTTTAAATGCAGATTTGTGTGTTCCCTGAAAGGTGATGTCAATTCAGTTTTTATTTATATCTATACTAATATTATAAAGAGGAAAGATTTGTTTGTTTGTTTGTTTGTTTGTAATGAATAGGCTCCGAAACTACTGGACCGATTTCAAAAATTCTTTCACCTTTGGAAAGCTACATTATCCCCGAGTAACATAGGCTATATTTTATCCCTGTATTCCCACGGGAACGGGAACTACGCGGGTAAAACCGCGGGGAGGCAGCTAGTCGTTATTATAAAAGCATAATTCTAAAAATATTAATTTATCTTTATTTGGATTTTTTTCATTTATCATTAAAGTAGGTAACTAATCGTTACAAATAGTAACAATATTATATATAGGTAGGTATGTATTTTTACGTAAAGATCTGGCCTAGCTAGTGTAAAGTTACAAAAGAAGTTAGTAAAACGATTTTAACTACATAGAATTACTAAACAACAAATGAAAGTGACCCTCAATCTCAAAGTACAAGGGACACTCAAGACTGTTTGTCAAGATCTTGTAACCGTAGGCAGTAATATTACAGATACTTATTGTTACTCAATCTAACAGAAAATGCAATAGTTGTTCACGAACCAAAGCCCGTGCCAATTGAAGCAATTCATTACATAGATTATAATTACAATTTAATGGTCATAATTATGACAAATTAGATTAATATGCAAGATATTGTTAGAGCCTTATTTTTTGTTGCTCAACAATTTTCAAGGAAATCCTTCCTTACATTTAGATTCTCTAGTTTAAAACCCTCTACGCTACCCTGTAATAAAATTAAATCGATGAATCCCTTTATGATTTAATGCCCTAATTTATTTAATAGCAAGTATATAAGTCAACCATTTCGTAATCAATGTAAAATGTCCGCTATTACGGAGCTCGGCGCAGATTGACCTTTACCCGGCCTGACACTCGATGCGCAGATAAATGTCATAAGGTTGTAGAGCGAGATTCTATGTAGAGTAAACATGTTTCCGCGCGTGTGATTCATATAGTGAGCACATAAAGTACAAAGCGTACTGATACAAAGAATATAGACCCTAAAATTGGTATCCTCTGTACAGTAACATCTAGCCTTGCTTCTACTACGGCATTTAAGTGAGGTAACAGCTAATAGCTGCTTAGGATCCGACCGTGAAGGTTTTTTAAACTTGTGCAGGTAATAAAATGAGTCATTAACTGGTGCATTGTAAACTTTATGTAGGTATATGAAGTCTTTGTACGCTCAGAATTAAAACTCCAAAATAAGATAGAGAACACCAGTAGATATCTTGGCTCCCTGTGTTTCGGGCGATATTTGGATCCAATAGAAAACACGACCAAATTTTTTTATTGTATTTGTGACACATGTGAAATTGCTTTAAAAAGAAAAATTGAATTCGCAAACGCAGACTGAGGTATCAAGTCCATTCACAAAGTCTCTTTGCGTGAGTCATTATCACAGCAAGAACATCAATCATTGCGATCAAATAGATGTGACCCAATAAAAATAGAACAGCCAACTTGCAGTCGAGTTAAAATCTCATTAAGCACGTCACGTAGGTACGTGGTGTGGTTACATTTGTAATGGCAGATGTAAACGTCTTTTTATTTAGTTCCGGTTGACCGTGAACTAACAAAACAACTCATTCCAGTACTAGTCTATTCCGTGATTCTGCTAACATGTTTGTTATTTATAGAAAACAGTAATGTAGACTGCATCTTTACGGGTACAAAACATATTTACAAAGAATGTTTCTTGATTGTTATTTTATGCATACTTTTTGATACGATTTTAAGTTACGTATAAATCTTTATTATGCACAAAACACATTACTATAAGTTTACCTTGACTTCTAAAATAGTGTGTAGATTTTCTATGAATGATATTGTAAAAATACTTAGTATTCAGTAACATTCGATTTTGACTGATTGATTGGTAAAATAAAGGATATTATTTCAACGCGATAATTATAGTAGAAGTAGTACTTACTAATTTTATTCTGATATTTAAAATAAAGTTGTACAATAAAGTGTTACAAGATAATGCGTCGCTGATGTGCATTTACCTACATCCGAATGGAAGCTAGTGTAACATAGATTAATCTACTGACCCATTGAGTTGGCCTTTTAGATTCACTACTATGTGTGTTATGTTTATCACCTTATATTATTATAATTTAAAGCCTGGATTGTCCTACTGCAGGGCAAAGGCCTCCCGCTTTCCACTCTTCTCTGTTATTTGCCGAGGTGAGCCAGTCATTAAGATAGGTGGCGAGTTCGTCTTTCCATCTGCGACGCGGTGTGCCGCAACTCCATTTTGTAACATATAATTATTTTTACTAAATGTGAATGTCAATTCCTAGTTTAGAAAAAAGCATAAATAAGAAAGCAGTAACTATCAGGTATATGGCAAAAGGCCTAAATTATAAAGTTCTTGACATCATTCTCTGAACAAACATTTGTATGCCAAACTGTGTCTGTTTGTTCGGTGTCTGAGTATTTATATCTATATGAGTGATAAAAAAGTAGATATATTAGTCAACTGGAGGTAGGTTGGAATCAAATTGGAGTAGGTACGATTGTAAAAAAAACCCAGTAGGTATTCAGCTCCTAAGACTACATCGAATGATCATTCAACAGGTGGCAAGCAAACTTATTTTTCGATAAGATTCGCAACCAAAACCGAGCTTCTGTACCTCCATAACGGTAAAGCTTAGGAGTGCGAAAAAAACACCTGTAGGTATCAGAATGGAAATATTTGAATTTATAAGCATTTAATAAACTGTTTATAAGGAAAGTCTTAAGAAAGAGGATCAATGAACTCGAGTTACGGTAAGATAGTGTATGATCTAAATGAAAGGATATCATTTCAAAGTTAATTAAGTAAATGCATAAATACTTGAATTTCCAGTACCTACCTAAGTAACATGAATATAATAAAGTCAAGTGTTGTACTTATCGTTATCTTTCTTTATACTTATTTTTGCTTTCCTTTTGCACTTTAACTTAAAGTGGCATCATGTAGCCTTATTTTTAATCAATTAAGACTAAACCCGACACGTTTTAAGCTTCGGCTTCGGAGTATAGAGATCAGAGAAATCACTTTTGGCTTCATACATCATCAAAAATCTATATCATACAAAAAAGCTAATAAGTGCGAATTGTACTCGCGTACCTACTGAGAGCTCCGTAGAATAATATTTGTGATGTACGATTATGTTAAAGGTTAACGAAACTTCTTAAGATCTCCCACGTTCATAACAGGATGAACCTAAAATCAATTAATATTTACCCGGTGAAATGACTGAGGTATTCCACCAAGCGCCCCCAAACGAAGCGCACCCAGACGAAGCGCACCTAAAGTATTCCACGAAGCGCCCCCGTAGGTGCGCTTCAAATGAAAAATTTAAAATAATTAATTTCCTATTCCACGAAGCGCACCTAAGAATATCACTCGCATAGTGTGGTGACAAGAAATAAAAATGTCGATAGAAAAAAATATATATTATTTAAAAGACTTACTAAAACTTCTAACATCTAACAATTTCATTGTAATAATATGATACAATAATTGTAATTTTCTTTAAGTTTTTAATGTTCATATACATAACCGTCTAACCGGACTAACCGTCAACGTATGCGCGCGGCACTGAATTCCCGAGCCAACCCGAATTTAGCCGAGCATTTCCGGAGCTTGTTTACATGCTTAGTTCTCATTACACTATTGCGACGTCACGGGCTGTTTCAGTCAATTTCAGTTGGACATTGTCTAGAGAAATTAAGATTTTGATTATCAATAATTTATTCAATTGATAAGTTTATATACTACATATATTGCCCATTTTTTCAAGATAATTTAAGAATCTTAAATATTGTGTTTTGTTATTTTAAGCAGTCTGTGATTTTATATAAAACTAGAGGTCATCAACATCAACTAACCTAGATCTCTATAGAAAACTATAATTAAAATGTTTTTGATATTTGTCCAAGTTTTTATTGTAATTATGATACAATCTGTGTTTTTTTATGTAATAGTAGAGTATTTTTATTATTTACTAAATAGGTAGCTAAGCTATAAGAAAACTTCAACAAAGATCTCTAAGGAAAACTATATTTACAATGTTTTGATACTTGTCGTTTCATTGCATAATTATGAAACAATCTGTGATTTTAAATAGTACCTAAGATTACAAAAATGACAAATATTGTGTCACATAATGAAACTGAACGATTATAGAAAATTAAGTTAGTCTTCTAAATAATAAATATTTTTTTCTATCGACATTCTTATTTCTTGTCACCACACTATGCGAGTGATATTCTTAGGTGCGCTTCGTGGAATAGGAAATTAATTATTTTAAATATTTATTTGAAGCGCACCTACGGGGGCGCTTCGTGGAATACTTTAGGTGCGCTTCGTCTGGGTGCGCTTCGTTTGGGGGCGCTTGGTGGAATACCTCAAATGACTTTATTGGCACATACTAATATTGTGGATGAATTTTACGACCATATTTATGACATAGCTCATCGCAAACATACACTTGCGTCTATTTGTGCTTCCCAATTGACGTCAAAACATGCCTAGGGTGACGATAACATCTGAGCTAGCTTTAAGACTGACATGTTTGGGCCGCTGTAGGCAACAGGCCAGAGCAGGACTATCTCATTAGTAGCAGTTAAAAAAATAAACACGAGTGAATTACTATTATCACTTGATGCATATTTACTCCTCCTTATGACCTGTCCACTTACCACGAAATAGACCCTGTGTATATCACCTTATCTAATTGTGAGTATAATGTATATTAAAGATTAGTAGTTAAAACCGATACTATACTACTGTAGTAATTATTTAAAATATTAAGAAATTTCATATAATATGTATAAATTTTACAGCGTAGTTAAAGAGTTTTTAGATAAAAGTATTCGAAAACTTTTATCTAAAAACTCTTTATCAATAAAACACTATTATCTAAAGATTATACATTATATAAATATGTAGTGGACAGCATTGTAATCGTATTAGATACTTAAAATGCTTAACTTTTTCATACGTTTGTTCATAGAAAACAGAATGACGCATATAGGCTCTCATTATGCTGGGAGGCGCGTGCGCAGAGCTAGTCGCTTATACAAATACCAGTTTACACATACTTACTCTAGCTACATTGAATGAAGTGCGCCTAGGGCTTCTCTATTCATTTGCAAATTGATCTATTGACGTAGCCAGCCAATTTCCGCTGTGTTTCTGTTCTAAAGAATAAGTGTTTGTGTAAAGGTCCGTACAGAAAGTCCAAAGTAAACAGATGTTTAATAAAAAACGAGTCATTTACCTACCCGGTCAAATTAAATATGGCAAATCGTAAACTATTGAAGAATGGTAATTGGTGCCGGCACTGCGGGCCGAGCGATATAGGTACTTTACTGATTTGATCGCAACGCCAATTTGCTGTAACTAATAAATAGGTAACAAATGATGTAACTCCCCACTTATTGAATGCGATTTTTCGAGTCACTGCCATCAATTATAATTTAAGTAGGTCCCTACTAACTGATTATAATTATTAATCGTTAATAATACCCTCTGTGGCAAAATTGCTATAAGATTTGTCTAAGCTGACGCGTGTTCAAAATTCACGTGGTGTGAAAATCAACTGTCACTATTTTGAACTTCTGAAGGGAAAATCTTTTGGGGAAGATTTTACACATTTCTACTAAATTTATGTTGTATTTAAATTAAACAGCCTGTTTAATTATTCGTTTATGAATGATTTTATTATCTTGTCAGAGGGGTTATGGATTTAAAATTAGGTGCTAATAATGTGTGCTTAAAAAACAAAATAGCTTAAATATGATATCGGACTTATACTGAAGCAAAATTTGATACTTATAAGTCGTGTATCGTAAAAATGATATAGACGTCGTTTGACCTATGTAAATATGCTTTGACGCTGACAAATCGCCGGTCTATCGAGAGGGCATTTGTCGCGTCTCGATGAATCAATTGTCTCCAAATGACCCCGTGACGGGACTAACAAATAGCTGTGCTGAAGTCATCGCAGTTGATGTGTGACTTCGCGGAACACTCAGCTTGTAAGTATTCATTTTGAGCCGCCTGTTTGCGAATATTCTAATCACAAAGAGCACTTTAGCTCTCTTATTGAGTTGAGTTAACATAATACTTAATACTTATTATGTTAACTCAACTCAATGAAACTGATTGATTTAAGTGTCCGTTTCAATACATTTGTTCTAGTTGCAAGTAGGTACTTTGTACTTAGAGATACGGTCATATGTATTGTTTGTAAGTTTAATATTCTAACGCGTTTCGCTGACCAATGGGTAATAACACTGAAATTATGTACCCTATTGTTACTAATGGAAATTTTACATGTCATTATCTACTGCTCGTTTCAAGGAAACCGCTGTTTACTACGAATTGAACACTGTTATACCTTTATGATTTTATGAAGTGTAAGGTACCTCTCAACCCAATTAAAATAACGCTATATTGCTAGTACCTACCTACCTACCAAAGAATCATCGAAGGAAAAGCCATAATTCAACACTAACCAACAATTCACTTCACTAGATAACGTGGTTAGTTATGCAATACGGACATTTTTGCATTGTTCGCAGACCGCAACTAAATAAGACAAAAAACTGAGCTGATAAAAAGTTTCGCATCTCATTTCACGATCACTATCGTATTTCGACATGGTCGTGAGAAATCTGTCCTAGTACGCACTCAAGTAAAAAATATAATGTTCGTGGCCAAAGCAAACATTGTTAAAAAGGCTCCTTTTACTGCGCAACGGCAGCCCACGTGCTTATCGCGTTCATATACATCGACACTGTAAGTATGAATGTATGTTTGATAATCATTTAAACATGTTCATACAAACTTTCATTGCATAACATAAAAAATATCTGCTAAATAAATATCTCTGCAGCATATAGCCTACACACATACATTCTATAAAACCCAATTTATCAAAAGTTATATATTGAATGACTCAGTCAGTCTAAAATACATCATTATTTATATAGTAAATTTCTTGAATTATATACTATATGTATTTAAAAATAACCATTACGAATCGCTCTCTATGCCAGTCTGTGAGTAAGTCAATACAGATTAAACAAATGAAGACAGAACCACATAGTAACAATCCTCATAAAACCGTGACTAATTAACCTCAATAACTGTGTAAAATTTACTAACGGTTATTAAATACATGTACGGTTTAAGCTATCAATGGTTCTTTAATATCAAAATATCAAAAATACCTTGATATAACAAAGACAAATTATTGAGCCTTACCTACAGCCTACGCAGGTTTAGTCAAACAAGTGATCTGTGCCTTTTCTATGTCTCGAAGCAAACTATAATATGTATTCTATGTTTTTAACTAACATAGTACAAATAAATACGTGCTTTTTCGATAATACTGATAAAATGTTACATACCTTTCTTGGCTACAATCGATGGCTACAATAAATATTTTTTCTGTGGCATTTTTTACAGCCTTCACACAGTATTTGACTTAAACAATATTTTAAATTCTATTATCAAAGTGTAGACTTTGACTAAAATACAAAAGTTCCTTACAATCATGATCATCTTTACGAAACTACAACAACAAAACAATAAAACGATTTCATCAGTGTAAATATTGTGTACATTTCTTAAACACATTTTTATAAGATCAACATAAATTTCACCTCTAGATAGTCAATGAAGTCATTGTACTATACAGGTTACAGCGTGAAAGTAATTATTAATAACACTTAATTGCATGAGAAAATATGTTATCAATAGCCGACTGATAGTTGCCGTGAAAGGCAACTGATGACCGCGTCACAGCTTTCGACCTTGACCGTCAGTACTAGGACCGGCTACCGTATTTATTCAGGCGTATCGTCACTTCAAGTCTTTACAAGTAGCTTTATTCTATTTAACACTTGCTCTAAGCTACGTGACATATCTGAATAAAGTCTATTTAGCATGCATTTTATTTCTAATGGAAAATCCTATGTAATTATCACTGCATTTTTATTTAAACAACTATTTAACCTACGTACCCAAATCACCAATAATTTGTTCGATATATTATGAGGTACCTTATCGTTAACAGCCACTTCACATTATCAAATAACATAACCACATCACACTCAATGTCGCTAACATTTCCGAATGAGCAGTCAGCTCATAACAGTTTACGAAATGATAGAAAGTCTGTGCTAATAATGTCTGCATGTGTGATATCCGTGTGAGTGCGTATGTGATGTGATAGCACTTTACTTACGAACATAACACAAGCGCCAATGATGCCATGATGACCTTAATGATAACTTACTCTAGCAAGGTTTTTGTATGAACATAGCTTTTTGTATAATATGTAAATCATAATGAACTTTATATATAATAATATATATAATATAATAATAAACCTTCTTTATTTCATATCATATTTACATATCGAATGTTATTAGTAATTAGTGACGTTGACTTATATTAATTTTTGTTAGTAAGGTTAGTTTTATGTTTTTTTAACGATATGAATCTCGTCTAGAGTAAAGGTCTCCTCCAACTTCTTCCATAGTTCTCTATCTCTGCTTTTGCTCATCCAGTCTTTCCCTGCGGTTTGTATTAAATCATCAGCCCACCGTTTATGAGGTCTTCCAACTTTTCTTTTGCCAGATGTTGGACCCTTCCATTGTGTTGTTAATTTTGTCCATCTATTATCTGAGTAGCGTGAGATGTGTCCAGCCCATCTCCACTTCAATCTTAACGCTTTTGTTAGCGCATCTGTGGTTTTTGTTTTTTGTCTTATTAAGTCGTTTTTGATTTTGTGTTTCTTTTTTATTTTCAAAATACTTCTCTCCATGGCTCTCTGTGTTGTAGTTAGTTTTTGTTTAACTCTGTTTGTGTAAGTCCATGTTTGGCAACCATACAGTAGACTGGGTAAGAGGCAAGTGTCCATTACGATTTTCTTTAGAGTCATGCTGTATTTTCCCTTTAGAATTTCTTTTAGTGACCAGAACTTTCTCCATGTAATATTTTTCCTTCTTTCTACTTCATCGTCGTTACTAGTCGTTTTAAATGATATTTCTTTTCCTAGATAAACATAGGAGCTTACATATTCTATTTCGTTTCCTTTTAAGTTGATAGGTATGTTGTGTCGGTTAGTCATTATCTTTGTCTTTTCTATGTTCATTTCTAGTCCAACTTGTGCGCTTTCTTGGTCGAGTGAGTAAAGCATGATTTTGAGTTCGTTGGCTGACTCAGCAAATATTACAATATCGTCTGCGAACCTAAGGTGGTTTAAGCGACGTCCATAGATATTAATTCCATAATTGGTCCAGTTCAGGTTTCTGAATATGTTTTCCAGTACAGCAATAAATAATTTTGGTGATAGAGGATCACCTTGTCTTACTCCTCTTTCAATTTTGATTGGGTCACCTCTCCTTTCGAGCTTTACAGTGCTTGTACTGTTTGAATATATGTGTTTTAAGATATTTATGTATTTACCATGAACATTTGATGTTTTCAGTGCATTCCAGATAGAACTGTGACTAATAGTGTCGAAGGCCTTGCTATAGTCAATAAAAGCGATATATAGGGGTTTATTAAACTCGTTATACTTTTCTATCAACTGTTCTATTGTTTGGATATGGTCAGTTGTACTAAATTCTGAGCGAAAGCCGGCCTGTTCCACTGGCTGACAGTTGTCAATGTCTCCAGCAATTCGTTTTAGTAAAATGGATGTAAACAGCTTGTATGTGCTTGCCAGTAAACTGATTGGTCTGTAGTTTCCTATATGTAGTGGGTTCCCTTTTTTGTAAAGTAGAATTATATCAGATGCACACCATTGTCTTGGAACTGTTTCAGTGTCTAGAACCATATTAAATAGGTGCGTCAAATGGTTAAGCAAAACAGGGACGCTCGCTTTTAAGGTTTCGTTTGTTAGCCCGTCTGGCCCAGGACTTTTTTCATTTTTCAGTAGTTTTATGTGTGTCTGGACTTCATGTATTGGCACAACTATATTTTCTCCTGAGCGATCCTCAATATGTTCATGCCTCAGTATGACAATCTGTTCTCTCTTCTTATACAAATCTTTGTAGAATGAGGTGGCGTGGTTTATAACATCTTTTCTAGTCATCGCCTCCTCAACACTGTTTTCCAATTTCTGGATCCATTTTTTATTTAGGGTTAATTCTTTGTAGGCTCTTTTAGTACTTTTGAAGTTATTTAGATTCCTTGATATAACTAGTTCCCTGTGCTTGCAGTAATCAGCTCTAATAGATTTATTGGTTGTTTTAAAAAGATTTTTTAGTTCCTTTTTCATTTCTACATTTTTGTTTTGAATGAACTTCAATGAACTTTACCGCTTGATAATTTAAAGTTCCTCGCAACAACGATATTGGGAAATTATTATAAAATAATATTCGAATTTATTTCACAAAGGAATAGAGAGCGGAAACGGAAACTGCTAAATATGATTTTCCATTTATAATCGGATTCATTTGACGATGGCCTAAAAGTAAAATATAGACCTGAAAAACTCTCGTTGCTATCAATATTATTAAGGAAAAATACATTGAATTAGGTAACTTCTGTTATTAAGCGTGGAGATTAGTTTTAGTATTACAATATAGTTAATGACGCAATGATTATTTTGAAAAAACACGAAAATATTATAACTGTTTTTGAAGCAAAAACATTTGACGATGAGCACCTGTATTGATCAAAAGACTTTTTATAATTTATAAAACAGAATTCGAATGTGATATTTTATTTCATTCATTTCTGCGTTATATCAATTCACAGGCAGAACATATTTTTAGTTCTGTTCCAATTCAAGCAAGTAGTGTAAACAGAGCAAAAGCCAATTCCCACACGTGATAAGCATGTACTCGAAGGTAGGTACGTCTAACTACACAATTCGTTTCAACACTAAACACAGTGATTTATATACTCTTTACATTGCACCTGATAAAGTAGCACTCTAGTGATTAGGCGATTTATAACCTCATTTGGGAACCTAATGTGGATGATTTCTCTAAGTGACAAGCAACAACTCAATTTACGATTCCGCTACAAAGTAGATTTAGTTGCATAAAGAGTAAATTTTTTTATCCGTTTTTAAGATTTTTAACCGATTGTGATTTGACGGCAATGAAATTTAGAGTTTAGTAGAAAAGACACATGTCTGATTAACCCGTTTTCTGATAATAATACATAATTGAAGTTAGAAGATCGCTCATAGTGCAAATTTAGGGTGGACGGAAAGATTAAAGACTATAATAAAAGTTTAGCGATTCTCTCTGTTGGCAAACGATATTTTTAATAGCCTAAGTCGTAATTATGTTAGCAATTGTCAAGCGAACTATTAACTATGTGGTCTGTCTAGCCAGGATTGGTGAACCATGTCCACTAGCCTTTATCATACTGTCAAATAAAGTGAAAAATGTTCATCCATAATATACATACTTTAAAACATGAAAAGTAATTGTAGCTATATTTGTTATTAATTTCTAGAGGTCAACATTGTATTTAACTATAATGACGCCTTTTTTCATAAAATTATTTACTTGCCAATGCCTTATTCATTTTAGAATTCATATCGGAATTATACAGAATTTTAAATGTAACAGCTACTTCAGCTGATGAAATACCGTACACACACACGCAAACATTAATATATAAAAAGACCAAACGCACACATAGAGAAGTTAAGTTTGTGTAATAAAAGGTAAACATATTTAGTGACTGGGTTCACGAAGGCCATCTACTGAATTTGCGGTGTGGTATCTATTTTATTTATTTGTGCGATGTAAAGCGCATTGTGTATTAAAAGCTGGTGCCTATGTGATTGAATAACTATGATCAAAACATTCACGAGTAAGAAGGCTTGAGTTCACTGTGTTACTTTTTGTTAAAACTTTTCGCATAAATTGACAAAGTAACATTAAATGCAGTTTATAATAATTATTTTCACACTTTTATAATAGATAGGTACATGCGAAATCAAAAGCAATTTTATTTTATGAATATGAACGATACCTACATTAGTAGGTAATTCTAGATACACAATCGTTGCAAATTTTATGGTTAATGCAATTATAATTTAAATTACCTAGTAAGCTTTTGTGGTAATTCAAGCTAATTATTTTTCATAACCCTAGTATCAAATGTTGCTCTAATTGCAAACTCTAACGTAAACTTTGTAATATCTGGTTTTGAAGCAATGTAGCCCTCGGATCATCGAGTAGCGTCATACGGAAGTAGGTATACACTGACAGCGTAACGTAACAAGAATACATCGTACGTTAAAACGTAATCTGCGCACGCGACTACGTTACGCTTCGGAATAAACTCACTGAAGTGTCACAAAGACAACAAATTGGAAAAGGCTAAAAAACAGTTCACAAAACAAATAACACGTTATTTGTTTAAAAGAAATGGTGATCGAAAGGGGATAGAAATAAAATCATAAATTCTATTTTAACACGAAATAGGAAACATTAAATGCAGGCATTACATTTACATGTGTTCACCCACGCGTGTCTTATATCAAACAGAATCGTAATACAAACATTATCCATGACAGATAGAGCTATGTGAAATTCAGAGGAATTTCGTGATTCACTCTCGATAGGCGTAGGAAGGAGTAGAAGGATCCCTGGCGAAGTAAGAGGTAAGTCCCAAAGTTATCGCGGAATATAATACTTTTTATCTTTAGAAAAGAATAGAATAGAATATAATAGAATATAATTTTATTGACAGCAGAAAAATAATAAAACAATAAAAACAAACAAGAAATGATTAAATAAAGCAAATAAAAAAAAACAAATAATACATTGGTAGAAGGGCTGCCAAAGGGGGACCAGCTCAGCATGTGCTGCTGAAGTCAGCAGCGCTGATTTTCAGCTGGCACCTGTAGTGACCACGGCTCAAGAAATAAATAAATTATATATATAGTTAACAAATACACAGATAAATGGAGCAAGATAATAGTGAGTACATACTTAAAAACATTATATATATATCTATACTAATATTATAAAGAGGAAAGATTTGTTTGTTTGTTTGTAATGAATAGGCTCCGAAACTACTGGACCGATTTCAAAAATTCTTTCACCTTTGGAAAGCTACATTATCCCCGAGTAACATAGGCTATATTTTATCTCTGTATTCCCACGGGAACGGAAACTACGCGGGTAAAACCGCGCGGAGGCAGCTAGTATTATAATAAAGTTAACAATCTCGCGCAAGACATCGACCGAGACTGGCGGGATCGTTCCCATTCTATATGGCACGCCAGTTGCCATGGGGCGGGCAACGAGATTGCAGGTGTCAATACATTAATTAATATTAAAAATTAATATACACTTATATATATACATTACATTATATAAATACTTTACGTGTATTTATTCAAATATATTTGTATTAGTGGCATAGAACATAATTATTACTATTATTACAACGGACCAGTTGACCGTGACCACAAAATTCGTGCCAAATTCGACCCAACGAAATATTCGCTTTCTTCTTGTTACCATTTGCTTCGATGCTTGTGTAACAAAAAATATTTATCCTATAAAATAATAGAACATGCTCGGGTAATAATTTCACAATAGTAAATATTATCTACTTCATTATATCTAAATGAATGTACATAAAAATAATAACGGAATCTGCAACAGTACTTAAGTATTATTTTATTTATTCGCTGTTTTTTGTTTTAAGCAAAAATACTCGAGGTTCGAGGGGTTTACGCAAAAGTATTAGTTAGTTCAAAGATCAAATGGTAAGATGGGTAGCAATATGAACTCACAAGGAATAAAGGTGATATCTATACTAATATTATAAAGAGGAAAGATTTGTTTGTTTGTTTGTTTGTTTGTTTGTTTGTTTGTAATGAATAGGCTCCGAAACTACTGGACCGATTTCAAAAATTCTTTCACCTTTGGAAAGCTACATTATCCCCGAGTAACATAGGCTATATTTTATCCCTGTATTCCCACGGGAACGGGAACTACGCGGGTAAAACCACGGGGAGGCAGCTAGTAATAAATATACTTCTATTCATGTACCTGCATAACTTTGCATACATTCCAAAGGTTATAACAAACCGACCACGTAACTACATGCGCATACCAGGTGAAGCGTTCAGTACAATTAAGTAATTAGTTACATACACATGCGACAATATAAAAACTATTTGTTTGTAATTTAAAAATAAACTACATCATATTAAATCCATCCTAATCCTAACTAACATTATAAATGCGAAAGTAACTCTGCCTGTCTTACACGCTAAAACTGAACCGATTAAAATGAAATTTGGTACACAGATAGTCTAGAGCCTGAGAAAGGACATAGGCTAATTTTGATCCCGGGAAAATGGAAGATCTCCCGGGTACGAGAGTGAAACCACGGGGAGCCACTAGTCTGAAATAAAAATCTCATAACTCGACGTAAAGTGTAGGTAAAATACACGTAAGATACGGTTAAATAATGGTTGACTTACTGTTTTGTTTTCTTTTTCTTTACTTTACTCAAAGTTTTCATACTACGGTTATTGCATTCAATTAAATGTACCTCTCAGAGACTCGTGGGGTTCACCTTGGCAACATATACCTATTATAATGAACACATAATAGTAAAGTAGTCTCATAAAACTGCAAACCTTGTAATTACGTGTTACTCCAATCTTGACATGGAGGAGTGTCGAGGCTGGTTACCCACTGTTTATGAGATTACTTGAGCAGTTTCCTTGCACTGAGATAATTTGGCTGCTCACTACATTGTGCTACTATTGTTTGTAATACCTAATTGTCGAAATTTTTTTAAGATTTAAACACTAAGTAGTAAAGTTTTCGAAAGAATCGCTATCTAATCCAATGGTAAGAAACTTAATTGGTGTGTATGACATCGAATGTCCACTACATAACGGCCTGTCAACCGACACTAAGTGGACAATCACTGAGGAGGCCTAATTGCACCACAGACACCACAATTTTCTCGAAGGAAGTGGAACATGAAAAAATACTTATGTCGGGAGTAGGTAGGTACGACCACATTATTAACTGCGGTTTGTCACGGCTAATGATGCCTTCAGAGTGGAGCATTTTCGTCATAATTCACCATTTGATTTCTACATATTAAATTAGCATTGTTTATTTTAAAGTATCTTTTTTATTTTGCGAGCAATAGAAAGATACTTAGTTTGCACGTTTACTTAGTTCAAGTAATAAATAACTTAATATTTAGAATAGCGAATGTTTAATATTGTTCCCATACAACTCCCTGCAGGCAATTCAGGCCATGAAACAATTATTATATTAAAATTCAATCGTTTGTTCCCTTCCTCTAACTCCCCACCTAACTATCACTAAGAGACATTTATTCGAACGTACGTTTATAAACAATGTCATTTATTTGGTACTGTTAACACTTATTACAGTAATTCATAAAAAAAATTGCAAATAAATAGATACAAGATAACATTTACATTATATGATTACGTTGCCCCGTCACAGCTTTATTAATGACTCTATTATTATTTCAAGGTATTTTGCTGTTACATAAAAATACTGAAGTTACATTTTTGTAAGCATTGTTTATTACCTAACATTATATAAGAATAGGTATGCGACATATTAATTCATGTCAACGGTCAACCAGTGATTTAAAAATGGTATACGCTCATTTTAATAACTGTAAATACCAAACATCTAGCATTAAAATACATAACGTCTGTAGCTACTTCCTAGTTTTAAAATATTAATACTTTTTCGTCTGAGTAATCGATAACACTGGGGCATAACTAAGAAAATTCTGAATAATTAGAACAATCAATTCGTATCGAGCGCTCGTGAAATTGCTAGTAATGCAACAATTTGTAAACAGCATGGCGTTGTTTATAACCACTCCTCGGAGCCATTGTAACCAGCTTTATGCTTTTGATTACGCAACGGCGTGCGCTGAAACAAGCGAGCTAGCTTATAAACCAAAATCAATTAATCTTATCGAATGATTCGTCTCGGTGGTTGCAATTTGCATTATAAACCTATGAAAAACAATAGCAAAATTTTCTTGGAATTTCTCCCTACGAAGGATTCTCTATAGACTCTTTCTTCCCCTCAAAGTTCCAACCCGAAATTTAAGACATAAACTTGATAAAACTATAATGTAACTACAACTATAATTGACGTTTAATACCTATAAATCAACTACGCGCTTTCACAATGCTAACCACGACACCCGATCCTTTGCCTTCCGTAATCATAAGTAAGACCTTCTGACGTCACAAGGTACCAATTATGACCTAAAATGTCAGTCACATGAATATTTCATTAATTTTGCCAAATCAATGTTTTAGGACAGAACCTTTTGGTGACATACTATATACAATGATTTTAATAAAAACACAGTCATATATATTTGTAGGTGGACTAAACTATGCTACGTTGATATTTAAAACCCGTAAAATTATGCATGCATTAGAATTGTCGTAATTCGGACTCAGTGGCTTATCTGTAAGTCACTTATTACCTATATTAAGTGCAGTCAACTGAATTCATAATTCGTAGATAAAATAATTATGGATTAAAACAAAATTTACCTGTATTTATTTACCTATGAAAAACATTAGAAATGTTTTATGGCTATAAAAAACACCGGAAGCTCTTTAAAGCAATTGGAAATTGGCAAGTTAGGGTTTCCTGAAATCACAATGATAACAGCTGGCCACCTTTAAGACCCCTTAAGGCTTGCCTATTCAAAATTCCATTTAGATTCGAATACTATTCTTGGTATTATCTGATTATATTAAGATTACGTATTCGTTCGTTAAACCGGCTATACGGAGACTCTTAATAGTTTAAATCATTATTCTAAATTAATTTTAGTCAAAGATGTTGTATGAAGAACGTAAAAATCTCTATTTATTCAGTTATAAAAAGAAGCTTAAGTCCGTCCAAGTGCAAGGTAACTTTGGTACCTACTCACTAAGTTTCGATAAAAATCGTACTGTAAGTATCGCTCCGGAATGCAAAATTTCAACTTTTACCGGAAGGCTTAGTAAGTGGATGGACAAAATACCACGAAATGAGTCTCGTCATAGGTTTTGCATGCAACCAGGATCGGAAGACCAGACCTTTGTCGAGTTGTAATTGCAAAGGGTACTTCCTAATCTAGGGTAGGTGCGGATGAATATGCTTCCTTTACTAAGGATATCAATTTTGAAATCGTTCCGTGTACGATTCAGAATAAAATGCATATTATAAGCTTGACCATAGCAAAAGAGTGAGTACCTATGACTTAAAATAAAACTGCTATATTTCATGTGTTTTTGTCTCTCTTGCTCAATATGGAAACGACAGAACCTGGGTTGTATAGCCTAGATAGTTATATTGTTTTCACGCGTGTGAGACGGCTCTATGTTTGTAAAGTTTGTAAGAAATCATTGAGTAACCTGTGGAGCCAGACCTTTCTTCATCTGTGGCCAGGTATTTTGAAGTGATGAAATAATTGACACTAACACATTCAGCTTTCAAGATACCTATCTTTAAGTTACATTAGCTTTAGCTGTAATATTTTGAAGGCACTCTGACATTTGTTACGTTGAAATAGCATAGATTAGACTCACGTGGTTAATGGTCAATACTGGCGCAAGGGTCAATTAATAGTTAATACTAAAATAACTGCTCATATAGGTAGGTAAACATTGATAATATACATATGAGACGTCAGGCATGAATTGTAGAAAAGTAGATATGTATAATAAGGTTCTACGTATTGTTATAAAGGGTTGTGTTGTTATAAGTTCCCCTACGAGGATGCGATGACCTACTAGTGGTGGAACATTATGAGATAGCTGCAACCATTCATTACCCCACTTTCAGTACATTTAGCTATCAATCTAGTTAAAACGAAATTAATATATTGAAGCTGTAGATGAACCTATATTTTAAGTAGCTTTGTGGTGGGCTTATGTTTTGTAAAGACCAAGTACCTACCTACAGTTCCAACGAGTCCTTATTTCTCAATACTTTTATATTATTAGACTTACAAATAAAACAATATGCAATTATTGACTCTAACAGAATTGTTTTTATACACCTTAAGTAGATACTAATTTATTTATGTACGTACCTACAAACTGCCTAAGTATATGTTATTTAAACAGCTGCAAAAACTATGCAATTGCTTGCCTTTTTTAGTACATACGTACAATAATCTACACACTTATAATATCTACACAATACAAAATATTGAATAACATAATATTATCAAAACCACCGGCAACATTTGGATATTTAAACAATACAAACATTAGAGCTATAGGCTATCCCGGCATTTTGCTCGTTGAAGAACACTTTATATAAAAATAAAAGCAACGGTTGGAATGGTAAACTACGAAGTCAGCTGAACCTCTAAAACCACAACTCAGAATTGTTGCCATTTCACAGGCAACTATAACATTTTTGGTGTGTCCCAAAACGCTTGCATCACGTACATGCAAGATTGACAGTGGATTCTGAACGTGAATTTCATACGTCAACCTTTGCTTTTGCCCCTAATAGTTAGAGCTAAAGGTAAACCTGAAATATGTTTTTCCTAAAATACAACTAAAAGAGCTACACTCTTTAAATATGAACCTAAATATTCTTTTTACAGTCAGATATCTCTATGACTGTAAAAATTAAATAATAAGATTGGTCAAACGTCAAATGCCACAGAATATTTAGGTTTATATTTAAAGAGCTACACTTTTAGTTACACACTTTAGTTACGAACAGAAACGTTTTTTCATAAAGTAAACGTTTATCCTCCGAGTCAAATGTACGACCAAACAAATGGCTTTAACCATACAAATTTAGTAAAAAAGATTTACTTTATCTTTCGATATCATAGATACCTACAGTGTACACACTCACAGCTTATCTTTTAATTGGTAACGGTGATTTGTTAAAGAAAATTTTAACTTTGTATATGTTATAACCCAATACCTGCATTTAATATAGCGATAACAAAAATATTACCCGTTTTTTGGCTTTGCCGTAGAATACCTACAATTGGAATCATATTGGATTTTTCTTCCTAATCAGACCAGTGTCACATCCAGAAACTTATAAATACGAGTAGGTATCTATATCATGGTTGTTTCTCTCAGTTCCGAATGAATAATTTAGTTTGATGACTAATTTATTTATTTTGCGCCAATTTATAAACCTACTCAATTATATATGCTACATGCTTCGTAGGAAAGATCCAAGAAAAGTTTTGTTCATTTTGATTTTAGTTACCTACTGAGTTGCCTTCTATCAAAGTAGGTAATTATGGATGTTTTATGTTTAACCAATATATGTATATTATAATTGCTTTATGTTTATTTTTAATATCTTCGCCTATTATAACGTTATATTAAAAATTATTATCGATAACTGCTATTGGTCAAACAAAAGCTAATTAATTTTCCTTGTGTGATGCATAGTGACCAGTGACCAGTTTATATTACGCATAAATACTTTTAAATAATTTTTATTATCTTATCGTACCTACTACTTTAATAAATGCGAATGTTTAGATGGATGGATGGATGTTTGTTAGTCTATCACGAACCCCAGAACAGACCAAGTTATCTGGATGAGATTTGGCATCGACTTAGAATATGGACTGAATTACCAAATATGGCTATGGCTACTTTTTATTCGGGTAAATCGATGGTCGTTGGGGACACGGGTGAAACCGCGGGGCGGAAGCTGGTGATATAAAAATTTAATAAGTAATACACCGAAAGTACCGAAACCCTTATGAGACGAGTATAAGAATTGTTTGTTGATAAAGTGGTGCGGAAGTACGTAATTGATTGTGTGAGCACGACTCTAGTCCGGTCCTTATATTTACATTTAGGTAATGTAAGATACTCCTATTAGACATTTTTACACACTAGCTTTAGGCCCGCGGCTTTGTCCGAGTTAGATCTTATTTTTTAAGAATAATATTTTATGGGTAGATAGATGGCTACTTTCTTCTAAGTCCCTTCAGAAATTGTAATGTGATAGAGTTACAAACATCTGCATATACCTACATCGTAACAAACTTTAATATATCAGAATAATATCTAATGTAGGAATGGGACTAAGTACTTAGTTATTAGAAGCATTTTATTTATTTGCTTGTAAATCAGATCAAACGATGTATATATCTAACTTAAATTAATAAATTGGGCATGTTTGATCAGTAAGCCTCAAACATATTCAATGTTAACTTCTTCTAACTTCGTACCTAGTAATAGTATTAATTATCTACCCTTTATTACATTTTAAGTAATGGATTTTTAATATTAAAATAGAATTTATAAATTTTGGTAAAAGTAATATTTGTGGCATTTAAGTAAGTACAATAACAACTACCGTTATTTGGCAAGCAAGAGCCAAAGAAGAAATTGCACTTTTTTATTAGTTAGGTACCAGACTAATGCGGTGACAAACCACAACTTTTCCTTGTCTTGATGCCTCACTTGAGTGCACAACTCGTGTTCGAAACAATGGTACAACAAAATACTTTAGGCGGCTGCATTTCAATAAAACTTTATAAATAAACCAACCATAGATTTATCACTTAATAAATACATATTTTTACATAAACATACCTGCAATAGGTGACCAGCCGGCCGCAAAACCGACTCTAACAACGATGTTTCCTAATCAAAACAAATGACAGCTGAGTGAATCGTCCGATTTGGCGATGAGATAAAAAGTTTTTACTATCAGGAATCAATGCTATATTACAAAACGCAACACTATCACAGTAAAAAATACAGAATTCTATCAAATTCTGATATTTAAAAAGTTTTAAGTTGACGTAAACGTTTACGCGGCTAACGAATGGAAAGGCGCGCGGTCCGTATAGCCTCGCTGTTATTACTGAGTCAAAACGTACGAGTATTTCGCTTCGAGTTCCGTCGGATCCAACTACGTTGTACGAAGTCGCATAATACATAGATCCGTCGGGGGGCCGTTGTTTGATCCTTGCTCCAGGAATTGTAACGTAATTTTCTATGATGCAAGGTCCAGAACGGATATTATTGTACATACTGAGTAGTTGCGGAAGTTGTAAACGCATTAGAGGCAAATCGTTACACCTAATCGGTTGATAAGTATCAGTGACAGTGGACGACAGAATAGCATTCACAATTTTACTTCGATGTTAATCTCTGCGTAGTTGTTAACAATAGTTGGATATCTATCTAGTACGGAATCACGTGGGTTACATTAATTAGCTTTTCAAGAAACCACTTCAATGATTTTTTTTAAATAGACATGTATTTCTAAATTATTAGTTTATATTGAAAATATAATATGTCACGCTCAGTGATAAACGCTCCCTGCAACCTACTACTTGTTATAATAGAGCGGGTTCCAAATATTATATTTTATTCCATATTGGTACATTACAATTTTATTTCTTATACAATTTAATTGCATTAAATTTCATTTCTTTTCATTTGTTTTACCAATTTTTACCTTAGTCCAATTAAACAAATTCCAACCATATGTGCCTTCTACCGGTCTGAGAATGACGCAACGCACTGAACTTTAACGAAAACGCCTTAGTATTCATAGAATAAAGAAAAACGGTTATTTAAAATTGAAATACCTACTCTAATACGCTATTTAATCGAGAAGAAACACTATCTTGTTAATAAATAAATTACAATTCAGTGCAAAATACTTCAATAAAACTGTTCAGCTCACATTTTTGAGGCCCTTTGAGGATGTAATGTTAGAATTGTCGTAGGTAAACATACCTACCTAAATTTATAATAGCATCCAACATGTGTTTCTGAAAATCACCTGCAGACATTTCGACACCAGCTATTTATACTACGCTAAGTCCGAAATGTGTACTTTACAGGAGAGGCTTATAAAGGAAAAAACGTGATAACTTTTACATTAATTAAGATATTTATTTGAAATTTGGAACCGTTCATGGTTATTTTTTTCATTATAATATCTCATATTTATTTTTCCATAATTATTTATATTTTTCGATTTAGCGCTAGTTAGCCGAATATAGACGTAATTCTTCAAATTAATTTTACAAGTTACACACGTCTATCTTACGTTAGCGTTGTGTATTACGGGATGTCATAGTGATAAAGATGTGTTATTTTTATTGTGTTGCGATGATAATTTTTAAATAAATCATGCATTATTTGTCACCTTAGGGTTATATATATATCCGTAAAATATATTATTATAAATTCACTGGCTAAATAACTAGTTATTAAAGTTAGCTTTTTGTTAATCCGTATATACGTCTCTGGCGGATATCGTGTTAAAAGCCGCCAAATTATACATAGCGTACTATACATCGACCTGTGCCACAAGTTAACGCCTCATTTATCTTTCCGTGGAGCTAAAGATTATATTATTTTTTATAGATTCTAGATAGAATAGAGCAGATAATATTATATTCTGTAATTTTGATACATAATTTAAACTAATAACGTATAAAACTAGTACGTAATCAACAGTTAGTTAAATATCAATTAAGTGCTTATTTATGATTAATTGAAGATTAGATCAATCACAGTTCGATTTTGTACCTTATAATTATTTAAATCAATAAAGTACTTAATATTGTTATTCTTAAAAGAAAATGAACTCTCCTCATTATGTTCAGTTATTAAAATAATAATATTTATGTGGAAAGCAAGATGGGAGGCATTTGCCCTGCAGTGGGATACCTATAGACCCAGGCCTTAAATAAAATAGATAACAATAACGATAATACATTTCCGGAATAATATTTTTATCACAATAATATTTAAGGTTTTTGTATTTTGCTGGATTGATTTAACCAAGTTTCGTGTCTTTTTCGGGAATAAGCTCTAAATGTGGGATAATCTAGTATTTTTAAAATATACTACATGGTTGCTTACGTTATCAATCAAATGATAAACGATACTTATTTTCCAACAAGCCGTAGTTACCACTATAAACTATTTTAATTAACTTTGTTCTAGATAATTTTGTCATCAATAAAAATTAAGCTAATATTGTTTCAAGAATCAAAATAAAAGAGTTCCATTCCTTATCGCACTGGTGTATACCATTCAACTGGAGAATACACTTCTCTGCCTCTTGCAGTCTTTTCTATTAAAGCCGTATGTCTTTTTTCCATAAAATGATTATAGGTTGACTTTGTGAACTCCCTAAGATGTTAATTTGTCAAATATATTGTTTAAACAACTGGCAGCATAGCAAACAAGCAGCCTTTTTAGCTCTCGGTAATCACAGTATATCAGCGGGGGCTTATATACTCATTTTCGACCTTAAGATGTTAGAGACCGACATCAGCCTTTTAGGACGATGGCATTTACTAGTTTGATACCGCAGAATAGAGACAATCATTGAAAACAGGCGAAAGTTTTAAAATTACTGGGGGTGGATATTGCCGTTACTAAATCTGTATATACAGGGGCTGTCATTCATGTGCAAACCTGAAAGACTTTCCTGGGCAGACGTACCGATTTGATGTGGGATTGTTGTAGTTTCGGTTTTAAGAAGTCGGCTACACCGTTTGAAGATAAGGAACTATATTAGCTGTGCTGTCAGAAAGATCATCAGATACGACAGAAAACAAAATGTCGATGCTTGTTGGACTTATGTCAACGGAGAAGGCTTTTAGACCGAAGTCAATACCTTTGATATATAAATATTAAGTGGAGTATAAAGAGCCCCCCAGTCGTTTAAGTTTGTATCTTGTAGGTCTGCACATAATTTTCATAATAGACTGAACTGGATAGGTATATAATAATTATTATTATTTTAAAATTATCTCATCAGACAACGATGCTCATAAAAAATCCCGAACTCAGGATTATTAACTTCAGCTGGTAATTTATTTGGCTACGATTCTACAAAAAAGGGTAAAATATTGTATTAAAATTATGTTTTTTATTATCATAAAAACATGCCGATGCATTAAAAATATGAATGGTGAAATTACCGTCGAAAACGAATAAATGTAATTGTATTTTGACATAAGTATTTAGCTAGTAAAAGTCGCTAAGTAGCGCATTCTACAAATGAACAAATACCTGATCGTTCTAAACTACGCTAACTAGTGTTTGCGTAGTATACACGGACTTTTATAAAAGCGCTTAAATTTAAGAAATACGTAGCGTATTACTATAATATATATTTAAATACTTTGTAACACATAATATAATCTATGCGCCCCCTCCCCGTGGACACTCCGCTAACACTAGTTGGCGTGGTTTAAATCGAGTGATTTCAAAAAGTACCTGCACTTAGCGTTTTATAAAATTTGTAACTTCGTTATTTTTGTACATTTCTTCACAATTTTTTTTTTACATATAAAGAACCTAATTCTAAGAAGCTTGCCATAAAAAAACGTTTTTGCCAAATTTCGAGTTAGCGTAGTATAAATAGCTGGTGTCGATTTGTTGGTATGGATTTAAGTTAATATAATACGTAGGTACGATATGCCTAGTAGGTAGGTACCTATTATTCAGACTGAAAAAACCAATTGAGTTTTAATAGCATGCTTATGTTTTCCATTCCGGCACTAGGTATATCCATGTTTAAAAAAAATATCGTGATTATTTATTAAATCAATATTTTTTTTTTTTTTTTACATTTTTCACACACGGCCAATCTGATTCCAAATTAAGCATCAAAGTGAGCTTGTGTTATGGTAACCAGATAGCTGATATACTACTTTAAAATACATACTTATATAGATATTTACATCCAGACACAGGACAAACAGACATATTCATGCATACAAATGTTTGTCCTGGGTGGGAATCGAACCCACGACCCGCGGCTTGAGAGTCAGGGTCACTAACCACAAAGCCAACCGGGCTGTCAAATATATTAATAACTAGCTGCCTCCCCGCGGTTTTACCCGCGTAGTTCCCGTTCCCGTGGGAATACAGGGATAAAATATAGCCTATGTTACTCGGGGATAATGTAGCTTTCCAAAGGTGAAAGAATTTTTGAAATAGGTCCAGTAGTTTCGGAGCCTATTCATTACAAACAAACAAACAAATCTTTCCTCTTTATAATATTAGTATAGATTAATAATGGATTGATGTTACTCCTTGTTGTTTCATAATTGGAATTGACTATTAGGGGAAAGGAAGGCAAGACGGACCCTGTAGGTAAAACGGAACATATTCATAATTTCGGAACTACTAACCTCATCTATGAATGAGATATTCCATCTTATAGATTGTCATTACATATGTCTCAGTCAGTGTGCCCAACAACATCGCCTGCGTGCACGCAATTTTAGCAAGGTAAGTTTGTTTTTTAATATTTTGATGTAAAATTTAGGATTTTTGACTAGCCTTCGGTTTTGATGGGTTTATGATAACATGTCCCGGTTGATTCCACGGCCAGAATGTTTTATTGTTGACTCAATATTTAACTTTGAGAGCCATTACATTCGGCATAGCCTCAAAATATTTGTGTTAAATTAAAAACACCTAAAAGGCAAAACGGCACCAGGCAAAACGGACCGAGGTGCCGTTTTCCCTTCTATATAAATTTGTAGTATATTATAATTTTTCTTGTTTTATGGTTACTTATGGTAGTGTTATTCGTTTTAGATGTTTAATAATTACAAAAGAACATCTAATCGGAATTCATGGGATGAAGCCAACATGAAAAGCGTCATATCGAAATGTATTCGGAATCTAATGATGGGTGGGTGCAATGTCAAAATTGCCAGTCATGGGCACATTGCGCTTGCGCTAGAATAGACGATGACGATGTTGAGGTTCAATTTGTGTGCGAAAATTGTACTGATTAGGGTTAGTCCGTTTTGCCTTAAAGGGTGGTCCATTTTACCTTTCAGATGAAGGTAAAACGGACCAAAGTGAGTTATTAGAAATCATCTAATATCTTCACTAATTGTGATTTGATTAAAGTCTGATTAATAAATAAGATAAAGATTATTGTGTCGATTAGTTGTACTGATAAAAGATTTAAATAAAGATGTCATTTTTTTTTCTAAAAGCGTTTTTCCTTAAGTGGTCCGTTCTGCCTTCCTTTCCCCTAGTAGGTACCAACATGCCTACTTAGTATGGAAATAGATTAGTAATGTAAATAATGTTACATTCGGTGACAAAAAATAAGAATTCCGAGATAGGTTCCGACGTAGACTTAAACTTCTATTAAAATTTACTATTTCGAAAGCTCGTTTATGGAGACAGGGGTCAATTTCTTAGCTTGTCGTATAGTTTTTATTTTAGGAGTATTTTTAAATAAGCCGACGATTCTAAAATACAAAAACACTACTAAAACGAAACAAATAACAAACTTACCCGCCAAAATCCGATAATCATTGAGATATATTTTTTTTTATATGGCAATGGCAACCAGTTAATTTATTCTAGCCAGTGTCAAGATACTTCGACGAAATCCTTAAAAAAATTATTAATCAATAAAAGTAACTTTATACTATAAATGTTTCATATACAAGTAGACCAATTGTCTGCTTTAGGTACAACTTTTTGACAAATACAAATTATTATTTCAAGTTTTTCTATTGAGTCCATTGAGTATTTAGAGAACGTCAGATAAACACATACATGGGAATGGTATTCTTGATAAAAGACACATGCATATCACTTAATATGAGATTTTTATGTGATGCGACGTTTAGAACATATTTATTAATGACAACGTAACACAATTATGTAAAAAATACCTGAAAAATTAGCAATCATTTGAATTTGGCGGGTAGTCGAACCAAATACTCAGTGGGATGAGACGTTGACTGTTTTGCCAAAGGCTAATCGGAACGACTGTCACTAGATCATAGACAATAAATAATCATATTAGTGAATAAACTTTTCTTTCTATTCTCAATTTCACTGGATATTATCTATATTTGGTCTATATCTTTAACGATAAGTAATTTTTTAAGAATTTGATACTTGAAATATTATGCTAATCTAAATAATAAAAACGAAATAGGTAGTTTTGTGTTTAGGCTGTATGAATAAGTTAAAATGACATTTTATGTTGGTAGTACCGCGACTGACCGTGACCAAACTTTCGTTCGTTCGTTCTCGTTCGTCGTTCGTTCGTTGATGTGTGCACTGTGAGATAAAATGTGTGTTTTATAACTTTTTATCCACTATTTCAACAAAGTAATAATTTTGAGAAATTTTGTTATAAATTTCTTTGATTTTTACTATTAAAACTCTACTTCTATGCTTAGGTTAATGGAAGCTCTTTGCACGGATGATTGATGAAAATGTTATTGTGTGCTAAGTTTCCTAATGGCGGCCCGTCGCGTCCCCCGCGCCTCCATTTCGATGACAGTCGAATTATGACAATGCTGATACGCAAAGTTTAGAAAATGTTGTGTATTTGTAAATAATATCGTGAGTGTTGCTAATATATAGTTTTGTAAGGACTAAATATGAATCCGGAACATCACAATATCAATACGGGTGGTGGCCAGCCTTCTGGGAGTTCTGAGGTATGTACGTGTGTGAAGTTTTTTCGGTGTTTTTTTTTCTAGTTTGGATTATAATATGCTTGATATTTGCAGTCGCAGAACCAAAGAGTTCAATCTGGGCAGCAACAACAGCAAAGTAATTTACCTCCCACGACTTCTGCTACGGACTTGCGAGTGAACTCAGCTGCTGTGAACGTCGCTTTGTCCAGTGTCGCGAAATACTGGGTGTTTACAAATTTATTCCCTGGTCCCATACCTCAAGTGTCTGTGTATGGATTACCAACTGGTGCAAGGATTGAAAATGGGAAACCTGTGCAGGTAACCTTGAAACTATGTTTTTGTAAATATATAAATAAGCTCATATACTTAAAGCCCTACAAGCTGAAAATCAATATTTATGCTATTTTATTTTGATGAAATGCTATTGTTGACATAAGTACATATTTTTTTTATAATAATGTTAGATAATAAATTCTGTAGCTTATTAGAGATAACCTTTCTCAGTCCATCTTCTGAATTAAAAGTCCAAGTACTTAATGATTGAAAAAAAGGCAAGGATACTTACATTCACCCACATATAGATACTTTATTACATTTCTCTGTAACTATTATGATACCGATGTATTGAAAATTATATTTGTTCAGTGGGTTGACATTGTGAATTCTAAGCACTAATATAGTACTATAAAAAAATGCATTAGTCATTGTTAAAGCAAACATACAATTGGCTTGAATTATGTAAATTATTGGTAGCCTTTGGGTCTGCATTTAGTATAGCCTTGGTCATAGTATGCCATATTATGTGCTGGCAATTTAGGCTTAAGGAAACTATTTTAGTCCTAACAATATTAACTGTTGGTTTTAGTAAATGCTTCATTAGTTAAAAAAACAGCATCATAATTACACCCACTGTAATCACAGTTTCATTTTACCAGATTCTCAGTATGTGTGTGATTAATGTAAATAATTATTCCTAATTGTTAAACTGTCTATAATTATTGTCAATTATTTTAGCATTAATGATCTAACTGTTCAATGTTAATGCATCATTGTGTACTTTCATAAACACTTATGCATGCATGATAGAGTTAAAACAATTTAGTAAAATATAAATTCCTATAGAAACAAATTTATCAATCTATGAAACTTTAAGCAAACTTAAGTTGCTAGTGGATAAGGGAAAGACAATAAAAGAAAAAAAAAACAACATGGAGTTATTTCAGGATCTTGGTCAAGCACATGCAAGTATATTGAATGGTGATCCAAATATAATACTTGGACACCATGGGGGGCAGCCGCAGGTCACTGTTTCAGCCGGTGCTCAACAAATACCCGTCTCTCAAATTATTGCCACACAATCTGGACAGACACATGGTAAGTTATTTTTAAATTTATTGTTAAATATTTTTGTGAATTTAGGTATTTATTCCTGAAACTTGAAGATAAATAAATGATTATTATGAAAAAAAATATATGGTCAGTTTGTCAAATCAAATCAATTCATCTTTTTTTCACTGTTGAGAAAGCATAGAAAATCATTTGATTATTCTAATATACTGTATTTTTCACTGACACTTATCATCAGCCTGTTTGTTAGCCTTAAATCATCTTTGAGATTGCTGGATACTATTTTCCATGATTATTTTATGCACACATTACCTTAATTCTTTATTATTATTCTCAAAGTATTTGTAACAGTAGTTAATGTGAAGTGTTTATATCCAGAAGGGTTGGTGGCGCACAGCCAGCAGGAGCTCGGGCAGCAGTCGGCGGCGGCGCAGGTGTCGGTGAGCGCGGGCCAGCCCACCCATCATCAGGTACCCAATAATCGGGTCGAGTTTGTACAACACCATAACATTGATATGGTAAATCACGTGGTAACCCACTCCGTTTATTAGCAGGAATGCTAAACATATATTGCTGTTGACTGTTGTGTAGATTAATGTTTGATTTTAAATTATAATCAGTTGTAAGCTATGTAGTAGACCAACATTAAATTGGGCCCTACATAAAATTAGTTTTTTTTGTTATATAGTGGTATTCTTTAAATGAAGCCTAATATGCATGCACAGAAAAACAATATTAGGTCTTATGGCAGTTAGTCATTTTATATTCATACACAAAAGCTATAATCAGATATAACTTCACATATATTTTTCGAAATCTTAGTTACTAAACTAAAATTAATAAAGCATCTATTTTACTGTCATAGTAAAACAATATGAACATAAAAATGCATGATGTAGGTATTTAGTATTGTAATGCGCATGTTGATCGCGTTAAAATCGCAAAAGAAATAGAATTTCAAATATGTTTTGTAATAATAGTATTGTTTCATCCTAATGGATGTACAAGTATATTTTTTTCGAACGCACATTTCGAATTGTTGGCGTATTGGCGTTCACTTATTGTACAAAACCTAGGCTCTTGAATTAGTCATCTAGTGATCATTTCAAGGTCTTTTGCTCTACATCGCGACGTCAATACGCAGTGACGTTACTATACTTATTTCGGACTGTCTTGAATATTTTTTTATATCTTTAGGGGCATCACTCGCAGCAGCATATTATGCAACAGCAGTTAATGGCAGCTGCTCGTCCCGAACACGGAAATCAACAGGTTTGTAAACAAGATGACATTTTCATTGATCTTTTAAGGTGCTTCTGTATATTATTTGTGCACATGTAAAATAAACATTACTGTATCACACGCTGCTTTATATTATCAACATGCGACAGGTCAGCGAGGTAAGATTGTCATGCTAGATAATATCAACTTAATTTTGATCGTAAGCTAATCATTCATTATGATGTATAATAATTTGTGGCAAAAACTGCTTGTTTTGTTTTGTTCTTCTATGTTATAAAAATAAATCTTGTGTTGTCAAATTTGAAACAGGATTTTTCTGAAAAATCAATCTTATAAATGGATTAATATTTGACCATCGTAACATAATATAAAAAAAAACACTTCCAGTCTCGCGAAACTAAATACAGTTTGGTTAAATCTGTCTGTACTTTAATATCATCAAATGTTTTTTTAGTATTTTTTTATTGAGTAAACATAGCCCTAGCCCTAGCCCTATTAAGATAATGAAAGTTTTTGGTCTTTTATGGCCTTTTTGCAATACTTAACTCTTCTTCCTGCCCTTATCCCGCCTAAGCAGGGTCGGCACATGATATGTTTTTCTTCCTATGCTATAATGTATTTTATGGTCATAAATACTTTATAGATCCAATTGACTGTAAGTGAAGACGGTATCGTGACGGTGGTGGAGCCAGGCGGCGGAGGCGGGGCCGGGACAGGCGGCGCGGGCGGCAAGCTCGTCGAGAAGGAAGACATGCACGACTCCATCAAGATGCCCACAGACCACACACTCACTGTGCACCAGTTGCAACAGATTGTTGGACAACAGGTAATGAACTAAGCAAACTGCTCTTTAGCAGTTTAATTTAAAGACGAAAAAATTTATATAAATATCCAGGGACATTTTTCACACTCGGCCTATCGGATTCCAAAGTAAGCTTCAAAGTGATCTTGTGTTATGGTAACCAGATAGCTGATATACATACGTTTAAAATACATACTTATAAAAATATATAAGAACTTTTTCAATAGACTCACACATGGAAATTATCATCATCACATTTCCAGAAGTGTGATATGCATGTGTTAAATAGTCAGTAAAATTTAAATGATACCGATTGAGACTTAACAAATTCATGCACACAATATTAAGGACACATTGTTGCATCTGCTGTAAATGTTTGTTTTCTGACTTCAGTCATTTATGTGAAAAGTGTAATTCAATTATTTATCATCGTGTTTAGGTAATAGACAGTGTAGTACGCATCGAGCAAGCAACGGGCGAGCCGGCGAACATTCTAGTGACTCATAACCCAGATGGCACCACTTCGATCGAAGCGAGTGCAGCCGACCCCCTCATAGTCAAGGACGAGAAGAACGCGGGGAAAATTGAAACAGCTCAGTTTGCCATACCTGCCGATATAAAGGATATGAAAGGAATTGATTTAAAGGTAACATGGGATATTTTTTGATGACATGCTTGTTTTAGAATATTTTATACTAGCTGCCTCCACGCGGTTTTACCCGCGTAGTTCCCGTTCCCGTGGGAATACAGGGATAAAATATAGCCTATGTTACTCGGGGATAATGTAGCTTTCCAAAGGTGAAAGAATTTTTGAAATCGGTCCAGTAGTTTCGGAGCCTATTCATTACAAACAAACAAACAAACCTTTCCTCTTTATAATATTAGTATAGATGTGGTAATTGCAGTTTTTATACTACTCACTACTGTCTTGTACTAAGGCATCAAACCTAAATATTTGACATAAGGCTATGCTGATCACCCACCCATACACCTAGGCAACTCTGGAATAAGATCTGGCAGACCAACATGATATAACTTTTTATTTGGTAACAGATTTTTAAACGACTTCAAAAAGGAGGAGGTTCTTTAATAGTCTAATGTTTTTAACACAGAGTGTTGGAGCAATGGGTATGGAAGGCGCTGTTGTCAAGATATCAGCCGGTACGTCTGACCACGACCTCCATGCCATGTACAAAGTGAACGTAGAAGATCTCTCGCAACTGCTGGCATATCATGAAGTGTTCGGGAAACTCAACTCGGAGGGTCAAAGTCAACAACAAGCCAAGGTTATTATTTATTTTGAATTTCACCAAAAAGTTTAAAGCAATTTAAAATTTACTTGAAATTAAAGTGTTGAATAAAACTTCAGCAGGTGATAGAAGTGGAAGTAGAAGCTGCAGGGACCAGTGCAGCTATGTCGGAAGCGGAATCATCGCCCGGTCACCATTCGTGTGATATTTGCGGCAAAATATTCCAATTCCGCTACCAACTTATTGTACACAGGTTGGGTAGCATTGTATTTTTTAATTTTTATAATATTTTTAATTTTTTTTAAAATAAATCTAATATATAAACTTTTCCAGGCGTTACCACGGTGAGAGTAAACCTTTTACTTGCCAAGTTTGCGGCTCAGCGTTCGCCAATCCGGTTGAGCTATCGAGACACGGGAAATGTCATCTTGGTAAGTAACATTAATTCTTACAACTATTTACTATTTCGTCATATCTTAACTCTCTTATTTATTATATGAGTTGCAATATAATGATAACGGAATATGCAACTACACGTGATCTTGAACTTTTAGATGATCATATTCTTTGATACAGAGACTGACTGATATAGCAGCTTTGATTCTTAAAAATATATTATATACCTAAAATATACCTGAATATACTCTCTCACATATATGCATTACGATGTATTAATCCTGGCCATACAGGTCACTTTTATAACACGGGAGAAACCGCGTTGTAGTTTAGTAGGTAAGTATTTGTGTAATGCATCATTGTATTCTTCGCTTTGTTATCATAGTTGATAACCACAACACAGTCTTTGTCAAGTTCAGTAACTAAACTCGTTTGTTTTACGGAGATAATGTAGTCTACTAGCTTCGACCGCGCGATTTCGCTCTCGTTTCCGAGTTTTTCGTATTCCCAGGGTAAAAAGTATTCTTTAGTTGTTGTGTGAAATAGTAACAAGCTAACATTTGCTTTATAAAATCAGTTATTTATGTAAACATACAGACAGGGGAAGCTACTTATTTGTATATTCGTCATCATCAGCTCATACTTCTCCACTGAGCAACAATGGTAAAGGCCATAGTCCACCACGAGGGCCTAGTGCGGATTGGCGGACTTCACGATGATTTCCTTCACCGGATTGTATATTATGTATTATTATTTTATAGCTGGTGATCCAGCAGAGCGGCACGCCAAGAGGTTGGCTCAAGACAAACCGTACGCATGCACCACTTGCCATAAAACGTTCTCCCGCAAGGAACACTTGGATAACCACGTCCGTAGTCACACTGGAGAAACGCCCTACAGGTAAATTGGTTTCAGATGTAAATATAAAAAACTAATGACTCCCTGCGGTTTCACCCCCTACCCGAGAGATCTTCCATTGCCCCGTGATAAACAGTAGCCTATGTCCTCTATCAGACACTAGACTTTCTGAGTACTGAATTTCTTCAGTACTTTTAGCGTGACAGCGAGACAGAGTTACTTTCGCATTAATAATTTTAGTAAGGATATTATTCCGCATAGACAACATCATGTCACTTGCCATAGTGATATCTTATCTTGAGCTCAGTCGACGTTTTGATCTCTATCGCGTCGTCAAAAGACTAGACCGCTCAAATAGTTATAATTTAATATCAAATACAAATCTAACCTTGAGAATATTATAACACCACAAAATTTTACTTTTGAAAATAAATCCTACATACAGAGGTTCTCAAATTTTTATTTAACTAGTGGCTCCCCGCGGCTTCACCCACGTACCCGGGAGAACTTCCATTTTCCCGGGATAAAAAGTAGCCTATATCCTTTCTCGGGGTCTAGACTATCTATGTACCAATTTCATTTAAATCGGTGAAAGCGAGACAGACAGAGTTACTTTCGCATTTATGATATTAGTATAAATATAGATTAGTATAGATGTTTGCAACCTCAACTGTAAACCTGAATAACATATTGATATACATTCTGTGATCAATATTTCATTACATTAAGTCTTCTAAAGCTACTAACAGCCTGCGTTATTTATAGGGGTCATACACGCAGACTATAGAATTGCACTAGAACTAAATGACGTGATACTGGATCACCTTTGCGTGTCCGTGGCCTGTCCTATGTTTAATCAACACTGTAGGTACTACTTTATTGCTTTCGTTACGTCATAGTTGTAGTTTGTTCAAAATTTACAGCACACATTGTTTTCATACCAATTAATGCATTTGCGGTGTGCAAGATTTTAATTGCTGGTTGAGTCTTTAGTAGCTGGTATGAGTTCGATTCTCAAACTTTTGTGTACGAAAATAAGGCTATTATTTGTTTGTTATCTTTAGGCAGAATAAATAACACAAATATTTAGTTGAAAAAATCATAGGTCATAGGTAGAGTCATGTATTTAGATAGTCCTTAATAGTTCCTTAACAAAAAGACATGCTTATGGTACTACCGGCTCTGAATTCGGATTTACAAATCAAATCAAAAATCTATGTCTATAATCGAGCCAAATCTATTTGAATAACGCAAACTCCGTTTAGTTTAGATCAGACGGCCATGAGTTAAGAATCTCCAATGATTTGTTTGTGGATATCCGTGGTGATACCTAAATCTTATTGCGTATTGCGCAGATGTGAGTTCTGCGCCAAGACGTTCACGCGCAAGGAGCACATGGTGAACCACGTGCGCAAGCACACCGGCGAGACGCCCCATCGCTGCGACATCTGCAAGAAGAGCTTCACCAGGAAGGAGCACTTCATGAACCATGTCATGTGGCACACGGGTAAGTGAACACCATCTGAGACGATTAAAGGGAAAATTTATCTTAACATAATTGTTGGAAAATTGTGAAAAACAAATTAATTATTAACTTTTTCTGTTGTTGACAGTTTATGAAATTTAACCAACTTTTTTGGAATTTATCCAATACTAGTTAGTGTCTCCCCGCGGTTTCACCCGTGTTCCCAGGGATCTCTAATTTCCCCGGGATAAAAAGTATCCTATGTCCGTCTCCTGAATCTAAGCTACCTCCCCACCAATTTTCAGCCAATTCGGTTCAGTCATTCTTGAGTTTTAGATAATGTAACTAACACGACTTTGCTTTATATATATAGATAGATGAAAAATTTTTACCTATAACGTTATCAGAATATTGAAATTTTAAAATGTCTGTTGCGATTTATTTGCTCATGTGTATGCTGCAACCCACATTATATTATTACTATGTTTATTACTAAGCTATTTCCTGGGGATCAATGAGCAGGTGTGCTAAAATACTGTGAATACAAACTGTTCTACCCTACATGCATAAGGTCACGCCCTATGGCGTCACGAACAATACGTCGCGCTGTACGCCTTTCATTAAGCATGTAATTACACCGTACCAAAGTATAATTGGAGATTTCGTGTGCATGGATTTCTTATTGACTTTATTATTTGAAATGTTAATCATGTTCTATGGTTCACATACGTTTATTTTCGGAATTTTTAGTTTGTAATATATTTTAGTTCAATGATCCGAAAACCCAAGCCTGCACCAGTACCATGAGTCGATTGCAGTGGTGCAGAAAGTAGAAAAAAACAATTGAATGATTCAACTATTTACACAATACTTGCGTAAAAGTAAATTATATTATAAAACTGTTCCTATGTCCCAGAGGATCAGATAATCTTTGACAATGTTCTATTTTTAATTCTCAAACAAATATTGGGTAAAAACCAATATGTTTAACGAATACACAAACTAAACGTTTCGAGTAAATATAGTTGCATCATTGAATGTTAACATTGTATTTTCTGCCCCACCCAAATAGGTGAAACGCCGCATCATTGTCAAATATGCGGCAAGAAGTATACTAGGAAGGAGCATTTAGTGAACCATATGAGATCGCACACAAGTGATACTCCGTTTCGATGCGATCTATGCGGCAAGTCGTTCACGAGAAAGGAACACTTCACCAATCACATATTATGGCATACGGGTTAGTATAATTTACTTATATGGCCTGATATATTGAAAATAAAACACAATTCTTATGAACAACTGGTGTCAGGCTTGGTGTTTTATCAATCTATATAAAAGTGTTTTGCAATACTTTAGGACGATAAATATATAAACACATGAAAGCGAAAAGCTTCGATACCGATTTTGTTTCTCATTTACACAACTCAAAAGAAACAACTACAATGTTTCAAGTAAATGGGAAACAAAATCACATCGACTCATACAAATAATTTTTGTGAATCTAGTAAATAAAATAAATAAATAATAACTCGTTTGTGACAGGTGAAACCCCCCACCGTTGCGACTTTTGCTCCAAGACATTCACCCGCAAAGAGCACCTGTTGAACCACGTGCGCCAGCACACGGGCGAGTCGCCGCACCGCTGCAACTTCTGCTCCAAGTCGTTCACGCGGCGCGAGCACCTCGTCAACCACGTGCGCCAACACACCGGCGAGACGCCCTTCCAGTGCGGCTACTGCCCCAAAGCGTTCACTAGGAAGGACCATCTGGGTAATTTTCTTATTAGATAAGTAATATATGATAGTATATAATACTTTAAAAACTCAATGTGCTCTGTTAGAGTCTTAAGTTTTTATTTTTAGATATTATTAGTCATCTTAAATAATATACACCTTTTTTTAACATTATTCAAAACTATTATAACAACTTCCTAAAAATATGATTAACTTACGCAAATTTTTAATTAAGTAATATAGGTAGAATATCAAACACTTTATCGCAATCATATAATGAAATGGATGTAATATCTCTGACACACATAACGCCTGCCAATGTCCCTGTTTGGCGTAATATTTTTTCCTTTCGTGTACCACCGTGTTTGTTTGTTTACCATAAGGTTAAATAAATACCTAATTATCACTGTAAAAAGGTCGATATTTATACTTATATTATAACCTCCCTCAGTGAACCACGTACGACAGCACACGGGCGAGTCCCCGCACAAGTGCTCGTTCTGCACCAAGTCGTTCACTCGCAAGGAGCACCTCACGAACCACGTGCGCCAGCACACGGGCGAGTCGCCGCACCGCTGCACGTACTGCGCCAAGTCCTTCACGAGGAAGGAACACCTCACCAATCACATCAGGTGAGAACGCCAACGGTGATATGGTGGCCTCTGTTCTGATCAATTCTCAGTTAAAATTATCAGTAGAGATAGTAGTAAAATCGGTCGAATTGGGATCGGATTGTTCTAAATTGGGGTTTAATGAGTAACATTCTTTTCTGACGAGAAAGTTACACAATAACGGTGTCGGTTGTGCTATTCATAATTTTGGGTCAATAATGTCTACTCAAACGATGGTTAATCAATACCAGTTTCCAATTTAATATGAAATTTATCATAACAGAAAAAACCATATCACTGAATCCAAAATACATAATTGTTTAACTGATTTTTCATTTTGCGTATTTTTTTTTTACTATAATTAGTTTAGTGGTAGAATAACATACAATGCTGTGCTACAAGCTACTGTAAATGATACATTCTACAGTTTAAAAACAAAGCACTAACCGTCTGTAGTAGCCACCCTACAGCCCAAGCATGTTCCCAACATTAGTTGCATGAAAGCATGATCTTCCTATTCCATGTAATTCCTCTAAAAGGTAAGGTTATTCTTAGTATTTTTTTCAATAACAATTCCACACCAACGGGCCTTACATCCTCCGAGCTAAGTATGTCATACTCACAGACGGCATTTGTGTGAAGTTTCCCTTAAAAATGTAGCACAGCATTGTGCATTCCGATTTGAGCTCTATTATGGAGCTTATATAGCTTAGTCCGCTCCCTGTCACCTTGCCGTAACCAGAGATACAAACGTCAGCCGATAACTTAAAATAATTGGAGTGGAAATCACAATAAGGACTAGTCGGTTATATATAAACGGTCGCGCGGAAGATAGGGACTTTATCTCTGCTATGATTGATATTAGAACTTCACGGTAGAACTGGACGATTATTTCTACATTTAAACGTTGGAAGGTTATCATTTCAACACTCGGATGTTGTTGGTAGAGAACTATGCATCAATATAATTTGAGCGTCTTTTCATATTAGTCATAATGTTAATGTTTTGTTACGAGTCAATTGAATTACGTATAATAAAGCAAATAGGTTATTAAAACGCTCATAGCTAGTATAGAAAATGGCAATAGTTCTGCTATAACATCAAATAATGGAGAGGTAACCTTACTATCGTGACAAACTAGTAGGCTCTTCTAAGTAAAAACAGCCTTCAGAGACAGTGTCCAAGGCAGATCATTTTAATTGAACCCATAAGTAAAAGAAAATCGCGCGTAAAATAGGAACGTTATCTCTGGCGTAGTCGATAATAGACCTTAATTCTAATGTTAATAATGTTCAAATCGGAATGTACTGTGTGCAGACAGCATACGGGCGAAACGCCACACAAGTGCACGTACTGCCCGCGCGCGTTCTCGCGCAAGGAGCACCTCAACAACCACGTGCGCCAGCACACCGGCGCCGCGCCGCACGCCTGCACCTACTGCACCAAGACCTTCACCAGGAAGGAGCATCTCGTCAACCATGTCAGGTATGCCATGCCACGCCACGCCACTTACCCAAGGAACAACGTACTGTAACCGACCTCGCTGCAACGGAATCTGGTGGCTGTAGATAGAACATTCTACAATATCTAGTTTTATCTGGCTCTGTTTATTTATTCATTGTCTCAAAGATATCTTGACGAAAGAAAAAAAATAAAGGTAACAATTTGTCAGGTATTTAACAATTGTTATGAAAAGGTTTGACTTTATCATTCGAGCAATTTATCAATTCATTGGCATAAATTAATAGGTGATACAGACCTCTGCCATAACATTTTTTATTATTTTAAATTTGGTTTCAATCAGAAGTAAAGTCAACATTCAGCAACGTGAGGTAACATTATAAACTTGCATTACATTCCGATTGGAACCAAAGATCTGAAACTTTAATATAGTTCATATTGTATAGCGATTAAGGTTTCTAATCGGAATGTATTGATGCAGGCAACATACGGGTGAGACGCCGTTCAAATGCACGTACTGCTCGAAATCGTTCTCACGGAAGGAACACCTCACGAACCACATACATATCCACACGGGCGAGACTCCCCACAAGTGTCCATTCTGCACTAAAACGTTCTCTCGGAAGGAGCATTTGACCAATCACGTCAGGTTAGTGAACTGCCTTATATATTTATCTCGATAATGTGTTTGGTAAATTATATATGTGATGTTATGGGAATGCGGTGTTGTGTACCACGTAATATTTCTTGTCCTGTATCGACACAAAAAGTAGTTGATTGAACAGTCTGCTAACAACCATGAGCTTTAATAAAATATGCTACTTATTATTTACTTCCCTAATTTAAATAAAGATGTATTCTATTTTCTTATAATTGGTAATTGTTTCTTTTAAAAGACTTACATTTGGATTAAGGTGCACAAAATAGCACCTCAATCCAACCTTGCCTTCAAAACTAAACATTGAATAAATACTAATAATTAAAAAAAATATTGTAGTTCTGTCAACAAATATTAATAGAACAATCTATCTTAACAGAATCCATACCGGCGAATCTCCGCACCGCTGTGAATATTGTCAGAAGACGTTTACGCGGAAGGAACATCTCACGAATCATTTGAAGCAACACACCGGTGACACAGCGCACACTTGTAAAGTGTGCACCAAACCGTTCACCAGGAAAGAGCATCTTGTTACTCACATGAGGTAAGTTAATATTTATGATCACTACTTCTATTAACATACGATCTATATTGCAGGGCATTTTGTTTATTCTCGCACAGTACTCAATATACTCATCAAATCCTTCGTAATTATTTCATGTATCTTGTTAAAAGCAATGTAAATAATAATTAATTATAAAATCATTGTATCAAAGTTTTGTTCGAATTCTCAAAACATGATGGTTTTCACGTACTTTAATTTATATTGTTACTCTGTTAGATCGCACAGTTGCGGCGAACGGCCATACAGCTGTGGCGAGTGCGGCAAGTCGTTCCCGCTGAAAGGGAATCTGCTGTTCCACGAGCGATCACACAACAAGGGAGCCGGCAATCGGCCGTACCGATGCGACGTCTGCTCCAAGGACTTTTTGTGTAAAGGTGTGTATCATTGTAAATATATTATGGAATATCGAATTTTATATGTTCGATAAAATCGCAGGATCGGGGAGCAGATTTCTATTGAACTATGTAGTTAAATACATAAAGTTAAATTACAAATCCTTAGTACAATATAAACACAAATTGTAAATTAACAACAGTGTAACCCGACGGAAGATACTTAATATGAGGTCTATTTTTTTTTAGGTCATTTAGTGTCACACAGACGCACACATAACGAAGCGGGCGAAGGAACCGCTAGTACTGAAACTCCGGCCGAGACGACTGAGGACTGCAATGATTGCACTAGCAAGTGTATCAAAACCGAAGTCGAAAGACCGGAAAGAAAACATGATATCAGGTTAATTTTATGATTTACATTTACTTATTTAAGTATTGCTAATATAATGTCTTTTTTTTTCATAGTAAATGTAGATTGTCTATGTGTGCTATTACTCACCCACAAAGTTGGATTTGTATGTTACAGGGCCACAACTGAGAGTAGGCCGGCTGAAGCCAATGTTGCACAAAGTTCACAAGCTAATACTACTGTCATGCAAATAACTAGCCAAGTAAGTATTCATAAACCATTGTTCAATATTTTTACAAAATTGTCACAAGTTAGCCACAACATTAACAATATAATATTGCATGTGTGGGTTAAAGGTATATAATATACAACCATACATGGAACACATACCTTCATGTTCAAAATGCCTGTTGCTTAAATTGAGTTTGATTGAGAGCCCTCTGCACTCACATAGAAAAATAAGAAAAAAAAAGACATCATGCTAACCTTGTCCCATAAAAAAAAAGATACTCAGTAATCCTTGTCTGTAATAGTAACGTAAAAAAAATTGGTTGCCTGTAAAGTCGGTATACGGGCGAAAGTTTTACGTGACAACCATTAGGCGGGCTAACCATGCCCGAGTGGAAGGGACGCGTGCCTCTCACTCGCTCTCATTGTGAGCGCATAACGTGAGCGGAGCGTAACGCAGTTTCTTGAAGTGACACCCGGCAAACCAATTTATAAGACGTTGTCACATCAAAAGGTTTATTAATTTATTGTTATTTCTCAGCAAGTCCGTGCCGGTACGGTAAGCAGTGCTGCCGGTGTGACGGCCGGCACGTTTAGCCACGCCAACCCGCAGCACCACGCCGCCGCCCCAGGCACTGCCCTCGCACACCATCCGGTCACTGTCAACTACTAGCACCACACCACAACCGAACACTTATCTGATCAACTAAACTTCGATATGTTGAGTTGATTGTTATTAGTGTTAGCACTCCATGGTGGAGGTGCAATGACCCGATTGGACAGGTCACGGCTTAAACTTTGCTTGCCTATATTAGTCTGTTGAATGATAAAATCACAATATTATTGTATTTATCGAATATGGCCGGTATGATACTGATTTTGTAACATTTTGAGTACCTGAGATAGGCTGCTTCCATCTTTCTCGATATTGTGACTAATATGATTCAAATGTATTCGAGCTGTCTTATTAGTTCCATTATTTAGTAGGAGGTATGATGATTTCTATTTATAGTACTGATAACTTCGGAAAACAAAATGTGATTACAATATCTTTGTTGATTTTGCCACAGATGGTAAATCTGTAGAATTCATCTAATGTAGAATTGTAAATAAATACCACTATACTGTAAAATACAGCAATAGCTTAGTAATGTGTGTAGATCATAGTCCATATATTTTTATAAAAACCATTCAATATAATAAGCATCGAGAGACGAAATATGAAGTGTCTCAGTATTTCCCTTCCGATCCGGATATCGAATGAAATTTTGACCTAACTTTATTTATTAATATTGACACAAAATAATAGGTCGGATAAATCGAACCTTTGTCATAAGCCTGATATCCCTACCCTTTGAATTATCAAAGGAAATAGGCCGCCACCTTGACCCGACCCATTTTACAGTCTAGTCGGCTGGCGCGTCCTTCATGCTCTGTAATGCATTACAGAGTCGAGATTTATCTCCTTATATACACTTACTTACAATCACTAATCATGTTAAGTTTTTTTGTATTGTTGCACTTATTTATGTTTAACTTTTTAGGCAACAATAATAGAATAATGTATATTTAATGCACAGAAGCTTTGGCTTCTGAAAACGATTCACTTGATTGTAGTTATAATAGTGGTTACCAGATTTTTATCTTGTTTCTAACACATTTAGTGTAAATAGCGAATCTGACGATTTTACTTATTTAAAGTATGTATATTTTTATTTGAAATTGATATTAAACACACAAATTTTATGATAGCCTACATTCCTGCTCAACATTGAGTGAAAATTTATAAAAATTACATTGTGTAATTGTTTTGTATACCTACAATTTATATTTTAAAGGAGCTAATCAGTTATTATAGTTCTCTGTATTACAATCGTGAATTGAAATGCTATATTTTATTTCTATATGATGAGCCATTTTTTATTTACTTAACTTTTAAATACACAGGGACCATGTCAAAGCGAAAAGTAAAATACAAATTATGTCCCCTAGCTGCATTCTAAGGATTAATCAAACTTATAATCATTGTGTAAATTGAAAACTATGATGAGGTATTTCCCTCCCATAAGATTTTCCACAAAGACCCAGGTTAAGTAGAGTATTTAATTATTCTTTGCCATGTACAGTACAAGTGTGATAAATCAGTAAAGGTTAATGTTTTTTAATATGAGAAAAATTGTAAAGAGGATTAATACTGGTGGTTGTATTGCTTAGCTTAGATGATCCATCGGCGCGCGAAGTGGTGTTATAATCACTTGCGTGATTACTGTAACACAGCTTGTAAACTTTTTATAATAGTGTGTAATTACTTGTAAATAGTTAGTGTTTACATTATAGTTTAAACTGTGTAGCAAATTTAAGACTAATAAAATATATCATTTTATGTTAATACTGGCTGGATTGATAAAGTTATCTAATAAAGAGATGGTGTTATACGATTCAGAATCGTCTGGTGTAGTAGGTAGTAAGATTTTTTCATTATAATGTGTGATGAACCATTGAGATAATTTATATCACAGCCATCAGGTAACTTATCTTCAATGGTACCATGCTGAGTTATATTTTAAAGATATATAAATCCTTAGACATGATAGTATGTATGTACTAAAAGCTAAATTATGTTCGGTAATTTGATATGGATGAGATTAAAAAACTAAAGTGATTTAGTTGTTTCATTGTTTTTCAAGTCTGACCTTTGTCCAAAATCCAAAGGCCCTTTAGAGCATGATTGCATCGCACTACATGCCTGGGAATCTATTCGCAGGAGATCTGCTCGACGGCACCGCATTTCAGAAAAGGCCGAGATTATTATTTTAAATGCTGATAACACTTTTACATTTGTGTTAAATCGTTCAATATAACATTATTTCCATGTAAGGTAGGTACTTACCAATATAATTTTTAATGACAAATAAAAACTACTTATGTTGTATGTACAATGCACATTACTGTTAAATGTTTGTGACCTTTAATTAATGTCACAAACAATTTCAACCTGTAGCCCATTTATACTATATTAGGGGCCATGATGCTAAATGGGGATTTCCTAGGGCGTCGTGGAGACCTATTGGATTTTGAAGATCAAATGATAGGAAGAAAAATAGGTTATATGATGTATACCCTTTTAGCGGTGGGGCAAGCGTCTACGAGCTTGCAAAAATGTAAAAAAAAATTGTTACATGGACATAGTCGAGCGCATCAGATATTGATACTGTATATACCCCATGTAAATCTGATGACAGAAGAATGTTAATCTGCCAGTTTGCATGGTGGGGCCGGCCGTACGGATGGTTTAAAAATGGTAAAAAAAAAAATGCTCGAGCGCGTCAGATATTTGTGATGTTAAGTGAGCCTAAACGAAGCTCAGATCCAACAATATGACGATTCGGACGCGACGCAAGCTCGGGACGGCTTCTTGAAAATGCGAAAAAAAATCGCCATCTGGACATACTCGAGCGCGTCAGATTTTCATACAGATGGTTCAGCATGATACCCTGGTCATACTGATGCCATAATCTGACGAATATATAAATGGGTTTTCTTAATCTGACGGTTTAAAGATTTGTTTTCTTCCGTGATTTTATAAAATCATTGGATGTGTTAAATAAAATTCATAAATTATAGCATGTGTACATAAAAATAAGCTAAAAAATCTAATCAGGGATCTGGATACAGTCATGGTAAAAAAAACAGCACATTTGCTCAGTAATCAATAGTAACGTCAAAAAGTTGTATTACTATTGCATTTGAGTAGGAGTGGGCGCAGACATGATTTAAAAAAATTGATAAATATAATAAATTAGAAGTAAAAAAAGGCGTGATAGTTTTTCTTTTAAGTTCATCATATATATTACTATGATGTTTTTTTTTACATATCTACAAACAATGGTTTACTTTTTAAAGAGGAGGACACTACTGTAACTAAAATTACAGATTAAATGCTTAATATTTCGTAAACGGAACCCTGAATCGGAAAGAGTTATTAGCAAACCTTAACTATTTATCAATTAGCTATCGAATGATATGCCACATTATAGGAATGGCGAATAAAAAATGTCTCCGTTTTACATGTATGGTAGGAACCCAACATTTTTTTTTTCTACACTGGACAGCAAATAAACCGAGCCACCCGCTACCTAGGCACTATTCGATTTTCTCAAAAACTAAAAAACCTACAATTATCAAAATTGTACCTACAGAAAGTGCGTTTCATGGTGATTAAAATGAAAGGAAACTCATTGGGTTTAATCAATATTTCATTTTCAATGTTTCAATGTTTATTAAGGATTTTACAAAGAAGAGTCGTTTTCCAGTCGTGACAATCGTAAGTAATGATAAAGTGAAAAAAAAAATTAAAGCCAAAAACAAAGATAAAGCCAAAAAAAAGTTTTTGATAAATATTCCGTATTCCCTCCCCTTGCTCGGATAACTGCCAGCATCCAGTATAACTTTGATAGTTGTAAGTTTTATACTTTTTGAGAAAATCGAATTAGAGTTTCTAGGTAGTGGGTGGCTCGGTTTATTTGCTGACCAGTGTAGATTTTATGTTTCAACTTTGTCGATGTAGTTAATATCTACTACCACACCAAATTATAGCTCTGTAGTATCAAGCGTCTCTGAGCTTACACTTACTGCTTGAAACTATAAGGCAACTAAGATATAACTTTTTGTTACTTCGGCTTGTCCAAATCGGCAGATTATATGCTTTCTGTGATCCTTGAATTATTCTCTCTAAAATAAAAATTAATTCAACCGCGCTCGAATGTCCACTCATCGATTTTTTTTTGCATCTTTGCGACCCTCTCACTCCCATACGTCACGCTCAAATCGTCAGATTATTAAAATACACTCTTTTCAGCATGTGATTAAACCACCATTCTTTAATCTGACGCGCTCGAGTATCTTCGCCTATCAATTTTTTTTTACTAATATGATCGGCTGCTCTACGCGCGCGGCTCCACATGGAGAGCTTAGATTTGGTTGAGGCACTCAACTAGACGTAAGGTACCTCCCATATACTAATCTGCCGCGCTCGAGGAATCCCAGAATCCCCTCTTGGGCTCCCCTACCACTACTTGAGCTTAACAAGGTTAGCTTTATCAATGGTTTAATATGTGGATTCATACAACATTGTTGATCTTTTGTAAGAAATACCTACATATAAAACCTGTGTATGTATACCTCCCAGATGAAAAAGCTACCTTCCAAACTAAGCATTAGGACCTTACAATTAGTGTTTGTAAAGAAATATTTTATTTCAAAAAATAAAGTAAGTGACTGATTAAAAAATATAATATGCTTATAGGTAGCTCTATTTACATGTGACTTTATAAAACATAATAAATTAAGCTTCAACAGCTATTTTGCTTGGACTTTCTTTGACTTTTTTAGGTTTCTCCTTAAGTTTCTCTTCAGGAATATCTGGTAGTTTGTCCATTGGTACTTCCGGTAGCTGGTCACCAACATCTAGGATTGCATCCAACTCTGCCTCAACTGCTTCCTCGTCTTCCTCAGTTAATTGGCCAGAAATTAAGTCATCAATCTCTCTCTGCTTTTCAATGCCTTCTCTTGTTTCATCCATAATTTTCTCTATGTCATCAACACTGAGAATATCATGGACTTTTTTGAGGGCTACATTTCCAGTTTTCAAACCATCCAGAACCTGCAAAAAATATTTGTTAGTTTAATAAGCTAGTATTGGGTTATACCTACATAGATTTAATTTGGATATAATATATCATGAGATACCATACCTGAATCTCAACTTGTGCAAATTCAATATCATTAGTGAGTTGATCCAATTTATCTAATTGTGCATCTGTATTTTGTAAAAGTTGTTCCTGATACTTCTTCTTCCTAAGAAGAAGTTTCGCTCTATCACGTTTCCCTTCTTCTAATAGTTTTTTGGCTAACAATCTGTCTTTCTCTAGATTAAGCTCTATCCTCCTTTGGTACTGTTTTAACTTATCTCTCTGTTGTTTCAGTTGCAGAATCGCCTTATCTTGTTCTGTGATTCTGCTCACTGGTTTTTTGTGTTTACCGAATAAAGAACCCATGTTATTAGTCTATTATGAACTAGGCATTAATAATATAATATTTAAAACTACTTTACTTCTGCAAATAACAAAGAGCCTAATCTGGCATTAAATTAATAGTAATAATATAGGTATTTTTGATAGATCACATCACATTCAGTAAGTGACAGGCGTGACAGCAGACAGACAATACAAATATATATACATTCTGAACTGACATGCACGGCATCAAGCAATTAGAGTCAACAAATTTCAGGTCAGTCTGTCTTGCGGCAACTAGCGAAGCGAGCGGCATTCAACATAAAAGTAGGTAGTATTAACTTGTTCCTCACTGCAAAATTTGACTAATGAACTCGAATTGAATCATAAAATGTAATGCGAAACAATGCCACCAAATTAATGCAAATATCAAATATGTAGAACATAACAATTGATATACGTAGAAATTAAAATATAGGTTTTAGTTTTGTATTTTTATTTATGTAAACTTTGTCTTGTAGTGTAGCTAGTGGATTCCGTAGTTTCATCCAAACAAAAATGAAGTATTAATCAATATATCCACTCATTAGTCTCAATCTCAATAGAGCGATTTGTAAATGTAGCAAACTCGAGCGTTCTAACTTAAGTGAATGAATCCATTTTGATTCTGTTACTAATTTGTCATTCTTATGCTCGCTTCATCGTGAGTAATTTGTATTCTGTATTTCTGTGCGCTTCATTATCTGTAGTCATGTGGTGTGGGTGCTTGTGATAGAAATTTTCATATATTAATTAAGTTACGTGCCCAGCTTTATTTTTATCTTAAGATACTATACAACAGATTTCTAAATTGATTCTATTTACATAAGTATCTTAACGTAAAATATTATATATAAGGGTGGATAGACATTTGTCGCTGTCATGGCGGTAATGGCTGCAGCACAGTTGCTCGATGAGTTGATGGGACGGCATCGCAACACCAATCCTAACGAAAAAATCAAGAAGCCAAATTGGGAGGATCCTGAGGTAATTATATGTTACGCAAATTTAAATTAAGAATAAGTTCTTTCATTGTTTTTGTATTTCAATAAACTTCATTTTCTATTTACAGTATTGCAAATACTTCATGGTCAAGTTCTGCCCTCATGACTTATTTGTAAACACAAGAGCTGACCTAGGTGTATGTCCAAAAGTACATGATGATGAAGTTAAGGATCTGTTTGACAAATCTGAGTCATCTTACAAGAAAGCCCAGTATGTTGAAGAGTTCTTGCGATTCTGTCGGCACATGATCAATGATGTTGAAAGTATGAATTTTATTTCTTTATCAAGTTCTATATGAAATACAATTTAAATATACTTATACTGATATTAATAATCAAATCTGCAGTGCTTCATATTATTTCATTGATTCTAATATGGTCTCTATCTCTCTTGATGATCTATATTGCAGGAAAAATTCAGAAAGGCAAACAGCGATTGGAACTTATGAACTCTAAGCCAGAAGGTCCACCCATGACACAAGCACAAACTGAGAAAAATGTAGAACAGGTGGGTAAATTATTATAAAACATGTAATTAATTATTTTCTTTTAATGTAAAGTATGTACCACAATTATTTTTTTTACAAACTATCATTTACAATACCTACCAAGTGCACTATCCCACAATTAAAATGTTGATTTTCAATTGATACAGAAACAGGAAAATGAATATTTTCCTCAGGTGCAATTGCTATCGGAGAAGATCACCTCCTTAGTTCAAGAGGCAGAGGAAGCCGGCACAAGAGGTGATGTAGAGCAGGCTCAGGGATTGATGAAGCTTTGTGACCGTTTGAAAGAAGAAAAAGAACAGTTACTCAAACAGCAGGAGAACAGGTATATTTATTTCACATGATTAACTATAAATAAATCATCGATTTCTCTCACAAGCTATGTTATATGTCATATAACTATGTTTATGTTATGGGGCTAATTACTTAAAATCCAATGATAATGTTAAGTACATACAAAAAGCTATCTTATCCTTTTATCCTGACAACATAAAATAGAAATTGTTTTAATAGTATAATAACAGATAAAAATTTATGATAGTTTTATTATATATATTTTTGAATCCATAGCCACTGGTCAATGACGGCAGAGCTGGCGGCTGCCCAGGAGAAGCAGATGGAAGTGTGTCCTGTGTGTGGCGCCTTCCTCATTGTAGGCGACGCGCAGCAGCGTATAGACGACCACCTGTCTGGGAAACAACATGTCGGGTGAGATACTTGGAACTTCAATTAATTCATGAATCTAAATAGGTAATAAATAAATTATCCTGGGAGAATTTTAACACACAGCCAATCTGACTCTAAACTAAGCAGAGTTTGTAATATGGTACCCAAATAGCTGATAATACATATACCTACTACTTACTGTTAAATACATACCTTAATAATACAGCAAAAAAAAATATTGGTCGAAATGCAAATAAACTCAATGTACTCTTAAATAAACCAATAAAAATGGCTCCTGTTAAAGAACATGTTATAGAACTCTACAGAGCTATTCTGGAATTGTTGTAATTTATTACCATATATAAATAAATAACCCAGAACCTATATATTTCTATACTACTGTGATGTAATTGCATTGGCATTACATGATAATACTACATTACAGATACTTCAAACTCCGCCAAGCGTATGAGGAAATGAATGAGGCGCGAGAGAAGGAACAACAGGAGAAAGAGAGGAAACGTCGAGAAGACAGGGAAAAAGAACGCACGTCGCGTGGTGGGGGTGGACTTGGTTCCGACAGACGTGATAGAGAACGTATGGAGCGCGACCGTGAAAGGGACCGCGGGGATCGGGGAGATCGGGCAGATACAGGCAAAGATAGGGACAAGGAGCGCCACCGGTAAGTTATGAACATCAGTTAGCGCAGTCAGTTAAACACAGTTTTAAAATTAGTGAGTGAAATTCCTATTCAACGTTTATCTTGTGGCTCCCAGCGGTTTCACCTGCGTACCCGGGAGATCTTCAATTTTCCCGGGATAAATAAATAAAGAGTAGCTTATGTCAGGCTCTAGACTTTCTGTGTACTAAAAGCGAGACAGACAGAGTTACTTTCGCATTTGTACATGTTTATTTGTCCTGTGTATCTATTAAAAATACATAAATCATGAAATATATCAGCTAGGTATTTTTATATCGGTTTGGAAAATAGCTGTCTTTAATTTTTACCATGTTTGCATAATTATATGAGTTCCATATATTTAAAACATTGTTATTTGTATCTCAGGTCGGTACGCGAGGAGAAGGGCGGTCGACACGAGGAGCGGGAACGCGAGCGCGGCGAACGCGACAAGCCGGAGCGGGACCGCAGCGAGCGGAATGACCGCAGCGACCGCAGCGATCGCACTGATCGCACCGATCGCACCGACCGCACTGATCGCACTGATCGTACTGATCGCACTGATCGTACTGATCGCACTGATCGCGCCACCAGTGACCGCGAGCGGGATCGCGATCGCAAGCACCGGAAGGATAGAAGTGAGTTCGACTAGTCAAGCTGATTGTTGATAAAGTAAAATGTTGGATTTTGATGAAAATAACATTATTACCACAAATATACAACTACTCTCAATAACGATGTTAACAAAAATGTTAATTAGCTTGATTATGGTATAATATAGCATTATGCATTTTCGCATGTTCATTAGTTTGTCTATGGATGTGATCTGTTTGCGTGGAGGGACTTTGGATCACCTTCTAATTGAATGTGTCTTTTTGCCCAGGATCATCCCACGAGCGCTCTCGCCGGCGCTCCAGAGACCGTCACTAGCACTTGACTGAGGTATCACAAAAGCACCTGAAACTGGTAAGTATACACGTTTCACGATGTAGAACCTTACAACGCGAAGCACCACAAAACAACACGAAGAATTCCCGCATACTTATCACATACCCACAATCAGTCCAATTCATAATTATTTATTTCGTCAGAATAAAAAAAACACTTATTTTGTTATAAAACCATTTCACGAACACTCTCACCAGTCCCCTCCCCGAAGAAGTGTTGATACATTGACAAGTAATAAAGTGAACACTGTTGTTTTACAGCTTAATTTAGCATACCAAAATATAACTTCGGTATATGGCAAACATATGGCGAGTAATGTTGACTCCCATTGCACTCTCGATTCGGTAGTTGTCGTCACACCGACGGACTTGGCAGGTATTTGATTGGTATTATGAATAGTTGCCGCGAGCTGACAATGGGAAAGGACTTATTGGGTAATTGCTGATTCAGTCCTTATACATTACGTGTCACATTTAATGTATGAGGATGGGTTGGCGGTTGTCAATGAGGTCTGTCGATGAGCAGTCCGACTCGACGTCGTTTTTGAGGTATTTCATCATGTTATGTTCCGCCGTCGTCAGTTGACCGTCGATTGGTGCCGATTGCTAACGCAATGCCAGGTATTTGTTAGGCCACCTGATATTTCGATATAGGGCTAAAACGGGAGAGATAATCGTGTCACTACATATTTTCTTTAATAATGTCAAGTTAAAATTTTACACTTTTGATACCACAGATGTAAGAAGTAACAATGAATAAGAATTATTATTACAAAGTTTAATAATTCCAATGGTCGGCTACAATATATTTTAGTTGTTTGCCATTACATAATAATTATACTGCCATGTTACGGAGATGAGAGAATAGTGCAACACATGTACTCTTTCTTTCACGATTATGGATGCTGTTATCACATCATCTACTGTATGTTTCCAGGTACCCAAATGATTATAAAAATGGCACCAAGTTTCAGACGATATGTGTTATAATCACAAAATTATTAAATGTTACCATAAATTTTTTACGAGCTCAAAATTGTTGCCATTTCAAAATATTAACCATTATCTCAACACCCATTTGGTATTGAACTGCAAATGATTGACCTTACTGACCCGGTATTTAGTTTCACCTATTTATCGGATTTTTAACAACTAACAATAAATCAAGCACTTTTTAAAAATCAATCATTGCAGTTAACGCCAAATAATCCAGCTGCTCAAGTACCCGTTACTAGCTTGCTCCATGGACTTTTCAGTTGGGATCCTAGACGACGCCGCCGGAAAGCGACATCGGCTCAGACATAGAGGTACTTTTGAAATTAACACACCCGTACACAAGAGGAGGCGAATGCAACAAGCAAATTGGGATACGACACCGACCAACAGTTTCGAGGTGACATAGAATAGTCACGCGTATTCATAAGAAATTTTTGATGTTAGCTATTTGATTCTAATATAATTGACTAGTTCACTTGCATGAAGTCCTACTTTACGAATGGACATGTTACTTTTACGCTTAGATTAAATGTATGTAAAATATAGCTACCTCTTCAAAATGTTCGCCCAATGGAGGTCACTGTTCTTTTTCTGTAAACCAGTTTCCACTGAGGAGTGATTCAGGTATTTATATTATTTTTTATTCCATTAAAATGTTATTGTGATTTGTCAAGTATGAGTGTGAATTAGTAGGGTTCATTTCAAAGGAATAAAATATTGACTTGGTTTGCGTTGTTTCATTTCAAGCCGTAAGAAATGTCATTTAGTCTATAACAAATACTACTTCCAATATAACCCAGAAAAGCGTAGTGAATAACTAGATCACTAAAAGTTCAAGCAAGTTTTGGAAACAAATGAGTGTTTGTCCGCTCTTAGAGAACTTGTCCCGCTAAAGAACTTTACGGACTCTATCGTTACAGTTCTTCAGTTCAACGCTTTAAAGTTTTTGTGAGGAAACTTAAATATTAAGTTGAGACCGTGAGGATTATGGGCGTGGTGCTAATGCAGCAATTTGAATGTGCTCTTTCAAAAGTTTTCCACTTTAATATAGGAGCAGTCAGTGGCTGTTTATTCGGCGTTTTCATTCTGTATTATGACAAGTTCAATAGTAGGTATGCTTTGTATGTTAAAAATACTGGAAATATATGTAACTGCCTACCTATATACAACATTATTTAAATAAATAGATAGATGAATTTGTACCAAAATTATTTAATCAATACCTACTATAAATGCAAGACTAGATTATAATGTTTACATTCATTAGTTTATACTAAACTTAGACCGCTAGTATTATAGTTATTTATGACTTAAACTAAGGGATAATATGATAAAGGATTAGGTAGGTTCCGAAGCCTAAAACGCATTTCATTACGGTTACTGCATGCATGATTTGATGCAAGACATGCAAGTCTCTGGCCGCTTTCCGAATTAAACTGTCATCGCTCAAAGCGCGAACGTCGATAATTGGCGTACCGATTTAGATATCACGACTATGACAGCTTAGAGCCGTCAACAATACGGAACGCTTGTGATCGCGCTCACACGGCTCACAACCTTAACGTCAAACGTCAAAACAAAATCACTTCACGCTTGCACCGGTCTAGTCTAATAATTACCTTTCTTTTATAACTAATACAGCGAATACAGCATAAAGATAATATTTGAAAATGGAAGATCAACGGCAACGGCTTGGCACTTCTGTATTTTTTGTAAATAATACCTGAATAAATACTAGCTTTAGCAGTACTGCATAATATTTATATACTGCAGAAAGATATGGTACTTATTGAAGAGCATTTACGGGTGGTGCGAAGAGGGTGCCTTATTAACGACGGCTTTGACGGGACAGTGACAGGGACAGGGAATGCAGATGCGATAAACATTGACCAATAATATAAATTAATAAGGACAGTGTAATATTAATCAATAAATATTGATTTAATTATTGTATATTTTGTAGTTTTAACATCCTATAACATACACATAAGTTAGTTTTATATTAATTTAGAACTTAAATTTTACATAATGTAACTGGATGCGAGAATGTGGAATTAATTTTTGGCAAGACTATAGTGTTCGGCCCACTGTATTGTATGTAAAGTAGTAGAGCAAGAACTAATTTGCTGTTTTAATTAAGTACTCATATTCAAGTATTTAAAATATATGAAAAGGTATCTTGTTATCTTTGGGATAGGTAAGTAAATGATATTCAACACTTATAATAATAAAATAGTTTCTATTAACAATAATTTCAGATCACAGATTATTCAGACATAACATAACGTGCCACACTTGCACTCCAGGGTCATATTCTCTTCCTAATTATTAATAAATGCTAATATAGGAAACGGGAATATTTTTAATCAATATAATGCTAATGAAAGAGCAGGCCTGTATAGAAAAATGATGGCAATTTACCAGTTGTTGTATATAACAACAATAATAATTAACTGTGTTTTTTATAGTTCCTTATTTCTATTTCTGCAAAATTTCCATCTTTTCTCTATGCTGCTGCTCTTTCATTAGCATATATTTATTAAAATTTTCTTGTTTTAGTTTTGTTCTTTCTTCCCTATACTTCATGTCTTTTCTAAAATACAATAAAATTTTCTTTTCTTTGGTTCAGGTCGTGGACTAATATTTTCTTCATCTGGTGTGGGTCCTAGCTCTGAAGCCAGCGCTACAGGATTAGCCCATCCAGTGGAGCCAAACCACTCAGTCATTCGCTGAAAAATAAATAACATCAAGCATGAATTATTTGTTATCAACTTGGTCTTTGACATTCTCTTTTAAACTTTGAAACTTAGCATATAGATAAACATACCCTGGAATAAAACAGCATATTTGTAATATGCCTACTAAAGAAAATGCAAAAATAATTTTCTTTGAATTCAGCAAGTTCTACAAGCACCTAAAAAACTTACTGCTAACATACTACTCTATGATTAAACAATCAAACACTTTAATACAAACAGTTTTGTTGAAGATTTGAATATTGTAATACTACAATGACTAACCTCAGTTTATTTGGTCACTGTAGAGTAAACATGATATTACTAAGCTAAAAGTGTCTACACATAACCAGATATAAAATATCTCAGTAATTACCATGTTGTTCTGTTTGTTCATTCTGCATCAAAGTCATGCAGGAACTGCTGTACATATTCAGTATCTGTAAACAGCAAGTACCAGTTCAGTAAACATTTAATTATTTATCAGAAAGCATACCATGATTTGCGTTAAGAATGCAAGGGAGCTCCCTGGCAGTTCTAACGACTGCTCAAAGGATGGAAATTTCAGCCCTTATGTCACTTACCTCTCTGAGCCCTCTCGTATTGCTCTAATATGAGCATAAGATAAATTTGTCGCACGTTAGGCTCGTCGGCTATAGTAACTTGAATACTCATGATTCGAATATTTTCTTGTATCTAAACCACAATTTTATTGTTTTCCTTTGTTACTGTAATGTGATTTCACCCAGAACAACAATCACTGAATCAGAATACTTGAGCACAAAATGAAATGAGATGCGACTCAAATCAAAACAAAACAGCACAACTTGTCATTTTTGACAGCGCTCACGGTGATTTCCATTTGTAGCTGGGTCGGCGTGAGCGCAAGATGGCGCATGTCATGACGTCATCTATGACGACATAGGAGACATCGTTATCGCGCTCAAGCTAATACGGTACGGGTTTATGGACGCTCAAATCGATTTAAGCGTAATTCGGAATGCGGCCTCTGTCGTGTCCGTCCACAGAGATGATGGTCTATGGTCCAGAAATCACGCAGTGTCTATGGAACTTGTAAACGTAGAGCAAAATTATGAGTATCTATTCGACTGTCAGTTATTTTATCTCTATGGTTACTTCAATCTCGGATCAGTCAGTCAGTCTGCCAGTTATGTATTTGTTTATTTTGTAAACAAAACGAAAAAGAAATATTGTATTTTCGTCACGATTCCTATGAGGATTTGCTAATAATCTTAGTTTATATAATAATATATAATTCAGAGCAATGTTACCTGAAGCTGGAACAATTGTAAATGAATCTACGGAACAAGCAGCGAGAGCGGAACTACGGGAATCCTTTTTGAAAGCAATAAATGAATTACAAGGTAAGTTTTTTGGTATTTCGGTGTTGGAGAGTAGAGTAGCAAAAGGAGCAATAAATAATCAATCACTGAAAACTCATCACCATACTTACCGGTCTACTAAAATATCTAATAGAAGTTTGATAATATTTTATCAGCTCACCATTTAATTAGTTTTAATACTTTAGTAGAGCATTCAAGTAAACTAATTCTTTCAAATAAGTTCACATTAACATACCTATTGTAATTTTTGATTTTGTGTCTAGTAAAAATTTGCAAAAATTTTATGTACTGTATCAATTAGACTTTTAAAGAGCAAAGCTTATATTTGGGTTTTCTTTACAAATGCAATATAAGAGAAATACTTAAAAATGTTCATGACCTCCCTGGTTACAAGCTCCCGCTTTTTGTATGCTATATGATACTTAGTTACTCAGTATATGGCTAAAATTACATTAACAATCATTATCTATCTAAAGTTACACATACACCCAAAGGCAGTAAGTAGCCCAGGGTGTTGAAAGATTACTAACTCTGAAAAACTCATTAGGCTCCACATTTTAAACATGATGTTTATTTCATAATTTCCAGGGGAACCATGCAATATTTTGACATATGAAAAAACAAACTTAAATGCAACATTCTCTGGGTGGAAGCCAGATGGTTCTGAGGTACTTGTTCATGATCTCAAAACTCCCGCACAAATAAAAATGGAATCAGCTCTATTAAGGACTCCTGATATTCTAGCAATACAGTTTGATAGAGCTATACAAATACCTTAATTTGTCACATATTAAATAAGATGAAATTTTAAATAAATACCTACAAGTAAGTAACATTTTTTATTCATGATTTAATAATATCCTGGGACAATTCTATGTCATATCTTTTGATGCAATAACTAAATTGGGATTATAGTTTAAACTGTGTCAATGGTATTTAATTTAATTGATATGTACCTCAGTACTTTATTATTATATTCAATACACATTCATTATATTTTTAACCTGCAAATCTTCAATGACCTTGCTTATTTATGGCAGTTTTTATAAAGCAAAATAATGATGTTTTGATTACTCAATGTGATAAGTATGTATGATGAAGGACATGAAAGTTAAAAAAATACTCACTTTAAATTTAGTGTATCATCATTTAAAACATTTAAGTACCTACACGACATAATTTTATAGCCTGCATATAAAGCCCAGAAAAATGTGCTCATGTTGGTATTGATTTTTGCATTCTATGTTTTATAACTAAACATTGGTTCTTTACTTATAAAGTTACTTATTTATTTACTTTTAAATATTTGATATCTGTGCCACCCTATGCAGTGAACTGATGGCATCATAGTCCTTAAATGAAATGAAATATATTTATTAATTCAAATAGGCCTTTACAGGCATGCAACGTCCACTCTTATTAATAAACCATTATTAATTTTTTATAAGTACCAAGTAGCCAGTGCAAAATGACACTTATGTCTGACCTATATATAACTAAATCAATTACGTACCTACATTTTCTCATTTATCTACGAATTGAGCCGTAAGTAGGTAATCCTGATATATTATTATACCGGGAGTGCGACTGGAGTGCGATCGTTCCTCTAATTGAATTTTTTTCGGCTCAATCAATTGCCGTGCGAGGAATAAGGTCGCCAGAAAAAGCGGATACACGCATTGGCGCTTCGGGAATAAATGAATAGCGTTTAGGTATGAGAAAGGTTCGGGGTCTAATAAGATTCAGATTACAAACGGTAATTTTGTATTTTCATGGTGTTTTAACATAACACACGACTACAAACTGTAGTACCTACCTATAGGTGGACTCGTGACCTTAACCATAAAAATATTGAGGATCGATGACGGGTATAAACTAGTATAAAGTATTGAAAGTTTTTTTTTGGAAACCAGATAACTCACATAATATCCTACTCATACAAATGTTTCATTCATATTTATGTAGATTCGAACCCAGACGCAAAACAAAGAGAAATGTATAGTTCATAAACACAAATGTTTGTCCGGAGCGAGAATCGAATTCACGACCATCAGGGACGCTAGCCAGCTAACTGGCTAGTCCTATTCTATATAAATATCCTGGGACATTTTTCACACACGGCCAATCTGATTCCAAATTAAGCATCAATGTGAGCTTGTGTTATGGTAACCAGATAGCTGATATACTACATATACTACTTTTAAATACATACTTATATAGATATTTACAACCAGTATATATATATATATAGTATCTATTACTTATAATTCTTGCAGCTGCCACTAACAGCAACATCCCTTTGAAGGGTCTATTATACTATTATCACGATTGTAGTCAAATACACGTCTTAATAACGTAATCTATACTGATATAAAGCTGGAGAGTTTGTTTTGGGTTAGATTTGAAAATTTTACTTCAGTGATAACCGTATACATACACAGTATCGAGGAAGGCTTTAGGCTATATATCATCACACTACGACCCATAGGAGCGGAGCACCAATAAATCATGTTTCAAAATCGGGGATTTTTTTTCCTTTTGAGAGCTTACGTAAACAGAGTCGCGGGTTCAGACTATTCCACACGGACGAAGTCGCGGGCAGAAACTAGTGAATAATAATAGAATCACATCGAATGGAATATTTGTATAGCATGCTATTAAATTTGAAGTTTATCCGATGCGAACATTTTAACGCGTTTTCCCCCATTATGGAGATATATAGATCAACATTACACAATTATTACACATTACACAATTATTTGAGGGTTTATACCTACCTGTATATACCCGCGAAGTATGCGAAGTTAAAGGTATTGTTACCGTTGCATATATCGTAGTTATAAGGTTGAAAGCCCTGGTACTGGCAGACCTGTTGCTCAATCGATTCGCGGCCCGTTTTGTGTAGCGCACACACCTAGAGGCTTTTTATAAAGCTCGGCCTTTATCATGTCTGGATGACGACTAATGAGGGATGACTTATTATCTATTTCTACGGAGATTTTATAACGAAATATTTTTAGAATGATTCCTAAATGTTACACGAAAGGGATAAAATGAAACGCTTAATAAATTATAGGTACCTATTCTTCTTCGTACTTTTATGTGCATTGAGAAGACACCATTTTAATGAAAAATATTCGATTTCCTAAAGTAATAAGTAGGTATGTCCCTAAAATTACATAGGTAAGTAATTGAATCCTAGAACATTCTTTCGAAACTAATTATTTGAATGCCATTCCTGTACCATACCTGTAAGCAAAAACCACATAAACATTTTTGTAGGGTGCTAAGTAGCTATATCAAATTAACTGTACAATTAAATTAAAATAGTAGAAGAAAAGCTTGTAGAGAGGAATTATGGCTCTGTAAGTTACATTTAAGCAGAGCACATTTTAACACTTCTCAGACTTTTAGAATACTATGTTAATATCCATAAGTAGTTACCGACATGATTCCATAAAATCCAATGATACGTAGGAATATATTACTGGGACTTATATTTTAGTCCTACGCAATAAATATTTAACTCCCTACTAATAAGCGTAGGTCTGTACCTAAATGGAAAGAGGCTTCGTAAAGTTTTGATTTAATTTTCAAACAATTTCAATTTATATCCAATCCCGTTTTATTTAATCAATTAATTTGGGACAGCCTTATTTGTTTAAGGATTTCAGAGACACCTTTACCTAATCGAAAACGTAGATATTCGAACGGACGGTTTTTAATTTTCTCAATTAAATCAAACTCTTCGAAAGGATATTGGATGGGGACTCCATTATTAAATTTGGCAACTCAGGTACTAACAGTTTAAATATTAAATCAAGAGTTAAAATTTACTTTGAAGATAATTATTTTATTGGAAAAATAGGTTGAAATCATTTTTAAACTTTGACAGATTCAAATTAGTTTTCTGGGGTCCAGTATTGATCATTATTCTGACATAGTAAGAAGAACATAAAGTATCAGAAAGTAATTAGTTAAATATTACTTATATACCTCGTAGCTAATAGTGAAGGGAAGGCTGCTACATTAGCTTTGGGTATTGGGTAAATACCCAATCAGATGACGCGAGGTAACTTTCCGTAACTAGTTAAACAGATTAACAACTTTACTCGGATGGAACCCCTATTGGAGAACTTGTGAAAACTAATGACAACGGAGCTTACCTATCACTTAACGACAATCTGGAATATAATCCGTCTTGAATCTCCTGCCCTCTAATGAAAAGTTACAGAAGAGTGGACAGGTTCAAGTTTGTTACGTGACCATTTTATTTTCATAGTTTACACATTAGGTTTTGTGCCGTTATAATAAATAGAAAAGATACAATTACTATAATGTATTATTAAGTATTTATTATAAGGTAATATTAATAGTCTAACCATCTCATCGTTATTGTTTGAGAGTATTTAAACAGATGTCAAACAAGTCTCGACACCATACCACTTTGGTAATTCCGTATAATATTGCTTACCAACAGTCAGTTTTGAGTCAAACTTAGCAGCTTCAGAGAGAGTAGAGATTTTACCCCTGCTTAGTCTCTGTAGTACCTTATTTATAGTAAGGAATGCTAAATTTCTACGGTTTCTAGAAATATCATTATTGTTAGCTTACCAACAGTTTTAGAACGACCGCAGAAATAATGGCACTTGTTACTTTCAAACAAGTTGGCTCATTCAACTGGGCGGGGTCCTACTTGGGTACTTCTCTTAAATCATTGTACATATGTGTAACTTCTAAGAACTAACAAGCACCTACAATAATATAACCACTCTAAGTATATATTAAAGCATTAACCACTTTGTTTTCAGGTCAGTAGTGTTTGTGCTGAAAGTTGGCATAGATTTGAGTCCGATTGGACTGTTGCGAACTGAATTCGTTTTTATCTTTATTTTAATATTATAGAAGTTTTTCCACTGTGTTTTTAATATAAATATAGTGTTACATCTTCCCAAGTTGATGTAGAAGAGATATAATCCTAAACATGAATAGTAGTTTGTGCAATAAAGAATTAGGCATCTAATATGTAGGTAATATTTCAGCGACAAATTATACAATCGATTGCAGGTAGGACTGTTAGTTTGTGGTAAAAAAAGTATAACAGTAACAATAAGCAAAGTTGAAAATGCTGTGCAAATACGCAACCAAGTACACAACTCGACTATTCAGCCTAGGTCCAGATTTGTAAGAACTGTCGACCTTCTGTGAGTCCCTTAGTTATTCCTTTTGTATGACGCCCCCCGGCTTTAACCGAGTCTGAAGTAGTAGAACGTTACAGATGTGAATGTTGAATGATATGTGCAGGGAGCAGAAAAATGAAAAGGGTACGGAATTGTGTCATGGTCAAAGTCTTATTGTTTTCTTTTTTTACATGATTTATAGGTTTAACGGTCCGGTTCCTAAGGTTTTGCATGATTATGTGACTGATTCATGTAATTTGAATGTCAGGTGCAGTTTTTGGAATAATCCAATACGTTTCTTGACCTCTTTAATAATGTGCAAATGTTTTAATCTTAGTCTTTCTGACTGTCTGTCCTTGCCAATAAAATGTTATTATATTTGCTAATTTATTTAATTTACCAGTTCCCACAAGAAACGAAAGGAAGACATAAAAGTTATTACCCTTACCAGAAGTAGCTACTAAGTACGTTGTTACAGAGAAAAGTTAATGGTTTCAAAAGACGTTATGCAGAGAGCCCTTAAGCGAATTAAGAAACAATAAACTACCAGCTTCTTGTTCTTAGTTGCTGCTCTTTATTTAAGCCTTAACTCGAGGTTGATTCGTTTAGTTTTACCTTGCTAGTAGCTTATAATGTTTCAGTTTTTTTTGTAGGTAATTATAAAATGTTAGATACATTAACAATATTTGGTTTCTGAATAGCGAACTAAAATGGTATATTTTCAAGTGTCATTTCATTTCAGTTTCATTAGCAAGTAGATATATCTGACTGACCAATTTAATTTAATTTAAGATTGGTAGGAACTATCTATAAACTATCCAAAAGAAACGTAATTAAATAACATAAATAATTAATTATATAAGTTTCGAGTATCTAGGGTTTTCCATAATGTTATGTGAGCACAAACTATTGTTCGAAGTTTCTAAGGCCTTGTTATGACCGAATCCTTGACACTTTATAGAACACGCATTTCTGTAATTGAATTTGTTTTGTCAAATTTCCAAGATTCTTGGCATACTACCAATATCTTAAGGACTCCTTAGTTTTGTAGGTCAAACCAGTGTTGTCTCGAACAAAGTAATATAATATTTTAACCATAAAGCCGTGCCATTTTCCTGAGCGTGGCTGCTGAGATTTTACGGCCATTTTACTGCAGGTGTAGGATAAGCAATAAATTGTTCCGCTGACGTGTCATGTTAACCGAGAAAATTTTGTTACCGAACAAGTACAAAGTGTCGACGAAATTGCATTTTATTTGCACATTTTGATTTTAGTTAACCGACTGCGTGTATTTTTATAGTACAGCATAGTATTATGGTCTATATTTTAGACTCTAAAATACCAGGAATTCGATATTCAACCAGTTTCTAAAAAGTAGGTACCTACACAATTCTTTAAAGGAGGCTTTTTGATGGTATTTTGCTCCGATTTCGCCTTTGAAGCACATAAAGAAAGTGGGCCCTTCGCTATTATGCGTCAATCAGTAAAAGTTTCTCTATTTCTTTTGTTGTATAACCTCGTAACATTACAACTTATTTTTTTGTTACGCATTGTGTTTCGGCTCAGAAAACCCATTTGTAGTTACAGCAATACCCTTTATTACCTAAGCCTATTCAGGTCGGCACAGCTAGTTTGCAGCGGACGGGTTATGCAATTCCATTTATTGTAGTCATCTGAGCACGCTCGGTTCCATTGAGCGAGTCATTTCTCGACGCTCATTACGTGGAATGGTCACTCGCGTTTCAACGTACGTGTATTTGTGTCTACCTGGCTCGACTAGCCAACTGCCCCTGCATATTCCAATACAAACTTCATAATCGAGACCTTGGAATTCATCCCTCTCAACTCATTGGATAGGCAACGAGAGAGACAGAACGTAGAAACCACGCTGATACATAGCCGAGTTAATGTCATTTGCCATTTACCTTACAGAATCGTTACCGCTGTTACGTTCTATGGTTTGAGCTCCTTTCACGTCGAGTCCTAACGTTTTGTTATAAGAGATCAAAGGAAAAATTGGCTTGCTTTCATAAAAAAAATGTATAACCGTTAGTCCACGGATCTATCTAACATGTAAAGAATGACTTTCATAAATACCTTTGAGTTTATATATATATATTAATACCTACCTGTAGTTAAACAATGATTTTTATTTTAGACATAATTTAACATAATATAAGCGATACCAGGGGATTGTCAAGTGATGTAGACCTTCACAAAACCTAGAACTAGTTAGGGCTAAGCTTTGACTGCATGCGCGTTTACTTTGTGAGAAAGGGTTCCTTTAAGTTCTAAACTTGTCCGTGGAACGTGACTAAATCCCGTAAGCGGCTTCCAACCCATATACATAGAGGAGAAGGTGGTAATGTGACCCCCGCAGGTATATTGGCCCCCTTCAAAATTAGTTAGTTCCCACAACGCCAGCTAGTATTATTTTGGTGCAACGGGATCATTTCAGTATACTATTGATGGAAAACCCTAGAAATCCCCTTGGGGCGGTTGCATTCGTTTGTCATTTGAACAAGTAGAAAATCGTACCCAAACTTATTTTTCTACTGTGAGTTTTATTCCATAATTGGTAAAAATATTGATAAATTTTGCTGTTGTTATAAACATTGTGTTCGAGATACTGTGGTCTACAGGATTTATAAGGTATATATGCATTTTTTACAATTTACAATTGTTTAAGGTGGTTTATCAAAATATTTTGAATGTTTCTAATTTGGCCCCCCGACAGTGGTTGTATTATGGCCCCGGGGGCCACATTATAAGTAAGTAACTTGTTTAACATTTTCATACTTTTATTTTGTGGTTTCAGATGCTTAGACAAAGCGTATTATCTCCATATTCAAAGAAGGACAGAACAAGAGACTTGGGACCCTGAACAAATGAAAAAAGCAGAGACCCGTGTAAGAGGGCGCGGGCGAGGACGTGGACGTGGACACACCTTGTCCGACATAATCATGATGGAGGAAGCACTATTAGAGTTGGTGGTTGGCGCCAGAGAGATGGGTGTTAACCCAGGAGTAGTTCTGAGAGTGACTAAGCAGACGTAGATTTTGATGACTCAAATCCGAAAAGGGTTTCTGACAACGTAAATGTAGTCTATATGTTTTGCGAAACCATTTATAACAATGATAGACCTGGATACCCATGGATAAAGTGGCAGAGTTGCGAATTATGGGCTCATATTGCATGTGCAGGTTCAGAAGGAGACTGTTATATTTGTGACTTCTGCCGTTAGGTGCCAATACTAATGGTAATGTGACCCCCCCAGGGGGCCACATAACCATCAGGTCATCTCGAGATGCCAAATTTGATTACTTTAGAAAATATTATAATTTTGATTTTGTTTAGCAAGTTTCTTTTATTTTATGGTAAGATGTGTACACACAAATAAATTCTTAACCCAATAGGACATTTTTCATATTTTTTATTCCTTTATTTTAGATTTAAATCCTCAAAAACAAAGTGGGGGGCCACATTACCACCTTCTCCTCTATTTACATATTGTATTGTAGCGTATGGTGTTTGCGAAAACTAAAATAATTAATAATTTGCCTCGTTAGGCTCCTCGCTAATTCATTAATTTATACAAGTAACAGTTTGGACCTCAGTCAAATTTAGTCAACGGAAACCTGTAAACTCAACTGCACATCAAAAATTTAAGCAAGTCATTATTTACTCCAGTGTTTCGTAATTTCCACCCAAATGGAAGGCGTAATGGTATTGCCAGAACATTCCCATAATCTCGCCTTACTTATCTTTATAATGGGAGCCATTACAGCGGGGCTATTGGCTATCTTTTTCAATGTCAGTGACCAACTGGGTTTGGTTGTACACCGAACATTGATGACAACCGAGAATATCGTAACATTGGTATTACGTATCAAATCGAGTGGATATCAAGTGGCGGTGTCTAACGGTGCCTATAGGGACGGCACTTGACACCTCTATTTTTTATCGACTATTATGCGGCTAGATTAAGTGTGCCTTCTTATTGTAAAAAAATGCTAGTTTCCAAAGCTCACTTTATTTTATCCGGTTTATACCAACATTACATGTAATTTTGGCGGCATACTCATTTTCGTTTCAAAACTTTCAAACTCGAGGAAGATATTGTGCTAGGTTGAGAGTAAAGTTGGTGATAATAAATGCTTAAAACTAAGTAAAACTACAAAAATAATTATTTCGTTGATGTTTTTATTATATAATAGAGAACCGTACTGAAGTTGTTGTTTGAGCTCGGTGGCCGAGGGATCAACTAAAAGTGCAATGACGCAGAGTAAGTTAATATCTTAGTAAATTTACTCTGCCTACCTAAATAAATTAATACCCATAAATTAATCATTACCTAGTTCTCACTTTATTCATTAAAGTCGCTTTCTCGAGCAAATATTGTTCCATTATTCCCTTTTGTATAGCAACTTTTTCTTTTCATTGTTATTTTATGTTGCACTATTTAACTCACTCATACAAATATAACCTTATCACTCTGCACTTACTTAATGAGACACTTGCTTTGTGGCTCAAGTGGGTGAGCTTTGGGTGACACAAAAAACTTAAAACTATTTTTAATCTATGTGACAGTACAAGTACTCAAAAGGTACATATTTTTTGTATAGAAATGTGTGTAAGAAGGTATAAATTATGTGATATTTAATAATTTATTATTATTTTGATAAGTACAATAGAATTTAAAGCCAAAGTAAAAGCAAAAGCTGCGGGTGGAGGGTATGTCTGGTGTACCAATTGATGTTAGTTCCACATTTTGTATATTTATATTTTGAATTTAGATTATAGATAAGAGCTACCTCATCCTTCATACCAGCAATTCAGTATTCATTCAGTTTACTGCATGAAAGCTTAATAAAATGACTAAACCTTATTTTCTAAAATAATTGTTTATTAACAATAAATATATCAATACATAACTTTACTTAAGATTTATGATTCCTTTATTAAAGTTTAAATATTATTTAAGAACACAGGCATTCACTATTTTTCCAGCAGGTACTGGGTCATAATGAAGCACTCTATGTGCCAACAAACACCGCCAACAAGCTTTTAATACACCAATGCACCGCTCCACATTATTTCTGACACAACAATGAAGATCCGTATAAAACTCTTCTCAAGATCCAGAGACAGCACCTAACATGGGTGATATCATCCAAGGCCTTTGAGGATACCAGATTCACCTGAAAATAAATTGATATGATTTTTATTTATGATATGTAGAAAGGTAGGTGTCAATGTAAAAAATGTAGGAAATATACACATTTAATAAACTGGAAATCATATTTTGTTTTGGATTTACTATTACTTAGCTAAAGAACATACCATGAAGCCAACAGCACTCTTTACTCTGTAGTCTTTCTAACAGAGGTTCAATTGAGCATTGATTCCATACATAGGAATCATGTGAGGCACCTCCAAATGATGCATCAATAAATAATATATTTAGGTTCACATCACAAATCTGAAATCAAATTAATTAACACCTTATAAAATTATTGTGTATAAAATACATTGGTGAAATACATAGATCGTAATTGTACTCGTAATTATTTGTATTTGTATTAATTATATGAATTAGTAATTCTGTAATGTTGTTTTATTGAAAGAGGTCAATAGCACTATTGCCTAAAAATTTTATTATGATAGAATTAGGTATTACTTACGTACATTTAATGAGTGATAATTATCAGGCGTATCAATATTTTTATAATAAATAAAGTAATAATGTTTTATTTTTAAATAACATAAGCAAATAGATCAAAATCAGTATGTATTACTCATATTCCTATGGTTAAGAGTAGCTACAACCTACAAATTTTACAGTGATTAACACTTGCGATCTATAAAACACTGCTCTTTAGTAGTTCCTTTCACCAAATTGAGTGATCATCACTTTGTCAATTATTTGATATACACTATGCGTACGCAATCGCAATATTTCAACTATCGATACGAAAACACTTGTCAAAATGTTTACGGTGCCTATCAAGTGACTATCAACAAGACTCGGTTCTCATGACGTCATCCGCGTTGTTAACTGAGGTTAGGCAATACGAAAATGGCGTTCTGACAGTTCATAGTTGAGCACCATACAAAATGATCATCACTATGAGCTGTCAGTTGAGATACGCAATAGCCCTGCAGAAGGCTTGACTTTAATTTCGTTTCACATTTTAATTCAACCATTTGGGTTTAGGAGCAATGATAGGTACAATAAAGCTGGACAAACTGAGCTGTTTGGCGGGTATTTAATTAACAGGTACGGGTGTCTTCACGATGGGTAGTTGGGTACTGTGAAAATTTTGACCATTTAGGGGTACTAACCTACCTACGTGAGCCAGTTTGGTGGTTTGTCCTTTCATCATTAGGTTATTCGCTCTGTGCTATCTGACTCAGGATATCCGTGCGGAAATATTTCCTCATTAGGTATATATATCTATACGTGTACCTATGTACTCTGTTTTTGTTATCTAGCGAACAAAAAGCATCTCATTTTAATATAGTCCTAATAAAATTATCTTAAAATGTTTGTGTAGATATTCCGACAGTGGATATGTAAAGGTTAAATTTTAATGTTACATCTTCATATTACGTTATACCTACCTACATGTTATTATTTTATAATCCGAAGAATTAAGTTAGATATTCAAAAGAAAGTAGGCAGGTACTCAATTTTATCGTAAATATTCATCCTGTGTGGGTAACAAAAATATATTATGTATAGATAAAGGTATAATTAAAAAAGTAAAATTAAGAAAAGTTGTGCATAGAATACTTGCTTAAGGCGCCAATTCGTAGCGTCAGGTATACGAAATTGAATAACTTCTTTCATCACAGCCGTCAAACCTTTTCCCTTTTAATATGGGAAATTGATATTGGAATTATGTTTTATGTTACATCTCATATGGCTGCGACGGCTTCCTCATACCACGTTTCAATTACTGCCGTCTTTAAAATTTTTTTTATTTTTTTTACTTGTATGCAGTAAGACTATCTACTGATCGAAGTATCTAAGCATTTTAGTTTGTTTTATTCGCATAGGTATAGTTAGATAACTAAAATTCACATTTCACTAACTCTAAATGATAACTCTTTCAGGCCATTCAACAAGTTCAAGTGATTTATCAATGTGAAACACAAACTAGCGTAAAGTCCGGTTCTCACTACCGAACACATTAATCTACACCCGCATCTGCCGACGAAGAGTGATTTGTACACTGTATTTTGTGAGAATATCTGTGTAACAAATTAATCTGTGTGGTTTATGCAGAGTAGGTAGGTATGTAACTAGAGTAAGAAGGGAATGGCATATTCATACGGACGCATCGCTGTTTTTGCGTACATATCGCTATTATACTTATAAGGTATATCTACTGAACCAAAAATTTTCTAGATTTGTGTGGTTGAACTCATCATAAAGCTCTATATTAATTGTCTTATCAAATAGCTAATATATAGTCGTAGATAATTATCTTTGAGGAGGTTATTGAGTTGACTTACTACTCTCTGTTTACTGTGGTATAACCCGCTGCGAGCGGTGACCCGGAAACTTTAAATGAGCATTGTACACCCTGCCTTAATTAATTTTCACGTTTCACTGTGCTACCTACCAACACATTAAAATTAGCTCATGCCACGAACCGCGCTTTTACAGCAGGCGCTTAGTTCCTATGCGTTAGCATTTTCAATTATGCAAGTTAGGGAGTCCCGAATTGACTACTCTATTTGAAACTGCGCTTTATTATCAACTGCGACATATAAATTGGCCTTAAGTCTAGAATAACGTTTAAGCCTTCTAAGTACCACCAGTGCTTCCAAACTTAATATACTCTAAGTTCTGTATCTATTAGGTACTCTGCGTTTGTGGTGTGTTTTGATTCCTGCCTGATACTCAAATATATTCCTATACTTACATTTATTTAATATGTTAATTATTATTAATTTATTTTTTCTTTTTTATTATTATTTATTTTTAGGTGTATATAATTAAATTTAATATGTTAATTGTAATATTATAAAAAAAAATAGATCCTAGAAATAAAAGATAGAAATCCATTAATATTATGTAGGTCTAAGTTATGAACTTAACCACCAAACGATTCTGCTTTCTTTCTTGGGACTTACTAATAACGTTTGTGTTATACGACAGTCACCTGCGACACACCAATGGACTAAACCAAACAAGAGGGCCTAAAGCTGGGAACTGAGTCAATGGGGGTAGTCAGAATGTAGCGGCAGTGGGTGTCAGCGAGATGTTACAACAATGGGTGTACCGAGATGTATTGCTCGTTAGCGGTTGCGCTTGACAAAATGATTTATTGTCCGTCCCCGTGGATATACAGCAGCAACCAACTAAATGTTACTTAGTTTAATGTTCAAGTGAATGGACGCAGCTGTTGCAAAGGTGTGTGTAAAAAGTTCCGACATCCTAGCTAGAATTGTATATTGGTACTCTGCGCAATGTTTTAATGGTCATTAAAGAAATTTAAGTATTCGAATCAACCTCTTATGCATTTATTACATACTTATATCTCTTACTAATATCACACAAGATATGGAAAAATTATTAACTCTTTAAAGTTCTAACTCAAAATAAATCCCTTAAAAGTAAATAATATATATAGATAAGTATTGTTATCATTGTTAAGCCAAAAATAAACAGACCATAAAAGCGGCTAAGGGCAAGAGACTTTTCAAAATGAGTTATAAGTATTTATCTCAAGTATAGCTACGAAAAATTAAATGCAAACTTTTTGTTATTCCAATAATTTATTTACTTACTTTTTTATAAATTAATTATATTAAAAAGTGAGCTGTCACTGTCAGTCCATCTCGCGGCTAAGAGAAGCCCAAGAGAATTTTATATCGTCGTGAAATATTAAATTACAAAGTACTTATTAAAATGGAAATTATTCGCTCAGCTAAACACACGAGGGTATTAATCAATCATTTGTATCATAATTTGATTTTCATATTATGATAGATAGAAGGACGAAATATGAAGAATAGATAACAAATATTTGGCACAGATACTTATATAGGTACATCAAATTTTAGATGATTTTGCATTTTTGTGACGAAAATTCTTGTTACACAAATAGTGTTTTATATTTCTTATAAAATAAATTGGAATGGTAAGTTGATTTCATGTATCGCTTGATATTGTTATTGGTAATAGTTACTCTCGAAAAGTATCTCCACGTAGGTTCTAATAATATGCAATACCAAGGTTATTTCAATAGAGATGCAGATTTATTATTTATTTCTTATTCTAAGCCTGAAAGATGCTGTAATTATTACAGCTTAAAGTAGGTACTGTAAAACGATAATTTATTCCAAAAACATCTAATGAGTGAGTCATAACTCTTCTAACATCGGGGTCTGATTTTAGTTCTATCAAGGCACTGAAATACTTTTTGACTTAATTAGTTCCGGTGCTTAAGTAGGTAGGTACTTAAAATGTCTTTGCCCAAATAGCACCTGTAGAGGTACCTACTTGAGACTGCGAGCTCTCACGGCCCATGACAAAATTTTCATCCGTTTGTAGTTGGTATGCGAATGTGCTTCAATTAAATAGCTGCCGCTATTTCGAAGCGTTCGCTGTGGAATAATAAAAAATAACACTAGGATGTTGTTTCACTGTGCAGTGATTGCGTAGCACAGGATATAGGTACTTTGCCTTCAATATTCTTATTCTAGACTAGCCGCCTTTGCGCGGTTTTACTCGCGTAGTTCCCGTTCCCGTGAAAATACAGGGATAAAATATACCCTATGTTACTCGGGGATAATGTAGCTTTCCAAAGGTGAAAGAATTTTTGAAATCGGTCCAGTAGTTTCGGAGCCTATTCATTACAAACAAACAAACAAATCTTTCCTCTTAATAATATAAAATTTTACCTTCCAATAAAATTGTTATTATGTTTCCTAAGACGTCTGAAGTCCATTATGAGAGAGTACATCGTTCTTTACCGCCTGACGTCACTAGATGTCGCTGTCTTACGTGCGGCCGCTCGCGCCACGTGCCGCCCCCACTACTCCTTCCTGCCGACTCGACTCACTCAAGCCACCGTATCATTTGATCATTGTTAAGCTCATAATGAGCCGTAAGTATATAACCAGGAAGGGATTACTGGGACTTCAGACGTCTTAGGAAACATAATAACAATTTTATTGGAAGGTAAAATTTTATATTATGTGTTCCGTTTGACGTCTGAAGTCCATTATGAGAGATTTGTTTGTTATCTCCTGGTGGCTTGTGTGTAGTAAGAAATGCAACAATGTGATAAGTAAGATGTTTATATTTTATTTTATGTTGATATATTTTCACAGAATGATTTACTTATAAATGATTAAGAAATAATCGAATGGAAACGAAAATTATCTTCCTTTGAGCAAATATAAAGAATTAATATGATAATCGGTTATAGTTGCAATCAAAATAAAATAATTATTATTGTACAGTAAAGAATTGAGATAGGGATTTCTCAGATACATTTACTGTTAGTGAAGATTGAATGTTCTTTTGATAATATTTTCTAAAAGTTGATTCATGTTTCCAGTTAGCTTTAGTCAGTATGTCATTAACAGAGTAATTCTCAACCCAGTTTAAGGAGGAGACTGCTGATCTAAAACTACCCGGTGACGCTTCAATTCCAGACTCTGAAAGAAGTCTCTTTACCCAACCACCAATCATAGTAGCTGTAGCAGGTCTAGCAGAGCCTCTTGTTGCTAAAAACAAATTTGTTACCGGGCCTCTCAAATCTTTTGTTATGTCAACCAATGACCGCAGCCAAAATATAGGGTCAGTATTGCGATCAGGGGCAGGTGACAGTGTCCAGTTGGATTGCTGATGAGATAAGGAATCTGTTTTAGACCCGAAAGAGGGAAGCAAAGTAATCGAGTTATTATTGTCAATGAAACGACTCGGGTCGGTATGCAAAAGAGTAAGGTCGTGTACTCTACGGCCTGAAGTTAACAATAAAATTGTGGCTGTTCGCCTAGAAACGTCGAATAAGCTATTCATGTTAGGATTGGTATTCTTTAGATATCTAATTAAAACACGTGCATCCCAAATCGGAACTTTAGGTGGGATGGGCTTGGCTAGCGAAACTGCTTTTAGCATATGTTTAACTATTAGACTAGATGAAATTTTAATATCTGATACAGTTTCACAAATGGATGCGATAACTGATTTGTGTACTAAGATGGAGCGGTACGCTAAATTATTTGATAAGTACAATTTTGCCAAATACCTTGCAACATCGGTCGGCGACGGTATCTGATGATTAATATTATTATTTCGACACCAAATTAACCATTTGTTCCAAATAGGAGTGTAGGTCTTAAGGGTTGAAGCGCGCCAGCAAGATGTTAGTAGCTTCTTCTCTTGAGACGACCAGTTTTCAGTTAAGGTGTCCCACCCGAAATGAGCCAGGCATCCAGGTGAAGGTCGCGAACGTGAGCTGGGGGGCGTCCCGTCGCGGTGTCCATTAGGTGATGTTCCAGATCTCGAATCTTTACTGGTCGCGCCATGGCTCGATTCTTCAGGTCTGCTTTCCAAAATGGTTTGTTCCACCTGGGTGCTATTATGACGAACTGACCCGACGCTGTGTTGAGGTGTTGTAACACTCGAGGCATTAGGCTTGGAGGTGGAAATATCCAAGCCAGAGCGAATTGCCAGCACCTGCTGAACGCGTCGTGAAAGTAGGCGTTCGAGTCTGACAAGTCGAGAGAAACATACCTTGGAACGACATGGGCGTTTCGGGAGGCGAACAAGTCGACGTCTGGAGTGCCCCACATTCTGCATATTCTGTTCACTGCTAGGCCGTCTAGATGCCACTCGGATACGATCCGGTTGCGTGACAGCTGATCGGCTTGTACATTGTACACTCCCGGGAGGTGATGAGGTAAAAGTACGATGTTTAGACTGTCTACTAGCACTAGGAGTTGGTTTGTCAGTTGAAGTAACAGTTTTGATCTGGTGCCGCCCTCGTTCCTTATGTATGAGATCACAGTTTTGTTGTCGCTCTGAAGTATTACTGTCGAGTCCTGGAGTACTGTGCTCTGCGACGATATCGCTGCTATCACTGCATACATCTCCTTCAAGTTGCAGTGCCAATCTGTTTGATGAGGTTCCCAAGACCCTTGGGTTTTTCTGTTGTTTATCAACGCTCCCCATTGAATGTCCGATGCGTCTGTTGTTACATAATTGGTGGTTATGGCTTGGTAAAAAATCGGGGTTTTTTGCGTTACGTTCTGCAGCCACCATTCTAGTTCCAAGGCCACCTCGATTGGATGCTGATTCGGAATTAAAGGAGTCTTCCGAAGGTGATTGCAGAAACGTTGCAGAGTTCGGCAATGCAGCCTTCCCCGGAGGGTGATGAAGGCTGCAAAGTTGAGATACCCTAAGAGGCTTTGAGCTTGCTTGAGGGTCCAACTGCCTACTGCTAGACGCTTCATTAAGAACTGTTGTATCTTTCGTACCTTTTCTATTGGAAGTGACTTTGCGTTTGTATGTGTGTCCCAGTTTATTCCCAAGAATTCGAGTGTTTGTGTTGGGCTTAGGACGGACTTCTCCATGTTCACATTCCAACCTAAGTAAGTCAGGAGATCCATGGCAATTTTCACATGCGCAGTAAGTTCCATTTTGGATTGATGTGCTAGCAGGAAATCGTCCAAGTAAACTATGACTCGAAGACCTCTCAGGCGCAGCTGTTCGGCTATCCAATTGGTTATGGAAGAGAACATCTTTGGCGCAGAGGCCAGACCAAAAGGAAGGCATGTCATTTGGAGAAGCTGACCCCGGTAACTGATGCGAAGGAACCGTCTGTGAGCTTGTTTTATAGGTATGTGATAATATGCTTGACTGAGGTCCAATTTGACCATCCAGTCGAGAGGCTGCAGGAATTTGGGTATTTGATGATGATTGAATAAGCGGAAGGGCTTTGGAATTATATATTGATTTAGGGCTTTTAAATTGAATATTATTCTGTGATTCCCATTTTTCTTTATTGTCATAAATAAGGGGGATATGAAGCTTGGAGTATGTTACTTATACTTACTGTTAGCTACTTGGAGGACGTATGTTTGAAGCAAATTCTGAATTTCTGATGTCATGACTTGGGTTTCTGGGGTTTGAAATTTTTTCATAACATCTGAAGTTGGTAATATCAAAGGGGGTTTGCGATTGAAAGGGATGCGAGCAGAGGATATCATATTGAGAATTGCTTTGGGAGGATTGTAAGCTAACCAGTTGTTTTGATAGAGCTTCAGACAACCGCCCGAGAAAACTAAATAGTCATTTTTTATGAAAAGGTTTCTTATTGTTCCTATCTTTTCGCCCCCCCTTTTTCTTTGACGAGAAACTTTCACTAGTTTTTCTGGGATTTGAACTCTTGTTTTCAGAGTGTTTAGGTTTCTTGGTTCGGCTTCGAAAGGAATTTTTACCGTGAAATGAAGTGGATGGTTCAGGGGAGTTTTGTTTTGGTAAAGAGTGGGTAGGCTGGCTTTCAAGCTTTTCAACACCACCTATTTTCTGAATATAGCCGGACAAAGATTGAGGATTGAATAAATATTCAGAAGACGGAGGGATTTTTTCTATATCCTCACGCATGTACCTACATTTTAACGACTTCAAAAGGGATCGTCTACGGAGTTCCAAGCATTCCGCGCGTTTACCACAAATTATTTGGAGAATATCATTTGAAATCACTTTGTAATTGGACTGATTATCAAACAACTCTTTCAATCTATCATATAACGTAGTAGCAGTGAGCGGTACGCTTGGATTGACAGAAGAGTCAATGAGTTCCTGTAACGAGTTATTTACCGCCTCATTTTGTGCCATGAATGCATTGGACAAGGCAGCAAAACTACGCTCCATTTGGAACCAACGCATTGAACCCACGGGGTCCTCAAGACGTCTCAGTTCCTCATTGACTTTCAAATCAGTAAAAGCAGGGTAAGCTACATATTTTTTCTGAGTGTCGGTATAACGAACTGAATTCCAATCACAAGAATCAAAACGTTGCAAAGAATTTATTTTAGAAAGGCGATCAGTATTAGCTTTAGCCACAGACGGCTCCTTAACAACAACCGAGAGGTCAGCAATGTTATGGTAATTTTGGGAGGGTTCAGGAGGTCTTAAAAACTCCACTTGCGGCGGGCATGCGGTAACAATATTAGGTGTAGGTAGTTTTGCACTTAATATATTGTTCACATGACTCACCAATCGCTGCGAAATTATTTCAAACCTCCTATCCAGTTCAGAGTCCTGCGAAGACGAGCGCCTGCGGCTGCGGTTTGATCTGCGACGGCGCTTGCGGCCTCGTCGGCCACGCCCGGACTCCGAGCTGTCTGACGACTCGCTACTCGATGAACTCGGCGATCTCGAAACACGTGGTCTTTTTCTTCCGCCGGCACTCGATGACTTTGAAGCACGTGGACTTTTTCTTGAATCTCCCGTCGGTGTAGTAATACCGTCGAGATTTTTACCATCAGTATTGTCCATGATGATAATAAAAGCACGAAAGTTAATTAACTGAATTTAACGAACTAACTCTGACACACACGTAAAACTAAAACAATTTAAATAACTTAACGAACTTTCTACTTATATCTCGAAAACTCGTAAAATAAAATATTATTTGCGAATGACTAGTAACCGTCCGTACGGTTCGGAATTCGACGCAACAATGATCAAATGATACGGTGGCTTGAGTGAGTCGAGTCGGCAGGAAGGAGTAGTGGGGGCGGCACGTGGCGCGAGCGGCCGCACGTAAGACAGCGACATCTAGTGACGTCAGGCGGTAAAGAACGATGTACTCTCTCATAATGGACTTCAGACGTCAAACGGAACACATAATATTAGTATAGATTAAAGCGATTTTATTTTCATGCCTTACTTATCCATAACACGTTTCAGGTTCGGTGCTGATGGCTGTTGGGTTTTTGGAAATATACAAACAAACGTATGTTTAGTAATTAGTGCCATGAATATTTTTTTATTAGATTAGATAGTATTATATAGGTATTTAGTTTAAAGTGTGTAGTCTGACAGTGTCCTATTAAAAAGCTCGTTGTCTGGCATATTGATCAGCTGTGAATTGTTTAAACAAGGCCAATTTGAATCATTACCATAGCGGCGTGAATATGACGTGTCGCTCCAACGTTTTATCAAACCAATTTCATAGGCTTTTTCGAACAATTTTATTTATCGTTTAGGCGTGTTTTATGAAAAACATTCTACAATAAACGCGGGTCTGATTTATTTGCTTTAGTTGTTTACGATCGAAAATTATATTGAACAATATTTATTTAAGCGTTATTTATTACGGAGTTTAATTTAAGCCTGTAATTAATTTAGATATCGTTAAAAGTGAATTAACATGTTGCCGTATTTTGAAATGTTGAAGAACTTCGTGCAAATGTCAATTAACAAAGTATTTCTGTGTTTAATCAATTCATAATTATGTTTATATGATTCTGCTAGCATTATTTTCTACAAAACTCATTTGAATGTTTCGAAATGCTTACAATTTGGGTTAATTGAATTACAATCAAGTGTTGCCATATTTATTTGAATCGATTTCCAAATGTTTAAGTACGGCAAATATTTAACAAATCGAATCGTGTTTCGTTGGAAAGGGCGCAAAGTATTTGTAGCGTCGCGATTATTCGAGGCACCAATGATTCTGGCCGATTAATTTGGGTCGCCGGCACGAAGGATTAATTCGCCAGGCGTGTTAACCCCAAGGAATTATTTACTTGTGACACAGATGCGATTTCCAATATGGATACTAAAAACATAAAATATTGTGTACCTATTGCGAATATCATCAATGTTTACGAAAATCGCAAGATTTCGAAAGGAGTATTACTTAAATGTACTTAGTATTATTTAACGATACAAATGTAATCGTTTAACTTTGCTGGTTTATATTCTCGAAGATATTGCTAACTCAATTATATTCGTGAATGTAAAACTTGTCTATGAATAGAATATTCCGATGTACAAAAGTACAAGACGTGAAAAGCAACTTGTTAATAAAATGGAGAACGAACTCGCCCGTTCATTTGCCTAATGGACAAGTTTCTATTTTAATCAAGACATTGCTCTTACAAGTCTGTAAAAGTAATAAAATAAGGTATTATGAATATTCAGAGTACGGAGTTAGGTTAGTAGCATACCTAATAGTTTTGGATATGAAAATGTTGTAGTTTAGGAGCCTTAAGACTTAATAGTAAATTATTAAAAACATTGAGCCTTTACTAATATATTAACCACATTCCACAAAGCACTCCCAATTTACGTATCTGTGTAATAAAAAATAAAGAAATAAATAGATTCCTCCATTCTACAAGTTTTACATTACTTATAAAAGTATTCACTTTTTAATTACTACAGCAACCTATTTACTGAATAAAGTACAACCATTTAATGCTTTTTTGTACCTAAATGGCTGCACAGAGTGTTTTTTATGTTGCTAATGAAACCATCTTTATACAGTACCTACCTACATAGTTCTTTCACTACTGGAAAAGTAAAAGTATATTTAGTATAATATTTCCCTCTGAAATAGAGATCTAAAACTTACTTATGACCATTTAAAAAAATATTAATAACCAGAAATGTTTGTTTAAAGTGGCAGTTGGAAATAATAACTAGTGTTTCTGAAATAAAACCTTATAATTTATTTATTAAAACTTTTGCCTAAAATTTATTGTATTAACAGGTTCCGCGTTTGTCTTAGTAAATATTATCTGCGCTATTTTTTAATGTCAGTGTAATGTAATGATTACTAATTATTATTATACTTATCATGAGAATAAATATTAAATGATACTGACATTTTATGTGAATGCTCCATTGTACGTACATGTATTGCGTGATATTTTGTGCAAACCTCTCTCGCTGTTGATCTCCCAACCCTTAGTTCTGTTTGCAAGGGTCCCCTAAGTTAAAGGCCGTGAATCAATATTTGTTTGTGCCCTCACCGCCTTTTAAATCCGACCCTTTGCAAACTTTAGTTTGCTTGTAGATTAGTAATTTACGGAGACAACGTCCACTTATTCATGTTATTAAAATATCAATTAACTTTTCAAGATAGATAGACAATCGAGATATTGTGAATTTAATCAAACAATTCCACAAATAACACAAACCTTGAGACGTTGCGAGGATGATTGAAATAGATTGAACATTTGACTCATGAAAATGAAATGATTGAATCTATAATGGATTGATGCCTGTACCTATCCACATTGTAAAATAGACTTAGACATTGGTGCTTATTTATACAAACCAAAACGGCACTTGCTCTTAAACCTTTAGCAATTTAACATTAACTAAATGCTACATAAAAGTCCACTATGAAGGAGAAAGACATTATTTCATATTAGATTTAAAGGTTATTTAGTTTCTTCAAGACAACATACGTAATTTAAATTTAAAAGTAATAATTGCTTGGACAGGATGATTATTATACCACATTGCAGAGAGCGAATTATTAAATATTCAAATTAATATATTAATAAATTAATTAATATAACCTTCAACTTACTCGTACTCCGATTAAGAGTTCTTGACCCGTTTAGTGTGGCTACTTACAGGAGAATGCCCCATTGCAGTGTAATTTGATGCTTTTATACGGTTTGAATGACGAATGGCTTGAACGCATGAACTTAGGAACGAACCCAGTGTTACCAACCGATACAAAAACATAGATTATGCTACTACAAAATAATTCACCTTACAGCTCGGCCATCCTGCTTGGAGCAAGTCTCATTGCTCAATAAAAGTAAAAAATAAATTACAGTACAACATAATTTACGCACTTTAAATTACAACTAGTATTTACAAAATAAATAGGTATAACTAATCAATAAAGAACTTCAAATCATATATGAAATCTTCCCTTTTTTTTAAACATATTTTTTTTAAGCACAGATTTACGTATCTAACTCTGACGCTAACAGAATTGACCTATGCTATTATTGTTTTAATAATGCCTAAATTTTGAAAATGACTCTTAGACGAGAATTTCACTTAGTAGTTCTGTTATTATTTAGTGTATCAAAATTTGAACACTCGAATGTTTTAATAATAATGGCATATTTCTTCATTAAACTTAAACGTGTGATAAGGTACATTAATATACATTTATTTACAACTTTATTCTTTTATTTATTTCATTATATATGAGTTAATGTTGAGTGATGAGTTTTTATTGTTTCATATATGACTGCAATTTTTTTTTGTTTATGTGCATTTTGCCATGCCTAACATAATGCATAACAAACATGGGTATTATTAAATACCCATGAAACTAACAAGGAAATTAGATTTATACCAAAACGGAATAGAAGAAGTGTAATTGGGGTAAAAAAAGACAAGATAGGGTAAGATTAGAAAATATTAAAAAGATAACTACAAAATGGCAATGGACAGGACCATACGTTACCAAGAGAGTTATTGTTTGAGTGGAAATCTTTATAGCAGGCCTACGTCGCAGGGCAAGCTGGGGAAAAAGTTAGGTAAATTAATTAAGTCTTTAAATTAGTTAATCCTTTAAATTAGATAAGTCTTTTAAGCCATTCAATTAGTCAAGTCATTAAATTAGTCAAGTCATTAAATTAGTCAAGTCATTAAATTGGTCAAGTCATTAAATTAGTCAAGTCATTAAATTAGTCAAGTCATAAAATTAGTCAAATCATCAAATTAGTGAAGTCATTAAATCAGTGAAGTCATTAAATTAGTGAAGTCACTAAATTAGTGAAGTCATTAAATCAGTGAAGTCATTAAATTAGTGAAGTCACTAAATTAGTGAAGTCCCAAACTAGTGAAGTCACTAAATTAGTGAAGTCATCAAATCAGTGAAGTCATTAAATTAGTTAAGTCATTAAATAAGTTAATATTTTATTTTAACATATTTTTATTTTATTTTCTTTTCTTTTCACATTTTATTTTATCATATTTTTTTTTTTTTCTTTTCATATTTCTCTTTATCATTTTTTTTTCTAATTTATTTTATTTATCATATCTTATTTCATTTTATCATACTTTATTCTATCATATTTTTTTGTTTTTTTTTTCTGTTAATTTTTTGTCATCATATATATTTTTTTTATTTATCATATCTTTTTTATTTTATTTCATAAGATCTTATTTTATACAGGGATATTTAAATATAGATTATATTTAAGGTGGTATGCAGGTTTTTTGTAATATAAATTATAATAATGTAAATTAATAACGTTTTTTTTTAATAAAATTTTTTTTTTTAGTCTTACTGTAAAATGTATGACATTTCGAATAACCCATATTTATGCAATAAATGAATTTGAATTATGGTAACGTTAACTTTAATTTCAAACAATACAAGATGAAGAAGCTTAGTACAGAAAGAACATTATTTAGAGTTTTGTTACAATTGAAACGTTTGTGACCTTCTAGAATTATCTTATATATTCTTGTTAAGAGTTATTAATCGGTCGAACATGTACATCTGAACGACCATGGTTATTAGGTTGGATTATTAAATAATTATTGCCGCGAAATCTCTCCGCTTAGGCATATTAAATTATGTATGCGCTTGTGGATTTGCCTGTTCTGTAGACAGACTCCCATCCACTCCCTCGCAAGTTAATCGATGATCATTACATTATGTTCGTTGCTGCTTGCTGCTTCTAGGTTTGGTTTGGAATTAACAGCGTTAGTGTTTAAATTACTACAGTTAGAATATTTATAATAAGGGGAAAGTCTATAATCAGGTAGTGCCAGATTTAACCGAATTAATTATTAAGTATTTGAGAATTGTGAAATTATTAATGTGCAGATCATATTTGGTAGAAATTTACTCTGACCAAACATGCCAAAGGATAGCTAATAAATCCAGAGAGTTGCCCTGGCAAGTTATGAGCTCCCTCCGCCCAAAGATAAAATCACATCACTAGTTTAAAGGTTAGGTAAGGTTAGGTTTTACAACTATTTGTGGTTCGTAATAAAAAAATGTCTGTTCATGGACAAACATATCCCCAGAGGGTAGCTCTGGCTCGATATGTCCATCAAAAGATAATCTATACATCCAGGGAGTAGCCCTGGCAAATGTATAAGTATCCCTCGCCCTTGAACAGACTAACCACACTTCAAAAACATATATAAAATAACCTTTTAGTTAAATTTAGCACTGTTAGCGTAATAATTTATGAACTAAACATATCCTCAGAGAATTGCTCTGCCATGATATGTCTTCCAAAAGATAACCTATACACCCAGGGAGTAGCCCTGGCAAATGTATAAGTATCCCTTGCCCAAATTATTATTCGTATCTTAGTGCGTTCTCGTCACATCCGTCTTTATGTTTCAACAGATATTATACACATGAACAAATAATTTTATATTTGAAACACTGAAGTTTTCCTGTAAATTGATAAATCACATGATAAAAAAAATTAAAGTTAATTAGTAATGAAAGTGAGAAAAAATAAAAAGAGTGGACGGGTGTAACGGATATTTAAAATATCCGCTGATCCCAATTCTGAATTGAAGGAGAAAGACATTATTTCATATTAGATTTAAAGGTTATTTAGTTTCTTCAAGACAACATACGTAATTTAAATTTAAAAGTAATAATTGCTTGGACAGCATGATTATTATACCACATTGCAGAGAGCGAATTATTAAATATTCAAATTAATATATTAATAAATTAATTAATATAACCTTCAACTTACTCGTACTCCGATTAAGAGTTCTTGACCCGTTTAGTGTGGCTACTTACAGGAGAATGCCCCATTGCAGTGTAATTTGATGCTTTTATACGGTTTGAATGACGAATGGCTTGAACGCATGAACTTAGGAACGAACCCAGTGTTACCAACCGATACAAAAACATAGATTATGCTACTACAAAATAATTCACCTTACAACTATGTGTACTGTAGCAACGGAAAATTGTAGATACGTATCGTCGGTAACAGCAAAAGGGAACAAGGCGAACTTTTGTTTACCTGTTGAGCGGCCAGCACAATACCCATGTACCGTTATAATATGTGTGCTGTGTGTTCAACCGTACTGAATACCTGTAACGAAATTGCACGCTTTTATATCGATAATGCGGAAAATGAGCATTAACCAAGAGTATTTCCCTGATGGAGGTTATAAAGCGGCAATTTTGAACATTATTGAAATGTTAGATTTTAATACGTTGGCAATACGGTACCCGGTTGTATATACGGTGTGATATTGGTACATAATGTGAAATTGTAAATAGCTTATTCAGTTTATTAAAGCACTTAATGATAATGGTTGTAATATAAATTTCCATTGGAACAATGACGTTTGAGGATTATACGATTACTAGCTTCTATCCCACGGATTCACCTAAAGGGCATCGGTAAATTATTTTCTAATAATGCAATTCTATAATTTGTTTAATCGTTTGGCTATAATATAATATGCCACGTAGGTAATTGTCATTTAAATTCTTTCAGCTCGCAATCATGTTAACATTCAGTAATTTAATTTTAACTAGGCTGGTTAATTTTAACCAGCTAACCACCAAATGGTTTCGACAATTATTAAAACTACTATTTTTCACTGACGTTTTATTTCAAATTTAGTTTCCATCGCAAATATACATACCAAATTGACTGTTTCAATTGCAACAGTGACCTCTCTATAACGTCTGGCAAACAAGCAATTTTAATAATAATGTTGCCAGTTATTACTTTAAATAGGTGCTCAGAAGCAGCGGTGCCATATGATTTACGGCGTGAGCGTTATGGCTCCTCGGGGGACGAAATACACTGACTTCTGTTTACCCTCAAATTATGAATCTCGCGTTTTTTCATGCGCAATAAAAACCAAGCTTTTCTTCAGTTTGTGTTTATTTGAGACGCTAAGATAAAGTTTCAACTGAAATTTCGTAGGTCAAGATCATAAAGGTTTCTAGAATAGAAAAAATGATAATTTACGTTGTGGCTTTATCTAACAATATTAATATCATCTTATTTTACCATTAAAATATATATTTAACTTTCTCGATTTCCGAGCTTATATTGAAGGGATTTTACTGACCAACTTGCCTGTAAAATGTAACCGATTATCCGGCTTTTCCGCCACTACTACCGTTAAACACGTCGAAACGGCTTTCAAAGCCGATTGAAAATGCTGTTCGCGCAGTTTTGCCGTAATCTTTCAGAGAAGGATAGTAAGCGTCTAGTCTTGTACGTTTTGTGGCAAAACTTGTTCGTCTTATTCTGAGAATAAATGCTGTGGCGCAAACTTACGAGCGCACCTGCGTCTTTATGTCAACATTAGTCAGTTTGCCGATAGTTTAGCTTATTTGAGCAGGTATCTACGGCTATTATTTTGAGATACCTATACGTAACGTTTGCTATGATATTATATTATTTACCCAGATATTTTCTCTCCCTATCATAATTATTATGTAAGTATATGAAAACCTTACATTACCATTCTGATATCTACTTATAATACCTACCTAAGTTATTTGATATAACAGTTTATTACAGCTATATTTTTAAATAGCTTTAGCCAATTTACCCCAAAAAAGGTAGGTGTAAAGTAAAATGTATTCTGTCGGTGTGCCAAGTCCAACCTCAAAAATCTTCACATTATAATATTTGTGTAACAGAACTAAAATATTCATTTTAAAAAATATTTATACTTTGAAATTTTGTTGAATGAGTTTTTATCAACTTAAACCAGTTCAGAAAACGGTTGTTTGTTTGTTGACCTAATTTCTCGCTGAGCTGGTGCTGATCTCTCACTTGTGACACAGTTATACGGCCGCGGGGAATTAGTATTCTTACCTGCTACTACTTCCACTTAATCATTTTATTACCAACTTCAGGTATTTTTATTTAAGTTTTATTACCTGTTATAAATGCGAAAGTTTGTGAGTATGGATGGATGTTTGTTGCTCTTTCACGCAAAAACTACTGAACGGATCTGGACGAAATTTAGAACATAGATAGTTTATAACCTGGAACACATAGGCTACTTTTATTACCGGGAACATTTTAAAAACTCCCGGGAACGCGGGTGAAATCGCGGGGAGCCACAAGTCATTAGAAAAAACCAGTTTCAATATTTTAACAAATGTTAGTTGTACTAAAACGGTATGGTAGCAATCATGTCATGAATTTCCTCATCAATTACGATACACATTTTGGCTACGTGTTGTGACACTCAATAAGTATTTACCAGCTAATTAATATGAAGGTACTAAATAAGATACATTACATTCGCATTTCGGTTTACCGAATGAGCGAGAAGTTCCATTATCTCAACAACATCTTATCAACATTAGGCGAGAACGCGTGCTAATGATTATTGGTCCATTCGACTAGGGATGTTGTAAGGGTGTTCTAAAGTCGTTTTACAACAGGTGGATTATATTAGAATTAAAACACTAAACTCTATATTAAAACTTCAGCTTGAAATGGACATGGGATTTTATTATTCACGCTTGGAAGAACAAAAGACTATTAAAACTAGTAATTTTAATAGTCTACATCTCATTTATATTTAGATAATTTTATTCGAAAAATCCTTGTTGTACTTGCCTAGACATTTCTTAAAACTATAGATTGTATATAATACCCGCTACCTCATACATGTACAGATTCATTTACTCCACATTTGTTTGAACATTTTTGTAGTCAGAGCTGTAATCATATAAAAACAGTATTTTTTTGTAAGTACATAAATCAGTACAGTGATTATCAAGTACTTTTAAAGTGAATTTGTACACATAAAAATATATGCATGCTCCGGGTATTCAGCCCTTTCTCTAATCCGACCCTGACCTCAGCAGGGTTCCCGTCTGTAGCTGACCTCAAAACTCCGGTCCGACCAAAGATTTCGCTGGGCGCGTACTTACCAAAGAGAATAGAATGGAATTCCTTATTAAATATTTATCAAGCAATTGTGCCGGTGCAAGTCATTCCGATTTAATTTTAAACGTCTGTCTCAGATTACGAGCTGTTGTGGAATGCAATGGTTGTTACTTTACCTACTTGTTTTTGTACTAGTTGATTTTTTTATCAATTTCCAAAAAGTACTTTTTGTGTATGTAACGCCAAATATACATTTTTTTTTTTTAAGGATGCCCATCCTGCATTTGGTCTCTGACTCGTCCATACAAGACGCTGCCGAAACCTAGGATGGAGCATGCTTGCCCAGAAGAAACCTATTCACCCTAGCCTTGAAAATTACAAAATTACATTCTTAATCTTTGGAAATTGGAAACCGATTTTTCTTTTGATAGTTCCATATAAATGTAGGCAGGTTTTATTAAATTAACTTTGAAAATTTTTTCCTTCTCTACTCTCTACTCTATGTACTTTATTACAGTATTCCATAATGATAACAGCTTTAGATGTCAATAAGTTCGACAAGGGTTCAAAAGACGGCGACCTTAGCTCACATCACGTTTGTGGTAATGTCCGGTGACCTTTATCTTACAAATTACCTAGCTCGTTAATCACCGGTGGACGCTGTCTGCTTCTTTGTAAATAACACTAGCATTAGATTTGTTACATAAATAGAATTGTATGTTTTTGTTACCACCAACTTGAAATTTTTTTTGTATAAGTTTGTGTTTTTACTATATAAATTAATCGTATCAAGTTTTGAATTTTGGGTTAAAATAAATTGAAACAAGAGTTAAAGGTATACTTAAGTTCTACTTAGGTCGACTTAATTCAATACACAGAATATGTGTGTAGGTAATTTTCTTACTTACGTACAAGAGTAAACTGAATTAACGCGTTAAATTGGCTCTAGTACACTGACCACACTGGCTACGACGATCGTAGACAGTGCTACGATCGTAGCATGTGTAGACCTTATGCGCTACATCGTAGACTCTAAGCTACGACGGCCTATAATATAAAGAGAGATTGATTAAGTCTTGGGACCTACCATTTTTTATTTGATATGTACTGGTGATATTACTCACACATTTTTATCTGAAAAGAAAATAGCAGAGGTTAGACTATTTAATATTAATACGACAATTTAAATAGAACTATTTCAGACGAAGAAAGTAAACACTTCAATATCTGAAATACTATCAGCGTATAAATAACAGGTATTATAGATCCCTGAAATTGGTTAAAGTGGTACGGGTAAGTACCTAAATTCGGATGAATCTCAAGAATTATAGCGCTCTTATGACTACATATTTATGTGTTCACATTATATTGCCTTGAAGTGGATTGCCGAGTGGAGGTATTTCTTATAAACATGTTTCTTTCGCAAAATATAATCATGTACCTAGGTATCAATTGCAAAATGATGGTCAGTATCAGTCAAATATTTGTTTATTTAAAATGCATCAGTAATTTATGTAGGAGAGTTATGAGAGAAGATAAAACACAAGTTATATGGAGAAAACATACCTACTGTATATTATTACTATAGAATATTATAACTATATCACGGTGACACAATGTGGAATCAATCAAACGTATTCCAAACAACTTTATCTTATAAAATCATATTTACTCATACACTCACAAATAAGTTTGTATATTCAACAACTTGGATATTTTAGTCACAGTCTGTGAAAAAAACCGATATTTTTTTTGTTTAGTTCCATATAACAATAGGAGAGATTGGAATTAAAACGTGGTTGCAACAAGTATCTGTAGTCCGCTCGCCCTGGGCTTCTCGCTAATGGATTATACAGTGGATGAGTTCAGTTAACTACTGGCTAGTTCTTGAATGGGTAAATAGGGTAACAAATATATACCTTATTCTGTGTTTACAAATAAACCAATCTTTCGTACAAATAACTTTATAATATGTAGACACCAATACGTTGATAGCTTTTAGACTTTTAGACGTGGATTAAATTATAGTATATGTAGTATATTAGCTATCTGGTTACCATAGTACAAGCTCTGCTTAGTTTGGAATCAGATTGGCCGTGTGTGAAAGATGTCCCAGGATATTTATTTTTCATTATTAAAGCACTATCTCGGAAGAGTTTTAACACTAAACTGAAATCTTGCTGGTTTGGAAAAGTTGGACTCGGAAAATATGCGAGATTGCGGTATCTAGTCTGATCTATGGTCAATGGTTTCCATACATTTGTTAGAGTAGTATACTGAACTTTTAAAAGCATCTGATAAGAAAATACAAACAAAAATGTACAAACAAAAGGACGAAGGTGTATTGAAATAAAAATGAAGCGTGGCCTGTTTGTTTATTTAAACGCTTTCAAGCTTCGGGGATTTTATAAAATTCGCTGACATTTTTGCATTTATGTGTCTCCAAGGACTGAAAATAGGATGTCAGAGGGCTTACTCCCGAAAACGATTCGAATTTGATTTTGTTTTGATTTCAATTTGATCTCCTATTGGTTAATCCCGAACCAAAAAAATTCAATTTGAACTCCTATTGGTTAAAAAAAATTAAGATGGCCGCTAAGATTGACATGTATTCGATCGGTAACGGTATTTGACGTTTCAGAATTTTCTAATAAGTTGTGTGTGGTTCGTTTCTACATCAATAAATAAATATTCAATTCCTTATTTTTTTCTAAAACGAAATCTTGTACATTAGATGTAATTTTTTAAATTAGAAAAATGTATCCTAGATGTGATAACTCGATCCTGAAAAAGTACCTTTTTACTGATCGTGTATTTTGACGTTTAAAGTCGTTCCCGCCATTCGATTCACAAATGTATTTTAATGGCAGCAGTACGGACTTTTCGATTCGGTTTCGATTGTAACGAAATTCTTGATCGAAGTTAGTTCCAAAAAGTGTCACCGCACGATTGTGCGCTAGAATCGCTATCAAAAATGTATGAAATGACATTTATTCGATTCGAACTCGTTTCTCGAAAGCGTCGGGAGTAAGCCCTCTGGTATCAATATTTCCGAACTTTAAATCGAATTTCACGATGTACGGTTCGATGTGAATAAAATTTATGTAGTAGGTGTTACATTATTATTGTTTAAACAAGAAATATCAGAGAAATATGATAAGAGCGGGACAGATCTGACTCCAAAGCGTTCAAAGTCACGGGTAAAAATTCTTTTAAAAAGTCATTATGAATTAAAACTTTATGAGTAACGTTTTTAATACACGTGTAGATACAAATAGCTATACTTATTAGGCAAATCACAACACATATTAATATCTGGAACTTAAAAACGTACTCTTTTATGGATGTCAATGGAGTCCACCTAACATCACATAGTCTGGACCTTAACTCTCTTTAATTAGCCACTATAAAAGTACCTACCACATAGCGATTCTGGTATATAACAAAACGCAAATAAATTCGATGTAATATACGAGTTACCAATTTGATCGATTTATTCACTTAAATAGGGTCAGACAAACGTGTTTCCTTCCAGCCTTCTATTGACGGTTTTCTCCTCCATTTGCATTATTCTATTTTGGATGAAAACTGTTATAAGGTTATTGAAAGGCGGGAAACAATTCCTAAGGACGGACTCTAGGGTATATCAAATTTGCTTACTTTGTGGTTTGCCTCAGGGTAAGTTACTTTTTTGTAGACAAAAATGTATAGGTACTTGATATTCGTGTTTATTATTGGCATATTATCTTAACTAAAAAATTACTAGTTATGTCCAGAAATAACGCGCTGTTTTCGTTTTCCAATTTCAAAACTTAATCAACAGTAACAAGAATGTGAAAACCGTAATTTAAAGGATTGTTTGGTTTGCTATGTGCACAGGGGTATATATGTATACCTATCTTAATAAATTGATGAAGTCTGGAACTCTGAAGAAATATTTTTTCATATATTTATAATGGACCACAATATTGAAAAATATCATTTTGTACCGAATAGCTCTCCTACCATTTTCATCGCGGTAGCACCGTAATAATTTCTTTTTAAAATTTGCTGAAATTCATCAATATGCCTAACTATTTGCAAACTAAAAAAACTTCTTCTAAAAAATAAGTGCAATAAGATACCGCTTCCTTGCTTGCTTACATAACTAGCTTACTGTATTTTTTATGAACAGGAGGGCACTACGCGAATAGAAAGGTCTTTATCTGAATTCTTAATAAGCTGCGTTTCCTACCTGAAATGAGGTGAATAAGTAAAACGACTAACTTTACCGTTGATCAACACAGATTTATACACTACTCGAATATTTTCCGATCTTAATTTAATTATTATATAATATTTTATTTTTTCCGTATTATGTAAAACCGATTTAATTTGTCATGTTTTCTAAAAGTTTTGACCGACGTTTGACAGTTGTGTACAATCATTTCGTTTATTGATATACCAGTATTATACAATTTATTTAGCTACTATTCATGCTCGAATAAGCTTCACAGACGATAAATTTTGGTATGGATTTGGTTGGAATATTGTGTAGGTTCAGATATTGTTCATTACATCTCACCTGACGCTCTCAATCAAACCGCGGCGCGGTGCCAAAGTTCCCGAATTTGAGATACCTACCTCATCGAATCTCGTCGAATCCCGGGCTCGATCGAGTCACGAGTTATAATTTCCGGATGGAGGAGCGCAATCGACGCGGCTCCCGTGTAATAGATTCCGCTCCAACATCTGATACTCGACTCACCCGAATTTGCGACTTAACCTAACCGATTTAATGACGTTTCGCTCGTGACATTTTCGTTTATTGAAATGAAATTTTCACCAAAACAGCCTTCGATATTTATAAAGTTTACTAGTGGACCAGGCAGACTTCGTTCTGCCCACCAGCTTCACCTACCGGGTCCAAGTATATGTAAGTTATCCTATCTCTCAAGTTTGATCAAACTGCACATGGTTTGCGAATTTTATTATAATCGGTTAAGTGGTTTATGAGTCCATTGAGGACAAACATTGTGACACGAGATTTATATATATTAAGATAACACTATATAGGAGATCATTGGTTTTCTTACTAGTAATTGGGTACCAGATTTTTTTAATATAATTAATGTACACAGTATGCACTGTAGGTATGCACAGTGTATAATATGAATTATAAATACTTTTAATTTGAAAACGACAATATATTTTTACAAATTTAAATGAACTACCGTGATACCTTTGTGAGAAGTGTCATTTTAAGTTCATTAAAAGCTCTAAAAAACCGCAATTATAAAATAATAATCACCGATTCCTTATTTTATAAAACAAGCTAGGAACCTAATAGGATAATTGAATTTGTTTCTTGTTGTTCATAAAGCCGAAGGAAAAAGTCCACAACAATATTTGGTGAATAAAACAAGTTCATCGTTTGAAAGGCGTACAAAGTACGCCTACAGGCTACAGCTGTGCAAGTTGTAACATGAGATTATAACAGTAGGTACGTTAGTTACGGTTTGGGAAAAACTGAATTTTCTTTGTACGTTCAGGAGTCGGGTACGTGTGTTGGAAATGTTATTGGTTTGGTACGATGAAGCCGAGTCGACACTGGCTGACTTATCTACTAGGGTGACCATGCTAGGATTAGAATTTTAACTTAGATTATCTTAATGATCATTATTATTTCAAACCATATTAAACCCAAAATCAAAACCTTACCGCCAAAAAGTCCACTTTTGTATCGATTTAGTCCGGAATTATGCTGTAAATTTTTTGTTATTAAATAATGACTGAGAGGAGTCGAAGAAAGATGAGGAGGCACCTTGTCCTGCAGCGGGACACCACGGGCTCGTAATACATAATGACCGCAATCATATTTTTATTCATTTAACATCAAGCAATCGCTTTTGCATTTATGTAACGAAAAAATGAAAAAATCTACGAGTAACCTCTTAGTTTCATTGATTTCTGCATCATTTCTAAAAGTGTGGTGAACCTATCGTCTACAAAGTCTCAGTAGACATGAGTTGTAATTTCCGGTCGGGTCGGGCTTAATGGTGATCGACGTTTTATGCCGTTTTAAGTTGACCTTACTTACCTTAAGCCCTGTGGCGACAAATGTTCGGGCTGATTGTTGAGCTGGATGGAACCTGCCACTTTATATTCAGATAATGGGGAACTAGACTCATTCATTATTCACTTTGAGAGGATGACAAGTCACGTGTGCGAATGATTTGGATTATGTTAAAAAATATAAGGTTTAGTAAATACAAAAATGGCGTAATAAGTAGCATAAAATTTCATGAATTTATTTGGCTTAAAATAGGAAACGTACTTTATTTGTTTTTTTAATAATAGGTACTACAGAGGTTTTGACTGCAGAATATAATAATATATATCATATGTAATAATATTTTACTAAAAGCAAGTATTGTATTCTAGACAGTGATATTTTCTACACATTAAATAAAAATATTTTTAAAAGTTAATTAAGTTCACAATGGTTTATTAAGGTATCTATAACCAACCATAGCTGTTTACGAACAGAAAAATAATCAAATAATTTATTAAAATAAATATTCATAATTAGTAATAAATAACGACTACCTACTCTAATGGTTACCCAAGAAATTGTGATAATGTTGATCCTAGGTACATGTCATGCTGGGCTCTGTGAAATGTGGCTCCCAAACTAACACGACTGCCTAACAATGCACCATACAAAAAAGCAGCATTGAAAAATAATCTTTTTTTAGCCACGAATAAAGTTCTTACTTTTAATAGTACCCAGCTTGTAATTTATATTTATACTTCGCGTTAACTCGCCAGCTAGCGACTGTGGCGAGCTACAAAGAATAAATAATGAGCCCGTTTCAGTAGTCGGCCTTTTTAATTTCCTGAAAATGTTAAATGAAATATTAACTCCACTAGTTTTTATTGAGTTTACCTGCGCTCGTTATTATATGAATCGCTTGTTTCTGGTCCTAGCGTTGTACTGTTCTACTGCCAGAACTAGATACATATTTCTCATGGAAGTCACATTTAAACTTCAAAAGTTTTGATTAGCAATTAATATCGATATGACTACATGATCAGCTGATATATTTTTGGTATATCTACTTACTAGATACAAAAATTTATCATTCGGAAATTACTTCAGTAGGTAATTTGTAAATAATATTGCTCTCCCTATCTCATATAATTATACTAAATACTGTTATGCAATCACATCTATGAATTCTTGAAGTACAATATATAATTTAAAATAAGGAAAAACATCAAATCTGTTCGTTTCACACGAGTAGGTACGTAACATTTGACGTGACACGTGTTCAACTAATACCTAAAGTTAGTCAGTTCACTGAGCGGAAGGCTGAGTCGAGTTGTAAACCAGATTATGTAAATGTCGCATATAAATAGAATATCTCGATGCATTCCGCATGAGAAGTCTTCCGCAACTACGTTTAATGATATATAATCTTCAAATCATATTTATTTGTGTAAAAACATCTTTGTTGGTACGAGATTATCTAGTAATAGCCGAAAAATAGCGATTGTACTTAATTATTCTATTAGCCTTTCGACTATGCTAGTAGATCCGTAAAAGAAAATATAGTTTTTCTTCATGTTCACTTATTTTACAATGTTTCTTATAAAATAAGTAGTAAGTAGCAGTAGATATTTACAATATAAAATATTATGTTTTCCATGATAATTTTCTATTTCTATTGTAGGTAAGAAATTAAAGTTATACATAAAATTTTCAAAAATCTCAATTGTAGAAATTGAGCAATTTGGAGAGAGCCTAGTTGTTACTTTTTGGGAAGAAGCTGAAACTTTATAGTCTGCCATTCGAGACGAAGTAAAGTATACTGCATAAAATGAATTCTCTTAAGAAAATGTTTAACGACATTTTTACTACCGCATCGTTATGAAATCTACTTGCAGCCGTAATTGGAAAATATTTCCAGTCTTGCCAAGTGACGTCAGAGCTCCTTGAGAAATTATGTATTTTATAGCATGAGTTTGAAGTGGTACAATAATTGAGAGTCAGTGAATTACCGGATCTGAAATAACTTTAGGTAGTCTCTTAAGACTAATTGAATCAAAGTTTCAGTTAATATTAAGCTGAATTTAAATTGCTTCTGAACAAGTCTGTATCAAATAGCAATCTGTCTCTGCTATTATGTTATATAAGTATATATGTGTAGTATACTGACTATCTTTAACATAACTTTAAAATAACTCTCGCCATTAGCGACTTAAATCGCTTTGAGTTATTTTTATGGTCATATATCTCCTTAATAGTTTCAACTTTAACCAATAAAATACCATCAGCCTTCAGACTGATAAATTTATGAAATGATTTCGGTCGGCCCTTTACCTAATCGTTATTATTAATTCACATCGTTAGGTGGTTGGGCCCTCCCTTACTTAGGGTTTAATCCTAACTTATTTCTAAATTTGAGTTCTATTGGATTAGTTTGGTTACACACTAACCTAATGTAAGTATCTTATATGGAATATGTGAGAACTATACTACCAGAGGTAGGTAGGTACATAAAATCGTTTATATTCTTGGTTTAAATTTCAATAAGAAAATAAACATATCTAAAAAACTCGAATATTAAATAATAAATTTAAGAATCCTTCTGTTCGGTAGGAAAATAAGTACCTAATATTATTCGCCAATTTTATTACGAGTCTATTGAAAGTACCTTTCTCGTGCCTCTCCACGTGTCTGGCCTGACGGCGACAATTTGTCCAATAGATCCAATCCTTTACAATAAAAATCTTTTTCATGTCAAACGGTAAGATATTGAGTTCTGAATAGCGAACATTGATAGTGTACGGTCGGTGTTCCCGTGGACTTAAATCGGAACGTAATCGCATGAGGACAATAGACCTCTGTGAGATGATATTGTGCTCTGAGAACTGTAATCTAGACTATTATACCTTCGTGTATGAAGGTGATAAACTTACCTGAATTCGTTATTAAAACTATATATGTATTCGTATTGTATGAAATATTCTCGACTTTGCTGGATAGAAAAGCATCTCGTTTATCTTATGTTATTAAACTCGACTACAGCCTAGAGTTGAAAATTGTTTTAGTGAAATCATTCGTTAAGCTCAATTCAGGAGAATATTCATTATATTATACAACATATAAAAGACTTCATTTTGTATAAACACAAACATATACATTCCAATTTACTTGTTTAATAAAGAATGACGCAGGCAACCGTAATATGAAATTATATTCACTGAAAAAAGGTTAAGTAATTGAATTACAAACTCAAAGCAAAAGAAAGCCCTCGGCGTTCTCAACAAAATTCATTACGTCGTGACCTCTCCAAGTGAGTACCCAAAGAAAACGATTCAGAATTACGGCAACAGATCATTATATCGCCAACTTACCGTTTTATTGAAAACCTGTGAATCAAGTGTTCGGAATTTGGTTTCTTGTCACGTCTGCCTGCGAAGAGTGCCTCATATCCAGACTTAACATCAAGGCTGTCCCACTTGACTTTACTTCGACGTCTTATTCCCCAAATCCCAGTTATTGTTCCCTCACATTTGTGCTTCCCAGGAGGGCTTCAAGTTCGCATAATTTATTAAATATTCACTCAAACCCGAGACATATTCGAAAGGAGTTCTGAAAGTAAATTTATTTGTGAAACAAATCGACATATTGTCTTCTTCTGAATTTACTTTGTTTGTTATTTGGCTGTGAAGATATGAAGACAGATTTAAAGTAGGTACATTTTATTATATAGCCGATACGGTTCTTCATAGGTTTGATTTAAAGCTTTTGGTCATATTTCAATAGTTGTGTAGATCTTGACTACACAACTATTGAAATATGACCAAACAAAGGTTTTAACTACAGCGAATCAGCGATCGATACTAAAGCAACTACTAGAACATGATACACGTTTGACTCTATAGGGTATCAGCATAATTTATGTCTCTACTCTGTATTGACGATATACTATAGGTACGTATAATTTTATATATCGACGTTCAAGATAATAAACATCATATTCTACTTGTCAAGCTTTTGCAACACAAAGTCGAAAACTACCTTATAAAGAAAATTTCCAGCTGTATCTTTGAAACGCCTTAATAAGTTTTAAACAGGCCTAATTTTGGTATTAATTAACAGACACGGCGTACATAAAACTTATATATTAGTTTGAGACAGAAGACTTTACCAATCTCATCGATATAACTTTTGTATTGAAAAAGAGTTCTATGAAATCTTTTGATCTCATTGTCATGAAACTTTCCTAACTACAAACAACTTTTCTTTATAATTATGAGTAGGCAGTGGTTTTCAATAATGAGTATAGAGCCGTGTGGTGGATTAATGAAGTGTAGACCCTGATTGAATTTCACCCTTAATTAATTTAGTAAAAGCCCTCTGCAAACGATCGAGTGCCAGACCCCCCGATACCTATTGATAAATGTTATTTATGCTTGCGCGATTGAAACTGCCTTTTCGTTAATTAATATATTTTTTGATATTGAATCAAATCTGCCTCATTTTCCAGCCTAGCCACATACAATTCTAGAATATGAGGTGATAAACATTTTGCTTTAACAATTTATATTTTTATTATCTTACCATATGAGCTATTATTTGTAGACATTCTTTTTAGCGAAAATAAAGCTGTTTTAATATTTATACATTCACGTACTGAACCTGGTTGATTAAATCAATATCTAATATACAAACAAGATCCCGAGAGAAATCTGAGACAGGTGCGGCTATAATGTTACCTGACAGTTGCTGATTATTTAATAAAAATATGTAAATTTATTTATGACATATTTTAATGTATAGGTACTTATTTGAAGTTATTAAAATTTACGCCTCTCTTCAGAACTGTTTCTGTCACGGTACGAAATAAAAAGTGCATATTAAAATAACAATGATGTGCATTTAAATATTTTATTCTTTTGCTATGGTTAAAAAATAAACTTTATCATTGAAAAAATTTTACTTTGATCGACTATAAGAACAGTATCAATAACTCCATTATTAACATTTCGGAATGAACTTATTATCGAGTCCCCGGGAATAAACTCAAAGACTTTAGGTACCTATTACGAAAAAATATTTCTTTTAGCAGAGCCGCCTATTCTCAAATCTCATACAGAACGAATGTCAAGCACACTCGTGGTATAATAATGTGAGCAATTCTATATTCTCTTTTCAGGATAACGCGAAGTGAATATTTACACTGTATATTATACCGAACTAGGTATTTGTTATTTTTTTTGCGAAAACCAAATAGTTAAATTGTCACTAGCGCTTTCCATTATGATAGGTACCTATATATTATTTTAAAATCCTTTGATTAGGTACTTATGTAAAAGGAATTTGCATGTCGTTGTTAAGTTCTCGTAATTAAACTTTCAGTTCTTGTTCCGCCATACTAAGTCTATGGCATTATCAGTATCAAAACTAATTTAGGTATGTTTGTCAGACAATACCAACTATTCTAAGTAAACCGATTAGAGACCAAATTGAGTAAACGATTACGGCTGAACGGTCTGACAAGGGGACTCCAATGGCAAATGGCATGATAACTGACTTCAGGAATAATTCATACGCCAAATTATTTCTATTGTTATGGCAATAGTTAAGATACGCCTAGAGTTACACAAATTTGTCAAACAAGTTTAGTATCTATAGATAACGCTTCGCAATTATTTAGTTAAGTATTATTATCGAATAATATATTTATATTTAATAATATCTTGAATTAAATTAATTGGCAATACATTGTTATGTAAAATAAATGAGGTATATTTTAAAATGGGGTTGCATTTGTTTTTAACTACAGAAAGCTTTTGGCTCTTTTCAAAACTTGTCAGCGAAAGTTGACGTGCGATCCACTTGAGAAGTTTGTTGGACATGAAAATCGTTTCAAGCTAAAACTAAACGATTATAAAAGTGTTAACAACATGCTCTAAGGATTTGACCTAAAAAAAGGTACTATTTTAAGTTAGCAGCCAATATTTTCTTGTTTTCAACAAACATAGAACTGATGGGTATTTGTAAAATTTTGAATATCATATTTGTCGCCTGTTATTGTTCAGCCAGCCGCCTTACTTAAATTTTTTTTCGGAATAAAATTAACCATGTCCTTCGCCGTACTATCTTTGCAACTATCCTTGCACGTAAAATCATCTCGATACCATGATCTATTACGACGTCAGGATCTTCAGCACAATTTAATTATAGTAAACAAATAAGATAGTAAAACATTTACGGATCCTACCATAAAAAGAAGAGTAGGTAAAGCGCTTACTACAACAAAATTAAACAGTTTGTTTGTTATTCATTAAGAAAAGGGAGTTGCTTGTGCTATGTGGGTCATTGCAATATAGCCACCGGGTAAATAAGGTAATATTGTTAACGTTTTTACGACTAGGTTCAATTTAGCGTAGAAACTAAAGTGTAGGTATTAATAATGCAACAAAAGTATTTGCATTATTAACACATTGTCATGGAGTTGACTGATGATTACTGATCATCTTTTAAATATCAAAGTAATGTATATCGATATACCAAACATCCTGCGCCTAAAAATGTTTTAAACGTAATTAAATATAATGATTCCTGAATCCATGCACAATTTTAAATTCGTTATCTTTTTCTTATTTTTATTTATTTAAACTTTTTTGTACCTATCCAAAAACGCATGTAAAAGAGATCTCAAAACAAAAAGTTTTTGAAGGGAAATATTTGTTTAATTGAAGTTTGTATTTGGGTCATGATGGCTCCAGGCAGGCGCGCAACTCACAAAAGTCTCAAATAACATACGAAAATGGCCATTTCCGCCTATGTCAGGGACAGAAGAAAAGAAAAACATGTTAGGGTTTTGAACAATATTTTGGCGTTTTGTATCAGGAACCAAATTAGGTTTTATTAAGTTTTCGGATAGTATAGGACTATATGAACACTAGGTACTAATTATGTGTCTAGGTATAAATTATGGCATTTTTCTCTTAATATTACTTGCGTAGCTCTACTAGTAGCGGGCTGATAACATGGCATGTACAGTTTCGACATTAAATTTTGTGACATAAATCCTTTGGGCTTCAACACAATGCCTCTCAGCCTTTTTGAAAAAGGGCATTATGTTGTTCAACACGATAAAGAACCTATTAAAATTCGTTCCAAGGAATTATGCAAATAAGATTGTAAGCGCGCGCTAACAAGATACGACGTTCGCAAAGATTGTTGTTAAACTCAATTCAGTACCTACGCCTGTTGCTCTCTCTTTTGTTCAGAAACAAACTTACCTGTACAATACAATTTAATGAAGTCACAAAAAAAAATAGACAACGGTGTTAATAATAATATGGCATGGTGCTACTTCATCATTGTTTGAGAACTTCACTCATGAGTTTTTTATAAAGTGTGTTTTTATAAAGGGTGAGTAGGTATGTTGCTTCGCAGCAGAGGAAAAAAACACAAATTTTACTTTAGATTTATTTTTCAACCTAACATTGTCGTAACTTTCGTAACTTGACAGAACACCAGCTAAGTTAACAGGTGTACTCAACTATGAACATTGTTCATACCTCTTAAAATTATCATACAATCAGTACTGAAAAACAATTATTCATCATTATCACGAAATTTACTTTTATCACGAAAATACTATTCTTAAACTTACTAAATTCCCTTTAATCAATTCATTTACGTTACAGGTTTAAACATTGAAAATTACTAAACCATAATTTTATTAATTATGTCTGTATGTCTATGGTATAAGAATAAGCTGAAGTTTTACTATTCAATTTTTACCAATCGTTAATGAAAGTAGGAAAAGATGGAAGACAGTTATGTAAATAATTCAATGATAAGGGAAGAACAAAGCTTCAGAGTTGAAAAATAAAAAAATAACGAAGGCAAATAATTTAAAATGCTACAGTGTATAGTGTATTGCTTTCGTTAAGTGTAAAACAGAATAGTTTTTACGGAATGACGAAGTTACTTTAAATTTCTTCAAGAAATTGTCTTAAGATTTTCTATATTACAAAACTCTTTCACATGACATACAACGTAAACTTAATAAAGTTTCAACAAGAATTTATAATGTATCTACCTTTCTACAGTATACATTAAATTTCAGAGTCTACTCACAATCAACTCCACAAGCTAATATGTTAGAAATAGGAAAGGCACAGTCGAAGTATAAAATTTATTGCTGACTTCCCTAACTAGGTACGCTCCTTTACTATACAGAACCAGAACCACACAGTCACGTCTCAAAAATAAGTCTAGCAGTTTGCGCTTTAAACAAAACCTTCTGAGATACTTTGGCATTCTTTGTATCTTGCCCTAGAGCCTTCTTTTAAAAGTAGTCAGTAGGTAATTTAACAAGCGGAAAGCTTTTGAAAGACTAAGCGACTAGATACACAACGGATTAATTAAAATATGCTTACAAAATTTTCTCTTAATGTTAAAAGGTTTTTGTAGATTTGGCACGGCTAGTGATAGACTGCACTTATGCAAATGTAAAAAATATTTTTACCTTAGAAATTATAACCACCCTATCGATGACAAAATTTTGATGACTCTTGATCGACTATGCGATTTTAGTATCCATGATCTACATTGTTATCTATTCTCTAAAATTATGTGCGTATTGCAGATACACGTCTAAGTTACGTACATGACTCTGTAAGAAAATAGGATTCATTTATTCAGAAAATACTTTTTATCTTTAGAGAGAATAATAATTTATAATTTATTCAATTCACGAACGTTTGGTTCCGATATAATCATTAGATGACAATGCTATGGCTATTAATAATTTACTACAAAGCTACACAGTCGATGACTAAACGTTTCTTTGAAAGTATTACATAACGACATAATATTAAAATCATAACAACCGAATAGTAATAGTGTATGTAGGCTATGTCAAATCGTTGGTTTACATAAATTACGTTACACTAAAGTTCAATGATTTGAAACCCGACCTTAAATTATAAATACAATTTAACATTTCAATTGACATAACTAATTAAACGATTTTGCATCTGCCCAAAATATCAAGAAAATTAATTTGATCGTTTTACTATAAATCAATTTTCGTTGAGGTGTGTTTGAAGATCTTATTTTATATTATTAATAAATAACGAATAAAACTTTAACAGCAAGCACCGTACTAATAATAAAATTACGAAGTGAACATTAGCTCTCGTAGAAAACATCCCACCACAACAAATTGACTAGTTCTAATCTAAATCCTATCTAAATACTTTTATACATCTTATCTTAAATTTATTAAAGTCTCTTTATAAAGTATTTGAACCGGCCGCAATTCGTAAAGCAAGGATAGATTTGTGAAGTTAGAGGTTAATAATAGAAAACATCAATCTTTTAAATACACACTATATCCATCAGTCGGTTGAAAACAAGGATACAAACACCGAAACATATAGTCAATACACTCACTGTCACTGTAATCACTGTTATGCAACCGAGTTCAATTTCTCTATTCAAATATTCTGTTCCTTGAGCACTCGATAGAAATAGACAAAGTATTGGTAGTGTGGATAGAGGTGAGGAGGTATCTGGATGGCACGTGGCGTGTCATCTAGATGTAGACTTCGTGGTGTTGTTGCGGCCGGCCCCGCCTGGACTAGGAGCCGCGCTCCGACAGCTCCACGACGTCGTCCGCCTCCGGCCTCGCCGCGTCCATTTTTCGTCTTTCGGCTATCACTATTCTTATCTTCTCCTCTTCACTGATCGGTTGATCATTAGACTCAGGCGTGAGCTGATTCTGTGAACGTATCGAGGCGTGGCTCACGTCGCTAGTGATCGCCGATTCGGTCGAGGATCTCCTTTTGGCCCCACTCAGTCTTAAGCTCTGTCTCGTAGACGGAACGGCCAAAAGCACAGGTCGTAGAAGTCGCGCTTCTTCACCTCGCAATGAGTTTCTTTTGTCAACGCGTTGCCTTCGGTTTTGTGCAAAAGAGTCTCGTCTGGGCGGGCTCCCGGGCTCGAGTTCATCGATGTCGTCAGCGTCGATGAACCGGGCGTCCTCCTCGTAGAGTGCCGCCGGCGCATCCGAAGTGGAGTCCTGTCGACGTCGTCCAAAGGCATGAGGCGATAACGAAGCCCTTCTCGGTGGTAGCGATGCCGGTAACAAAGCGTGGTGTGAGTGAAGCGTGCGTCGGCGGCGTGCGGGGGACGGTGCTGGTTGTTTTGGCTCGCTCAGAGTGAAGTTAGCTGGGAGTGACGGTACCTTGTTGAGAGGTCGCGGCGGAGACGTACATTCCTCTAGAGCACGACATAGAGCCCTGTCCTCCTCGTCATCAGCCTCTCTTTCTAACTCGCGTTCAAGTTCAACATCCATGTCCATTTCATCTTCCATCTGTTTGTGTGATTCTTCTAGGTGTTTCATTAAAACCTAAGGTACAAAATAATATTAATGTTACTAGGTATTTTTAGCCTTAACATTTTATTGGTTTAGCTTATCAAGAATTTGCAATAATTTTTTGCCAGTCATAACAAAATTGTTTGCATCCTTTTCCTTAAATATAGAAAAGATAATGTATATATGTATGTAGGTAATATTATATTGTTTACATAACACATGCAACAATGTATACTTATTTGCATTACCTTATAAGTTTTCTAATAATTTTATTACTGCTATACTTACAGCAACAACGACGTTGACAAGCACAAACTGGGCCATCAGAACAAAAACGACGAAAAAGATCGGTGCGATGATAGTAGAGACGCAGCAGTTTCGTACGCAGTCCACAGAGCTGTCGCAGTCTTCTCTCAGTGTGTCCTTCATGATGCCATTCCAATTATCACCCGTTGCTACGCGAAATAGTGTCAAGAATGCCATACCGAAGTTAGCAAAGTGTGCGTGTTCACCCAATCCTAAAGAAAATTGGAACACTATAATTAATAATATATTGAAATGACAAACAGTTCTATGTGGTCGAACTATTTGAGAAATAAAGGCCTAAATAATAAATCGATGTTGTAAAATGCGAAAATAATATCTATGGATTGTGGGTCCTTAGTTCCTTACTTCTACAATTTCTACAGTCGGATTAATAATTCGAGTCAGAAAAATGACAAGCGCAACTGTCACTGATACAAAAAAGGGTGACCCGCTACAATAGTGATGTTCGGCAGTTTTGTTCTTTCAGTATCCGATACATAAATCTAGTCGAAAATCCCAAAATTTCATTTTTTTAAAACTAAATTTGAATTTAATTGAAACCAAAATTAAATAAATAAAATCGAATAAATGTTATTAATTTAATTAACCTAACATAGGCTAATCATCCAATTCATGTTTAATTAAAAAAAAATGAATAAATCTATACTAATATTATAAAGAGGAAAGATTTGTTTGTTTGTTTGTTTGTTTGTTTGTAACGAATAGGCTCCGAAACTACTGGACCGATTTCAAAAATTCTTTCACCTTTGGAAAGCTACATTATCCCCGAGTAACATAGGCTATATTTTATCCCTGTATTCCCACGGGAACGGGAACTACGCGGGTAAAACCGCGGGGAGGCAGCTAGTGTACGAATAAATATAAATTATTTGTCCAGTACCCGTACAAATAGTCACTTCCAAAACAAAATGGAGTCCATAGCGTGACAAGTGATGACTATAGTTCTTCCAATAACCAAAAACAAATAATATACATAAGAGTATTTTATGTAATACTAGCTTCTGCCAGCGACTTCGTTCGCGTGGAATAGTTTCTATGGGCTAACTCTAACTTTAACCCGCGACTTCGTTCTCCGAACCTCCTCCTTTTTTTTAAGTCGTTTAAAAATAGGTAATCCTTACTTATAGCATGATTTAGTATTCACGTGTGACGACGCGATGGCTTATTTCTTCTATAATTTTGGTGTTTCTATACCGATTTCTATGATTCTTTTTAATTGAATAGGTAATAATGTTAACTTTTTTAAATTAGGGATTAGTGAGAGTATTATAAACGTAAGAGTAAACAAATATAATCAGAATGCTCCGAACTGCTAAGCTATCAGGAGCTACACGTGTTATTGTGAGTCAACCATAAAAGATAGACATATAATGTTGGGAAATATTTTTTAGAAAATTTTATGTAGAATATTTCCGTCATACATGATTTCTATGTAACTTTAACCATTAAGGCTGCACACGAGACGGAAGCTTAAAAAATGGAGTAACTTCTCCCGTTTTCCCAAAATTTCCCTTCACTACTCTGCTCCTATTGATTGTAGCGTGATAAAAAGTATCCTATAACCTGCCCAGGAGTATGAAGAATAATTGTGCCAAGTTTCGTTAAAATCCGTCCAGTAGTTTTTGTTTCTATAAGGAACATACAGACAGACAGACAGACAGACAGACAGACAGACAGACAGACAGACAGACAGACAGACAAAAATTTTACTGATTGCATTTTTGGCATCAGTATCGATCACTAATCACCCCCTGATAGTTATTTTGAAAATATATTTCATGTACAGAATTGACCTCTCTACAGATTTATTATAAGTATAGATTTAATTACCTACCGTGTATGTCTTCTGTTTTATTACCATAAATTACATATTTTTATTTATATAAAGGCATTCTGACATTGAATAAAAAAAAGGGAAACTCTAGTCGAGTTTCCTTTGTCCTTAGCCGTATTTTAGTTGTAAAAATTCGAATCTACCACAACACTATTTATTTGGGACTAAAAACCTGCAACACTGGAAATGTCATTTCTCTGCCTACAATGAATAATCTGATTATAGAAGCAATAATTTCTGTTCTAAAAAGATTAATTACCTCATGTGAATACATAAATAAATTAGGTACCACACATACATATTATATGTCTATTCCACGGGTCTGAATTCAAGGATATACAATTGAAATGTTATTAAATAATAACTGAAACTATGGTTCAACATAACCACATGAGCGTTTAATCGTTAATACCTACTTAACTATTTATCGAACGTTGCAGTTAAATTTTACAATATACTTTATTAAAAATCCAATAACTGATGAAGTTTGATATTGACTATAAGTGCTCCACAGTTGTAAATCGATTAAATCTAATATTGTTTCTGAAAATCCAATTCAATAACTTTTCTTGGAAAAGTTCCAATATTGTTCTCCAGTGAACAGGATTATGATTTTTTATTGAGTTGAATATTTTATTCGTTCTGTGGATGTATTTTCCAATGTAAATGCCGGTCATATTTCATCATGTGATAAAAACTTTAATTAAAATATTAATAATATTATTTAAATATTAATGATGTTTATAACTATGAAAACAAAATGTTATTTAACATCTAAGTAGGTATTTAGACATTATATATTCACTCATGTCGCTTTCGGCAGAATAGATCATTATTATGACATATCTATAGGGACTTATCTATTTATGCTTTATTAGTTTTTATTTAATACAAAAGAGTAGTAGTAGTAGTCCAACGTATGACATACCTTGACAGGGAATTTCATCGGAACACTCGAGTCTTCCAAAAAGCTCAACGCCCAATGCCGCAAAAATGAAGAATAGGAGAAAAAACAACAGTCCTAAGTTTCCAACTTGTGGCAGGGCTTGCATCACTGTATCCAATAGTGCTCTAATCCCTTTGGCCATTTTCAATAGTTTCAATACCCTCGCTATCCTCAACACCCTCATGACTCTCATAATAGTCGGGTTTATTGGGATTATATTAGTTTCTAACTCTTCTAAAACTATTCCAACTATGGATAAAATCACAATAATCACGTCGAGCTGATTCCATTTGTCTTTTAAGTATATTTTAAATCCAAGCGCAACAAGCTTCATCAAGGCTTCGAGAATGAAAACCGCGGTGAAGAAATAGTTAAATATCTTCAATGCGTACTGTAATGCTGGAGGCATTCTGTAATATTCTATAGCCATCGTGACCACATTTAGACCAATAACTCCTGCTATCGCTAGGTCAAAATATTTTGATGTAACAACATTGTGCACAAAAAGACGATACTGACAATAGTCTGCGTAGTAAGGTCGTTGATGCATTTCTGGAAAGAAACAGTTTTTAAGACAGGCAGATAGGTACCTATACGAGGACCGATTTTGTCTAGTAAAAAATACTAGACAGACTTTATTTTTTAAACAATAAATATGAGTACCTCAAGTAGGTAATATTAGTATTGACACAGTATTTTTATTAATCGTTGGATTTTATGTATTGAAATTGTATCTAATGAAAATAGCTACCTTTTAGTATAAAGTAATTATATAAACAAAACTAGATTAACTAACTTCGTCTCTTTTTTTCCATTTGCAGAGCCCTCTTGGCGGCTCTCCTTACACGTTCTTCTTTTTCCTGCTCTTCACGACATCTGTGAAAGTTCTCCACGACCACTCCCACGAACATGTTCAGAACAAAGAACCCCACCAACAATATGAATGCGATGAAGTACAGCAGCCGCCATTCCGAATAATTCACTATTGGCTATCGAGAAGACAAACATAGGTGGTTAAATCCTTACATCAATATTGATGGATATGAGAACTAAATACACAATTAGTAGATATAATTTAAATAAATTAATCTATGTAACTTACCTGTTGATCAACACCGACGGCATCAAGCCCAGTGTACATGATATTGACCCAACCATCTCTAGAGCTAAGCACGAATAGTGACATCAAAGCTTTGCCTAGATCATCGAAATTGTATTTTCTATTTACCCATACATTGCCATCTATTGAGAGGCAATCGGTTTTGTTTTTAACATTTTTAATATTAGCACCTTCACAGTAGAAAAACGCTCCTTTGAATAACTGGAATAAAAGTACCTATTTTGTAAAAATCGAGTTGTATTTTTAAATATGCATTTCTTATCCTGTGATGATAAATAGGTATGAGACATATTGAATAAAAATGTTTTTTATACTCAAACCATGTTTAATTTACATTATGTAGAATTATAGCCCACCGCACAAAGAAACAACTATACAAATTATCTACATGTATTAACAGGGGGTAGCCAGGTAGCTAAAATCAAAATGACACCCTTGGGATTATCATCTAAGATTAACATGTCTCTTAACGTGTTTCCGGGATAATTATAACCCTCCCGAGGTAATTTAGTCGGTTTAAGAAGCTTAATTTGAATATCTAAGTCCTTTACCTGCACTCCCAGAATACCGAATATGATGAAAAATGTGCAGCAAATAAGAACAATGTTTCCGATTGGCCTTAACGATGATAGGAGTGTTTGTACGACTAATTTTAATCCTGGAGCTCTATTTATAACTCTCAGTGGTCGTAATGATCTTAGTAACCTAAATACCTGAAAAAGATAACATATTATACATACATAGTATGAAAATTTACTCGTTACAAAAATATATGGCTGTAATCCTTTGGTAATAATAATTACCCTGAGAATTCCAAATATACGAGGACTTGACTCCGATACTAAAGACATCAATAAGTCAATAATTGATATTATGACGAGTGACCCGTCCATAATATTCCACCCTGAAGTGAAATACGCATCTGTGCCGTAGAACATTCCCGAGGCTACGACCTAAAATAACAATTGCGAAATCAACGAAAAATAAAGCAATATATGCTTTGTGATTAAAATAATATTGATCGTAAATTACCAAAAATATCACACAATTGCATTAATCATTTCTGTTTAAAAAGTCCTATAAAACATTTTTATTTATTTAGGTTATTGTAGAAATAAATTTCATATATTATTGGTAGTATATTACATTGTATTTCGTATAAAGATGTTGATATTATGATTATTTACCTTAATGAACATTTCTATGGCAAAGACGACTGTAAAGACGTAATTGGCACTAGAGAGGAAGGATCTCTCTTTCGAGTCTGGAGGAATGTTAGGGCGCTCCATCGCGAGCGTGATGCAGTTCAGTGCGATGAACAATAACACTATATTGTCGAACCAACCTCGTGTCACCACCCATGTGCAAAACCGTCTCATTCTGAGTAAGAAATGTAATTATTTTACATAACAAATAACTATAATTTAAAAAACTGTCTTTAATTTCTTCCATCATCACCTCTGCAACGAGATGATAAATACCAGGCGCAAATACCTAAATAGCTTTACGAACAATAAAATAATTTTGAAAATCGGTCCAGGCCTCTTTGAGTAATCGATGAACACACATAAAAAAAAAATATCCCGACAAATTGAGAACCTCCTTTTTTTAAGTAGGTTAACAAAGGTTAGAATAACTCGTTACGATACTCTTTTTTAGTATAATGAAATCTTACTTGTTGTCTGGAGCAAATATATAAAGAGAATAATCCTCTTTTTCTTTGAGGCAACCCGTGGGCTCCATGAATCGAAATAGATCTTTGATTCTGAAACGTCGTCTGTCGAATCTTGATGACAATATACAAACGTTGTTATTTATTGTTACCTGTAAATAAGAAACTTAGTAAAACTTAACTTATTTTGTTTTCACCTGGACATGTATAAGTATATTGTGTACCTTGGTGTAATATATTTATTGAAGAAGAGAACAAACAATTCCTTAATAATGAAATCTAATATATACGTCAATTAAAAGAAATTGGTGTTTATTTTCAATGTTTATTGTATCGTATGTCCTCACCTCTTCGTTGATCTGTTTGATTAGAGGTAGAGGTTGATTGTTTGGTCTTGTTGGTAGAGATGGTACTTCATTTCGAGGTGGTCTCGTGGGTGCGACAGGTAGTTGCGCCGGCGCAGGCGGAGGTACTAGGTTACTAGCTTTTACCTCAGATACTGTAGTCACTATTACGGAAGAATAAAAATAAATTATTATCATAAAAAAAGAGTCACATTACAAATTTGATAAATCTTTACCTGTTAAATAATCATTAGTAAGTGACAGCCTATGAGGAGGAGCTTTGACAGTGTCAAGTCGAACTGTAGAGTCTGCGGGAAATCCGGCTTCTGGAGCTTTCCAAGATACCTTGTAAAAAACAAATCATTAACTCACATGTACTAAATATTCTTAGTTATACTTAAACAACAAAGTCGTAATGTATACGAAAGTCTCATTCATTATTCTATTTATGCGAAAATTGGCTAATAACCTTTCGTATTTAAAATATGAATAATGCCACGATATTGTTTTCTATAATTATTAGATACACAAAAATTTTATTTTTATGGATCGGCAACATTGAAGTTTTTCCAAAGCTTAGGTATCATTACCTTTCATCAGGGTAATAATTGAATCAATAAATAAATTATCACAAATAGTTTTCATAAAGCTTATTAGATAATATCTATTAGAGGCAAAAGTTTTATTAGCTACTTATTAATATAAAAAAACTCATTTTTGTTTTTAAATTATATACCTATCTCACTATAGTAATATGTTAGTAAGTATGTGGAAGAAAACTTACATCGGGTAAAAGAGGTGTATTATGTGCCGATACTCTTCCAGAAGGTGGAGCCAGAACTCTTGATCTATTTGACAATTCTGACTGAGTGTCGTTCTTTATTACCATTGACGATGATAAAAGAAGTTCGTTCTTGCGTAGGCTTGAGCCTAAAATAATATTTAATAACATTTTATCTAAAGTCACTACAACATATCGACGGTAGAAAGCAATTTTGTCGTATCTAAAAAATAGAGGTTTATGCCAGAGTAAAATAACACTTGAAAAATATCATAAAAAAAGTATTTAATCCTAAATAAGAACTTGTAAGATAATAATGATAATTCCGGCAGACTCAATAAATTTATTCTCAATTATTTTCTTTAAATAAAGAGAGAGAGAAAAAAAACGATTTTTCTAGATACGACAAAATTGCTTTCTACCGTCGATATATGATGTTTGTAACATATCGACGGTAGAAAGCATTTGTCGTATCTAAAAAATAGAGGTTTACACCAGAGTAAAATAACACTTGAAAAATATCATAAAAAAAGTTTTGAGTTCTAAATAAAAACTTGTAACAAAAATAATAATAATTCGAGCAGACTCAATAAGTTTATTCTAAATTCTTTTCTTCAAATAAAGAGAGAAAAAAAACGATTTTCCTAGATACGACAAAATTGCTTTCTACCGTCGATATGAATACAATGTATAGATTGAATCTTCCGAAAAACGAAACATATGTATTCTCTATAGTATTCATACATATCTGTTTACTTTAATTAAGTAATTTCTTACCATTACAAACCGCATGGTCTCGTCCATTGTTGAGAACTACGGCATCGGAGTCTGATCCCGTCCTTTGCTTCGGTTTTCGTCGGGATAGCCTCCAGCTATACCCTCTTTGTACCCTATATTTGTCTTCACCATTTGGAGTGGTATTTACAACACTAACATTCCTGTAATATATATTTCAATAAACCTCTATAATAATGGTTTCAGTTAGTAGACTCAAATATTAACAATAGTAAGAATGAATGGGTGACTGGTATAAAATAAATCTTTTATATACCTCGAAGGAAATAATTTAGTATTTTCCTTGTACAAAATAAAATTATACATCTTAACGATATCAAAAGAAGTTATTTATAAACCTTTACCTCGAAAAAACAAATACACTTATTTTAAAGGGATTTTAACAAAATCTATTTTTGGCTTTTGATAAGCTAATTAGGGGTACCAAAATATACATAACATACTTTTGTGAATTGAGGAGGCTGGACTTATCACTTGTATTAAGACAATTTTCATCCTTCACTATAGTGATTTGGAGATTTTTCTCAGGTAGCAATGGTGATGGTATTGCTCTTGGAGTCGTTGGCGACGTAGCGCCCGGCGAGGCTGACCTCATGGGAGGGACTGCCAAAGTTAAAGGTGGTGGAGCTAAACAGATCGGAGGTAATCTTGCTTTTTCAGCTCCTAATTGAGCTTGAGCTGAGTGCAGTGTTAATGTGTAACTGTTTGGTGGCTTCAATAACCCTGGTATACTCGCACACTGTAAATAAAACGTAACATTGAAGGATATCGAGTGATCGACATTATAGAGCATCCATGAAATTGTATTTTCCCAACTCAGTAATAAGGGTTGACCTTAGAAATCTTTTATATCAAAATTACCCAATAAAGTATCGGAAAGGTTTATGGTATCCATTTGGTTTTATTATCTGGGAAGTTTACGAGTAATATCCGATTTGACAAATAGAGATATAAATTGCTAAGTTATTGCATTATCAGGCATTCGTTAACTTATTTACAAAGTAACTAAGTAATTTATTACATTAGCGTTTCATTCATTCTCAAAAACCTTGGCCCCTCTTTTTTTTCTACGATTGTGTTCTAAAAATGATATAATATGAAAGCGTTTTTGTGGTAAATTAAATACATACCGAAGTCCGATCAATAGAGTCCAAACTAGATAGCATAGAAGATCTTTCCAATGTTAACGCTACATTAAAATCTCTGAAAGTAGCTCCGGGCTCTAAAGTAGTGGACGGTGAATCCTGAGGAGTAGCTGCCGTATGGGTAATCATTGGTACTCCTGGATCAGTGATACCTGCGCTACTTGCTAGCATTTTCGATTCCTTAAAAAGTAAGAAAAACAAATCCATAACATACAGCAATATCATTTTGTCTCCACATGTCCTGATTCAAGATAGTTTACATAATAACAGTAGGTACATGTTAAAAGCAATAAAAGTCAATTAAAATAGTAAACCATAAATTTAGTTAAATGTTGTTCACTTTACTTACTTTTTGTAAATTACATTTGTTTGATTGCGCACAATCTTTGCAAAGTGTTGGATGATGGGAAGATTTAGTTTTACGTCGAGATTTCATTGGTTTCTCTTTGTGTCCATTTACATCTTCTTTAGCTTTTCGGAGGTCATCAGCTGAACGCCAGTAATTTTTTATTTCATTCTGCCCACAACGATTTATTCAATGTTTGAAAAAGATATGGATGTAGGTATACATATAAAATAAACAAAGATGCAGAATGATGGATGGAATAAATACTTGTTTAAGTATTTTCGTTTCCTCTCGGAATGATTAAATTTTCAAGTGAGAGAAGCGATCCAACGAATTCAAAAATGTTTTAAAGATGTTTAGTTTTATAAACAAATATAATAACAATTTTGAAGTTTAGTGTCATAAACTCTTAAGGGACTGTTAAGCAAAATATTGTGATGATTTTGAACAAAAAAAATTAAAATAACTAAGTAAATTAATTTTAATACAGAAAAGTCGAGTAGGTAATTGTCAATTTTAGCTCGGCTACCGTATTGACTATAGTATGATACGCTAGTCTTTATAATGTTAAAATATAATGTGTAAACTAATGACATCAGTGTTTTTGTGAAACTTCACTATCACCGATTGGGTTAATGGTATGTTTCAGGTAACCCTATTTATTATTACTAGTATATACAGAAACTGGATTTAACACATAATCAGTTTAAATATCATGGGTTAAATTAAAAAGTATTTTTTATCATAGAATAATTTAAAAACTTAAGTGTACGTTCGATACATGTACAAATTTTGAGCGATTAATGATATCAACCTTTAAGTAATTTAACCATCTTCAAAAAGGCAAAATAAGAGAAAGAAGTTCAGACATGAGATGTGGCAGTGCTCTAAGACAAAGATCAACTAAATACAGAGACAAAAATAATTCCAATAATCAAATATGCTAAAATGATAATTCCCAGCAGATTTCACCTGAGAAAAACTGTCGCTGGAATGTGAGCCTGAATTAGACTCATCGTATTGTATTTCGTTGTTGTCTGAGAAACATTCACTTGACAATTTCGACTTTGCCAGCTCGCGTTGTTCACGTTCCCTTCTCTCATTTCGCTAAAAGATTTTAATTACACATGAGAAAATGTTTATGAACACTATACATGTCGTGGAATGTCTATCTCGACATTTATCGAACTTACCTCCGAACTGAATCCCTCGACAAGTATAGCCACCAACAAATTGAACAAAACGTAATTTCCAAACGTCATGAGAGCCACAAAGTATAAGGCTGCCCAATGGCTCGTCTTTTCCATTCCATTAAATAAGACAACATTCCAATCTTCCTGAGTTAAAACCTGAAAGGTTTACATTAATGTGAATATGCAGTTTTTTCGTAAACGACGCTCTACCACATCAAATATCTTCAAAAAACAATTCTCTTTAATAAACCAAAATAAGCAAGGTGTGCTGTCATTGTATTCAAGTGCCTTTTGGTGTTTGTAATAAAATGTTAAGTATTTTTAATGTTAACAAACAAAATAAACAAATATAAAACATTTGTAAGTAATCAACATGTTAGTGTAAATATGTGTCATGTAGATGTGTTAGTGTACACACTAATATACAAGGGTAATGAAAGGGAACACAGACGGGCGATTTGAGTACACAAGCACAAAGGGTTGAAGCATTTCCTGATACAACTCTACGCTACTTAAGCAAGATGCAACTAACTACTGAGCGCTCATTTCGATGCACTACAGAAAAATAACTATTCTTAACTGATACAATAGCTAACAAAACTACGGCGAATCTCTCGCTTGTGCCATGTTTAGGAATATACAATATTATTTTTATTGGGTTTATTATAATTTATTAATTCGTCTTTTTTCACAATTTTTAAAGTCGTCAAATAAGACAAATCATTCTACAGTTCTAATCAGTTAAGATATTTGGTAATTACGAGAAACACGCGTTCTTCTATTCTCTAAAACATATCAAAACGGGATTTCGCAAATAAACCGACTATATAGTACCTAGACTAGCTAACCTGTCAAAGCTTACCTGAAATACGGTGACGGTAGCCCATAGGATGTTATTAAAATGTTTCCTGTCGCACTCACACTTCGGGTGGTGCGAGACGATTTCAGGGCAAGTACAATCTCGCTCGCTGCCATTGTCTTCGACGAACTTGCAAAACTTACCACCAAATAGATACATGCCCAGAATACTGCGCGTCGCGGAGCCGATGAAAAAATGAAAGAAAAACAAAATGCTATGCGCAAAAACGCCGCGACCGAGTCATCCTGACGACACATTTGATGCGTACGCGACGTTAACACTGCTACATCCACCCGGACTTATGAAATAACACTAATGTTAGGGACGTAGGTACATAATTATAAATCTTTGATAGTTGATCATGGCATATTATTATGCCTAGCAACTTATTAAAAAAATACTACAATTGATATATATCTTTGATTACATAGGTATAACATATGTTAACATCTTATTGGACCATAAAATTAGTTTTATTTCAGGAATATTGTTCTATTTAGCTTAAATGTACTGAACAATATAACAATAGACAATTAAAAGCCTAATTGGTTAAGCAGTGTTATCGCCGTTGGGACGCTACCACCAACGGGTTTGTTAATATATCTAAATTATAAAGGTATTGTAATTAACATCGTGTTATTTAGTGCAATTAAGTTCCTTTATTAAATTATTATCAATATTATATTTCATTCTTTATACTGCCTCATTATTATAATAATTATTAAATGCAATTAAAAAATTTTGGAAGAGAAAAACAGGCGAAAGTAAAGTGCATAAAAGGTAATTAAAGAAAAACTTCATTCATTCTGTTTCTTAAATTTACTCGTGGCATATATCATACGAATTATAATGCATTTTTAGTTAAAGTTCATCCTGAGAAATGCAGATAAAAATACAGAATAACGAAAAGTTAATAAAGTTGGCTAATCTCTGGAGGTTTTAAACAAGAAGTTAAAAAGTTCAAGAAAGGGGGAAAGCTATTGAAAATAAGATTGTTACAGAAGTTAAAACCAAAGATGCTGAGGTTGATGACAAAACCGGTGGAAACATTGATCCTGTACTCATTAAAACTTTGAGACAATCTCATAAGAAATTCTGTTATAAAGTTAAATCAATGACATTCCACGTGTTTTGCACCATGTTGTACAAGATCATTCCTCAATAATAGAAGCAGCATGCAAAGTGGTAGATATTGTATAAACTGAGTGCAGCCGTAGTAGTGGGAGAAGAGGATATGACGAACAGGTTAACCCGCGACTCGGCTTCGAACGACCTCAAGCTAACCTACTACTCAACCAAGCTCACTGACTAATTAATGTGCTCTCGACAACTTCTGATGGGAGTACTGTACGTAACAACATATGGTGAACGTGACACTAGATGATTTTGGATCAATTTGTTACGGATGGTACTAGATCTCACTACGCGGGTTCTAGGGTAGCGGTTACGCGACTGAACGCTTGTTTGACATGACACAATGCTGCAAGCGAAACCCTCCCCGTGTATGATATAATTATGATACAATATTGTGAGTTTGTGTGAAGCATCTCTTGCAGCAGAGTGCACAGCCATTTGTGTACTCGCGTGGTTAGTCGATTAGCCGTCACAAAGACAATCTTCTGTTATTGGGATTGTCATACTGTCATGAGTGTTGACTGCTGACGGACCCGTGGGTAAAGCGTTTTAGTAGGTACATGTTGCAAGTTCAGTCTGTTTCTGGATTGTCTGTTAGGTATTTTAATTTAAAATGTTGAATACCTGAAACACCGTGACAAAGGCCCACAAGAGCGTATCAAAGTTTTTTCTGTCGCATTCTTGGTCACCATCCTCGTCTTTCTCGCAGAATTTGCACCCGAAGAGGTTCATACCGAGGATGCTGAACGTTATCACGCAATATTCGATTAGATAATAGTACGATAATCAAGTCCTTTCCATAGACTTTGGAGAAGATGGTAAAATCATAAAGGATATTTTATATAAAAGGTATTGATATTATCTAGATGATAAATGGTTAAGTGCAGGTGTAAAAAACTGAAGTGGACGAAAGCACAAAAGCGTGAAAGTCACTATGATCATTAAGATAAAAGAAGAGAAAAAAGTTGTAAAGAGTGTGGATAGTGGCAGTGTGTAGTGAGTGGAATGTCAAAGACAGAAGTGGTTGACACATAAAAGGATAAGATTGAAAAGAAAGTAGGAGAAATCACTCACAGTTAGTGCACAGGTTAAGGGATGCGGGTGTAACAGTTAGGTAGAAACATTCAGAATTTCATATTTTTATGGAGAGTCGAATAAATCTTCATTGGCTACGGAAAAATGAAAAGTCTGATTGAGCAATCAGTGACTGATTGCTTTGGGTATGATGTTTATCTACTTGATAACGATTGCTACGATAGACAAGTACGAGTATGAGACATATTATAAAAAATCAAGTTTATGAAATTAACGATAAAGATTTAGGAAATTCCGAAGGCCAGCTTTGAAACAAGGAATTTATTATAATTACAGATAAATCATTATTATGAAGTACAGGATCTACTTTATTTTTGGAAAATAATATAAACTAATTCTGGTATATATATGCTCTTTTAAATATTGATACCTCTGGAGGATATCTTCCAAGTATAAAAATAAACTTAATGGTGAAACAGAAAGTTAAATTAATTTAAAAACATAAAGAGCAATTTTAGAAAAATAATTTGATATTTCAATTTATAACTGAAGATTTTATTTTCATGCAGTTTAAATTTTAATTTTACTTGTATATTATCTTGGTTAGATATCATTGTAAGAGATTTTATACTAAATGCAAGATTATAATCAATAATCACGTTGCATTTTTATTATCCTGGTTTCATTTGAAATAATAATTACCTGAATATAAAAATGAAGAGTACAAGAAGTGAAAAGAAGACTGCAACATTGTCCATGGTCCGTAGCATGACGAATAGTTGCCGGCGGAGGTTTGGCATAAATCGCACCAACTTGAGAATTCGCAGGAGCCGAAAAGTGCGTAGAACTGAAAGTCCGGAACTGCCAGCTAAGTCTTTTTCATTTCCCATACTTTGTGTTAGTTCAAATGCACTGTCGAAAATAATGGTATATTGAACTTTGCATCCTAATCAAATTCATATAAGTACATTTTGGTGCCTACGTTGAAATTTATTTTACTATTTTGTTAAACTAAATCATTGGTTGTATATATTTTAAAACGTTGTCGTATGTATAATCATTATGAACAAAAGTAATTCCTCACTTTTCATACTCATGTATAAATGCTGCTTATGTAAGCTCTTTTAGATCACTTATATAGCAAGTTTTGATTAAGTTGAACTCGATAATGCATTTTTATAACGTACCTCAGAATCACTATGATGCCATCGAAGACGTTGAACCCATTGGCAATGTATTTGAACGGGCCTTCTGCGATGATTTTAAAGAGCATTTCTACAGCGAATATTGCTGAGAATACGACGTTACTGATTTCAACAATCACTGTCAGTTCTTCTGGCTGATTATGATATTCAATACCCATCGATAAGGTGTTTATTAGAATGGCTAGTAAAATACCTGAAAATTACAAGAAATATAAGCTTAACTTAAATTTGTAAATAAATATTTTTATTTATTAATATAGATAACTACTTTAGTGTCTAGTTAGTACAAACATAATTTATTTCAAATTAAGTTTAATCACCTTGTTGGAAATATTTGTGATCAACTATATTTTTGATGCGTTTTCTGAGCCGTGAGAGAAATCTTCCGATTCGTCGCCAAAAACGGGAACAAGCGTTTGATATACGACTTTTACGAGTTTCTTTTGCAGCCGCTTCCGCGGCAAGCAGATCAGCACAGCACGAGAAATCTTCTATTTCTACAATCTATTAAATTTAATCGATTAGTCCGACTAAGTTTTAGTGAACCTAAATAAAACTATTCGTTAGTTCGCCTTACAATTAATTGAAATCTCCTATAGAATATAACATTAATTTTAATGTTTCTTTCATGATTGAAATTCAATGGCAAGTACTATTCAACAAGAAATTAACAGTCAAATATATCAAAACTCCGGTTAGATTACCTTGGTATCAGACTTTTCTTCACCGGCCCTCTTGCTGATACCTTTAGTGAGTTCTTCGAAGAACGAGTCTAAGGCGACCTGCCCGGTGGGCAGCGCGGCGGACAGCGCGCCCGACAGCGCGAGCAGCTCCTGGCACGACATGGCGCCGCCCGCCGCCGCGCGCTCCTCCGCCGACTCGCCTGTCGGCAGGTCGAACTCTACGCCCCCACATAAACATCACTACACTGCATTCTGCTATACCACACCACTCTTTGATATCACACAAAAGCATCTTGAATTTCATTCATATCATATTTAACTTGTAAACTCAGTTGTCGAATCAAAGGCTTAACTTCAGTAAAATTATTACATTGCAAACTTTAAGGATAAATTTATGCATATTGTGTAACGAGATCTATTTTGACTAGGAATCGCAAAATACGGAAAACGAGATTTGGGACGCATTGCGTTAACTGTATTAAATTCTGGTCCCAATCGCGCCCGTTAGTTATGATATTATGCTGGCTCAATAGGAAATATTATATTTCAAGATGCATTTGAGTTGAGATATGAAAATGTCAAAGATTATTCACACATAAACAAAATCTCGATAGAAATCTATCCTATATTGAAACGGGTCAAAGCGAAAGCTAATATATTATCACAACTGTAGTCACAGTGATACCCAAACATATTGAATTCAATTTCTATGAAGGAATAGAGGATAGAAGCAAGAAATTTAGTCAAGAATAACACATGCCCTTCTAATAGCGTCGTCTAGATCTACCGTCTCTAGACTCACCACTTTGGCTCTTAAGCCAGTCACGTTGAGACAATGAATCTATAAATTCATTTCAAGTTGTTAAACATTTTTCAAAACTATTATTAGAGATATATATATTTTAAGAAGTACATAAATAATACAGAAGAAAAAAATATGTTAGCATATTTTACAGACTATTCAGTAAACTTTTTTGTGATTGCTTGGCATTATTCATGCGCTGCCAAACCTATATTTATTTGAATTTCGTTTTGCTTTCTTATTGTTACACTTTATTACTAGCAATAAAAAACTTTACTTATGCGGTTGTTTTATATAGACTTAAATTTTGTAACGAAAGTAAGTAAGGTGAATTACCTGTCTGAGTCATTTTCTCTGAAGAGCACACGTTGTGTGGATGCCCAACGTGTGCAGCGCTCGGTGTGTGTAACAGGACCGTGTCACTGAACATCACTGATGATCTCCGACGAGTCAACGATGGAGGTGACAATAGAGATAGATTTGCTGCATTCTATTTGAGAAGAATATCTATGTTAGGCCACATCATCAGGCAAAATTGAAGTAAAACATCTCAAAGCCTTGGGGTAATGTTATTTTGACACCAATAATGTACATAAAAAATATATTAAAAGTTTTACAAAGGCACATAAAAACCAATTACGTAAAATTCAAATTTTAGTAATATAAAACAGCCTAGAATAGGTCTGTTTAATTAGGTCCCTGGCGAGGCATTTTTCCAACACAATATTACCTCAAGATCGGCGGCAGAGAGGGAGGGCACGCGCAACAGGCTGGGTCGGCTGAGAGGCTCCTCTCCCCCTACGCACACCACCACCCCTTCCTCCCCTACTGCTTTTCCGCCGTTGGCGTTACCCTAGTGTGGAGACACAGAGTAGTAACGCACAGATACTTTTGTTGGTTCTCAGTCAATTTAAACTAACAGTAAGTAATTTGTATGTATCTTGTTCTATGCAGTTGATAAATATTTACTAGTAAATAATTAAGATGAATGGTTATGAAGGAAGTATATAAACATTGATAATATAATAGTTAAGGTCAGTTCAAAGCCTTTTAATCTAATTAAAGTGGGGTCACTGACAAGAAAGTTTTAACTCTTATATGTAGATAAATCCACGACTAAGATATAAGTATATCATACAATGGAAATTACGGCATAAAACTGTATTATACTCTACTCTGTAAATAAACAATACAGCACATCCTGCCAACACGGAAGTGGGATTGTAAGTACTTGACGAATATTTTATTATAATTCTAAGCTCTCGAGTTGCGATGAATGTAATGCTATGCCATACTTGTCTATTGACAAATATAGGGTTGCAATGCGCGTCTTTATACTTTGAAGAATAAGTTATTCTGTATTGTATTATATGAAATGAAATAATTATGTCTCTCAAAAGGACATGGATTATTTTAATGAAAGCTTACGATTATATTGTGCAATCTATTTAAATACATACTTATATCATTTCATACGAGTATAGGTATTTTGAATGTCAAGTAGGTATATTAGTTTGCATTTTTTTTTAAATACCTACGATAGGTTCTTATTGTACTATGAACTAAACTGAGTTTTTCATTTGAATGATGTTAGGTTTATAGTGCTTAGTTATGAATACCTGAGGATGAACGCGCGGACAACATGGGTGATGTTGTTTCGGCCTGTTTGCGGGCAATTGTAGAGTTTCCAGACTTGTTCGCCATTGGAGCTGAGCTCGTTGATATCGGTACACTCTGAATAAGAGAAAACTTATGAAAAAGTATTCTCGTTTTACGAATAAGTTATTGACATACGAGTATATATATATATATATATTTTTTTTTATTTCTATTTGATTTGAAAGTTTTACAAAAAGGAATGAATTGATTTCATGTTCGAACATTATTCCTAAATTATTTATATTGTTGCGGCTTCCATTCCGTTGCGATGAAGAAAAGTCGGAGATTTGTTTTTAATACAATAGAAAAACAAATTCAACTTTTCGATTGTATTTCATACCTGATTTTTTTAGCCATTCGTCTCTTGAACCTCCTCCATAGATGGGCAACATATTTGACAATTTCCGCGTAACACGTTGCTGGTTCGCTGTTATTTGTGGAGGAAGCCAGGGTCGATGATGATGTAAAGCGAGCCCGTTCAGCGCGCATGCGCTCCATCTCACGTTTTTTAGTTTCACTGAACTGAGTTGCAATAACGACCAGGCAAAGGTTGATCATGAAAAACGAACCAATCTAGAAAGGAGAAAAATAATAACGAAATGACTGTAGGTACCTATATATTAATTAATTATATACCGCATGATTCCTGGAAGTTAGGTCTTTGAATTCTATGGATTACTTAATACAATTAAGTAATTGTGAGTTTTTAGGTACTTACCACAATCAATAAGACAAAATAAATCCAATCCCAAAAACTATGCGCGTCTTGAACATAATACATTATGTCTGTCCATCCTTCTAATGATATTACCTGAAAATAATTCATACTAATTATTATACATATTAAGTATTTTTCATTAATAACATTAAGTTTTGTATTAATGATACTAACCAGAAATATAGCAACCCATGCGAGTCCAATGTTATCAAATGATATAGTGCCTTGAAAAGGATTGGGCCCTCGCTGAGTGCAATTAGTGTAGTACTGGTTCCAGTTCACACATGACGTGTTTGTAGGAGTGTTGTAAGAGTAAGGCCTGGCTGTCTCATTGCAAACTAAGGCCCCATATCTGTACGGCGGGAAGTCACCACACAAATGCATCCCACTATCTTCAGGTGTCGTGCAGATATAATCCAGCTCTTTTGAGAACTCGTAGTGAAACGATATACTGCGCGACAAACAAGCGATATTAATATAGACTCTAGTAAATATTTACGTTCGGATTATTCGGGACGGTGGAATACATTTCCGAATAATGATTAATGAGTTCAGTAATGAAAAGCTATGTTTTATTCAAAAGGCGATTCCTAATGATTTCTACTGTTACTCAGTTATCAACATTATTTCCGAACCCATTAAGATTAAAATGTAAATGGAATAAAGTTCCAATTTTCTGTTTTGCTACTACCCGAAAAACCTATGAATAAATTTACTGTAACAAAACTAACCGCATTCGTTTTGACGGGGAAACAAGTTTATTTTGACTATCATGCTCTAGATTTTTCGGTATAATAGCTTGGTGAACAACATTCTACATTCAATAAAACTGCACTACCTACATGAATTTTCTATTTACGACAAAAGGTAAATACTCTTAAGCGATTCGATGAGACCAACGTTGGAATTCATGCATGTTCCAAAGTTCATTCTATTACACATTCTGAAACTAATGACATGCTTACACATGCTGAATTTTAAACGGGAACTAAAAAAGAGGCACATCTATTGGCTTTTAATAGTGGCGCTAATAAAGGTGGCTTGGGAGAGCCGGTAATATATCGAGGAGATAAACGTCAGTAGCCTTTGAGTCGTTATCATTTAACGACAGAAGCCATAGGTACATGCTTCGAACACGAGCAATGGCCGTAATCCTCATCATTTGGGGCGCCCGGTCGTTACGGGGCTTGTTCTCTGATGCTCGCCATAAGGGTTTTATTGTGGTCTTCAACTTCGTTCTAAAATGTCTCATCGATGTTGTTAAAATATAAATAACTTTTATATGCAGACCGGTAAGCATTTTATGGATAATGACCAAACATTCCAATGAAAATATCCTTTGATAAATAAACATAAAACGTAATGAGCGTTAATAAAGCACAATTATGTAGAAACGTTGATATTAGTTGCTGTTAAATAAATATGAATGACTGGAGTTGAGACGTTTGTGCATAATGTCTGTTTGTAGTGATCAGTAAGTGATTGGTTCCCGAAAGATTTATCGTACAGTTCATAAGCCTTCTATACAGCTTACATAAGGAATGTAATACTAGTTAAATTACATAAGCTAACATTGTGTATATTTGTATTGAAAAATAAGGTGTAAGTACATTGAATAATATTTTAGAGGAAGTTGATAGAGCTACCCATATGTGTAATTGATCAGATACAAATTGGCAGTTCTTAACAACTTTAGTTTTAGAAACCGTATTTAAAATAATGTAAAATATATATTTTTAAAACTGCCAATTCGTGAAAGGGAAGCAAATATACCACATCTGGACGGCAGATGTGTGAAGGTACACGTAACAACAGTTTTCAATGTCCTTAAAGAAACACATTAATTTTGATCGCAAATCCTTACGAGTTCACTCTGACGCGCACTCTGTACCAATCGGACAGGTCTCTGTAACATAAATTGAGGAAGCGGTGACGGGTGTTATGTACCTAGTTTTAGTTCTAAGGGGTTGAACAGTTTGCTATTGAAATGTTTCTTCATTCTAAAGTATGGAATTGGTTCTTCGAAATAAATAGTAGGTGCTTATTGTTACTATTATGTCCTATTCTGTTGAATATGATGATACAATTCCGAATGAAGTAACATTTTAGAGCAGAATTACTACAAAATCTATGATGTTTGTATAGTATCAATAATGAATCTTTGGTTCATGTTTGCTATACCTAATGGTAATATTCTACTCTGTTCTATGTTCGGGCTGAATTATGTTTAGAACCATTCGAATGTAGCAAAATTTACGAGTATGCAATATGTGGAATAAAACTGACTATAGTTTATATACTGATGTACCTAATGGATGATGAATATTTTTAGTTACATTCTCGAATGGTTCGTCATGCGTGTGTTAACAGTTTTAATTAATTTTCATGTGAGTATTGACGGAATGCAATATTTAAGTGTGTTGTTCGTTATTCGACTGTAAGCTGAATCTTTCAACATGCGCGTTTGACAAATGTTAGTACTAACTGTGCAGAAATAATATGCAACGATAAAATATATAGAATGTTAAAATGATATTTAGAGCAGCCATGGATGTGCTCGACGAGGATGTAAGCGTTAAATATTGCATGCAGTCAACGTTAGCAATGGGACGTGCCGCTAAGACGAGCGCTCTCGAGCAAATGGAACAAAATGAAAATGTCATTTCAGCTGCCATTTCATCCAAAAAACTTTAAATATTTCCACATAATCTGCTACGTCATCCAATTATTGGCATTTATTTATTTAAGATAATAACGCTTACTTATATTATGAGTTTATAGGTACGAAAGGAGATAAATATATAATGATTAGATTTCTCATTCATAGCCTGTAATGACAATTGGGTAAGCAAAAATAACATACTTGGGTCGGAGTATATGCGGAGGCAAGACGAGTTCGCATCGTTGCCTGAGGATTCCTTCCCAGAGCTGCACTCCAACTATACCAAATATGAAGAAAACGAAGAAACACAGCAACAAAACGTTCCCAAGCATTGGTAGTGTGTCGAGTAACAACATCACAAGGATACGCATACCTGTAAAATAAGAGAATATTTAAATATAAATGGCCAACATAATTATGATGCTAATTGTTACAAGTAATTATCTTAAAGATTTTATGACGACGATTTATATTTGGATACAGTCAAATAAGGTAGAATTTACATGTCTCAATGAACAATTCAAACAGGATAAATATTTCATGAGCTCTGTCGTAGCGGTCACTGTAAAAGTGAAAAATGAACACGATAAGTTTAAAACAAATTAAAAAGAGCGAAACCACGATACTCAATTATCTACAGTTTCTGCTGAAAATAAAACAGCATTTAGTACTTATTGAGACCAATTTGCTGAACTTTGTGAATTTATTTACTGCTAAAGTTCGGTTGTACGTAAACGGGCAGATGGGTTTCAATTAATTTGTCCCCCGAGCAGACGTAACTATTCGAAAGAGGATTATCAGCTAGTGCTTTGCAAAGCTTGTTATTTGGATACTAGAATTCAAATATGAGCACATACTATTTGCTAATCAATGCTTTTGTGTTATTTCAGAGCAGGTTAGGTAATAATCCTGAGACTAAAATGTAATAATTTAATAAACAAACCTAAGGAGTTTCTTTACTAAACCTAATTTGGTGCAGTAAAGAAACTCCTTAATAAATCGTCAGTGTAAGATGGAGATTTAAAATAATGAAAGCATCTGGAACATTATAAGAAAAGTAGAGCTGTATAACATAAATCAGAAATTTGAATTTCAATTTAGCGGAATAAAAAGGCATGTGGGGGCAATAAATTTAACGGGAGGCAAATTAGTGCCGATGTATGTCTAACCGCGGCCGGCGCGCATGGCTCGATTTAATTTGCGGCCAAGTTGCATTGTCCCATTTGTTTGCCAACCCCTGATGAAGTTTTGTGCGAAACTTTAGCGGACGCTCGTCTTTTGTTTGAATGTTCAATGCTAACCATTTGGAAGTCGTGACGTTTCGAGTTGTTGTGATTTATTGAATTTCAATGTTGCTTTAGATTTAGTTGTAGTTTGGTAGAATTACAAACTAAGGAAAAGCACTCACAATAAATGATATGAAGACATTGATTATTTTTTTTGATATTGTTTAGATAGGTTGTGTTACATTGCAGCACATGTTGTGTTGTGGTGAGCAGGAAAAAGAAGACTGTGTAAATTAATTCTTTTATACATTGTTCATTCTTATAAAAAGTTAATAAATGTATGTTTACCTAAAAATAAGTAAATGCACTGCGTCGTGTTTTATTAAGGTATTACAATACTTTTAGATGGTAAGTACATTGGTAGGAAATAAAAATATATTTGCGAGGAAGAGTGTGCAATGGGTCCGTCATCAAAACGCGATTAATTCTTAATGTAAGACGAGTAGACGACATTTACTCACGCAAAAGTGCCTAATTATCTGTAGGCTCTGTAGCAATAAAGCGTTTGCTGGCACGCTCAAATTTATTAATTGTATGTGTATAAATTAATATTTTTAAAAGTTGGTTTAAAATTGTTAGTAAATAATAGCTCCACATGTCAAGTTCTTAGGCTCGGATCATTCTGTTAAAACCACAATCTTACTATATGAACGTAGGTATATCAGTGGAAGATATATTGTGGTAGGTACCTAAACCTATGTTTAATGATACCATAATATCATACATCCGTTCTAAAAGGTAGTTATTACATGGAGTAGGTATCAGTTTAGTAATGGCTAAGGTGGGAGTGGCAGTGTTTGCTGAGCCAGCGGTTCGGCCGGGCTTCACTTGTTGCTCGACGATCGATCGTGCCCACGTTCGCTCTCGATTGAAGCTCGGGGTTAATTTTTATAAGTGCCACCGACGATATGGATTTATTTTGTGTGCCTGTCTTCTGAATTTTTAAACGATTACCGACTTTATGTGAATATGCGTACTAGGTAGTTTATACTATATTATTGGTATAGAATGATTGTTAGCTATTTAATTGTCTTTTCTTGCTGCCTTATTAATTTTCATACTAAGCTAGACAGTATATTGGTTAAACACCTGATTAAAAAAAATCGTAAATAGTATCTAATAAAAGCACAGAAACGCAAAGGAGATTTAAATAACAATTAGTTTTTAATGATGTATTACTAGTATATACATATAAACTAAAATGTATCAAACTTAAGTTACTTGATACTTATACAGTTTGTAGTGAAAGGTTTTTGTTGAAACATTTAAAACGAACAAAATAAAGTAACGTTAAAACCAAAAATATCTCCCAGTAACAAAGCGGTCCCTAGTAAGTAAGAGTTTAACTTAAGTAAAAGGGTTCTTGTATTAAAGAGCACTTCTCACTTTGGTTCTGAGGTTTAGTGCAAGTAAGCTGTTCTGGGAAGGACTTGAATTTCTTAATATATAAGGGTTAAAATAATAGCCTTTAAGGTTTTTTTTTGCTTATTCAATAAACATTACTATTTTAAGAATGCCTGATTGAAATCAGAACTATTTTCTGTATTAAATATTCTGTAATAAGTAATATTTTGCGTCAAAAGAAACAATAAAATGTGTCGTAACATTCTATTTGACAAAAAAAAACAATTGTGGTTAGTGATATTTCTACTTCTTGGTATACATCAGCTACCAGGTACTGTTGTAGATTGGCATTTATTAAATATTATATAGTAATATTAGTCCTTCATAGTGTTATACCAGTGTAAGTATCTACAATTCTACATATTCTAGAGTAAGACAAACTTTATACAGGTTGGTTATTCTCGCCAGTGAACAATGGTGCATAGCATTGTATCGTGAACAAAACCATTTGCAAATTTGCAGAAACCGTAATATAGTAACATAACCTATCCTAGTAGTAGGTACCTTCCTTATGCAATATTAAATACATTCCCGTAAACTATACTAAGTTTATATAAAGGAAAGATTAGATTTTTTGTTTGTTTCTTATGAATAGGCACCGAAACTACTGGACCAATCTGAATAGTTCTTTCACCAATAAAATGATACGTTATTTGTGTAAGATGTATTTTATCCCTATATTCCTACGAGAACGTGAGCTACGTGAGTGAAACCGCGGGCGGAAGCTAGTGTTAAATATAGCAAGCATATTCATAGTATCATTCAATTTGAAGTGGATTCACTATATTCACAAAATGTGAGCAGCATAAAAGTATCAATAAAATCTATGAATTATACTGTATGTACCTATAAAATATAAGTAATAACGTGATTTCAATATGAAAAATATATTAATAAATACGTGCTACGTAAACACCCTTCACACTTTTCGAATATCTTGTAGCAATAAGCTTATACAGAAACTCGGGAAAAATAACAGGGCGAAAGCTAATAGGTATGTTATCAGTATGAGATACAGACGTATTTTACAGCGCGTAATAAAGATTAGAAGTCGATATGTAGTTTGCACTCAATCCACTTACTTGGTATCCTGTTGATAGCTCTCAATGGTCGTAAAACCCGAATAGTTCTGATGGCCGACAAATTGATGTTCTCCACATTTAAAGCATATTCGACTGCCCTGTTGAACATTATTATTACATTAGCTATCTCAAAGTGGATACACGAACAGGTGTAATCACATAACCAAATTAATACAAGTAAGAAAAGGTCCGAAATTTATAAGAAAATTATTCTAAGGTGACACAAAAATTTATTTACATATTGCCATAAAGCCTAATAAAAATACCAACTTATTACTTAATTAACATGGACGCTAAGATAATTTTAATAAGCGTATTATATTAAGCAAGTTGATGTACTATATTAAATTACTAATAAAATGTATAAAGAAAATTAGATATTCGTTAGAAAAGTTGCTACAGTAATTTATGTAATTAAACAGTGTTTTAGACTTTCACGGTTTGAATATGAAATTATATCATATTTCAGGATAATTTCCATTATATCGGTTAGTTTTGGATTTCTGATATCTTCAGTATATTTCAAGTGCCATAATCTACCTACATATGGCCTTTCTTTAAAAAAAAATCGAATTTACAGTTCAAGAATACAATATATAGACAAAATAAATTATCTACACTTCTACACTAATATTATAAAAAAGAAAGATTTGTATTTTTGTATGTAACGAATAAACTCAAAAAGTACTGGACCGATTTTAATAATTATTTACATTAGAAAGCTACATTATCACTGAGTAACATAGGCTATATTTTCCCTGTATTCCCACGGGAACGGGAACTACGCGGGTAAAACCGCGCGGAGGCAGCTAGTCCTTTATATTTAAGTCTCTTAATATGTAAGTAGGTATACATAATAAGTAATTGGGGCTCCATTGTAAATCATAATAAAATACACGAGACAATTTTTCACTAAACTTATTCCATCCACTAAACTAATATAGTATCTAGTATTTATTTAAATATTTATATTCATAAAACTGCCGTGATATCGATTAGTTGATTAAATGCATAGTTTCATTAATTCATTCAGTGACTTTATGGTGACTTTGATCCTCACCACGAGATATCGACTATGGCGAATTTTTTATCGTTTTAGAATAAACAAATATCATGTTATATATCGCGTACGTTTCCCATAAGTGTAACTAAATGATGTATAAATACTTACCCAGCCATTACTATGAAACAATCCAGTCTGTTCCATGAATCCGCTAAATATGTCCCGTGCCCGTACACTCCCATCGCAACCATTTTGATGGTCATCTCCAATGTGAAAAACGCAAAGATAATATCGTCAAATACCTGAAAATGAATGATTTGAAAAGAAAAAGTAACATTTTCAAGCCCTTCCCGCGCAAACAAAAAACAACAGAAGATAGCCGCGACGTTTTTTATTATCCTGGCGACGAACATTTTATTAGCGGCCAGTATCATTTTCTTTTATTCATTTAAAGTAGTTCGTTTAAACGCGACAGCAAAAATATTTAATTTAATGTTGGATGTTTTTCTTTTTTTTTATTGAAAGAGGTTGTATACATACCTGTAATATTTTACATCTGTTTGTGACGCACTGATCGTCAACACACGGCTGATACATCCCCAGTGTTATGCAGTTCAGTAGAATCACCAGCATTGATATTCTTTCGAACCACGTGCGATGATTATGAGTCAAGGAATTATTTTTAATATCAAATTATATATTAAATACATACGGTGTTGGTGTCACTATTATTAAATCATGTAACGAAAATTTCATTATAATTTGTGCCAATGTTTCTTTAGCGTAATAAAAAAATAAAACCATAAAGTACGTGAAAATCATAAAGTTTTTAAATATAAATTATTCTCTTAAAATTGGAGTAAAGAAAATTTAATAAAAATATCTTGTAGTGTTTAATAAATTATAATTAAAATGGCACTGAGCTTGGGAAATTCTGTGATATTCATCACGAAAAATTATTCTTTATGTTTAGTATTAATGAAATTCCTCGCAAAGAAATAATTTTGTTTGTGATGAATATGTAGCTTTTCAACATTTTGTGATAAAATGGTTATCTAAATTTTTTTTTGTCACATTGATACTTATATATAGTAGTATATTCATTGTAAAAAGGTATTTTTTGAGGGATTGCAAAGGACTGTTTGACGGTAATCTGGGCTTATATGAAACAATGAAAGCTTTAGTTCCATTGCGGTTAGTTCGGGATGCTGAGTGAGTCTAGCTATGATGTGGTTAAGCTTGGCGCTATGTTGGCATTTTGGAATACCCAAGAGCAGATTTGTTGAAAATTGTTTACTGCGGTACGAGGAATGAAAACAATTTTAATGAAAAAAAAAATTGTTACAAATGATTCATATTCTGATTCCTCTACAACCATGAGCTTTATAAATATGACATGTTTATTTAATATACGAGAATTTTTATGGCATTGTACCTACCCTGTATCTATTATTTCAAATCAAATCGAACTAAAAGCAATCTATGCAAAAATACCGATAATGTCTTACAATCATCAAGATATTGTGTTTTTACATAAAAAAATGCTAAATATTTATAAAAATCATAATGACTCGTACACACATTTATTTCAAAACTATTATTGTAGACGTAAGTGAAGTCGAGCACAATGGTTTACCATTACCGGACGGCGGACAGCGGACGGCAGACGGTTTACACGGCGATGTTCATTATTTCAGCTACGGATTCGTGTGCATTAATTACCGGGACCCGCCCACCACCCGGAAGCTTGATTACGGGTTCCGCATGTTTGTGGGCGCGTACAAAGTTGCATTCTACCATTGCGGTTCAGTTTGTTGTATGTGTGGAATTGATAATGATATTCCAATGTATATAGTTTATTTATTCAATTGTAACGCAACAGATTTTAATTAAAACACCCGTTTGTATACAACACAGGCAATAAAGCAATATCAACGAACAAGTTCCGTTTGAAAATAAATTCGATAAATCAATTTAATAAATAGAGTTGATCAGTAGGTATTCATATAATAAATAAATATGGAGCTATTTTTTTTACTACGTGACGTGACATTATGATATGAGATTAAGATTTCACTGCAGATATTCCCGGCTTACAAATATTTAACAACAAAATAATCTCATCGACTAATCAAATATGTATATTTCATTGTCTGACATAATATAATTCGATATTAATCAACACAATACCATTGACACATATAATAAATTTGTAAGAACCATTGTAGGTATAATAAAGGTATCTATTTACTATAGAAAATAATCTCTTAATCAAACATGCAGTTCCGGCCGCCGAGCGCCTGGGAATGGCAGATCGGCATGACTCGCTCCTTCCATTATTCCCCTATCTGTTTGTTAAAAGGTCTCACAATGCAAAGGGAAATTACATAGATGCGCCTGCCATAAATCAGTTGGACTAATTTGTTTATCATTGTTATGCCTGTAAGACGTTACAGTGTTCGTTGCGTTTTATGGCACTTTAAACAGGATGGCTTTTGAAGATTTCTCAAGCAGATAGTAATAAAATAAATGACCGCTCATGTAGCAATTGGCTGGCAAACCGGTGTGTTTATTGTGTTTAACAAAATTGTTTGATATACAATGTTAATAATAGAGTTTATTAATATCTCAGTAGCAGGCAACGAATGTTTCTAAATCAATGTCGATTTATGATGACTCGTGGTAAAATCACAAACTTATAAATGACTAGCTGCCTCCCCGCGGTTTTACCCGCGTAGTTCCCGTTCCCGTGGGAATACAGGGATAAAATATAGCCTATGTTACACGGAGATAATGTAGCTATCCAAAGGTGAAAGAATTTTTGAAATCGGTCCAGTAGTTTCGGAGCCTATTCATTACAAACAAACAAACAAACAAACAAATCTTTCCTCTTTATAATATTAAGTATAAGTATAGATAAAAGTATGTCACAATCTTGTGCATGGATTTGATCCTTGGAACAATATCCTCACGTCGTCTATTTAGTTGTCGGTCTCAGTTATTTATCTGCCAACTGAACATGGCTATATCCGCAAAAACAAGCACCAAATCTGTATTTTATCTTGACCCAAAAACGATAACACAGATTGTAAAAGCTATTAACATGTTGCTCTATCACCCATTCCGAAGAAATATACCCTTGATAATAGCCGAGAAAAACACGTGGCATTGTCAAAAGAGAGGGCGAGGCGCACCATAAATTTATCCTGTCAAGAAAATTACTACGCGGAGTGCTTCCACCAAAGAATAACATAAACAAAGGTTAAGCTTATTGAAATTAAAGTTTAGAAGCCGCGAGTCTGTTCTACTTAGATAAATAAGCTCTAAAAAGGAATACGTTATTATAAAGTCAGTTCACCCAATGAGATTAGGACCGCTTAGGACCTAAAATATAATCATTGAAATATGAAATTTAACAGAACGGTGAACTAAATTTATGATAAAACCATGTCCGCTTGATGTCCCCGAAGGTCATTTTTTAGGACTTAATAAGCTTATAGCAACTGTGTAATATTAGTAAACGGTCGCTTTAAATATGAAAATCGACATGTAACTTCCTTCAGGTGGTCTTCAGGAACCTAAGTCAATTTATTACGACACATAAGTTTTAATTCCTGAATGAACTTTGAAAAAATCGCACTTTCCGTGATGTATTCCATTATTATTTATACCTAATAATATAACGTAACTAGATTACAATTTTTATTTGTTGTTTAGGGTTTTCTAAATGCATTTTATGTTACTCTAATCTTTAACTTAGCACAATTGACTACTAATATTATATATTAATAGTAATAGCGATTCTTTAATAATAAGAACCGTTGAAAATATCAAATACCTAGTGTTCATTTTATGTTAGGTACCTACTGTCCCCCAAAGTCACCCAAATACAAAGAACTTTGTTACCACCCACAAGGTCATGATCACACATAAACATTCCTATTCTCGAACAATCTTTAAAAAACAACAGTTATACAACTATCAACACTTTAATGCATTCGATTGATTTACGACCACTCTTCTATAATGCATCACCAGGCATGTAAGAACTTTAGTTTCAAACGATCTACATTCTATCGAAGGTCACGTTACGATAGCCGTCCAACAGTTTCCGACATTGAGTCAGCACGGCTCCCGTCGATCATAAAATCGTCTTTAATCTGGCATCATTGTGTCTACTTCTGGACCTAGGCTGCTACATATTGTCATGGTCATGGAATAGACAGGGATTTGTTTTATACAAATGCATTCAAAACTTAAATGCTTTTGTTCACAGATTATAATAAGCCGGAATATAATTAATCACTAATTTACTAGCGTCGCGTCGCACCATAAAGAGCGAACATATTATTTTAGTTTGTGGAGCGATTTTGCGGATGAAACATTAGCCAATGTTACCACACCTTTGTTGAATAGTTATTAACTACACCTCATATCACTGGTTGCTGCAAACATGGGCTTATCATAAAGCATCTCAATTACCACAAACAAAATGCTATAATAGAATGATATCTGTGTGTAAATAATGTCGCATGTACAAGGAATCATTAAGTGGACAATATTTTAAAACATAGCATGTTTTACAAAAATAACGTCTATTCAGTCCGCATTTTTTTCTTTTATCCGACACTGACTATGAAAAAAAATACGTTTTGTATTATGAAGTGGCCCACTTTTCATCGTATGGATGGCGTTGTAGATATTTTTTCTGCTTTTTCTTGTCAACGGTCCTTGGAGTGGTCTCGTAGCAGTCGTAGCTTTTTGCTACGTCCTCTACGAAGTTATGTACATTACTTGTCTCTTTCCTCTTTATTCGTATTTGTTATTCAGAAACCTCTGGTTTATATTTTATTCCATTGAATTGCGCTTGCCTGAGGATAAATAAATTAAGGGTGAACGTTTCAAGTAGACGTGGATGACCTAATTAATAAATAATGCATTACGAGATATTTTATAACGGGTGGACCGGAATTCGAAATAAGTTTTCATAGTGATAAAATTTTATTACTTTGTGTATAGCCAAACATGCTTTCATATAAATATGTAAACGCTTATACCTTCATTTTAAAATCAGTTTAAAATGCCAAGTTTCAGTGTTGCTCAATCAAGAGCTCGATGTGTAATAAATAAGTCAGAGTTTCAAAGCATGTGGTGTGGCCAGTCATAATTATTGAAGGAAGTTTACGTTTCGCTCGGCACTGGAAACACAACACACTCACGACCGTAATGACTTTACATTTTTATATTTTAAGAGTAGGGCAGAGTTTTTTTATATCATTTTAGCTTCCACCCCACTTCGTGTGCCTTAAGCTACGTGTAAGATAACGTTACACTATCAAACACACACATGCTTAAAATTGAGCATAACTTTAATAGTAAAATATTGCCATATAAATGATTACTGATATTATTGCAAACGCTATACAGGTTTTATTTGAAGAATTATTTTGCTTCAAAATTATTTTAGTATTTACTTCTAATGAAGTTTCTTTTTAAAGTTTGGTTTAAAAGATAAGATTATCTAATGATTAAACTAGTCCTCAAATGGCAATTTTAAATAACCGATAACTATATAACAATAGAATAATAACTGAATCGTATTTTTTCATGAACAAAGGTCGTTGGCACAATTTTGTTTACCCTTTTTACTCTAATGACCTGTAAAATGAATCCCTTCGCTTACCGACCCTTAAACGCTTCATAAAATGCGACAGGAAAAAATAACCGTAGAGGCGTGGGCTGAGTATGTATCTATACCCATAATACATATGCTAGAGATGGTAAGTAATATGTAGGCGCTGTGTATTTACGACGTTTAAACCACCATCACTTATCATGGTGTGAATATGGTCAATTATTTGTGAATAATAAATGATATGTTGTTTTTTGATAAGCGGTTTACTTGAGAATGATGTGTTTAATAGTAGGATAGAAACATTCGAAACGTTGATATAAAAATGGCCTAAAACTATAAAAATGGCCTAAAACTAAAATAGCCGTAAATCAATTAGGTGTTTTTTAAAATAAATTGAATGAAATCGGTTATGAAATTTTGCTTTAAGGATTAGAATATAGGAGTAGGAAGCTGGCTATATTTACGTATATACATACATACATACAGCCTGGTATCGGAACGGAAGACTCACAAAACAGACATTTACAGAAACTATTTACTTTTATCGATGTCTATCTTTATTGTTCCTATTGATCTTGAGATCCTGAGATTGTTGAAAAAAAAAACACTTGAATACTATAGATATTCGGTAACAAACATCATTGAGGAAAAACAATAAATTTTTTTTTGTTTCTACCGCTGTGGTTAAAAAAATATTACAAGTTACATTTGGATCTATTTTATTATGATATAAACTCAATGCGTTATTTTTATTGTTGTATGAGTCGACCCGAATATCAACATAAAAACACAATAAAAGGCTATATCACTTTGATATCACTAGGGAAATGCCACCGGCCTCCTATTGTCCCAACAAACGACCCTGGAGCCTCGTTCTAATCGTATTTGCAAGCTACGATATCTTAGTCCAAGTTTACTCTCTTATAATATTATGTTTACGTATGTAGTATACATCGTTAATAGAAATGTTGTCTATTGATCGTTAATTGATTTAACATTTATCTAATCGTATTGGAACTCTTTGGTCTTATTGTTTGTTAATCTTTTTTTATTACTTTTTATTAGGGTAAACAAATCATTACCATTTATCAAGGCGTTATGAGAATAAAAACATTATAAGTTGTATCTTGAATTTACGTCAGCGTAAAACATACATAATAAAAAATCATTCATTTGCACGATTCCAATGATTGTCGTTGATTGTGCATGATTCGTATTTTAGTGATCGTTAAACGATCGTAAATGCACCCGATTCGTTCAGTTCCTCTTTTGTTTACGTAATTGTTTGATTTATTTTTGCAAATGTATATGACTGTGCTATGCGCACAGAGCTGCTTTACTTTGATTGCTTACAAATATGTCTTAATCAGTCAAAAGTTATGGTTCCAGAATAGTTATAATATTCAAGAGCAAGTTGATTTGTGGTATGTAAACGAGGCTCTATCTTGAAGTGAAGAAGCGCACGATAGCAACTCTGATTTCGAATCATCGGGTCTCCCGCTTTAATATTTCATTCTTTACAAATGGTCTGACGTATTTGAATGAATTCTGTTCAAATGAAAAAACGGTAGAGTCAACACCATTATTTTTCAGAGATATTATTTTCATTTCAGCCATTATTAGAGTATTTCGAGAACTTCATTCTGAATTCATTCAGAATTTATTGGCCTCTTAAATTATATATATTATTGATTTTTTTGTCATTTAATGAAGTAAATTTAAGTTAGTACTGTATTGTTTATAATGCGATTAGCACAGTGATAATGTCAGAGGTCAAAACTATACAATAAGCTTGTATCTACGGAATATATAAAGAGATATAAAAAGCATTGTATTATTATATCAACATCATTGTATAAAACAAATTCTATCAAATCAGATAAATCACCTAGCATATACCTAGTTTATTTAAATCAAAAAATAATTTATTTCAATCATGCGAGACCTAAAGGCAGATAATGAAATTCCACCTAGGTATTTTTAAGAACTATCAAATCATTTAATCTTTTCCAACTGGTATTGATAATCTGAAATCCAATTAAGAATTTGAATAAGAATCTTTTCACAATAGATTAAAGTGCGACTCGTGGCTCAGGGTTAATTGTTTTAGTTCAGTCCAGTGTCATATTACCTTCGAGACTAGCTTAATAATTAGTTTGCATACCTAAATAAATAGAGCGTGTTCATTTCACCCACCACCGTATTAGAGAAACATAATATAATATATTTTCTTTAGCCACGTATAAATAATAAACCAACCTTCTAATGATTTTAGAACATTTTCTTCTGAAGCACTAAAATGATAGGTACCTACTTGAAATTGGTAAGAATGATAAGTTAATTATATGACTTCCTACATTATTTTTGGATTTTGCGTCAAAATAGCTCTATGTTGCAATGTATACCAATGTCAAGTTTAAAAACACAATGTGTTGTCATATTGAAGGTAACAATAAACCTTGCAAAGCCGCGAATTTTCCACGAAACATTTCAAAGGACTACCTCACAAGAACTGTTTTGTGGCTGCACGTTTTGAAACAGTGGAAAAGCTTTCACATCTCAAGTTTGTGAATGTCAACTCTATGTGTGACTGCATAAGATCTATTAAGTTCATTTTAAAATGTCGTTTTCTCTTCACTTTTACCCGTAAATGCTAAAAACAAAATTACAAAATGTAGCTGTACGACTCACCGTGTGTTTTCCCACTTGTGTTTTATTTAATGCTGTGTTAGAAACTTTTAGAGAAAAATGTTTTATATTTTAGAAGTTTTGAGGCACTGAAACAGTGCGCTCGTAGATCCTTGCGTTATCCATAACAAAATTAATGAATGTTTAAATTTGTTAACAACTATCACTAGATAGCTCACTATGCAATTTCTCGATATTAATGAAAAGTTGTAATATAGGTACAAATAACCCATAAAATTTTTCTTCCATACAACGTAAAAAGACTCAAAATTCCTATATAACACTGGACCACTGGTATAACGTCTGTAGATGCATTACGTAAGGGAGTCCATAAAAACTTTATTTCAATACGTCAAAAGCAACGTTAACAATGCGTTCTATAATGGACGTGTACGTCAGGTACATATTACGTCAGTTTTTTTTCAATGAAATATCCGTTTTGATTTTGTGGATCGTTATACAAGTATTCACGTTATATAAAAGTGTTGTGAAACGGAACTTTTTAATTTTACAGCTTTCTGAGGGATCACATAAAAGCCGGGGTATGCTTTGACTTGGCGTACGAAGGTAGTATATGCTATTGTGTGGTAATACTCGAGTAAAATGTAGTGTGTCTGGTTTTTTATCTATATTATTTATCAGTGTCTCACCCGTGAATAATAAGAACCTACCTAAAGCTGTAAATGTTGACATTGAAGGGGACGTACGTATTTTGATGAATGAATACTTCAGATAGCGAAAATAATATAATATTTTTCAGTCTCAGAATAAACACGAGTATTGCGTATAGCCTTTCTAATATAGTATTGTATTTATCTTTTTAAATACATGAACAATATAAAAATATATTACATTTATAAAAAACATTGAAGATATTTTACTAGTAAGTAGGTAGGTACATTGATAATGATGTTCATGGAAATAATGGGTTTTCTCTTCATGTCGTCATTTGGACAATGGTTTCATCAAGGCTGAAAATAGCAAAATCAGTTCAGCCATGCTCAGGGTCTGCCATTCATTTCGTTTTTTGTATTATGTACTGAATTATAAATAAACTTATATGTAATTAATGTAGCAATGGAACGCATTAAAAGGATTACAGAGGCTTACAGATAAACGTACGTCGCCAAAATCCCAAATATATCCATAATATATTACGTAATCCATTAATAATTGAATTCCCATATGTTGCCGGATCGCATATTGCTAATGCTTCGATAATGGGCTTGACCTTCCTTCTAATTATGCAGAGGTGACTCAAATTACTTTAACAATTAGATTTACTGTACATCTATCAAATATTCATGATTTTATTCAATATTGATTTTGGTATTATTGATTTCATTCTGTTTAATGTAATGACTATGTCAAATCAAATTCCATGTAACATATGGATGTTCTTTATCGATCACACACCATGCAAACTTTATGATTCGTAGTCGTAAAGTATTTTATTTTTTATGCAACATGCAAGTGAATGTCATGATTTTTACAAGTATATTTTCTAGATACAACAGCTTTAAATCGAGTTTAGTATCTCCTGTTAAAATAGGTTACCTTGCATATAATTCAAGTCAAAATGTTAAAAGCTGTTCGGATACTATTAAAATTAATGCTAGTTTAGAGGTTCGATCCCCAATATCGTATCCATTTTTGCAGCATCACCCGCTAACGATTTCATTCGGTTATTAAGCTTCCATCTCTCACCGCCATATTTGGTGAATATTAAACCAATGCTTAAATTATTATCATGCTTTTCGATTTTTGATGAAGGACATTTTTTTATCTAAAACATACTGTTGACCTATTAGGATTATGGCTAAATGGTGACTTTAACACTTGGCAAGTTAAAAGATAAACATACTGAAAGCACAATGCAATTTCTATCGAACTTTTTGATTGATCAATGGAAGTAAAATTGCTTTAACAAGACCCTTAAAGATTTTGACAATGATTGGATTTTCACAATCAGAACCTTTCGCAAGGCGTTCAAAACTACAAATGTAACACAAACGTATAGCCCCTCACTATTTACATAATTGGAAGGTAGTGATAACAAATTGTAGCGTTTGTTGAGCCTGGTAGCTGTTACAATTGCTCGATTTGAACTGGGCACCGGTCCAACTGGGCTCAAACTATCAAACAAGGCTGTGAACTAACATTAGGTAGATGAGAAGGTGGATGTTAGAAACCCTTTTATGTGAAAATTTAAATATCAACAGGTTTCCAGAATCGACGGTAAACTAAGTCGTCATTTGTCATTTTTAACTGTGGATTAATTTAAGTTTGTTTTTATATAATATAGGTTAATATTTTTGAAAATAATATAATATTGTGAGTTTAATATAAACAAGATAAATAAATATCTCGAAAGCTTAAAATCATATTATAGGTAGACATTTGTATTATAAACTATTACTCTTTTGTTCTACAGATCTATACAACACAAGCATGCGCATTAGTAGGTACCAAATATCATGTAGGTACTTTACTACCTACTGTCCAATGATAAAAGGTTTCATCAACATCTAAAGTAAATGGCTTATAATATACCCTAAGATAACACATAGTTATGTTAACGTAAGTGTAGGGATATATAATGTGCTGGGAAGCAATCCTTACACCCCCTAAGAGTGGATATAACACGACAAAATAATAAAAGCCTAGTTTTCCAGTTATACCCTCTGTTCCGACTGTAGTACCTAATTTATTCAGTGCTTCACAAGATACGAGAGGTTTGGAGTGCTCGACATTGAATGTAATGTGAATACAAATTCGCAAATGAGGTGCTCAGCGTGAAATACGCTTTGTTAACAAGGTTATAAGGTACATATTATTTCGTGATTATATTTACACCAGCTTTTAGTTTGACAAAATGTTAGTGAGACTTATGTTGTTAAGTTCTTTTTTCTATGCTCTGTGTAGAAAATATTATTCCTATGTTTTATACAAAATATAAGTCAAAATGTTCTATTGATAATGAAGCGTCACAGAGTCTCTCTCGAAAGTTTCTCTTGGGGAACAACCTGTCACAAATCTTGTTCCGAAGTGACTGCCGAGCTCAATTATTACATAATTAGGATAATGGTAATGTGGATTGGATGTGGTTGGCTGAGGGGAATTCAAGAACCGAACACACAGTAATTGGACATCTGATTAGTTGAGTAACACTGCAATCATTGTCCTTTTAAGAGATTAATGAACTTACTTATGATATTAAGAATGGTTTTTGTTTTTTTAACGAACTTTTGATTAAATTATTTAGTTCAAATCAATGAATTGACTCGTTCCTTATTTTGGGATTATTTAATACAATGTAAATAACACGATACCGAGGTACGTTACTATGAAAATGTTATCTTGGACGTGGGCCAATGGCGTGGCTGTTTATTTGTTATGAACAATTTTATAGACACACCAGCCGTGTAAAAATAAAATGTGATAATAAATCACAACTTGTACGTTTTTATTAATTACACAATGCGAAATTTCCATTTTCTTCGCCGAATTTTCCGTTAATATTGCTTCGCATCATTTTCAGTACGTGAGTACCAGAATTATAAAATACTAGCTGCCTCCGCGCGGTTTTACGCGCGTAGTTCCCGTTCACGTTGGAATACAGGGATGAAATATAGCCTATGTTACTCGGGGATAATGTAGCTTTCCAAAGGTGAAAGAATTTTTGAAATCGGTCCAGTAGTTTCGGAGCCTATTCATTACAAACAAACAAACAAACAAACAAACAAACAAACAAATCTTTCCTCTTTATAATATTATTAGTATTAGTATTAGTATAGATAGTATAGATAGGTACAGACCGACGTTAAACTCATTAATACGAATTTAAGTCTGTTTTATTAAATTAAAGCATATTATAAGTACCTACCTAATTATCCATAAACCTAATGTAAATCTGTACTTTCAAGTTTATACCTCTATAGGCAGTAGGTAACAAGGAATGTGGGAATTTTTTTTGTAAAATTTTACCTTGACCTTATGGTATTTATTACCTATTTACCTTTGGAAAGTGCCCCTCGATGGCACTTCAAAGAGAAGATGGGCTTTACCGGGAGAGTATCTTGTTTACGATACAAACTAAACAGCTTTCGTAATTTTTATAATGTTAAAAGGGAAAGGTTAAAGTTATATTATATATTATCATATTTTTTATAACAGACGCTAGTTTGGAGCAACCAAACCATTGGCTTAAAATATATTATGAGGACCTAATCCAGAAAACAGATTGGTGAACTTAAAAATAACCAGCTATAATGATTATAATTGACAATTTTTTACCATAAATAGGATTTCATACATTACCATAACATTGAAATGAATCGAAAGAAACTGATACACATGAAACCAAGTGCAAATTAAAACCACTACATAAAACATTTGAGTGAAGAAGAGTATCGCTTTCAAACTACGACCTTGATTCGCTAAAAACCTAATTAAAGATACACAATGCACACACCTTGTGATGGTAGACTCTCAACCAGACACATTGTTTCCTTATCGCCCGCCGCCTGCGGTGGTAGGTGGGGTAAATTAATTTTAGGTAGAAATGTGATCGCTTCGAGTCAAAACCTTATAGCGGGTACCTTATAAGTTTGATTTGCGTTTACCAGGTACCTAATCAGTTCATTTGTTTGTGGTGTTTTTTTTACATTCCTTTAAATATCTTTTCTAGTGGTTGAACCTTGAAATAGAGTAATAAATAATCGAAGTGTAGCAATATAATTAAAAACTACAGTATTAAAGTGTATATGTAACGTTTGAATTATTAGAATAAGAAAGTTATGAAACCATAAAAACCAAACATTTGAGCAAAATAATTCTATATACTTTTGATTTTACATTTATATTCCTATTGAATAATTTCTTTTACGTTTCTAAGACGAGTTTTAAAGGTTTCCATGCGATAAAAAATCCAAGCAATTTTCATTCGACCTCAAAGCTTCAATTTGTAAATGAGAGCGACCCGATGAATAGACGGCAACAAAGCCCCGCCCGCATCTCGTGCCAAAGAGTATGGTATAAAACAATTTAGATTCATTGCACACATGTTCATCAAATGAGATAAACCAGATTTGTTTTTCATAATTTATATGATGCTGGAGCGTACGTTGATTTGGTTTCTTTGAATTTTTTTCAAGATTTACCGAATAAAGATCAATTAATCTAGTACTTGATTACACAAAAGGTATCCATTGATTATATTATTAATGTTAAAAATATTTTAACATACAGGTACTTTCTATATGAGTATCGACTTGAGAAGATAGCAAGTTCAATGTCCTTAAGCGTAAGGTTATGAAATAAAATGAATTATTCTCTGAATATAATTTTAGTCTTCATTGAATGTCTACGCTATTTAACTTATAAACTCATTTAAACGGTCGTTAAAATATCATAAGTCATTACTGTTTTAATTAAATTTGATAATCAGATCTAAACTTTTTAAATTTTAACAGATTGCCCTTGTTGTGACAAAAGAGTCTAATAATTTTATCCATATCTACTTAAGAGGCAGAAATTGTATGGTATACGATTTACATAATTCATTAATTTTGATTATTATCTCTGCGACAGACTGTTTTCGTCTCTTTCACACACCATTAACCTTAGCCGCTAATTTTGTTCGCTAATTTATTCAACAGTTTCAGGATTAAAACACACGTGTGTTGATGGGAGAAAGCTATTTTTGGTTATACCTACATTTCGTGTAGTATGAATTTTTGTTGTAGCTTTAGTTTAGTTTCTTTTACATGTCCAGTCTTGGAATAAACATCAACACAATATAATGTTTTCTATTACAACTGTATTTATTTTAATAGATACCTAACTTAAAATTGTAGTAAGTAGATAAATATATCTTAAGTTGGTATATCCACTTGGTCGGATGGATAGTTAATCCAAACTTTCTCTCAAAGCAAAATAAAACTCATACGTTGAAAATAAGTTTTCTATCCGCTAGATAATAGTTTCTTATAAGCTTCTGGCTATAAATAAGGAGTGTATGATCAGCAGGATGCCAGGTTTCTAGAAGTTAGATTAAATACTGTAGACGTAAATATGTGAAGTAATATGGTGAAATTTATGTGGTAGTTACGTTAGAACAAAGATCGTTTTACCCCTAAATGAGCTTTCAGTGTAGGAAACCGTAATCCATCATATACAGCCACACATGATCACTTATCACTGTATGATTGTAAGCTCACGAAAGCTTTTTGCAAGTTAGATATAGGACAAGTTAGATATACAAAGTATACTTAAGATTTAAATATGTGTTTAATGTTAGTATTCTCTTAAACAAGAACAGAATAAATTTAATTACAAATGTACTCGTAAACGTAAGCCAAGTTAAAAATAATAAATTATTATTCTTCCTCTCTCAAGTGGGTTCAACGATACACGTTCGTTTGAGGTTCTTTAATTAAATCTTAAATTGCTCCGGCGTTTTAAGCAGTTAACAATTTCCTGGAGGAAAAATGGTTTTATTTTACTGACGTACCTATGGTAAATGACCCAATGGTGGCCAGTTTAAGCAAAAAAAAACAGGTTTTTGTGAAATATTACCAAAATTGTGAAAGTTTCAGCACTGAATATAGTGAAACTGTAAAGTCCAGTCCTTATTTAATATTTGTAATGTGTTGCGCGTGAGATACGGCAAAGCTGGATTCAATTAATTTAACAAATAAAAGTTGTAGTTTTGTGACCCAGTCTTGGACAGGGAAAATTCATTAATGGATACCCCAGTCTTAGTCTAAGTTTATCTTTATTTTATGGTTAACACATGAAACAAAACTAATTTTGATTTTAATTAAGCAATACTTTACAAATGAAACTTTCTGCTCACCGCCTTAACGATTTCCTTAAGAAAACCCGTCGTTGTCAATTTCAAATCACCTTACACTTTGTATTCGCGCATATTTGTACATGTAACTGACTGAATTCAATAAAACGTTAAACTTAGATAGTTCGATGTCTAAAGTCTATGTCACAGTGATCCCAATGTAAAACATTCGCTCATGTCCGAATTCTAGATGTTTCTTTTAATTTTTGGCCATTACTGGTACCGTGGCCACGACTGGTACACTTACGATACCACAGAAGTTCCTTTAATTGCTGACTCTGTGTGGCTAACGATATACATTCTAATAATAACATATTATTCTTGCCTTTGTACTTACCTACTAATGAACTAATTATGAATATCAATTTGTGAATAGCTAAACAGGTTTTAATTGATTTGCAGCATATGTAGAATAAAAATTAATTATTGCTCAAAAAATCTTCACTCAACCTTTAGAAATACTAAACTATAAGTACACTATCATCAAACTACCGTTTTAGCAGTAAATTTCAATAAACATAAGCTTACATGCTGTTGAACTCCCAAGCGTCCCCAAAGGATCCAATACGGAGAGCAATTCCTCAGCTATAACATCGCTATAACTAACGTAACAACTTAAAGTCTCCACAGACACTGATCATGCCTGTATAAATAAATTTACATTTGAAATTCACTCTTGACCTGCGCATAGAGTAACTTGCACCCGACCAATAGAAGTGTCAAAGCTTTGATCTTCATGTCGCGTCAAATATTCACAAGGCAAGTGTCTAGAGAATAACCCGACATGGATGTCTCTAGCTACTTTCTGTATCGTTATGTATCGACAGTGTATTGATACCATTTAATTAGTACCATAGAAACCCTACCAGTTTTCACTTACTACAAATGTAACGTATATGTTGAGTTCGGATACAAAGTTAATAAGTAAGCAATTGGAATCACAGCTGTAATATATTATATGAAGTTCAAAAATAAATAAATATTATTATCACTCAAGACTGGGTCGTAGTAACTAATTAAATATCCATAAAATCTCAGCCATAAATGTCATGGCAATATCAAAGGAAACGTTGCCAGTTGGTAGTTAAATCATAAATATTAGTGTGTAGAAAAGAAAATAGTCCAGTAGCGACCGTTTATTGTTGTGTTGATTGATTTATAATTGTGTATCTCTGCTACATTAAACGTGAGCTCCGGGAAACTTTGTAAAATGTGCAGTAACTAAAACTTGACCAATTAAATCCTACATTTTAAATATCTTAATTTGTATAATAACTGTGTATACTTTCATTAAAAGTCCAACATTTTATACGGACAAGATAGGTAATCTATCTACATAAAATATATCAACATAGTAATTTTGTATCGGCAACCTAAATACCTATAAAATATTTTAAATAATGTACCATACATTTTGTATCAGTTTATAATACACTGTGTCAAAATATTTAATATTCTTATTTTATATTCGCGACATCGAGGCAGATCCCAAGGGAAAGATAGCGTTGCATGGTTGGACACTTTCATATTCGTTCACATTTACGCGTAGTGGTCGTATCAAACCGTTTACAAAGCTACATTTAAGCTTTTTGCTATCAGAAATGTCCTACAAGTGTGTGTTTAATAGTTTGGGTTAGTATAAGCACTCAGTAATTATTAATGTAGATAAGTACTACCTTACTAGTAGATGTATTACCCGCGTATACGTTATTAATATCATAATCGAGTAGATTCCTACGTGAACGAACATGATATTGATTGAGATATTAGTCGAAGCTGTGGGATAAGATTGCGGTTATGTGGTGTCTATTGTCCATGATTATATTTCTATTGTATTATGTAATTCCATTAATGATTCAATGTACGAGTATACCTGTAACACTTAATTCCAATCCACACTAAACGATTATTTTCAAGTGACTAAAAGATCCACCAAATTTATTTCATCGTTTAAATAAATTTAAAAGAAGCAAAAAAGTATTCATTCTCACCAGTAATTTAAAGCGACAATTAACTTTTTCTATCAATCAATCGTCAATCATCTGTTTCTAAACGGAGTTCTTTTATTCGAATCTATGTTATATTTGGTATATTTCAAGATCAACTAATCAATCAATATATCATTCATCGACATAATGCCGAATGTGTAGGATATGTAAGGCCGCTGGCTAACGTAAGCATTGAAAAGCAGCTGTCGGCTTGTTCAGTACACAGTAAGTACATACTGCATTTGAAAAAAATAATATAATTACGTAGCTCCCTAATGAAGTCGCGATGTAAATTAATGAAGCTTGTAAGGAAATTCTAATTAACGAGTATTTTCAAGAGTAGTAGACGAGCTTCTGTGAGTTGTCATATAAAATTTTATTGAAAATAATATCTATTCAATTGCAATTTAAAATAATGATTTATATGTTATGATTACGGATTTATTAATGTGTGGCATAATAACCTTAATATAAATAGTAAATACTTCGGCAGAATGAATTTTGATTAATTAGTTCTCATTAAAAACACTTATAAGTATTAATGTAGTATATAAACAAATTGACACGATTATTCGAAGTGTTTTATGAATCCTAAAAGCATCTCTGTACAAACAACGTATTATAAATTCAAGTCATTCGTCTAAATCTCCCAAAGTCAAACATAAATTAATCTGTGTCCATTACGAATAATGTTTAGCATATCGGAGTTTTACGCACCGCCCAGGCTTTGCTAAAATATAATGTTAGATAACTTTTTATTAGAATAAATTTTAGTATTTTTTTATTTTAAAACGTAGACGCAATTACCTATGTAAATAACATTTATATCGTTAGTTAGGTATATGTTTTTCCATGATTAGAGCAATACATGTAAAGTAACTGCAAATACCTTATTATAAATCGTAAAATTGAGTATTCAGTATTGAAAAGGATATGGATTAGTGATGAGCTTGAGGCACCAACTCCTCGGCCTGGTGTCCTGCGTGAGATACCGGAGCGCGACAGGCGTGAATCCGGGAAACGGCAGGCCCTGACCCACAGTACTCTCCGTGCTTAACCCGCCTTCCGAATCCGATTCCCCCCCTTCGGACTCCGAGCAACCCCCACTTGTATCCGATTCGTGCCCCCCATCCCTATAGCCGTAGTAAGGCATTCTCTCCCTTTCACTGGACATCCACTTAAACTTATAAGCTCATTTTATTAATTAACAGTCTAAATATAATGTACTACTTCACCATTGTAACCGTTGGCTCAACTATATAAATAGGTGTCCGTCTGTATAGGAAGCAGATGCCTCGGCTGCTCTGTTAGAAGGTCAGAATGGAGCTCCATAGCTTAGGAATGTGTCACACCGATACTTTTAATCTGAAACAAGAAAAAGCTGCGATTATCAATGTGGAATTGGCTCATGTTTTTACCATAATAATTTATATTATTTTGAGACTTGTTTTATTTATAAATATGGTAAAATCAATAATGAATACGGAAACTAATAAATCTTTTATTGATTTCAATACGTCAATGTAATATTCTACCCACATTTTTTCAGAAGGGAAGTAAGTATACGTACTGCATTATAAATTATGTTGAATATTGGTACACAAATAATTTGGTGAAACAACAGAAATAACTAATGAGCTTGTCGTGTAGGTGTAGGAAGTCGTAAAATATTTATGGGTTTCTTGCGTGCTTATAATACTTAGTAGGGTAGGCGGAGGTGTATTCAATTTTCTTCAATGACCACCGCTTAATATCGCCACTCTATAAAATTTTGATTACAACGAACGATTGTAAATTAACTTAATTATTTTGTATTAAATAAGCGATTAAGCTTCCCGTTACCTTTCATGGCTTGATTGTTTTTCTTTGTACGGACATATTATTTATACATTAATGGGTAAATCTATAATGGGTAAATGTAATTTAAATCTAGATCTATGCAAAATAGTCAATTCACATAAACTGTTGTAATGCATAATTATTAAACATCATTGTCTAACATGTTTTATTTACAATATATGTAGATAGGTATTAAGAGTAGGTATATATAAGAGTTATTCAATTCTGTTCCATAGGAATGTACCTAACTAATGTACCTCCCCTATGTTTCAATTTCGTTTTGTCAATGTTATTTATTTTGAAATTATTATATTCACTATCCTAGACATATCAAGGTATTGGTGTGTGCGAGTTTTTTTTAATGAAACTAATTTTGGCCTTGTTTTATTTAACAGTCATGTTTTAACTTCTGTTGTAGGTAGGTATATAACCATATTTAAACAATTAATTAAGTTATATTTAATTTTAGAAAATACTCTTGGTTTAAAACGGATGGCCGACAATCGTTTATCAACGGATAAGCGTTCCAGAAATTATATTGCAGACTCGGGCTGACTCATTAAAACGACTTAAAGTGCCGACGTTGCGGGAGCTCAAAACAAAACTTCAAAATAAAAATTGAAAATTTCGACGCAGTCGCGATGAAAGAACTCTCTCTGCGTTGCAGAATGCAGCCCTCATTTACTCAGCGGAAGCTGAACGATTTCGGACACAAACAAAAATTTTATAGCCGACAATTAAGTCGACCGTTCAAACGTGCAGGCCACAGAGAAATTACTGCCACGTTAATTTTATACGTACTAGCCGATAGAAACAGCCCGAGGAACTTTACCGCTCCATCTTCATTATAATGGTGTAGAGAGCTTATTAACCAACGTTTATATCTCATTTTGATAGACGCCGTGAGGCTGTTTGCGGTCTCGGTTATCTGCAATAGACTTTTAAATTTGTCTCATAAACACCGAGTCGGATGTGGGATACGTAGCTTTATTAGTACTTCGAACACCATTTATTTACGTTAGGTAATACAGATTGGAAATTAGGTTATATATCTCGATTTAATACTGTAGCATCATAAACGGGCTTCTAATAAAATGTATTTTGGTCATAACATGCTTGTACGTATGTTATCCTTGTATCTCTTATCTTTTATGCATATCTCATTTCCTACTTTTCGGGGTCTCGGCAACATTTGTACCCGTCGTCAACATAACTCGTCCGTAGTGAAAGTGTTTTTTATGTAAATAGCATATAACTATTTGTAGGGGCTTGGGAAATTGTACTTTTACTCAACGACATTTGTGGGAATTTGCATTGATATAAATCTACATCTAGATCCTAAAGTAGAATGAAATATATATAATGGTCACAAGCACAAATACTGAACTTACTCGAAGCTATCGAAGCAGCAAGTTTGCCGACTTACAACCTATAAAACTTAAGTTACAAACTTTCTTTCAAACGTTGAATCGGAAAGAGCAGATTTATTAAAACGCTTCATATATATCTGTAAATTACGATTGTGTGACTTTATGAATGTTTTATATACGTGCATAGCAAAGCTTAATCTGATAAGTTTACCTAGCATTTATTCTAAACATGAAATAGGTATACATATATAACATACATACCTATATAGAGCAGTGTTACAGTTGTGATTGAATTGTATTGTAAGTGATAGGTCAATAGAAGCTCCTTGATGCAACAACCCAACATCCCAACGGCGCAGTGATACAACGGACAATAGTAAATGAAAGCGTAAACACGTACGAACAATTCAATATGTTCCCAGAAATACGATCTCACTTGCAATGTGTTATGGTTCAGCGTTTGTTGGAAGCTGCTGATACATTTGTTATAGAGGAGTGGAATATAATAAGATAGATAATATCGATATCGATTAAAAAATAATGTGAATCAAATTGATATTATTTTACTTAAATCCCTCCAGGTATACGCCGAGGTCTTATATTTTTGCGCAGAAATAATTTGGTAAGTAATAAATGTTATTCAGAACACACTAAAGTCATTAATATAATTGAACCTTACGCGATCAATAGCTATCCATCCACTTAAGCAATATCATCGGATAGTTGATATCTATACAATTATATCGAATAAACTTAAAATTGTAATTAATGGATATGTAATTATACAAAATAACTTTATACAAATGTTTGTCACAGTGAGAAATTTTACTTTGTGAAAATCCATTCCTTTGTGTTAAAAAAAATCAATAGATTATACTAATGTGTATGAAGTAATAACAATAGAAGCTATCTTTAAATCTATCGATTACATACGACTCTAGATAAAATGAGAAATAGCTCGTACCGATGCCGCAGGACGACTGGCGGCAATAGTCACGCCATTTGTCCCAACAAATCGATTGTCCCGCAACTAAGTGCTCCATTATATCCCTAGTTTTCTTCGGGAAATAGCTACTTTCTTGTATGTTTCAAAACAATGTCACTATCTTTAATTGAAGCTTTAAATTGCGAGTGATACTTTGTAGGTAGGACTCAGGTTAGAAAGTTTGTATTGTGTTCGGGTTTAGTCCTACTAATTGAGTAGTGTTTTGGAATCGATTTTTTAATTGATTGACTCTATCAGTAATTTTATTGCCAATAAAGTCATTTAGTTATAATAGATCGTTTAGGGCAAAAACGAAAGTTTTTACTATGAAAAGAAAATGTATTAAAAATAAATCTGTTTTCATGTTTAACATTTACCAATCTGTATAAAGCATTCGTTCAAATATAGTCTCTCAGATATACTAGTGAGATAAACATAATTAATTCTAGTAGGTACCTATCGGATATTAATATTTTATGTGAACTGTTAACAAACAAGTAAGATTTCTCTTAGTTTCCTCTAACAAACTTCAGTCATAAATTTCATTTTTATTTGTGAAGTTGTTTTGAGTATTGTTTCAATAGATATCTTGCTTTTGTTTCTCTGTGAAATTATTTTATTACGATGTTTGCTATTCTGTTGACAATTTGTTAAAACAAAATGTGCGATAAAAGCGTTCAGGATTTTCTATTTTTCTTTATTTTCTTTATTTGTCTTCGCGTTTGGTTTCAGGAACAAAGTATTAGTCATCCGTCCATTAATTTAATCCTGCTTTTGTTTGTTTCGAAACCGTTCCCAATCGGGCCGGTCATTGGCTTTTATCCAAGCAGGTTGTGATGTTTTGGCTCAACAAAACCTACCTGTCTTTTACTAAAAGAACATTCTCAAATAATAATTATACAAACTCGACACTAACCGTTATCTAAGTCTAGACCTTCGTCTAGACTACAGCTAGTTTAAGTACGATGTCTTCGCAGTCTATTAGATAACCTATTTATTGGGTGTTGAATGGCTAGAAGTCATTTATACTGCTTACAGCTGGCATATTGACTATCTGTAACCCGATCTGTCTTCTTAAACGAAATGAGAGGCTTTACTTGCCAAGTCTTTTGTTTTTTTCAGCTTTATTGAGTTACGCTGTCCCGAGTTTTGGATCGCGAGAAAAATAATGGTTGCAAAAAATAAAGAAAAAACAGTGGTATTGTCCCAGTTCTCTGTTACTTTATTTCGGTGGCAGATTAATAGATATATTATGTAAAATGTTTCAGTATGATTTTAAAAGCTCAAGAGTCATTAGCCTTTAGAAATGATTTGAAAATGCTCAAAAATTGGTTCTAAAATATTAAACTTAATTTGAAAAGGTTTTGATAACGTATTCATTGTCCAGGGCTCATGCTGGGTGTTATCGCTCGTACCTTTATTGGTATAATTTCGTCGCGCATATGAACGCGGGCTTCGTACCATAAAACCACCGAGGGAAGTGGAGCAGTAATGTTAATTGCCGTACCTTCACGATGTTTGCCAAAAGCACTTCGGTTAACGAGATCCGGCGTCGTACGGCCCGCGGTCCACGGTTAATAACAACTTTTTTTCAAGTTTACACTGAACGGGTACTGCCAATATGCCTTCCGCAAGACTTTAGCTAGATCACCGATTACGTACTTGGCTCAATTTTTGTGGCCCATTACGAAATGTTGGCACGTTTTTCTTCGGTGTTCATATTATGTCGTAGGTAATTAACACAAATATATATTTGCTTTATAACCAACATTGTATCACAATAAAAATAATACCGATGCTACCAATATGTCAACAAAGCTACAAAGTTTTGCAGATCCGTGTGGTAACCACTTATAGAGCCAACCCACATGTGCAAAATGCGGAAGTATCTCCGAGCATCTCTTCATTAACATCAAGATTTAGAACACATGTCTTCAGGCACGACATGAAATAACTCTGCCATGCAAATAACAGTAAAACTAATTGTAGTACAAGTCGTCCATCACTCAGTCATACATACTAGTATATACCTACCTAGTTACGTAGCTCAACGTGTAACTATCCAAACAATGTGAACCGATATTTTCTATACAAGCGACCCAAAATAAACTGAAGCCTAAAGTATTAATCATGGAAATTACGAATGGACAAGTCTGTTCAAATTAGGCCATAGTATACGGTATATGGCAGTAACACTATTACAAACATTCCTATTTATTTACGCATACCTATATCTAAAAGTGGATAACGTTTAATAGTAACGAGTTAGTAGACGGTTAATATAAGATATATTAACTGACTACGATTATACTATTAAAATATCACGCATAGGATTCGCCAAGATAGCTATATCCTCCTCAAAAACAAAACTAAAGTAATAGCGATCCACACATCATAAATACTTACTGAGTCTTATCTATCCTGTGGTCACAGTAAACCACGTTCAGTCAATAAATCAAAGCGGAAAGCATTTTACCATAAAGCTGAAGTTTGAGCGAGCTTACTAAAATTCATATATTTTATTCAGTGTCGTGCAGTATTGTTTTCTCAATACTACGTTATTTGGAAGCTTTGTGCCAGCCACGATGCTACTCCAACACTTATAAATCGGTTTTATTGGCAACATTATTTCAGCCAAAGATAAAAATGAAGTAAGTACCTACCTACTTTTATTTTCAAGATAGATGAGGATGATTTATGAAAACTCACCTATTAAAATTTCAGAAGGGAAAACCTTCGAAGGTAAATGAACCGGATAATTCTGCGTTGATAAAACTGGTAGCTACGTTAGCCTTTTAACAAAACTAAAGTTTGTTCGAAAAAAAAGTGTCTTATAATGTAAAATTCCTTCTTCTCTTAGGTACAAGCTAAACCATAATATAGTATTTTGGTGGGATCGTATATTGTTCCACCTTGAAGGGGCGTCGTTTCAAACAAGTTTGAGAGCCTGTGAGCAAGGTCATAAATTTTCCTGAAATTCAGTGTGGTTTGTTGATGTATATAGGAGTACAGTTCACGACGTGAGGCGTTCCTTCAGTTTATAATAGCTGACATGAAAAGAAGCAATAAATCTATCGCTAATTTCTGTTCTTTGTACTTTCGTCACGTTGTAGAAAGATCCGATGAGACTTTACGTATTGTGAAGGTATTGTTGACGATTCAGAATCGGTTATTTGCTCGGTCATTGGCATATGTATTTAAATAGGTACTGACCAGTTTGATATTATCCAAAAATACATAATTATATAGGTATTGATGATGAGCTTAGATATAAACTAGTAGGTAGGTATAGTTATTTAGACTGTAAAAAATCAAAAGATGTTAAAAACAGCGTCTGATCTGTTTACTATTAATTATTTTACTTACACTGAAACATTTTTAGAAAGCACAAAACTGAATAATCTTTTTCGATCACAAACTTTTATGCCGGAAGTCTTTCACTAATCTTCCGCTATTTAAATTGGACATGATAAACAGTGTCATAAAATTGTAGTCATTTTAATTTTTATTATAAGTTATTCGTATTCAGTTTTAATGTAGGCAATAAAATTTAACCTACAGTGGCGCCACTCGGCCCGTTTAATCTACATAAAATGATCTCGTGTTACGCTGCAACCGTTCCTTTGGTTACAAAATCGGTCGCGGGCGGTTCGCCAAGCCTTGAACAAGGCGCTGAAGTTGGATCGTCATCATAAATGGACTTTACCAACCAATCCACTGGGCTTTTGTTGACTATGAATGTGAAGGCTTCGATAATTTTGTTGGTTCGTGTTACAGTTTGAGCTAAAAATATTTTTTCTACGAGTTTATTACAAAAATTTGGCATTACCTATGAACATAACGTCGATTATAAAGTAGTTGACTTTCCCTCCTTATTGATATTATTGTGTTTTTGATTTTGAAACACGACAAAAATAGGACCTACCTACAGAGAAATTCGCAATGTTTGCAACTGGCATCGATGACTCTCTGAACCACTAGAGTAATGTAAGCGAACATCGTATCGAGAGCGTTCGTAGAAAGTGGCAGCGATTGGACACATCTCGAAATGCCCTCGACAGTTAAACTGATTAGAGTCGGACGATGTTGTTTACCATTGCGAGTGTCTGGATATTGATTCTCTACTACAAATAATATCATGTGTTTCCAAAATATGCTTAGCACTTGCAATAAAAAGACATCATGTAGTATGTGAATTTGTCGTATTTTAGGTACATAAATACATTGCAACAAAATACCCTCTGAAATGCTTTGTTAAATTCAAAAGAATATTCTGGTTCGGTTCGAAGCGTGTCAAAGAAGAATGTAACTCAAAAATTCTGTAGCCGGAACATATTTTTTTGTGACAATAGGTATTTCTAGTGAGCTTTTGGGTCGGACGTAAAACGGCATGTCATGAATGAGCACCCGTAGTCTAACCAAGCTAAGTGCAAACAGATCAAAGCCCGCTCAGGGCTGGCATGCGCTCAATAATATTGGTATTTTAATCAACTTTGTAGAATCACTATCACGTACGCTCGACAAAGCTCGACGTTGCGGCCAAAGCCTCATAAATGCACAGATTCAGATATACGAAGGCGGAATATTGCAGCAGCTTTGTTTAAGGAAAACCAATAACATTTTCAATTCTAACGCTAGTAAAATTGTTTCTTAAGGGATTTTAATATATCTGAGCTTACAAAGCTTAATAAAATGAAGTCCTCAGAATATATTGGTTGAGACTTTAAAGTGGTAAATATGTCATCCACATTAAAACGTACCTTGTATGTTATTATGCAATTCAAATTATTATAAAGAAAATAATAAGTAATAACGCCACCCCTTACGCTGATTCCTGATGTGTGTAGCTATATGGTTGTTCTAACTGATCTGTAATGTATGTATCGAACCGGCACAATAGGTTAGCGTTATTTCTGTGCCGTCTGCCGATTCCAGACGCGTCGAGCATTCGTAACGACTGTATTTTGCTATAATCACACTTATATCTACATGTAGTAAGGTACATATTAATTAGGTATCTTATCGATTGGAATTCGAATCGCGGTAGTTTGTTTTATTCTTTTTAAGCAAAATCTGGTTCACAGTGTTATATAAGTTAATATCAGTGACAGATCTTAAACTAATAACATAATCTCTTTGCTATTACAGAAAGATACTATATATTGAAAAAGGTAACAAATCTGTCAAGTCAAGTGTTAATAAAAACATGCTGAAATCGGGATTCCAGTTTGCTGCACTGCAGAGGAGCATAATTTGGCCTAATGAATTTTGTACTAATTTCAATAACGGTTATTTAAGTTTTTAAATGTAGGTGTTGTAATGGACCTATTTTACTGTTCTACAAGTTTGCACTACAAGGTGTGTTTCTACAAGTTTGCGTGAGGTTTGCATACAATTTACACATGCTATAACACAATAATCAACTAGAAGGTAACACAGCAGTATCAGTATTACTACTTAGGTCTTCGTGCTAATTGAATGTTATACTAGATTGTAATAGCAGTGAAGGCAGCTGCACTAACTGACAGCGGCGGAGAGACAGGTTTGACAGATGACTAGTTGCGTTAGCATATTATGTCATCCGCATCACTTACAGACATATGATATTTAACCAAACTGTCCAAAATATTATTATAACTTATTGAGGTACTTTTCCTGTCTGACAACTTTCTACACCTCGTATAGGTACTTTTAACCTCGATAATATATGATTAGGAATTCCAAATTTTGTTTTTTTTTTTTTTTTTTTAAAAAATACCCCTTATTGTACTTCCTTTAAAATACTATGGCTCATGGAACTCATTCCACAACCTGAGTGACCGTGGCAGGAAAAGAATTTTACAATTTATCATTACGGGCATGTGAGCATGTTAAACACTGAAGACTGAAAGAGCTCATTTAGTTAAGAATTTTGGTTGCAAAACTACTATAAGTAGACTTCACTGTAATGCTGGGCTATTTCAGGATTAGGTGTTATCCAAGTATATAACGTATTCCACATGTTTAAACGACGGTTACAGAACGTACAGCTTTTGCCAAAACAGTCTTGTTTGTATGAACAGGCAACTTTTGCTAATTACATCTAATTATAACTTCTCTTATTAGGCTATCTTGTTCCGTAGCTGAGCGAAGTCGGTCTTACATCATCAGGACTGTACCATTTAATTGCGTTATTCATGTAAGTAATGGAAAATAATTATATTTTGGAGCCCACCTGCCGTGAAACAAGCGGCACGGAGACGAATTGTGGTAACAAATTGGAAACTCTAAATTAATTCTGGATTTCTACTCGAGCGAGCATTTTAATGAAGCTGATATTTCTTACCCATTACGATGGTATTTGCTCGGTCATTGGCATATGTATTTAAATAGGTACTGACCAGTTTGAAATATGAACTTTATATTATCCAAAAATACATTATTATATATTGATGATGAGCTTTGATATAAACTAGTAGGTAGGTGTAGTTATTTAGATTGTAAAAAATCAAAATATGTTAAAAACAGCGTCTGATCTGTTTACTATTAATTATTTTACTTACACTGAAACATTTTTTGAAAGCACAAAACTGAATAATCTTTTTCGATCACAAACTTTTATGCCGGAAGTCTTTCACTAATCTTCCGCTATTTAAATTGGACATGATAAACAGTGTCATAACATTGTAGTCATTTTAATTTTTATTATAAGTTTTTCGTATTCAGTTTTAATGTAGGCAATAAAATTTAACCTACAGTGGCGCCACTCGGCCCGTTTAATCTACATAAAATGATCTCGTGTTACGCTACAACCGTTCCTTTGGTTACAAAATCGGTCGCGGGCGGTTCGCCAAGCCTTGAACAAGGTGCTGAAGTTGGATCGTCATCATAAATGGACTTTACCAACCAATCCACTGGGCTTTTGTTGACTATGAATGTGAAGGCTTCGATAATTTTGTTGGTTCGTGTTACAGTTTGAACTAATCATATTTTTTCTACGAGATTATTACAAAAAATTGGCACTACGTATGAACATAACGTCGATTATAAAGTAGTTGACTTTCCCTCCTTATTGATATTATTGTGTTTTTGATTTTGACATGCATAACAGACATGACAAAAATAGGACCTACGGAGAAATTCGCAATGTTTGCAACTGGCATCGATGACTCTCTACCACCAACCACTAGAGTAATGTAAGCGAACATCGTATCGAGAGCGTTCGTAGAAAGTGGCAGCGATTGGACACATCTCGAAATGCCCTCGACAGTTAAACTGATTAGAGTCGGACGATGTTGTTTACCATTGCGAGTGTCTGGATATTGATTCTCAACTACAAATAATATCATATGTTTCCAAAATATGCTTAGCACTTGCAATAAACTACTTGCAAACTGTATAACTTAAATAAAAGACATCATCGCGTGCAACTGTAGTATGTGAATTTGTCGTATTTTAGGTACATAAATACATTGCAACAAAATACCCTCTGAAATGCTTTGTTAAATTCAAAAGAATATTCTGGTTCGGTTCGAAGCGTGTCAAAGAAGAATGTAACTCAAAAATTCTGTAGCCGGAACATATTTTTTTGTGACAATAGGTATTTCTAGTGAGCTTTTGGGTCGGACGTAAAACGGCATGTCATGAATGAGCACCCGTAGTCTAACCAAGCTAAGTGCAAACAGATCAAAGCCCGCTCAGGGCTGGCATGCGCTCAATAATATTGGTATTTTAATCAACTTTGTAGAATCACTATCACGTACGCTCGACAAAGCTCGACGTTGCGGCCAAAGCCTCATAAATGCACAGATTCAGATATACGAAGGCGGAATATTGCAGCAGCTTTGTTTAAGGAAAACCAATAACATTTTCAATTCTAACGCTAGTAAAATTGTTTCTTAAGGGATTTTAATATATCTGAGCTTACAAAGCTTAATAAAATGAAGTCCTCAGAATATATTGGTTGAGACTTTAAAGTGGTAAATATGTCATCCACATTAAAACGTACCTTGTATGTTATTATGCAATTCAAATTATTATAAAGAAAATAATAAGTAATAACGCCACCCCTTACGCTGATTCCTGATGTGTGTAGCTATATGGTTGTTCTAACTGATCTGTAATGTATGTATCGAACCGGCACAATAGGTTAGCGTTATTTCTGTGCCGTCTGCCGATTCCAGACGCGTCGAGCATTCGTAACGACTGTATTTTGCTATAATCACACTTATATCTACATGTAGTAAGGTACATATTAATTAGGTATCTTATCGATTGGAATTCGAATCGCGGTAGTTTGTTTTATTCTTTTTAAGCAAAATCTGGTTCACAGTGTTATATAAGTTAATATCAGTGACAGATCTTAAACTAATAACATAATCTCTTTGCTATTACAGAAAGATACTATATATTGAAAAAGGTAACAAATCTGTCAAGTCAAGTGTTAATAAAAACATGCTGAAATCGGGATTCCAGTTTGCTGCACTGCAGAGGAGCATAATTTGGCCTAATGAATTTTGTACTAATTTCAATAACGGTTATTTAAGTTTTTAAATGTAGGTGTTGTAATGGACCTATTTTACTGTTCTACAAGTTTGCACTACAAGGTGTGTTTCTACAAGTTTGCGTGAGGTTTGCATACAATTTACACATGCTATAACACAATAATCAACTAGAAGGTAACACAGCAGTATCAGTATTACTACTTAGGTCTTCGTGCTAATTGAATGTTATACTAGATTGTAATAGCAGTGAAGGCAGCTGCACTAACTGACAGCGGCGGAGAGACAGGTTTGACAGATGACTAGTTGCGTTAGCATATTATGTCATCCGCATCACTTACAGACATATGATATTTAACCAAACTGTCCAAAATATTATTATAACTTATTGAGGTACTTTTCCTGTCTGACAACTTTCTACACCTCGTATAGGTACTTTTAACCTCGATAATATATGATTAGGAATTCCAAATTTTGTTTTTTTTTTTTTTTTTTTAAAAAATACCCCTTATTGTACTTCCTTTAAAATACTATGGCTCATGGAACTCATTCCACAACCTGAGTGACCGTGGCAGGAAAAGAATTTTACAATTTATCATTACGGGCATGTGAGCATGTTAAACACTGAAGACTGAAAGAGCTCATTTAGTTAAGAATTTTGGTTGCAAAACTACTATAAGTAGACTTCACTGTAATGCTGGGCTATTTCAGGATTAGGTGTTATCCAAGTATATAACGTATTCCACATGTTTAAACGACGGTTACAGAACGTACAGCTTTTGCCAAAACAGTCTTGTTTGTATGAACAGGCAACTTTTGCTAATTACATCTAATTATAACTTCTCTTATTAGGCTATCTTGTTCCGTAGCTGAGCGAAGTCGGTCTTACATCATCAGGACTGTACCATTTAATTGCGTTATTCATGTAAGTAATGGAAAATAATTATATTTTGGAGCCCACCTGCCGTGAAACAAGCGGCACGGAGACGAATTGTGGTAACAAATTGGAAACTCTAAATTAATTCTGGATTTCTACTCGAGCGAGCATTTTAATGAAGCTGATATTTCTTACCCATTACGATGGTATTGTGAACATTTTATTAAGTAGCCATCTTGAATTTCAAATTATTTCGGAACGATAATATAGAAATCAGAGGGGTTCGAAGATAAGTAATAATGTATAGGTAATGTTATTTATTTATTACTTTTATTCGTGCCTACCTTCATTTGAGTTCAATTAGTAATTTGTACATTACACAGCTTAGGCCCTAAACTGGCGCTTATTAACGTGGTCATTAACCACATAACCAACGAACAATGTTCCAGTTATATAATCCCAAACTAAGTAGAGTTTGTATTGTAAACGCCAGATTATATGTAAATACTACATTAACCACAATTCGTTAAATTATGAGGTAAGCGAACATTGATATATTTTTGTATTTAAGTATTTATATTATACTAGTGGTACCCCGTGGTTTCACCCGCGTTCCCCAGGGCCCTTGAATTTTCCCGGAATATACAGTAGTTTAAATGTTATTCCAACCATATTCTCTGTGTCAAGTTTCAAACTGATGATTTCAAGATCTCTTTAGCCGTCTTGTCGGGAAACAGTAACAAACATCCATCCATCCATAAATCCAAACTTTCGCATTTGTAATATAAGTAGGATATTACTAGAGTATTATTAGAGTAAGTATCTATATTAGAGTACGTCTATAAAACAACAGTCAGTCAACCTTACTAGCACATTAATTCGCTCATGGAATAAATCTTTGGTTTTTCTGAGCGAAATAATAGCTCTTACGTCATTATCTGAAGGGTATACGCGCAAATTACTTCAATTTTCCTAAGAAGCCTTAGTGATGCCAAGTCATTTATACACGTAGGGTGTAAAGGTATAATATCCATCACGTCTAGACTGTTAGGTAGGTACATTAGCTAAATTAAAGTAATAGAGCCGAAGTCGTTCTTCATTGAGAGACTAAGATACAAACAGATTAAAATTCAAGGTTGACAGATAAAATGAACCAGTTTAATTTAGAAATTCGAATGGGTAAATTTAAATTTGACTCGGAATTTAAGTCTTCATATTAATAAAGTTAGGTCTCATTGGATCGAGGGTTCTTAGATTTCCTTGTAGATACCTGGCCCATTTGATTGACTGTTGACATTAGGACTGTTAAAATTACATATTAATTTAATCTTATCAATCTAAGCTTATACGTTCATCAACATGTTACAAATTACAGTTGTTATTTTAAAAGACACAATATTTATTTTTGTATAGTTACCTACATGATGATTATCATTATTTATAAAGTAAGTATGTAGTTAAACTATTTATGAGTTGTGTTTTAACGTAACGATTTGAAAATAACAATATAACTTATGAAACGAAGCTATAAAGCTTAGTAACTCGAGAACAGTTTCTTAGTTTATTGTCGTTAGTTTAATTTGCTCGTTTTCACAATTCACATAACTAAAATCACTAAAGTTATCAGAGAGTGTGCAGCGCTCTGCTGGAAACGGGAGTCAGTTTATTAATTTCCACTGAAACGTCTTAAATAAACAATAATTTCGCGCAGACTAATAACGTTATACATAACAAAGTGTTTGAGCTGTTTATTTTCTTAGTAAATTCCAAATACACTCTATTGCGTGTTTCTTCTGCATATTATTTAAAATTACGTATGGTGATTTGCTTGTGACTCAATCGCGTAAGAATCAATGAAATTAAATAATTAATTTGCAATTAATTGCATAGTTAATATGCATTAGATAAGTATGTTATTTATTAACGAAATTGTATACTAGTTTTTTGTTTTGGAAAGCTTACCTTAAACTCAGTACCTCTGGAAATATAAGTCAAACTTCGAGTATTAGTAAATAAAATATCTATGATAAATAGGTACTTCTTTTGTCTGAATATCTGAATTGTCTGAAACAGCTTTTAAATAAGTTTTGACGTAAATTACAAATATGTTATTACTTCTATAAAAAGTTGTCAATCTGTAAGTAGGTCGCTGAACCATGTCCAATTAACAACGATACCTTCACGTCATGTACTTACATTATTACAAATGTATTTGAATAGGTACGTCTATATACTAGCAAGAAATAAATGCAGTAATTAGCATTGGTACCTGACTGGGTAGGAATTAGTCGTTTGTCACGCGAAAGGTTATAATTGCGACTATTCCATCATATCAGGGTTACACATCAAACATTTTGTGTTAACGAAAAAAAAAATTTATATGATTTCGTTAAACAAAACTCCACAACAAATAAACAATAAATAAACGAAGTGCTCATGACATACATCATTCAATAAATAACAATCGTTTAATTTAATAGATTGCTACATAGCTATTTACTAGAATATAATTCTGTTTTCCCCCGAACTAAATACTTGGGTAATAAGTGTTTTCAAATCATTATTTAAGTCTAAGTAGCTCATGTTTAAAGTGGCAACCCTAAATCATTTGCTTGTATTGTGTTTACGAAGCTCCCAGCTGTCAATAGCAATCATCTGTGGCAGCTTTGGAGCACGAATTATCATGGTTTGTGCGCTATCGATCGTCGAAGTGAACTACTTTGCCGTACTCATTGAAACTGAAGTAAATATAGAACTAGCATTAAGTAGGTGCTACTATACTAAGTACTGCAATTTTTTATATACTGAGTAACTATGCACCATCGACTTATATTAGTCAACTTCAAACTATTTGTATAACGCATTCAACAACAGAAATTACTATCAGGGTCAAGTATTAATGGAATCAAAGTTCATAGTAATGGCCCAAGGTTAAACCCATTCCTACTCTATATTATTAGAACTCTATGACCATATAGTATGAACCGCCGCCAGTTGCCATGTTGACGGGTTTAATTTTCCAATCCAGAGTCCGCTAATAAATGACAGCACAATCAAAAGCTAAAAGCGTAGGATTGATGTGGCTCTGTTTTAAGTGGTTCTCATTTGATTAGATTGCCATTTAGCTGCATATATAACGTGTATAGTGCTTTTTAGTTAAAAAGCTGCTACACCTACGTACTTTTGTTACTTTTATATGGGTTGCTAGGATTATGTATTTTGGCTTTAATATGTTGCGTCCACTCGACGTGAAAAAATTAAATATTAATAGAAAATTACGTTACAATGTAGCTTACGTGTAAAAGTTTTGTAAAGTTTACCTAACTAGACTTTTGTTTGAAATATAATTGTTTTATTTGTATACCTACGTAAGGCATTGTAGGGGTATGTACTCAAATTTATAAGGTGTTATTAAATACATCATATGCTTAGTTCTGAATTCTACCTTTGTAACACCTCAAATTCTTTGATTTATAAATAGGTATAGGTTATATATTTTATAAGCCATTTAATGTTTTGATTTTTCATTTAAAAACCAATGTTCTAGATATTTGTATCAGAGAAATCCTTAGATATTTACTTAAAGCTATCAGCTACCCTTATCACTGATCTCCAATATCAAGTCTTAAGATAAGTAAAGCGTTAAATTAGCGGTGATTGCAAGATCAATTTCACTGATAACCGAAGCGATGACATTCTTTAGCTAAGATAGGCAAAAAAAGTATTTTTGATACCGTAAATATTTGAACGCACTTTCAAGAAAATACTCGTGTTTTTTTTATAAATATGACATGTTCGGAATTATGTAAGATAGAATTTCTTTTTTGTATTCATACATAACTAAATATACAGATGCCTGAGAACCCAGGTACCTACCTAATGATATGTTGTTATTATAGTCGAAATACCACAGATAATCGAGTAACATTACCAGGGCAATCGAAATCAGCAATAACTACAGCTCATTGTCGCAATTAAATTCCATATTGATTCTCAGTCTCATTAAACAGATTGCAGCAATCACCATCCGCAGTCCAATATCTGTCCATTAGGGGTCCAAAGTACCACTATCAGCTACACCAGTAAATACCTACCTGACACATATGTCTAACTGTTATAGCCATTCCCTTACGTTGATCTAGACACTATTGATACAATTTATATCAATATAGTTATTTGAATATAAACGCTGAGATGTGTAAGTATAGATATAAACACACATGTACATACTCGATACGCAACGGTGAAACTAAAATATACTTTTAAGTTTTTGAGTTTATAAACGAATGCATTCAATTTTTGCTATCACTGCCACAAATCGTTGGTTTCAATTGTAGGGAAACGCGATTGAGTCTATCAATTTAGTGGTTAGGCATCTCACGTGCGGCCCGCATGACGTTACAGGATATCAAAAGCTTGCTCAGCGTTGGTTAATCTCACCGCGTCGACTTCGCAACGCTCGCTTTGTCGGCAATTGTTTACTTTACGTTCTATTTTCGCTGTCCATCATCTGGCCATTGTTAGCGTATGTTTACGGCGCGGTGTATGAGGACTGATCGGACTGAGCTTTTGCGGTTTTACGTACCTTTTGTGGGCGTATCAAGGATTTGGGATACTCTTAAAGGGAATGTATACAATAGGCCTCATAGACCGACAACAGTAACATGGGTTGCCTTAACGTTATTTCAAAGATAATATTAATAATATAATACATAAGACAGGAATGAACATAAAAACTAGATTAGAGCCTGGTCTATTTTATTACCATCTGATGTTTAGTCTATTCCACAATAACACTGACATTGCAGATGCTACTGAATCGAAACTACCTGATCACTTGCAGTAAAGATGAGCGTGCATGAAGCCGATACGAATAGTCGTGCATTGAAATATAGAACTTATATTTACACGCACAGGATGGAAATTCCATAAACATGTAATCACACAGTGCATACCGGAGCGCAATAATGAACGTAAATTGTACACGTAGCATCAATGGAGTGGCTCGTTCAAGGGAATTCAAATATAGAAATGTAGGCAAACGAAATATGTTATTGAATTATGAGAATTTATATAACAATGACAATAAGCAAGACTAAGTCACTAGTCTATTTATCATATTTGGATAGTAGGTACCTATCTACCACTACGTTGAAATTCCAAAATAGTTTATAAAATATGCAGACCGAGAAAACCATCTAAAACATTTCATTCCACTTTTCATCAACTTTCATAATAATTTAAAATATTAGGATGAATCATAAAAATACCTATCTACTTGTTTGACGTTTTACACAACAGGCAAAATTCTTTACGACTTTGTTGTAATTTTAACCATTTTGAAACAGTAACAGTCAATATTGTATTACATTCGATTCCTTGTCTAAAAGATAAATATTGTTTTACAGACGTCATGTAAACTCCATCAAGCATCGTTTGCTTCGGCGGTTGTTTTTTAAAAAGTCTTGGGTTACAGTATTTGGTAAAAAAAAACAAAAGATAGCGTAGTTCTTTTTTTAAACAAATGACTTATAAATTCATGACTTTTGTCACGACAGTATTTTAAAGCGATTTGATTTGATTGATAAAACAAATTCGTTTACTGTAATTTGTTTCCAATAACATTTCAAACTATTAATTTATTGCTTTGACAATTGAATAGGATCGTGGTTAATTAGAAACCATAATTGAACATTATTGGTGATAGAATAATAATTCTATGTATCAATAATCTAGCGAGAAATTGGCTCACTTTAGATAGGTAATTGTGCCAACTGCAATAAAAAAGTATTTTCCCTTTTGAGTGGGTATCTATCTATCAATCCGTCAACCTTTAAATTCCAGGTTAGGGACAAAGGTTTTACTCAATCAAAAAATCATTACAGATGTAACTGTTACGGGGCATTTGGCGCAGTTTGTTATGTTTGTGCCCTGTGACACGTCAGGGATAGCAGGGTCGATTCACGCTTTGTACAAATATTTGTTTGTACGAATGACAAATGATTTTCTAGATTTAAATAGTTTGATATTATGTCGGAATTATACCAGCTAATTTGGGATTCAATTTTCCGTATTTCTTTTCTTAGTATTTAGACTTCATGTCATGACTGTCATGTCAGTTAGAATCATGTCGTTTTTATAAATCTTATTTTCTCAATCTCTTCCTTAATTGCGTAAAGTAAAAGCTTATGATAATTAAGTTTGAAACCTTCGCGAATTTGGCACTTTGCCACCCGCGGCAAGTGAACTAATAGAGCCGGTTGATGCCTGTTGACGCCTTGTGGCATCGGTACACCGCATTGACATTTTGTTTGTGATTGTACAATACACTGCGACATTGAGGCTCCACAAATTGTTTGAAACAACGATTTTAGGTGCGGATTTATACTATCAGTTTGCGTTTTATCATTTGAAATCTGTCGCGGTAGTGTTGGATCGAGATTCGAATCTCCTTTACATAGTCTGCCTCTACGAAAAGGAATGAGTAAATTCATATTTATGATACACTCAATATGTTGGTAGTAGTTAGCAGGTTTGACCTTCATAACTCTCTTTTCACGGCAAAAACTGAATTTGAAAAAAAAATTATAATGAATATAATAAATATCCTGGGATTTGTATTGAAATTCGTATAGGTAGACGGAAAGCAAATGTGTGCCATATTACGAATTCCAAATGCAGCGGGTATGTTCTGCTGTCGCGACAGTTAATATATGTTTTGGATGAAAGCGGCGACATTAGCTGTACTCAGGCGTATTGCTACTTTAATCATTTTAGTCGTACAAGTAATTATATTTACTAAAAGGAAGTCGGTTAATAAGATTCCTATTATAATTAAAAGTCGGTCCTATTACATGTTTTGTGCACATAATAACATAAGATAAAAATATAAAACAGAAATCATTAGGTATATCTTCAATAGACTAACCATTTCATACAATTATACACTTCAATCAGGTCTTTTTCTATTTATAGCTAAGACTTCATGAAAGCTAAGAAGCTTACAAGAAAAGTTAGGCAATGCCTTGCCGAGAATAACGATAATAATACTTTGTTTGTGCTCAAACAATTTGCGTCTGGTTAATTGAAAGTCTACGTATTGTGCGTAAGCAGTTTACAAGACGTGCCTACAGCTTATTATAATTTGAAATACGGTCGAAAATTAAAACAATGCCTACTAAATTCTCATTTCTGGCTAAGGCCTGAATGTAAACACGCGCATCGGCCGCCCAAGCCCGAATGCTCCCGGGCATATGTCGGCACAAGGTCGGGTGAAGTTTTTTCGTTCGCAATTTACTCCGGGCCCGGCAATTGTTATGATGCTTGATTTATCGAGTGCACATTTTGTTCCGACGAAAGTTCGGCATAACGCGAACTCGCAATGAATCATGGTAACGGCCAGACGGGATAAATATTATTTTTTCTACGCAACAAAAGGTCAAGTCTTCAGGCGTCTGTTCTAAACACGGCTTTCCGCATGCTCTAGGTGGATAATATTCTTCTTCCTAAAATCTGGAGATTTGTAATTCAGTGCGACTACTCATTTAAAAGACAACAGTAGATTTACAACATACATAAATCACAAGTCTATTTAAAAAACAAAGGGCGAAAGTAAGAGAGTACCTTAAACGACTATCTAAAGCCAAATAAAGATTTTTTTTATAAGATCACATGTTACTTTACTAATAAATATAAGTACCTACTACGAATAAAACGAATGAACGATTCTAACTTTAGTCCTGTGTAATGGGAGTCAGAAATCTAATGACTAATTAATATTATAAAACTTATATAATTAAGTTATTTTAACCACTCAAGCCGTGATTTCCCTTGATTATGATTGATTAAATCTATTAATCTTAGTCAAACCACATTGATCCTGCAGACGATTAAAACATTTCTGTCGCTGCCTATTTCCTGTAATTATGATCGATGACAAACTTATTTTTCCTCAAGGAGATCAAATCATATCCAATATTGGCTTGGATGGATTCCTTTTGAAATTTATGTAACGTCACTTTCAGCGTTCTTTGTGTAGCAATACAGTGGACTTATTTCTGCCTACTTTACCAAAGACGGGAAAATATTTACGACAAAAGAATATATTTTGAAAGATTATTAAGCTCCGTTAAAATAAAAAGCTAACAAAAAATATCAAGCCCCACTCGTAAAATCCTGCGGGAAGGTACGTCATGCGAAAAATTATAAATAGAAACAAATCACAATCTGACACCACAAGTGAAGTATTTCGCACCGTGGAATGTGAGGAATGCGAAAAGATTAAACATTTCATCAAATCTCATGTCAATGAACAGTTTTACTAGCCATCAGAATAATCATCGCCATTATAGTCACTACTACTTCTGACATAAGAGCTACTTTATTCACGACGCTGACATCGACCATAAAATATCTTTGAAGAGCAGCCAAATATAAGCCACATTCATGCTATACCATAGCATCCACAGCCACCGGAAAACGGTGGTATATTCGTCCAATAAATGTTGTGTAAACATTTGCCCAAATCTAATGTCACATATTGGATGCTACTGATGAATTACGGCGAGAAATATCAACATTTGTTAGCTATCGTATTCGCTGATATTTACAAAGGCCATTGGTTTCAATAATTAACTAGGTTGCCGAATGCAACGCTGCTAGGTGCAAGTTGATCGCAGAAGTAAACTTCAACCATGGAATATATTTTTATTAATAATAATTTAATTACAAATTGTGTAAAAAAAAAAGGTATAACATACCGTAAAATAAACATTTTCTGAAAATGATGGTCATAAATATAATTGTAATTACTTAGTATAATATGTCCAAAATATATTTGTAAATGTTGGTATAGGTATACCAACTAGTTTGAAATAATAATAGGCTTAGACAGACATTTCGTTGGTAGATTCGAAATTGTGGCTTTCAAATTAAAGACTGGAAAGAGGCTTCTGCGTCAAGATCTGAGGCCCTGAAATATTAAAACGCAATGTCTACAATACATAGCAAAGCTGGTGATGTGGCATCAATCAATCTCGCATCACAAAGGCGTATTGTTTTCTGTGAGAAATGTAATACTTTACCAGCCGCGTGTTTCTATGGGATCAGTAAAGCCAATTTTCGTTAAAATACAAATAATTCAACGAAATTGCTGTTGCTTTAAAAGTCATCTGTAATTTACATAATATGAAATATCGTTTCCACAATTTCGCTACCCAAAATTAAGCATAGTTATTAATATGAAAATTGATCATGATTTTTCATTTGTTTTGATTCAAATATCATAATGATTGGCTCACCATTATTATTTATATGTACTGAATTTAATCTATACTAATATTATAAAGAGGAAAGATTTGTTTGTTTGTTTGTTTGTTTGTAATGAATAGGCTCCGAAACTACTGGACCGATTTCAAAAATTCTTTCACCTTTGGAAAGCTACATTATCCCCGAGTAACATAGGCTATATTTTATCCCTGTATTCCCACGGGAACGGGAACTACGCGGGTAAAACCACGCGGAGGCAGCTAGTTATAAATAAACACGAACGTATTAGATATATACCTACATTGCGGCATTGCTTTTTGAAATCAAATGATAAATTGTTTTTCTTTCCCAAAACATGAATATGTATTTCAATATCTAACTATATACATTTTCAGGATACAGACTTCCAAAAGTCATACAACAAGTGTTAGAAGCATCAAAGTTGCTATCACGTCAAACATAAACGTCGGATGCTAGCTTCAAAAGATTGTATTCTCTTTTTACTTGTCATGTAGGTTAATAAATTATATTATCACGATAAAATTTGGCAACTAGTACATTGTTTATATGTTTTGAAATATAAACAGAGGAGTTTATGGAATTTTTTCAGGAGCAAGAGGAATTGATATGCTTTTAACATTAGATATGTTTGTTTATAATGTTATTAATTGAACTCACAATTAGAAAAAGTATCGTTAGCGGCAAAATAATTCTAGTAAATAACCAAGCAATTTTTCGAATCAATGATGAAATAGGTATATATTTCAATTCCTCATTATTTAGGTGCCTTCTATATAATATTTGTTGGAAACTCTAATACGAATTATATTTCAAATATAAATGATGTACCGATTCAAGTGTCTTAATTTAAAACGAAAGCTATGCTTGCAAAAAATCATTTTAAATAAAATAATGTACCTACTGTATTTTCAAGCGTTCCAGTTTAAAGTCCAGAATCAGGCCACAGCCCTTTTGAGCGTCTTTTATGAGGTAGGTACGTGGCTGGCAGCGTAACCATTGTCTGTACTGCCACAAGGAAAATATGAAATGGGTTAAATGACTGAAATGATATTTTTCACATTAATTAAAATGATGAAAATTACGAGTTAGTTGTCAGTAAAAAATTTATTGGACAGTAAATCTTGAATTAAGTATCCGTTACACTACCTACTAACCACCCCTACGCGGTTTCAACTCGCGGGGGATTTAACATTTTCCAGAGATAATAAGTAGCCTACTGCGCTATACCAAAATATATTCTAACACTCTGCAATCTGTGTAGACCTCTCAGCCATTCTGGGGTGATCGAGTAGCAAACATCCATTCATCTAAACTATCGCATCATTTATAGTACCTAGTAAGATTAGTTTCTACGATAGATGACGATGAACTTTGTCTGCGACAGGCAAAAAGTGTCAGTCATATAATTAATATTTAAACGGCTGAGATCTTTTAAGCAAAAATATATTACTTGTCTCACTCATTACTAATGTAAGTCGACATTAGGAAAATTAAGATAAAAATAAATTACACCCTAATATAGGTTAGACTTTCCAGACTTTTGAATAATGGCACGTCGTAAACTTGCGTCTAAAAAAACTTCAACCTCACCTTCAAATTCTTTCATAGTACCTAAATTGCAAAAAAGCCCTTCATTTTCTTGAAGCACTAAAATTTTCGAGTAGAGATTGAAGAAATGTTTTTAAAGAAAATAAATTTCGATTTAAAGAGAATCTTTGGATCCAATTCCGTTTGTATCGACAATAAAAGCACTTCGATTGCTTATCTTAAACCACTGAGGCACTGTAAAATCGTCTTCGCATTTTACGTTCCATTTTTTATTGAAATTCTTTCATTGAAGAACTTTCATACTATTTCCAATTTCAATTTGTTTTTGGTTGACTATATCGTTTCGGAATTAAAAATTATGAATTAGACTTTTGTTTTATTTTTATACCATTTTTATTTTAAATTAAGACGAAAGATTACGGAACTAGTTCCCAAGTTTTATTAAATTATTTCCACTATAACTCAACACGCAAATCACTCAAATACTCAATTTATTGACGCGACGTCGAAAAAGCACAGATGCTTTTTTTTGAAGAACCCGAAGGGTTATGTTATTATTTTTCTATCTAATTCATTTTGCATATCATTTTTGGTTGGCTCTATAATGTCATTGAACGAAATGGTGTCAAATGTCTCGTCTGAGTGGCAATAAGACGCGATAAGGTTTTTAAAGCATTGCTGTTATTTTACGATGGTACAGCGATAAGCACTCAACGTTCATGACACTCATCATTACGTGTCGCGAAGTAAATTCGGAAAGGTGTGTGGAATGATTGGTAAAGGTACGCTAAATATATAAATTTATGTTATATATCATAGCTTTTTATAGTATGTAAGATCAAGCGATCTTCATTTATTTAGATACTTCTAATATTTTTATTCACGCTACATTTATGACCCATTATTTTTAACATTCAGTTCTCCATAGTCTCTATTTCTTATGTTGGTTATTTGTTCCCAAATTGATTACCATCGCCTCTATTTTATATTTTTAACGCTTCACTGCTCTTTAACAGCTTAATACTCGCAGCGTCGCCATGTTTGTTCCATAGACTATGCACTTTTTATTTATGCTCTTGTTGCCATATCGTTCATATTCAATTTAATTTAATCTATACATGAAATATATCGGTTCAAGACAATGAAGCACCGACACTTTTTCTTACAACCTCTAATACCTGAAAAGGGAACGGAAATCTCATTGTTAGGTATATCGAGTCTTTTTCATAAAATCAAGGCCAACGAAACCTTGATATAAAATGTCAAGTAGTGTAGTATCCTAAAAATACAATAGCGTTAAGCCAGGTTCCATACTAACAACTTTTTACAACCCTTTGATAAAATTTCAAGGCCAGATGAAAAGCTCTAAAGTGGATATGTATGTACTCAACTTTATTTCTTTATTTACTGTACCAATACTCATAAACCTACAATAAGAACCAGACGGGGTGTCGCCTGGTCAGGGAGTGACGTAACCCAAGTACCTCGGTCTTAAAATTCATCTGACCGTCACATACACGTTAACGCCATAGTATGCTGGCAGTTGAGAAATTTGTTTCAATGTTAGTACTGACACTGGTACCAATATTTTTTTACTGTAGTTTTTATTATCATTTATTTCTTTCACACTCTGTGACAAGCAAGCAGCCAGTAGGTACCTAAACTTGGGATAAGTTTCGCCTTTTATTTGCAAACTTCTTCGATGCTTTGTGTTTGTGTTTACGTCTTTAAGGTGCTTTTTTATCAGGATGTAACAATTTCACGTCTTTCTTATTTAGTCAAGTTATAAACTAGAGGTTGACCGGGATTCCACTACAAGTTACCCGGGATAAAAAGTAACCTATGCCTTTTCCAAAGCTTTTTCAGTATCTAACCGTGAAAGCGTAACAGTCAAAAGTTATTTTCGAATTCGTTATATTAAAAAGGATTAACATTGCGTCTCTGTCTACATAACTCAGAACCACATCTTTATTACATTTGTAGAAGAGAAATAGTTACTCACATTTCGTACACTTGCCACTGATGTTTTGGCTATGAGCTCCCAAGATTAGCCCCTGTACACACTGGGGTGGTTTATCGTCTCTTCTGCACTTTGGCCGTCCACTTAAGTAGGTCACTAGGTTGTGTGACTTAGCCTTAGCCAACCGCTATCGGAATCTTAGAAAATGTTAAAAGATAACGACAGATCCATTGTTGCATTATGCATAGAACGAAACATTGACATGCTTGTATTTAGGGGCGTATTTTCGTAAATGGTTTTAAAATTTAAAATAGGTAGTTATGTGAGATGTCTATATATAGCTAGCATTTTTCATTGTAATAGTAGAATAGAATAGACTTTCTGAAGATAACCAAGAATAAAATTAAAATGAATCATTTGTTTAAAGGATCCCTTATTGGGGACAACAAGAGCGAAATAAAGTTTTAGTTTTCAGAGTAAAAGAGATTAGAAAATATAAAGATGACACACACAGGTGGGAGTACAAAGGGTAAACAAGCAACATAGGTCGGCTCTGTTATCTAACACTACTTCCGTTGAACTGGTAGTTTATAGTTGCACTTCCGCTATAACGGCTACCTCCTGTGTATCCATTAGACGGACTTTTAAAATTTAATCTAGGAACGGAACACTGAAAACAATATTTACTTTTTTAAATCTATAATTTTTGTAATACGGAATTCTCAATTAAATTAAAAATATTTTTATTTAAATAAGCCTTTACAAGCACTGTAATGCTCGGTTCAGAAAGTTACTTTTGCTAAGAAGAGTTTGCAATAAATTCAGCTTTTAACTTCTAATAACCATCTTGGATCTAATATAATAAAAAACATGAAAATCATTCCCATTTTAAAGGTATTATTAACGGTCAAAGTCAAAATCAAAAGGTATTTTGGGTGTTAGACTAATTAATATGTATAAAAGTCTCCTTCTTTTTAGTCTCAGTAATTACAGCTTACACACTGCTAAGTGGGCGGCTCTCTACTGTTTGTGCTGAATGTTTGGGCAAACTAAACGTGTGCGTCCATATATTTTACTTCAAATTTACTTAAGCCAGAAATTCTAAATAGTAGTAGATATAAATAATGTAGCTATTTCAGACATTTGACTAGTCTAGTATCCAATAGTTGGTTTACATTGAAAATTCAGTTTGTAAATAAAATGATATTTGTGACTTCGCTTTCAGTCTTTTATTTCGTTTCTTCATATTTGAGAATTTTATTTCTAGTTGTATGTTAAATAATATTTATTTAACGAAAAGCGAATATATTACATGGTGTAGGCACGTTGGGAAGAAATTGGTCCTTCAAAACAGGGATAAAAAGCAATAGGAACTTGTTGAATATAAATTTGTGGTTTGAATGAATATAATAATTTTTGATAAAACTCCAAGCTTAATTCCCATTAAGTTATTCCTCAGATTAAAAACAAAGCCAGAGCTTGGCTATGTTTTTATAGAGATGATGTATAAAAGGTGATAAAATTTGTAAATTTGATCGTAAATGGCTTTGGAGAGCCAAGTCGCTTGACCTTATACTTTGACCTATATTTGAACATTGAAATTCATATAAATTTTTGTGTGCCGTTGCATACTTGGACTGGTATGTGAGGTGGAATTTTTTGACTAATAACAGCACTGGTATGGTAAATACTCCGAGTACGAGAGAAAGTATTTCTGTTGGAATTGTGCCTAATTTAAAATCAGAACCACCTTTTAAATCACACAATACTTTTTCAACGGACACAGAAAAGGCTTATTAAAAAGATACAGACACAAGCCAAAAAAAAAAAATTCTATTGTGCTGAAAATGTAGCATTTCAAACAAACTCTAGTGGAGTTTTTTTCCGCAAAATAAATCACAATAAAAGAAAATGTTTCGACATGGCCTCACGTTGAACGAATCCTCACATCGGTATAAAAAAACCACATTTACCCAGCGGCCTCAGCCCATCTGTGGCGCGGATAATATTCATCCATATTCATATGCAATAGCCGCATATACCACAGTACCAACTATATTTTGATTTGTGTGAATAGTAAAATAAATAAATACGTATTCTGAATATATGTAGGTATCATTTAAATACAGTTATCTGAAATCAAAATAAACAATGTCTGTGCTATGAAAATTTTATGTATTTAATTTCCACCTAGTTTATTTGTCTACTGCCTTTCCATTATACCTAATGTTATTCCGGGATTTTCAGTTTAAGAAGAAATTGGTTGAATGAAAATATTACTACTCATAAGTCAAGCATCACAGTGTAGACTTTATTCGCACTATATATTAGCTTAACACACGCAGACTTTATAGTACGGAAGGCGGTGTGCAAGTTTCCTCACACCATAATATTACGTAAAGTTATGACCTAATTGTGAATTCCAAAGGCTGAATGTGACATGAGGAAGTTAAATATGTTTCACAAACTTTCTATTTTCAGTTAATATTTATAATTGAATAGGTCGTTTTGTTGGAATTAATTAAAATGCCCTAATTATAAAGGTAAAGAACAAAACAACAATTGCGGGAAAATACTTGTAAAAATATTTTAACGGACGGTATGCGATGGGAAACCGCAAAGAGCATTTCTCTGTAATCAGACCCTGATGCTTACCTTTTTCCAAAATTTGAATCGCTTCACAACATGTTTGAGGTAGCCAGCAAGCCATAGATACTAAGTGTTAGGTCTTGGTCATTGTGTAACTTGTTGTTTTCGAGATCTTTACAAAGTAGCTTCCCATTGTCTGTACGCTTGGATCTGTTAAACTACGCAACGGAATTTAATTCAGTTTATCAACAATAGATAGTGGTTAAAAAGAAGTTACATTCGAATAGATTTGTCGTAGTTATTGTGATACTCAGCTAAACTGAGAAGCTAGTTCGGATCGTTAACTATAGTCAGATTTATTTTGCCTGAGAAAAGCTGAATTTCAAAGTCAATTTAGTATATTACTGAAGTCAAGATAAACAAGTGGTAAATTATAATTCGCAATTTTCCTAAGTGTATGTTTTGATCACATTCTGCCACAATGCGCATCATTTTAAAGTTATATCAAGGTCGGTTATTTGTCAATAACGTGGCAACTATCCAATACATCCATTTATTTACTGATGTAAATCCAGTTGTTTTCAAGTAAAGTGCTCGTTTTATTTGGCAATATTTTGCTTACTTCCTTTGCTCGCTTAGTTTATCTTATTGTTTAATCGCATGAAAGTACATTTATTTATTAATATACGAACGAGAATATACATTTTTTTATGTTATATAGTTTTAAGTACAACTCGCGTTGGTTGAAATAAGGTTAAAAATATTACAATTTCAACAAAGAAGAACATTAGATAAAACTCAGTTTTACACAGCTTTAGATGAACATCATTATGCGAAATCTCTAGTATCTAACGCAGAGAACCATGTAAAGTAAGGTTTATGAGTACGTTCAAGTACGCAGGTATGAATTGAGCTCCATCGGGTAACGCGCTTCGATGCGTCAGTCCGCAGAGATGAGCACCAGAGAGATTTTATTTTATTTTTAAACGACACTACGCCATACTTCAATGCCTTCAATATTTTCTAGAAAAAAGGCCGAGTATTAATAGCATACTATAGAGGACGTCATGTAAAAGCCTTTCTTAACACTAATGTGTTTTATACCTAGTCGTTTTCAAGATAACATATTTTATTTATCTCCATATACATGGGTGTAGTAACGAACCCCTCGAGTAATCAGTGAATCTAACTTAGAATCTCTTTGAGGAAACTAGTTCCATCCATCTTAATACACTCGCAAAGCTCGTATCTCCTTTGCAACTGAAATTCTTAATTAATTAACTAGCATTGCTTTAATGTCACATTAGTAAATCTTGTCACATAGAATATACGTGGAAATCAATGATTATGTATCTATTTATTGAAATTCAATAGTATAAGAGGTTTGTAGTTTAATGTGGGCTAAAGTTACGTTCTGGACAAGTGCCTGTATTCACTCGATTCAGTTCAAAATACTATTATTTTCGTTAAACTTTGTAAATCAGTAGTTAAAACTAAGGTTGGTTTGGTTTTTTTTACGGTGCGTTTTAAGGTAATAAATAACTGAGTTACCTGTTAACACTAAATTTTTTTGTTATAAACAGAATACATGATTTAAATGTATTACAAGACATTTTTCAAGAAAATGATAGCTCACCGGAAGATAGGTCGCACCAAGAACTAAAGTTTCAGAAGAAGGAAAACATTATTCATATAGATGCCATAAATAATATCATTGAAAATAAGTATGTAACAACTCTGCACTTAATATATATTTCCTTGATAGGCTTTGTTTACCTTCTAACACATCGTCACTTACAATGGTAGGAATGTGGTCAAACAAGCTTATACCTACCAAGTTAAAACACTGTTGTTTTACAATATGGGTCAAAAAAGGTTTGTTTCAATTTTCAGTTTTATCGTCACACGTTGCTCCACAAATATTTCATTCTCATGTCAGTTTTTTAAAACCTATTTTTGTATGTTTACCCAATAACTACCCGGTGCTATAAAAACGATTGAACGCTCTAAAACTATAAATAACGTGAACATTTCTAGTATATACTAAAAAAAATGCATAAACCGTGCAAAATTTTCCGCTCTCAACTGAAAAATATTTAAAAAGAATGTGCAATTAGTTCTTTAAACATAAAAAATGTTTATAGATGCAAAGTGGGTCTTAACCCAACGTGAAAATGTCAAACACTAAGTGCGTTTTTCATTGTGAAAATAAACATCACAAAAGCAACTGTTAAAGTATTAGTGAATCATAGGAAACAATTCAACATTTTCACGAATAGTAAACCAATAGTTTGTACCTAACATTGACAGCTTCCGCTACTACAAAGAAGTAAGATGTAGCAAGTACAAAGGATGAAAAGAGACGTTAAAGATTTCGACAGTTTAACTGCTGAGACAACAAACCAATATTTCTAATGCTAAATGTTTCCTCAGCAAGAGGTCTTTAGGAGTATTTTTATCGCTGTATGATAATGGCGAATAACCATTATCTTAATTTATATTATTGCTTGTTAGAGGCGATAAAATGTAGACCGTAAAATGTACAAGCTCTGCATTGTTTGGAATCAGACTTTGCGATATTTCTTTTAAATGTGACGTGACCTTTCATTTCTAGGTGCTAAAACATCCATCCTATATTGATTTGTTATAAAAAAAGAAATAGCCTCTGCTTTGTATAATGCCATAAGTGGGTAATGATTTGAGTCATTCGCCTGAAATGATACGTTCACACGCGTTTGGAGAAAATTGTTCACGATAGAGCTTTATTATCGGTACTCCGTAAATGTTGGATACCCACATTGATATCGAAACGAGTATCGGAAAACTGTAAAATATTGCCATGTAAACAACAACTCACAATAATAAATTGGCATGTCTAACGAGAATAATATTAATATTTTTAACATGTAGCTTACATACGTATTGGTCATTAATTTGTAATTTTGCATAAATATATGTACTTAATATCGGCATAGAACAGCGAACTATTAAACAGTGGATATGCATTTCTTAACTAAGTACACAGAAAAGTAGTTACATGGCATTTATATAAAAGAAGCATTCATAATATCAGCGCTTTCCAAAGAGAGAGCTTTAATCCTTAATACCATCGGGCACTGCAATTAAAATACTCAAAACGTCTATTCTATTTTCAAGTTTCCATCTAACTTCCACATTTATACCCATGACCAACCGACCACACTAACAAGCTCAAAGCAAAACACATTCATTTAGCCAAGAAAGCGTCACAATTCAACTGTAGGTGTCGCACGAACGAGCGGAGAGATGTAAACTAGGCCAGTTCCACTGTGCGAGCTATCTGGCGTTCTTATCTTGCTGTTCCGTGGCGATTATGCAGCTAACAATGCACTCTTGTTATATAAGGGCTTGTTGGAGATCAAATTGTTTAGAAGTAGGTTTTGTTGTACAATGCTTTATCGACGTATGTGTTATTATAGTTACAGTTAGTGTTCACAATATAATATGCGAGTTAAACAGATACTGAGGCTATTCGATGCTTACATTACTTGTCTATTATTTTAAGTTAGTAGTAGATGTTTAAAATACGAACAAAGGTAGAAGGTAGGTAATTTAGTTACAATATTTCTCGAAGAAGACTTATTATGTGAATACTCGCGACTCTAATTTAAATAATTATTGTTTCTAAACCACTTGTTTATGTCCCAAACCTTGCGCCAAAATCTACATCCTAGCCCTTCATATGTCAATATTGTAAAAATAATAAAGTTGCTTTAGTTACATCAGAAACTCGCAGTGAGTATGTTTTATGGGTAATTAAATATACTTGGGGCAGATTCTGACGATTTATTATATATCTTTATTCATTTACGTAGAATTAGGTACCCATTTATGAAAAGAAACTCTTGTAAGTTCAAATAAAACCCTGCCGCTTTTAAACAATAGATGAAAAAAGTCCAACAAAGAAGGATTACTAACCTTTTCCTTTTGTAGATGAACTTGACTTCAAAACTTCTTTATATTTCTTTACGCACTGCACTGAATAGGTTACTTGAAGAAGATTTAAATTAGGTTGCTTTTATTGTAGAAAACATGAATCTGAAACAAAAGAATCTTATATTAATTAAAATAAAAAATTACGTGAGGCACTCGGGGACTGCCGCGGTAAAGCTATTGCATTGCATAGCATTTTGTATCAACTTATGCAATTATAATTTTATTTATTTATTTTAATAATAAATGCACTTTGTTCATTCATATTCAAAACACTTCATACACAAATTTTACAAGTACAGCTATTCACTGTTGTACATAAATACATATACACCTATATACTTTCTCATAAACAGCTGCTTATGTATTCGTCCGATTTCGGAGCAGCTCGTCTCGATTCGTGCGAGTTTCGTAGAGTCGTACAATACGTCTAATCGCACACAACGCCGTGTCGAAGACTGCCGAACTGAAACGACGTTAGACAATGCACGGCCTTCAAGCCACACCTCCTTGCCCGTCGGAGTGGGGGGTGTCAGGTTTTTTTCGTTACGGAATTTCTTGATTCGGTCGCCGCGCTCAGAGCCCGCGATAAAAGCTATGCAATAGCTTAAAAACATAGTATCAAAGAATGTTTATTTTCCTGTTTATTCGATAAATAGATACTAAAGATTTGGTAGAATATATATAACAAGTCATGCAGAAAACTAAAGTTGGGTACATTACTAAAATCGTAGTTATAGTAAGAACCGCCAAATATCCGTCAGCAAAATATTTTGTAAAATTTCTCAATACTCCGACACGAAAACTGTTGTACACTCCACAATTTGAAATTTATAAGCTAATCTATTTCCATTCTCAAAGCAATAGACATTCCTTACCTATTGAAATGAGCGTAATAGAAATACACACGAAGTCATAAATCAATTTATTAATGAAACAACAAATAGTGACCACAGAAACGACGAGAGAGTAACGGCCGACTCGAAACTAACGTTGCTAATTATATAATTTATTAAGACTGATATCCTATACTATTTGTATAAGTTTATGTGTTATGTTTTATTACCATTTGGCCCAGTAACGACAGAATTTAATACATTTATTTTAGGTCATGTAATAAGACAGAATGGCATTTACTTTTCGTCCGAGGAGCGAGATGTACCTATCTATTACCACGGAAGGTATTCAATAAATAAGGGATCTACTATCTTCATACCGCCGATCTGTCTATCACATAAGAAAACAATCAGTAAAATCAGTACCTATAACAGAACATTGTATTAAAATATGTTAGTAGCAATGTAAAAAATCTCGTCGGTATGTAAATCCTTTGATTTTTACGTGAGATATGATGAGCAGATTGCATTGATTTAAAGCTGCACGTGTTATCTGAACAATAATATTGTACAGAGTTACAGTAAATCAAATCGATAATTCAGATGAAAGAAGGCTGATTTGAAATAATAAACGTGGTACTAACTGTTAGCATATAATAACGGTGTGGTGTCATAACAAAACATTTGAAATAATGAATGAAGCTTATCTGGTCAGTTGCAAAACTGTTTGTGCGAAGTACCAGCACGGCCTTGGGAAACATACATGTACGAATAATATTGTGACGTGCCAAAGCTTTTAGTTATCAAGTTATGCATTAGCCCACGGCTGGGATTTTCGTTTATCCAATACACATATTGTTGGCGAGATTTATCACTGCATTTTCAAATATCTCGCTGGCGCTGATATAATGAATTCTCCTCGAGGGATAATGTAATGCAGGGTTTCCTGATTGCATAGTGAAATTGGTATACTTAGCACATTCTATGATAAAGGGAATGGATACGGGACGCGTGTTGCTAATGCATACCAATATAAATCATTTTAGTAAATTGGTACTGCGTTCCAAGATAATATGGTAAGATTTCCTACGTTTTTAATTTATTGGACTGCTTTCAAATGTTATTTGTGCGCAAAGTGGTCTTCGTATAAACTTTTTTAATATAAATAAAATATTAACCCACGTTTGGATTTCAAAGTTACGAGTGAGAGAGATTGTTTATGTATTATGTGGTTTATATAATGCAAATCCTTGGATAGACACATATTAACCATTATTACTGCGTTAATCATTTTATTATGTTTAACAGTTTTACCACCATTTATTTTTCTGGATAGATTGTGGTGAATGGTGGTAGAATGTCTGTGAGATATTTTGAAATATACTCACATTACATACATTAAATTGTATCGATGTGTGAGTGCAGGTATATGTATATTTTCTTTTTGAGTATTAATTTTATAGTAGATATAAGTTGTTAAAATAAGAAAACTCTTTGTCCCTATTGTTATAAGTTTGTTTCAATTCAATGTTAAAAGTACCTAGACTTTACTATTACATTTCACCTAACGTGCTATAAAACGACTTTTTGTCGCAATAGAAACTAAAAGAGCGATTTTAGATCCCGACAGGGCAATAAGTTTGATAAATTGTCTAGCTCGGCCGGCGCTTAGTATCGCAATCAACTTTGATTACCTACCTGTCTGACAATTCAGAGAATATAACACCGAATAATGATTCTACGGTTTTTACTGGTGAATCGATATATTCCTGCTAAACTGATACAAATATTCCGGGCGAAAAGCATTTCATAAAAACGCCTGTATATATTTTCGTTAGGATAAGAAACAAACATGAAATAAAGCCGTGGCATTGATTCCATATAGTTTACCGAAGCCTTAACCCTTGAACGGGTTATCGGTTGACAAGTCGTGACGTCATGACGTATGATGGAGCCGATGACGGATGCTGCGCGAGATACGTCGGAAACCAGCCGAGTGAAATGAGCAATGACTGGCCATGCTCATATCGCGTTTTGTCTCTTAACGGGATTACGTTATTGGTAACAGGGATTATGTACCTAAATGCTTTTTGGGTGACTTTATAATTGAATAAATAAACTATTGTATGTATTGTTTTTAGCTGTTTGAAAATAACGTTTATATTAAACTATATACGTAATGTGTAATTATGTATAGGTATATAAAATAAAATAATGCAATTCAACAAAACTTTTTGGTGACCTTAAAATTATTTTATAAGCCAGAAACCCAAAAATGTTTGTTGATATAATATCCTAAATGGAAAATATAAATTTTATAGCCCAGCGCCAAAGTGTTTAGGTTCAGTGCCCATTCAGCAACAATCATAGTGTATCCACAAACGGATCGCAGGCACGCGACGCGACCTCAGACTTCACGGCTCGTTTCCCGCTTGGATAACTTCCTCTTTACTTCCAACATACTATTTTATCTATGTTACAGACATTTGTTCTGGCTTTCGACAGAATTTGTCTTTTCCTCTCCCAAATGGTTACATTTCTGCGTAAATAAGAAAAACTTCGCTTTTATTGTGTCCCTCTTTTGTTTATCACTTAATATATTTTTAGGGGGTCTGAAAGGGTCTTTTGCTTACCTACCTTTAAAACTGATAACTAAACAAATACCAGACTAAGTGATTCGGAGTACAGATTCAGTTCTACTATCACAAAGTTCAAGCAGACATCAAATGTCATGCAGATAATGTCAGATCCTAACGAAATGAAACTGAATTGAATACAAATGTTATTACAGTCGCAAGAAAGATAAAATATATAATACAAATATAATATTCACTTTGAAAGAGACCTTCCGAGTCGGGTCGGCACAATAGATCAGTGAGATGGTTCTTGGGACCTCTCTTCGGGGCAAATGACGTAGAAATCGCGAGGACCTATCTCGGTACGGTGGATTTGGACATTCAACTTTTATGATTGAATTTTTCGGTGCGCGATATTTTCCGGTTGGATGAAGAAGTGCGCCCAAACGAAGGTAATGGCCTGCTCTTACTTTTATTATGTTTCGTGGAATATGATATTCAGAAGCAGATTGCGTTCCAGGCATTGTGTAATGGAACACATTTTTATATGGTCTCGTCGTAAACCACCAATGCGTTGACTGAAAATTTTGTTAGAGATCATTATATTTAATAATAAATATCCTGCGACATTTTCAGTTTCTGAAGTGGATAATATTAAAAATACATTTTTACCTAAACATCAATAAATCATAACATTCAGATTTATTAACCAGTAAAAAAAACATTCAAGTAGGTATGTACTTTATAAGATACCTAACTTAAAAACAAATAGACGTAATTTAAAATCTATGTGTAAATGTGGTTATACATAGGTACCTATATCGCTTGACAAATACTACCTGTGAACAGATCTGAGCCCTATGTATCAAAGCATGAATTATTTCACCCTGATCTAAAACCGCTATACAAATTGTGAAACAAATGTGTATAAATTATGAAATCCCGTTCGAAAATGTCCAAAAGCCTCGATTTATCTTACGAAACAGCCCCTCAACTTAAACATGTAACACTTTACCCAAACCAAGCCGAGTGGAAATCTCTGGACCGATCTACAGACTATCATAATGTGAATTTGAGTAAGCAATACCGATGAAATTACGGTTGCTACATCGCTTAGGGAAAACCGTCTCTATTTCCTTAGAAATAAAAGCTACGGATGCCGTTAGATTTGTTAGGACCAAGTAAGAATATTTGTTACCTCAATTTGCTTCATTTGTCAGCTGCAACTAAGATATTATATCAAGTTAGGTTCTGTGATGTACCGTAGGGAAATCATAATTTGCATCTATTGCTTTGTAAAATATACTTTTGAAAAAATTCAACGTCATAGATATAAAAATAACACATTATATATCTATTTTTATGCTTTTGTGCATCTACATAATAAGTGTTTTTTTTTTAATAACCGAAAGCTCATAAAGCTTCTGGTGACAGCAGCACTTCCAAAGTGAACGCAGCTGATTGGCTTTGTGGTTAGCTACACTAACTTCCACGCCGGTTATCTGGTAACCTCAGTACGAATGATTTGTAGTACGCAGTTGGGCGAGGAAAAATTTCAGGTTATTTACTAAGAGCTAAAATGAAATAACGCAATAATTAATTCAAATGATCTTTCATTGTATTCTAAAACGCATCCTCATTTCCATCAACGGTTAGTTCAAATGGTTGGACGATTAGATTCCTGCATCAGATTGATGTTATTTAGAAATATTGTGTTGACTGGTGCTGTATTAAGTGACCCTGACTTTAAGGCCTTGATGGTCGTTGGTTCAAATTTCCACCCAGGACAAATATTTAAATAAAAAAATAAAAATTAACAGGACAAATATTTATCTGGATGTAAATATCTAGGTATTAAGTATGCAATCAGAAGGAGTCGATGTAGTGTGTCAGCTATCTGTTTACCATAGTACATGCTCTGCTTAATTTGAAGTCCGTGTGGCTATGTGTGAAGAAATGTCCCTTGAAATTTATTTATTTAAAGATGTGCCAATTGTCATGAAAAATGATGTAACTGCATTATTGGTAAGTCAAGCATAGTTTGGTACAACAACTTCTACCCGTCCAGAACACGCACACTTAAAGTATACCAACACTTGACCCGGAAACCCTGTTCGTACGCTCATAGCCCAGAAAATAAATCCAATAACATATTTGTGAAGCATACATTCTACTCCAATGGAACGCCAAAGTTGTTATCTTCAGTTTCATGAGCAATATCCCAAAAACTCTACTAAAAAAATGTACAATGACACATAGAACCTTCTATTTTTTGGAGTCTACTAAAAACTCTTTGTTTGAGTGTGTTGGTTATTCTAAAGTATTGAGTATAAAAAAAGCAATTGAAAAAATACAGTTCTAAATTCAGGGAAGCAATGCATAGGTCGATATTAAAGCTGAGGTAATATTAGCGTTGTGAAGTACCTGCACCCCGCTGCTTTTCCCTCGTTGTCGAGAATACCTTGTGGAATTTGATACTCTTCCACGCAAAATACTACTGAATGGATTTGAATGAAATATGGAACACAGATAGTTTAAAACCTTTATTAGCACTTAGGCTACTTTATCTCGGAAAATTGAACATCTCCTGGGAACGCGGGTGAAACCGGGGGAAGTCACTGGTATGATAATATAATGTTAATAGAAGACTGAGAAATGAAATGCCGACTCAATTTCGGTGGTCAAATATATGTAACTATTGAACGGATTTAGCGGTTATGGATTTAATTCACGGTTAACATTGAAATGTATATTGGTTAAACAGTAGAGCAGTCAAGCTTCAGTATTGATTTAAACCTGAATAATCCAACTGTTTGAAAATGGGTTCTATTTAATGTTTGTCAGTCAGGGCGAGATCTTTACTTAGACTTGAGATGTTTGGTTTGTTGGACCCAGTTTGTTAACGTGTCAAAAGGTTTGAAGAACAGATTGTCTCTTGAGTGTGTATGTTATTTTATTATTTAGGCAAGTAGTTACTAAAAATAGTTTAGTAAGTCTAAGTATATCTGCTATGGATGGGTAAACGTGAGGTTAAAATTACACCACAATTAACATTTCATGCTTACCACTTACAGTCAAGTGAGTATTTGAAACAAAAATGTAAAAGCCTTGAGTACATCGATTGATAAACCATTTAAGCTGCTTTCAGTAGTCATCAGTTGGTCAGAAACAATACATAATTATGGTAAAACTAAACAAACGTTTATTAATTATCTGAATCATTGCATTCATTTAAAGTTTGTGTATAAATAATGACTGCTCCCGGCAACATTTAACCACGATGGAATAATTTATTTACCATAATTAAATCAATATTAATGACGTGAAACTCGTAAATCATTCGGATGAAGATATACGCGGATCGAGTACGTCAATCGATATATTATCGATTTTCACACCTTGCTTATGTTTATCTTGTAAACAGGTCATGGTCTGCTGAAAGGTGAGAATTAACTTTTTTCATAATGAGTAAGACTATGAGTTGAAACATAAAAATAGAATGCCTGGTTGGTGCGTGAGATACTGTTCGATGGTGATGATGGCATCGACCAATCAGATAATCTAGTCTTTCAAGAATTTCACAAATTTCTGGTGAATCATTTTTAAAGAAAGTTCAATGTTTATCCGTTGCATAATGTCTTCCGGCCAATGCCTGCTGGATACAACAGTATAGTTTCATAGCAGAATAATCTCAATGGCATAACTTGTATTTTTTGTAGCATAAATAGGAGAAATATTTTTGCTTCTGATAATACCTACCTAATAGTAACCACATACCTATATGAACAATCAACCCTTTTTGTTTTATTCAGGAATTATTAACAGAATCAGCTTTATAAATATATTTACCTACCTAATACAGTGGAATCGTTCTGTCACTAGAAAATGTTAATTAATTATAACAACATAATCTCTATTTAAGTTAAAGCTAATCGCGCATCAATTAAATCACCTTTAACGAACAACACAACTGGCTATATTAATTATCTCTTAATTTATTCTCATTGTTGTACCTTAATAATGGGCATACCATTAAAATATTCAAACGGACGACGCGGGCATTCCCACTGAAATATGTGCCTTCGTAAAAACGTGAAAATAAGATTTTTCAGAATTCTCTTTTAAATGTGGCCCCTTTTTCAATGCGTGGTTCCCAGGGAATAATATTTATTGTATTGTCAGGGCTGTATTGTCATTTACAAAATTCATAATGTTGCCACTCCCGCGGAGAAATAAACCGTCAATGTGTACATTACTAATGGAGTAATCTGTTTAGAAACCAACAGATAGGTAAAGAAATAAATCCTTGTTACAACGCAATCGATCAGTATTGTCTTAACTCGGTTTTTTAAGCAAACATTTTTCATAACTTCCGAAAAAAATCTCGAATTCTATTTAAAGTACCTACGACTTAATGGCAAGATAGCACTACTATTTACTATGTATATTGTATTGACAGATTTTTGAATATAATTAATCAAATCCAAAATTCCAACAAAGTAAAAATATATAACAGTATCACAAAACGAGGACAGTTTGAAACCACTTAAAGCCACTGCTCAAATCCATCCGACAGCGGTACCCTACGTAGATATAACAAGGCTGTCTCACAGTCAACAGTAGGTAACGGATTTCCACAAGCCTTCCAGCTTTTAAATCTGCGAGATCGAGCCACTTGAGCCACAAGCTACGCTCTGTCTATAAATAATTCCCGAGAACTCCCGACGGGAAAAATCGAAACGACCGACGGCCGAATACTTGTACGCTGTATCTCCCCGGAGGTTTAGACTATCGTTCATAATTTATACAACCTAAAAGATTAACCGGTACCAGGTATTGTGCCAGACAGGTAAATGTTGTGTTGATATTAAAATGTATTTTTTTAATATGCATTCGATGGTGTTTGTATCAGATCAGAAATTGTAACATCAATTAAGGCGTAGCATAAGAGTGGGATTATAGTAGATAACTGTGAATGTTGTAGCCAAAGGTGGAAAGTATATTTAGCTTGGAAGAGATCTTAGCTCTTTAAGTGCAGCAACACGCCGCGCCAGTGCTCATAGTAGGCGATAAATTTTCAGCTTAGAAGGGTAACTATCTTAGCTGCTACTGACTATGCCTTTCTGCCACCGAATAAATACATATATTCATTTCCATTTTCATAATTAAATAATGTTGTATTAAAAAGATTTTTTATTAAAAATCTTTGTTCCATAAAACTGTAAAGGTACTTAATATATAATAGTTTCTTACTTACTTAATTAAAATTTTGATTCATTATTCTATTCAATCAAGCTTAAAGAATTTCCTTTACGGATATCCAGCTTTTTACAGTAGCTTACTTGAACAATGTGGAGTGGTGTTGTTAATCTAAAAAGTTTGCTGCACTTTGCACAAAACTAATTAGGTTTGCTAAAAACTTTCAATTGATTTCGTAAAGAATTTTATTTACCATTAAGATGATCCAACAATTTACGCACATTTTACGTCAAGCAAAAAACACGGATCATAAGTTTATTCTTAAATGTTTATCTATTAGACTGTCATCGTCGTGTCATCGTAAAATAAAAAAAAATGTTAAATTTATTTAATTCAATAATATATAATGGCAATATTGCTATTCCTGGATGGAATGCCGTAGAACATGATAATTTATCTAATAGCAGTGATATAAAGCAGCAAGCTCACTAACTGATACGCCTATCTGAAGTCTGCATATGCTCTGCAAAACACAAAGGGGATTGAGTCTAAACTGCAGCTTTGATTACGCAAGCTGAATACGAAACCAAACTAACAATACGAAGATCAAACGCAAATATTTATGAAGGTACAACCATGTTTTTCTATACGATAAAGATTGGAGTCATTAAAATAATGACGTTGATATTTTATGATCCGGGGACGTGATGAAAGCGATTCCGGTAAAGCTGTGAAAATTTTATGTTACATATTTTATATCTCATTTAACATGCTGCGACATAAAGGGGTCTTTCTATTTACTTGTTTATTTGGTTTTCCCCATCGACGTATAGCGATAGACAAGAACGTTCATGTAAAACATTTGTTTAAAAACTGGTAAGAGTTAGAACTAAAGTTCGCTGCAGCGCTGTATAAAGCTGTGTCAACTAACCAAACTATTTTAAAAGATACAGCGCTAGATTGCTTAGAGTATAGTTTTCTCGCGACCAAAACGTCGTAAGCGCCGCAAATTTCATGGCGCTTACGCGTTTCGTTCAGTTAACTACACTAAGATGTCGTCCCTATAGAGTTCACACCGCAGATGTGACACATCTTTTTTACCTTCTAAACTTCATTAGAATAAAACTCGATTTCAAAATGTATTATATTAATATTAGGGGGGCCTAGTGCGGATTGGCGGACTTCACATGGCTTAAATGAGTACTCAGAGGTACGGGCCAGGGCTTGAATTAACATAAAACAATTATTCAAAATATCAAACTATCACTACTAATTAAAAACTCATTAACAATTAATCAAATTAAAACCTTTCTAAAAAAACATATCAAGTCTGTGTTCAGTTACATATTTTTACCTACAACCAGTTTTAAGGGAACATCTGCACGTTTTAGTATATGATTGTAGAATGGCGTGGTATTTAAATAGATAAATTGTTTTTCTACTCTGGAATTACGGAATTATCACCTATTAATTCACTTAAACAGGTAGTAATTTTACTTAGTTGACTACTGACTAGTTATTTTCGTCCAGGGTCTACTTTGATTCGGATTATCGTTGTTATTAACGCTGCTCCGTGCGCACCCGCACTGAATGAATGTCGAAGCCACACTAAAGTCGGGTGTGGGGACTGCAGTTCAGTTGAGTTGATAAAAGCGAGTGTTCGGAACGCCCTATCTAGTACGTAGTACATATATATCGATGGTTTTCCCTGCTTCATTTGATCTTAACTAATATTATAAATGCGAAAGTAACTCTGTACCAAAGCTAAAACTACCGAACCGATTTAAATGAAATATTGTACACAGATAGTCTAGAGCCTGAGAAAGGATATAGGCTATTTTATCCCGGGAAAATTGAAGACCCCCGGGAACGCGGGTCAGGCCGCAGGGAGCATTGTATATAATAAAAAAAATAACCCTGGCTATTTGTTTTACACAGAGTGAAAATATCATCTATTTAGTCGTGACTATGATAAACTATAATAGGCAATGATGAATAACATATCTAACTTGGGAAAATACCGTATTATAAATTACACCAGGATTGCGGTGACAGAAATAAACTAACAAGTAATAACGCGAGGCCAACTGTAACATTTATTATAATGAATATTTCGCCTGCAAGTTTAATTAAATTATAATTATTAATGTATGTTAACTATTTTAAGTAACATCTCCATCGGTTTTTATATGTCTCGCATGTACTAAGATTTAGCAATTCAAATTAGGAGATGTGCAGTTGCGGATTGCTTTCCAGAATGTGGAAAAAATATTCAATCAGCAGGGGAATAAAAAAATAACGCCTTATTTGATTATAAGATTTCACTGTGTTCATGCTTCCTACATCTTTTACGCATATTTTTAAACCGGTGACGACATCTCGGGGCAAGAAGATGTACTACCGCAACGTCATACTACTTGAGCGGCCGCGATTGGCCAAGCAAAAAATATTGTCCCCTCACCCCTGTCCTCGAGCTTTGTACTTTTGTTTTATATATTACATACGATTTGAATCTTGAACCTAACGCATCATTTATTTTAACATATCACCTCGAAATTCATTAAGTCTTCCCATCCATCATCTAACAATCATCCACCTACTGGGCTGCCGAAACATTTTGGTCCTTCTTTGCCAAATAATTAAACAAAGTCGACGAGCGACCTTTGGACCGTGGGTTGATTGCACGTGGTGATTTGAGAAGAAAAGGCAAAAATCGCACATATTTGCTCGAGTTTCGAAGATATATGCTAAAGCGGAGGCTAAGCGCACATTGGAACTGAAGATTTTGAAGGCGTTTCATCGAAGATCACACGCAAATCGGTGGGGCCAATCCTTACTCCTTTCCATATCCTCCCATTCTATTCATGCTATATTGTGTCTGTGCTCCCAATTTCAGTGAATTACTGCATCTTATTCCAGTCAATTATAAGCCTAATAACGTTGCTAACATTAGTGCCGAGTGATTGGACTGACGCCAATAAAACCGTGAGTACTCCTTATTTCTCTGACCACCAAAATGCCTATTGACTCCGCTAAATCCCGTGACAAATCTCCGAATCTGCTAAGTGTAGAAAGTAATGAGCTAGTTCGTGATTTAGTCCGAAAACGGGGTATCGTTAAGGGCAGGCTTACCAAATTTAATAATTATTTAGAATCGTTAAAAGATGATCAACCTATTTCTAATCAAAAATGCATTGATTTAAAGTTGCGAATTCAAGGATGTGCTAGTTTATTTTCTGAATTTAACGTTATTCAAACTAAAATAGAAGAAAGGGTATCTGATAGTGAGTTAGATGAACAATTAAATCAACGTGAACTGTTTGAAGATAATTATTATAGCTTAATATCTCGTGCTGAATTCATGCTTAGTGCTGATGAGGTTACTGACTGCTCCAAGTCTTGCCATAGTCATAAGAATAAGCAGACTAAATCTGTTAAGCTACCTACAATCTCCATGCCTACGTTTGACGGGTCATATGAGCACTGGCTGGAGTTCAGAGACACATTTACGTCACTCGTTCATAATTGTACAGACATTTCCAACATTCAAAAGTTCCACTATCTCAAATCGTCCCTAAAAGGTAATGCAGAATTAGTTATACATTCTATAGAATTCTCTTCTGATAATTATCAGGTTGCATGGGATTTGTTACGCAACCGATATAATAATTGCAGACTTTTGGTTCACAATCATGTTAAAGCTTTGTTTACGGTAACCGCATTAACTAAAGAATCGCCCTCATTGATTCGAGCGTTAATAGACACTATTTTAAAAAATATACGTGCGCTTAAGATCCTAGGAGAGCCTACGGAAACCTGGGACACTTTAATTATTTTTATTATGGTGTCGAAACTAGATAAAGTTACTGAAAGAGAATGGGAGACTCATAAAAGCTCATTGTTTCCAAACACGATTGATAACAATTCAACACGATTAACAGTGGATGATTTAATTAACTTTCTTCGTAACCGAGCGGACATGCTGGAAACATTGCATCGTTCACATAGTAATGAGACACATAACACGTACATTAAAAAACAACACACAAAATCTCACACCATGTCACACTGCAATGTTTCCAGCGGGCCGAGTAAGTCGAACGATAAACAACAACGCGGTAAATTATCATGTGTTAAATGCAACGCGAATCATCCACTGTATACGTGCCTAAAGTTTATCCAAAGCGATTTAGACACGAAGCTTAGACTTGTACGCGAGCACAACTTATGTGAGAATTGTTTACAATCGGGACACTCGGTAAGCAACTGTAGATTCGGGCCGTGTAGACGTTGTAGTCATAAACATAACTCATTGCTACATAATGATAATGCAACGAGTTCAGTCGTATGCCATTCTACAACGAACACTGAGGTGTCGAGTGCGAATGTGAGCGATGCGCCCGCGCCTCTCCCCGCGACCGCACCAACCTCTGCGGACTCCGCGCCGCCTATCCAGGTACACAAGGCACACATGCAAACGCTATCTATCAAATCTATAGATGTGCAGTCCGTGTTATTGTCAACAGCTATAGTTGAGGTAGCCGATGTACACGGTAAATATCATAAAGCGCGAGCGCTCCTTGATAATGGAAGCCAGCGCTGTTTCATATCTAAATCACTATGTGAATTATTAAAAGCTCCATTACTACAGTCCACAAACGAAGTTCGAGGCGTAGGTGATTCGATAGTACATTGTTCGCAAGCTTGTCATATCGATATCAAGTCCTGCGCCTATAATTCATTTACTACGCGTATTCATTGTTATGTACTGTCTAAGATCACGGGTTCGATGCCTGCCTTATGTAAATTACGCGCACAAGTCTATATTCCAGACAACATACGGTTAGCTGATCCGGAATTTTTAGATTACAAATCCATTGACATTTTAATTGGCGCCGATAGGTTTTGGGATCTGTTAGAAGACGGAAAGATTCGTTTGTCTAGTGGTCCATTTCTACAGAACACTAAACTAGGCTGGATTATTTCCGGACCTATAGTAAATAATACGCGCAAGAATACGCCAATTTATTGTAATGTCATTAATTCATTAGATACACAACTTCGACTGTTCTGGGAGATTGAGGAGCTGCCCAGGGTCAGAGACGCGCAGACTGATGAGGAAAGTACATGCGAGAATCACTTTGTTCGCACCACTACACGCAATGGTGAGGGCAGATTCTGCGTGCGCATTCCACTTCGTCAGTCACCTGACACTTTGGGGGATTCTTATACCCAGGCAGAACGTAGATTTTTTGCTTTAGAAAAACGACTGCAACGTTCACCGGAATATAAAAGTCTTTATGTTAATTTTATGCAGGAATATATCAGTCTAGGGCATATGACACAGGTAGATTCTTATGAATTCCCGTGTTATTTTATGCCACATCATGGCGTGTTCCGCGAGCTCAGCACCACCACCAAGTTGCGCGTGGTGTTTGATGCAAGCGCACAATCGAGCTCCGGTAAGTCACTTAATGATCTGCAACTAGTTGGCCCTCCTATACAGGGTGACCTCATTGCCATTCTTCTCCGCTTTAGACAGCACAAGTACGTCGCGTGTGCTGACGTGGAGAAGATGTACCGGCAATGCTTAGTGGATGAGGGACAACGTAGCTTGCAGATGATTTTGTGGCGTAACCATCCGTCGAAGCCGTTAGGTATTTACAAATTAAATACTGTGACGTACGGAACCGCTTCCGCTCCTTTTCTCAGTGTTAGGTGCTTAAAACAATTAGCCTCTGAATCTCCTGATCCTGAGGTCTCTCGAGCTATAAACGAAGACTTTTATGTTGACGACTATATAACGGGCCTAGACGATAAAATTAAATTATTAGATTTATGTAATAAAACCCAGAAAATGTTGCAATCAGGCTGTTTTCCACTCAGAAAATGGATATTTAATTTTAAACGTGATGATGACAGTCGTTCTTCTATTCAATTTAAGCCGTTAAGTTTAGATGACAATATTAGTTCTAAAACCTTAGGTATAGGCTGGCATAATGCGAGCGACAACTTCTATTTTGATTCGCATATTTATATTGATAAAAATAAACCAATCACAAAGAGGTCAATTTTATCAAATGTTTCCCAAATTTTTGACCCTCTCGGTTTGCTAAGTCCCGCCATTATAGTGGTTAAAGTACTACTACAACAATTATGGCTATTAAAAATAGGTTGGGACGACATCGTACCCGATAACACAGCGCGCGTGTGGAACCGGTTTGTTATATCGTTGCAAGCGCTCCACTCAGTCCGTATCCCTCGCCACGCTATAGGTACGCAACCTATGTATATCGAACTACATGTTTATAGCGATGCGTCGCAGACGGCGCACGGCGCGTGCATTTATGTTCGCACAGTTAACACAGATTTAACGGTAACAGTTAGATTACTATTCTCAAAAACAAAGGTCGCGCCGTTGAAACCCATAAGTATACCACGTCTCGAACTCTGTGGGGCTTTATTGGGAGCTCGTTTGTATGACAAGGTACGTAACTCATTACGATGTAAGTTAACCAACGTTGTGTTTTGGACCGATTCCACGATCGTCTTAGGCTGGCTGCATATGCGGCCGAGTCAACTTAAAACGTTCGTCCAAAATAGGATTGCGGAAATACATGAGCTTACACTTGAGGTTCCGTGGCGCCACGTCAGTAGTGAAAATAATCCCGCTGACCTTGCGTCACGCGGTATACACTTGGAAGAGCTCTCATCCTCTACCTTGTGGTGGGAGGGTCCTGAATTTCTTCGAAACCCTAATTTTTCGATCAACGATCACAGAAGTTCGGACTCATTTAAACATCGCGAATTACCTGAGGTTAAGGCATGCATCACCGCGGTTGTGGCTCAGGATTATAGTGAAGTATCTTTATTTCCATTTCATCGGTTTTCCCAATTTAATCGCATGAGGCGTGCAGCTGCCTTTATGTTGCGTTTCATTCATAATTGTCGAGACAAAACAAATAAGCGTACAGGCGGCCTTAGTGTAGATGAGTTAGACTGCGCTGATAAAACATTAGCGCGATTATGCCAGATTGAATCTTATCCTATTGAATATAAGGCTTTGTGTGATAAAGGGACTATTAAAAATAAAAGTTGTTTGTCTAAATTAAATTTATTCCTAGATGACTACAATCTAATGCGCGTTGGTGGTCGTTTAGTTAATTCAAATAATTTGATTATGAAAAAAAACATCCTATTATACTTTCCAGTAAACATTATTTTACTACTTTGGTATTTCGGTATGAGCACATTCAGCTTCTCCACGCTGCTCCACAGGCATTACTATTTCATTTACGCGAATCATGGTGGCCTGTAGGAGGTAGGAACTTAGCTCGCCAGGTAGTACACAGTTGTGTTACCTGTACACGCCTTAGAGGCAAGACACTTACTCCTATGATGGGTAACTTACCTAGGGAACGAGTTACACCTAGTCTTCCGTTTGTTCGGTGTGGGGTGGATTATGCTGGGCCAGTGCTCATTCTGAACCGCAAAGGTAGGGGTGCGAAGCTTATCAAAGGCTATATATGTTTATTTATTTGCTTCGTGACACGCGCGATTCATTTGGAACTAGTCAGTGACCTCTCCAGTGAAGCATATTTATTAACATTAAAAAGATTTATTTCACGTCGCGGTAAGCCTGCTGAAATTCATTCAGATAACGGTCGCAACTTTGTAGGGCTCATGAACGACTTTTCTAAATTCTTAAATACATGTAGTTCAGACATTTTAGAATTCGCAACTAGCGAAAATATTAAATTTCATTTCATTCCCCCTTATTCCCCGCATTTTGGTGGTCTGTGGGAAGCAGGAGTAAAGTCAACTAAATATCATCTCCGTCGCGTGATAGGGAACGCACACCTTACGTTTGAAGAGTACAGCACAGTACTGGCACAAATAGAGGCCGTATTAAATTCCCGACCTCTGTCGCCTCTTTCTCCCGATCCACAGGACTTTTCCCCGCTCACTCCTGGTCATTTCCTAATTGGCCGACCCTTGACTGCACCAGCCTGCAATGACCTACGTGATGTTCCAGCGAGTCGTCTCCATCGATACCAGAGGGTGGAACAGCTTCGTCAGCATTTTTGGAATCGGTGGGCGAAAGAATACATTTCGGAGCTCCAGGGGCGGACGAAATGGACGACGAACAAGGACGAGCTTAAACCAAATTCCTTAGTGGTTATCAAGGACAATAACCTCCCATCGTTGAAGTGGCATTTGGGACGAGTCCTTCGCACTATCCCAGGACAAAATGGCATATCTCGGGTGGCTGATATACAGACGTCATCGGGCTTGGTGAGGCGAGCATACACGAAGATTTGTCCTTTGTTCCAAGATGTGGTTGACACTGACAAATCGACTAAGAACCATTGAAAGGCACTGCTTCCAAGGCCGGGGGCATGTTCATGCTTCCTACATCTTTTACGCATATTTTTAAACCGGTGACGACATCTCGGGGCAAGAAGATGTACTACCGCAACGTCATACTACTTGAGCGGCCGCGATTGGCCAAGCAAAAAATATTGTCCCCTCACCCCTGTCCTCGAGCTTTGTACTTTTGTTTTATATATTACATACGATTTGAATCTTGAACCTAACGCATCATTTATTTTAACATATCACCTCGAAATTCATTAAGTCTTCCCATCCATCATCTAACAATCATCCACCTACTGGGCTGCCGAAACAACTGCATTCATTTGATATTAATTAATGATAGAGCCTCGCAGTAATATTAGTCGTCGGCTTATTCCTGTCACCACAAATGTGGTGTATAATAAATATTTAACAAATAGAATACAATGTCAGATTACATTACATTTACCGCAAAGGCCCATGATGGTGACGATTTAAGAATAAATAAACATAATTGGTCCATCGCTTCTTTCTTATACGCATTTGACAATTCTGCTTTACAATTTTCTAATTTCAGTTTTGGAATGTAATTTTATAAACTTAAAAGGTTCAATGAAACTAAGGAGCTCCGTAGGTACATGGGTTGAATAAATTTTCTTTAAAAAGGGAGTGAAGAGATTTTTACAGGGTCGGCAACGCGTGAGTGACGCCCTTAGTGTTGCAAGCGTCCATAGGCTACGATAACCGCTTCCCATCAGAAAATTATATCAGAAACGCATCTATAGTTTCTGTCATCCATGGATCCGAAGAAATACATACAAAGTTAATGACAACGCGAGGCGCTCGGACTATTGCCATATCTAATCTCCAGCGAGACTGGACTGGAGCCAAAACACAGATTAGCGTCCCCGAAGAAATACCCTTTGCGGAGTCCCAACTTAAGATTGGGATCTGCCTTAATAACAAGTTAATTTGGTTTGAGGCACGCAAAATTAATTTAAAAAACTATTTGTGGCTCATCTGTATACGACTGTATTCATCGGAAATAATTTGATTTTGTGTCGACCCTTTTATGTGGTTTTGTGGTAATTAATATCCTAGTATTGCAACTATAGACCATCATAAAAGGCAAAATTGAAAATGAATTGTGTTTATATTGATTTGGGCTTAAAAATTGAGTGCTGGATAGGCAAAGCAAGATATTATGGGTAAAAATAATACTGATGCTTTTCAAAACAAGTATTTTAGGTTAATTCCGCTACTCCCGAAATAATGAGTGGAACTTTTGCAAAATATATCGATTTTTAGACCAATTTTCCCTGAAATAAATACTGTGTGTATTTTGTTATCATTATTTCATTCACCAGAAACCTTATTTAATTAAATAAAATTGGATTAACCATTAATTTCGAAGCAGTAGGTTCGAATGCAACAAGTTAAGCTCGCGTCGACTAAGTAAGCCTTTGTTAAGTCCTACGATTATAAAATTAAACCCACTAAACTGAATAATCATTAATGACTACAAAAATGTTATAAACGTATATTCAGCATACTTTCTATAGACGTTTTTCTCATGTGCGAGTCAATCTAATGTAATCATACTTATTTATGAAAGCTTTCTCCCACACGAAAGGTCAATTTCGACGAGTAGGCAATCTAATACTGCTCCATATTTCATAGCAACTTTTATCACGAATAAATTAAGATTATTTGCAAAAAACGTACATTAGTAAGTTTATACGTACCCAAATTATTGATAAACGGTAGTTCAGAGCCAAACTTATATTCTTGAAAATAGTTGGTATGGAAGAGAAAAATCCGAGAAAAACACAATTGAAAGGAACACTTTTTGATACTGTTCACTTGTCCACTTATATATTACAATAGTGTGAGTCGTGAGTCGCGTGGTGGGTACCTTGGAGCGCGCGCGGCGCGGCGGCGTCCTCAGCGGGCGGAGGCGGCGATTGCACTGGTCCTGCTTTCCCGCCCGCCCTGCCTTCCCCTTTACCTGTTACAGGTACGGTCCTCATACATCCAGAACTAAGTAGCTGCTATTGATGGACAAATCGAATTGATTTTCGCGCGGCTTTCGATTAGCGTGTGTGCGTTTTAGTACACGATACGTATGTATTTTTATGTGTGCTATGCTCTACCCGGAATCTGCAGATTCATAAATTTAAAACTAACGATAAACATTAGATAGTCTAGGTGAGTTAACTGAAATATCTCGGGATATTACAAATAATTACGTAAGATGATTTTTATCAATCATCGTCTGTGGGCTTTTGTAGAGTCTATTCATGAAATTCTTTCATGTCTGGCGTATTATTTGATAAAGGAATCCAATTAGATTTGGACGTAACAGGAGGATAAATTGGAATCTCAACAAAAACAACTCCGATTCCAATCCAGGCAAAGAAAATAGATACGTACGAGTCTCTTTATATGCGTATTTTTTTTTTACTGTTCTGTTATTAGCTTTTTATTAAAAATGTTTTTAGTAATAAAATATGATTGCGTAGTTGAATCATGTGATGATAACATAATGATATTATTGATGTTAATTATTTATTTTTATAGCCATTTCTACCAAACTTTATTTCTTTAAAACTAGTAGATAATATTTCTACAATTTACATAGAAAAATCTGGGTGAAATCACGTACGCTGCTTCGGGATTCCATTCTCAGCGGGTCACATAGACATTCTTGCACACTTGTGAACATCTCTCGGGAGTGAATCAGCGAGTGTACTACCGAAGAATGTAAATTTTTCAGCTGAAAATTCAATCGGCCATTGTGTCCATTGTATCGACTAATAAATTAGTTTGAACTGGATTTGACACTTTTATTCGAATGGTGCCTATTGAAAAAGGTGCGACATGTGGCTTCATGGGTTTTTATACCTTATAATTAATTTTAGACTATATTTAAATGTAAATTATATGAGTTTTGTGAAATATTAATGCGGCACTTGTTATACTTATTGGATTAACTATATAGAAGGTACATTACTATAATAAAATGGATATCCTGGAAATCCAGTTTAGTTATTATTTTCAGTTTCACCTTGTTCAGATACAATACCTAATTATGTACTATCGTAAGTGTACCAGTCGTGGCCACGGTACCAGTAATGGCCAAAAATTAAAAGAAACATCTAGAATTCGGACATGAGCGAATGTTTTTACATTGGGATCACTGTGACATAGACTTTAGACATCGAACTATCTAAGTTTAACGTTTTATTGAATTCAGTCAGTTACATGTACAAATATGCGCGAATACAAAGTGTAAGGTGATTTGAAATTGACAACGACGGCTTTTCTTAAGGAAATCGTTAAGGCGGTGAGCAGAAAGTTTCACTTGTAAAATAGTATTGCTTAATTAAAATCAAAATTAGTTTTGTTTCATGTGTTAACCATAAAATAAAGATAAACTTAGACTAAGACTGGGGTATCCATTAATGAATTTTCCCTGGCCAAGACTGGGTCACAAAACTACAACTTTTATTTGTTAAATTAATTGAATCCAGCTTTGCCGTATCTCACGCGCAACACATTACAAATATTAAATAAGGACTGGACTTTACAGATTCACTATATTCAGTGCTGAAACTTTCACAATTTTGGTAATATTTCACAAAAACCTGTTTTTTTTTTCTTAAACTGGCCACCATTGGGTCATTTACCATATATACATTAATTAACATTAGATACATAAAACATTACTGTGAAGTTCGAGCTGAAAACGATAAAAACTTTTATAATAACCCACATCGTGGCAGGTAATTACAGTTTGTGCGAATTTTACAGATGCCTAATTACGAATTTAGGTCGTAATGGTCTGTCAAACGGTCCTGGTACGAAGGCCGTCGTTGAGTTATCCCAGAAAAATTATAACCTTCATATTTCCCAGGCAGGCTATTCAAAACTCTCGTCAACAAAAAGTACTTTTTTTAATTCAACAAGTAATTCAAGAGGAAAATTATAAAGTTGGGCCTATTAATAACTTTTTATGGCGACTATGAGAATTCTCACGTCGACCGATGACTGGGCTCGGAAGAGTTAGAGCCACATATTTTAATGTTGTCGTGGCTTGTGGAATCACACAGGCAATCTGGCTTTTTAATATCTCCCTGAGTGTCTAAATGTGTTTCATCCGCTGTGGCCAGATGCTACAGCCAGGTGAATTATTGTTCGCAATTTGGAACCTCCACTCCGACCTTTTTTTCTCTTTTCACTTATTTGCTTCTACAGAGAGTAATTTTGAACATTTCAATGTAGAAGATTTATTTCACCTTAAATCAATATTGAGTTACGAGTATGAGCCCTTATATGTACGGAATTACCTATTTAAATTCACTACGATAGTATAAGTCTCTCTAATATCAGATTTAATCAGATCTAATTTAGGTTATATTATCTGCTTTATCACAAAAGGGCAGACGGGTTTACTAAGGACAAAAAAGTAGAAAGGTCAGTATTGAAAAGTAACAAAAAAAACTCGGTCCTGGGTAAACTTTTAGATTATTGATAAACCGTCTTTACCATCGCCGGGGCTTGAAAGTTTTTTCATACTTCTTTTTCATATATTTTAATATAGTTTTCTTATTTCGCAGGGTTTACATTGTCAGCTCATTTTTTCGCGTAACTCGAAATAATATCAGCATAATTTGGTTTTCTCTTTAATAAACAGGCTTGTGCTTCTTTTGGGTCTCATGGGACGCGACCGAGTGATTCAACGAGATACAAAGTATCCTATTTGTTTCTTTTGATATTATATTACGGCCTATTCTCATTGAAACTTGTTGCGTTGAACAAAGGGATGATAATGTACGTAAGCCATTCACATTTCGAGCTTTGATGCTATCAGTGTTATTTGTCTGTGTTTTCAAAATACAAAATTGTAGGCGAGTTATTCGGGTGTACGAGGTGTGTTAAGGTGTGGCGTAAACTAGGTATACCGATGATGTTACCTCATCTATCAAATTAGATCATTTGACTGTGGTTATATTACGAGCAATTTGACCAGCTTTTATTGTTTTCATACTCGTAATGTTTATGACATCTGCTTTATACAATATCCCGCAGAGACGTAGGAAATCTATGCGTAGGTACATCTGCTAGTTTTATGTAGCAATTTTTATGAGCCCAGAGCCACAGGTCGGTTTTACCCACTTTTATCATTTTCGTGTATTACAATTTTGAGGATACTCATCAATTAAGAAATCTCGTAAAATTTTACGTTGTAATTGTGAATAACACACTGGTAATCTTAAAATATTATATACCTACCAGATTTAACACATCCATTTTTAGACTATAATTTTCTTAGCATGTCTCATTTAAAAACCTTAATAGCCCCAAACTTTTTGTTTCCTTTTTCGTACATGCAAAGGCTTTTAAAGAACAAATACGTTTTTGTTATGCACCATTTTGTCAGGAAAAGTAGGAGAAAATGTGTCACATAACGGCAAGCGCCGTAAAGGCATATGAGTTGAAATGCTGATAAATTTTCAACCGCACATACACACGTTGCAATATTTGTACTCCGACATTAAGTGGTAAACGCATTTGTCCGGCGATATTTTGCATATATTTTTATGCAAATCAAATAACTTTTATCAACAATTGAATTTTTCGGAATGAATAGGTAGTTTAATAGTAATGAAAGATATTAGAAAATATATTTTTTATAAATTATTAACAATGACAACTTGATGAACAAAGGCATTCATTAGCTAGATTGCTTTCAGGCTATGTTTAAAACTTTCAGCTATCTCAAGGCTGTAATAATGTTAGTAGGTAGGTATTTGGTTGAACTACATATATCACCATGGTACCCTTGAGAGTTATTATTTACTACTTGCACTGCTGTGCCTTGACTGGTATATTGTCCTTGCCAAAAAAGTTTTGCGCTATGATTTTTTCATGCGAAAATAACTAACAACGAACGTTAAGGATTAAGGTTGGATTTTCTTTTAGCAACACACTTTAATGTGGTTCATACAAATACAGATAGACAAATAGGGTAAACGTTGAGCGGAAAAACAAATGCTGCCTTTATCTGCTTTACAAGCTTTGTGAAATATTCTGTGGAGAATTAATAATAAATTGTGTGTACTTGTGGGTTGTACCGGAATGGAGTCAGATTGTATATTTAATGTTATCATTGTCCGATTATTGTTTGATATTAAAATTTGTGGTGGCTTATAGCATATTATTATTATTCACCACTGAAAAGCAGGGTGACTTTGTGAGATAAATGACATAGACTAAACAATTTACTAACGCGGCCTCTTTATTATATATTTATCTCATTTAGTTAATTATAGCATCACGTGAAAAGACCGCTATCCATGGATCATTTTGCCAGCTCATTAACGAGATTTATTTTAGAGAATGGAAAGGTTCTCTTTATGCATAATAATATATTTGTGGTCTTTAACCCCTTCTGCCCTTTTACAAAGAACATTAAGTATACCTACATTTAATCGTAATTTAAACCTGCATAACATAAACATATTTTTGTAATTTTTTTAATATACAGTATAGATCGTAAAGTTTTCATGAGGGATTAAAAAAATACAAAGAGCTAGATTGTGGACAGGCAGCTTAAAACGAAGCTAACAACCAGGATTAACTAGCTTTGATCCCATCTATTATGACAGCAAAGGCAATTACTGCTATGAACTACCTAGCAAAGCGAGTGCGGATTATCGGGCTTCAACGACATTGAACTTCTTAGTGAAGCTTAAATTAAAAGTCAATACAAAAAAATCCGTAATACGTATTATATTATAGGTCAACCTTTTAGCTATATTTTTTACTGATTAAATAAAACACGACCTAGTTTTATACTTATCGATAGTGTGTTTATGCATTTCGATGTGTTATATATTTTAATAGCATTTACTATTGTGAGGACTCCTTAACGCGTTACGTATAAAAGTATAAAGTGATGCAGCGCGTTATGCAGGCGTGAGGCTATTAACTCTGACGATGAACACGTTATTGTGACGTAAAACATACCCGACACATTCAATATTTAAATACTTCCAGTGCTATACTAGCATATAACTGTATACGATGCTATCTTGTAAGACAGATATACTTTATTTTATTAAGTTGATATTACTCAAAGGGAAAAACTAAAGGATTCCTAAATTACCTACAATTTACAAATTAATATGTGACTTACTAATTACTACACACTATGCTACTTTTGATCTTATACTTTGGTTAATTTTTCATTTTAGTTGATAAAAAATTATGATAATTAACAGTATATATTATTAAAAAAATTGCTACAGAACTTGTTCTGAGATAGCATATAGATACAATCCCTTCGTTTTCTCCTGGTCCATACAAGGCTTGATACTTTTAAATCTCGATATAGTTCCCTGAAAAACGGGTTTAATCGAGGCGCGAAACCTAAATAAACTCAAGATTAAATGAGCAAATAAAGTAAAATACGACAGTAAGTTCAACGAAATACGGATTCTGTTACGTGTAACTGATCAATACCTTTTACTCGTGGATTATTCAGTGACACGAATACACTACACACAGTGTGATGGTGCCGGCATGTAACTACACACCCACTTATGCGAACGAACGAGTAAGACGACGAGACGATTAATGGAAGTGGTATTGGCGCACTCAAATCTAAAAGTCTTTACATTAAAATCCATTTTTTTATGGACATGATGATGAAGAAATGGAACTCACAGAATATGGAATTTTGCAAGCTAATTTGAGAATGCAACACAACACAGAATTAAAGACACTAGCTTATATAGGTACCAAAGTACTGCATTATCAGATCTGCAATTATTATCTTATAACAGTTTCATAACGTATTAAACAGTGACCCTGACTTTCAAGCCGCGGGTCGTGAGTTCGATTCCCACCCAGGACAAACAATTGTATGCATGAATATACCTGTTTGTCCTGTGTCTGGATATCAATATCTATATAAGTATGTATTTAAAAGTAGTATATGTAATATATCAGCTATCTGGTTACCATAACACAAGCTCACTTTGATGCTTAATTTGGAATCAGATTGGCCGTGTTTGAAAATGTCCCAGGATATTTATTATTTATTTATTTAAACAAACAAATATCGGGCTAAATGCGGCTTATTTAATCCCAGTAAGGAGAGCTTTTACCATGTTAACTAGACAGTTGATTTAATTCATATCCTTTAAAATATAGTATAATAAGATTTACACTTAGACATGTCCTGGGTGGGAATCTCAACCAATAGAAGCGTCTTGAAAGTCAGAATCGCTAACCACTATTCCCGGCATATTATAAAGACAACTTTCATGAAAAAAAAACACTTCGGCTAGAGCCCCGTTCATAAAAAACCCAGATAATATCACTTGAAAGTTTCCAAAGTTTTATCCTTCCAAAATCTCTAGATCATTGTTGAATAGCCGACGCTGTAAAAAGGTGGATGGTGGGAGGCCGGGGGGTTCAGCTGTTGCATGTAGCCTACGTGCAACTTTAAAACGATTTTAAATATAGATAATTGTTATCCGTGCAGATAGCCACTACTGACGTTGAACAATGCAATTAAGTTCCACCGTACTTGCGCGGCTTTTTATCTGATATCGATACTTTGTGTCGGGGCTGTTTAATGAAAATCCGCCGGCAAGTTTGCTGCTTAAACGTCGGCAAAAGTTAATTAAGACATAATGACGTGGTAACTTTTAAAAGGAAATACATTATCTTGTCCTGAAAGCGAACCAACAAAGGTGCTAAAATTCTGTTCACTTGTATTGGTTAAAAATAAACGTTATTTTCGATGGTTTTAAGTCCTGCAAAATTTATTTGTATACTAAGAGCTATTTTTTTACTTAGTTCTAAAAAGGGTTAATACAAAAAAAAATCCTGGAACGTTTTTCACACACGGCCAATCTGATTCCAAACTAAGCAGAGCTTGTAATATGGTAAGCAAATATGATATACAACTTTTAAATACATACTTATATAGATAATTACATCCAGACACAGAACAAATAGACATTCATGCATACAAATGTACCTATGTCCTTCTATGGTCGTGGGTGAGATTCGAACGCACGACCAACGGCTTGAAACCCAGAGTCACTATCCACAAAGCTAACCGGTCTGTCATGTACATAAGCAAGCACCATGTATATCAATCAAGTTGTTTTAAGTCTGTTAATAGAATGCCATCTGAAAGTCAAATTGTCTGTTCTCCATAACCATTAGCTATTGCAATAGATGCACGACGAATAAATCGATAACTAGGCGGTACAAATGTGGAACCTACTGCTTAATAAACCAGACTCTAATGACTGATTATGACGGCAAACGTCCAGTATAAACATTCGAAAACAAAGCTCGATGTCGCCATTCAATTATGGTGTTATATCGAATAAACCTACTGATTATGAGGTATAAGTGGCAACTTAATAAGTGTTTCACTTACATCTCTAGCTGTCACAGTATAAGTCTTACTTAGAGCACGACAATACGTACTTAACTGCGGATTTAAAACATTGAGCCATATGCAAATGTGAAGGAAAAAATCAAAGTAAGTAACTAATGATGAAATATTTTCGACATGGAGTGAAAATTAACTACTACAATTTTCATCTTATATCACAATTATATATCGGTAGTGGCTCCCGCAGTTTCATACGCGTTCCCGGGGATCTTCAATTTTTCCGGGATAAAGAACAGCCTATATTTTAACTCTGTGCCAAATTTAATCGCGATCCCTTCAGCCGTTTGGGGCTGAAAGAGTAACAAACATACATCCATACATTATTACAAACTTTCGCATTTATAATATACCTACCTATAGGATTAGCCTTATTAGATTAGTAATTCAGAGCACATTAGCTTGTGATAACAAATAGATGCTAAGCTAATAATTTCTCAATCTACAGTATCTGTAGACACCTAATAATATTGTGTACCTAAGGAATTAATACTGTAAATCGTAAACATTGAGCAGTTCTAATCCTGCCACTTGATATTCATATGTAATTGATCTCGGAATGTAATGAGAGTATTTACACACATCAAGGAATTGTCAAGGCTCTGTTCAGTACTCAGAGGATCTTCAACAATGATATACACTTTGAAATAAGATAATACGAGTTAGTCATTTGAATATATTCAAAATAATAGTAAAGCGTTACAAATTATTAAGTTACGTACTTTTTCGTGGCAGTCCTAAAACATACAAAGGCTTTGACGTACAACTGCATATAAATACGTAATATATGATTGGTTATTTATTAGATTTATGCGCTGACAATGTAAATTAATTATTCCACTATATTAGAGCAATATAATACAAAAATAGCACATATAGGTTTAAAGAGTTGTCTAGACTTATTCCTATTAGCACTCAATTCATTGACTCCTTACTATAGATTCAGAGCAACAATTTACTGTACGCTGTAAAGGCCTAGTTACACAGGCATCTTATTAAGGCCGCTATTCAGTTAAATGTAACATCTGTGTGTATGAGGACGAGTCATTACTCGACTCTGCATAAACCCCTAATAATGTTTACAGTGACGAATGTTAGCTCAAATGTTTGGTGCTTGCTTACGTACAATGTTTCCGGTACATACTTCAAGGCTTGTATACTCGTATAATGTTTGTTAAATGGTAATTAAATCTAAAAAGGTTTTATGAAAACTGTGGCTAAGAAATAATGGTTTTTTTGGAGCATGTTTGAAACTGTACAGTTTTTAGACTACTCCTAATAATGCTTTAATAAATACACACACATCTGGACACATAAAGTGAATATTCGTGCACAAAATGATGTCAAAAAAATAGCAATACGCCAACCTTCTTTAAAAAAATCCAAAGAGAAACAAAGTAAACAAGCCAACAAACCGGATAACGATCGCAAATCAACAGTTAATATGATTGTAAGCAATAAAGAACACGAGGATGATAGCCGAAAGACAACTGACATCATAATCAGCAAAGTTTGAACACAACGCACATTGCTGACAACGATTCCATCCCCAAATGACATCGTTTCCTTTCGGAAGCCGAAGTTTTGCACTTCCACGTCAATCAGGTGAAGGCCGACTAATAATGTTACTACACTTGGGTAGAACTTTATCCTCAATAACATTGAAAAGCTGCGCCGTGACCTTTTATGTAGGGCGAACTTATTTTGCGAAAATCTTTTATTTGACCAAGCGTTACACGTCGACACATTTTCATTCACATCAGTTTGAAAAAGGTACTTTGTTTAATTTTAATGAAGCGTTATAACTTTGCGATTTCCTTAAAAAGGCCTTCCTTTTTAATATAAAGATCAAACAGCTAAATCGCGAAGAAAAGGTCAAACAAAATAAATCCATGTGCCTGATTTTTAATACATTCATGTCCCAGTATTGATATGAAATGTACAGTGATGGTGAACACCTTAACATTAGGCGGACCGTCTGCTTATTCGATCCACCTACTCAACTACATCATCAAAAACTTGCTGCAGTGACATCTCAAACAATGAAGAACAACAACAATTTCCGTGTCAAAACTCGTACAGAATTTATTTGCCTTAAAACTACTCTGTGCTGAATACCCTTTAAGCTATAGAAGAGCTCTCAGCGTTCCGAGTAACAGCATTGTCTCAAACTTCAGGATGTTTCTAACGAATCTATTAACGATGCAACTTGGTCCTCCAACAATTCTGTATAATAATCATGCCTAGCAATAATCTACGATACTATAACCACTTTGTTACATGGAAAGTTATGTCTGTAATAATATAGATTGTGTTTGTCTCTCTGCTATATTTTTAATAAGTAATTAACTTAGCTAACATAATTGTGAGATGAAACAATTTACAGAAGGTATTCTACCTATTTACAAAAGAAAAATAAATACTCTTCCATAGAAAAATAAAACATGTATCCATACAACAACCTATATATTTTTTACGTAAATTCGTATTCAAATATTCAATATTATTAAGGGTAATAAAATGATTATGCTACTCGTTACTGTAATACAGATAATCCAGTATTACAGTGAAATTAGTTATGCTTGCATAGAGATTAAAATGATTTGTCACAATATACTAAATTATTTATGTTAAAAACAAACACTAGATACTTATTATGCAAGTAGGTCAACACATTGGTGATCAAAGTTTCTAGGACTTCAGTTGTCAAGATCTAAGATAGGTACACGATTTGTCGAGAGGGTGTCTCTTTTTGTCGCGCTATGTTTGTCTAAGAGACAAACTATGAGCTGTCAAAATAGGCTTTTTAGATTATGACAGTTTTAGTTCACTGCTAAGGTCCAAGTAGGTATATTATGAAATAGCCTTTACAACGTCGTTGTGAAGACGCCAACATGTTGTGGTTCTCGTAAACAATGATCAATTTAGACCCTTTTAGCTGGCCCATTTTCAGGCTATCGGTAGCCATTAAATTTAATATTGAAGTATCTTGATTTAGGTTTATTGCTTTAAAAACCATTTTCTGCTTATTTATTTTCACTACCATAATATGCACTAGCCATATTTTTATAGGTTTTTCGTTTGTATACCTATTTATCTTACCTTTTTTCATGATTATAATTTTATATAAAATACAGAGGATTTTTATTCGAAAGATAATGATTTTAATGTACCTAACACAAATTAATTATATTTTATCATTTAACATAATATGTAGTAGGTACCTAAGTGAAATCATCGTGTTGACTTCATTTTCTAAGTCACGTTCTATGAGATAGCCGTGTTTAATTTCACTCATACAACACTTGAATACATAAATAGTCTTCGATTCTGTAAGCTATGATTTGTATTCATACCCTGTCTACTAAATTAATTCGACAAATACCTTGAGAGACAATGTTAATATTGAGATTAATTAAATTTGTTGTTTCCACGTCGGCATGAGGTATTCAGCATGACTTACTATTAGGTTAGTAGTTAACTCGTGTTCAACTGTGATCTTACTGCAGTTAGGTAAATGGTTGATCAAGAACTGCACATTACCCTGGTCAACATTTTGTTGATATATGATTAATTTTAGATATATTAAATACTAGCTGCCTCCGCGCGGTTTCACCCGCGTAGTTCCCGTTCCCGTGGGAATACAGGGATAAAATATAGCCTATGTTACTCGGGGATAATGTAGCTTTCCAAAGGTGAAAGAATTGTTGAAATCGGTCCAGTAGTTTCGGAGCCTATTCATTACAAACAAACAAACAAACAAATCTTTCCTCTTTATAATATTAGTATAGATATAAATATAGAAAAGTCAAGAAACTATCATTAAATTTGTAAGATTTTCCCTCTTTTATTTTTAATACCTCTTAATTTTACACTGTATTTTAACATAACATGTACAAAAATCATAAAAGGCAAGAAGAAAGCAATTTTTTTATAATGTGGGCCTTAAAAAGCATAAAAAAATATTTTCGTGTCTAATTCTCCCGCAACCATGATATGTAGGTATCTTAGATTTATTGGTTGGACTTTAGGTCTTTAGTTAATTTAGGATTTACAACATTTTATTTATAAGCAGAAATACCTGCATTATCACATATGAAGTTGTGTCAATATATTTAGGGACAGAAACGAGTCACAAGTAAATTAATTACACGTTTTATCGGACAGTAAATTCAGTTATTCGTACGTATACGTAACATTAAAATTTGAATGTAAATAAAATGGTTTTGTACGTACGTACAACTCGAACTAGGTTCCAACACCAGCAACACAAACAGAAACGATCCAAACAAAAACAAATAAACTAACGCACAGGCAAACATTTCCCACTACAAAAGCTTATTCCATGTTTGTTTTGCCTTATTTTATTACCCCATTCTTAGATGTTAATATATAATTTTCGTAATAAGGCTTAAATTGATAAACTTTAAGATGTTTATATTATTAAATGCAAATAAAAAACCTATTAATGTTGAGTAAGATATTATCTTTTATAAATAGTAGATAGTTACATACATAGAATAAAGACGTTCAAAATATCGTGAAAGAAAAGAAAAATGCATTCAAGGAATGGCAAAAAGTAGATAGCTCTGATAACGATACCAAAATGAGCAAAAGAGATCTATTTAGAGTGCAAAAGGAAAACCAAAAAAGCAGTTGCTATAGCTAGGGCCAGGGGTCATGACAAGTTATACCAGTCCTTGGAAACACCGGATGGCCAAAAATACATCTAGAAAATAGCAAAAGCGAGAGAAAGAAATGCCAGGGATATAGTGCATATAAAATGTATTAAAAACAACGAAGGAAAAGTACTAACAAGGGATAACGATATAACATTACGTTGGAAGGAATATTTTGAAAAACTAATGAATGAAGAGAATGAATGGAGTGGAGTGTCTGAACCTATACCAGAAAATATGGCAGTGGTGAATGAGATCAGTATGGATGAAGTTAAAACTGTTGTGCAAGGTATGAAGAATGGAAAAGCGGTTGGACCGGATGGAATACCAGCAGAAGTTTGGAAGTTTTTGAAGATAGATGGATGGAAGTGGCTGGCTTTATTCTTTAATAAGTTGTTGCAAGAACAGGCGATCCCAGAAGAGTGGTGTAATAGCTCATTGGTACCTATTTATAAAAATAAGGGGGATGTCCAGTGTTGCAACAACTACCGAGGGATAAAGCTCATGTCACACACTATGAAGGTATGGGAGAAAGTGATTGCGAGACGAATGAGAGATGAGACGCAGATTACCCAAAACCAATTTGGGTTTATGCCAGGACGCGGTACAACGGATGCCATTTTCGCTCTTCGCCAACTGGCTGAAAAATATAGACGTGCGCATAAAAACCTGCATATGGTGTTCGTTGACCTAGAGAAGGCATACGACAGAGTACCCCGAGAGGTTTTGTGGTGGGCCTTGAAAAAGAAGAGTGTGCCAGGAAAGTATCTGCAGCTTGTACGAGCTATGTACAGTCGAGCCAGTACACAAGTGCGGTCGGAGGCGGGGGTAACGGCGAAGTTCAACGTTGAGGTAGGCTTACACCAGGGATCGGCACTTAGACCTTACTTGTTTCTCCTGGTGATGGATGCCTTAACATCAGACATACAGGAAGAGGCACCCTGGTGTATGCTCTTCGCCGACGACATTGTACTTGTCAGAGACGATGCACTTGGGGTTCAGAGTAGACTGGAGAAGTGGCAAGAAAGACTGGAAAAGGTTGGGCTAAAGATCAGTAGGACCAAAATGGAACATCTGTTTTGTAATTTTGGTGGTCCTTCCCGATTCGACGCCATTGTTCTGGATGGCGCTGCTTTGCCAGTCTGCTCTGATTTTCGATACCTCGGCTCACTTGTGCAAAGTGATGGAGAGATAGACAGGGAGGTTAGGAGTAGAATAAATGCGGGATGGATGAAATGGCGACAGGTCACGGGAACAATTTGCGACCCTCAAATGCCCCTTAAACTTAAGGGGCAAATTTATAAAAGTATCATAAGACCTGTCGTCTTATATGGATCAGAGTGTTGGGCCATGAAAGAGACGGATGAAAGAAAAGTGCATGTAGCGGAGATGCGTATGTTGAGATGGATGTGTGGTGTGACTCGAATGGATAAAATAAGAAATGAGTATGTAAGAGGTAGTTTGAAAGTAGCGCCAGTAACTGAGAAAGTAAGGAGCCATAGACTGTCATGGTATGGACACATAATGCGGAGGGATGAAAATCATGTAACGAGGAAAGTTATGAATGTGCAGGTGGATGGCCGTAAATGTAGAGGAAGACCGAAGAAAGTATGGATGGATTGTGTGAAAGCTGATATGTGTAAGAAGGGAGTGATGAATGAAATGACGGCTGACAGAGAGGAATGGAAGAAAAACACATGTTGTGCCGACCCTGCTTAGGCGGGATAAGGGCAGGAAGAAGAAGAGATAGTTACATACAATAGATTTGTCTATCGAGCGCTTAAAGTCCTATTAATGTACCTAACTAAAAAAAAATTACGTGAGGCACTCGGGGACTGCCGCGGTAAAGCTATTGCATTGCATAGCATTTTGTATCAACTTATGCAATTATAATTTTATTTATTTATTTTAATAATAAATGCACTTTGTTCATTCATATTCAAAACACTTCATACACAAATTTTACAAGTACAGCTATTAACTGTTGTACATAAATACATATATACACCTATATACTTTCTCATAAGCAGCTTATGTATTCGTCCGATTTCGGAGCAGCTCGTCTCGATTCGTGCGAGTTTCGTAGAGTCGTACAATACGTCTAATCGCACACAACGCCGTGTCGACTGTCGAAGACTGCCGAACTGAAACGACGTTAGACGATGCACGGCCTTCAAGCCACACCTCCTTGCCCGTCGGAGTGGGGGGTGTTAGGTTTTTTTCGTTACGGAATTTCTTGATTCGGTCGCCGCGCTCAGAGCCCGCGATAAAAGCTATGCAATAGCTTAAAAATATATAAGTACTAGCTCATATAAATCTTAGAGAAAAGGTCTAATTTCATTGCCATGTTGGCCCAACGTACAAACATTTGTACCAATACGCCAACATCGCGTGCTTAGAAATGCAAATGGCCGCTACATGTACTAAATAAATGATACATTTGGATTTAAACAAAGGTTAGGTTAGAAAGGACGCCTTGTACATTGTAAAAATACTTGAGCATATATTTTGACGTGACAACGTCTTATAAATTGGTTTGCCGGGTGACACTTCAAGAAACTGCGTTACGCTCCGCTCACGTCACGTTAGGTTTTAAATTGTTACTATTATTTCATCCTTCTTCCTACTATACGAATGAATATTCACATTAAAATTATTTTACCACTCAAAGTCGTTGTCACGTAAAACTTTTTTTTAATAATATGCATTCTGATGTGCATACGTATTTGAATACTTAGGCTTTATGACGTGGTACCCTTGCCACGAAATAGAAACAAAATAATTACGCGCGAATACGGAAATTGAGTTTTGTTTTTTATAAATGTCAAACGCCATTTTTTCAAAACGTCAAAGAGTTAAGAAGATAGCAAACAAACACCGTGCCGAAGTCTGCCGAACTTAAACGACGTTAGACGATGTGTTAGGTTTTTTTCGTTACGGAATTTCTTGATTCGGTCGCCGCGCTCAGAGCCCGCGATAAAAGCTTAATAATAATAATAATAATAATAATAATTTTTATTTCATAAATGGTTGCACATACACTGAAACTAGTAAGGTTCAAAGCAGATACATTTAGGATGCTAAAATTAAAACAGTTTAGTGTTAATTGAGCTCTGGAACTCACGGTAAGAATAAACTTGTGTTGCGAGTTCCAGCTCTCGCTCTAGGTTTTATGCAGTTAACATAATTAGTTATACAAGAAGTGCTTCAAGAATGAACAAAAAATATGTAAATGTAAAAATAAAATATAAAAGTTAATAAACAATAAAGAAAAAAGGTGAATTGATGTGTAGTGTAGTTGTGTGAAGTGTATGTGTAATGTATGAGTGTGTGTATGTATATATGTATGTGTGTGTGTGTGTGTGTGTGGATGTGGCGTGTGTGTAATATGGATGTATGGGGGTGAGTAAATGTATGTAAGTTGTGTAAGGCATGAGAATACTCACGAAGGTGTTTGGGCGGTACATAGCCTGCTGCCAAAAGGTAGTTGCGTAGGTAAAGAACAATGTGGGGTCAGGGTTTTATAAGATCTTCGGTTTCTTCGTAGGTTAAGGATTTCAACCAGTCACTGACTTTAGTTTTGAGCTCATGTCTACTTAGGGGATATATATTGCACAGTTTATTGATTTTATTATATAAGTAATTACTAATTATGTGATAGTGTCGTCTAGCAAGAGAGGTTTTGAAAGATGGAATAGAACAAACTTTATATGATTGGCGAGTAACGGTAAGACCAGAATTAAAATGCAATGTAGCATGTTTCCTCATTATGGTACGGAGTATAAATAGTTGGCGTACAGATAAAACTTTAGATTCTTTGTAAAGTAACGTAGTAGGATGACGAAAGTGTTTGAAAAACATCACTTTTAATACAGCTCTTTGAGCTCTTTCTAGCTGTAGAAAATTTGTTTTAGGGGCCCCACCCCATATAGTTATGCAATATGTGATTATAGAACGACAAAGTGCGTAAAAAGTATTTATTAATGTTTCATGATCAGCCGAGTGGCGCAATTTTTTGAAAACAAAAATCATCTTCCGTACACGCGATGTAAGCTTGTCAAGGTGTAATTTCCAGCTTAGCAGATGATCAATTTGGACTCCAAGATATTTTATACTATTTGATCTACTAAGGTTGGGACATGAGCACGGAATGTACGGAGCTGAAGCTAAACGACAGGAGTGGGCTTTAAGTATGCATGTATTTAATGATGGTAACATTGAGGATTTCAGAGCAAAAGTTATAAAAGTGGTTTTTTCAAGATTTAATGATAATAGATTATTTGAAAGCCAGTTACTTACAGAGTGAAGAGCTTTTTCAGCTAGTGAAATAGAATTTGGCCAGTCCTCACCATGTACGAGTAATGCAGTGTCATCCGCATAGGTGAAGATAGAACAGTTAACTAGAGGCAGCTTACATAAGGTATTAATATAGATGAGGAAAAGTGTGGGACCTAGTATTGAACCCTGGGGCACACCGAAAGTAAGTGGGAGCTCATTGCTAAAATATGAATCTATTTTGACACATTGAGTGCGATCAGAGAGGTAATCATTGAAAACTTTAAGCGCATTTCCGCGAATCCCAATATTTTCTAATTTTGATAAGAGGTGAGGTATTGAAACTGTATCAAAGGCCTTTGATAGGTCTAAGAATACTCCTAAGCACTTTTTTCTTTGATCAAGGTACTCTACAGTATGATCTATGAGGGATGCTACAGCATCTTCCGTTGATTTACCACGTCTAAAACCAAATTGATTGGGAGCTATAATATTATATTTTTCCAGATATTGTACTAAGCGATTGTTCAAGATCTTTTCTAGGACTTTTGATAAAGCAGTAAGGATAGAGATGGGTCTGTAGTTGTTTACTATAGCTTTATCACCTGATTTATGGATAGGATGAACAATCGCTTTTTTAAACACTTTTGGGAATATACCATTTTGAATTGAAATGTTACAAATATGGGTAATGACGGGGACTAAGACCTTTGCACAAGATTTAAGGAGCCTGGATGAGATACCATCCCAGCCAATAGCAGTATCATTCCGTAGTCCCAAAATGATATCCCATACTTCCGATTCATCGGTAGGGAGCATCACAAAAGAGTTTATGGGCGATGTATCCTGAAATGCTTCTACCATTGGCTTTGAATTTAAACTACATTGATCAGCTAAGCTTTTCCCGATACCAACAAAGAAATCGTTGACCAAATTAACCGATGATTGACAAGAAGAATCAATTTTTAATAGCTCTCGAGGAGGACTTATCGAAGACTGTGTATATATAATTTTTTTGATTACTTTCCATGTTTCTTTAGGGTTGTTTTTGGCTTTAAGGAATTCTGACTTTTCATAAGCTACTTTGAGATTTTTGAGTAATTTATTACAAAAATTACGATAGCGAATATAGGTAATTTTTTGTGTGTAATTATTAGGATCATTATTGACAGTTCGACACATACTGTCCCGATTCCGTATGCAGCGTAGTAAACCCGGGGTAATCCAGGGTTTTATAATTCTGTGCTTGGAATCGACATAGACCGTTTTGGAATGGTTTTTGATTATAGTAGAAATCGTGGTGACTAAATGTTCGGCAGCTTCATTAACATAGCAATGCATGTCTAATATAGGAGTGAAGTCTGTGTTATGGATTTCACGGATGATTGCAGAATGGTCAAATTTGGTCCGAAAATGTTTAGACTTAGATGTCACGTGTGTGTTGGCAATATTGAGAAGTACTGGTCTATGATCTGTGATATATGTATCAAATACAAGGGTTTTGTTAGAAAAGTCTGACTTAAGGAATACATGATCTAGACAGTTGTTCTCTCGAGTGGGTAAGAAATGGGTTGATAGCAGGCCGTGTGAGGTAATTAGGTTCAGATATTCATTAGCATGCTTCTTAAGGTTATCGGGCATGATATTAATGTTTATATCGCCCATTAGGATGATATTTTTGCGTGTAGAAATGGTGGTAAGAACAGTATCAAGACTATCGAAGAAATTATCATAATTTCGGAAGGATGGCGATCGATATAAAGCCATAATTACTAAGTCAATAGAATCAATTTTACATAGCAGGCAATTAGCATCCATAAAGTATGGTTCTGTAATTGAATGCGCCAGATCGAGTTTAATAAAAATAAGGACACCTTCGTTTTGATTTGCGTGCTTATTAGTACAATATGTTTTGTACCCTTCAAGTGTCGGTGTAGACGATTATATTTCTTAACCAGCATTCTGTAAGAATTATAACATCACATGAGATTGATATAGTGTGAAGAAATACTGTTAATTCGTCAAAGTTGCATTGGACACTTCTAATATTTAAAGAATTACCATTATTTGTATTACTGTTACATAAGAAGGATGAACACTCTTCAGGTTTACAAATAAAAGTTTGGGTTCTATCTAAGGAATCTAACTCCTCAGAGATAATATTAAAATCCAGCATTGGAATAAAATAGAGAAACACAAGAATACGGTACAATAGATGTTGTATTTAACAATATGATAGTAGGGGCAGACACAGGAATCATGTTGACAACCAAGCCATTAATAGATAAATATTTATCCAAGTAAGCAGTGTGATTTGGTGAGAAATTTAATGTGTATAAGAGTGAGTGATTGTGAGTGTGTGTAGGTGTGAGTGTTGTGTAGTGTTTATTATGCCAATGGTGTAAGTTTATGTTGTATAAAAGTGAAGTATTATTATTTGTGTGAAGTGTAATGCTAAAGCTATGCAATAGCTTAAAAAATATGGTTATTGATTAATTTAAAGTGTCCCCCTAAGTTGCAAGCGTCGATTTGCTACGGTAACCGTTTCCCATCAGGTGGGACCGCATGCCTGTTTGACACCTTTATGGTATAAAAAAACATGGGTTATAATAAAACAAAGCAATATTCAAAGATATAATTTCACCAGTATTAGTCAGCATTTATTTCCAGCTACATTTGAATTGCTCGCTATTTGAATGGGTCATAACGTCCATCTGCAGTAAGGCCCACACCACCGCAAAGATAACAAAAATTACGACAATGTTGGCGTTCGTAAAGTCTTTTCAAGAATCGTAAAACATTACAATGTGGCTTTACAAAGTGTTTATTTTCCAATTATCTTGTTTTTATTCGTGATCTTGACCTCATTTTAATATGTATGTTTCTTTTTAATTGTCAGTTTATATCACAGTAGTGGCTCCACGCGGTTTCACTCGCTTTCCCGGGGATATTCTTTTTTCCCGGGATGCAAAGTAGTAGGTATACCTATGTGTTAATCCCGGTTATAAGCTATTTGTGTTCCAAATCGGTTAAGTAGTTTTTGCGTGAAAGAGTAACATACATATATCCATACTCACAAACTTTCGCATTTATAATACTAAGTAGGATGGTAACTACACGCTGCAATGTGTAAAAATGACAATAGACAGTACACCTAGTCGTAGAATAGTCGTCGTTTTCTGGAAACTATACATATAATCTTCAATAGGTAGGTACAATATTTAATAAAAGAATATACTAACATTTATAATTTACTTACCGCAATATATAATAACAAAGATAATCTATGGATCGCCATCCGTTAAAGAGATAATGTATAATATATTCAGGTTATTCTTTTAATTTTTCCACAACAAAATTAATGCATGAGGAGAAATAAAAAAGAATGAAAAGGTCAAATTACCGAACACATTAAGCTCAATACAATGGGACGGCGACGTTAAAAATTCCGTTTGCAAAGAGATATACGAGTACTTTGTCATTCCATTATGTCGGATGTCGTGCACGACCGCGCTTGTTTTATTCATGCTTATCACATTTTTCACCAAATTCCGTCTTATTTTGCTCGGGCATTTAATAAAGTCATCGCAGAATGCTAATAATTACATACTTGCTTCTGTCCCCCGGTTAGTTTGGGAACCTTTAATTTTCCCGAGTTAAAATCTAGCCTATGTAATATTCCAGTACATAATTTAATCTCTGTGCCAAATTTCATATCCCTTCAGCCGTTGTTGCGTAAAAAATGTAACAAACATACATACTCACTCACAAACTTTCACGTTTATAAAATTAGTAGGATAAAACCATAACATATACAACAAAAGTAAATGCCAAGTATATAGATAATCATGTTGTTCTACCATGCTTAGTTTATAATAGTTAGTATAGTATTAGTACGTAGTTTCCTGTTTTATAATGGTACGGAGAATAGCTTATTAATAATATTGCAAACCTCTACGAGAAGTTTAATGTTCAAGCTAACTTTCAAACACGAAGCTTCTGCATTAGACATTGGATACCTACTCTCCAATCAGTTGTTGCAATAAACTTAAACATGAGTTTGAAGTGCAAGATAAAGTCACTATTTTGTTTAATCAATTACTTAGAAGAGTTTATTATGAGTTTTATATTTTAAACTAGTGACGAGATCTTTAAACAATCAATGTCACAATTTACACAAAACCATAACAAATTATACATTTCAACCTTCCTCATGAATCACTCTGTCGATTGGTAAAACCCGCACGAAAATCCGTTAAGTAGTTTAAGTTTATCTCGAACAGACAAATACGACGTGGAACCAAGTATTATAATATGCAGTGATATTTTGCTCCTTACTAAACTGACTGCTCCCAAGTACAACCATGATGAAATATTACTATGCCTGCACAGAACCGGCAATAAACTAAGCAATTTTGAATTTGCCTCGACCAGATCCACATAAATTAGTCTACATATTTCACTTTTGTTTTATAAATGAAGTTAAGTTATATAAGGTAAGGTCCTTTCCACATGTTTGGCTCAATTTGAGGCACATCAAACCCTCGTCACTGGTCCCGAACTCGACAATAAAGTAGGTTTGGGACGTGTCCGAAGACAATCTATTGAGAAACGCTTTATTTCCACTGGTTTGGTATCTTTTATTATATCGTTTATTTATATATCATAAATCCATTATATATTTTCATGTATACCTAAAAGGAACGTTTCACTTAAACTCGAAATGTAACTTTAAAGTTTATGTACCTATACAGAAATAAAATGTATTGTTTCATAAACTGAAGTTGAATAAGACAGGTATTTAATACCTATATTTTATAAATAAATAGTGAAGCTAACCCTAATATGGCTTGTGATGATGTAGATAGACCGCATTTACGAACATAAGCATTGAATAAAGTACAGCAAATATCAAAACCCTATAAATTTTCATCAAATAATTTACTCCTATGATAAGCACAAGTCACATAAACGGACCATTTTTGCTATTATCACCGTATAATACTGCTATTAAAAAGATAGCCAGGGGTTAATTGCGAAAGGCGCCTAAATAAATAAAGATCTCAGAGATAGGACTAATAAAGCCAGCTCAACGTTTAAAATGTCGTCCAAAGAGTAAGTCAGATCCTTACCCACTCAGTTTTTCTAATTGCATTAATGCTAAAATGATAAAATTTACTGTGACATAATCTACCACATTTCCTTTCTTTGTCAAGTGTTATTTTCTTATAACTCTTCCCAATTTTTGCCTTTTGATTTTAATAAATGTAATTGTATTAATGTATAGGTATTAATAATGGTTCTAACAATATGTACATGGTATATCTTCTAAATACAAGTACCTATATCGTTACATGCATAAAACGAAGTCGTTTGTAGATATTTTAAGCTCTACCGAACAAATTTTAATGTGCTTTCAACAATAGATAGAGTGATTTGAGAGGAAGGTTTGTACCTACGTATAGTTTAATATTATATTGTTTTTATTATTATTATTGTGAAATTTAACCATTAATATGTTGGAAAACATTGCTAACCCAACGAAGCTGAGGGTCGCAGTCATTTAATAAAACTATATAAAAAGGTTAATCTCATTGCCATTTCCAATATTATTGTATTCTCGAGTTATCTTTGATAAAGGATCCACCGTTTTTTTTTTTTTTTGATTTCCCAGGGGAATCCTCATAGGATACCCGGCAGCTCCGGGGGGAGCCGCCGGGTTATGTGGAGACTCACCGGCACAGAAGGTGCCGGTGCCTACCCACTAAACCCCTGGGGTTCCATTGACGCCTCGGCGCCGTGTGGCGGGGCTGCGGGACACGCGTAAGCCTTACAACCGCATGCCCCGCCGGCGCTGCTCGGCCTCCCAAAAAACACTGCTGGAGGCCGAGCCCGTCTCGGGGGGGCGGGACTCACGATGCGAAAACGCATGCGAGTCCCGCCCCCCTCTCAACTTCACCGGAGATGCCCATGGAACAAATGGGCATCTCCGGCATGGGACCGTTGGCGTGGGCGGCGGATCCCCCGATCCGCCGCCCCGGTCCCCGGCGTTACGGCGGCAACCGGCCCGCGAAGGCCAGTCGCCGCCTACCGCGCCTGCGGCGGCGAAGCGGGAGAGAGTTGACGTCGTCCTCTCTCACCCGCTCCGCCGCCTCCTTCTGCGACATGACTTGGCCGCAGAAGGTTGCGGCCGCCTCCCAGGCCTCCTCGCTGCCCACCATGGCCCTAATAAGGGCCGGCAGCGAGAGGTCTGCGCCGACCGTCGCGGACAAGGCGGTGCGAGGAGTTGCCCAAGCGGGACACTCCTCGCGCGTATGTACCGCCGTGTCCGCGACGCCGGCCCTGCAGTGGTGGCACGTCTCCGTGGGCTCTCTGCCCGCCACCCGGCACAGGTATCGCCCGAAGCAACCGTGCCCGGTGATCACCTGTGTCAGGTGGAAGGTGAGAGCCCCGTGCTCCCGTTCGAGCCACTCCTTCAGGAGCGGTCGAACGGCGTCCACCACATCCCGGCTCGTAGCCGGGTTCTCGAGCCGGGCCGTCCACTTCCGGAGGAGAACGCCGCGAGCGTCTTCCCTCCAGCTCGCGATCTCCCGCGGATGCGGACGGCCCCCGGCCTCCTTCGCTCGCCAGTACACCGTAGCGAGCACCTCGGCTTCGAGGTCCCACGGCGGCGTACCGGCGAGCACACACGCGCCGGCGCACGACACGGTGCGATACGCTCGGACCACCCTGAGCGCCATAGCGCGCTGCGGACGTCGCAGCGCAGCCTGGTTTCGGGCGCTCAGGGCCCCGGCCCATATCGGCGCTCCGTAGAGCGCCATGGAGCGTATCACACCGGTGTATAGGCGCCGGCAGGCCCTCCCTGGGCCCCCCACATTGGGGAGGATCCGTCCCAGAGCCCCGGCGGTGGCCATCAACCGCGGTGCCAACCGCCGGAAGTGCTCCTCAAACCTCCATCGGCCGTCGAGAACGAGTCCAAGATATTTCATCGAGGACCCGACGGCGATGGAGGTTCCGCCCACCACTATGGCGGCTCCCAGCGGTGGCCCGCGTCGGGGCCCATGGAAAACCAGGGCCTCCGACTTACTGAGGGCCACCTCGAGCCCCAGGGCACGGATCCTCCCCACCACCTGCGCCACAGCAGCCGTGGCGAGGAGGGAGGCTTCACGATAGGTGCTGCCGCGGGCCGTCACGAGGGTGTCGTCTGCATAACACACCAGACTGACCCCTCGCAACATTGCACCGCGCAGCACCCAATCGTAGCCGATGTTCCACAGGTGCGGTCCGAGGACCGACCCCTGTGGAACACCGCACGCCATCTCCCTCCTCCCAGGGCCGCTGCTGCCCTCCCCCCTCGGGAACACAACGTCCCGACCGACGAAATAGTCGGCGATGACCTCCTGGAGGTACTGCGGTACGCCGTGGTACCGCAGTCCCTCTTTGATCGTCTCCCAGGGTAGCGTGTTAAATGCGTTGCGGATGTCTAATGACACCGCAAACAACACGCCCCCCTGGGAGACGGCCCCCTCGGCGAGGTCCCTGACCCGCGCCACGGCATCCACGGTCGACCGACCCCGGCGGAAGCCGAACTGCGCGTCGTCCAGTCCCGGATCCATGGACTCGACGAGGCGCCCAGCGAGCACACGCTCGAACAACTTGGGCACCTCGTCGATTACCACCACCGGGCGATACGACGACGCCTGTCCGGCCGGACGACCGTCCTTCTGCAGAAGGACGAGTCTGCCCGTTTTCCACCGCCGGGGGAATCGACCCTGCCCCATGCACGCGGAGAACAGGGACCTCACCCTTTCGCCGAGCTCCTCCAGCGCAATCGCTAGGACGACCCCTGGCACACCGTCGGGGCCCGGGGCGGTTCTCTTAGACTTGAGTCTGAGAATCGCCGCCCCGAATTCGCCCTCCGACACCGGTGCCGGGGAAGTGTCCGTTCGCGACTGGCCGGAGGAGGAGGCGGAGGTCATCGCCGGCGGCACCCATGTACCCCGAGCGGGGAATAGGGTGCCGACCACTTCGTCCACCAGTGCCCCGTCTAGACTGACCGTCAGTGGGGGAGCCCAGGGCCGTAGTTTGTTACGTACGGCCCTGTAGGGCCTCCCCCACGGGTCGCCGTCGAGAAGCCGCAGCCACTCCTGCCATGCCGCCTCCTTGGCCTGCGCTATCGCCACCTTGAAGGCGGCACGCGCGGCCCTGTAGGCGGCGTACAGGGTTTCCTCCTCCTGGGTGTCACGGACTCTTCGCCGTCTGCATCGGGTGTACCGGCGGCGCGCTCTCCCGCACGCCACTCGCATTTGGCGGAGCTCCATGCTCCACCAGTACACCCGACGCCGTGGAGGGAGCGGTCTGGCCTTCGGCATTGCCCTATCGCATATGCGAGTCAGGGCAACGCCGAGGCGCTCCGCTTCCCCATCCACGTCGGCTCCGATCTCAGAGCCGGACACCCAGTCTTCGAAGACTGCGGCTTCCCGTGCGACCTCTGGGTCTAGACGGGACACCACCCACCTCGGTCCGTCCCCGACACGGGGCCGGATAGTCCCCCTCGACGTGAGAGGGACCGTCGTGGTGGAGTGCGCGGAGACATCGAATCGAATGTACCGATGATCCGATAGCGTCTCCACGTTCTCCACCACCCTCCAGCTTTGGACACGGCGCGCCAGGGCGGGCGACGCGAAAGACACGTCGACTATAGAGCCGCCCTGTTGCCGCACGCACGTGTCCACCGACCCCGTGTTGAGAAGGGACAGCCCCGCAGAGACCGCCCAATCCTCCAACGTCTCACCCCGTGCATCCGTCGCTCGAGACCCCCACGCCGTGGATTTGGCGTTGAAGTCTCCAGCGACTAGCACGGGGCAGGGGTATATCTGCCCAACCAGCGCGCCGACCTCGACGAGCAATTGCTCGAAGTCGGCGAGGCTCCGGTTGGGCGAGAAATACACCCCTACTACTGCAATGCCGCCCGTGACCGCCAAAACGCACCCTCTGCCCTTCACGATTCGTTCGAAGGGTGGGGCGCCGGTGGCGGTCGGGGCGGCTATGGCCACCAAGCCGTCGTGGTCCCCGACCCAGTCATTCCGGTCGGGAACAAAGTACGGCTCGGCGACTACGGCCACCTGTATCCCCCACTGTACCAGGGTCTGGACTAGCAAGTCCTGTGCCCTGGCACAGTGGTTGATGTTGGCCTGCAGTAGCGAGACTCTCCCAGCCATTTATTGGGCGGTCTCGACGGGCTCCGTCTCCATCGCGACCCCTGGTCGCGAGGAGGTTTCCGGCTCGGCGGCACTGCCGCCTCGAGCCTTCTTCCTCTTCCTCCGCTTCTTTTTCTGCCCCGTCTTCGGGGAGCCCTTTTTGCTCCCCGCGGGGCAGCCCGCTCCCCCGAGGGGGTGGCCACTCTCGCGCCCGATGGTCGGGTTTCCCGCAGCGGTAACACAAACCGCTGCGGTCCACCCCCGCCTTGCAAATGGCGCCGACGTGGCCGACCTCCAGGCACTTGAAGCACCTGAGTGGGCGGGCGTCCAGGAGTGTCACCTTTGCGGACACCCAGCCCACCCTTAGTCGGCCCACGTCGACGACCACTTTGGCTGCGGCCATCGGGCAGCTGAGCCAAAGCGACCCCCTCGGGCCCATCAGGCCGGGCCGAATAGATTCAGCCCGGCAGCCTCCCATTTCGGCCACGGCTGCGACCACCTCGGCGGGGGTGACGGAGTCGTCTAGCTTCGTCACCCGAATCTCCGCCCGCTTCTCAGGGCGGGAGACGCGCACCACCTCTGCGCTGAGGACCTCCCGTAGCTCAGCAGCTAGGGAGTCTGCCTTTTCGGCGCCCGCTTCGTCGAAGATTTCGAACATCCGGGCGCCAGTAACGGTTGTCCTGCAGCGCATATCCGTGATGCCGAAGCCAGAGAACTTGTGCTTGAGCTTGTCCCTGGCCTCGGTCATCACGGTATTATAGGTGGCGCCCTTTTCCGCCGCTCCTGGAAGCAGGGTGATGGTCACCGCCGCTGCCTTCGGGGCCCGCAGTCTGGCCGCCGCCTTCCTCTTCTCTTTAGGCGCCGTTGCCGGCGCCTTTGGTCTCCCCTGGGCTGCGCTTCGGGCACCCCTTGCGGCCACCACATTCCACCCCTCCGTGAGTGGAGGCGGTGGAGGGGCGGGCCGGATCGGGCTCGGCTCCCGCAGGGGTGCCGGCTCCGAGGCCACCGCCTTGCTCTTGCCTTTCCCCTTGCCTTTCCCCTTGCCTTTGCCCTTACTCGTGGTGGGTTGGGCCTGGGCAGCAGGGGGGGCTGGGGCTGGTTTGTCCTTCGGCGGTGGCCGGGCAGCCACAGCAGGCTTTGGGAGGACCTTTTGGGTCCCCGAACCCGACGGCTGCGGCGATGTCGTTGCCGCAGCCTCCGCCCTCCTCTTGTCGGCCGCTAGTGGCGGCCGAAGGATCGGCTCCGGAAGGAGGCGGTCCTCAATTCCCTCAAACCTCGCGCTTAACATTGCCCCGAGCTGGGCAATATTAGCGCGAGAGACCTCCTCGAGGAGGTCTTTGAGGGCAGCGTCGCGAGGTGGAGGTGGTGCCACGGCAGCTGACTGGCTCCGCATCTCGGCCACCTCCTTGCGCAGCTCCTCAATTTGTGAGGCGAGCCGCCCATTGGCCGCCTCAAGGTGCGCCACCTCCTCCGTTATTGTGCGGGCCCTCATTCCCGCAGCAGCCTCCTTAACTGTGGCGGCGGCAGCCTTAAGGGCCTTGATAGAGGTTCCCTTCAGGTTGGACGATGCCGCCACCACTTTTTCCACGTTTATGGCTGCGTCCGTCATCAGTTTGATGAGTGCAGCCATGGACTGTGCCGTATCCTCATGGATAGACGGCGGGTCGAGGACGGAGCGGCAGGCTTCACGCGAGTCCCTCAGGCTCTTATCGAGGGCCGCTACACATTCCTCTGCCTCCAACCTCGACTCGTCTTTATTAACGGTGTCAAGCCGCCAACTACTAGTGTACGCGCCAGGAGTTGGCGGTCGGCCCCTGCACCTTTTTGTCTTGTGCGCCGCCCCTTTGGGCGACGCCAAAACGAAAACAGTCTCAAGGACGGCTGGCCTCTTTCGCCGCTGCCGGCCTTCCTCTGTTCCGGACGAAACCGATGCCATACTGCTGTCTGAGTCAATCTCAGACTGTAGTGGCGTACGGACTCGGAGCTCGCGCTGTATTGGGATGGATTTCTCCGAGACTCTCGGTTCCATTCCCGGTGCCGACCGACTGGTCTCAGACACCACCTTCCCCCCTTGCGCCGACCGACTGGTCTCAGACGCCCTGCTTCGGGTAACAACTCCCGTTACCTCCGCTCGATCGCCGAGCGCGTCACAGCTGGTGCCCCTCCCAGATACGTAGGGGCTGGATGCCGAAGCACCGAGGGATTCCCCGACCGTTAGATCGGGACCCTCCTGGGTAGTAGTTTCTCCGGTTGTGACTTCCATGTTGCCTTTTTTTAGAGGGTGGGGTCCCTCGTGGGTGCCGCCCTTGGGACCGGGTTCACCCCGGCCATGCATCCCATCGCCGGGCGGCCGAACTTGGGATTCGGGGGAAGGAAAGAAAGGGTGGGAAGGAAAGGAATTGAGAAAGGATTAAGGATAAGCCGCATCCGAGTCCACTCTACTAAAAGAGCGGTACCGAGCGGCCTGACCTAACGGGAAGGGGTGTTTGGAGAGGAGGGATAGAGGGAAGGAATGGGACAGGGTGGGATGTGTCGCTCTTGGTAATGCCCCTCACCACGAGCCTGCCCGGTATGGTTGGACCTATCTGGTATAGCCTCGTGGATCATTGGGACACGCAAGCCCCCCCACCACGACAAGGTAGCGACAACGTCGGGGGGGATAAAGGATCCACCGTAATCCAACTTGTTGTGTTTCGTGTTTGGCAGCTTTCACATTAATTGAAAGTAAACAATGGTTTAGATAACGTCAAATCCCTTAGTAACTTGGTTTTGGTAATAGCTATTATCAAACGAAATAAATGGTTGGTTTGTAATCTTGTGAGTTAGATTTATAAAGATTAATTTTGTATCTATAAATAATACCTAATTTTATGCGAAGCTATGAGCAAAAAGCTAGTATATAAATAGGTAAATAAAAGATACTCTGTTACACAACTAATCTATAACAAAAAGTTTTTGTTTTTTAATTTATATTGTCTCTTAGCACAGTTTAGGCAAGAGCGTCATTTATTTGTTTTTATTCGGAGTTAATTGAGAATATAATTCTTCTGTGACCCCATTGAAAAAATATATTAGTTTTCCAAAATAGGGAGGTGGTATTCCCATTAATTCAAACAAAGGTAATAAATCTGACTTAACTTTTTATACAAATGTCTTAATCGAACCCTCCTCGTGACCCCAAAGAACCATCAATTAATGTCTCTAGAATCGAAACGTAACAAAAAAATCAGGACCACAAAATCAGATTTTCGTTTCCGGAATGGGATTTTGTTACAAAGTCAAAAGTTTGCATGTGGTTTTCTCCACTCTAAGCGTAAAATTCCTATAAATGTCTTCTGAAATTAAAAATCTCCAAACTTGAGTATCATCGTGGATATAATTAGTTTTTTTAGTTTTTATTTTATCACATTCAAAGGGACATAAATAAGGAAACTTTAATCATTATATGAATATAATAGAAACACATTGAAGATTTAGGTACCTATCTTTTCAACGCTGCGTATTTTATGAATACCTACGGGGTTATAACATTTATGTCACATATTTAACGACCAGAAAACGCTTGATCATTGGGCATTGTGAAGAATAACCGCTTTACCATTTGATGATTCGATAAATCACCTGATGTATTTACCCTTAGTACGTACTACGTGAATAGAGCAGGCGATCACGTATCGAGTGCAAGTTAGGGAAGGTAAATCACCTTGTCTTGATACTTTATGGCTCTCTTGGGAAATTGGGCACAAGGTTTTGTTCAAGACTGATAAGTAATCGAGGTTGATGTATTGAAAATAGGTTACTTGACTTTTGGTACACTATTAGGGCAATCAGGTTGAGATGTGGTGTGTCATTTGTTTTCGCACCAATGGAGTATTCTCCGGGCAGTTCCGATTGAATGCCGAAGCGAGAAGGTCAAGGATATTGCTGCGCTGGATTATTATTTTGTCCTTAAGATTTATTTGGCCACATTCCATTAATAGTTGTTTTTCTGTGTAAGATACTTTCATCGTTTAAAATAAAGCAGATTTTTTAATAGATTTCTGAGCTGGCGCGTACACAGTGAGAGATAGAAGTTGTGGCATCCCCGTCAATGAGATGAATCTGACTTCAATTTTGAGAGCTATAACGTAACCGCAATGGTGATCAATCAACAAAATAATATCAATAAATAGTAGTGAGCATTTTAGCTATGGAATGCATTAAGTGATTTTATCAAACTGTCAAAGGCCACTCGTATTTTTCAGCACTGCATAAGCAAATTTACTGCTAACTGTAAATACACCAATTGTGTATTTTGCGGAAAGTATTCACAAACATCGCTCACAAAGCGGGATTATGGGTTCCAACAATAACAGAACACGTATAACATGCATGTTCATTTACAACCAAATACCTAGTTTGAAAATCAGTTAGGCTAGTATGTGCTTCACTTTGTGATACAGCTGGTGTTCAACGCCTTTGTGAGCGCTTGATGTAAGCAACAATTCACCTCCGTACAGACTATTTGAAGCATATCACATGAATCGAACTGCTCTTTGTTCACTATATGGCTTTACCACCCTAACTGACGTGTTTCCAATATTCACCTGCATTTGACGTTCCCGAAAAGTATCAATCTATTTGCCCTATCCTATCATTGTAGATACCTATTTCTGACATAGCATTTGTGCATTTGTATTATGTCTCTATTAACTATCTGTATTTTTAATATTATTGTAAGGATTTAAACCAAGGCTATACATTTTTTTCAAGTGTAAGTTTAGCCTTCATTAAAAATATACCTATAATTATCAAAAAATACTACCAATTATTTAAAATTAGAAGTGTATAAGCACCTACTTAACTTCACATCAGTTTTCCGAGAGTATTTCTTTGTAAAAAATTTTATTCAGAAAACGTTTAATTACCGCAAATTGGGTTTCAACAGAAGCGTGGAAACTTTAAAATATAAATAGAAATAATTCAACGGGACGGTAAATGATTTGAAAGTTTTAATTGAAATGAAATATTTCATGCTATTCCGGAGGCAACTTTTGGATACCAGCTGTTTAACAGAGCCGTCCTATTAAATTTGGACATGTTATCAATCGTGCAGTATTTATCACGAAAGTATCGGGTTTTTTCAACATTGAAAAGAGGATACAAGACTGAGGTATCAAAGCTTTTTTCGTCGAATCAATATCTCCGAAAGAAATATACCTTTTTGACAAAACTCGCGAGTTGAGTTGGTTCTAAATCATATTGATATCATAATAGACGTACACTAATCTTTAAAGTTATAAAACATGCAACAGGGCGAAGTACACCATAGAAAAATGTAAAACTCCTATAGCACTGACATCAGACAAGCTCGTTAGCTACGCTCTGGACCGATGCGACGTAATTGCGCTTGCTGAGCTCAGACTAGATGTAAAAATGGCATATCCTTGATAGGCAATAGAAAAAAACATAATAGACATACCTACTCAAAAATTATTTCGTAAATCCATGCTGCTAATAATATCAGGCACATGGGCTGTAAAATGTAACGCCTTGTCTTGTAAGTATCCTTACAATAAACTACATATCCATATTCCATAATTTCAGAAAATTATAAAATGTCCAATAATTTAATGGTCACTTATGCTGTTAGTAGATAGCTAATTGATGACTTTTACTTAATTAGCTCTTTACATTGAACTGCCATTTTAATAGTTAAATTATTTTATAATAATACAAAAAAAAGATTCACCGTTTAGAAAAAATCCCTAAAATTTGCATTAATGACGTGTATGAATCAAGATTTTCTTTTTTTTGTTGTAGGCATTGTAATGCGTTTTATGTATGCTTGTCTTAAACAGTAATATGTCTATCTCCGTAATAGTTGTTAACTAGATCATGATCACATCATGGTACCTTGTGTCACATTTTGCATATTTAAAGTAGTAGCTGTTGTCTTTTACAGTCTAGTGGGCTTTAATGAGGCGTGCTTAATCAGATTTTAACATAAATGAGCGTGTCAGATGTACATAGACATTGTTTGGAGACATACCTACACATAGAGAAAATAGATGGAAGGACACCATCTTGTTTTCCAACAAACATGTTTTCAAAAATTGTGTTAACAAAAGTTTCCAAAGTACCTACTTTTATTAACAATATTTAACTGCATTATTTTTAGATTAATCATACATCAATAACAGCAAATTTATTTTTAATAAAACATTATGAATAGGATACAAACACCAGATTATCACAATGTTACAAAAAAAAACAATTTAATTACTATCTAAAATTATACACGTCCAACATTATTTTGTTACCTTTTTTAATAATTTGTCATAAAATTATAGCTCAATTTTTTTAACGATGTATGTCGCATATTCAGGTAAATTCTTTAGTGTCAAACCCAATCTCCGTGAGAAGTCTTCACCACTGATCTTAAATACCGTCTCCCATCGGATCCGTTCAGCTGCTATCTGAGAAGCGCGGCTAAATGCCCATGAACCACACATCGTTACGTTATGTTCCTTGCACATTATTTGTCTATGGAACAAAAAGTAGGTACCATTACTATGTATTATGTATAGGTAGATCCAAATGGAAGAGGTCGTATTTAATTTCAGTTCACATTGGCGTGGACGGTTTATGCCTATATTAAAAACTAGCTGCCTCCCCGCGGTTTTACCCGCGTAGTTCCCGTTCCCGTGGGAATACAGGGATAAAATATAACCTATGTTACTCGGGGATAATGTAGCTTTCCAAAGGTGAAAGAATTTTTTAAATCGGTCCAGTAGTTTCGGAGCCTATTCGTTACAAACAAACAAACAAACAAACAAATCTTTCCTCTTTATAATATTAGTATAGACGATACAAACACTCACAATGTCCACATATCACATTAAGAGATTAGAATCTTAAATAAAATATTTTTATTACTGGGTATATTCAAGTTGGGCATATGTATTAAGTAGTAAGTGGGTGTGAGGATGTGTCTCAACAACTAAAAACAAAAAGTTTGCTTACCTAGCGATTGCAATTTTTTGGCCAATACCAAAATTTCTATATGCGGCGTGAACTCCGACACCTAAACTATCGTCGTAATAAAGTTCCAGTTTAAACTTTTTCATCAGTTCGGCAATAGGATAAATGTCTCTCAATTTTATAAAGCTTTCGTAAAGCTTTGCTACCTCTTTGGTCTTAGCCTGAAAAACAAATGTTTACACAAAGTTTATTACATGATTCATGCTTCTTGGCGGCAAATTTTATTAATAACTCTAATATAATAAAAAGCGTATTGTTAAAAGTATTTAAAGTCAATTGTGTTCACTATCAAACTAATCTGACAGAAAACTTTATGCATAGATACTTAAATAATACAGCTCTTTCAACTTTTTTTTATATTCAACGGAGAAGTATAGTTGCTAATTTCTTTTAATACCATATTGTAGTATTTTTCTAAGTCAGATACATCATCAGGAGTCGTCAGCTTCATAGCTGATATGCCGAAAATTTTTGAGGTTTCATTCTCATCATCAGTGCAGCAGATGGTTACGCCTTGCGAATCTTCATGTAGGAAACCATTTAGAATACCTAAATATTCTTTCAATGCTTTTGGATTTTCTAAAATACCTTAAATGAAAAATACAAAACGATTCGTTTAATTTATTCTATCTTGACACAAATTTGCCATATTTTCAAAATAAGTTATTAAAAGTAGATACACAAAATACATGTATTAAACATACCATCAACTCTGATTGGTTTGGAATTAAATTGTACATGATCTAAATTGTTGAAGAAAAAAATGTTTTAATCAGATTGTACAAAATATAAACAAAATGTGACCTATGTTTCTTTCCGCAGATTATGAAGCTGACAGTAGTAGCTTCGGCAGCTACTACTGTCGGCAGAATGAAGAAATAGCTTATTTTTAAATTGGTAGAGTAAAAAAATATTCCGAGATATTTATGTATTTAGTACCTACTTACTAATAATCTTGACATTAAAATATACAGCTAGATTGGCAAAAAAAACTATGGGCTTTGGCAGAGGGTGATATTATGTATAAGGCTATGATTCCTATATAAATAAATTACATTCAACCGACCTGTTGCTTGATGAAATGCTTCATATTTCATGTAATGTTCAACTTTGAAGTCCAAATATTCTTTTATACGATTCTTCGGTAAATCTTGAATTAGAAATTTTATAGTAGTATTTCCATTTTTGATTGTGAATTTTGACCACACCTTACAAATGTTTGATTTGACTCTAAACATATTTTCGTAACAGAAATGGTAGCTACTTACGGCAGACGCTACCATTTTATAGCGAGGTTCCTAATTTGATTAAAGCTGATCAAATACAGGTAGTATTTGATCAGCAGTATTTTTAGCTAATCAACATAATAACGATATATATTGTAAATATGTAAATATGACTGGGTACTTTAAATACGTACCTATACTTTGTCAACAATGTTATATCTGTGACTTACAAACACTTATATTTTAATCCGGATTTTATCTTTGCAAGTTTGTAAAGTGTATCAATCTGTGTACCTGATGTTACAAAAGTCTGTATGTATTTAAAAATGATTCTACCAAGATTTAAAACGGTTTTTCATGATGGTAGGTCCCGCCACCAATTATAATTAATATTAATGGAAATGTTATAATATAGGTATAGGTGACAGCCCGGTTGGCTTTGTGGTTAGTGACCCTGACTCTCAAGCCTCGGGTCGTGGGTTCGAATCCCACCCAAGACAAACATTTGTATGCATGAATATTATGTCTATTTTTCCTGTGTCTGGATGTAAATATCTATAAAAGTGTATTTAAAAGTAGTATATGTAGTATATCAGCTATCTGGTTACCATAACACAAGCTCACTGTGATGCTTACTTTGGAATCAGATTGGCCGTGTGTGAAAAATGTCCCAGGATATTTATTTATAAGTAAGAATACTGCCGCAACAATATCTTCTACTTATACGCCCTAGGTCTACTAAAAGTTTTATTTTATTTTAAGACACATGAAACCGCAGGACGGTAGCGAGTCACAAATAAATAAACAATGTTTACAATAAATTCTATTAATTGAAACACAATGAAAATGAGCCCCATTCAGTACTACAGTAGTAAATAAATATATTATCATCATCTTATCATTAACACTAGGTATAAAGAGCAAAGATTTTGTTTTTGTTATTTGTTTGTATTGAATAAGCTCCAAACCTTGCGGTTTGAATAAAAAATATTGCGTATTTATCGAGTAAAGCTATACAACATCAAGCTGCGACCAATGGGTGTGGAGCACCATTAAAAAACATAGAAATGCAAAAGCAAGATATAAATAAAACATAGTAATGCAGCTTTGCAAAGGTCGCCGGTTAACCTTAACCGTATTTTTATTAGATGTAATATTCAAATTAATATTGGAATTATGTAATATATTCATTCCATAAGCCCATTTTCAAGAACATTTTTATTCAGGCTTTAGCGCTTGGTCATTGGTATTACAGCAATAAACCACGTACTTGGCGTATTTGGACGGATCTGTAAAAGTCATATTTAGTCGTTGCCCTAACTCCTGACTGGGGATCTTAAATGTTGTCTTCCACCCAACTCGTTGTACTGACTTCTGAGAGGCATACGTCATAGCCCATGCGCCAGTCAGCGGTACATTATGCTCCAAACACATTAGTCGCCTAAAAAAACATTTTAAACATAACAACGAAATCGAGTAACCACCCAAAGGTGGACAAATTGGGTCGAATCGATTTATTAAAAACAATAAACGATGTAAATACCTATATAGAATATCAGCTATCTGATTACCATATCACAAGCTTTGCTTAGTTTGGTATCAGATTGGCCGTGTGTAAAAAATGTCCCAGGATATATTTTTATTTATTTACCTAATAGGTTACACTAGAGGGAAACACATTGTTTCATTTCCACAAATAGATATGCCAAAAAGGATATTATCTTAACTTTAATAAGTCTCTATTGATAAGTTCTTACAGAGGATAATTAATACGTAAATTTGTATTTGCAATACCTACCTGGAATGTGCAAATTGTTGACATATTCCGAGACCTCTATAATCGGTATGTACTCCGACACCTAAACTGTCGTCATAAATCCGTTCCACTCTAATATTTTTCATGTACTCATATACAGAAAAAAAATCGTTCATGATGCTGAATGTTTTGTAAAGTGCCGCAACTTCTTTGGTTTTTATCTGGAATATTTATTTATTTATCAAATTTATAGAATGCCTATGTATCAATAACACTCAACTATTAAACTGATCGAAAGGCTAATCGGGTAGTAGTTAGAGTATCTCGTACCGAGATTGCTAGGCTACGCACGATGCCTTGATTTCTATTTATGAATATTATACTGAGAGTATGATTTATCATTACAAATGAAATAAGAATATAAAAATCGATTTATTTATTTAGTAAAATAAGCTATCGTAAGTGTACCAGTGGTGGCCACGGTACCAGTAATGGCCAAAAATTGAAAGAAACATCTAGAATTCGGACATGAGCTAATGTTTTCACATTGGGATCACTGTGACATAGACTTTAGACATCGAACTATCTAAGTTTAACGTTTTATTGAATTCAGTCAGTTACATGTACAAATTTGTGCGAATGCAAAGTGTAAAGTAATTTGAAATTGACAACGACGGCTTTTCTTAAGGAAATCGTTATGGCGGTGAGCAGAAAGTTTCACTTGTAAAATAGTATTGCTTAGTTAAAATCAAAATTTGTTTTGTTTGATGTGTTAGCCATAAAATAAAGATAAACTAAGACTTAAGACTGGGGCGGCCATTAATGGATTTTCCCTGGCCAAGACTGGGTCACAAAACTACAACTTTTATTTGTTAAATTAATTTAATCCAGCTTTGCCGTATCTCACGCGTAATACATTACAAATATTAAATAAGGACTGGACTTTACAGTTTCACTATATTCAGTGCTGAAACTTTCACAATTCTGGTAATATTTCACAAAAACCTGTTATTTTTTTCTTAAACTGGCCACCATTGGGTCATTTACCATACAATGTTTGTAATATGCCCCATACTTTCCTAACATAGGTACATGAAATCATGGATATATTTTTACTATTACCTCTCCTTTTTCTTCAAAAGCACATACTTTATCATTAAGTGTCTTAAGCTTCATGGCGGATATTCCAATTATTTCCGATTTGTCATCGTCGTCGTCAACGCAGCAGATAGTAACACCTTGTGAGTGAACTTTGAGGTATTCAGAAACAATGTCTGTATACTCTTTTATAGCTTCTGGATTTTTTAATAAACCTTTAATTTAAAACAGATAATTATAGAAAAGGAATCTAATAACAATAATTTATATAGATAAAAAAAATATTCACAAACCTGCAGCTTCATGCAATATATCATCCTTCACAAAATGTTTTAAATTGAAATCCAAATATTCAGGAATACGATTCTCTGGTAGATCGCGGATTAATAATTTTACTGTAGTACTATCTGATTTTTTTACGGTAAATCTTGACCACACTTTACTGATTTTTGTAGCCGAAGTTAACATTTTTGTTATTTTGAATATTTTGTAAGTAAAGTCTGAGCGAGTAGCCCAACCGGCTAGATGACTTAAGGCAATGTTGTGACTAATCTAGTCATACTAATAAGTCTTTTCAAAGGTGTTTTGCGTGTTAAATCTCCTAAAGAAAATCCTTATTCTATAGAATCTTATCACCGTTAAAAAATCTGTTTCTTTACTTTAGTCTTAGTTCGTTCGTTATGGATTTCTGAACCGATGATAGCTTCCATACTGTTTAGACCTTTTGTTGTTTTATATATTCATTTGATGAGCTCTATATTATTATTATCTAAAGCTACCCGTGGTTTCACCCGCATTCCCCGGGGATTTTAAATTTGCCTAGGAAAATAGAAACCTAAAAATAAAAAATAGCCTATGTCCTTTCTAGATTATCTGTGTACCAAATTTCATTTAAATCGATTTAGTAGTTTTAGCGTGAAAGCAAGACAGATAGAGTAACTTTCGCATTTATAATATTAGTATAAATGAGAATGTTTCTGAGACTGTATGGATGTATGCTTGTTACTTTCACGCGATAATGGCTGAAGGGATCGCTATAAAATTTGAAGAAAATTTAAAGGAAAATTCAAGATCATCGGGAACCCCGGGAATGCAGGTTAAGCCGCGGGGAACAACCAGTCAATAATAATTTTGGTTATTTCTATACTGATGAGAAAACCAAGTAGGTATCTATAGATTGGCTTGAATATGTTTTGTCCATGTCGCCAACTAATATTAGTGTCGCCCGTTCAGACGATTTAGTCGCAAACATATTTCGACTTTGATCATTTTCTTGCAATACATTTATGGGAAGTTAAATAATGGGGATGGTAAAACACACAATATTTTATTAACATAGCTTTATTATATCTATATAATTGCTGTTTATTTATTTTAAAGTAGGTACAAAAAATATAACACAAATAATGATCTTATTGTCGAACATTATCAGCTATGTAATTAACCAATCAAAAAAAGATAAGAAAGTATAAGATACCTCAAAAATGCTGGTAAAATATTGTACTAGGGAATTGGGATTTTATTCTACTGTTTGTTGATAACTGAGCAGGAATCCAACATGTTTATTGAACATTTGCGACTGCAAATATGTGTGTAGCTGGGCCCTTATTGAAGGTTAGACCTAGCCGTTTCTCCATGTCCTTACGACTGATCTCCATTAGTATCTCCCAGCCGTCGCGTTCGATTGCTTTACGCACACCGGTTGAGGTGATCCAGCATGTTGTCATGGGAACATTATTAGCTTTGCATATCGCTCGCCTGTAATGAATTATATTTTTAGGGACTTAAAACCATTACACGTCAATATTATATTATTATTGATCAAAATATAAAATTGTATAACAGACTTAAGTAATTTCGTAAGATACTTGTTCCACTAACAATTAAGTAGTAAATTAAAAAGATATACTCCCTGTCTAGGTTTCATTTATTAGAATTAGAAGTGAGCTAAGAAAAATAATAGAAGCGAAAGACAAATAACGTCAGAATATGGCCGTACATAGGAATGTTTATATTTAGGTACTACTTGGTCCAAGGTTTATAATAAGTAGGTAATATCTGAGTTTATTTACTAATATTCTTACCTCACTGGTGCCATTTCATTACAAATACCAAATCCACTGTAGTGGTTATTAACCGCAATGCCTCTGTCGTCAAACACCCGACCTATTCCATAGTTTTTCATTAACTCGGTCAAAGGGTAAATATTATCCAAGATGTGCATACATTTTAAATATCTTTGCATTTCTTTTGTTTTACACTGGAATCATCAATAAAATATAGACATTAGAATAAGGATACTTAATATAGTGATATAATTTTACCTATCAATATTACCTCAGCGCTCAATATTTCGTCCTGCCAACTGTCAGGGGTTTTTAACGACATCATTGACATTGCAATGATTTCCGGATTAATCTCGTCATTGTCTGCACAACATATAACTGAATGATATGATGAATCTCTTATTATACTACTCATATGGTCCCGATATTCTGTCATTGCGGCTTTGCTGTCAGTTAGACCTAAAAAAGTGGAGAGTTTTATTATTGGACGAGCTGTCGCCGTTCAGGTTCACCTGCTTATGTTACTTCCTGATAAAGAATTATTCAGATCGGTTACAAACAAACAAAGAAATAAATATATTTGAAATCAAATCTTTCCTCTTTATAGGTACAACTCGTATTATTTTATTAGTGTAGCTAATGTTATTGTTTAGGTATCTGGAACAAACTGGTCTACATATAATTTTTGGTGTAATTTAATGTTTCAATTTTGGTCTTTCAGAGCAAAAAACTTAACAATTCCAGAAAATTTGAAAAATTATGAGGTTTTTAATGAAATTATATAACTTACCTGACATTTGATGTTGAAGTTCATTAGATACAAAGTGTTTCATTTTAAAATCTAAAAATTCTTCTAGCCGGTCGCTCGTCAAGTCTTCTATTCGAAATTTCATTATATTCCCATATTTATTCTGTGCTGTGAATCTTGACCAGACTCGAGCAGTGGTCCCACAAGTTTTTAGCATGTTCATGTTTTTTTAAAAAGTGAACGATAGACAACACCTTCTATGCCACATATGAATGTTATGTTGTCATTTTGCGTACCACCTTCAATTTTCTACGGTCGTTTATAAGCTAGACATACACTATCGTATCCCGTCATGTCTTAGCTAATCACTACACTATAGGTACGTTATGTTCATATATATTTTTTTTACTGAACGAACGAAACTTTGAAGTCTCAGTTGCAAACATCTTTTGGCAGTAAATTCTATATAATATCTAAATTGTATCTATTTACAAGCATTATGTGTAACTGGTTGCCATAATCTCTGCTTAGTTTCGAATTTTATTGTAGGTATTTATTTATTAGGTGTCTCTAACCTAGGTACTAAATGTATGATTTCTGTAGCGCCACGACATGGTAGTGTGTATCTTACTTTAGAGACGCTTCTTGTAAATTAATACTAAACATAAACATCTTATGAATATTTTAACATAATATCGGATTATGGTCACTGTAGTACAATATAGTTTTGACATGTTTTTCTTTTCTCAGAAGAAAATATCGATTTATGTTTTTTTATATTATAAGAAATCATATGAACAAGTAAGCGTAATAATTAAAGATATCATAATTATACTTTCATCATACCATTTAATATTACAATAGATATCTACTAGAAGTTTATTTTGTAAGCTACTATTCATAAATGCTACTTTATTGACCTAGCTGAAAAAAATTTGTTAATGTAATAATAATGTAATATATATTACGGATAACCATGAGGGTATGGATCTGTTTGGTTCTGAAATAAATATAGAAGAAGCGGTGTAAATTATTTTTACCGAAGTTTATAAAAGTAACATGAAAGGTAGTAAAAATGTTTTAGGTACTGCCACCAGCAGTATCTTGTACAAGTTGGGCGGAGTTCGATATTCAAAATGTTCAGTGAGTCGAAGCAACAGGCGGATCTACGAAAAGGGTAGCGATGCAAACTGCCAAAACTTCATTTTATTTATTAACTACGTAGGTAATCATTCACAGGGTAATATAGGTACTTCATAATTATTATAAAATGAAAATTAAAAAATACTCTTCATACTTATATTTACGTTTTAAATTGATTAAACCAAGGGTTTAGCCAATGAGTTACGTCGAGTCTATAATTTCAACAGCTACCTTACCCGTCTTATCGAATCAGTTTTACATCAAAACGGAAACAAGTGCGGTTTTAACTAATATATACTTCTCCAGACATACTCAGAATGAAATAAATAAATTACCTGGGGCATATGCATCACATATGAGCAATCTTACTCCAAACTAAGCAGAGCTTGTGCATTGGTAACCTGATAGATACGTTCTTGTTTAGATATTTTCATCGAGACACAAAACAAACAGACATATTCATGCATACATATGTCCTGGGTGGGATTCATGACCGGTGGTTTGAAAGTCTGGGTCACTAACCACAAAGCCATCCCAATTGACAGCTCAAAAATAGGTCAAGTTTGGAAGTTGATAAAGAACGAAAGCATTAGTGAAAGTTACATGACAACTCTTGATGACACATCGATCAACCAATTACCGTTGCCGAATGGACGACTCGATTGACAATTATAGTTTCATTTCCACTTTGCAGACAATTTCCATGCTTGGTAGTTGTGTCCATTTGTAGTAATTGGTATTAGCCTGTCTGCCCTTGGGCGTATTGGCTTAAAAGCCACCGATTATAATCCAAATCCCAATTTCTATTTGGTCATTAAATCACAGTTTAGACAATAGTTACTATGTACTAAATTGACTTAGTAATGTACCTTTAGGGCTAGTCATGGAATAAGTATTTTTGTTCTATTGTATGATTAAATCGTCACCAATGTTTGCGGCAGCTGCATTAGGTACAGACCCTGTTTCTTCTAGAATGTATATAGAACAAAGTTTGACGTACAGCTAAAAACTTGCACCTGCTTGATTTTGAATAGGTAACACGTAAAATTTTAATATAAAATGGTAATTGATAAAAAAATGGATTAGTAATAAAATGAACAATAACCATTCTCCTAATTAGATGGTAGAATCTTCCGTATTTCTATGGGTACTGAAAACAATGGGGTTCATTGTTGGTGCTCATGAATGGGTTCATACTTATGAAATTTTAAAGCTTTATATTCAGGTATAATCATTAAAATACAGAAGAGTACTTTTGTGATTAAAACGGAGCTAAAATTATTTCAGGAGTTCATTATTTGAAACAAAAGGGCCTTTTAAAAAATATATCAGTTGATACAACAAATGTTTGGGGTTCCGAAACGAAATGGTGATATAAAACCCTTAAGTTAAGACTTATAGTGTTTTAACTTACTATATTAATATTCCTAGTTTATTTGGTCAAATATATACCTACAGTAAAATAAAAACAAATCTGCTTACTGATGAATATCAATCATAAATGTTTATAGAGATAACCAGAGGTAAAGAGCTCAGAGAAGCGCCTTTTCAACTGTGAATGCAAATATTCTTAAATAAATATATTGTCAGGGAAAAAATAAAGGTACCTAAATTTTAAATGGATGAAATATTTTTGAGCTAGTCACGGAATTCGCGATTTTATATAAATATTGACCCAATACTAAAGCTGTTTTAACCCTGACATGCCTGTTGCACCTCGGGTGAAGGCCACGCTCCGCTTTCCACTTGGCTTCATACTTTGTGGATTGTTTAATAAATACAAGCACTAGCTTATTGCTTTATATGCATACATTCTAGGGATCAGCGACGATTTTCTATTCAAATTACTTCTTATACTTATCGATCTATCTATCTGCTGCCAAAGGTTTTACCCTGACCTTACCCTTTACTCATGCCTACACCTCTATCTGGTTTCCATTTGCTCTAGTGTCTAGTGCCTGTGCCCTGTCGGGGTAATCTGAACGCACTGGGGTCTAAATCATCCGATTGATAAACAGACATAGTCCCCTAGGCGTATTCTTCTTCAATTAGGATTTCTGTGGCGGTTTCATTTTACAATTTGAATACACACTAAGTAGGTAACTTGCTATAGAAAAAGGATTCTTTTCTTTTTCCTCATCTTGCAATAAGCACAATCTAAGCCGAGGCTTTGTGCACTTGAAAAATCGATGTGAAATATTACAACGGAGCGAACGCTGAAAGATTGAGTGGCGACGGAGGCGCTCGCTTGAATATCCGGTTTAGATTCAACAGGCTTTCTTTATGGAATGGAGACTGGATTATAAAAAGTCCACGTCGGCACGGAATATGATAGATGGGGAATGATTGTACAAAACTCAAAATGAGGTGAGTAATAACCAGAGAAGAGAATGTTATAATGTAGGTACCTACTTGTCTATTGTGCAAAGATTTGTTCTATGAATAACAAGGAAAGACCTCAAATGTATTTGTCTAACATCATGTAAAAATATCATTTTGATTCGTGTTTGAAAATTCCTAACCATATACAACTTGGTAAAAATAAATGTATTATTATGAGCCTATTTGTAGTAAGATGCTTAAAAATAAAGTCCAAGACTTAGCTTTGGTTAACGACTCCGTAAATAATTTCCATACTTATTAAGGCATCGCATCATGCGCTTAAGTGGCAACATAAATTTAACATTATCATTCAAACAATGAAATATTAAGGTACCATGTCCAATCTGGAAATCGAATGAAGAATCTCCAGTATTTCGTCGAGATTAGGTAATACCAAAATCGACTACCAAAGTTGCTGTGTTGTCCATTTTGTTTTCGTATTCAACTGATTTATCTTACAAAGGTAGCATTTATAGTCTTTGCTGAATGGTTCTGTGGTTAGAACGTTCTTACTACGATTTCAAAATTATTCCAATTATTTCTAATTTATTTTATGTAAACTTTTTTATATTGTTTAAAATTAAAATTCAACTTTATTTCAATACTGACTATAACGTGGAAACCTTTTACTGACATCTATTTAGACCACTACTGTGAAAGTGTAATATGAATGTTAGGTAAGCATTGAAATGAATGGATGTAATTATCTATATAAGTATGTATTCAAAAGTAGTATATGTAGTATATCAGCTATCTGGTTACCATATCACAAACTCCGCTTAGTTTGGAATCAGATTGGCCGTGTGTGAAAAATGTCCCAGGATATTTAAAAAAAAAAAAATTTCCCAAGTGTCACTGTAGGTATAAATATTTGTGTAGGTATCACGGATATGTATATATTATTTATATGGAAGAAAACTAGCATGGCATTATATGAATTTAGTTTTTTATAAATCTGGTTTTAGATAATCCGTAGGTATATGGGTGAGAGTAGGTACATATCCAAATAATCAACTGAGAATACTTAAAACACTTATGTAGGTACATCAAGTGAAAAGTGAGTTTTCTTTCAATAGTATTCAGGTACTGTGTTCATTAATTATACCGAGCCGACAGAGAGAATTAACTGCTGACGTGCCAACTGATTTCACAGGGTCGTCACGATAAGCTACGAACCGCCCTTTAACTCTCTCTACAGCTGAATGATTTTTTAATTTTTAATTTGTTAGTCGTTTTATTTCACGAAGTATTCTCTGTATATGGCCTGTATGTGTGTGTTGAAGTTATGAAGGTGCGCTCCCGAATTCACACACACTAATACAACTCCATTTATACGTATCTGTGACGGCATTTATAAATAAACAGCACTCATTAAACTGAATAGGAGTAGGTACCTCCATCACGTAGTTTTTCCATTGAACAAACAAAATAATGATGATTTCATAAAATAATATTTTGTTTCACTTCAAAGAATTAAGCAGCGAGCTGTAAAGTTTCCTTCGATTTTTTATATAAATTTGTCTTTGACCATAATCCTACCATGGTATCTACCTACTTGTCGTAAGTACACAAAGCATAGAAAGAACTTGCTTAGAAGAATCATATAAATTTTTACGGATTTCGATCGATATAAATAAAGTATGTAGGTATATATCGAAATTATTGAATATACTTACCAATAAATTTATAGATATACCAATAAGTAACACTCAGTATTTATGTCAGACATTACAGGTAGCACATTGAGCCAGGTTCGATGTCAGCATCAGATCTCAATGCAGCCGATAAGCACGTCCACACTCAGTTTCTTTCATCAAATTTCCCCACTGCATCCTATTCACCTTCGTCTTCAAAACTTGACGTTTGAAAACCACTCTTCTTACCTTTAAGAGCGAAAGTAACCTTGCGAGAATAATAATGAACATTTTCGTTTGATGTTTGTTGGGTCAAGGTTGTTTAGGAAATCTTTAAGGTAACAGGAGTTGTATTAAATGTAACAAAGACTTTATAAAGCTTTTAATAGAGTTGAAGTACCCTTATTATGTAGGTACTTATATTATATTTATATTTTGGTACACACCAATAAGATTTGTATGTAGGTTAGGACAAACTAATCTTAGTTAAACCATTATTTAAAAATTACTGGCACAATGCAAAAAAACCATAATGTGACACAAGTTAAAATCTACCTACTCTCTTTACTCAGTATAAGATAGGAGGTTAATATCAAAAGTAGAATCAATGGATTCGTTTTATCTATTACTTTGCCTAAGTTTAAGCTACAAAGGCGTCATTTCGGAAAATTCCCCGTTTGATCTTAATCTTAGGACGAAGGGTCTCTGAGGACCTCGAGGCTTGACTTATCCTCTATCCAAAGTTCTATTACGTACCTACAATAGGGCTGTTACCAAATAGCCTCTCCTTAGATTTTAAAATCAGATTCAGGATCTCGTTAAAATAATGAAAATTCAAATTCCAAAATCTGATTCAGACAAAATTCATATCATACCAGGAAGGATTATATCATATAAGTAATTCATAACTTGTATGTTTACTTAATTATTTATTAAGTAATTTAACTTTATACTTGATAAACAATTGACTCATGTGTAAATATGATTGTCCAAATAAATTCAGTATACGATGTATGCTTTATACCCAGCAGCTTTTTGTTTTCTTCAAATAAGGCCCTCCCTAACCGTACATTATTTATTCAAGGGATCTGAAGTTAACTAAGGTACCTATTGTTCACCTTATTTGCTAGTGAATATGTTTAGGGATCTACGATCACCTTTGAATTCATCTTTTTCATGCTTCAATATTCCACCGGATAGAACTATACGCTATGAGTTATTATGTGTTTGTACTTTTCTAATCGTTCTTAAATATGTATAATATTGAAGATATACAATAATAAACTATTTTATTAGATTGGCCTTATTAGCTTTGTTGATTCTTGAAAATACATTTTTCTAGCGGTTTCTGCTCGATATTAATCGTAAATGGTAATAGAAATTGAAACAACTTATTGATTTACCGATAACAGTGTCTTGCAGTATTTTGCAACTTGTGATAAAACAGTCCCTGTGAAATAGTTTATGACTTATTTTTTCAAAACCTCCTTACCTCAAGTAAAGCACTTAGATGAATAACAATAACCACCCACATCGTATTTTTTTATATCCGTCCATTAGCAATATGACATATCTAATAAAATAATTAAGTTTATAAAATACTTTTTATGCTCCTGAAATTCTTTCACAATTCAGCAAATAGAGGGAGGATCCCACCACTCACTCAAGTTTTGATATACGGTCGTTTCCTTTACCTTGTCAGCGTCATTAAGTATAGAACAAAACCTGCAGTATTCATTTGTTTCGATACTCTCGGATGTCCTGTGATACGAATAATGGTTTTTCCATTTGAAATACTCTGCATATTTATCAGGGTCCTTAATCAATTCATTCATCTTAGCCGCTAACTTCTTTACTCCAAGTTCAATAGCATTCAAATAAATTCCATCGGGCATAAACCTGTAATGAAAAATAACTGTTATATCAAATATTACTAGGTATATACTTGATGCAATTTTCGTCAAATATTTCATATTTTCATATTTAATCATACCTCGTGTAGTTAGCACCCCCATAAACAATTGGTACAGCATTATATTTTAAAGCTCTCCATAATTTCTCAGTCACATAGTCTTCGCTGAGAGCATTCTCAAAAGACAAATAGAAATAGTAAGTTGTTTCTAACTTCTTGTTACATTCTTCATCTGTACTGCGAGAGCAAGTGTAGTAGCCACAATTACCAAATACATCAATTAATAAATTATATTGATATAACTCAATTTGAAGTTTTTCAGCAAATAACTCTCTTCTACTGGCAGAGTAACAGTTAGAGACAAACCAAGCTGCAGCTTTAGTTTTCGTTTTCAGACTTGTTTTAAAGTTATCATTTACTGGATCCATTTCGTCGACTTTCATCCAGTGCATGTCTTTACTTGGACCAATTATTTCATTATTACTATTCCTTATAACAATATAGCCCCATTGCACTTCGGAATCTAGTCTGTATGTCCAAGTCCAGTTAAAGTATCCATCATACACGTGAGAACATATCGGATAATTATCAGACGATTCTATGTTCGCAAACACAAATTTTTGATTTGGTGATCTTCTAGCTGGTAAATCTGTTTCCGCCATACGTATTACTTCCGGTCCAGCAAAGACGATAACATCAAATTTAGTATAATTACTGAAATATGATCTGTTAGCTGTCACAAAACAATTGACATACGGACAATTCCTTTCAATAAAACCACTCTGGCCCTTTCCCATGTACATAAATGGACTATTTGTTGGTGAAGTCCACTGCAAGATGTATTTCATATTTTCTGTGTTCACGTAACTTTTAAGTTTGGCTATTTTAAAAAATGTCGTAACGTAACTTATTTCTCTTCTAGTATTCACAAAATCTTTGAAACACGGAATCATTATTAATACAAGACATGTTATGACGGCACAAAAGTACAATTTCTTTGTCAAATTTGCTTTCATTTTTAACTAGTCATTATGAAGAGTCATCAAAGTATGCAATTCTGAAGTCTATCAATAATTACATGATATTTTACAACACTCGTAAATAAATCGATAAGGTAGTATGCGCGCGATACAACACACGGTCACCTACTAGATGAAAAATAAAATACAAACTCTGCATGTAAATTGTCATAATGTTTTGTGTACACAATATACACAACGATTTTGAAATGGTAGACAGACAGGTTAATGACCTTACCTGTCAAATATATGATGTTTTGAAAGGTTAAGAGCACGTGGCTTGTACCTTCTAAGCCATACTCATAATCAAATCAAGCTATTCTTTTGCATCTTGGGTTTCATTTAAAGTTAATTATGTTTATAACAAGTTAACATTTTTGTTTAAATAGATGATAGCAACAGGATTCTCCCTTAAAACAATATATTGTTTATTTTCATCAATACATTATAAAATATAAATTATTTATATACAATATAATATATTAGTTCGATACGTTATCTTGTATGGATAACTCTTTATTGATAACAAACACTAAACATCAACATCGATCGGGAGGGTCCCACCAATCCCTGAAGTTCTCGTAATTCTTCCTTTCTTTTACCATGTCCTGATTATTTAATGTTGTACAGAACAAACAGTACTCATTTGTTTCTACACTTCTAAATTTCCTAAGGTACGAGTAGTGATTCTTCCATCTGAAATATTGTGCATACTGCTCAGGATCATCAATCAAATCATTCATTTTTTCCGCAAGCTTTTGAACCCCAAGCTCCCTTGCATTTAAATAAATTCCGTCAGGCATGAACCTGTAAGATAATATACCTAAGATTGTAATAACGGCCATGCAAAAGCAAATACAAACAATATTTAGATAAAATAGCAACAATCGTAACTGATACATTAAGAACCCAAAATTTGGATGTCTACTCAATTAATGTGTATGTAACACACTGGATTTTAAATAAGATATATTAAGTTAAAGGGACATACTTACACAATCATGTTTAGAATTTAAAAACATATAAACTGACGCGTTGCATTGCATTATCCGAACTAATTAGTTGAATTCTTATCACACCACTCAATGAAAGGCCATTCTAATATTGCTATCTCAAGAGTTCGATATCAATCGATAAAGACTTACCTCGTGTAGTTAGCACCACCGTATACCACCGGTATTGCATCCGCTTCTAGAGCATGCAAAAGTTTCTCAGTAACGTAATCTTCACTAAAAGAGTTTTCAAACGATAAATAAAAGTAATATTTGTCCTTTATCAATTTATCACACTCTTCTTCGTTGTTTCGAGAACATTTCAATTTACCACAATCACCATAAATGTCTACTTCCAACCCGTATATTAGTAATTCTTCTTGCAGCTCCTTGACAAAATACTCACGTTTGCTTTTGGATAAACAATTTGATACAAACCATGCTGCTGCTTTCGTCTTTGTTTTTAATTCGTTTTTTTATTTATCACTTACTGGGTCCATATCTTCTAATTTCATCCAATGCATTATTTTATTAGGACCAACAATCTTATTATTTTTATCCCAAATTGAAAAATATCCCCATCTAACGTGTGAGTCTAATTTATAAGTCCATGTCCAGTTAAAAAAACCATCAAACCTGTTCGAGCACACTGGATAGTTATCGGAAGATTCTATGGATGCAAACACATATTTCTGATGTGGTGAACGACGATCAGGTAGTCTATCATTTTGGTAATGTATAACTTTAGGTCCTGCGAAAGCTATGACATCAAACATCGTGTAATCTTTAAGATAAGATCTATCACCTGTGACTACACAATTCACGAATGGACATTTCCTTTCAATGAAACCACTTTGCCCTAGTCCCATGTACTGAAAAGGGACATCTTTGGGAGAAGTCCATAGTAGAATATATTTCATCTTCATATTCTTCATCTCTTCTGATATTGGCACGCTTATTTTATTTACAGTTGTACCAATTTCAAATTCATTGTTAACCGATATTAACTTAATTTTCGAATTACGTGGAACATCTGAGATTTTCGTAGTCTTATACATTATTAATGTTATTATTGAAATTATAACTATTAGACACAGAAAAGTTTTTTTTGCCAACATAATTATATTGTTCGTTTCCCAATGCGTAGATTTAACAGTTCGTGCACTTCTTGGTAAAACATATGGATATATGTTCTCGTTAATGACTGACGCTTCACTGATTTAATACAGCGGTAAATGTCGATGTCTAACCAATTCATATTTATTTATCACGACTATGTATATCTAATCTATTTTACTCACTGAACTAAGTACCATATTATTTTAAACCATGAAAGTTAATACTTATGGAAAATAAACTGTTTAATCGTAAACGTCTGTAACGCACGCTTGGCAATAAAGTAGTTAAAAATGAAACAATAAAAAAAATCTATCAGTAATTTTTATTCAGTAGGTATTGCAACGAACATAAAGTTATATCTGTTCATAGTGAAACTGCCACTCAAGTTCTAGGAAAACGGCGAGCAATTGTGAAATTTCTACAAAACTAGATATGTATGTACCTAATGTCCGAATATTAATGAAATTTCGTTGTTTAAAAAATATTTTGGACTGTAAGAGATATATCATCAGCTGACTCATGTTTCATCCTTTAAAGTTATTGTCTATTCTGACCTTGATAATTTTGTGTAATGTAAAAATAGTAGGTTTATGATGGGCAAATAGATAGTAAGATATGATTATTATAAACTAAGGCAAATATTATGAAGGTATTAAGAATTAACCGAAAAATACCGTGAATATGTTTCTTGGAATTTATGCGCCTACAAAAGATATTGCAGCAAAGTATCATAGTAGTGTTGAATTAAACTCAAGGTATTACGTAACTAAATTTTCAATTTATTATCATAACAAAAATAAAATAGGACAACAATTTCTGTATATCAAAACATCAAATCCAGATAAAAACCTATACTTCTATACTAATATTATAAATGCAAAAGTAACTCTTGCTGTCTGTCTCGCTTTCACGCTAAAACTACTAAACGGATTTAAATGAAATTTGATACACAGATAGTCTAGAGCCTGAAAAGGACATAAGCTACTTTCTATGCCGGGAAAATAGAAGATCTCCCGGGTAAGCGGGTGAAACCGCGGGGAAACACTAGTCTTCTCTATTTTATTGCAATGATTTAAACGAGCAATGATTTACCTATTCCTTTGAATGGCGTAAAAAAGACATCACTAAACAATAAAAAAATTACAGTCATTCTAATAAAGAGATCAGAGATTGCTTTTTCTTGACCCATATACATAGCAATAATAAATAAATATTATAATTATTGTTTTGAAACATGGACCAAAACATCACAGTTCTAATCAATTTGGTATCTTGTTTGCACAGCACAATTTTTACTTACGCAAGCATCAACATTTTTCAACAAAGACCGGGAGGGTCCCACCATTTCCGGAAATTCTGATATATTGTAATATTTTTTACCATTTCTTCATTATTCAATGTAGCGCAGAACAAACAGTATGGTTCCGTTTCCACACTTTTATATTTCCGATGGTACGAATAGTGATTTTTCCACCTAAAATATTGAGCATACTGCTCTGGATCATTTATCAACTCATTCATTTTCTGAGCAATTTTTTGGACTCCTAATTCTCTTGCGTTTAAATAAATTCCATCTGGCATAAACCTGCAAATCACAACAGTCATGAAATAGTATTTTCCTTAATACACAATATCATAGTAATATAGAACAAAACAATTACCTGGTATAATTAGCACCACCGTACACAATCGGTATCGCGTACCATTCCAAAGCATGCAAAAGCTTTTCAGTCACATAGTCCTCACTAAAAGAGTTTTCGAATGACAAATAAAAATAGTAATCTTTCTTTATCATTTTGAAACACTTTTCTTCGTCATTCCGAGAACATTGTAACGTTCCACATTTACCATAAATGTCTACGTCCAATTCATATTTCTTCAATTCTTTCTGCAGCTCTCTTACAAATACCTCTCGCTTACTCTTCGAATTACAGTTAGACACAAACCATGCCGCGGCTTTCTTTTTTGTTTTTAATTCTTCTTTAGTATCATTGCTTACATTTTCCATATCTTCTAATTTCATCCAATGCATAATTTTATTTGGACCAACTATCGTATTATTTTTATCTCGGATGGTAATGTACCCCCATCTAACTTGTGAGTCAAGCATATACGTCCAAGTCCAGTTAAAAAAGTTATCAAATCTATTTGAACACACAGGATAGTTATCCGACGATTCTATCGATGCAAACACATATTTTTGATGCGGCGATCGGCGTTCTGGAAACCTATCTTTTTGATAGTGTTTTATCTCGGGCCCGGCAAAAGCTATAGCATCAAACTTCGTATAATCTCCTAGATAATTTCTATTACTTGTGACTATGCAATTAACATAAGGACAATGTCTGTCAATGAAACCACTTTGTCCTTGTCCCATGTATTTAAACGGTACAGCTGAAGCAGAAGTCCACTGCAGTATATATTTCATTTTGGTGGGCTCTTCTCTGTTTACGCCTATTTTACTCTCATTAGTTGTGTGAAACGCATTGTTCAAGAATATTATTTCATCTTCGGAGATTTCTTTAACACTAGTAAGGCTTAAGTATTTATATATAAGCAGTGTTGCTATTGTCATAATTGTAAGACTCAGAAACACCTTTTTGGTTAGCATGATGTGTAATATTTTTGTCTATCAATTTAAAAGATTAAAAACGTTTGTTGAGGTATGACAACAGGTAACGTTCACTCGTCGATAACCGATGGTATACTGTAAGATAATTAGGTTGTACCCTATTTGCTACCAAATATCTTATCAAAACTGTGCATATCTAATCTGACCTATTAATCATGAATGTGTACCTATACCACAGTGCGACGCCAAAAACCGTAAGAAATACTTTCATCAATGAAGTCGTATTATCTATATGATGAACATAAATATTTTGAACCGTAAATATATAATATGCTAACTCAGATGATACACATATTAAGAATTGTATAAATTTGGGCCATCCGACACTGAAAATGAAGAAATACTTAGATGATGGCGGGTCTGGCAGGCCAGTTAGGTCTTGTCAGTCTTACCAGTGCATGGTTCTCGTAAACCTGATTGCTATCTATTTACATTTTATTTATTTTACAACCCACTGTCTATCTGTAGATTCTAATGGTATCATTATTTGCAACTCACGAATGAAGAGATTATTAAGCATATCCTAAATACCTAAGATTAAAAAATATAAACCTACAGATCATTGTAACTGAGAACATCCATTTTTTTATCAGCAGTTTTTAATCCGATAATTACATTTTATTTATGTTGAACTCATAACTGGCAAAAGATTAGTGAGAATGATGATAGCGCAATACTATCTGATGGCTATTAAAGTAGATTCTGAGTCAGCTCTATACGAGAACTCCCATAAAACGAAAAACGTTGGAAAAATCCGTGAAATGGAACAATCTGGTGATGATTTTATAATACTGACACAGATAACTAAATGTAAAAGTGTTTATAGCTAATTCTTAAATAAAATAAAGTGCTAGCGAAATCAGGTTACGGGTTAAAGCCCTTCATTTAATATTTACGCATATTCAATATTCATAATTTTTATTTCTCAAAGAAAACATCTATAGTCGGATTAATAATTCGAGTCAGAGAAGTGACAAGTGCAACTGTCACTGATACAAAAAAGGGTGACCCGCTACAATAGTGATGTTCGGCAGTTTTGTTCTTTCAGTATCCGATACATAAATCTAGTCGAAAATCCCAAAATTTCATTTTTTTTAAACTAAATTTGAATTTAATTGAAACCAAAATTAAATAAATAAAATCGAATAAATGCTAACATAGGCTAATCATCCAATTCATGCTTAATTTAAAAAAAAATTATAAATGTACGAATAAATATAATTTATTTGTCCAGTACCCGTACAAATAGTCACTTCCAAAACAAAATGGGGTCCATAGCGTGACAAGTGATGACTATAGTTCTTCCAATAGCCCAAAACAAATAATATACATAAGAGTATTTTATGTAATATTTAATTACCTACCGTGTATGTCTTCTGTTTTATTACCATAAATTACATATTTTTATTTATATAAAGGCAATTTGACATTGAATTAAAAAAAAGGAAACTCTAGTCGAGTTTCCTTTGTCCTTAGCCGACTTTTAGTTGTAAAAATTTGAATCTACCACAACACTATTTATTTGGGACTAAAAAACTGCAACACTGGAAACTTCATTTCTCTGCCTACAATGAATAATCTGAGTATAATATACACGATGTGAGTTTCATGGAGGTCTATATCTCAGAAGGGAGATACTTGTTTAACTGTCATCACTTAAATAAACATAAGATCTCAAAGTATATAGTGTAGGTATCTTAAGTTACTTTTTAGACATAGGTTATTATGGACTCAATTACTTACTATTTGTTTTGGATGGAGTTACAAGTAATATTTGTTTTTTTAACATAACTATAATATTTCAATTTTAACATCCTACTTACCTATATTTTTTTTAACTTCAATGCTAGCCAACGGCGACATTTCTTTGTTAGCATCCCAGACTCCCAGTTGCTCTACTTGTCTCACATTTTATGCGACGGCTCAAGCTTGCATTACTTGGTTGACTGATAATAAGCCTCCATCACAGTATACGGAGATCCCGCACGGATCCTGCAACCCTCTATGTCGTCTATGCTCAGAGTATATAACCAGCTATGCTATTCTGAATGTAAACTCGACACTGAAGTCACTCGAGCGAGTATTACGTATCTCGCTCGCACTTATGCCGCAGCTATGCGTGCGAGCGAGATACGTAATACTCGCTCGAGTGACTTCAGTGTCGAGTTTACATTCAGAATACCATAGCTGCTCTTTTATCTATGATGTCGTGTCGCATTGGATTCAAAAATGTTTATTGAAACCGTTGTCGGATACCTTACTATAGATCGATGTGGATTATAGATTCCAAACTGGTGCCTTTGGTGGTTGTATTTGCTTACTGAAATCTTACTTATACGGATACGTATATTGTGCTGTGATAATATGTAGTAGCATTCTTTTAGGTTTTTGATATTAAATTAACATTATACATTAGGTCTCATCGCATAATCTTACCCTCTGACCTAAAACTTAAACTTTTTTCCATACAACAGGTTTTTGTTTGAAAAATATATAGGTAATATATTTTTTAAATAAATAATTATATTAAACATGATTGCCATTTCAAGATTTGCACTCAATTAAAATGTGGATTATTATGCATCAAGGTTTAACATAAAATGTGGTTAAACTACTGGTTGTACTATTTATTTCCAAAAATTACCGTTTCAAAAGTAAATATTATACGAAATATTCCACGTTTTTTGTACGTGTTTCTTGTGCACCCAAGCGTATTTGAGGTCACTTTTGTAGCTAATAAAAGTCCCTATACGGTAGGGATTTCTTTCAGGGCAAATCCCTTTTAGGGTCTGATTGGACTGTTTGTAGTAAACATATTGGCAAAACCATCCTATACGGTACTTATAAGCAACATTTTTTGCATACTTTATTTGAATTGGGGCAAATAGGTAGAAGTACCTTCATATACCATGATACATATGGTGTATATATACCTATCAACGTAGAAGAATAATTATACAATGTACTGGTAGATTTACTGGTAGACCTTATATTTTATTGGTGTATAATATTTGAGTATAAAATGCGTGTAAACCCGAAGGGCAGTAATATATACCTAGCAATAATTCACTGTCGTATTTATGTACGGGTCTAATTGAGAGAAATGGCAATTTACGGTCCTCATGTGACACCTGAGCCAGATATATTAGGCAATTAATTGATTACCTAGGATAAATAAATTAAAACCTACCCTAAGACTTTGTTACTATAATACCAATCCCGCCAATTTCATACTTACAACTTTGTATATAAAAAGTCTGCGCTGTTAAGAATTTTTTTTAGGTTTAGTAACCTACCTAGGTAAATGTACTTTAAATTTTTTAATAGGTAGGTACACACACAATGTACTTATATTGCCTATTTGTCAATTATATTTTCATTCGGAATTGGAAGAGACAGAAAGCTTTATTTTTGGTGAACATACGTAATCCTGCCTCAAGAAAAACCAGATTTCACACATCCATCTCACTGTCTTAAACAAAATCGCTTGTGCATGGTAGGGCCATCAATTACGCACGCCTCTGGTTGTCCAGTCACACCATGGAAATAATAGAGGAGAAAGTGACTTTGTAAAATGGACGGGTTATTTGGACATAGTCAAGATGGTCATAGGAAACTCCAAATATCTATGTAAGAAGTAAATTGAAAAATATTTCTTAGCTAAAAGCTATCCTAATTGTTCATTTATTCATGTTTTAATTATAATCATACTGTATAAATAACTGAATAAATGAACATTTCGGTATGTTCCATGTAGTTAAATATTTTAACATGATTATTTAAGCACTTATATTTCGTAAACCTTAGCATATGTCATTAGACTTCAAATACAAAAGCAAGATCCAAAATAAAGACAGGAATACAATCTGCAAAAATTCCCCAAATAAAATACATTTTTATAGATACCCCATTTCGGAAACAAAACCTACCTACAGATTTTCCATAATAGTGAAATAAATCATTGTGAAGGGATAGCACCGATCCATCATCGGAGATCCCCGCCTCATCGCGGCTGACCGCGATCATATTGCACGATTATACATGGTAAATGGAAGCTCAAGCTGTGGCCTGGGTAATCAAATATACTTTAATGGGCCCTATAGGCCCTATAGGCACGTGCAAAGGTATTTACAATATCCAACTTGCGTTTATAATTGCGACGTTCACCACATTTAAATTTAGAGCCGTTGCTCTATTTGTTTAGTCTGTTGGATTTGTGGTTAGGTTAGATTAGACCTTGATTTTCAAGCCGCTGGTCGTACGTTCGTTTTCCACCTACCATGAATATGTCTGCTTGTTCTATGTTTTCATGTAAATATATATTTAAAGATAGGTATGCAGTTAAAAGTTGTACTGTACTACCAGATTATTTTGGTTTTGTTTTTCGCGCGTATCTTGTATGTTTGTAAATTTTTTGTTGCACTCATATCATTTCAGGACATTTAAAATGAAAATTTGTTGAGTATAACGACTCTAAAGAATTTATAAGGAGGTATTAAGTAAGTGATGGCGAGCATAAACAGAGATGAGTGTATAAATCCTCTTCGATAACATTTAACCAATAAAAAGAAGATTATACATACTGACGTTAATCTATTTTAATTTCACATGTCATAATACGATGTGTCTTTGAATTTTATTAACTAAAATTAAACAAAAACTCAACATACTATGCGCTCTGTTTTCGTTTATAAGAAATACTCACAATATTTTAAAAATGTGAAAAGAATTGCCTGGTTAATGTTCTTTTATTAACTGTATCATTTCGATGAAATGTTCTTGAATATCAAAATCTAAACTTCACTCTTTTTGCAGGTATATTTACTACACATTTTAAGCAAAAACCATAACAAATGTGTACGAATACAGCACTAGTCAATAGTTTAGAATGTTACATGGACGATTTAGTAGATTCTTTCGAAGATTTTATCAAGAAATCCCTGATACTAATCACTTTGGGTATCGGTGCAATAGTGGGGACTCTGCTGTATTTATTAAAGATGGTTACTGAGCGATCTCAACTATTAGCATTGGAAACACAAAATACAAATCATGTTATCAATGCAATACCTAATGCCCTTCCATATAGAAATACTAATGCCCTTCCATATGGAAATCTTAATGCAGGTAAAATACATGTATTCAAAAATTCTCAATTTTGGTATACAAATATTCATGTGGTTGGAGAGGCTTCTTTGCACTATTACCTTCTCTTATAAATAAGATATATTTATTTTTAACAGCAGAAATGGTTGAAAATAAAGACCTCAAAAATAAAACGGGGCAGAATGATACTCAGACATCAAATGGGAACGTCCAAAACTACAGGCAGAGTAGCTTCTTGACGGCCAACTATAAGGCAAACAAAAATATTACCACGTCACCAAAAACTAGCAATCCCCTCTTGTCGGCCAAATCTAACACTGATGAAACACTCATAAGAGACATCGGTTTAAGCAGTAGTTCTAAGGTATGATATTAATAAATACATTTTACTTATTTAAACTTACCATGAGTGACTTTAGAAAAATAGACTAATTTTTACATTATATTACTACCTATTCCAATTTACTATACACAAGTTTCTCCCCATTGTTTCATCCGCGTTCCCGGAGAATCTTTAATTTTCCCGGGGTAAAATATGTTAATCGCTAACTCCATATCAAATTTTATCGAAATCCAGCCGTTTAGACGTGAAGAAGTAACAAACATGCGCACTCACAAACTTTCGCCTTTATAATATTAGTAGGACAGGAATAGGGGCTTGGGAATTTACCCTTTGTATTTCTTAGATAAGTAAAGAATTGAGAATTATATAGAAGGTATTATTCTGTAATAGACGTATAAACAATTTATTATAATATTCTATGATTTATTTACCTTCCAGTCCACAAGTCGATGCAAACCTGCGTGTATGCGTCAAAGTTCAGCATCCAAGTACGTTGTCTAGTCATCCTATTTACGTCATTTACTTAGATTTTCTGGCTTAGGAAAAGTTACTTTGTAAGGATCTATATTACGAATATTATTTCAAGGTGTACCTAGTTAATTTTTCCGGGATTCTGGAATAAATAATTATTAGGTACCTAGGTGTTAACCTACCTAAGGTATAACAATATAAATATATATATTTTATTTATTGTCGACGACACAATTACCCGCTGTAATCAGGACGAAGTTTTATAAATAGTTCTGTAGCCTTAATAATAGTCCCACCACTACAAAACAATTTGAATAATTATTTTAATATAAATATTCTTAATACTTTTTCAGGATGACAGGCATTCCTCAAGATTCACCCTATTGCATACCAAAAAGTAAGTTTGTTATGTATTCACTAATATTTATATATTACCGAGTATTCATTGTTTCTGTATTAAAAACTTAGGGCCAATATGAATATGATGCATTTTCATCTGTTATATTACTACGTAGCGTAGAAACCGCAATGATTGTAAATTTGTAAATTTAAAAATATTCAATGAAATTTTTTATAGCTTGTACCTAATTTGTTTTATGTATCCTGTAAATAAACAAATAAATAACGGATTGAAACACTTGTATTAAGCAGTAATTTGAAAATTTCAGATCACTTATCTACTCCTCGAATCTGCTCCAAGTATATGGCAAACAGGAGTTCCTGCTGCTCAATGTGCTGTGATGATGATGATAAACGATAACCAGATCTGATGATTGAATCGTGAAATATTATAAGCCTAGCTTTAATATCTTATCACAAAAACTATGTTGTTATGGTCTGTGAAGATGGTGTTTGTAATAAAGACGCGCATAGGATGTAACAAATTATGTAGAGTGTAATTATTTTGAAATTTACTGTCTTAACTGTCTATGTCCATCTAAATAAACAATACAACAATTTTACTAGTTCTTTACTTGCTATTTATAATAATCAAAATTCAACTATGAAAGAAATTACCAAATACCAGAATAGATTAGCCAGATGTACCTATGTATGATTAACTATTATGTCAAAAATGTACCAGTTATTTATTCACTGATAATTTACTTTGTCAATTAAAGAATTTATTATAGGTCAGATCTTTAAAAACTTCGCTCCCGCCTCCATAAATAAAAATACTTTAGTATAAATTATTTTTATTTCATTTAAGAACCTCAACAAAAGTTGCTATTGAGTTTCACTCATATAGAAACTTTCACATTGTGTAACTTTATGATTTGTTAGTCTTTGGTCCTTTGTCAAAACATACTCTTCGAGCTGTCGAAAAGTACAAGTGAAATGTTTTTTCTATAAAAATAAAATGTAAACTTCGATGAAAATGACGAAACGTCACTATACAGGTTTGAAATAAATAATAAGAACTAGTTATATGTACTTGTTTATAGAATAATCTAGCTATTCAAGTTTATTAGTTATCAGCTATTTAAGTTTACAACAGGAATATATTTCAACATTATGTCCATTTTAGCAATGCAATCATACTTGTACTACCACCGTTAGATTTAACAAATAGTTGATCCAACACCCTAGGTTTCTATTTACTTTCTCTTATCTCTTTCTTTTATCCAGGAGTATACCACCGCCATTCAGTACCTATTTCAACTCGCAACAATCCAGTACATACGGTTGGGGAACTAGAAACCGTCACAAATATGGCAACAAGCTTCTTCTGGACCGCCTATACAGTGTTGACCGGAAAATATATCGCTATAGCTACTATAATAGTTGTAGTAATACTGAGTTACTTACTACCGGACATATCTCATAAGATACACGCGACCAATGAACTGAAAACTTTGAAAAAGGTATTGGATGGAGTAACGGTAAGCTATTTGGATGATTTTTCTGGTTAAAATCATATGGTAGAAATTGTTCATGGATTACACGGCCCGAAGGCTGGTCCTTTTGGAAGTCATGTATCCATACAGATCCAACACGTAGAGGCCCCTTTAAAATACGTTAATGTGTTGGGATATGTACACCTAGCGGAAACTATTTCTGCCTGCCCTATTAAAAAAATACAGGCAAAGACAGCACCCGCTAAATGGCTATTTGAGAAAAGAGGGAAACTATGCCGGGTGTATAGGGAGGGAACTTGTAGAACAGGTTGCTGGGCTATTGACTAAGACAACGGGATACCTGCCTTAAATTTTTTTTATCATAATTATTGACAGCATGAAGTTACTCGGGCCGAAGCTGCATGTTTGACTGTAGCTGATGAAGTAAGCAAACTCCATCGTTCTATGCATGATGGATGTACAGAAACAGTTGGTATTAACCGCAAATATATATTTATTCCTTTTTCTCTCATTTGGTGATTCATATTTCTTTCTCTAAAAATATTTCAATTCAATAAAGAAATGAAGGAAATATAAATCACCGGTAACAAAAGTGATTAATTCTTAGTGGATATTTCCAGCCGTCGGTTTTATCATTTTACTGCCTTTACTGTAACTTTTACTGCTATATGGAATTGAGCGATTTGTTTTTCTAACGTAAATGCAAGGTTTCAACTAATTACAAATTTATCAACCTGTTTGCATTTAATGTAGGTACAACAACATTATGTAATTAGCAGATGGGTATTAATTAGCATACATGTACTTTGTTTGAGAAACCAGAGTCTTCATCTACCTACCTAAATTACGAAGTTTTTTTGTACCTAGGTAGGTACTACATCTATAGTCGGATTAATAATTCGAGTCACAGAAATGACAAGTGCAACTGTCACTGATACAAAAAAGGGTGACCCGCTACAATAGTGATGTACGGCAGTTTTGTTCTTATAGTATCCGATACATAAATCTAGTCGAAAATCCCAAAATTTCATTTTTTTAAAACTAAATTTGAATTTAATTGAAACCAAAATTAAATAAATAAAATCGAATAAATGTTATTAATTTAATTAACCTAACATAGGCTAATCATCCAATATATGCTTAATTAAAAAAAATGAATAAATGTACGAATAAATATAATTTATTTGTCCAGTACCCGTACAAATAGTCACTTCCAAAACAAAATGGGGTCCATAGCGTGACAAGTGATGACTATAGTTCTTTCAATAGCCCAAAACAAATAATATACTATGTAATATTAAATTACCTACCGTGTATGTCTTCTGTTTTATTACCATAAATTTCATATTTTTATTTATATAAAGGCATTCTGACATTGGATAAAAAAAAAGGAAACTCTAGTCGAGTTTCCTTTGTCCTTAGCCGACTTTTAGTTGTAAAAATTCGAATCTACCACAACACTATTTATTTGGGTCTAAAAAACTGCAACACTGGAAATGTCATATCTCTGCCTACAATGAATAATCTGATTATAGTTGTGGTCTATTTAAAAAGATATAGGTAAAGGTGCTATATCTAATTGATTTTTGTTACATCAGACAAAATACCTGCGAGACCTGTCGGTTTGCACGAGCAAAGGTATACGACCAACCCAGTCTGAGCCGGTCCAAGTTGAGAAGAAGATCGGATTTTTCCGAAGAATCTTCTTCCCCAACAGAAACACCTCACATAAAGTAAATACCTTGTTCAAATAAGTATATACAAATTATTATACTCATATATCCATAAGGTAGGTAATCTAAACCATAGAGTGCATGTATCATCTGCAAATTTCGCCTTCTAGACTCTATGAAGATCTTCTAGAAGAATAAAATGATCGTTTTACTCATATTTTTTTGTTATAATTAAATTATTGCCATCTTTCTTTTTCAGGAAATAGCCATCATGTCTTACGTGTACACTGATTCATTCGATGCCAAAAAAACTTAGCACTTGGACTTCTTCAGATATTAAATCCTACTTATGAAGTTTCCGTTATCAGAATATAATAAATTATACAACATCGTTATGCAATATAAAACTAATAACGCTAATGTTTTTATTTATTATTTATATATGTACTTTAATTATAACGGTAGGACACAATTTACAATATCTTATAAATTTGACGATTAGTTATCTAAAAAGATTATTATGTAGTTGCTTCTGATAAGATAAATAGAAGTTTGGCATAGAGGAAAATTATTTCTTAATAATGACATGTAACTCTTGACATTATCGGTTATGGTAAAATTATAGTAACTTAAAGAAAATTATAAAAAAAAACTACAAAAATGCGATAATAAACTACAAAATTGAATAAAAAAGAGTTCCAAGATGCCTCGGCGACTCTCAATAAAAACCGTTGTGGTTGAAGCCGTCCTTTTCGTTGGGTTATTTACTTTGGTTGGGCATCTCACCCTAAACTTTTGGGAAAGATTCGTTATACAATCTGAACTTACTAACATGAAAACCAGTTTGCATTCACTAAAGGTAAAGTATCAGATTTTCTACGGACTTGTGGATGAAGGTTTGATAGTCTGGCTAGTTTTACTAATAGCTCTAAACTTAATGGTAGATGCCTGTACTGCCTAAAGTATTTATATAAATATCTTTAGTGATTGGATTTTGATTGTGGTCCGAGACTAAAATAATAATATTAATTGCAACTAAAATAAAGGTACAAATAAAATTTCAGGATACCATCAACGGCATTGGAAACGCATATGATGACCTCCAGAAAGAACTTAGGGTAATAGCAAAAGTTGAAATGAAACCAGCCATCGTATCTGTAAATCAAAGGCAACTCCATTGTTGTAGAAATAAATTTAAATTGGACAGACAACCGCATCAGGATCGTCAAATACAGACACTTATGAAACTTAACAAGACACATAATTTTAAGTGGAGTGAGTCTGCAGGCAAAAACGCTACCACCATCACAAAATATCCACCCAAAGCCACTGGAGTCGGTTCAGATATCATAAACAATGAACATCAATGTCATTTCGTAACTTGTAGACATAATGTTGAAAGGAATGACTTCGGGCATGATAGCTGTAAGGATTATGAATACTGCAGACATACTTGTGAGAATTGGAATCATAATATTGGAGTTCACTAACCTACCAGATACCTACTACAAATTAAAAAACGGTAATCTATGAATTAAAGGCTCTGTTATGTTTATAATAAATGTTTTTAATTCATAGTTATTTATTCCAAAAAAGCCGGGGGGCTTGAAAGGGGGTTTCATGTGAAAGGTATTAAAAAATACCATAGCACTCGTTTCTTTTTACTTCTGCTCTACTAATGGAGTTTTCTAGTCAATCTTCTATTCTTGTTTCTTTATTGGAGCAGGTTTTAGTGATATTTCTCAGTTTAATTTGAGATGGTCGATTTAAATAAATGTCAACGTTTGGTAAATTGAATTGCTTCTTTGAATCCCATATGAAATCTTTTCTATTCATGATATTTGCTAATGATTCCAATACCTCAATTTGTCCTTCTATCTTCGGTAAATCTTGGGATAGTTGTGATATTTTTGTTTCCAATTCATAATAGCTGTTTTTTATATACGATAGGTTTTTCTGTAATCAGTAAAAACCATGTTTTAATTAGGTATGTATGATATACATGATTGACCTTATTTAAGGGTAATAAGAACTATAACATGAAACATAAGAATAATTGAGATTTGTTTAAATCCATGAAAGTATGGATAAAGGTGACTAAAGGCTTTTAATGTGAAATAAATGATAAGATAAAGAAGTTACCGCAATATCATCAATATTTTGTGTGATGTTATTCAAGTTGCATTTAGCATTGCAAGTGCTGCAGTGGTATTCCAGCATTAGATAGATGATCGCAATCAAACTGGACATAATGAAAAAACTGCACAAGCCGTTGACAAAGCCCCAGGGTTTACCACAAGGTGACATATTTGGGCGAGAGTGACCTCTTCTTCTTCGCGTTCTTCTACCATGAACATCCATTTTTCAAGGGTTTTTTTCTGTCTGGCCTTTTATGTAGAACCTAGAGAGCCACTCTCTAAATATATTGCGTAATCTCGTTGTTAAATTACATTGCTACTAGAATTTTGTACGTTTTATTCATTTTTGTTATTTTAGCTGATGAGACTTGTCAAAATGACTCGATCTTTTTCCAGTTTTCTGAAGTAGTCTTGTCAGCCAGGAGATAGATGATAAACCTATTTGCAAAATTAGAGATTTACGATTAGTTCAGCTTTAGATTATAAAATATAAGGTATCAGCATTAAAAGTCGATGATGGTTGTGAAAGCTCTATATCTAACTAAATTTTAATCTTATTAAATAAATTTAGTGTACGGCTTACATATTTTTTTAAGTACATAGTAAATACGCCATCTACATTAATCAAGCCAAACTAGCTCGAGAGTTTACCTTCTGTGATGGTAAAGCCTTATTTTCTACGTTATGTTTGGATTACTCTGCAGATGGCGTTTATATTTTTTTTTTGCTTTTTCGTGTTCTTAGTAAACGGTAGATAATATTTGTATTATATAGTATCACTCAATACATAATGCTGTGATATAAGTCGAATCATAAAATATATTGAATTATTATCTATATGTATACAATTTTTGTAACCTCATTGTATCTAAAGATAGGTACCTAATACTGAATTCCAAACTTGATGGGTGACTTTAAGTAAGTACATAACTAATTATTGTTATATTACTGGGGTTCTAGCATAGGCTCTAGTCTATTAAATAATGAAACAGAATTGTTTTCTCAAATATTTAAAACCTGAATATGGATTAGCAGCAGTGCTTATACCTTACTGTAAAGGGGACCCGAATGAAATAAAATATATAGCTTGTTAACGAATAAAATGTGTAATACTGATATACCATAGAACCAACTAGAAAAATTATGATACGGTTTAATCTATGTTTGTACTACCATTTAGACACCTATTGGAAGTTTGGTTTGGATAATAATGAAGGCACAGATGAAGGTGCGTGTAGGTAGGTACATTACAAGCCACACTGGAACAAGCCTCCTCAGTCTACCTTCGTGGGATCATTCGGTGAGTTGCCGCCATTTCGTCGAGACGCTAGACAGAGAAATACCTGTTGCTAACTCTCTCGCTCTCATTGTATTCCATACTTGGTTTTCGTTTTACATTTCGAGCTCGTAGTGGTTAGCTATGTATCGATAACTTTTATATCGATAAAATTAAACAATATATTTTTATATGGAGGAACTAGTAGTCTAGCTAATATGCGAAAGGCGCATAGCGCGCCTAATATTTGCACTACCATGGGAATTGCCAACATCCCCAAGACCGTTTTAGTATAGGCCTGTAATTATACAGCACTTTCTAATAAAGACACAACACGTAGGAAAACATCAAATACGGTCAGTGACGGATTAGGACTTTTTGATACCCCAAGCAATTCACGCCCATGGGGCTCCCAATCCTTACGTCAACTAGAATCGGTCTTTACACAATTTTTAGTGTGGTTTTTGATGACGTGTTAGTGAGACGTGATGCGCTAGGCAATTGCACAGCACAGCTTCCTTCAATCACCGGTTTATCTACTCTTTGATGCTTCATGGATAAGACCGTCTGACTCAAAACCGCTAGTTATATCTACACCAGCTTTCCCGGGCCGAATGTTCTAGTGATGATGACCTCACTGGAAAATTATTATCGACAATTCTCATGCCCTTCCCCAGACTAGTGTACCGACCGGCCGGTCGCGGGCGCGCTGCATGATGTCATTCATCAACACACACTCACACATTCAACGCTGTGTGACTCGGTCGTGTCGTGAGTTGACCCGCGCGCCTGTTTACATTCTGTACACAGTGACTTCACGGCGGATACCCGTGTCTGTGATTTAATTTATTATTTATATTAGTTGTTAGATAGTTAAAACTTAAATATGGCCAACAACAGGGCGACCAAGTCTGGATTTGCAGCTGAAGCACAGAGAAAGGTATGTTACATTTTGAGTTTTATGAAATTCTGTGCAGCGCCGGGTGGGTACCTATGTTGGTCGGTTGCTTTTGATAGGCCGTCGTTACATTCTAAAGCAAATGGGAGCGGCGCTCTCTCTGAATGAGCCGCGTTATACAGCTAGATTATTGATTCGGGATGCTGTGAGTGAGGTCCAGAATTGTGTTACAAGGACTCAGCCGTGACCTACTTTTGCACATGCTGTACACTTCCAGGGATATTATTCGGGCCAGATGTTCGCAACCGTTAACTGAGTGATTACGCCCCAAAATATTCACCATAAACCTGAAGTCACTACCTAGTATTTTGTAGTGACTAACAAACATTCCAATATGAATGTGTAATCCACCTTCTACCTTAAGTAAACATCAGTGATACTGATTATCATCAACAGTCAACATCTTTATTATCTTTTTTAAATATTATTATAACAGTCTACTGGATATTTTCTTGATTTTAAGTTAAAATTATGGCCGTACGTAGATTAAAACTGAAAAACGAACTTGTGCGTTTTATAAAAGCACATGTTCTGTACATAGGTAGGTGGATGGTAACCGATAGGTGACCAAAACGGCCGAATTCAAACAGGTTACGCCTCGACGTTCAAGCGAGCGAGCCACCTTATGCACTAACCAACTAAAGGCACTTGACAAATACCTTACCGCAAGCTATATTTTAATATATTCCTTGACCTAGGAATTGCTTTTACACAGATCTTAGGTACTTACACCCCTATTGACCCTGTCATAGTATTGTTTTTAGATAGGTACTTTTAAGTACCTACATTTAATTCAAAATATGAATAAAAAGTAAAATAAATTAAATCTACATTTAACTAACCAATTAGGAGATTCCTATTTTTTGTAGACTTCTAATTAGTGCCATGACAGGTTTATGGCATATGCTTTTAACATATGCTTAAATTAGTAGACACAAAAGTTAGGTAGGTATAGTTTCATGAAAATAAATTCAATTGGTAGGTACTTTCGCTGAACGACATTCCTTAACATTCTTTAAGCAGATGCTTGAGAAATTTCGAGAAGGTAGATTGAATGGTATACAAATGGCAAGGTTTAGCATTTTAAATATAAATACGTGTTGTCAACACATCTGCATATTTACATTGCATTGTTGCAAGGCTAAAGAGATGAATCATTTCTATTTCTAATGCAATAGGTACCTTGGTTATATTGCAAAAAAATAGCCTCGCCATTTGAACGGTGATTTGAAGTACGGAGCGTAGGATCAATCCAAATTTTGTGGTATAAAAAAAGTGAAATTTTACTTCAGGATAATTTGTAAAAGCAATATTAAATTTTTCATCGATAGAACATTTGTTGAGCAAGTGCTGCAGTGCTGTTCTTCAAAGGATAGAACTAATAAGAAAAGCTATTTTCGGTCCTTGAAATAAATGTTAAGTTCTCTAATAAAATAGAATTTCTAAATTATTTACTTTCATAAAAAGTTAATAAGCTTCACCAACGAAAATAAATCTGAAGCCGTACAAAACAATGCGTATAGACTAGGGTTCTCTACTAAGCCTACCAACCAAATTAAAAATGTCAAATCAAGCAATGTTTAATATCATTTAATTTTTTTGCTAAAATCTATTTTTATAGAATACCTACTAGTGGATCTCCGCGGTTTCATCCGCGTACCCCGGAGATCGTAGTAGCCTATGTCCTTTCTCAGGCTCTGGACTCTCTGCGTACCAAATTTTATTTCAAAATCAAAATCAAAATCAATTTTTTTTTTATTCAAATAGGCCTCAATAAAGCACTTATGAATAGTCACTATTTAAATCGGTTCTGTAGTTTTTGCATGAAAGCGAGATGGACAGACAGACCGAGTTACTTTCGCATTTATAATATTAGTAAAGAAGTAAAGATTATAAATGACAGCATACAAGTTTGTTGCCAGTTTGCGATAGTATGTTAGGTATTAACTGTCGTAATAATAATTGTGTCAGATCTAAATATAGTTTGTGTGATTTCATAATACGAGGATTGTTCGGGAAATATTGTTCTAATTACGTCATGCAGTGTCCTGGATATGGGACTTATATATTAACAAACATATAACTTATTACTAACTTGTACGTAATGTATTTATTGTACTCATTGAATACAAAATCTTAAGTCTTAAGGACATGAGTTTATTTCTCACATCTTGAAATTCATGATTAAATATATTTTTGTTGCATTTCAATTCTTAATTACCCTCGATACCTTTTAAAATGTTAATCCATAAAGTTCAATATAGTATCGCTTTATTAGCTTAAATACTTAACATGTAATACTCTTACTAGTCCATCATTACTACACATGTGTTTTTCAACTGTTTTCTTTTACATGAACAAAAGTTACAATGAAATTAAATAAAACATACCATTTCAATAAATAATTTAATTGACAGGTCCTTACTAATTTATTACGTGCACATCTGATAATAACCTGCATCTGAATAGTTTAGGATATGATATATATGTCTGCACGCAAACAAACAAACATAAATCTTGTAGGTTAATTAACACAAATTTACACTGTATTTTGTCAACGTCAACATGTTACTTTTGCGAAATATCAAAGGTTAACAAGCGATGAATAAATAAATATCGTTTTCATTAATTAATTTATCACCACGTATTTACAGAAATCAATATATTTGTATAGATGTGCGCAAGATGTATTCTCACTTGAGTATTCTTTGATCCTATATCTTAAATTTGCAATACCAAGACGGTCATTGCCCTAACTGCTTACGCTCTGCCAGCCAAGCCTACTGCCGCCGCCCAAACATTTATATTATTACTTACATTAGGTACTTACGTCTTTGAAGGTACCCACATACATATATATAGAAAGATACCTACCCCGTTATTATAACATTATTCCGTTAGTAAATTTATTTTACTTCTTGTTAGATTTCTCAATGTTTTCAACATTCAGTTTCTAACTTCAGTATAACAGACATCTCTAATATTACAAAAGCTTAAGTGTAGGTTGGTACTTACTGAGGTATTTAGGCAAAGTTGTAGATCTTGTGGGTGATATTATCCTACTAATACTATAAATGCAAAAGTTTGTGAGGATGTAGATGTATGGATGAAATTTGGCACAGAGTTAGAATATGTTCTGGAATAACACATAGGCTATTTTTGACGTGACAACGTCTTATAAATTGGTTTGCCGGGTGACACTTCAAGAAACTGCGTTACGCTCCGCTCACGTAACGTGACGTTATGTTTTAAATTGTTACTATTATTTCATCCTTCTTCCTACTATACGAATGAATATTCACATTAAAATTATTTTACCACTCAAAGTCGTTGTCACGTAAAACTTTCGCCCGTATACCGACTTTACAGGCAACCAATTTTTATCCCGGGAAAATTGTAGATCCCCGGAAACGCGGGTGAAACCGCGGGGAGCTACTAGTATAAAATAATGTGAACATTTTTAACAACGGTGAGAAACTTCTTCCTATAAGCTACTCCACCGGTCTCGTTTTAGGTCAAGGAGACTTGACTAATTCAGCTTTTAAAACAAGTTTTCAAAATCATTTTTTGTGAAAGCCCAGTCTTTATGTACCTTATACGTTCTTTACTTCAAAATGCAGTTATACAAGCTTAATCATATTCTTAAAAATAAAACATTGAGTACCTACATACCTATATAAAAATACATTTGCAAGACGTATAAACAGCGGGTAGAAGTTAAGCAATAATAAAATTGGACTTGTTACTCTAAGAATTAAATTTATTGAGAAGTAGGTAGGTATGTGTAGCGTGCCTTATCAGCATAACGTATGAAATGCAGGTCAAATGTTTGAATCATTATCTTCTAATTACAAACTCACTCGTCACTCGCACTCACTCAGCGCCTAATTTAAAAGAAATATTTTATTACTAAAATTAGGGAATCTTTTAGCGGTTCGAAAAATCTTCACTATATTAGCAAATTTTCATACAGCTTTACAATATAGAGCGTCATCTTTTATTGGGTCTTCGTAGTTTGAACCGGTACACTTTGATAGGTGACATATTTTGTGAACACGAACTAACATGTCTAGGTGTGTATGTTATATTTTCTTCAAAGTGCCTTATAACATTTTAAAGTCCATTAAATACTTTTTATTGAGTATATTGAAATCAATACTTATATATATCTTAAATATATATGTTACTAAAATATTTCATAATCACAATTAAGGACATTTATCTACTTAGGTATATTAAATAGACAGAATATATTCAAATAATGAAGCAGGTTAAATGAAACCTATCTGTGTCTCGAACTGCCTCACAGATTTTATAAATTTCCACAACAACTTGATGTTTTTAAGTACTTGCGCCAGATTTACGGGTAATATAAAGGTAAGTTAGTGCATAAGGTACCTATACCGATACGTATCCGACATTCCTGAGACTGGGTATAAATTCAGCATATAACCGACTTTTGTTTCTGCAAAATTACAGAAGAGTTAAAGATTAATTTAATTTAAACATAAATTAGTCGCATGTTATTCGGTCACCGATACGTAATCCTTACAAATAGTAAGAAACAGATGTTCAATTAGCGCAAAAGAATTTATTATATACTAATACATTGAGACGATGACTCATGTAAGGCACGGTACTGTTACAACACACCGAACATCGCCTTATAAGGCATGGCCTTTACGCAGATGCAGGATCCATTTATGTGGCTTAAATACTGGCCGCTTTCATAACCACACCATATGTTCGAGATTGACAGTTGACCAAATTTCTCTTTTAATATTAATGCATAAATTTCATTGTAGTTAGATTTCACATGTTGCAATTTATGATGTGTGTGCTGAAAGCTGTTTTTGCGAGTCCACTTGTGAGGTAGGGAAACCCAACACTGTGCGACGTAGCAATCTATCGTATTCGAGATATTTTTTACATGATGTCTCAGCAATGAAACAGAATAGACATCATTAGCGATCACATCCTTAAATGTACTCGGGGCTTTATATTACGGGCTTCTATTTCTCCCTTTTTAGGTTTTCCAAGAATATCGCATACAAATTGATTAGTATTGTCATAAATGAAGGAAATAAACACAATCATCTCATTTAACGTACGAACATAGACTTACGTTTTACATATTGTTCGTTTCGACTTGCTCGAGTCGCTAGCTCTAAAAGCCTACATATAACTGAAACGTGCCTCTGCAACCGACTTCAAATTAGCATTACAAACCGTGTCAACAATACCAACTCATGCTTGCGTTGAAATTGTTTCATCAATTTATTACACCTTTATCTTTGCTTTTAGCTTTGTATGTACTTATTTGTTTGGAATACTAGGTACTTCAACAAGTTTTATTTTATCCCCATTTTGCGAATCGATTACGAGTTGCATTGAATTGACCGGGTCTGTCATTCCGCCGTCGGCCTCGCTTGCTGACCCCATTCCTGTTTCCTTACTAGTCCATGTTTGAGCCATTGTCAACGATGGCTTGCGAGGCTGCATGTCTTTTTATTACGCTTTACCTCAATTCAAATCGTTTGAACATCACTTATTGGCATTATGTGATATCTTAAAAGGCAATACTGAATTTCCTCAAGCTTTGAATGTCTGAAGCGGACCTCTGACGCAATGGTGCCTCGGTCGTTTGTAACCGTTGACATTGAATCATAGTTATTTATGGCAACGAACGAACGTTTTTGTTGCCGACCCGTGTATGGTCCTATCTGTACAGATTAGCAGTGAATGAACGCTTTAATATCATTACACACTATTGATATTCACAGTCTCGTCTGCTGGATATGTTAGATGATTTTTTTTATAGCATCTGTTTAAGGAAAGATATCTTAGTCGACGAATCATTATTTGAGTTTGGCACCTCTTTTTACACTAATGATAGATCTAGCTAGTGTAGTTATTAAAATAAAAACATAACTAAATCATTGTTGCATTAATACTGATTTTGTAATACTGATATTATTATTACGGAACTGTTACAGAACTAACGAGTATGATAGCATCCATTATTATCAGAACCAAAATCACCCCGTGACCTTCCCACGTAGTTATTGTGATATTTTAATGAAGTGCAGTTGATTAAATAACTGAAAATACACACAACAGTTAAAATATTATGCGTTAGTTACGGAGTGATAATATTATGTGACAAACGTTTTGCAAAATGATAAACGGAAAATAGTTTACTGAGTTAATATCATTATGTTACTGATAAAACAGTTATTTTGAGGAAGTATTATCTTTCGGGGATAATTGTTGGACCTGATATTTATTCCAAATTCCTTTGTAATCTCATAAAATAAAATGTCTAAATATATATCATTAAAAATGGTGTAGGTACATAAGCAGTAACTAGCCATACCTAGTCTACACATTTTATCATGCAGTGCAGTTGATCGCTGCGCTGGTAGACTTTTCTAGGACTTTGTACAATCTCCCACCTTATTAAAATATGTAAATACAAAAACTTTCTCTATAACATTTATTGATGAGTTTTAATTGATTTATATTAAGAACTGGTGGCTCCCCGTGGTCCTCGGGTTTCACCTGCGTACCTGCGAGATCTTCCATTTTCCGAGATAAAAAGTAGCTTATATCCTTTCTCAGGCTCTAGACTATCTAAGTACCAAATTTAATTTTAATCCGCTCAGTAGTTTTAGCGTGAAAGCGAGACAGACAGAGCTACTTTCGTATTTATTTCATATTTATATTATTAGTTAGGATATTACTAACTGTACGCCCGCGGTGCATTCTTTGTCCATATCGTTGGGAGAGTTGTCGATAATAGTGTCAGGTGTAACGAAACAGTTCAAACAGGACATTGCTTACAAGAGACCACTTCCTTTGTCTTCGAACACAAATTAGATAACGCTTTAGAATAATAATGAAAGGCACGTATAGTGGAACACTGACTTATCGGCTCGTCCCATCTGTTTGACGTATTAATATTCCTAACCGACATCGGTAGGGAAATTGACAGTTGAAAATAAAAATAAATATCTTCACGTTTTATTTTAAATGAATTTTTAAATCCTGGCAACATGACAATTAACTAAGTAAATAAATATAATATAAAAATAATAAAAAAACTAAATCTATAAAAAATAAAGTATAGTTTTTTATATTTCTACAAAACCTTTTTGCCATATTTTTATACATTATGAAGGCGTTGTTTTATGAAACTACTTAAATTTTATACTTATCCATTATATAGAGGACTAGTGGCTCCCCGCGGTTTCACCCGCGTACCCGGGAGGTCTTCCATTTTCCCGGGATAAAAAGTAGCCTATATGTTAATCCAGGTTATAAGCTATCTTTATTCCAAATTTCATTCAAATCCATTCAGTAGTTTTTACGTGAAAGAGTAACAAACATCCATACAAACTTTCGCCTTTATAATATAAGTAGGATATAGGTACCTCATTCTTCACTCTCCGTTTCATGACCCGGAAATAGATTTCAGGACCTTCAATCTTTAGATGTTAGAACAAGTCAAAACATATTATACAGATCAATTATTTTAAGAAGCGTCAGTCATCGATCAATGAAAATCGTGTCGTGACAATATAGTGTCCTGTCACCTTATGTTTAGTTTCAACGACCATAATAAAATATAATCATAGCAATGTCCCGGGACATTCTTTCCACACGCTTATCTGTATCCCAATTTGAGTTTCTGCTATGGAAACCAGTTATCTATCTATACTAATATTATAAAGAGAAACGACTGAACCGATCTGAATAGTTATTTCACCAACAGAAAGCTACGCCTGAGGCTATATTTTATCCCTGTATTCTTACGGGAAGGGGAACTCGGTCGAAACCGCAGAGCGAAAGCTAGGCAAATATATGTAGTTAAGAGAAAAAACATCTAGATAGGTACACACACATATTGGTATTTGTTTCTTAGATTCTCATATAATCAAGACACAGAACAAACAGTATTATTTATTTATTACTAAAACGGCCTTCGTTAATAACTCCAATTATACCTACGTAGGCCTATATTATAATTTAGACTTATTAAGATCTTATAATTACCCTAAATTGGGAATGAATCTATAATCCGTGACTTCGCTTGCAGGTTATCATTATCTCATATTACACGAACCCATAGAATGTAGTTAAAAATTAGTTAATTAGTAAAGTTTTATATCTCATATCACATCACACTTTGATACAAAAATAACCAGATTCTAGATTTAAATAAATTAAAGTGAAAATGACAGTTGGCGCCACGATGTCCTTGATGCGGGCTTTTACGTCTGCTTTCTACAACTTAAGAAGAATAACTTTTACTTAACTTAATTTAAGAAACACGAATCGAAATCCGGTTGTGCAATAGCAATTTTTTATATTGTTTAAGACTAACGTCTGAACCTCTGAGTCACGGTTGAATCCTTTACTTACGTCATCATGCGCGTGAGTTGATTTTGGTTGTACTACATGATTAGGTTCTATGGAATGCTACAGGAATAAACATTACAGGACAAATAATAACGATTTTCTCGCTAACTATTGATTCAGCTTTAAAAGTTATTTACCTGTGGGTAAAAATACGTCATTTTGTTTACTGGCATCGATGCTGTCATGTCACCCGATTACTCATCTTTAAATTTCGTTTAATAACGGTTAGTAAGCGTTTGAGTATTATTAATAGCGAATTGGACCCAAGATAGACAAATATAAGAATACCATGTATGTACTATAAATTTTAAGACTCAATAAAACTTAAAATGCAATACAGAGGCGTTGTAACTTAAAAATAAAATTATGCATGCGATACGTCGACCCCATTTCGATACCCTTGATTAACAACCGGTATCCTTTTGAGCCTTATAGTGGTTAAAGAGAACTGTTATATTAAGGACAGGTGGTTACCACGTGCAGTAGTTTAAAAACTTCACAAATATATGTACACATGGAATATTTAAATTAAGTGTATGCTTCAATTATTGAAATGTGATATTTATATAAAAATATAAATATAACACCTTTTACACATACACTTTGTGATATGTGTTTTTCATCTTTTGGTGTATACAATAAACTCTAGACAATTTGACACACGTTTCCAATAGTCCTTCGGCGCAAAATACCACATTTCATTATGAGCTAGGTACATACAATTTAACTTTATACATTTTATATATCTACCTATTTAGGTAATATTTAAGTAGAAATAAGAAAACTCCTAACTAAGTTAATATACTAATATTAAATTATTTATTACCTTATGAAAAGTTACAAAAGCGTGAGAAGGTTCAGCATGAGAATCTAATAATTTTACAATATTCATAGTTTCTGTTGAGGTAGCTACCTAATGTATCGTATCTAATCTACCTATGAAACTAATAATATTTAATGAATGATCACTGTTACGGTACATTAGTTTAAAGATTTATGTGTTTATCAGATTAGAAAAACATTTATTCAAACATTTATCAAAGGTCGATAGTCAATAGACCAAACGATATAATGTATGGAATATTCCATATTCAGAGGTATTTTAGTGGCTCCTCCTGGCTTTACCCACGTTCTTGGTTATCCTTTATTTCTTAGGATGAAAGGTAATCATGTTTCCAGAACATATTCTAACTGTAGGTATGCCAAAACTTCATCTACATCCTTTCAGCCATTCTGGCATGAAACCACCCAAATTTTAAGATTTATATTATTAGCAGGTATGTTCTTTAGCAGGAATCTTATTGGAAAATGTATCATTAACTATTACATTTTCTTTTATTCTATTACATTATATTTCCTTACATACAAAGGTGAAGTCTGTTCGGATTGTACTACGATTAGCTACATTACATATTCACTAGGTTGGTACAAAGCTAGGATTGTTCTCATAGAGTTAGAAGGTAAAAACCTATATATTATGTGCTTGCTAGCCTACCGTTATCACAATGACCTTCAGCTTTTCTATGTAGGTATCCGTTTTACAGAATGTTAGCAGTCTTATTTCCTCAACGAGCATATTAAAATTGTTTAACGCTAGCTTCCGTTCTGTGGTTTTTCCTTATTACTTACTGTTAACCATATCCCCTCGTTTTTAGACACGTATATGAGCTGTTGACGATGATTATGTAATTCAAAATTGATTTTGTGATATGAATATACAAAATCATAAAGAATCTTCGACAAAATATACCTAATAAGTACCTACTGTAGGTGCCTAGGTTTCTCATAAAAATGAACATTTTTGGCTACTAAAATAGATTACATAGTAAGTTAGTTTTATTATTATTGTACGGAACCCTTCGTTCTCGATTCCAACTAGTAAGAATCCTACAATAAGATTTGTACCAACAACGTTAACTTAACTGCGCCTGCGATTCGACTCGTACTGTTTTGTTCGTAATTTGCTATGACGAATTGGTTCCAAGATGAAACATCTTACAGTTGAAGATTCTCCGTAAAAACTGTTTTATTGCCTTTTTATATGGACTATGAATAAATTGACATAGATTAGATTCACGTTTTTCTGACTATTTGTACGTCTTTTGTTTGAGTTGCAGCGTTTAACCGTTTTTCTGAAGAACCTAAAATATAAATAGAAATTTATAAAAAAATCAACATTATTTTAAATCCTTTTTTTATAAATTTTAAAGGTTTCTTAAAAGAAAACATCTTAAGTTATCAGTCATCTAAAGTTATTCCCAATATTATTATTTTATCAAGATATTTTATAGACTTCTGTTGGAGCCGTAACAATTTAGATAAAAAAAATATATATAGCGGTTTAAAACCAAAGTATGGAATGAAACCTTCTTATGTACCCTGCATATAAGCCTGAGGAATCACAAGTAGGGAATTGAGCTCATTTGGCAACCGATCAAGTTTTCAACGACGCGTCTTCAAAACCCTTGGTTGTGTGTGCACTTTTGTTAGAGTCATGTTTCACATAACCCAGTTTATTAACCCTATCTTACAGTATTTGAAACCTTATTACATTGATTTAAGATTCGATTTTAATTAACGTATATTACTTGCTAATTTTAAAAGGTATTGGTCAACCAATTTATTACCTACAGTAAAGTTACTGAAATAGGGATGCCTTTATATGGCTGTTTAATAATAAAATATCGTCTAAGAAACAATTGTCTGGTGTTGATTCGAATATGTAATTATTGAACGAATAATTAACCTTATTTCTTTAACAATAAAACATATTTTTTACAGATCAACAGTAAATACAGCGAGGAATTGGCGCAGGAGTGCTTAGAATGGGTGCGCCAGATCATCGGCGAGCCGGAGAACATCTCCGGGGACATGGACAACTTCTATGAGGTCCTTAAGGACGGCACATTACTGTGCAAGTAAGTTTCTCTTACTTTCTCTCTCTTTTATATATGTTTAACGAAACCAACAATCTGTGACCAAATAAAGGCAGGAGTAGATAATTTAAATTGATTTCAAATGTCAACCTCTGTGGAAAATATGATGATGGTAGGTAGGTACGAAGTGTTATAAAATATATAGCATAGAGGTGGCTTTAACACACACAAGAACTCATTTCTTCATATAAATACTAACATACAGTACCTACATTATATGTCACGTATTGTTCAAATGCGTCGCGCAAAACAATGTGCACTATTATATAAGAATCAAGGTTTAAAACAATCGTGGCTATATAGTACCTACTAAGCAATTCAAAACAATTTACTATAAGAAAATATGTAATAAATCAACACTTATGGCTTTTAAGTAATGAGGTATTAAACTGTATCTAAATAAAATATTGAAAGCCAAAAATCAGTTAGTGCGATGATCTACAATCGGCTGAACAGATTCGCTAAAACATTGTTAAGAACACTCACAATCTAGTCCCTTTTCAAACAAAAAACTCTATATAAAAGTCAATTTAGGAGTTACGTTGGCACAGACAAACCCATTAAACTGGCAACACTCCTCTAATTGCATTGGGGGGTAAAAAAATAGAGGTGGATACTGTTTGCTATGGTGTGGGACAGTTTATTGACTTCACGCGTGCTGGCTACCTGCCACATGGTGCAAGAAGTACGGCCTCATTTGATTTATTAGAAACTGAGTAGCTTATACGAGACCAACCCAACTTGCAGACCACAAAGTTTATGTAGCTACAGTTAATCAGTATGCAATCGTGTGGAACACGCTCACGTATCAATTCAAAAACGAAACAAAGCGGAATACTGATCGACTAATTAAACAGGAAACCGTTGAAATAACTATTCTACTCCCATTTCGATTAGATTTAATATAATTCATGAGAGTAGGTACCTCTTCTATGGTAAAGGCAATGTTTCAATTATTTATTACTTTCTACCCCGCGGTTTAGCTAGTCTAGTCTAGTACTGCGTTGTTAAGCCAGCAGCCAGAACCATTGTATGCGTTTCAAAACGCGTTCTGATTGACTCAGAAATATTCACTGTACTTAATTATAAACGGGCCTCAATCTTCCAAAAATATCATTTTTATACAAGTACCTAATATGTACTTGTATGTCTTTATTTTACAAATAGGTACATAATTTATGAACTGACTTGACGTTAAATTAATTTCACATGACGAAATAATATGCAAGCGAAGATTAATATAAAAACATGAGCTAAGTAAGATTACGCTAATGAATTTATAATAAATGCCAACGTATATTTTAGATTTCACGTCATTATTGGTGTATTTTGTATAGATATACCTACACACGACACACATATGAGTATTTGATTACTTTCGTCCTCATAAAATGTTTAGTTTTCACATAAACCCAGTAGTCGATTTCCTACGGAGTTGTACTTTGCATTTAATGAAAACTGTTTCCATTTTATTGTCAATCTTAAGCCCGATAAATAAGATATATTTTTTTTTTTCACAAAATAGTTAACCCCATGATAATTTTATAATTGCAGACTTGTGAACGACATCCAGCCGAATATTGTGAAGAAAGTCAACGTATCCAAAATGGCGTTCAAATGTATGGAGAACATCAACGCTTTCCTAGAGGCCGCTAGGCAACTCGGAGTGCCTGCGCAAGAGACCTTCCAGACAGTAGACCTCTGGGAGAGGCAGAATCTCAACTCTGTTGTTATTTGCCTGCAGTCCCTTGGCAGAAAGGTAAGGAAATAAAAATAATTTTCTCAACTATGTTTAATTTTACAGACAACATTAGATACCTTTTACATAAAAATTATTTACCTGTATCAGATTCAGCAAAAATAAAGTGAATTGATGTATGACTCATTTATTATGTTTAATAATTATGTTCAATAGTTTCAGTTATTTAATTTAACCTTAAAAGGAATAACGAAGCTTGTTTATTATCCTTATATTGTTGTTTTACTCATGACCCGTAGTTGATTCGTTATGAATATTAGTCAATATGACCCAATTTTTTTTAATGTACATTCCAAGTAATTTAGTACCAAGAAAAATATAAATATACTGTGTGCATTCATACCTATTCTAAGACTGTCATTGTCATCTATTTTTATAGTAGTTCTTTAACGTTACTAAGTTTAATATACACTGACCCTCTTGTTTATTTTACAGGCTGGTTCTCACGGCAAGCCATCGATAGGCCCGAAAGAGTCTGAAAAGAACGTGCGCAACTTCTCAGAGGAGCAACTGAGAGCGGGTCAGGGTGTTATTTCCCTACAATACGGCTCGAACAAGGGAGCTACCCAGAGTGGCATTAACTTTGGTAATACGAGGCACATGTAAGCCTCACGCACAACGAGGCACATCGTTTGTATGTAAGGTCCTTTATGTCAGTGGGATGGTAAGGGATGACTGACCTTTTAAATGATTTTAACGTATCCAGCTATTGATATTTTTAATGATAGATCTGATTCATCTTTGATGTTGATATTCCAATAGGATTCGTATGTTTTAATTATACACCGATTTCTATATATTTATTATCATAAATAAATGTTAGTGTGTACCTATTGTCTCTCCTACATACCTACAATTGATAGTCATCCCTTATTCCTTAGCTACCAAGTATTTACATACATAGAACTGTACTTAGAATCAAACTTAATAAAATAACGACTCATAACTGAATATAGAATGAGGACCACTTCAAGAAATTCCAGTTTTACTATCTATTTTTAAACAATTTTGAACTTTTAGCATTCATTGTTTTATTAATTAAAAATAAGCATTTAAATTTTTGTATAACCATTCCGGACTCATTCCATAAATGTACCGTTTGAATTTCTGACGATTTGATAAATTAATTTACGATCTATGTAAGTTTAAGTCAGCTAGCATTTGACATAAAATCTTAGTAATTAGTTTTACATGAAAAATTAGCTTTGTGTCGCTTTTAATTAAGTAACTATACTATTTTTTCTAGAATTATATCACGTGCCAATGTCACATACAGCAGAATCTTTTAACATTGTTATTAAACAGTACAATCTTTAGAATTATAAATTCTTTCATATAATTATACTAGTGCCTTCGTGCTCCATAGGAGCGGAGAAAATTATTTTCAAGGTGTCTAACAAAAAAAAATAACAAGTCTATAAAACTTGATCGCTTTCGAGAATAAAATCAGGGTCTCCTTGTTTATTTATTAAAATTGAAATTGATTGATCATTCCATATTATATTTAGTATGTTAGTACACACTGTGATTAATAATTTGTTTTTTTATTAAAATACATAACATCTATACCTATATTTTCGTATAGTTATGTATTTATGACGATGCGTAATTTAAGTGTAAGTTTCATGAAGTTGATGTTTGGCTTTATGGAAGTACGTAGAAATAAATTAAGTAATCTAAATTGTGTTTTATTCACCTCTAACAGTTTATACTAATACATATAATTATAATATATAGGTATATAGGTACCTTTTCGACTAGCAGGTACCTACTTGCCTACCTACCCGGCAACTGAACTAGATATGTACCTACGATATACTACACACAATGTCTCCGCATTTAGCGGTGGGTATCTGGGTGGGGTACGCTTATGTTACTGGCCTATAAAATGTCTTAATGGCAACTGACTCTCAAGTACCTATAATAGCCAAAATACCTGATACAAGTATCATAAGCATGGACGGATCTATTCTATCACTGTAGTCAATATCGACAATATTGGAAATATATATATATCCTGGGACATTTTTCACACACGGCCAATCTGATTCCAAACTAAGCAGTGCTTGTGATATGGTAACCAGATAGCTTATATACTACATATACTACTTTTAAATACATACTTATATAGATATTTACATCCAGACACAGAGCAAACAAACATATTCATGCATAGTACAAATGTTTGTCCTGGGTGGGATTCGAACCCACGACCCGCGGCTTGAGAGTCAGGGTCGCTAACCCCAAAGCCAACCGGGCTGTTAAAAAATATTTTACTGTCCTCTTTTTTTCCTGTGCAAAATATCAACCAGTGTATTAATAAGTCAGGCCACAATAAGTTTTAGCCCAGGGCCCCACAGACTCACAGTCCGCCCCTGCTCATATAAACATAAGGCATAGACGAAAGTGCACTTTACCCCTGAAAAATCCTCAAGAACACCTCTACCGCAACAACTGTAATACTAAAATGGATAAGGACCTAATCTATAAACTTTTTTAAGTTTAGTAAGAACACTAGATTGAAAAATTACTATGAGTTGGTACGCCTGAATGATTTGTCATGGCAAACAATCGATGTTGTATGACATGTACCTAGGAAGTTCTTGTCAGGCAATAATTTTAACTTTAATATTTTTAGCTATTAGTTAACAAACTTACTTGAGGTGAACTTTGAACAGTGTTATATTAGGTACCTATATATAGTAGGTATATATAGTAGGTACCTACCCAAAGTTAGTATTTGTACTTTCTATAATAATTATTAATTATTACTGTCTTGCTTTTGCGTGGAGCATAATTAAAAAAGTTTGTAGGTATGTTAATCTTTGACTTATCAAACAGAAAGGAAAACTAGCAGTAGGTATAACGAATGTATCGGAGTTCAGTCAAAATGGCTACAAATAATTTAATTAATTCATTGTAAAGTATTGGTATAATATAAAAAAAAATAGTTTCTACCTTAACATGAATTTACAGCACTCTCCGTAAACTTACATATTACTATGTCTATGTATAATCTAATCTACCTACCCATCCAAATAAATATAGGAAATAGATAGTGTCAATGTCAATCAAAAAGTTGAGTACGTTTTCATCGCCCAATTTGAACAAAAATATTATAGACTTGAGAGAATAACCAGATTTTAACATTCTTTGCAGGTTTTTGATTGGCTGAATGTATAACGAAGGTGAACAAAGTACCATCATGCGACAGCTGTCAAATTCATACCGTCGAAAACAAAATCCAACTTTTCGCGATGTAAATAAATTATTATCTAATTTGATTAACTCTGTAGAAATTATTGCGTTATTCATTAATTTTATCAATGACTAAGTAATTATCAAAAACAATATTATTAATCATTTTAATCTATATGGTGAGATATAGCTGTTATTTTAGCGCCAAAAACGGCGAAAATGTGTGTAACCTTACGACGTAGTTTACTTAAAAATATTTACTGTTTCAAAATAAAACAATGTCAGAATCGTTAGGGGTTTATTCGAATGGATGGGCGATCGACACTACGGCGCCGGTTGACCTGAAGAACTCTGATGATAACGACGTAAGTGGTCCCCTGCGAAGTTGTTTGTCTCACAGATAGTGCGTCCTCTATTTTGACCTTATCATGCTATACCTACGTCTTCGACAGTCCGTATTTATTCCTTGCTTATCGTCAATGTTCCTTGTAATTGCCACAGAAATGGCATCACTCTGTAAAGAGTTAAAAAGTCACAACTGGTAAGTTCCCAGTAAGTAAGTAGTCTTGTTTCGCTTGCAAGTTGAACACATTATCTGTTTTAAGTTATTTTTTATCTTGGGAAAATGGAAAACTTCAATCAGCTTTCTTTTAGTGTTGTGACGGTAGGTAAATAACATGCTTGCTTACTTGATAATATTTTTGCATATCAATAAATATCCTTTGTATTTTGTTACATTTGGCCAAACTGATTTCTAAGAAAGCAGAGTATGGGCTATGGTGACCAGATTGTTAATATAGGTACTACTGGCAATACATACTTAGAGCTATATATATTTCTACCTAGGATGGAAAGTTGGGGTTATTAACACTAATCCAATGAGTCATTCAATTTGTTTATTTATTAGCAGTATTTATGATTGCATTTTATTTATGTCGAATGCTCTTTATTTTTTCATTACAATATTATAAACAATTAAAAATAAATATATTCAATGGAATGGTAGATAGCTCCATAAGATTGCTTGATTTTCAAGATTGCAATAACATAAAGTGATCAATCAATCTATAAAATGATGAATTGAATCTAAATTAATTATTGGAAATTGACAAAAACTGAGTTGAGGTAACTACATGACTCATTCAAGACTAGACTTTATGGTCTTGGACTTTGGGTTTGATTTGCATTCTGAATAAAATTCCTGACCTTCATGCTTGTGTTTAGGACATAAATATATTACTGTGCAGAGTATCTAGTCATTAAAATAATATTTACCCAAAAAAAATACTGTGTCTAACTATATTTTCATCAAATTCTCACAGTACACTCTTATTTCTTACAGGAAAATATGACCCAAATCACGTATTGCTCATCTTAATTAAACTTGTATATGGGGTAAAGTAGATTAAACACAATTATTACTGATACAGAATTAAAATTGACCTTTTGCATATTGGAAATAAATAATATTATCTTATCATAATAATTAGTTGGGGGGCTAGTAGGAAGATAAATACAATCAAGAAGTTCTTGTTTGTCTATATATATCTGTCAACATCTGTAATATTTTATATACTTTGCTTATCTGCTATTCAGAATTGTTTCCAGGGAATTTCCATTGCATAAAAAACATGTTTTTTAATAAAGCAATTAAGGAATTTAGTATGATAATAATTATAATACCAAGTATTGTATATATATAGCATACTATTGATTAGCACTTATGAATAATCATAACTTTGACTTTCAAGCCGTTGGTCACCCAGTCAGGACTAACTTTTATATGCATGTTCTGTGACTGTATGTATAATTTTTAGTAAATCAGATATAAAATCATCTGGATACCATCCCACAAGTTTTCCATAATACAAATCAGATTGGCTGTTTATACCGAATGTCCTAGAAATTGATTTTATTTTATCCTTTGGTTCTTTCAAAGCCATTGCCACCTACTATTGAAGTAAAAAAATTACAGAGGTTTTATGTTAAATAAATTATCATGTTAACATATTAAATTAGCTCCAAAGGCAATCATAAAAATAGGTTGCTATAGCCCCAACTTAAGTATTATTAAAATAAAATAGAATCACGGTACTGCTACATGTCTGTCCGGAGTCCATAATTTAAAAAAGAGATAAAATTAACGTATATTTACTAGGTAACTCAACGATAGCCGTTTACCGAGTCACTGACCTTTGTAACTAAGTTATTTATTTAGATATTATGTCTACAAACAAACACTAATAATGGTCAATTAATTTATTTGATTAGTACAGGGGTGCTAGCTAAAATAATTCAAGGTAATATATTGTCACACAGAAGCAAAGACGCAATATGTTTATATCAAACTTTTTAATTGGCCTAATTATTTGTTGCATGAATAATATTTATCACAATCTTTATCTTGTATGTAGATACTTTTCGGTTAATATAACTAAAACAATAAGGATGGGGTACCTAATTGAGAATTTTGTTATAGGTATTTTTAAGCATTTAAAAATGTTAATGATAAATGGTTAAGTTTATTTGCAAATTAAACCATTATTTTCTTTGCACACTGGCAATATTGTTAAAATAATATCTACTTATATATTTTCAATATCTAATAATATTTAAATGAACTAAATATATCTGTATGAACTCAGATGAAGTTCAGCAATATGTAAATCGTTATAATCATTTCTAATGTTATTAGCAAATATAATATGCGTATAAATATCTAGTTGTTTATGCACATCAGATGTTAACGTTATCAGTGCTACGTAGGTTTGATAATATCTATTTTCATATTATTTTTACAATAACAATTAACACGTACTTATTGATGATAACGGATAATAATGATTCCATTTGATTGCGTAGGTAACTGATAGACTGAGGTGTGTGCAAAGCGAAGTGCACTCCTTGCTTTGCTCCCCTCCCTCCTCAAAACTATATAGGTACCTTATACACAATAGGATCCGGTAGGTTTTCATTGGTAACTATGCCAGTACTATGGGGCAATAGGAGCGTGATGACCCTAACGTATCGGACCTACTCATTACCCCCTGGTCGGTGTAGGCACGGATACTTATTATCAGTTAGGGTTGACGATCGCGACCTTCCACCTCGCTCACCCGCAATGCCCGCGGCCCTCGTCTACCGCTGATAACATATATAAATTACCTATTATTATAGCTTTGCACACTCCTCGGTTTATCAGTAAGCAGTCAGTTGTCTTCCAGTGCGGTCGTTACGATACAGAGCATTTTTGTTCGCGCGATACTTATATTTCGTGTGCCAACAGTTTATTTTCTTGTAATCCCTCATGGCTAAATTCATTTATAGTGATTTTCTATCCCCATTTTAATTTTTCTTTGGTGGTTTAATTGTTTTTGAGGACTATATATAAACAAGTTCACGACGGCGCATCAGCCCTGCGTGATCTTTCGCAGATACATTTCTTCGTTAAAATTCGTTCTGGCAACAGCATACATGCATTTTTCGAGCGAGCTGCTGCAAACAATGACCATTACCTTGATGTACCGAGTCAACCCTATCTACTATTCGGACTATTCGGATACGATCTAGGCCTATACCTAAAACTATCCCTATCGAAAACTACTTTCTGCCATTGGCTTTACAATTTCGAATATCATAAGTTTGGTGTGTATTCAAAAGACATCACTTGATATTGAAAATATTTCGTCAGTTGCGAAGGATTGACGTTAAGAGATAATGGATATCGTGGCAAATGTAAGTTAAACACCTACTTTTATGGATGTTGAAACAAAAAATTATGTTTATCTCGATGTTAATATCTCTGCATGCTCGTATGAGAGGTCAGAGTGTATCTTGGATGTGGTAATTAATGATAAACTCATGTTCACAGTACCACCCGGTCCTCAAGGCGTTCCTGGCGGGATCTTTCTCCGGGACGTTCAGCACTATACTGTTCCAGCCCTTGGACTTGGTGAAGACTCGTCTACAGAATCCGGGCCAGCATGTTGTTGCGGCGACTGTCAAGTAAGCACTATTATTATTTATTTTTCCCATATAAAATTGCTCAAAATGCTTATATTTCTAATAACATTTATTTCTAAGCCTAAAAAGGGATAAGTATCTACATAAATAAATAAAAAATGCTCTAAGTCGTGAAACCAAAAAGACACCAAAATTCGCTATTCCATGACCGTACCTACCTACCTTTACACAACTTGAACAATTTGGAAAATATTTAATTAATTAGTGAAAAAAAAAACTTGACCTAATCAATTAATTCTTCCCAGCAGCCGAATCCAACCCGGGATGATAACAATCTTTACAAACATCATACGCCAAGAGCATATAGTGGGACTATGGCGGGGCATGGTGCCCTCCATAGCTCGTTGTGTCCCCGGCGTGGGGTTGTACTTCTCCTCGCTGCACTGGCTGAAGGCCAAGCTCGGGAAGACCAGGGGCGACTTGGGGGCCATGGAGGCGGTCATGCTTGGGGTCGTCGCTAGGTCCATGAGCGGTGTGGCACTTATACCCATGACCGTTATTAAGACTAGGTAAGTGTTTATGTTTATTGAATAATCCTGATGTAATTTAAGGTTGTTACAACATAAGACAATAACAATAAATTTGTTTTAGTTTCTAGGATAGTTAAACTTATTCTGATATTGTTGTAGCTAATATTAACAGTATTGAGTTCCTATTTATCTATAGAAGTGTAAATACATGTAGGGACTTTTCGAAATTTAGGTCTTGTTCTGTACCTAAAAATAGTCTTGTTCTGTACCTAAAAACAGTCTTGTTCTGTACCTAAAAATACTGATTTGGAATATTTTATAATCTGCTTCTAAACATTTCCGATATATTCGAGAAAAAAAACAGTTGTCCGCTAGGCCCCTTAGTTACAGAGGTGTGATTCGATATCATTTAACAAAAATAGGCTTGCTTCACACGTCATAATGAGATTGTCGGCTTAGTGACATGGTATTTGTTACTAATTATCTTATCGCATTTCTTCGCTGTACCTTCTTACATTTAATTAATTCGAGTCCATTGTACTATGGATAACAATCGATAATGCAGATTCGTGGTCAATACGCAGTAGCCTGTCTATTCAATCGAAAGCACTGACGCATTATCTTATGCATATTAATTCGTTTATATGACCGGAATAATGAAATACGCAATAAACCAAAATAGGGGGGATTACGAATTTTATTCTAGAGGCTTCCTAAACATAATAATATGCCTATCATACATCTTCTTCAACCTCATAACTTTCCTGAGATACTTAGAAACTTTTATAGTTACAACAAATAAATAAAAAATATATTGTATACAAAAATATATACTTCTATAAAAATAACAGTATATTATCTAGGTACTAATGTAATTATGTGCGTTAAATCGCAACCTACGCAAGCAAAGCAGACATCTTTTGTCAAATAATGTGATAAGATGGAGTTAATTATGAATAAGCGATACATTTTATCAATAATACATGTCTACGTCATTGAATTACGATTAATATCATGAAAATATGCGGAGTTTGTTGACTTGCTATAATAAAAGCGTTTGACGACAAAAAATATTTTTGTTAGGTATAAAACCAAACTGTGTCTTTATAAAATGGCCTTTTATATATAGGACTAGACAACATTTTTCATTGATATTCCGCTCCTATTAATTGTAGCCTAATGTAATCTGTAGCCTTCCTCGATAAGTGACCTAACACTAAAATACTTTTTCAATTCGGACCATATTACAGAAATTTTATAATAGGTACCTTTTAGTATATATAGTACTGCTAGATAAGTTTGTCATGATCATTGATTTTAACAAAATGTTCTTTCCATCTTCAACAGGTACGAATCCGGAGTATATAAATATAATAGCTTGAGTGGTGCTCTAAAGGCTATTTACAAGGCAGAAGGACTTCGTGGATTGTCTTGTGGCCTCGGGCCGACCCTGGCTAGAGACGCTCCTTTCTCCGGACTATATCTGATGTTCTACACGCAGAGCAAACAATCAATACCCAAAGGTAAATTTTCCTGTTTATTCAAATATTTCTTACTAGTGGCTCCCCGCGGTTTCACCCGCGTTCCCGGGATAAAAAGTAGCCTATGTGTTATTCCAGAACATATTCTAGCTCTGTGCCAAATTTCAAGCAGATCCCTTCAGCCGTTGGAGCGTGAAAGAGTAACAAACATCCATACATACAAACTTTCGCATTTATAATATTAGTAGGATCAATACAGAAGACTTGCGTTATCACTATGATAAAGAGACAGTTGAAATAAACAGGTGTTAATACGTTTTCCTTTAAATATTAAAGATAATGATTTTATCGTGGCTTTGACAAATAAATGGAATCTTCCAATATTTTTTAACAATGAACTAAATAATAATTTTTCAAATGCCTACAAGCGTAGAATAAGGTTGCTTTTCAATTTAGATAATTATTATATTTTTATTCAGTAAATAAACAGCAGTCAATAAATTGGACATGCCACAAATTCTGACATTCTCAGTGACATTTGTGTCATACAACAATTTTGAGTAATCAGGTCAAAAACGAAATATAGGTTGTTGGATTCATTATTTCAGTTTAGATGGCGGATAAAAAAAATCTTGTAACAGTGATTTAAGTATTTGTATAAGTTGACACACCGGCTGGCTTTGTGGTTAGTGACCCTGACTTTTGGAGCCGTCGTGGGTTCGAATCCCACCCAGGACAAATATTTGTATGCATGAATATGTCTGTTTGTTTTGTATCTGGATGTAATATGTATGTATACTATGCTATATAAGTATTTATTTAAAAGTAGTATATGTAGTAGGTATATCAGCTATCTGGTCTGGTTACCATATCTCAAGCGTAGTTTGGAATCAGATTGGCCGTGTGTGAAAAATGTCCCAGGATATTTATTTATTTATTTAATGACCTCCAGAATGGCTCCAATCGGGTAGTGTGGCGAGTATAATCCACTTCAGCTGCGGCATCGCGGCCGGCATCGCGGCCTCCCTGGCGACCAACCCCGCGGACGTGCTCAAGACCAACATGCAGCTGTACCCGGACAAGTTCCCCAACGCGTTCAGCGCCGCCGTATATGTACAACAGGTGAGAATTATTGCATTACTATTGCCCTTAAATCTATATGAATCAATTAATGTCTAATTTTGTAAAAGCTCAAAAATTTATGGATGGAAAGATTTGGCTATTTTTGCTCTTTAAATCATCATAATAGTCCAACTGAAATTCTTAGGGAAAACATATGGAAGTGCTAGATAAGAACCCTTGGAAAACACTAATATTATAAAGAGGAAAGATTTGTTTGTTTGTAATGAATAGGCTCCGAAACTACTGGACCGATTTCAAAAATTCTTTCACCTTTGGAAAGCTACATTATCCCCGAGTAACATAGGCTATATTTTATCCCTGTATTCCCACGGGAACGGGAACTACGCGGGTAAAATTAATAATAAATCCCCTGGGTTAATTTTTGACACACGGCTATATCGGATTCCACATTATGCAAAGCTTGCCTATACTATGATTACTATGGTAATCAGATAGCTTGAATGTTTGTCTATGACTTGCAATTCCTAAGCTAAGTTAATCTATAATAGATGATACATTTAGGTGATAATAAATATCTATTTGAGTCGAGGTATATATAAAAATATATATTGGTCGTGTATAAAGCCCTACAATATTTATTTTAGTTTACATTAAAAAGGAGATATGCCCTTTTGGTTTCTGTGATATGGTAGTTAAAGTATAAAATCAGAATCCAAACCAAGAAATATCTTAAAAGGAACTTTACTTTAAATACCTAGTAGCAGTTATCAATTTCCAGGTTAGATAAACTAAAGGGCTTATATTGTTTGTATTAATAATTCACACGGAAGACAATTTAGTTCGACTTAGATGATTCATTATCAGATCACTATGAGGAAACCGATTTCTCAGCTATTATTAAGATTAATAATATACGTCATAAAGATCGATATAGGTATCTATTCGGCCCTTTATATTAATGTATAAATTTAGTCTCAAACGTCTATGATTTTTAATGGAATACATACTTGTAAACGAACAATCATCATCATCAGCTCATATACGTATCCATCGAGGACCACAAGCCTCCCCTACGAGGCCTAGGCCATAGTCCACCACGTGGGTTTACTGTAAAATGGCGAACTTCACATGTCTTTTAATTGTGACATCTCGGGCAATTTAAACAAGCTCAAAGTAAATAGGCAATTATTATCATCATGGCAACAGAACTATACCTAAATCGGTCTTTCACTATCTGTGTAGGTACATTAATTACTCAGAACACCACAAAGTTTTATATCTAGTCCTGTCTGCTCAATTAATATTATCTCATATAGTTGGCACGCGCAAAACGTGTGTTCGTGGAGGTCACTTCATGCCAAGTTCGCGTATATTCGCAAAATATTAATTATAGTATGTATTAATATTTATTTATTAGTACCCTGAGGTCATTGATTATCATGTTTGGTGCAAATGAAATCATTATTTTATTTAGATTGTGTTAATTGGACCTCAACTGAAGCATTTTTATAATTTTACCTACTTCCTATGTACAAATTTATGTATTACTGTACAACCAAATTAATAGGTATATCTACTACTTACTCATAATTTGAAACGAGCAGTTATTTTCTTGATAAATGAATCAAAATTTTCTAACACTGAAGTTGCAGATGGCAGGAGGCCAGTTTTAATATGACGCTGTCTCTTTTCGACACATCAGGTTTCTCTTTTTCACACATACATATTTTGCGTTCAGGCAAACGAACTTTTGACGAGAAATTTTGATGTTTAGGTGTTCCAAAAGATGTACATAACATATAAATATCTTAAATTCTCTCTCTACATTAATGGCAAATTCTACTGAAGCTTATTTACTCCATCTATCGTTATTTACTTCAATTCTATAGCATATGTTTTCATTGTTACAGACATACGGTGTCAAAGGTTACTTCAAGGGTGCAGTACCAAGAATGCTCCGTAGAACTCTAATGGCAGCCATGGCGTGGACCGTGTTCGAAGAAATAACTCGATCTATTGGTTTGAAATGATATTTCAACCATTGAAATTATTGATAGTGAAATTTGAAATTATTTTTCTAAAAAAAATCCAGTCCAGGATATCAGATTCAAATAGTTTGGAGATGATCGACGATTGGATTTGGTGCGAAGTTCCTTCTTTATTCGAATATTTTTCTTTTTTCTCATATTATATAAGCAATTATTATATCCTCTTAGATGTTTGTAGTTTTCAGTATAAAATGTTATTATCTACTTAGTAAATGTTATGTTAGTCCAATAGATCGGGTTTTTGTGATTAATTACATGGGTTTATTTTATATAATAATATTATTAACCGTGTTATTTTAGTCATTACGTTAAAGCAATCATGTGATTATTGTTATAGCTTAAATAGCTTTAAAAATGTATTCATTTTATTCGAATAAATATTTTACAGTTACAAATGGTCTTGTTAATTTGTTTTCCTATTTAAATAGGGTGATGTCAAAAATAATTGTCATTATGCAAGATCTCAAGAGGAATTAGTAACTAAAAATTATAACAAATTTAAATAAATTTTACTATTTACATTTATTATTTTACTATCACTTCTGCTTATTATTATATAAACTCTAAGCCTTCATATTTAAGATTTTCAATTAATGTGTCTTGCAAATACACATTTCCTTCGGAATCAAATGCAGTAATGTATGAAGCAGTCTTGCCTTCAAACTCTGTTGTCTTCAGAGCTACTATTAATTCGTCGTTTGTTCCCGGTATGAATTTGAACGAAGAGAAGCCTAGTTTCGGCTGATGTTTCGTGATCTGAAATGAAAAATATATATGATAAAATAATACATACAAACAAATGAATATTACATTAGACTGTTTTCTGGAGAGCTATATAAAATACAAGTGGCTCCCCACGGTTTCACCCGTGTTCCCTAGAGATCTTAAATTTTACAGGGATAAAAAGTAGCCTATGAGTCAACCCAGATGATAAAATCTGTGTCCCAAATTTCAGCCATATCCATACAGTAGTATAGATAGATAGTCATAACTCCAAACTCAAACTTTCAAATTTATGTAGGATACACATTTCAACCTACTCACATGGTCATTTAATAGAACAAAAAAATATTCAGGCCTGTCTAGATAGTATTTGACCATGATTTACTTAATTGGGAAGAATTAAACAAAAACATACTAACCTCACGAGAAACAACATGTTTAAAATTAGCATCGGCAGTGATCAAATAGTTGCACCCCATTACTTCATCTTTTGTCTCGTTATAAGGTGTATGACAACACCGTCTTGGGAGGAAATGCCATCTCTGTTTCACTGTTGACCATACTCCGGACTCATGTATCATGTATCCGGGCCAATCTATGCCTATTGAACTCCTTATTGATTTGTATTGATTTACCCAGCTTAGATGTTGTACCTGAAAACATTAACAATAGGTTTTTTAGATTTGAAAACTCATGCAAGTCTGTTGAGTGATTTTAGTGGGGAATGATTTATGTGGTATTGGACACAAAGTTATCTTTATTTTATAGAAAGAATTTTACACTTTTGTCAGCAGTCACCATGACTGTCCATTTTGTTCATGTCATAACCATCTGATACCAAAGTGCACTTAGTTTTTTATAATGCTAATGCTGTTTTTTATAAAGTCAAACTGTATTTTAATAAAAATCAGTAAATAAAACTTATAACCTACCTCTCCATGTATGTTGATAGCCTTCACCCACATAGGGTCATAGCTCAGGAACTCGCCTCCAGATGAAGTCCACTCTTTGCCCATTGACCCAATGTACAGGATCTCATCTTTGATTGTAGCCCATTCAGACTTGAAACCCTTCTCTACATGACCATTGCCATCTGTCAGTATCACCCATGGCACCATTTTATTGTTTATAATTTCAAACACCTGTAAAATATAAGTATTCATTTTGAAAGTATGATTTTAAATAAGGGATTACAATTGATATAAATTCATGCTTTGAATAACTAAGTAGTTTTTTTAATTTGGCAAAAATTTCATTTTTTATACCTGTTCATCCTTATGAATAAAACCTTTTTTTTCTTTACATTAATTCTTTGTAATAAACAATAATATTTACCTACTGATATAACAGACCAACTGTTTAAAGTAATTGTATTTGATTGTTCATAATATATTTGCTAAGTTCCAAGCATTTAAAACCAACATTACAGCACACATTACATTCTATTGAATGTTTTAAAAAAAAAATAATAACACTAGATTAACAATTTAACAACTTAATTTCAATAAATATTTATTTCATATACATACCATTCCAGATCTGTCGTCAAATGTTAGCAATCGGCCATCATATACAATTAATTCTGACAGTTCCATCCCTCTTCCTTTATGGGAATATGTCGATGTCAGCAATACAGGGGCCTGCGTGTCCCACATTACTTTAACAAGCTTCTTACTAAGGTTGTAGGTCAACAGGCCTTTTTTAAAATAACTATTAAATGTATGAGACTTAGTACTACTCTTCGAGTTGGTATCTAGGTCTGCGACTATTCCAATCCTGTATGTTACTTCATCTCCAGACTTTATCGCTGCTGTTAGAGGATATGTTGCGTTGTATGAACGCACAGATATTGCCCAGTTATGGTTTGGATGTGTGCTACTTGTCCACCAATTAAAATACATTAATATTAGTAAAAAAATCCCCACAAGGGCAATGAGAAGGACAAATTGTGGTTGTATTCTCACAGCATTGCCGACTCTATAAGTAGCTGGGGTACGCAAGGCCTTACGCCAATCTCGAAATGTACCCTTCATATTGTTGCGTTCTTCTAACTCGTAGTAGTCGTACATAATAAATAATTAATACATAATTATTCACGCCGATACTGACTGCAATTGTTCTTCCGATAAAATATGACTAGCCAATTAAAAACGTTACAATTTTAACACATTGAAGTCAGATTATATAGTAATATTAATATTATGCTGAATTTATCCTTGGAATGCACTGTTCGGATAGCTTACGTTTCAGTTTGACTTCACTCAACAGCGAACATTTTGACAGTGAATATAAATGAATGCTCATTTTGGTATATTCAGAATTACTATTACCTACATTTCTAAATTATATTGGAAAGATAGATAGATAGCTTTTTATCAATAACATGACACGCGCTCATTTCATTATTGACATTAGACAGTTAACTTTGACACGTTTGTTTGACATAAAATAACTAACTGATAGAGGATGACGTTATGGTATGCTTTCCGAATCTCTATGATGTCTTCATTTTACTTTACTTAAAAATAACGCTAAATGTATAAAAATTGACAAGACCACAAAAACGGTGAGTTGCACGTCGCTATGACAGGTCGATATAAATTACTTTGCTTTACTTGACAGACAAAGTAAATTCTTTGAAGTTAATAACTGTTTAGAAATATTTCAAATATATATGAGTCACTTTTGATAGTATTCATATATTATTCTATCAAAAAAAAGGTCGTTTAGAAATGTGGTGTGATCTCTTGAAATGTCGATATTTTGTCTATGCGATTTCAGTGATTCTTATGAAATCGATATTAACATGATTCGGAAAGCATAATTTTGAGTATGGCAAATTAATTTTTATAAGATTTGGTTTTAGCCAGTGTCAAGTTAAGTTCAATATCTCAAACAATTTATAATAAGATTTATATTTTATAAAATAAATAATAAAAATAGCTTTAATATCGAACATTTAAAGACCTAAACGTTTGATATTAAAGCATTTCTTTTCCCATTTCAGGTATATAAAGCGACCATTATGCTTTTAGAAGTAAATTTAACCTATAGTTATTTTAACCTTAATGTCCATTTAATAAAATGCCTACTTACTAATGGAAGTAGTTATCTTGAAGTTATCTTGAAATTATAAGAGAAGAGATTTATCGCCCAATTGGCGTACTTAATTAGTTTGGATATACATATAACTTAACGGTAGTGGGTTCGTTTTTTATGATTCTTACACAAAGCCATGTATTCCTGTACGAAAAACTGTAGGTACATCTAGATTTATTTTGTTATTTTTAAAGATATCAACTAAAATAAACTTTATTAAAAGTGAAACGTAATAAATTTTTTCCTGAATTGACCCACGGTTAGCAAAAGTCTTTGGCATGTGAAGTCCGCCAATTTGCACTAGGCCCGCGTGGTATACTATGGCCCAGACCCCCCTCATTGATAGGGGAAGCTCGAACTCCTCGGTGGAGACGTGTATGAGCTGACGATGATAACATTAGTCTTTAATTATTACCTTTTTCAGAAAAGCCCAATAAAAAAAAACCTAATGGGTAGGTACATATGTAACAATAAATCTATCTTAGTACCTACCTACCTACTAGAACACATGGAACACATGTAACTGCTAGAAGAGCCTTATGTGTTTGTATTAGGTACGGCTTAGATTTCTCTAATACAAAAAAGAACTTGGTTCAGTGGCAATACCATCTACTAACACCAAAAAAAATGGAAGTTTGCTTTCACTGAATGAAGAAATTCAAAAGTGATTACTCTCATCGCGGACGGACATCCTGTACAAAAAACGTAATTGAAATAAAATTAAACCGAACTATTTGGTAGTCTACCAATTTGTATTTTTGCCTTATTTTATTACAAAGCTATTTACAAAACATCCGGAGGCATCAAGCTACACATAATTATTATTTATTAATACACTCTCACTTGCTGATCTAAAATTGAAACCAACGTTTTGTTGATTCCATTCAATTGAGAGATAGAAATCCTTTTTTCCTAAGACACTCTTCAGCTTTCGAAGTAATTTAATAGAAGATTGGTTAAATCGATTTAATTCTTTGGCTTTACCGCCATTTATACCAACCTAGGTTACCTACTTACTTAAAAATCTTTGATTAGTCAGTGCCATTGAATTTTGTGATTTTTTTTAGTCCTTTTACGACAATTGCAATTTTTTTGTTTATTATTAATTGATTTCGATTGAAAATCATGTAAGGTAACATGATAAGTCAGTGAAGTCTAAGGTAATATGTATCCATGGGACGATAAAAAAAGAGAAAAATGTTTAAATTTTCTTAGGGAATATTTAACCTCCTTGACGTTTTGTCTTGTTTATTTTTAATCTTGTAGTGAACATCAAAATGTCTAAGTAAAATTATTATTTCAATATAGAAAATAAAAAGATATCTCAAATATACTTAATTCGAAAATATCATCAAGCTTTCATACGAAAATGCATGGTTTATTTACTAACGTTCTCTGGTATCTAGAGTTCTTCGCATTTTCTTTTGTGTTAATAGCATTTTTCATACTGTTTTTGTATATAGCCAATTTAAATTACGTGTATTATAATCCGAGGTATGACATGAAATCAAAGTGAGTTCGCAGATTTAATTAAATAATTATTTCGGTATCAGTATATTCTGTGTCAGCCTTCTCTGCGACATTTCCACAAAGTTCATATTTCGTTCTTGATTCTTGAATTTTTGACATGTTTTTTTTATTTTGACAGGTACATGGCCGATGGAACCTGGCTGCTCCAGAGCTGATCCAGATCAGAAACGTATAATTATCATGTAAGTAAATTGGAAAAGGGGTGGGAAGTCACAGGGAACACTTTAACGCAGCTTTTTTTATTAAATAATAAAACTTATCACTTAATTCTAATGATCATAATTGACCGCCGATAGTTGGCTTGGTGTTTAGGTACCCTACTTAACAAGCTCCTGGTCGTAGGTTCAGATGACCATTAGTGTGCCTGAACTTGTGAACGTGAGAATTGGCACGTGTTTATACAATCCCAGGCTATAATAAAAAAAACATGGACCTTTTTCCCTTCTTTTTGGATTTGAAGTCTTAAAGTGATTTGAATTTGAAAGGTTTTTAATTAGATTTTTTTCTTACAGCCGACAAAATTATCGTCCTCGAAAACCGAAACCCATTCCAGAGCCAAACCAAAGGCCTGTCTGCTTTGATCTTGGATGCATATGGTTCTGCAGACTCGTAGGCAGTATTGTCACCATTGCTCTGTGCTATTATTTAGCTTATGCTTTAGTTTCTGAAACCAAACTTAAGTTTGGTATATTTATGCCCTAATTTGTTGTGATTTAAGCTTCGCTTTTTAACTGCAGTGTTTTGTGTTTTTTTGCATTCGATTGGTACAGCTGTACAATCAATTGATATTGTGTTTTTTTTTACTGTGATGAATTGAATAAAATGAATTGTACTTATTGATTTTAGTTTTTATATTAATGGCATACTTTGGTACTAATGACATTTTCAATAGGATTATTTTAATATTTAATAGACAGGACAATACAAATAAAACATAATATTGCCTGGTATTTATATTATAATAGGTGTTAATATAATTACAACGTGTAATTTATTTTCGAAGCGAAAGTTGTAACCACTTTGCATTCTATTTTAAACAGAGGCAGCTCAAAGAAGTGCTAATAACATTGTGATTACAACTAATGGAGTTATAACGAAAGTGAAGTCTCAATGATCGGGCGCCAAACTGATATAATATCTGGGGTTCCATTCTGTAAATGTTGAAGCACTAGCTCAACGATATTCAGCGCAGCTTTTATGCTCTGTCTCTTTCTGATACTAAGCAATCACATGAGATGCCGGCTCTCCGAAGTCGCATTCCGCCCGCTCGCCGACGTAGTTTCTATTAGAGGATACAAAGGCTGATCATCACGTTGTTTCGCGAGACATTATCATTTCGAGATCGTGACTGGCTGTTTCACTTGATGAATTGAACCTCGCTATTTGTATTATAATATCTTCATAATACGAGCAATAGTAGGTATGATGGATAAGTAATAAGTACGTGTAATATCTAATGGATATTATTGTTTTGTTGCTTGGCTTCTGCTTTCTTTTGTTTTTTTGGTTTGGCGATCTCTCGCATTTTACGTTATGTACCTACCTACTTCATGTAGGTACCTACCATGGTTAAGGGATAGTATTATAAATACAGGGACGCTGGGCGAAAAAAATATTATCTGGATATGCCCAGTGTAGTATAACGTAGTTTAACGTAGGTCTACTTTAAAATATACCGCTACAATCAAATATTATCTAAATATTTTATATTTTTAGATATTCTAAGCAAAATAGCATCAAAAGCAACAGGTAGGTACCTATGGTAACGATAATATAATATAAACAATATTTTTTAGACTAAGCTTTAACCTTTTTCTTGTCTCGGCAGACATGAAAGTAAATATTCTGTAATTATTTTATACTTTAATCTCAAAGAATAGGGGTGCTTATTGTAAAAGCAAATTGAAATCTTGCAAATCTCTCTCTTCTACGCAAAAGCGGAATTTATTAAAGAGCAGTTTGTTTTTCAATTTAAGTTTTTACGATGTCTTTGTAGAACAGTAATCTGATTGCAATTTATTGATAAAACTAACAGCTCTGCAAAAACAGATAGAACAGTCTAAAAAGAAATTGCAGCGGACGCTTAGATTAGTTCTTTATTAGTTGAGATGGTTCGGAGAATTGACGAAATTATAAATATCCTAGGACATTTTTCATTAGGTATGGCCAAAAGATTTCAAATTAAACGTAGCTTGCAATGTGGTAACCAGAAGCTTGTTTTTTTTTAGCTTCACATTTAAAAGATATTTACTACCAGAATTCTTGATCTAGAAAAAAGAAACAAGCTTCCACGCAGAAGAAAAAAATTGTTATGCACACATTTTAACCCGCGAACGCTAGCATAAAACTCAGGAATATTTCGCTATGCAAACAGGTGCCTGGATAATCTCAGTAGAATAGCAGGTATAAATTAAATGCGTTACTAGTTGTAGTTAAGAGGAGTTCTCGTTAAACTTTGTTTGCTCAACAAAAGGTATCTTTGTGGTTTCACCGAAAACATTAACTGGACAGGGGTAAAGTAGAAAAGGGCGGAAGCATTAATTAGTCTTTGTTTAGAGTCTGGTCAAACTGTTGCGTTTATTTCGTTAAATATACAAAACCAATAGGGTAGATGACTTATGTTACATCGGCTACTCCTTAAAACATTTTAAAACGACTGTTTCTTTACGATTTGTATGAAATAAGCCGACCTTAAAGTTACTGGTGATGTTATGAAACACATATTACCTACCTACATCTGATATTATATTTATATTCTACTAGTGGCTCCCCGCGGTTTCACCCGCGTTCCCGGGATAAAAAGTAGCCTATGTGTTATTCCAGAACATATTCTAGCTCTGTGCCAAATTTCAAGCAGATCCCTTCAGCCGTTGGAGCGTGAAAGAGTAACAAACATCCATACATACATACATCCATACTTACAAACTTTCGCATTTATAATATTAGTAGGATGATAGAAGTACTTATTTTTATTATTAGATGAAGTGCTTAGTATTTAGGTATGTTATGTTAGATGACTTAGTCTACGTACATTTTCAAGGATGGTAAAATTGGTCTCAAAATGTAGGTATAACTATTTTGGGGTTCGTAATCAAATATAATATTTGGAAGACACAAACAAGCTCTCAATAATTTCAGCTTTTAAACATACCTAATGTTCTATAGTAAAGTCAATGACCAGCATTCCTCACCTTCAGATCAATTTGATAGCTAATTTGATTAATTTAATGACTGCTCAATTATAAATCTGTCAAGTATAATTGAAATCTTGATATTTAAACAGACATAATTTTGCATACATTATTTTAACAGATTATAAATATTAATTTAATTAACTAAGTTCTCTTTTATTTTTGCACAATAGTTTGGTGCTAATTACTCTTAAACTATGTAAGTGTGAAAATTATAATAATTAAACTTTCTTTTTAGCTTTAAGTAACGAAATCTAAGATGTATAGGTGAATTTGCACACATTTGGCGCAAAATGGTGATATCCGTCATGCCCAGTGGTGCGGCGCGTGATTTTATAAAGTTTTTCACTTTTTTTTTACAGTTTTGCATATAATATACCTCTTAATTAAATAGTAATTTTTGACCTATAGCTATAAACTAAACTAACTATAACTATTATGTTCATATTTTTTTTATTACATTTTTGGTCGTTGCTAGCTAATTGATCATATTATGGAATATATTAGGCGAAATATAAATAAATTCGCCTTCCTATGACAGTTTTTTTAAATAATATGAGTGTTTTTAATTGACATTTAAAAAAAATATATCAAAGTACATTTTTTTTTTGTTGCAGATGTAAACGAAAATAAAGGGATGTAAGTAACAGTATAACAGATAACTTATTAGTAGAATACAAGAAACATAATGTTAAGTATAAAGCATGTAGGTGTCTTTAATTAGCGTATCTTGCTTAACCATCAAAAGAAACATTTTTGCCAAACATAAATCCCTAACTAACAAATTCATCTACAAGATGATATCTGTTTTAATTAATGACTGTATAAGTTTTCTTTCTTGTTTTCTAATTTTCTTCGAAAGAAACCTTGTATTTTCGCCTCCGCAGAAACCCCGAGATGTAAACGATTAGATCGTCTGAGACATGGCCGAGAACTAGACTGTGTCAGTAGACGTTCAATGACTTCCAATGACTTTCCATAGGAATTATTCAAACGGACTTTTATCTATAGTAAAAATAATATTGAAAGTTCTTAATGGTAGGTATATTTTATTCCGAAATGACTTCACAAAACCGAACGCCCGGGATATATTTACATGACTATCATGTATGTAGTTAATAGTAGGTAACTATTCTAAAACACATTGAATATTTAATATACGAAAGTGTGTTTGTTTTTCCGTGACGTGTTATGTCTCATCGTTGACGTGAGTTCTTTTAGGAGAATAGAAAAGGACATTGTTATCTATTTGACGGGCGCGAAGCCCCGGGTAAAAGCTAGTGTAATATAGTGGTAGTTTTGTTTCTCTTAGTGAACCTCTTTGGGTTTTGTCGTGAATTTTAATTTATCATACGTTATGATCGATTATACAATACAAAAAACGATTGAATTCTGCAAGTATATTATATTGTACGGTTCTTTAACAGCAATTCATGTGTAGTTAATCAATTAATTTGTAAACGTAAAGCTTAGAAGTAGGTAGTCAATCTTTCCTGCTCTGCATTCACTATGTTCCATTACAAAGTGTTTCATCTGGTCACGAAATTTCTGACTGTGCGCTGTCAATAAATAAATTAATAGTTTTAAATAGAAAGGTGCTAGGTACATTGTCTGTTTGCACTTTTTCTTGCAGTTTGTTCATTATGTCATTAATTGAGTATACTTCTTGTGAAATGTAATTTTGTGAATATTTTTATATTGTAATTTTTACCTTATAGCTTTTAATAATTAACTAAGAAGGAAACCAACATTAGATTATTTTACTTAAACAAAGGACTGTTTTCCCAATTTGTTATTATTATACTTAAATCTTAGACTAGCCATTGAGTGCAATACCATTCAGATATGCCGTATAAACTTGCTTCCGTTATGACAGCCCTCCTGCCGCCATACCTGTTTCTCTATACTAATGGTAATTATAGGAGACAGTTTCAAAGTTGCGGATCAAGAAAACCAAGTACAATCGTAATTTAGATTCATTATAGGACGGTGCACCGGCACTCCCAAATAGATACAATTTCTCTAAGAGGAAGTGCTAGGCAGATTTATCTCAGTTTCTGAATGGGATGCGATATACTATCAGGTTGTGCTTACGCTATTACTTACAAATGCTGTTTATTTATTAAATAAAACCAGGGCAGTCTTGTGAGAATATGTTGGCGTATAGTTGGTGACACCCTATGTAGTTCTTAAAAGATAGACTAATGGTTATAATTTGTTTCATTGATTAGTTACTTGGCGTGGTGGTTAGATACGCTTACTATCAGAAATTATAGGTTTGATTTAAACTACCTCTTAAAAATATTTAAACATGATGTGTAATGTTAATGTTACCTTTATTACGCTCGCTTGTTATCAATAGCTTTAATACTTATTTAGTTTTTTTAAGTTCTCATTAAATTTAGTGAATGTAAATTCTTTGAGAATAAAGTTTCTTTAACCGTGATTCCTACTACGGATTTGGGTGCGACTTCTTCTGTAGGTATGTAAGTATAAAGTCGATTGATATCTGAATCACGAGATAAAAATCCCCGATTCAAATTTTACGGAAGATACCCAGTACTTAGATGAAAGAAAATACCTCATATTTAATGACTCGATAAGTAATTCCCATGCATTTTTATCCTAAGATTTGTGGGTTAATTGTAACCGTTTTTACAAAAATCATAATTAAACGTGTTTGCTAAATATAAGTTCTGGTGGATATAACCATTTCTGAAAACTCAATTAGTTTAACTCCATCGTATTATGGTTCTTAGAACTTCAGTGGCCCATCGCTTGAACATGTAATCACTATATTCGATGACGGATGCCGGTTGGTGTGGCATATATCTTGATGAGGAAAGAAAAGGTTCTTTACATTTTACTTATTTATCATTCGGTGTCAAATTATATGGCAATTAAATATTTATTTAATAACTTTATTATATTATATAGTTTATTGACCCTGAGGCAGAATCAATTCCTAAATAACAGTGTATTTTACTATGTCATCAATAAATTAGTAATAACAAACAAAAGCACAAAAATCAAAACTAAGTAAAGCTACTGGGAAGTTGTATTAAAAGTAACCCTATTTTACATGACCTGATTAGAAACACTTGGGTACATTACATTTAACCAATAAAACAATATATACTTGTACTAGTGGTCCAGGCATACTTCGTTCAGCCCACCAGCGCTCCTACCGGGTCCAATTCTGAAACAAAGACATCCTCAGCCAGTTTAGGAAGAATCCACTGACAAAAATTGTACATACTATATATACTTGTATATAAAGATATTGTTAACTTACATACATACTGAAACCCTCAGCGCTGTCGCTTAAATTCTCCTTCAGTTGAGAGCGCTCACCGAAACAGTCCGCGTAACGGCGTAAAAGCCATCTGAGGCTAACACCTTCTAGTCAATTAAACAAAAAGTTACTTACATACTAATTTACATACATTTTGCAAGGTCGCTCGGTCGGTCGATCATCGTAGTTACCAGCCTGATACATTGATGGGAAATTACTCAAAGCATTTTTATTTAATTACCTATGTATTTAAAACACTATTGCTTGACTGAACAAAAGATGTCTCTATAATTTAGTTACAATGTATCCTTTTCTTCATTATTTCTCGTTACCTTCAGATTATCAATCCAGTTAACGGCTTTATCTTATCTCTATCAGACCTTAATTAATAGTATGCGAGTCCAGAGTTTCTATTTTACTTCTACTTTCTAAAAGATGATAAGGTACGGAATTCCTGATTGCCACATGACAGGACTATAATAGGGTTCCTCCACCCACTCGAAGATGTAAGAGGAAATAGTTCATTGAGGTTTTTTTTTAATTTAAGCAGATAAATTTAATTAAGTATATTTTGGCATCGGTCAATGTAAAAATAATCTCCTCAAATATAATGTTTGTAAGATTCCACTACTGCAACATTTTATTATGAATTTTATTTAATTTTAATAGGCAAATATCTTTGTACAGAGGAGTCATTAAGTTAAAGGTCAGTATAATAAAATATTGGTGCAGATAACAGATAGGACAAAGTTAAAGAGCTTCAGATAATTAAGATAATCTAGAAATAATTTTGACCCGTTTAACACGTCTTGTCTTTTTATGATTATTGTATCAATTGCGGAAAAACAAAGAGCTATTTTCTATACATACTCGTTAGGGTGTCCCAGCCTATAAGGGCGAAATTTTTTTTTTCGAATTTGAATACGCATACCCTCTATATTTTTTCTAATTGACCCTAATAATGTAAATATAAAATATTATTGAAATCTGATAACGATAACCCGTGCCGACTTGATGCCAAAGTTTTAAGAAAATAATTGTATGGGGATTGTAGGGGAAAATTTTAAAACAATTTTTTTATTATTAAATTTGACACCATTTTACGTGTATTAAGTATTTATTATTAAAAGGACATTATTTATTATTAAAAGAACATATTTATTGTATTTTTTTTAAATGATTTCTTTCTGAAAACCTTGGTCAGAGTCTGCTTATACGCAACACAGTTAAAATTGGTTTTGAGCCCCATCAACTGTGATTTTTCCATGGAAATCTTGTGTCAATTTAACCGCTGTTTTTGCTGTATCTTTAACGGCTTTCTGCTTTATCTTTAATGCCTCTCAATGTTACCATCTGTTCCTTAACTCGCAGACAAGAAGCATTACTAGGCCATGGAGACGGACAGTCCTTGAGAAAACTGTCATAAATTTTAAATTGATGAAATAAGGTCTTGCTTTTATCAGAAATGAAGTCGTCAATGTCTTTCGAAGCACTTCTCTATTCAGTTGTGTTCCAGAAGCACGGAGGCACCAATAATACGACCAGTATTTGAACAATGGGGTCACAACCAAAGAATTTGAACCTTATCTACGGATTCCAGTCTGTAAACCCATTCCTAACTGCTTGTGGCTGTTCACTTCTAGTGTATCTGTCAAACTTTGGCACCACGATCAATTGTTCTTTATCACCATATGAAATGAGTATCGGAACGTGTTCTTCTTTAAATTTGCGCACGTCTAAACCTGGCAACAGCTTTCCATCTCAACGAACAGCCACAGTATCCAGCAGATAGTTTTGGAAATCGACTTTAATAGCTTCTGAACGCTCTTTTCGTTTTTCTGTATGAATTCTTTAAATTATAGGAGTACTTATTGGATAATCGTCAGTATTGAGTCCTAGTGCCTCGATAGTAGCTTCGATAATACACACAGAATTACTCATACTTAACAGACATCTGTACCTATGCTGCCAAGAATTTTCCTCTTTGTCTGTCCGCTTTTATCCACTCCAGCTAAGTGACCAGGGTCTACCTGGCTCTTTATGCCGCTCTCAAAATATTCTATCTTTATTTATTTTTATTACTCGAAGGGCATCGGCATGTGCATTGTCGAACAAGTTGTCCGATAAACACTCGGCGATGCTGATGGCGGTTGTGTTTTGTTCTCATTTATTAGTAAATCGCTAGAATTGGTATAAGGCAACTAATTTCTTACACAGCTCTAGTCATAGTCTTATGCTCCTATCTCAATAAATAATACACTCTCTTATAGTTAGCCTTGCGCTTTCATTAACATTTGAATAGACTTATATTTACTGCGTTGCGTACCTATAGCAACAGACTTATTTACCTTAATTGTAAAAAGAAAGCATAATAAATAATGTTATTTTAGTAATAAATAATGCCCTTTTAATAATAGATATTTCATACAATTAAAATAGTGTTTAATTTAATAATAAAAAACAGTTTTAAAATTTTTACCAACAATCCCCATACAAAAATTTTCTTAAAAGTTTGGCATCAAGTCGGCACGGGTTGCTGTGCTCCTAGGTACATGAAATTTTATTTACACGTGTTTTAGAACTATTGAAATAAAATTAGAGGGTATGCGTTAAAAAAAAACAACTTTAATTTTTTTGGGACACCCTAATACTCGTAGACACGGGCCTAAGATAGCCCCGAGGAAGATTAAGGCCTTATTTCACCCTGTATCTCTCCATACTTTGACTGTGAAATCTCATATTAATAGATATTATATAATTTATACCTTTGGTTGTTTTCTTGTACCTAAAGCCAGATGCATCCATATGTGTATTTTAACACGCCATTGTATTTATAATATACTAGCTGCAGCCCCGTGGTTTCATCCCCGTTGTTCCCGTTCCCGTGATAGTAGCCGATTCTCAAACCTACTGAATATGCATATAAAATTTCATAAAAATCGACCAAGCCGTTTCGGAGGAGTATGGTAACTAATATTGTGACACGAGAGTTTTATATTTAAGATAATATCTCAATAAATGACAAACAAATTATTAGTAAAGTCTAAAACTAGATATTAATTATGTTCGCTAACCTTACCAAATTAATTCTATAAATAAATTATGGCTACCTACTTACATATATATGTTCCCAAATATTAAATGGCATATGTGTTACCTATCATCGACCAAACCACGTATTAAAGAATTCGAATGCAAGTTTATTTTCTCAAAGGGCTAGTTGGGTTATTCTCTATCATCTTTGCATGTTACAGTCCCATTAAAGTCCATGAGAATTACCCATTTAATTTCCCTGGAAGCATTTTCAAGATGAAATAGACAATTTTATCAGATTTACTCGCTCAGCCAACAACCAATACGTGTCTATTTGTTCACTTTTCTAAAAACTAGCTTTTTATTGTCTGCTTGCGATGAGCGCGCAACCAGTTCAGTCGCATTCTTAATTTTTTTTTCGCAATTACTAGACTTTCTTCACAACCATAGGCTATTGTGGTCAAAAGTAAATCATGACAATAAAAATCCTTAAGTTATTTTCCCTATAAACTGGTGAGATAACCACGTCTTTATACTGTGGTGGTTTGCCACTTTTTCATACCTTATAGGCCTACTTTAATATTTAGCTCAGATATGTAATAGCGATAAATTTTGATAGCGTACTTCGCCCCGCTATTGCAATATTTTTTCGTTTTTGAAATTATTTAAGCCAAAAATATTTAGTTTGTTATCTTTAATAATGACCTACTTTGCTTTTCTTCGATTTAAAAACTTGTCAAACGTCATTCAATATAAAAATATGTAATAATATGATACTAACGTATTCATGTACATAACATGTTTCCAGATATGATCGACAGCAGGTGATTCCTTATTAAGATGTAATATTAAATTGAGACCATATTATGTTTGATAAGATAAAGATTTTATCTTCATGTCTCATTAAAAGTTCCTTACCAATTGGGTGCGGAATCCTGAAACGATGCCCAGTGATGTAACTTAAGGTAACTTAACAAGTTTAAAAAATATAATACAACCGGCAGAACGGTAAAATGTGATTTCCTAACTTAAGAAAATTCTCATATGCTTAATTCCCCACAACCACACAAAAAATATTTAAATTTTACATGCATATATTTTAATTACTCGAAGTGAATAATTTATTTCCCTTTGGTTTTCTATTTACTCTACATTTTATGTTTTGATATAAAAGTTATTTTTGTCGCAGTCTTCATGTTACCACGGTTATAAAGTTGATATAAAATGTAAATCATAATAATAATAGTTCGAGCTCACCGAGGTATGAATTAAAATTGATCTCAAATAACGATTGGTTTGGTTCATGGGAAGTTTCTAGGATGGACAAGAAGTAGAGGAAGTCCCACATCCCCAGACAGGATAGGCATTATAAAACGGTTAGGGCATAAATATATACAATCTGCATTCTCATGGGAACATACAAATGAGATGTTATGTTGAAGGCTGAAAACTTTCAAAAGAAAATTATTATGCCCTTTCAATTTTTTTACTGAAAATTCAGTCATACGACATTCGAAGCAAGAGATAATTGTTAAGTACTTAATTCTCTTTTTTTATTTTTTTTACTGTCAAATAATTTTAATGAACATAATTGCAATTTTTTTAATTAGCTTTTTTAGTAAGCCCCTTTTTCTAGACCATGGGAACCCTGCGATAGGGGAAAACTAATCACGTTAATGTTATAATTTATCACGCCGGTTACTTGTAAATAGCTTATTATCCCTTCCTCTCTTGATAGGTATATTATTGTATCGAAGCATGCAAGAAGGTTTTACGGTCCAATTTCCTATACTACAGGTAGAACCATCTCTTCTGAACCTATAAACTTTCAAACAACTTTATTTACACGATCTTGGCTACTTGTGGAGTGTTTTTTCGCCAAAAGCACTTACAAATTAATAAAATTCGCGGTTTATTGCCGGCAATATCTGTTTAAAATAAAAATAGTTGAGATTTTTATTAAGCTCAATGAGGATAATTTAAAATAAGACTTTTATTACATTGTTAGAGGACTATAATTTTATTCTTTAAGGTTTTATATGTGAAGGCTAACAGGGAGTGAAAATAGAAAATGTTGGTACTTTGGTTTTGTTTTATTTTATTCAAAGGGTTATTATATTAAACTGTAACGAATTTACTTACAATGTCTCAATCTTTTCCAGTTTTACCCATGTTTCAGGAAGACCATAAATTTTCTTGAAATTATAAATATCTTATGTCTGGTTTCTTCTAAATTATTTTAGCTTTCCGATTAAGTAAAATCTTTAAGGGAATTTTGATAATCAAATTTTCTTCCTGAAATTTGAATCTAAATAACTGAACCAGGCGTAAATAGCAGCAACAACACAGGTACCTATTTAATCTAACAGTCATTAAAGATAGACAGGCATTTTAACCGGCCCACAGCGTAGTCTGTCGCATAGCAACTAAGTTCAACCCTCTAAGCCTGCGAAGCTTCCCTAGCCGTCATAAACGGCGAAAGTGCAACAGCCGATGATGATCGCGCGTATAAACACGAGCGTTGCACGCCGCGCGCCACTCGCGAACTGAGCACGTCGAAGTGCGCGCGCCCGCGGCACGCATCTCGCACCCGAAACGTAACACGCACGTAACACGCGAATACGCACCTACGCAAAATATACCTATGTGTGTTATAATTGCAGTGATTTTGTATTAAGAATACTTTTGTGATAATACACTACATTGAAGGGTGTTTGAACGCTGCTCAGTTGATAGAGGTATGATTTTTTTTGTTGTTTTAGAAATATGTAAGTTATCGATCAAAATAACTATTGAAAAATATTTTATATAAGAACATAAAATTTACAGTATTAATCTTAAAATTTGAATTATGAAAGTATAAAAAAAAACATCGTCCAATAGATAACTTCCTCCTTTTTTACGTCGGTAAAAAAATGGTAATTAGGTCCTAGAGTCAGAAAATATTCTAACGTAATACGCGTAAATATGACCAAAGTTTTATAAGCCTACATATACAAAATAATGTAATTCACAAACATGGTAAACTTGGCAAAAGAAAAACCTTATTAATAACTCTTTAAGCTCACTCAGTTCTGCCAACATCGCAACATATAATTACGACAGGTGTAGTAAAACAATATCCCCAACATAATTTCAACACAGGATTCAACACATATGCATATAATAAACTCAAAGCTTTTACTCGATCATGAGCTGTTATAAAATAAATATCTCAATTATGTTAACCACCGGCTTCTTTACTCGAGTTTTATTACACTCGAGTGGTTTTAATAACAAACTATATTGTGTTATTAGCATATGTTGAACATTAGAAACTATTAAGTCGAGTTTTAGTAATGAAAATTACATGGATGGTGTAATTTTTGCCTTCCCGTTGTTTCAAGTTTACTTATTCTATGTAATCGTCTCGTATTTATGATACTCTCAATTCATGGGCGTTTTATTTACGTGTTGTATTAATTAAATTAATTACAGTTGAAATTGTAAATATTTGCGTTTGGATTGAATAATTTAATGTCTAAAGTCCGATGTTAATTGTTCAACCTTGCTTAGAAACTGTTTTATTTTAGTACTATCTAAAACCTCTTAAAAATGTTTTACAAAAATTTTAGTTTCATTTTATACTTTTCTTAAAGGTAAATGGTATTGGTTTATATAAATGTACAGTCGCATTAATGTATCTAAAAACAAACTATAAGCACCGTTATTGTAGGTAGCCCTTATTTCACCCCTATATGGTTAGAGACGAAAATATTGCTTTCGCACATTATTTTTCTGTTTCATAGCAAGTTCATCTGGATTATTTTATTAGACAGCCATTTTTAACGAAACAGTAAATAGGTTGACGACCCATAAAACAAAGATATTCATAAACATAATTCAATGCAATGAAATAATTTCCTTTGGTAGGTGATAGCTGATGTACCTAATGATATGCTTCAGAGTTCGGCTGGCGCCGGCGCCTACAGCGACCGCTCTGTTCGTCTCGACATTTCACGTATTTTATTTCAAGCCATATCATTTTTAATTCGCTAGGGACATTTATAATTTACCTACGAGTAATAGTAAGCTTGAAAAATTAAAACGTCACGGGTAAGAGTAGTAAAGCTATACAAAGCACAACTAATAAATTAATTAAAATATAATAGCAAATCATATTCTAATAACAACGGAGGTGTTTACTCTTTTTTTCTTTATTCTATAGATATTTGAAACCATAGGGTATACTTCACTCCTTTAAATTATTAATCAACCCAAAAAATATAAAGATAAAAAATAAACCAACACTAAGAATGCTTCATGGTTTTCATAACCCCGAGTAATTTTAATAAGTAGGTAACTAAGTCTAACTGGACTTTGTTACACCGAATCGGAAATTACTTATAAACACATTCCAATCGATTATCGTTCCCCAATTTTTTAATAAAAAAAGCGATATGATTTCAAATCAATTATTCTACATTCATGGACGTTACCGTTTTGACGATAATCGATTAAGAAATCGTTTTACGCGCGTTTCCGTGAAAGTGTCCGACAATAGTGGGTGCGAACTGCGATCATAGAAAGTGATGCGATTTGGTGAACTATATTGTACCTGGCCATTTGTGTTACCACATTACTGTAATATGACAGTTTTTATCGACATATACATAATTTATTTCGTTTGAGTCACCATTTTTGGTGCTGTCGTCATTTTCCGATCATATTATCATATATCGCGCGTGCCTTCCTCGACGTTCATGCAGAAAGTTACTTTTCTACTTTTTACGAATACCTATAAATACTTTTTTGACTCATCTGAATAAAACGCAAGCTCCGTTACGTCCCTCCCTAAGCATGATCATAAAGTATTTATTTCCAGACTAGTGAAGCGGAAACGAAACATTGGAACGTTATTTCATGCGATGTCAATTTGAATTAATCGATAGATCGATAACATGCAAATATTTATTATCGATAAGATAAATTGATGACGAGTTTAAAGACATGGCATTGAATGGTTATTCAATGTCTTAATATTTACGGTCCGGTCGATTTTAAGAGTAATATTAAATAAATAAATTCGTCACTACTTTTATTTATTTTCAGATTATCTTTAGAAAATATCTAAAGCTTTAATTTTTTTTTACATAGACGAACATATTTTATTGCAGTAATTTAGCAACTAATTACATCTAACTCATTACCTACATTAGGCGGATCTTGGGTTTTATTTATACATACATATATTTACAAATTGAACTTTTACGAATGAATAATGTGACCTTATATGATAAATATTTGACTTTATATTTATATGGAAGTTTACTTAGTATGAAATATTTTATTTAAAATTTTAATATTCAATACCAATTTATTTACAGAAATAATTTACTAGGTCTTTCTAAACCACTTGCGGAACTAACTAACGCAAACTATGGAATATTTGACGTAACTTTAAAATATTCAAATTATGAATAAGTGACCATTGTTCTTTTGTTTACTTCGCTGAGGCTACCACATATAGCGACCATAGTATGGTATAATATTGTTATTATTAATTAGCCGTTGGTCAGTATAATGCGTCTCGTTAGCTATTCTGGATCATTTAGACATGCAACGGTACTAATATCAGGCTGGTTACAAATAAGGCTCGTACCACACCGGGACTACGTCACGAACCTACCTAATGGATGCTGAGTGGCCTTAAACAGGGGCTATTAAATTTAGTCCCACTCGCATAACCGAGGAATTTAAATGTGCAAAATTATTCTCAAAGTACTCATGTGGAATAGCAAATTGCCCTTCGATACTTTAAAAATGTTGTCTTAAGAATTTGCGCCGATTAAAAGGATTGGTTCTACTTACTACCACGACGCTCGTTTTTTTCTATTCAGAGTTTTACTGCTGCAATCAAACGTTTTAATTATCTAATTAAAGATTTATTGATGTTTATCTGCGAATGCTTAACAAATGCAGAATTGGTATATACCTACATTTGAACCATTTTTTCTAAGAAATATTAAGTACACATGTTATAAACGAGGATATCATAGAAATCATTATAAAATTAAATCCTTTAGTCCCGATGTCTCGGTCAGCAATCGTGAAATCTGGTTTTATTAGACGAATTATATTTAGGTTCTAAATCACGACGGTTACCTTAACTGGCGGAACGGCTAGAATGTCACTAAATCAATATAAAAGCTAGTAAAGCATTTAAGTCTTTATTCCCATGATTTAAAGTAGATGCTCGGTAAAAAAATGTTGTCGTTAGACACATAGTGATAGTAACTTGAAAAATTTTGAGTGTCCGAAATCTTGAATCAAAGTAATAAAATCGTGCTTAGTTCCTGAACGTGACAAAATTAGGGAGGTGCACACAGACAGACTAAAAAAAACAAAGTGTGAAAGTTGTACGTGTTGATGACAGCATGAGCTTTCAATAAAAGTAGCCGAAAGCTATACAAGTAAAAAAGCATTGATTATACAAACACAAGCGTACACAGTTAGCCTTTCAGAAATATAAATTTTTGATAGAACGAATTAGCCGTGACTTGTATTCAAAATTAGATTTTTCAGTGTTTCCTTTTAGATCGTTAAATTTAATTTCACGCTTGGCTGTAATTTTAATAATATTAAGGCTTTTCACTCTTTTGCTTATCTAATTCGTGGTATATGAATGTAGGAAGTTTTCATTTGTAAGAAATAAAGCTAATACTTATAGGTTTAAAGTATCCTCAAACAAAACTATACAGCTAAAGTACGAGTATGTTAAAAATTGAAAGTGCAAATATATAAGTTTGTTTTAGAAACAAAACAATTGGCAACTAGGTGAGAGTTTATTTTATTTTATGAATGAAATCGTAAATTTGTCACTGTGAAAAAAATATTTTCTAACGACATGATTCACACGGCTAATCAAACGAAAGTAGGTGCGTAATTGTCCAAAAACTAGCGTCTAGCGTTCGGTCTGCAATCGTAATAACTACGCCAAATTGGTTTTCCAGTCCATCCGATCACGCAATCATCCGTTTTACTGTTTTTTTTCTAATCCACTATACACTTCTATTACAACGTATTAAAGTTCATTTTACAGTGCGTGTACTAATGATAAGTAATGGACACATAATTGTGTTACTTTAGGTACTAATGTGAACACTTTCGCTCGAATTATTACTTTATAATGATCGACAATTGATGTTTTACTTATGACATTTGACCAATGACACTTGACATGAGAAAATACATTTACGAGCTATTAAAGAATTAAATTGTCCGCATATAATTTCTTTATCAAGCTTATGTTTACCACGTAGGTTAGGTACTAAGGTATCGACATTTACATCGACTAATTCCCAGGACTATGTCATAGTGTAGGTATTTTTTATAATGCAATTTGCATTTCATTTATAATTTTCCTCTTTGATTTAAAATCAGTTCTAGTTATGTAGTATACCTACTCTGTAATTATTCTAGTAATTACTCTATAAATCCATAAAGAAAACCTTTAATCATCATAAAGGTCACATTGCAAGATGCCTGGATCTATTGTATATATATTTTTTCTCTGTTTCTGTGTGTAACTTCAATAAGTTACTATACTTATAGGTAAATATTAATATTTTCCTCTAACATATTTTAGGGCAAGTAAGTTTATTTACTAATCAATGTGTGAAATTATGTTTTAATTATTAATTTCTTCCTTTATGTATCTCCAGAATGAATTAAAAATATGATTAGATTTAAAACAGATTGTATCAAAGGAGTAAGTAACCTAAACATTTCTGTGACAATATTTGTCTCTATAAAGTTAGTAATGTATTTAAAATTGCAATTTCTTAGATGGTTAAATCATGTTGAATTAAACAAAACACTTTATCTTCGCGGAATGTAGCAAAGTCAAGGCTGGTTGAGGCAAATATGGTAAGGTACATAAACAAAACGTTATGTCAAGTCCATTGCCAATGCTAATGTTTATTAGTGTAATTATGAACGCTGTATAAGGATTTTATACCACGTGAAGCGATACGTACACCCATTTGTTTTTTTTTCATAGAAATTAGAATAAAATCAATAAAATGATTTGCAGTTTTGTCTGGATTCCGGGGTTGTTGTCGCGGGACCCTTTTCTATATATGTTATTTCATCACAAATTATAACTTTAGTGTGACATTATGTATTTTCATAATATGTACTTAAATGCTATTTTATTATTTACCTAACCTTTTCTGTATGATTTGTTTTTGTTAAAAAAATTACCTTCCGTTTCTTATGTCACATAAATACCTAAAAATAATGAGTATTTAGCATAAACTACTGTTAAATATTAGCCTAAATACGACTCTACATTGATTCGGCTAACTATATGACATAACATGTGCATGATACGGAAACAAAAACCTTATTTTTTCAACAATACAATATCAGCTATCAAAATTCACAAATAAATTATATTTCCCATGCTTCGGAAATATGACAGATTATAATTTAAAATTTTGTCGGTGATTTTCATGTCAGTGTACGTGTACGGTACTCTTACAAAAACCTGACGGGTCTTTGTCGGTATCATTGTATTACAGATTATGGACTATATTATTCTTATGAAATGTGGTCCGAATATAAACGATTTGTCAACAATAAAATTCATTCACGAGTTTTAAATTAAGATTCAATTTTCAGTTTATTATTCAAACAAAAACAAGTGGGAAAATAGGTATACGCATTGTGTAAGTCACAATTGAATTTTAAGGACATTGACTTTATTTAATTGTACATTTCAGTACGATAATTATTATTTCAAGTTAATATTTTTCTTTGTTTCTACAGTGACTTAATCTATCTCATCTTTATAATCTGTTAATTTAATGTATAAAATTTTATAACCCTGTATCATTCGTACTTAAAAGTACCGTTAGTACTCATTGATTTTACCAAAAAATGCGGTACTTATTTATATGTTTTTTAGTGAAACTGCTTCAGTATACCCGCCGCACGTGTTCCGACGTTTTTCAACGTTATTGTTCTGTCGTGATATTGTGAAATAAATCATCGACTACATCCATAGAGGTGAAAAGAAACGGGAGTAAATAAGTCCTGCGACCAAATATTAAATCTAGTACTAGGTAATTCTAGAAACTAGGCATTTAGATTGTAGTGGTATTTAAAATCATATTATTTATAAAATTATCTTTTTTTGTGTATATTTGGGTTTTGTTGATTTAAACATACAAATAAGAATGTATGGCTTCGGTCGCTTGCATAGGATTTTTTATTTTCATGAAAAAAAGTAAGCTATTTTCAATAAATAATATCCTTCATACAAAAAATATAATGACTTTAATATGTTTAAAATTATATTAATACGCAAACATACATGTATTATTTGGCACATGGAGTGCGTTCCAGGCGAAACGGATTATACTTTAAATATTCGATACAGTTGATCATATTTTACTGTCACTTATGTCACCTCGCTCACTATTGGAAAACCAGCTTTACCATTTCTTGTTTCACTGTGATGTCAGATGGTCGCAATAACTGTGCTTGGAGAGGACACATTCTTCATATTATAGTTTCTTGTGATTATTGGAATCACTAACTCCGCATATAGTTTTTTTATATAGGTTTCAAGAGATCGGGACTTTAAAAAATAGTATTAAAAATAGGCCAGTAATATTCACCTCAAATTAAATAATTATTGGTAGTATTATTTAAAGTTATTCATAAATTAATGAAATAATATTGAGTTACAGTATGTACCATAAGGAGCAGGATTATCATCTGCCAATTTTAGAGAATCTTTTATTATGAACATGATAAGTAAAAGCATAATCATTTCATTATTTAATATTAATGTCAAACACTCATGCGAAATACTTATTCAGTAAACAAAACAAATCTATTTATAGCACTGACAACGTTGCACCTAAAACGAGGCAACTAGAAAGCACCTCACAGTCCGAATTACCATGACCAGACATATCCCATAGGTGCATTCAAATCCGATGACGCTAGACACAACATGGTTACGCGTAAATGGCAAAACATCGCCGGTATTAATATTAATGCCCTCTGAAAGAGACTAGTGCAGGCGTGTGAACTGAAAATTAAAATATCCGTAACGCTTTGGCACGTGATGTGAAGTTAAATGAGTAACTGTTTGTACCAAACTAGCGGACCCCGAGAACTGATGAAACAAATGAGATTGACCGGTCTAGATCTTTGATTTCGGCCACCGAATAACGCTATCTGAATGAATGTATCGATGTGACATCAATTACCATGTAAGGTAATGAGCTACTTTACCTACCTACTAGCCTTACTAGGAGACGGCAGTTATATATTGGTAAGGATTTATGCCCTACCATCCTTATAAGTAGTTAGGTATTAAATAAATCAAAGATATTAGTTTTACGTGTATTAATGTTTGAGTGCGTCCTTAAGTCGACAGACAATATATAAAACAATGTAAACAAAAGACAATCAGAATTTATGGCGAGCGCAAGTTGCTACAGACTTAATAAAGTAATTTTGTAAAACATAAATCTAAGATCAAAATTAATACAATACTAACAAAAATAAATAAACAAAGATTATACATGTAAATAGGCCCTTTTTGTGGATCTGTTAAGCTATACACTTCTACATGGCCATTGCTGAACTATAGACTGCTAGAGTAGACAATTCTGAATCGTCTGTTTCCAGGCGGCTGCAGCCACCTAGCGACAATAACCAGGTCATTCTAGCCATTAGGTACCTACATTGCATCAAGCAAAAACTATCAAACACATTATGACTCTGGTATGTGTCTATGTCGGATATCATATATTAGTAATCACCTTGTAAATGTATTGCTAAACTAGATTCGTCAGTCAAATATAAATATCCTGAGACAACAAATATCCTGAGACATTTTTTTACACACAGCCAATCTGATTCCAAATTAAGCATCAAAGTGAGCTTGTGTTATGGTAACCAGATAGCTGATATACTACATATACTACTTTTAAATACATACTTATATAGATATTTACATCCAGACACAGGACAAACATTTGTATGCATGAATATGTCTGTTTGTCCTGTGTCTGGATGTAAATATCTATATAAGTATGTATTTAAAAGTAGTATATGTAGTATATCAGCTATCTGGTTACCATGTTACAACCTCTGCTTAGTTTGGAATCATATTGGCCGCATGTGAAAAATGTCCCAGGACATTTATTTATAGAGTTCGCATTGCAAAACTTAATAACTGAATTTAATTTATTCATCTTGCCTTGTATTCTACAAATTCATTCATCACTTTAACAAGCTTCTTTAATCGTATTTATCAACGCTACTATGATCATAAACTTTAATAAAAGTGTATCGCTTTATGTATATCGCTCTATCGTAATTTTAAAGTTGGTTGAATCGATACTATGCCGATTGGTCACGATAACGATCGAGTTAATTACATTGATACAAATTTATATCGATACTTTGTTTAAATTGTATAATAAATAAGTGTGCAGGACTTGACCTAGTTTATTTTTTAAGGGAGATACACGTATTTATGTTTCGAATGACAAAAATAATATATTCTTCAATATCGTATTAGAGTAAAGTTTAACATTTATTCAAAATAAATAACTGAATCAAATATATAATTGCAAGCTAAATACAAATTGTACATGCGTAAAGTCACCCGTTTTATTTCAATTTGTCAAAATTTCATGACTTTTAAACTACAATGAAAATTAAATTCAGTAAACCACTTTTTAGCGTTTCGCGTGGAAATAAAAACTGGTGACACAAAAAATGGGCATTAGAAACACTATTTAGACTACTGTTAGATCTTTACGGCTTTTCTTTCATCCTTTATTGAGTGCAGTTAAGTTTAACGAACTTTATTTATCTTTAAAAATGGAATAAAATAAAGATGGAACTTGCAATCGTCGCAGGCGCAGTAAAACAACTATGGCTAATTGGGTACTGTACAGAGTGGGAAAAAATGTCACACCCAGTGTAACTTGCGTCGTTTTATTTGTCCTTACCTTGACATTTGAGCTTGATTATTCACTCTGCAATACTCGTCTCTATCAGATAAGTACCTTTTAAAAACTAGATCATTACCGTAAGTTACATACAATGTTATATTGTTTAACATATTTTTTTAACGTTGTTAAAGTTGTATTACTGATTTAAAATTTATACTATAGAGTAGCTTAAGGTACATAAAAATAATTTTAGATTGAAAATTGTTCTGCCTTTTCTAAATAGCTCGGAGCAGTGCCGATAAAATGGTGCTTAAGTTAGGTGAATATGTAGTAGGAAATTTATATTTGCAGCGTAGATGCATAATCCAAAATCTTTTAATATAGTATCTAATTAAATATGTATTAATGGTTTTCGATAGTAAGTATAAATCCCGCCTAAAGGTAAGAGTATATGCAGCATATTACTGAGCTGAAAGCCTAATATGTCTACCATATTTCATTGATTTTTAATGTTTTAACTCTATTAATGTTGCCATGTAGTTATTTTTAGTATAACTGATAAAAGAAAACCTTTTTTTTTCCTATTGGTAAACAGTCACCATAGCCTATAGATCCAGGAGCAATACCAGGAGTTACTATACTATACTATTGTATTGCCAGCTCTATATAAATTTCTTTACTCTTGTCAGCTTCCTTCTACATGCCATGGCAGGAAGCTCATTCAACAACCTCACTACAAAACCATTATTAAGAGGATACGATTTATTATTCTTTCAGAAAAGTATTACATGCACTTTATACTGCTTCTTTAACTGGCTGTAAAACTAAGATTTGTTTAGACATACATATTCATATCAATGTTTTAATGTTAAATAATGACAACTCGCCACATCATTTAACTGCATGTTTTAATAACTATGTACGTTTTATAACATCGGAACATTTTATGAACAAATGCTACTAATATTAAAAAGGTATTTAAAGTTTGTGAGAGAGTAAGTTACTTATTTACAGCGATTTTAATAAAATTTGGTATGGAGTTAGCTGACACTCTGAATTAGTACATAGGCTACTAGGGTGAAACCGGTCAGAAACTAGTTTCTAAATAAAAAGTTATGTTATGCGATTATAATGTACTATGCGTTATTATTATTAAAATTCTAAGTTTCATAGAAATATCTTAATATATATAAATCTCGTGTCACAATGTTTGTCCTCAATGGACTCATAAACCACTTAACCGATTATAATAAAATTCGCACACCATGTGCAGTTCGATCCAACTTGAGAGATAGGATAGCTTACATATACTTGGACCCGGTAGGTGGCGCTGGTGGGCAGAACGAAGTCTGCCTGGTCCACTAGTATATTATAAAAATAATATCGTATTGATTTAAGATGATTAAAACCCTTTTTTTTCCATATATAACTAGTTGTTTATTTAATTCAATGACGTCATTGGTGCCTGCTATACTGGGCATTGACAATCCAACGTGTTAACTTCACTGTTTATTTGAGAGACGCTTTACTTGTTCCTGATATGGACATATCTAGTTTATCTTACGTCTTATAAGCGTAAATTGTACGAGCAAAACCTTGTCAATAATGGTTTTCAACTCTAGTATTTGCACGCGGTTTGACTTCGATTTGAGTTCCTTGCCACAAAATTTACGATGATATACCTAACAAAAAAAAAATGCTAAAATAAAGTACCCATAGTTTTTTGGTTTGTGGCTGAAAATATAAAAACCTTTGCCAAAAATCACTAACTACTTAGTACATAATCTTATTTATTATTATTTAGAGGATTTGGTAGCATTAAATTTAAAATAAAATCTGGGATATTTAATTATTACATAGACTTAACTTTCCACTGAAAATGTCCATAACATGAAAAGACATCAAAAAGTTTACATCACTAGATAACTGGTATCAAACAAACAAATAGAGGAACTGCATTTTAAATATTCATTCAATATATACCGTTAGAAACCTTATAATACTAAATTCACTTGTATCGCGTTTTAACAATGTTGTGACCGCTTGCGCTTTGATAATATTTTATGACACACTTAAGTTTCCTACATGGCTCTTTGTACCAGGAAGCGCGTACAAAGTAGGCTTTATTTCTAATATCATATACCTTATTATCGAATAAAAAATATCAAATTAAATACTTTTACAATGGTAATGCATTACGGTAATAATGATTCTTGTTTTTGAATTCAACCGTTTCTTATTAAATCAATTGATTAAATGAAATGTTCATTCAAATAAGATTTCACAGGCACTTATGTATAATCGGCTCTATAGCGCAGTTACTGTGTGTTTTAGGTATAGGCCTACCCTAATGTGCGCCACTTAAACCGGTCCTCCGATCTCCTCATCCAATTAAACCCCTTCAATTATTAATCTCTAACATTAGAATTTAATAAATAAATATCCTGGGACATTTTTCACACACGGCCAATCTGATTCCAAACTAAGCAGAGCTTGTGATATGGTAACCAGATAGCTGATATACTACTTTTAAATACATACTTATATAGATATTAACCTTCAGACACAGAACAAACAGACATAATCATGCATACAAATGTTTGTCCTGTGTGGGATTTGAACCCACGACCCGCGGCTTGAGAGTCAGGGTCACTAACCACAAAGCCAACCGGGTTGCCAATTACATGGTAACAAATAAACGGTCATAAAATTGGACATCGCAAATTGTAGATAATACTGCAGTTGGATAATCAGAGCAAACCAACACGGAAGGCCTCTGCCTTCCAACTGAACCGCCTGAGGCCAAACCGATGATTATCACTGTTGCTATTATCACACTCGGCTAACGGTAGCTAACAAATGACTCCTGTAATTTAATTTATTACAGTCATCATATATACTTGACACTTTTCTAATGAACCGGTGAAAGTGAGACAGATGTAGTTGTCGAGAGGTAAGAAGACCGTTTTGTCTTTTCGCCAAATGTGTATAATGTTGCATGTCGAAACAGACTTTCCAGAACTTGATATTTTTATGAATGAAGGGTTGAAAAATAATGCACATTGACGGTGACGTGAGTTGATTTTTTTTATAGATTTATTTTACTGTCATTGAAAAATAGCATGCAAATAAAAATATTTCCTTAGATAGGTAGGTACTTATATTTAATTTTTTTGAAACATTTTTTTTCTACTTAAAAAAAAAAACTTAGATTCGAGATCTATTCGAGTGACGATGTTGTGAAAATCCCTATATTTAAGTTAATGTTACCAAATTCCAATACATATCGCAACAAGCACGTTTTACTCTAGAAGCAAAGAGCGAGCTAGAATGCGTTAGCGGCAACTTGTTTATTCTTAAATGGAAAATGCAAATTTTTTCATTGCATTCGACATTGGACTGATCGTCACGTAATGTCTAAAGTGATAGGAAGTGAGGTTAGGAATCCTTAATCCGTATACATATTGTATGAGGTTTGCTTCAGACGATGTTTTAGTACATTTTACACGCGACTAAAGACGCCTTTGCAAAGCCGGCTACTAGCTTTATGAACAGTTTCTTACATACAAAAGACATCAACGCGCGCTCTGTTGGTAACTTTTCTTGTTTATCTTACTTGTAAGAATGGTACATCTGAAATTGAACAAATAGTATCATTATTCTTAAATAACCATAAATGTATATTAATATTTTTTTGTCTGTGAAATTATCATAATTTTAAAGACCGATTTTTTTTATAATACAAACAATTATTATAAAAAACTGTCTCAAAAGCTATCGAGGGTCCTTAAAGAAGTTTGATGTGCTTTTGCCATCTAATTGTTTGTACACATGCAAACAAAGCGAGGAAGTGTTTGTACGCCACTTCACGAGAATGGTAGCCATTTTTTCATAATGCATATTAAAATGATGATATTCAAATTGAAATACCGTACCGTATAAGGAATAATTTCTTGACACGCAGTTTATTTAAAAAAATGTGCAGCGCGAGATTGAATCGAGTCGATGGGTTCTTCACACTCGCCGCTTCTGATGTCTGATAAGGTAGCGTAGTCTTTTTACAAACATAGCATTATATTGACTACTCGGTATTTATATTCGTTTTTATACATATGTGTGGGTAATTTTATATGTAGAATGTTAACTAATAATACAATACCCTGAAAATTTAATTGGTTGTGATTTTTGAGATTTTTTTTGGGGAAATAAATACTGACTGATTTTATGTTGGAAGTATACTTGAAATAAAGGTAAAAATATAACACATGGAATTTATCAAGCTAATATTTGTCTGTAAATAAAGTCACCAACAAAATTTGTTTTGTTATGTGTTTAAGAAGAAGAAAAAACAATCTGTTTTAATAAAAGTGACATTTATAAAGAAGGTTGAATTTTAAGACAATATAGAATGTTCTTCAAGTTAAAAATTTTAAGTAAACTGTTACATACTCCAGCCATTAATAATTAAGATAACAGTACGATCATAAAATATCTAATAGCACATAATAAAATAGCACGGAACCCTAAACTATAACCAATCATGCTTAAACAGTCGTTTATGCGAAACAATTTATGCAGTTTAGATGCGATGAAGTTGTAACTTATAATTCATCAATTTAATTATTGCATGCCATTAGTGAATTTAAATCATTTACTATGTAAAAACGTGACAACCAAAACGCTCGATAATTTTTTTTTGTTCATACTTAAAAACTAAACGAAAATGCAAAAACAGAAAAACAGGTAAAATGCTTAAATTCTGTTAAGAAATTGGTTATGAATATAAAACATCATTAAGAAGCAAAGTATACGTACTATGTATGAAACTATAGGTATAATATATTACAAAACACAATTCAAAATTATTTATGTTTTATAGTAGATACTTTTTTCCAGGCAAAACCGGAGGGCAACTAATAAGTTTCAATCAATATATTGTACTGGAATGTCACGTATTCGGCTTCCTCCATTAGTTCGATAGGACGATGTCGTGCCTTCATTTCTAAGCTCGTAATATGTATCAATGTACTTTGTAAAGCTCTGTAAATACACATTTAATAGTCCTTAAGTATACATTGGCAAGTAAATAACACAAATAAACGGATCGGAATTACATAATCAAAGGTGACATTAAGGGTAATAAAATCTCTGAATGTCAAATTGTTTTACTAAAAAGCGCATAAGGAATTCTATGCGTCCGTAAAGGCAGCATCTCGAGTTGCCAAGTGTAATCTCGATCTTCAATAGAATCGATTACAGTAAAGTAAATGTGTCTCGATTAGTGTTGGCCGACCGTCGACCGTCGACGCCGAATAAACATTTCCGCGATTCCGGGAGCGAGTTGATGAGCGAGAGCAAACAATATTGCGATTCTCGATTATCGATTCCCGTTGATTTTAACGAGTACAACCGTACAGTTAACTCCTTGTATGGTGTTATGGTAGTTGACGATTTCAAATATTCAATTTGTACTTTGTTGGGTATTCTGTCACTCGGTTTGACGTGTTTGGAGTTCCGCGATGAATATTAATGCGCCTAGTGTTTCCGAATGGAGTAGATGTTTTCCGTTTGGTTACGATTATGTGGGCTGTGGGAAAATAATTGCTAATGTCTTACTTTCGCAGTTTTAACATACATTTATAGTGTTACTTACCTATTTGATATTTTTCATGGAAAATGTTAGTAAGACCGTCATCAATTTCCTTATATTATTGAACTCTACGAGGCCCATTGAAAAGGGGGTATCTCTTTTTGTAAGAATAGTTTTGTTTCGTTTTGGCACAAAATTATTATATTTACGTTTATTTAAGGTTAACATGAGCCTTAACAGCCCGGTTGGCTTTGTGGTTAGTGACCCTGACTCTCAAGCCGCGGGTCGTGGGTTCGAATCCCACCCAGGACAAACATTTGTATGCATGAATAATGAATATGTCTGTTTGTCCTGTGTCTGGATGTAAATATCTATATAAGTATGTATTTAAAAAAAGTAGTATATGTAGTATATCAGCTATCTGGTTACCATATCACAAGCTCTGCTTAGTTTGGAATCAGATTGGCCGTGTGTGAAAATGTCCCCCTAGGATATATATCCAAACTTGCGATCAGTTTCATAAATCAAGTTTTTCCATTTATTTCAATCTCCAGTCAAATCCACATTTCGTCACTTACAATAACTTTTTAAAAAGGTTACTAACAACAAATGGGATTTATCATATAATAGTGTTGGGCCATTTACATCGATTTAGTGATGTGTAAGTGTTTCATGTACGCGTTGGAATGTAACGCACAATATTAGCTCCGGTCATCAATAAGTACCGCGGTCTGCGGGTAACACGAACAGAGAAACTAGAACTGTGTCACGCACTTTAACGTATGAAAGGAAAAGTTACCTTTTGTATTTGGGGATTGCGTTTGTAACATCAATAAAAATGAACCTATAAAAATTCATTAATGAACCTTTATGGTCAGGTAATCTTATAAACTTTGGTACAAGATTGACGAGGTTGGTTAGAGACATTAAGTTATTTATAGAACTAACTACAGCCCCGCGGTTTTACCTGCATACCCGAATATCCTTTATCCTTAGTTCTAAAATATAAAGTAGCCCATATAGTATTAATCAATTTAAAAATGCCATCCATATCCCTTCGGACGTTCTTATAGACATCCGTCTAAGGTTTCGCATTTAAAATTAGAAAAATCTCTGCATAAATATCTATGACGATACAAAATGAAAAAAAAAATATGTTAACTGGTTACCACTGGTACAAGCTTAGCTTAAATTACGACGAGATAATTTTATTTACACGTACACATTTAAATTTAAGTACCTATTAATTATATATAATTTAGAAAACAACTGAAAGATTACGCGCATACTAAACCGGTGGGACTAGGCATGAAACGGAAATCGAATGGCGGAGTAACTTGTAAATCGACTTAGAGCGAGGCCCCATTGGTGCGGTGCGGTGCGGTGCGTCGGGATGCGTCGACGCAGCGTCGACGCTGCGTCGTTTTCCATACATTTTTTATGACATGCCCCATTAGACCGTTGCGGCGCCGCGCGCGATGTTTCAACGGATCGACGGACAAGAGACGAAGCGGGAGGGAGGGTGATGCGCTGCGTTGCCGGAGCTCCGTTGCGACGACGCACTGCGATCCACTGCTGGGTGGACTGAGACGCAGCTGCGACGTGTGCGTACCGCAGTTGCGGTGCGTTGCCGCAGCGTCAACGCACCGCAGGTGTGGCATACAATGCGTTGTTCCATTGCGACGACGCACCGCACCGCACCGCACCGCACCAATGGGGCCTCGCCCTTAAAGAAATATATTTCTTCTAACGTAATATACGCTTCAGGGAGAACTTAGACACCAATAGCTCAAGTTCTCAAGTAATTAGCCGACCATTAGTCCGAAGTTGGCATTGTTTACGATACTTCTAATGGAATTGCTTACGGTCACTGTTTCCCCTATTAATCTTTCTGATTCGCTGTACGTGGATATTCTATTACGTATACCTAATCAATTTTGTTAGTTATTTCCGCGCATTTGTAGATGTTCGGAGTAATTAAAAAGCAATTTTTTGTATCAAGTTGTATAATATACAGTGGTCACTGGCGGTGTCTTTGAGATTTGATTCTAGTTTTTGACATGCAAACAATCTGATTCTAAACTAAGCAGGGGCTATAGTTTATAGGTAATATAGTCCTTTTAAATATATAGTTACTTACCTTCTCATATACACTTAGATACAGAACAATCACACGATTCCGAGAGGGTGTGTGAAATTGTAGGCCAGAAGCTGGTACCTAATACGTACATAGGTACTTAAATCAATCTAATTTTGTACATGAATTAAAACTCATTATTCTATAACTAGCGACACAAAGAGTACAAGATATAAAGTCTAAATGTTTGCTTTGGCTCTCCGGCACGCAACGAGTATGATACGAAGTAATACAAACAGTATTTGCACAGGTTCTACTTGTCGCTTTACTAAACCGGATGACTATTTTTATCCCTATTATTTTATAGACTGTTATTAAAACCTGTAATTCTACAAAGAGTTAAGCCCAGCCCTTACCTTAGTCTTTTTAATCAAATTATTTTATAAAGGACTAGTGGCTCCCCGCGGTTTCATCCCGAAGGATCTTCTATTTCCTCTCTCTCCGGCTCTAGACTAACTGTGTATCTGTGATTCTAAATAGATGACTGTAACGAGGCATTTAAAATAAATAATCTCATGCTAATGTAAGTTATATTTGTCAGAAATTTACCCTAGACTTAAGTAAATATTTAACATAATTGTTTCAAGTTTACTTGTATAACTGTGTTTCTTTATTTTACGGTTTGCAAACATCGTCGAGTGGTTTGTCAATTGAACTGTAAAGACAAAGTGCTTGTATTTGTTTAACAGTCATCTGTTTTTTATACCAATTCAAATTAAATGCATGTTATTTGCGAATTATATGCACATGTATGTATGTAACGCATATTTTTGTTGATACATTTTAAAAGCTTCAACTTTTCTATTAGTAGGTGCTCTAATCAGTTTCAAATACTTAAAACTTGTCATAAAATAATGGATATTCCTAATAAATTTATTAGATTCACTAAACCATTTCATTTATTTGTTTTTATTTATTTTTAATGACCATCATGTTTTCAATCGTGAAGTTGGAAATAAATCCTTTCACGTCAGGTATAGGAAATCGCTTGTTAAAAATATATGAAGCATTTTTTACTGCTAGTACCGCATACGGCTATAAAGGTGGTTACACACAGCCTATAATGGCTGTTAGGAGTTATAGGCGGACGTAAGCGCGCGGTTTGGCCGCGGGCCTCTCCGGCGAATAGAGGTCCTGTGGGATTATATACCGTTTAAAAAGCATTTTTAAACGTGAACATTATACATCAAGTTTACCGTTCGATATTGATGAAATAATATAATATTACATAGTAATTTTTTCTACATAGTTTGAGTATGAATGGTATAATAGTGCATTATGATAAAGTTTGACTGAAACTAGTATTTGTAAAAAATATAAATCAGAAACTATTCGTATTGTAGGCGATGTAGGTGCTGCTAGGTTTTTAAAAATGAAAAGGACAAGACTTTTGGTGGCTTTGCGGATCGCTAGGCGTAAATCGTACTGCCCTGTTAACGGTGCGCAGACGACTGCCGACTACCGACCGCCCGTTTATATTTCTCAAAAATAATGAAGGTACATACATATAGTTGACACACTACAAAGGTAAGTTAATACGTTTAGATACATATACGTTAAGCTAAGTACATACAAATTCAAAAGCAAAACAGGTAAGTATATAATTTTTCTTCATTACATTTTTAGTTTTCTTATTTATTATTTTTTTATTTAGTGTTTAATATTTTATTTATTTTTATTTCAGGTTTCCATCATCAACATCTTCCCCCCTAGTGTCAGATAGCTGACACTCATCATCGAGTGGTATAGGAGCTACGCGAGTAGCTGGTCGCTTCATTACACCCGTCTTAGTTTTTATATCTACTACTCTTACCCGTCCGTCAGGTCCAGGATAAACCGTTTGGATGATTCCCTTCGGCCATACGTTACGCGGCGAAGATGGGTCCACTAAAACGACGAAATCACCTACCTTCAAACCCGCTCCTTCCCGATTCCATTTACGGCGAGGAATAAGTGTTGGCAGAATCTCCTTCATCCACCTATTCCAGAATAGATCTGCTAGGCGCTGAGCGATGCGCCACTGTCGACGCAAATAAAGATCGCTATCATCGAATACGCCAGATGTAGGTAAGTTGGAAGACGAACCTATTAAAAAATGGTTGGGGGTTAATGTTTCTGGACTACGAGGGTCCACAGATACATGTGTAAGAGGTCTACTGTTTATTATATTTTCTATTTCAGCAAGCAGTGTCGCCAGTACTTCTTCCTTCGGTGCCCGTTCTCGCAGTACAACTTTCAAGGCATTTTTTACACTTCTAATAAGCCTTTCCCAGGCTCCGCCCATGTGCGGACTTCCAGGAGGGATAAATTTCCAATTGACTCCAGTATTCAGCGCGTTGCCAATAATTTTTTGTTGATCGAGCTCAGCAAATGATTTCTTCAGTTCGGTGTCGGCGCCATGAAAGTTCGTGCCGTTGTCTGAAATAATTGTTCGAGGCCAGCCTCGACGAGAAGCCATTCTTCGTAATACCATAATCATTGAGTCAGCTGTTAAAGATGAAACAAGTTCGATGTGAACAGCTCGTACAGTAAGACATGTAAAAAGCACGCCATATCGTTTCTGCCTCTGTCTTCCTATCGTTACTTCCATTGGCCCGAATAAATCTACGCCACAGATAGTAAACGGTCTCTGGTGATGTGTTAAACGAGCTTCAGGTAGATCTCCGAGTCGAGGGGGCCTAGGGTTCGTTTTACGAATGCGACAAACCATACATTTTGAAGCGACAGTCCGGACAGTGGGTCTCAATTTTAAAAGCCAATATTTTTGGCGTAACTCATTCACAATTGTTTCATTACAGGAGTGAGCTGCCATAACGTGGTAATGCTTCACAATCAGCCTCGCCGTATGGTGACATCCATCCAATATGATAGGGCTCTTAACATCCATGCTGACATCCCTCGCCGCTCCGATCCGACCACCAACACGAAGCAAATTATTATTATCTATATATGGCGTCAAAGTAAGTAAGCGGCTGCTGCGTTCAATATCTTTGTTTTGCTTGAGCAAAATAATTTCTTGCTGAAAGGTTTGTGACTGTGAATGTCGTAGTAATAACATCTCGGCCTTTTCCATTAAATCATCATTAATACTGATAATCGAATTTTTTTTTTTTCAGTTTTTCCACAAACAAAAGTACGGTGGCGGTACACCGTAGTAGTCGCAGCCAGCTTGAGAAACGAACAGGGTCAGGAACAGGTAAGTATTGCGCTGCAATTTCAGTTATATTAATATTGTGTATTATTTCTAAATGCTCGTCATTAATTTTTTCTTTTGTTTCAGATGCATGCGGCCAGCTTTGTTTGTTAAAGTATAAGAATGAAGGTCCCGAAAACCACTCGCAGTCATTCTGTAATATAAAATCGCTATCCTTCGTCGCGAGATCGGCGACGTTTATATTCGTAGGTACATAGTTCCATTGACATATTTTACTCAATTCATCAATTTCGCTTAATCTGTTAGCAATAAACGTTTTATACTTTTTATGTTGATTTTTTATCCAGTGAAGAACTGTAGTAGAATCCGTCCAATAAAATATGTCATTTGGCTGTATTCTATGCTCCTTTAAAATGGTATTTGCTAATCGGCAAGCTAATAATGCACCTTGTAATTCTAGCCTCGGTATTGTAACGGGTTTTGTGGGAGCGATGCGGCTTTTACTAGCAACAAATGAGATGCAAGTATTTCCATCACTGCATTGTTTGCGCCAGTATGCGACGGCCGCGTACGCGGTCGGCGATGCATCGCAAAATATATGAAGTTGCAGTGTAGTCGTGTCGCGAACTCTCGCGCCTGAGGCAACGCCATTGGGTTCGTTACATTTGCCGATGCGTTCGTTCGAATTTAAGCCTTGTGCGTACGACTTAAAGTACCATCTCGGTATACGAATACTTTCTATGTTTTGTAATTGTTTCATCCATTGTTTAAATGATTCAAATAAATCATCAATTATTTCTTGATCCCATTGTACTTCACTTTGCCATGTGTTTCTCATTATGATTTTTGCTTTAATAGTAAATGGACCTAGAAATCCAAGTATATCGTAAATTGACATTATAATCTTTAATAATTCTCTTTTAGTGGGTTTTCTTTTGCATTGTAAAATATCACAAGGGATACGTTTTAAAGACAGGTCAAATGCCAACATATCGTCTGACGGATACCATAGTAGCCCAAGTGTACGTTCCGGTTGACATTCAATCTTAAACCTTACTGCATTATCGCTTAAGGTTTCTTCAGGCATGTTTCGTAGTACACTCGTATTATTACTCATCCAGTTTCGCATTTCAAACCCACCTTCTTTATGGATGAAAGTTATTTGCTCTATTCTATTTCTAGTCAATTCCTCGTCATCCAAGCTATCAATATAGTCATCCATGTACTGAGAGCCTCGAATGGCAGCAACTGCTTCTGGCATTTGATCCTGGAATCGAGATACGTTAAGGTTCTGATTAACATGTTGAGCTATAAAGGGCGAACAGTTAGCGCCGAATATTAAAGAATTCATTACATACCAGTTTAGTTCCCCACTTTCCTTCCATAAGAATCTGAAAGCGTGCTGATCTTCTTCTCTTATTTTTATTCTGAGGAACATGTCCTTAATGTCACCTATAATACCAATGGGTTTTTCGCGAAATCTTAGCATTATTCCGTATATCGATTGTAACAAGTCCGGTCCCTGTAATAAAAAATCGTTCAATGATAAACCTTGGCTCTTGGAAGCAGCATCAAAAACTAATCGTAATTTCTTTTTGTTCGGATTGTCCACCCCAAAATGAGGTAAATACCAGGTTACTGCACTGTATTCATCTGTCTTTAATTGTCGTGCGTAATTGTTGATTAACAAATGCTGCACACGTTCACGGTAACGTTCCGCGTACTCACTGTTGTATAACATTTTTCTTTCTACTGACTTCAATCTATTAATAGCATTTTGATAGGAATCGGGCATCACAAAATTATCAAACTTCCACGGTAACCCTACGGTCCACTGACCGTCTATAAACTTTGATGTATTATCTAAAATGGAAAGGGCACGTAACTCGTCAGGATTCTGACGTGGTTTACTTGATATTCCGATGGAATCTATAGCAAATGAGCGGCGAACTTCCTCATGTAACAAATAGTCGCATTCACAGCGATATTTGTCGGTTTTACTATTATTGTATTGCTTATCATAAATACCTGCGGGGAACGCTGTGGATGCGGGGAGCGGGCACGTCGGAGTCTCGCTGCATTGGATCGTAAACAAGTGTGAAGTTGTCTCAGGTTCGGCCGAAGGCGCGGAGAACGCCGAGCCGCCGTAAGCAGCGCTAACTTCACAGCATGATAAATGTGTAATGAAGCGATCAGCTGATTTATTTTTTATCACTGTTTTAATAACACCGTGCAAACACCAGCCTAACGGGGTTTTAGTTATGAATGGCTCCCCTGATTTCCCCCCAATACAAGTTAAAGGTGTAATTAAATGATAGTTGTCCTGCCCAATTAATATTTTAGGTTGCACATTACAATAACAAAACTTATAACTATCATATCTATTTATAAATGTCCCGGATGGTATAGGTTGGATTGGTAGGTTCAGTTCGTTCATTTTTCGCGCTTCTAATGTGAATCGGTCACCGTCACGGTTACTTACATGGCAATTTATGATTTCAGTCTGGCACACAAGTTCCCCAGAGTCCCAAGCACTGCGTGCACGCATTTTACTGCTTTTTCCGTACAGTCCAACCAATTCACAAATATCACTCGCGATCAAAGTGACGGTTGCGCCGTCATCCAGTAGGGCATGGGTGTGAACACTACCACTGGGGCCGAACAAGGTAACCGGCACTACCTTTAGGTACACTTTGGGGGACACTGTTACACTCGTATGGGCCACGGTGACGTCTGCACCGGTGGCATCGCTCGCTCCTTGGTCCGCTTCGTTATCGCCGTCGTCCGCGTCGGAGGGCGGCGCGCTCACGGGGCGCGCGGTCGCGGCGGTGCACAGCACGGCCTGCTCCTTGCGCGGGGTCCAGTGCAGGAGGCGGTGGTGGGGCTGCCCGCAGCCCTCTACGTCACACTCATCAGCTGTACACACTGACGACTCGCTATGACGCGCTCGTAGGCACTTATAGCATAAGTTATTGGTGCGTACAAACCGCCAGCGGTCTCTTCTCATTGCGCGCTTAAATGCACTGCAATTCTCCAGATTATGAGTTTGTTTTTTCTTACAGAATTTACAGTTTTCGTCGCGCTGAACATCACTTTGTAAAAAGACATATTGATTTTTACGTTCCTCAGTTTTCTTGCGATCAGACTGACTGTAAATGTGACTCACACCTGATTTTGCAGTTTTGATTGCTTCTTCATGCAAAAAATCTGATAGTAATTCTAGTTTTGGTTTGTTATCCTTGTCGTGAGAGTAATCTGCCCACTTTGATATTAATGTGGTTGGTAACTTACATACAATCGTGTTGATCATCTCTGGGCTGTGCAAATAATTATTTTGTTTGAGTGCCACGGTAGCTGCTACATAATTTTTTATTTTTATTGCGAAAGTAACAATATCGTTATGGTAGGCTGATGGTAATGGTTGCAATTTTTTTAATTGTGACATTATCTTGTACATGATGTTTTCTGGTCTGCCAAATCTCAGTTCAAGTGCGGCGATGATTAGATCAGGGTTCGTATCGCCTATCAGGAGTGACGAGACGGCGTCTTTAGCATCACCACGTAAACACTTACGTAAACGCCACATATTCTCCGTGTCACTATACTTGCACAGCTTTGTTGACTCATTGTATGCTTCCTTAAACTGGAGCCATTCCATTGGCTCGCCAAAATATACTGGTAAATCTTTGGACGTGGCAAGTCGAGTCAACAGTTCTTTATTTTCATGTTTTGGGGACGAGGCGCTAATGGCTTCACGAATTGCATCAGCTAGGTTATTTATATCGCTATTCTGCCTTCTAGGGTGTTCGTGAATATTATTTTGCAGAGCACAATGGTCGTCGCGGAGGCTACCGGCGTCGCCGCCATTGTCGCCTAATTGCTGGTGACCTTCTTGGAGGTCAGCTTGAGTAAGCTTAATATTTTCTTGTTTAGAATTAAATAACCAGCTTTGCACTTTATTGACACTACTCACTAATGATTTTTCAGAGCGTCGGGATTCCAACTCAGCCATTTCCACTTCTAACCTTTTTTCCAGTAATTCCGTTTCTAGGCGGGCTTTGGTCTGAGCTACTTTTAGTTTTGCTTCAGCTTCGGCAGCTTCCAATTGAATGCGAGCTTTTTCTTGGGCAGCTTGAAGCTCGAGTTGCATTCTTCGTACGGTACTAGATGACGTACTTTGGTTTGCACTTTTCACATCTGCACTTGGTGCACCACTTTTCACGCACTCTGTGTTATCCATATTTTCCGACTTCGTTTCAAATGTCTCTCCTTTGTTCTGGTTAGCCAACTCCCGTCTCAAAGCACCACGTGTTTGCGGTTTGCGCGGTGTGTGGAAGAACGACATTCCTGCTTACAGGTTTGGTTTTTAAACACTCAACAGCAATAATCCGGCTCGTTGGACCAATTTGTAGGCGATGTAGGTGCTGCTAGGTTTTTAAAAATGAAAAGGACAAGACTTTTGGTGGCTTTGCGGATCGCTAGGCGTAAATCGTACTGCCCTGTTAACGGTGCGCAGACGACTGCCGACTACCGACCGCCCGTTTATATTTCTCAAAAATAATGAAGGTACATACATATAGTTGACACACTACAAAGGTAAGTTAATACGTTTAGATACATATACGTTAAGCTAAGTACATACAAATTCAAAAGCAAAACAGGTAAGTATATAATTTTTCTTCATTACATTTTTAGTTTTCTTATTTATTATTTTTTTATTTAGTGTTTAATATTTTATTTATTTTTATTTCAGGTTTCCATCATCAACACGTATTGTTTCTGTTTATTATTATAAATATTACCATAAATTGATATACCAATTTATTTATATATATTATGTCTATTTATTACGAGCTTCATTTATAATGGTGTCTTTAAATATGTAAATTTTCTTTGTGTACGTCTATTTCCTTTAAAGACACTCCTATAATTTTCTTTATAGGAGTAGATATGTAGATATGTGTTTATTTAAGGATTAACAAAATACGATTACTAAAACTATATGTTGGTTTAAAAATCTCAGCCTAGCATTGAGCCATCTTCATTTCACGAGCGCTCCTTTGTAGACAACCGGTGATAGCTCTCAATAACATAGTAGCCAGCTCCCGCTGTGAAAATTATTAATTTATTCATAGAAATAGGATTAAATGATTCACTATTAACTAATAATGTAGCTGAGCATTATAATACAAGCTAGTCTTAATATGGGGTCTACAGGTTTGTGCGTGTTGTCTTTGAAGTTTTAATAGCATATTTGCTTTACAAGTATATATAAAACTAGTTCTACCTGATCTTGAGTGACAAGTGATGTCACTTTTTTTCATAACGAAGAAATTTATTTACTATAATTATTATTAGTAAAGATAATATCAAAATATTGTAAGAATCAGTCAGTGTTTGTTGTAGGCTTTACAATTAAAGTATGAAATGATATGTTTAGTTATATTTTTACTTTAATCAATATATAACTTAAACATATTCCCAGATCATTTTTATTTTGTTTAAGTTTTTGTTTTTTTTTTTGCTTGTTTTTCCATTTGGTTTTACCACAGTGGGATATCACAGACACGCGCAATAAATTTTACGCAAGAGGTAAATATCGACAAACTCCCATGAAATTGATTTAGTTGAACCAAAACTTCCTTATTGTTATCAATTATAATTTTCAAAACCAACATATGTAAATTATTTGTGATTACTTTGTTACTTTTAAAAATAGCGATTATTTAAACTTGTTTGTTTTTAAAACTAGAGGTGAATTTAACATTTCGTCTTAATGATTTTTTAATTACTTTTAGGAATCAGAGCATGATAAGATCTTGTAGTTATTGGTGCATCAAATTCAGAAAGACATTAACTTTAATCCCATATCTTTTATATTGCAACTTTGTAATTTAGTAATGATGATGATGTCATTCATGCCGGTTTCGGCTACAGCGACGCATTTCGACTTCCGTTTATTGTGGGCTTGGATGGTTTGCCCTTTGGTGTGCTCGAATGTGACTGACGTATCCTATTTTCGCTTTAAGTTTTCGCGCGCACTGAGGACACGTCAGGACACCATTTACATAGTTGTAACTTATGGAGGCTGGTGGTCTGGCCTTTTGCTCATCGCGTTTCTTGTCGAGCGCACACCTTCTTTCAGCCTCAAATGAATATACCTGTTGTTGGACAATGGCTCTCCATTCTGGACGTTTAGAAGCTTGCATTTCCCACCGAGACGGCTCTATATTGCACCTTTTCATGTGCCTTTTTAGAACATCTTTAGTAATACATGCTATATTAACCCTTATTAATAAATGTGATAAGGTTAACATTACAATGGTACACATTTCTTACTACTTTTACCATGCGTGTGAATTAAGTTATTACCACAAACATTTTATTACATAAATGTGTTGAGATGGTTCTGGGAAGAGATTATTACACTGTAGTTCATCATAAAGTCATTTTGGTAGAAAAATATCTAACGATAATCATGATTGTTTGTGTTTGATTCCATTATGGTTAGTTTTTTTCTGATTGATGAGCTATGGAAGAATTAAAAAAGCAATGTTTGGATGTATAACCACGGATATAAAACTTTAAAACATAAATTGATACAGTACCCTTAATTAATAAGTATATTAACATTTGTTGTCCTATTATTTGATTTAGAATACGCTGCATTATACAACTGACATAATAGGTGTAATACTTTAAATAGGATTTTCTATTGTAAATAAAACCAAAATATAATAATAAATTTATCAATCATAAACTATGCCTATAATAGTTTTCACTAGCTTCAATATTACCGGACTAATTACCGGAATCGAACACTGTAAAATTTTTCAGTCGTTGCTATCTAGTAATAACTCATTTGTAACGTACGATGATATTCGTGTTTCTCTAAAATAAAATATATTTTAGTATAAAATTCAAATAATTCTTCCAACGTTATTTTATACTTTCTCCATTGTAAGACTATGAGATTTATAACACTTACAAAATATTGAATATTATATTTATATACCTACAAATTTTTATTCTTAATATCTAGCGATTCAAAAGGCCCAGGAAATCATTTAGGATACCTTAAAATATATATAATTGAACGCTTGCATATTTAATATTCTCAATTAAAAATCGCCAATTAGAGTTATATCATCACGCGAAATCGGATCGATGATCACGAAATTGTTACATCGACGTATCGATTCGAATAGGCCCGTCTAAGGACCGCAATTAGCAATCGATTTAAATATCGACGAATGATTAATGAATGAGTTTCTAATTACCATACGGATTTCCTGTAGAAAGATTCCTCATTGTTACAGAGAGGAGAGCTCGTCTCTTACATTCAAATTACGATTACACACGTCTTAAATAATAGACTGGCGAAAGTCTTTGAAGGCTATAAAGTCTGTGATCTTAAAGACTTAAATAGAAACATTTTCTTTTTACATTGTTAAATTTTAAATATTTGAAAGGCGGTACAATTTGATTAGAAATCAGGTGTCAATCTTCTTGCATTGATAATTTTTTTAACATTGAACAATTTTTAATTAGTATAGGAACTTTAAGATGTACTAGGTAGTATGTTTATTTTTTAACTTAAGCGTATGACTAAATAAAATATTATTTCGAATAAATAAAATTATATAAAATATATATGGAAACTTACCGTTAATAGCTATAAGATGAATTGAGTTATTAAAGCAATTTATAAACATTTTGGAGTAAAATATTGAGGCTTGTTACGATACCGACTCGGTAAAACGACGATAAATCAAATCATAGCGCGACGGGAGATAACTTTACACTGAACTTGTTACTTCGCTACCACTTATTAATAGAGTATTATTTTTTATCAAGAAATAATTTAAAATCGATTCTATAAAAAACTATATTTCTAAATTGGATATCAAAATTACTTTAGCTTCAAATTTTGACTTTTTTATTGTTATCTAAAAATCTAAAATATTATATGACATTAGGTAACTTTTAAACGGTAAAAAAGCCTTTAATCAATTAATTTCAATGAATACATCCACCCACAAAGTCAATTCATTGAGAATCATTATTGAATAAACATCGCAATCAAATGACAAAACTGTTTATACTCGTACCTAAGCTTTAAACTCTCAATGAGGCTTCGTTCCTGCATTTAATTAACATGGAAATCGTTATAATACGAGAATCGACACCGAAGTCGAGACGACTTGTTAAGCAAACCAAGCCGAGCGTGCGATCTACATTCTCGCATTCGTAACCATTTGTGTCGTGTAGATGATAATGTGGCGCCAGCATTATGATAATTTATTATTTTTACCTGTGCTTAAATGTTAAGCTTTTGTGTAGGCTATCTAATCTCATAATCTTTGATAAATGCCTAAGCTTTGGCATTCAATCTGCACGCGAGATACATCGTCTAATTTGTGTTACGTCACCGTAAGAGGTATATATATACCTACTTACTAGTAGGGTGAAACCACGGGTGGAAGCCGTTCAACTTTCCTGAGGTACCTATATGGTGGCTAGCTCTATCTAGTCTATCTCTGTTCTAAATTTCATCGAAATCAAATACCACAACTACAAGTTTCCATTTCCTGCAATATTTTGCTCATTGTTTATTTGATATGGTTGCAAGAAATAATATGATAACTTCTACGAAATGGATGCATTTGTATGGAAAGCAAGCATATTGTAGTGTGTTAGGATGTTTAGTAAAAAGGGCATGCGACATTGCCTACGCACTATAAGAACGTGATTGTATGTGGGATTGATTTGTCTTCAACAAAGCTGGGAACTAACCAGGGTGCCAATTAAAATGTCACTTCACGGGTAACCTGTAAGTTATAACTCAATAAATCATACGAGAGTCACGAAAGAGAAATAAGAGGCGCCATTATTGCTTTTGTTTACCATCACCACAAAAAAACATTAGGGAAGTGATAGCATTAATTGCTTAACAATGTATTGTCGCACGGAATAATGCCATTCGTCTGAAGGAAAATAGTACAGCTTCAATACGTTTTTCATAAAACTTGTAGGTACATCTTAAAGAAAACACTTCGTTCTAAAGCTAATGATAATTACTTTTCATAATCATAATTCCCACACGCACAGAAGAAAAGGCGTCCGTTATATTTATCATAATTTTATTATATTACCGTTTTACAGTGATACAATCCCCTAATTAAAATTAACGAATACAACAGTTAGGTTTACCGCAAACGGCATAAATACGCCTCAATAAATTTGACTCCCTATTACCATAGTACAATGTTACCGTCTTAAAATTCTGCGAAAGTACAATTCCCGCGAAGCTAATGCAAATTAAAACACATTATGCACTAAATGCATCCTTAAACAACGAAAACGAATTCGCACACGGTCATGTACCGTGAAAACGCGATTAATTCAATGGGTTTTCTCTCGGTACCACGTCAGGCACATCGGCCACATCTGATTACCCGAATTATTCTAGTTAATGGACTATTGTTAAAGTGTTGTTATCTGTTTCAGGTTGCGAGATTATACGGGCTTTGAGGTGAGAAGCGTGATGCTATGCGGCACTTTACCCACATTAGGTTGTATTAGAGATTTTGAATTGGGTTACGGCGAGTGGAAGGGCTTGAGACATCCTCTTAAAGTAAGCCTCGAACGCGTATAACAGCTTCATAAGAAAATATTATAACTGTGAGGATTTACAGTGGATATTCAGCTTACAGACTAAATAGAGTGAGTATTTTTGAGTCTATGAACTCTGGAAATATGATTATCGTCTGTGCTATAGTTTATAAAATATAAAGCCGTAATCTATAAGCTTTTACAGTTTCATAAAAACGCACAAGTGTATTTCGAGCCGCGGGTCATTTCAAACGACTGGTCTAAAATTCCCAACTAAACTGTTACTAAACTATGTAACGGTAATAATAAATGCAATGGTAATCCGGAGGCGTGTAAACTACTCTTAATTTTGATGAATGAGCTGGAAACATTGGTTTTGTAACGGTCGTCACTCAGAACTCACTCGCGTGTTATTTATTACATGCATTAAGATGCAGGCTTACATAATAAACCTTTTGTTGGTATGCAAACAGATTATCTACCAGTCATAAACAATTGGTAAAGGCAATTGGGATTAGGCATAATAAAGCTATAATAATTTAAAAAAGAACCGGTCAAGTGCAAGTGGGACTCACACACGAAGGGTTCCGTAATAGTACCTACATAATTACGACAAATAGTATCAAGCAAGAAACGGTAAAAAAAGTTTGTTGTATAGGAGCCCTTCTTAAATATTTATTTTATTTTTAATATTTGTTGTTATAGCGGCAATAGAAATACATTGTCTGTGAAAATTTCAATTCTCTAGCTATCATGAAATACAGCTTGATGACAGACGGATGGACGGACGGACAGTGAAGTCTCAGTAATAGGGTCCCGTTTTTGCCCATTGGGTACGGAACGCAAAAAAAATCGTAAAATTGATTAATAGATCATTAGACAGTACATCTCAAGTTTAATTACTCAAAATTATATAACAGTTATGAATCAAAAATGAATATATTGACCTTCATTGAACTCTAGTTATGTTCATTACAAAATTGAATTCAATAAAAAATAACATAGCCGTAAAATATGAATGTTATCTGAAATAAGATTAATCATTTTGGTAATCTTTTGGTATATATAAACGTGCGATCGGTGAGCTTCATACTTACCTATATATTATTATTTTATTAATGCTTTGATAATAATCAACTTTTTTATTTGGTAGGCTTTTACCATAATCACTCCTGGATTATTAATGGTGTAGCCAAAGCTGGTAACTCATATTATAGTCTAGAAGGTAACTGGTTTGTAAGGCTCCTTTTTTGTTTAAGTAATAATGACTTCCATTACACAGCTCTTATATGATAATAATTATATATCCCTGTCGATAACAGACTATCAGTATATCAATTTATACTTAATAAACTAGTGGCTCCCCGCGGTTTCGATCTCGTTCCCGGGAGATCTAGAATTTTCCGTGACTAAAATTCTAATTTTCATCGCGATCCCTTCAGCCGTTCTGGAGTGAAAAAGTTACAAAAATACATCCATACACATTATTACACATATTCTCACAAACTTTCGCATTCATGGGATTTAAAATCGCTGTAATATTTGCAATAACATAAAAACTATTATCAAGGAACGCGAAAAAACAGTTACAGAAAATCTTTCATATACGTCCATATTTTCCTTCTTGTGCTAAAATACGAACAGAATACCGCTACGGCCGAATACCGACACATCCTTAATAGTAATTTCAATGGTCATTGATAATAATCTTCCTGTACCAATAAAGTGATTTGATATTAACAAATGGGACCCATAACTCTCTCATATTAAATACTATCAAAGCAATTAATGAACGCCGTCTAAACTGTCACAAGGTGTGGCTATTAGCCATCGTATAGCTTTGAATACGGTAGTCGATTACACAGATCGCGCTCTTTAATGATATAGATAAAATCGACAGATTAATCACAATACGGAGACTGGGCACTCGGTTGTTTACCCGCATCATCCGTGGCCTGAGGACATAGTATATATAAAGGCAGTATGTCATATGGATATTAATTCACCCATAGTGTAGATTTTTTGTTTGATTCTCGAAAAAATAACAATTAAATCGTATATCGTAAAGGTACTTACAAATCCATTGCGTTTGTATTAGATAGGTAGATAATACTTATTGTTTTACCACATACAATACATAAAACTTAGAAATAAATAAAAAAATAAGACAGATGAAAATGTTGCAATGGGCTAGCTTTATCACTTAAAATGATCTCTTATACTCGGTAGCACATAGATAAATGAAATAATATAATATAAAATGACTATTTGAATATTTTATATATGTAGATTAGTAACATTGAGCTACAATTTGTGACAATCATAAAAACCTTATTAATTTAATCCTTATAATCAAGCTAATAATACATATTTGAGAAGCATTTATCTATTTTTGTATTGTTGTAGACAATTTTCACGTATCTATACCTAACGGATTTTTCTGATTAATAAGACGATTATCCCAAGATTACTTGCGATTTGTCTTACTAATTTTGCTTATATATGAACTGTAAATCTGTGCCCTGAGGACGTCATTCAGAGTCGTATATTCAATAACACTAAATTAAATAGTGCGCTATCTCATTCAGATAAGAACCTTACTCCAATAAACATAAGGGATATAATTAATCTAACTGCTTTCTGTGCTTTTTAATCATTTACCGCCTTTGCCTATAATCAGCTGTCTATCCTGGTCTTAATAATTTAGTTAGCGCTGTGTGTGGTCCTAACATTTCGAAGTATGAAATAAAATCATAAAGCGTGGTACATTGAAAATTAGTAGCAATAGTCAAAATAAAGTTAAACCTAACTATTTTATAAATGCTCAAGTTAGTGAGCAGGTATAGTTGTCTGTTACTCTTTTACACCTGAACGGCTTAAAGGATATTGCTGAAATTTGACACAGAGTAAGAATGTGTTCTCGAAAACACACAAAAATTATATTCTTGAAAAAATTAAGATTCCACGGGTACGCGGGCAAATTCGCGAGGAGTGACTAGTATAATATATTGCTAGTTTCAATATTCTATCTCCCATCAAGCGAAACCTTTGTTATCAATTACTTTCGGGTCAATTGGGGTGACTCTACCAGTGAATTGGTTTGCCGTATTATGCGATACCGTCACTAATTTCCCTTTGCCTCCACCCATTCACGTCGAGGTCGATAAGACGGCACGACTCCGCAGAAAAGTGATACTATCACTATTCCACTTAAATAAATAAAAGCAACTGATGCAATAAATAACATGGAATTTCTCATTTATAATGTAGAATTCCTATATCCCTCTGCGGTTTTTCACCATTACCAGACACAAGCATCTAAGTCCGTTTGATAAGTCCCCGTGTTCTAATCATGTAATAAACCGATCAGGGCTTGACCGCCGCAATAAACAGCAAAAACAGCAAATTGTAGTGCATACGATATCAATTCAAATGCCGCGTAATATTTCGCTCTAACGCGCCTCACTGTTTCTCACAACACTTTTATTCCTTTGGCCCGTATACAGCCATAGCCCGTTCTGTTAAGTGTTGAACCACTTAAAAGGGATTGAAGTATTTATTAATTTGAATAAATTCCATTTGGTTTATTTGCGAAATAAAAGCAACGATTGTAAATGTTTTATGCCCCACAAGATAATTTGGTATCATAGTCGAAACTGTATTTTCAATACAAATTTATTACACCCCGTAGAGGTATTTGATACTGGAGAGTATAAATCAATGTGTGACGTCACAATGCCAAGGTACAGATGTCCACGCACGCCCAGAGGTTACATTATAAGGCGGGGCAACACGCGGGCTTAATCTATGTATCTGGACAATATTCCGCCGTCGGCTTTGTGTATAGACCAAAGGTATTGACGTTTATAGTTTCTATTCTAACCTCTGAAGATTATATGTTTTCAATTGTACGGTTTACTTAACCTCGGTCTGAACCGTAACATTGTTTATTACACTGTTGCTTAGGGAGAATTATATTATGAATTTCCGGACTTTATTGTCCTAGTTATCGAGTTTTATGGACGATGTTTAGAAATCTGTGCTATCATGAACAAGATCTACTTACTAAACAATACCAGTGTGGCAGTGTTATCTATCTTACTTCAGCCCGTGGAAATATATTGGTTCGGTATTCAACACCGAAAATTGTTTACTTTCCTTAAACATTATCTGGCATAGACAGTTTTCTGGTCTCTTATTTTTTTTCTATGGGTAACATTTTAAAAAACCTAGATGTCTGCTGACTCTCATCGCCTGAAGCGAATGCTTTAAATTTCTTTAGAGTTGGCACTCTTTCCATCGCCTATTACCATTCGAGTAAGTAACCCGAAAAGGCGATTGTACTGTAAATTACGTGCACGCATACCCTGATTAAATATTCACACACTCTGTATCCAACCGGACACAGGCGTTCATTATCTACCAACAAGCATGACGATGGGCATAAAAGCTTGTAACATAATGATCGTTTTTCAACCACTTTCTTCGTAAGTAAAAAGTGTACAATTTATTGGCGTTCGATAAAAAAGTGTTTAAAAAACCTAACTTAATTGTCACGCTTGTCGGCGAGACGTCGCGCGGCGTGCCACCTCCCTGACCGCCTACCGCCGATTATGTTACATTGTATACCTTTTTTATTTAATTTGTCTCGTGTCTACTTCGTTTTTTCCGAATCCGTCCGATTTCGCTTTCACTAAAATGTGTATTACTGTTCGATTAGGGTAAACTAATTCCAATAAGTGTCTTTTATTCGTCGCGCGGCAGTGAGAGTATTATTAGTTTAGTCAATAATGCTTTTTATCACATCAAAATAAGGAAAAGCATAACAATAAATCAAATGCTAAGCTATAAAGGATATTTCCTTTAAACAGTTTTTTTTCTTATTATTAATAAAACAATTTCGATGGAAATGCCAAACTTGGCTTTGATTTATTGTTCTTTACCCTTCGATTTAGTATAAAGATATATGCCAAGGTTTTCACTAAAATTACTTACATTTTCTGTATCAAAGTGACAGTGTAGCAAGCGACGGATAAATTGAACGTCATTTGTCTTTGCCCAGAGTTTACTGTGACAGCTTACAAATAGCTCCAGGGGATATTCAAAATAAGTTTATTAATCTATAACTATTTTCTTCTAATCTAAATATACATATAGGTATTAGGAACTTTTACTGTAAAATAATATAAGGCACATGTTTAAATTAATTAGTTAAAGTATACTCCAAACAATACTTCTATTTAGTACCTAACTGCGATAATAATCAAAATTACGTTAAAGACAATTAGAGTAGTTAGTTAGTTAGTACATACATATACCTAAATATTAGTGCTGTTAGACCTAATACCATTTCATATTTTAGGAAATGCACGTATTTTATACCATCCGCATATTTACTAACTTATACTAAAATCTATTTACCTATCAACTCAAACTAACAATTGGTATTGACTTAAAACAATCTCACAATCGCTGGACGATCTTAATTGAAACTAATATACAATAAATCTTATCAAATAATTTGGTTATGATAGTATGAATTATTTAATCTGTATCGATGTTATCACACTCTGTATTAAATGATGATCTATATTTACCATCGGACCGGTGCGGTGTGTTGCAACCGACATTCTTTGGTCCAAATCTAAGTGGCTCATTAAATATTTAAAATGGCTGAATCATCCCTGTCATTTTGGTCACGCGGTTTGCTTAGAGAGTCATCAGACGAACTTATCTATACTAGTATTATAAAACTGAAGAGTTTGTTTGTTTAGACGTGCTAATCTCAGGAACTGGTTTGAATGGAAAAAGTATTTTATCTTTGGATAGCCCATTTATCGAGGAAGGCTATACACCATTACGCCACGATGAATAGGAGTGGAGCATCAATAAATAATCTAGCAAAAGCGGGAAAGATATGACGCTGATAAAGTTGTGCAGGTCAGCTAGTAAGAATATAATGTACCTGCAGGTTGAATAGAAAACAGCATAAACTCAACAGCTGTTGAAATGAACTAGGTGGCAGGTTGCGTTTAAAGTGGTAGTAAACAACTGTTCCGGATTGCGGATATAATATAAATCTGCTCCTATTCGATGTATTTAATACTGTAATTTATTTTGTTTCTTTAAAGTAAATTGATAAAGACATTTATATATAAAGGTAAGAGTTGAAAAGAAAAACTATTTGACTATGATACATAATAAGTTTAGAAAATAAAACTATAATAGGGGGTCGAGGCAAGGACGATGATAATGAAAATGATTTACAATAAATTCCTTTACATTCTCAACACAATACACGCCGAGCAGGCGCATGAAACCTCTCACGTAATTGCGATGTGTATGAGTGAGACAGAGCATCAAGATGGCACTGGTACATTTTTGAGCTGGTGCAGAATCACACCCAAGGTCTTACTATACGGTTCGTGTGGGAGTGCTTTTAGCGCCTCAAGCATTATGCAACGCTTGATACAGCTCTATATCCGCTGCACACGCTACAAACCAATCAACGTAATTGTTTGTGGGTCGACGAACTTTGGATGGAATAATAGATTCAATCAATTTTTACATTTTGTCGGATAAACTGATTGATTTCTTTAAGTGATATTGATAGATAAGTAATGAAATTGCTTTCTCTTTAAATAATTACAATGTAGATAGAGCCTTAGGTACCTACTTAGGTTATTCTAAAGATTCGAGTCGCCATTGAAAGTAAAAATATATACTTATTTACAGTAGAAAATAAAAACTCCTCTTTTTTGAGTCGAATAAATTAGTTAATACTTAGGTACTGCATGTTTAATTGAATAATTGCTTTGTGAAATTCCTCTACGATAATTATAATCGGAAATTTATATTACGGTCTGTAAAAATGCGGAATGAGCTTCTATAGTAGGTAATTAGAAGCTAGATAGAGCTTTCCCGCAGTGCAACGATATTGGGTTTTTCAGAAAACCCGCAATTTCTGCTCTTTCATCACACTCGTCTAGTTATGCAAATATTCATTATTCAATATTCATTAGGCAGTGAGTGACTTACTAAATGATCCACCATCCTCTTCTCAAAATTTAACATAACAGTGACCGCAATTTTACCTAAACAAACTTAGTGAAATATGTATATAATATAACATTTCTGTATCGTTGACTAAGCTATCAATGTCTAAAATATTCCAAGAATTTCATATAATCTTCAATAGTTTGTATCTTAGCATGCATACAGTAATCGAGTCGTTAATTAGCCGTGATCTTGATTTAATTTTGTTCTTAGAAAACCATTTACATAATACAAGATCATTATACAAAGATAATGTTAGTATCATAAACAGTAGCGTTCTACTTTGCAGATTTATTTCATGATGGCCACAACTTTGTTAGGTATAACATATTTCATTGAAGTAGGTGAGAAAGCCGTCCTACTCCAGTTTACGCCTTTTAATTTTTATTAAAAAGTAAAAATTTGCAATAAAATACTTTCCTTTTTTGCAATTAAATGTCTTGCAATTTAACTCCGTTTTTTTATTTAAATAATAAACAAACTAATTAAGGAAAGTTACATTTTATAACTAAGTCGGTACGAGTAGAGAACTCAGTAAAAATAAACGAAGTAAACTTCATTATGTATGTGGTGAAAACGAACTGCAAAACATAAATAACGTAGCATAAATGTTGCTAATACCTGTTTGAAATATTATAGCAAAAAGGTTTTACCGATTTCATTCTGACTAAAGATTTTAAGAGTGAACTGTAAAAAGCCTACAACTACCCCAGAAAAACTGTTTCATAAAAACTGGGTCAAAGAACTGTCTATGTGCAAAAAGTAAGAGATTGTGAACTGTGTAGTGTAAAACATTATATCAATGAAATTTGAGCCAACCTTACAATATCATACAATTTTGCGATGACATTTGATCAAGAGTAACTACCACTTTTGGGTGAGCTACTGAGTGAGTACTATCATAAAATACTCCTCGACAAATTTTGAAAACTAACTCCATTAGAATTAGCTATTCTAATAGTTATATATATTCTACTATTTCCATTATTCAACTAAACCACAACACGTAGAGTTGTTTTAGTAATTAAAGAAGAAAACCTGTTGAAACTAGAAGTTTGAAAACTGTACGACAGACAACGAAGGAATTGAAGTTAAACGAGTTAGAATAACAAGTAAAATTATACACTTTAGTACGAGGATCCTTCACCAGCACGATTAAAGTAATGGCGGGATGCGTTTGCCACAAACTAATAACCCTAGACTCCAATACTTTCTACTATCTTTAGTAGAATATATTTTTTTCCTAGTTATAATGAATACTTAGTCTTTTGGAACAACCTCAGTTTGTTATTTTACAATCTATTCTGAAAACTACAATTAAAGTATATTATTACATATATTATACGCGAAAGTTTGTATGGATGGATGGATGTTCGTTACTCTTTCACGCATTTTTTGGATGGAACGCTGGTGAAACCGCTGGGAGCCATTAGTATTATAAGCTATTAAAACTACAAGAACCACTGAACTACTGCCTTGAAAATTCAGTTTAATAGGGACATTCTGAAGCAGGTAGGTATCTTTTAAATCTGTCGCTGCGGTAAACCAGTTGGCCAAGGAAGCGCACTGATAAGATAAGTGATAATAAAAGCTTGGTTCCTAATAGGGCATAGGGCTTTTGACTCTTAACTGCGGCACTTTACTGGTAGAAAAATAATTAACTGTATTTTAAATATTATAAAGCATAAGAGTGTTCCTAAAATTGCTAATTTAAAGAAACATACAAGTTATTACCTAAAATTTGGCCAAAAAATGAATCATTAGTTTTATAATAATTGAGACGTTATTGACGTAAACTATATATTAGAATATTTCATCAAATATGATAATATTAAAATCATAATAAGTAGTCAACATACTGTGATATTATAAAATAAATATTTGCACGACACTCGCTGCGATGCAGCTTAATGCGGCGCGTGGCAAAATATTTATTTAATAGAAAATCTATCATTTTATAACGACAAGTTATACAATATAACCGGTGCTCAATTATGGATGCAATATCGTTATAAAAAGTGATAAAAGGATTGCACTCTCACCGGAGTAGCGAATAAATAAATCATTTACTAAGTTGACGGCTGTCCGTAGGGTGCCTCAGCCTGACAGACTACTTGTGAGCTGTAAGATTATATAAATAGTCATGTAATCTGTTAAAGCAGTTAATATAACCATGTTGAACGAAGTAAGTGATTTTGTATTCTCAGAGTTTACTAATAAACGACTGCAAAAGGGCTGGTAAGTATTTTCCCTTCAAAATAAAAGGTTCATTAGTGGAACGACTCGTCTCAATATTTTTGTTTGCTTCAGTAATGATTGGCTGACTGAACATACTGCAACTAATGTTCTTCAAATAGCATTCAATCTTTTTAATCACACGTGCATTCCATGAGCATTCGAGGGCGTTAAACAAACCAACATAATGAAATATTACAACTATTATGACTTTTGTTGGTTGCATGTCAAGAGCAATTAGTTTATGCTATTAAAATTACGTCACATGAGGAATGGGTGCTATAAATTTGTGTTTACAAGCCAAGGGCTACAGATTAAATAGTATAATAACATGGGGTAAACGACTAAGATGAGACAATCATCTTTCACCTAGGTTATTCCATGGCTTATATAACTTATCTTGGGTGTTAGGTTCTAAGTTCTTCCAATTAAGTAAAGTTTAGTCGATATGATATTTTATCAAAAATATTCCTATGATTAAAATGTTCAATATAATTTACTTTGTGTAAAAATAAGTTATCCCTAAAAGCCGTAAAGTTAATTAGACTGGCTGGCGTTTTTTGGATATGCAAATTTAAACCGACTCGGCTCTAAGGGATTCCTTGTATCGAGACTTATACTAAACCCACAAATTAATTCGATTGAAAAGTCACTTCTTACTTTATTTCCAAGCAATTTATTTACATATACTAAAAAGAACATTTCTTAATTACATTTGAATATTTAAGCATTTACCGAAGCCGTCTATAGCATACTCATAAATATATCCACTAAGTAAACACCAAGATCTTTATGATGTCGATGTTATCTCTAGATCCAAATTAGGAAGGTTGATAATTAAACCTGTCTTCTTTCTATCGGGAATGGATAAATTCCAGTTAGGTCTTTAGTCATCAAGTCTATCCTTCAAAGTCTAGCCTGAAATATAGCGCAAACACTCATATTCAGGTTTCTCACGATAGGTTGGTACATAAAAACCTAATGAATTGATCATCTCTACTTCATAATTTTATTTAAAACTAGTGGCTCCGCACAGTTTCACCCGCATTCTCGAGGGATCTTCAATTTATGAAATGGAAATGGTCTATGTGTTAATCCAGATTATAAACGATCTGTGTTTCAAAATTCATCCAAATCCGTTAGTTTTTGCGTGTAAGCGTAACAAACATCCACACTTACAAAATTTCGCTTATATAATATTACGAGGATTAGAAGCATATTAAAACAAGATATATTTGTAGTAAAGTATATAATATACATGACGTCATATAGTCGGTTAAGAAGAAATCAATGAGTTAATAAATTAATTAACATCCACATTTAATAAATACCATTTTTTACCTCTAGTTTTATTTTGCGGCATTTTATTTATATTTCCTTCGTTGCTTATACGATAAAGCTCACAGCTTCAAGGAAATCACCCGAGCTTTTATCATTTGAAAGCTACATATACCATTAAATTGCATTGAAACTGGTTATCAGAAGAACTGGAACCAGATAATATCTCAAATAGCCGCCTTGATATCAACATGATTGTCTATCGACGAGATTGCGAAACCGAGTTCAAAAAGGAAATCCAACCGGAAGATGACAGCTTTAGCAATAATGATGAAAATTATTCTAATTATATTATAACTGATTAATTAACATATTAGCAAGCAATTATGTTGTTATCAGTGATGTAATTTACTGTTGATTATTTAATTATGTTGTATTCTCCCGTCTCTTAGTAATGCGCTGTAGGAGCATAATCTGTTAATCGATTTATGCCATTGAAGTAAAATTCTCTAAGAAAATACACATTTCTTTTTTTTTACACGTTTTTAGTTCATTTAAATAATAAAGACTACTTTGAAACCAATTTTTTTTAGATGCGTTGTTTATATTGGTTACTAGCTGCCTCCCCGCGGTTTTACCCGCGTAGTTTCCGTTCCCGTGGGAATACAGGGATAAAATATAGCCTATGTTACTCGGGGATAATGTAGCTTTCCAAAGGTGAAAGAATTTTTGAAATCGGTCCAGTAGTATCGGAGCCTATTCATTACAAACAAACAAATAAACAAACAAACAAACAAACAAACAAACAAACAAACAAACAAACAAACAAACAAACAAACAAACAAACAAACAAACAAACAAACAAACAAACAAACAAACAAACAAACAAACAAACAAACAAACAAACAAACAAACAAACAAACAAACAAACAAACAAACAAACAAACAAACAAACAAACAAACAAACAAACAAACAAACAAACAAACAAACAAACAAACAAACAAACAAACAAACAAACAAACAAACAAACAAACAAACAAACAAACAAACAAACAAACAAACAAACAAACAAACAAACAAACAAACAAACAAACAAACAAACAAACAAACAAACAAACAAACAAACAAACAAACAAACAAACAAACAAACAAACAAACAAACAAACAAACAAACAAACAAACAAACAAACAAACAAACAAACAAACAAACAAACAAACAAACAAACAAACAAACAAACAAACAAACAAACAAACAAACAAACAAACAAACAAATCTTTCCTCTTTATAATATTAGTATAGATTAGAAAGAAACCCTTCTCTTAAACTGTATGTGGTAAGAATGCTTGTTTTTTACCCAGTACATGCTTTATTAAAATGAATACAACCTAAAGGTAGGTTATATAAAAGAACGAATGTGCCACGTCAAAGATCCTTTCAAAAAGTGATTGATTTATGCCTCAATGTTGACGATTTATTGGTATTATAAACGGTAAATGTGATGAAAGTGTTGATTTTTCACGGTATAATTCAATATCCTCGCTTCAAACTACCGTTGGTGGATTTACGATCTTGATATTTTTAATTTCCAATGCGTTTATACGGAGTGTCCAATTCAATTAGCATATAAACGGTTAATGAAAATAAAAGTGGCCTTATGGAATCGCCTTTGGATACAGTTTAATCTCGCTTCATGGTTATTTGCGTTGAGAGCTTGAGGAATAAATTTGTGTCTATCCTGGATTTATTTAAAGGCCCTGATTGCCCAGACGGTGTGTGGTTTTCATTTAATTACAGATATGAGATTTCGATTCAATGAAACGATGTAGGTAGGCATTTATGTCTTGTCGTGCCTTTGCGTATTTATTTTATAGGTAGTGATGTTTTATTTAGGTATAGGTATACCTACATATTGTATTAGCTGTCTGTAAAGAGATGATCCGAGTTTTAAACATGCGGGAATAGTGTAAAAAATAAAAGGTTGTAATACCTCTATCTTGTATCTAATGAGTAGTTATGAAGGATAAAGTAATTGAAATGATTAAAAGTTATGAATACAAGTGGGTGTAGACTAAAGAAAAGCGGTACAATGTGCAGATTAACGTTAGATAATAATTTCTTACAATGCAGTTGTATTGCGTGATGGACACCATTAAATAAAGTAAGCAGAACAGATTCTTTCAACGGTTTATTTTAATCTCGCATGATAACTATTTTTATTGCATTTTCCGTTGAAATGTTGTTGCAGAATATTTTATAGCTACGTATGCTTAGATAACAATTTCATGGTATACAAAAATATGTTCATATATGTGTAATAACATTCTTTTTCATTTCATCAGCTTGATAGTCAATAACTTCCTTTATTGATTAAAAAATGCGTTTATTTTTCTTTATTAAACATTCCTAATTACTTAGTCTTACGTATTCGATGTTCCATATTCGACAAATCATCTTTTTCCCCGTAGTTATGTCGCTCTATAAATATTAATAAAACTACATACGGAAACATGGCAGGCCTTTACTCGGATGTCATGTTACAAATAAAAAAGCGTTGACAACAGACAGCTTATGTATGGACTTGTTAAGACGTTTTTGAAAATAACTGTGCGGCTTTTATGAAATGAATTGTCACTCATTTTCTTAAATTATATTTACCTTACGGCCGGATGATGTTGAAATTAGCCTATTAAACTATTACTCCATTTACTCAGTGCTCCTTATCTTCACATGGGCTCTAAGCATGACAGAAAAAAATAGGCAAGTTCACTACCATTTTCTAATGTAAGCGGGAGAAAAAGGGCGACTATAGGTACCAAATCATCAAAAAATCCTTGTGTCGAAGAAGAGAAATATCAAGAGTAAATAATTCCTTAAACAAAAAAAATATCTTTTAATTAGTCAATGCAAGAATAACAAATATTGTTACCACAACAAAATAACGATGTGAAACAAGCTTTACATCGCTGATCATACGTGAGTTACTGACCAAGAGAGATTCAATTAAAAGAGCTACAGTTTGCAATTAATGCTAAGGGATTAATAATTATAGCTTGACCTTTACGAGTCGTCATATTTTGATATGTTCATGCTTCTAGTTAAAGTTACAATACAACATTGCCATACGATAATCTTTGATTCACTGTTTACTGTGAAAGTTAAGAGAGAACATTTAAAATAATATTTATGTGGAAATAAGATATAATCCTGATATAAATACAACTTTGGTCATCTTCGTAGTTTATTGTTACTTTCTTTCCAGACATTTACATATTAAAGTTTTATTTTTGTTGACCAAACTTTTACAAAATTAATTGCATCATACGTTATTGAAAAAAGTGTCAATTATTTAAAAATAACACTTCATGTCAAATAAAGTACTTTGAATATGAACAAATCTTTTTTTCTCACAGTAGGAAATGCAAATAAAGATTCTCACAAAGGTTCGAGTTCTGCACCGTTGAACTTGAAGGCGCCATGATAATGCAATAGCCAATTATTTATTTTTTCTTTTCATAGGAAAGAGATATATGCATAATTTATGTAACCATCTCTCTCTAACGCAAGCCAAAATAATGGCATAATTACTGTGGCAGTTGTGGGCAAGGGTTGTCAATAAGTTCATTAATTTTTTAAAATTATGACTTTTTTGTAACCTCATTAACTAATAACGTTAAACCTTAGTGTTTTGCTACATATAGTTATCTTCTCTATATAGCTCAAACACTTTTACATAATTTCCCAGCCGTTGTTAACTCTTAATATTAAAATTATTCCAATTAAAATTAAAAGTTTGCTTGTTAATATGTTTTTTTCATTATTAGGTTTTCTTTACTCTAAATATTTCAATATGCTTTAGTTCAGTGCCAACCCTGAGCTAAACCCCTCAGATGTCTGTGGTGGTGCGGAGTGAAGGCCGCACGGAGGCCGGTCGTCGACCGAGCTATTTATACATTGACTGGCAGCTACCAACTAGTCTTGATTCTTGACAGAGTAAACCACGTCACAGAGGCTTCGAGGGCGTGGCTGTCAGCTCATATGCAGATTACTGACATGTTAACGAAATTGTAAAAAAGATTTTGACGTTGTCGTGAAGTTTACAATGTAGTTTTCATTCAGTTTTGCTTCGAATAATAGTGTGGGTGTGGTTTTTAATAATTATATGTATTTATATTTACAATTGCAGTGGCACGTTGAGTTGTTAAGTTACGTAGAATTGAGGAAGGTTTCGAGCAGTTTGAATCTCTTTATATTCATGAAACATTGCTGTTTTTTTTTAAGCTCTATTTTTAATTGATTTGAATGATTAGTAGGTATAAATATCCTGGGACAAATATCCTGGGACATTTTGACACACACGGCCAATCTGATTCCAAACTAAGCAGAGCTTGTGATATGGTAACCAGATAGCTGATATACTACATATACTACTTTACATATTTATATAGATATTTACATCCACACACAGAACAAACAGACATATGCATACAAATGTTTGTCCTGGGTGGGAATTGAACCCACGACCCGCGGCTTGAGAGTCAGGGTCACTAACCACAAAGCCAACCGGGCTGTCAATTATTAATGGTAGTAATGTTGAATAAATCTATATATCATGCACCGTTCGATCAGTACGTTTATTTAATAATATTGGAAAAATACTCTCATTTTCAGTTATTAGTTACTTAATTAAATTTCACCTCCTACTTCACCGATTTATTACTTCACAAAAAGCTATTATTCGCCACCATTAAGTTACACTAAGATATTTACCCATTTCGTAATAAGCTATTAGTTTACTAAATAAATAAATAAAATATAAGACAGCCACCCGAACAGATAATTCAAAACAAAAAGTTATTAGGTTCTCAAGCTACTCTGTACGTATTGAATGACGACTATGATGATATGATCGGCACATCACGTACCGAGCGACAGGTGGCGAGCACTTTCAAACACATGCAACTTACCTCATTAAAATTAATTCACACCCTCATATTTTATTATTTTCCCCGCAATAAATTTCAATGACATGAACGATTTAATAAAATCAACTACATAGCGAAATATCTCGCGGATTATCTTGAATATATTGAGCTGTTTGAAAGGCATGGGAATAAGGGCAATTTAATAATCAACATGTTCCTTTCAAGGCATATCTTTCGAATGTCTCTTTTAAATTTTGAGTCATGATTTCACTTTAGTTGGTATTTTATTTTGAAATGCATGTAGACCACATTATATGATAAAGTAATGTATGTATTTATTTATCTTAAGATAGACATGCCACAGTAAATTCAGCTTATATCTTAGACAGCGATTTCTATGTAATGTGATAGTTAACGCTATCTCACTGTTTCTAGATAGTGTTGATAATATTTTAATTTATAGCATTGTTGAGTTACTTTTAGGTCTATATTTTTGATTTGCGTACTTTACTTATAAGACTATAGGAACATAATGTTATAGTATATAATTTTCACAGGTTTCTCAACTTCAAATGACGTTAGTTTCGAAATTAGAAAGAGTTAAGGTATAGACAATTGAATTCAATATCAAAAGCTTTTCACCGCGCCCCGATTAATATAAACAGCAATTTAAAAATACAACGGAAAATATACGGTTTTCACTCGATGCAATCACAGCTATTTCGATACATAAGTACTGTTATCGATATTAGAATCGATTCATTGTAATCGCATCGCATAGAAAATGAACCGATTTGATAACAACAATTTCGTTGCGTTCCGATGAATATTGTGCATCTCCATCGATACATTCCATGGCGATTGTGCAACTGTAATACCACAATTATGTTAACACCTGACAATAAAGAACAATAACAACAATTTATTATAGAGAACACTTCCTGGCTGATGTTCAGCGGTAATAATTCTGCTGTTGTTATGCTACAAGTTTTTTTTTTCTCAATACCTATTCATTCACCTATACATAGGAATACAACTTCCTAATAGATCCGGATAAGGATACACCTGCTTCACTTTAATTGGATCGGTATAATGGGTATATATATCTACGAGTATAAATAATTGTATATGTAGTCTATAGTGTAGTGTACTGATATCTGATGCCCATATTTATTGTAGTTTGGAAATAGATCAGAAGTTTGAATTTCCCTGGATGTTTATTTATTTCAAACAGTTTGGTTTTAGCTGATTCTAGAGTAATGATCAAATTCAAATTATTCTCAATTCAGTTGTATTATGAACGAGATGATTTTAGAAAACGAATAAATGCTAGTCAATTTACTAGTCTATAAAAAAATAACTTCTATAACACTATGCACCAATGCAAGCTGTAAGCTTTCTTGCAGTTATAAATAAATAGATAACAACTATGAATACGCCCAACCTATCGTTAAACTGCATTTGTAACTTCCTACTCGTCTATTCCTTATTTCAGTTTCTTGATGCATATTATTATAGAAGCCCTACTGAGCCAACATTTACGCTACGAAATTATGTCAACCCTCACGGATAAAAAACATTTATATTTGATCATCATATAGTTTATGTCGACGTTTTGACCTACCTGTGCCTACATGAAGTTATTACGCGGAGGCATTGTATTTAGCTCAATTCAGTTATTTTGAACGAAGTCTCAATTAACGTGAAACAAATAAGACAATGATAAGATATCGAGGAAAATAATAATATCATGACGTTCATGCACCGGTACACTTCAGATTTATGGAATTAAAAAAAAACCCATTTCATAACATATGTATTTTAAAATGGATTGTTCCGAGATCTCATCCGTAATTTAGGTTGACACTTAATTCATCGTCTGAGGGGAATCTTAAGAAGAAATAATATAACATAAATCATAAGTTTGCAATCAATGAATAATTCAAAATTTTCACTGCAATGCAAATCATTTTGAGCCTTATGATATCCTGTTAGACTTTAATTTCGCTTAAGGAAATCCTCAAAAAGGAATAACAATCCCATTACTTACTTTTTGGGGTTTACCAAAATATTTCCTGTAAGAATTATCCAGTGATACAATAATAAAGTAGGAATTAAAGTTTTTTACATAATTTCAGTACCTACCTACGTAAGCGTAACGTTTTAAAAAAGAATTGTTTTAAGTAGTTTAAAATTTCTTCTAGTTAAACTAAGTAAACAATGTTAAAATACTTAGATAATTATTGTAATGTAACTAACGATCGTTTACAAATGCGACCAATAACCATCCAAACAATTTACCGCTTCCAATAAACATTGTTAACTCTAACGACTGCGTAACGACCAGTTTCATTACACGAACTCTGGCTAGTTCCGGCCATCGCCCACGGTTCACAACTTAACCCAAATCTGTAGAAGATAATTGAAAAACACATTTGCGATATTAATAGGACCAATTGATTGTTCGACAGCTACCGATGGCTTCAGTTTAGATACACATCGAAATAACCTACTTTTATGGATGTAGGTATATATTTATAATGATAAATTTTGAATGAGGAAAATTATTTCTGCATTATCTAGAACTAAGTTAAAACAAATAGTATATTTGAAGTAATAATCTTTATATTAGTTCCACCTTTGCAGGAGTCAAAAGTCCTCATAGCACTATTGATATATTAACTCTAGAAACACACTATTCATTTCATAATTTTATTTCTGGTCTAATATATATCTTTGATGATTCAAAAATATACCAATGCAAAAAGCAACTTAAATCCAAAAATTATTATTTTCCCAATAAATATTCTGTAGTTTGTACATTATTTGATAAAAAGTGTTATCGATATTTATCTCAAACAGAGAACTTAGATTTTACAATTAAAGCAGCTATTAATTGTAAAATCTAAGTTCATTGAGGAAGATCACCTGCTATTTTCTTTGACTTGAATATCTGTTTTTCAACATAATAGATTCCTATCAGAAATCAACCTGTCAAACATAAAATATTCGTACATCTAAGACTTCCCTCCGGTCACAATTTACAACAACGTAATCTAGTTATTACGCGCCGTTTAATAATAATGTCCGATCGATGATATATCGCCGGCAGCTGTGTGAAATGTTGACGCTTTACATCAAAACTTAACATAGATATTAATCTTATGCCAAGCTCTGGGCTAAAGATGTGTCTTTAAACAACATCTAGTTCTAGATTACTGATAAATCAATTTGGTGCAGACTATCTTTTAAAATTATCACATCCAACTTTTTTTTCGTTAAGTGATTAGGAAGATAACTTAGCACTTTTCACTGCAATTTCTAATCGTAATAAGATTTTCTATTTCCTTTGAACCCTTTAATGTTGCACCAACAGATTCTCTATTTTCTATTAGCCGTGCCCCTATTCTAAATCTGCGTCGAATCGCCGTCTATAAATCTTAAGTCGAAAGGCTCGCGTGCTCAGAAGCCGTGTTAACATCAGCTTTAGAGTTCTAACAACACTCGACAGGGAAAGCACGCTCAATTTAAATGTAAATATTGCAATTAGAGTCTCCTTACCACGGTCCATATCCCAATCTCCTTTGAAACCGTTACTCGATCGTAGATTAGGAGCTTAGAACGTCATAATTACCAATTCGATTTAAATAGAGTCGCTGCTGTTAACTTGTAGAACAATTGTAGTGAAGCTATAAATTAGGTTTTGTTGATAGAACTAACTGTGCCATTATGAAGCCAAAATACAATCACGTATACCAGCTGTTCAGCAATCGAGGCTTGCATTATGTATGCGCTAACCGGAAGACACCGTACCAAATTGAAAATTCCAATGGAACAGTTAAAATATTCCGCGCAGACCGCTTGATATCAATACAGTGGATACCCATTGTAAACCTACCGGCAACCACTAATGGGTGCCTAGTACCGAACCTGTAAGATTTATCCTTCTCTTATCTGAATAGATTGCGCTCGGCTTTAGATTGGTACTAGGTAGGTACTTGATTTGCGTGCTCCATGATTTGTTTGGAATGGTTTGGCGTAGAGACCACACACGTTTTGTTTTATAGCCGACTTAGGTTAGCCGTATTTATTAGTTTACTATTGGTAAAACGATTTCGTTTCTACAGAATTATAAATAACAGGTTTCTACGTACGTAGGTATACTGTCTGTAAATACGTTGTAAAGTATTTGAGATCAAAAACCAATAAAATAAATTAAACACACTCACTATGCTTGATATTTCAATATTCTAAAATAAAAGAAAATAAATATAAAATGTTGTTTATCGAAGAAAGTAATGTTAACTGAACTTTTTCATCAGGAGCGATAAAAAAGTCTCTGCATTGTCTTTGTTTTTCCTTTATTTTTGTTTTGTTCCACAAACATAAATTTAGGTTTTAGGTCACTTTAAAATCCTGATCTGATAGTGGAGCCTCATTTACTATTCTGTAGAATCTTATTAATCTAGTTCCAATTAATTATCTAGATACATTTATTAGGTAATTGGTTTCGCTGCGTGAGTTCGTTAAGTTTCATGCCAGACATATCAAGTAAGCAATCAATTATTTAATTCCTTGAAAAAATAGATTATCGTCTTGAAATCGATAGCGTATCTTGAATTCCATTAATGTTAAATAGATTTGTTTTACCGAAGAATGTTTAGATGCAACTTATTTTCACCTTTATGGGTTAATTTGTAAGTTTTTTTATTCCAGACAATAGACAAAATATGTTATATTGTAGGATTGACAGCGCACTGGTGCATTACTTAACATCAAAAAGCAACTTTTCTGGTATAACATAGCTTTTTAATTTTCCGTGCGTATATATCTTAATTCTCATTATATTAATAGTTGAATATTAACTTTATATAACAAAATTATTATAGCTATCAAATACTAATCCCAAGGTAGCAAGGTCGCATAGAGAATAAAATAATGACCTACTCGGTACATATATAAATGTGATTAGTTCGTGTAATGCGCAGGCGCCGCTTTCATGCGAGTTCTCAACGGAAGCAATGCGTAAATAACCAAGTTTATAGCCAAACATAATTGTTCATAATAACTAGTATGTAATAAAAATGTTTTATATGAGATGTAGAGCTTAGAGCAAACTAACTAATGATGTTATCTATACTAATATTATAAAAAGGAAAGATTTGTTTGTTTGTTTGTTTGTTTGTAATGAATAGGCTCCGAAACTACTAGACCGATTTCAAAAATTCTTTCACCTTTGGAAAGCTACATTATTCCCGAGTAACATAGGCTATATTTTATCCCTGTATTCCCACGGGAACGGGAACTACGCGGGTAAAACCGCGGGGAGGCAGCTAGTCATAATATATGCTGACGAGAGGAAATTAATTGGACTATATCGAATGAAATTTCACGTCAAATATACTTACTAGTTATGGTTTAGTTCATACTGATTCTAATTTTATGTATTTCAATAAAAAAAACTATTACAACAAAAATATTATACCTAAGGCAGAAATTGTCCAGAAAAATAAACGACTTGAAACAAGGGCGCTGCTTGTAGTTTGTATTGTTGTTCCTAATCTAGTGCTTATAATATTTTAGTCCCTAATTCTGCCAAAACGTTACTATAGTTTTTACCTATTAATATTTTTGGTCAGGCCTTATTTATCTCCTCATTAAAATATATTTAGAAATTACCTAACCGGGAAAGAGTTGCCATTGTTAAAATTTAGGTATTAAATTTACGTATATCTAGACATCCATATCTATACTAATATTATAAAGGAGTAGAGTTTGTTTGTTTGTTTGTTTGTTTGTTTGTTTGGTTGAACGCGCTAATCTCAGAAAGTACTGGTCCGATTTGAAAAATTCTTTCGCCATTAGATAGTCCATTTATCGAGGAAGGCTATAGGCTATATATCATCACGCTGTGACCAATAGGAGCGGAGCATCAATGAAGAATGTTTCAAAATCGGGAGATTTCTTTTCCAGTGGAGAGCTTCCGCTGCGTACGCTGCGTAAACGGTTAAAGTTACGCTAAAATAATGTATGACATAATTGTTCCCATTCAAAAGTTAAAAAAAAAAGTCCACGATAGCATATGTCTATCTGTTAAGGTTGGCTCACTATAACCACTTTTATACTAACCAAATTTGTTCGAAAATGAAGCATTATTTGTGAAGGTGTTTTTATGATATTAATCCTTATCCAAATAAATACGTTATTCATCGCAAGTGTTTAATTTAAAACAAAATTGCCATTTACATCATTGAATTTCAATGAATATCTTAGGAGATATCGCAAATTTAAAATAACATCGCACCAAAATAATTATCAAGTAGGTACTGTACTGCGCGCGCCTTTATGTGCCGGGCCGGCGCGTGCAGTCATCAGTTGCCTCTGCAAGACCATCCTTATACGTAAACGAAGGGGGTTGAAAGTTAGTGTCAGCCCAAAGTAACTATTCCACGCGGACGGAGTCGCGGGGAGAAGCTAGTAATATATAATCATGTGTATAAATAGCTGTTTACCGGGTGTTAAGAGGCTAGGTAGTCTATCTAAAATCTAGAAAATAATCGTGTTGTAGCTATGTATGAGCAACTGGTCCTTAAATTGCCTACTTATGAACAATTTGCCTGTTACTAGATGTAATTGTTAACTTGAGAGGAAGACAGGAACTATGAAGTATACATCATTAGATGACGTTCCCTTCACTATATTTTCCTTTAGTGAAAACACCAGTTTATGGTAATAAGTACCTAAATATATACAAGACCTTCGTTGGCTTTTAGTTCATTACTATTTTCAAATACTATAATTTTATTTATTTGTTTTCTTACTGATTACGTCGCATGAGCCTATTATATAAAATTTATAGGTAGGTAAGGTATGGTAAATACTATGCCGTGGTATTCAATAAATTTCAAGACAGTAGGTAATTAATTAGCAGTCTTCTCTTGAGTCATATTAGATTGATATGATTATTAATTGCTAGAATCAAAATCAATAAATTTAGGATTTATTTCTGTAGAGGAAATATATATGTCCAAAAAGGGTGAACCCTTTTGCTAGAGTATTTTAGATCAAGGAAGAAAAACTATCTAATAAAATAATAATTATAAACAAACATCAAAACTTTCGATTTTACTCCAGTATAGTATCGTAAAACGTTACACCATTAAATTATTTTACTACTAGGTACAAGTTCGATTGATTTAATATTACTGCTACATTAATATCAAATAACTAACATTGCTTTTGTAATAAAATACATTGACAAGTCACAAACCGTACAGTTTCATGTTAATTCAAAACGTCATATGAATCGCAAGATTGAATGATCCCGTATTACCGGGAACAGTAATACAAGAGTCTAGTGTATAAAATCTAACGGTAAACTATGCTTTTTATAGGTCCATTGAAGAATTGCGAGCTTCCCCGCCATTTGAAGGACATCCGCATTGAGAATAAAAGGTAAGATCATATAAATTTAATAACGTACGATGTTCATTCATTTTTATGATGTCAAATGTAGAATGTAAGAAGCTAGGGTTGCCATAGTTACCGGTTAGTAGCTAATTTTATTATTTAAGTTTAACAACACTCTTTAAACTACTATTATAATGATGGTCACACCATCATTTTCTATGCAATTTAAAATGATTATGTTTAGAAAAAACTACCATTAAACTTATCAATTACTATGCTTAAGGACTAGCTTTAGTTTTTTATCGCGCCAATACATTGAACTAACTTGTTTTCTAAACGCAGCTAAATGATTATAAACTTCATAGTTCAAGTCAAAGACTTATGATTAGTGTGTTATTTTTAAACTTAATCGAGGAGACTCGTCGTGAACGCGACCAGAATTGATAATTATCAAGAGAATGTGAATTACTGTCACGTAATTGGTCAGCAACATGAGATACATAAATTAAAGAGCTTCATTTTTTTCTATCCACATAATCTACATAATGTCGCTAATGCAACGATAAAATTGACAATTCATCACGTTTCTTTGCAAATATATTATTAGAATTGTTAGTTTAAACCGGAACATTAAACTGAAATATGTATTAAACCTACTTTGGACAGCGATTGGAAAGACATAATTTAGATACAACCTATGAGAAATATTTGTTAACATGAGGTGTAGATATTTACTAAGAAAATGTTACCTTAGTTATTTAGTTTTCTATACAATTTAATTTGGTGTTTCTATACACAAACACGCTCGTAATTAATAACGCAATAAAAATGCTACAAATTATAAAAAAGGCCAACGATTAATTCAATTATAAGTGTAACTATCTAAGCCCTATTAAAACTACACTTACGCTAATTAAAAAGATAAGATAAAGTACATTTCGGCTGACATAAATACACCATCGTTACCATTCACAACTTGCAATTACTCAAAATAATAAAACGAGCTGTTTGTACCATTACCATAATTTCAAGCCCTTTAATCAGCGCCGTACAATTATACAAAAAAATTATAATGGAGAACAAAAACAGCGTTAAAATAATTACAAGATCCGGCACCTCACATTTCCTCGTAGAAATTAATCACTGCCATGTTTGAGATGACAAACACGGATAGTCACAGAGCTCAGTCAAGATTCCGCCATATTATAAAAACTAACTGCTGATATCATCGTGTCACGATCAAATAATATGTCAAATTAATTGCCAGCTTCATGCTTTCTAACCGCATGAGATGTAGGTGAGACGCCATGCTTTTCTTTAACATAATAAGGTGTAATTGTTAATTTTTTTTATGAACGCAAATTGGATAACAAAAGAATTATTATGATTATGGTATAATAAAACAAAATCATTTCTCCACGGCCCGTGACGGGGAACGTTTGTTTTCTATTTATTACTAGTGGCTCTCCGCGGTTTCACCCGTGTACCCGGGAGTTCTTCCACTTTCCCGAGATAAGAAGTAGCCTTTCCTTTTTTAGGCAGAAGACAATCTGTGTACCAAAAAATCGGTTCAGTAGTTTTAGCGCCAAAGCGATAGACAGACAGAGTTAGGTACTTTCGCATTTATAATATTAAGTATAGTATAGATCAACTGATATAATCGTTGTTTACCATGAATTTACAGTAATATCGGGGTTTTTATCTTTATTATGATACAGCATAACTGGACTGTTTTATTATTGGTTTACTAGGCTACTGAAATAATCGGTTTAAATGTAAGCTATAGCTGTTGGTATAGCTTCAGTTAGAATTTTAAGGCTCTTAAAAAGAAAGACCTATATACAAGTTCTCCTGTAAGGGATGCGCAGTTGGTTTTATTCCATTAAAACTGTAACTTATTTTAATTATTTTTATGATTGTTTATTATCTACACAGTTATAAATTAAACATTACATACCAAATTTATATACTAAACGCTAAAATCAACCACCTTGACTAATTTTGCAATACCATTTCAAAGATCAAATTACTAATCTCAGATCAATAAATTTATCGATGTTAATAGCAGATATTGTGTTTATTTTATAGGCAATTCTGATTATACGCCATTGAAGTGTTATTATGGATTCATAATATACCATATAAAGGCATTTATAATACCTATTCATTGTAGCAATACTCAAAATGGAAAATATAATATCGTAATTTGCTTGTCCTGTAAAAGACTTCAGCGTGCTGTAGTATCTAATATATAAAATTCTCGTGTCACAGTTTTCGTTGCCATACTCCTCCGAAACGGCTTTACCGATTTTTATGAAATTTTGTGTGCATATTCAGTAGGTCTGAGAATCGGACAACATCTATTTTTCATACCCCTAAGTGATCACGGGAACGGGAACGGGAACTACGCGGGTAAAACTGCGGGGCGGCAGCTAGTTCTATTTATAAAATTACGATGGTTAAAACTGCATTAAAACATTTTTGTTGAAAATTTTAGCAGGGGCATTTTATGTTATTTTTTCTGAATTTATTTTTATATCTAATAAACTTTATAATCTAGTTCTAGGAAAGGGGCAATCAAATACCTGCCCAAATATCTAGTGACATCATTCTAATACTTTATTGTTACTTGGTCAGAACAGGTCAGTATTTTCTTGTTTTTTTAAGTATTATTAGGTAAATTCTATAGCAATTATCTTAGATTATATAAGTATATGAACGTAGTTTTAGTTTAAAAAAAAAACTATAAAGGTACAACTATCAAAACCACAGTGCATACATTTCCTGAGATAACTCAATCTATATCTAATGATCATCATAGATCGTAGCTCGCATGTTGTAAGATCCTAAAGCGCAACCATCTACAAACTGTGTTATTACTTACTCCCATTTGTCATTATTAATCTCTCACTGCGCTTGCGCATTTATCACTAGCAGCCGCTGGCACTTAATAGATAAGTAACAGAAAGACCATTTCACACACATATCTTAGAATGTACTTAGATTAATTCTGTGCTTAGTTTTTATTCCTTTTGTATTTTCTTTTAGCTTGTGAAGGATAAATACTAAATCTATGTTAGCTTGAATAAACCAGCAATGGGTGATTATAGAGTTAGGTAAAAGATTTTCACTTAGATTTCAAAAATTTAAATATTCATTAGACCAATATACCGAATCCCCAGTCCCTACATATCCTTTTGAACAACCTAACATCCATGAGTCTGTAATGAAAATGTCTATATTATCATATTTTACGGTATGGAAAAGTAGGTTTCCGTACGTACCTATTTCGTGTCTCTAATCAGCATTCTGATGCCAACTATTAGCAGCTGGTATTAATTGGACTCAATAACTTATGACTTTAGACTTTAAAAACCGAGTAAAAAGTATTGCCGTTAAATAAATTAGGGGCTTAAATAGTTACATTCATCTTTAATATACCGAAACTGCGTATTTTTGCATGTTAACTTTTAAGTACTATTATTAGGTATTATGGTTTAACTATACATGTAAACTGATAACCATATGTTTAAATTATGACTGCTATAATAACATACTACGTAACCAATACCTATGAAGCAAACATATAGGTGAATAGATCACACCAAAAACAAATGAAGCAATAAAAAAAGGAAAATCACCAAGACAGTTAAAGGCAATTTATTTTGAAGTCCAAATACCACAGTTACAAATGAGCATGACAAGCTAACTAAAGTACCGTAGGAACGAGCCTCATCAGCTACCGCTACCGCCAGTAAACTAAGTTGATTTAGCTTCTGCGCCCGCTCTTGGATTTATTCAACTGATATTATTCTGCAACGGTCAGGTTGCTGTGATATTGTGGTTGTTCGGCGGTGATCACGCTGTTGAGCGAATTGAGTTTAAGGTATTGGTTAAATATATACATCTCTTTCTATTTAACTGTGTGATAAGAGATAAATAGTTTTAGGTTGTCTTGTCTGATGTGGTTAATTTTTGTGACGTACTCATAAACACTACCAAAATCGCATGGGTCTAATTTTACATGGATTTCACTTTTATTTTGGGAAGTATAAAAGAGAAATGGAACCTAATTAGGAACTTAATTTATATTTATAATTATTAAATACAACTATATATGTATGAAATTGGTAATACAAAATTATAGTTAATTTTATGGTACTTTTTGTATTTCTACGTTTACTGTAGCAATTCAGAAGAAACCATTATTTAATACGAGTTATTTGAAACTATTTTATTTAAAAGCAATAACATACAATAGTTTCAAATAACTTATTGCACGCCTAAAAAAAACACAAATTCTAATTTCAAAAATCGCTGTCGCCTATGACCACCGCTTCCTAAGCTCAAGGTTATCGCAGTAGGCTAGTGGCTGCATTCCACCTAGACCGCTTTATACCGAGCCTGCCTCAACTGTTTCTATGGTCCCTACCATGAATCTACGGCCAGTTCAGATGGGGTTGTCGATACGCTTAAAACTAACACCTACAAACCTTATAAAGCAACAAGATCCTTTTGAAGCATGGTGTTAGCATTAGGACATTGATACAATGGGTTTTTCTCGGTTGTAAATCAGTTCTCAAGCGCGATTATAATCTTGGTTAGGGATTTAGGTATTAACTTGTTTATGTACTGGCTTTCTAATTTGCTTTAGGATTATTGATTTTTTCTAAAACAATTTTATAATAATAAATCTGAAATTGGAATTAATGTGTTTATGTGGGTATCTGTTTATCATAGTATTTTCGTTGATGATATTTACAGAAAAATAATTTCCCAAACTGGTAAGTTAAACATTTCTTTTAATTAGATTTGTTTTATAGACTATCTTACAAATATATATATATATATATATATAGATATATATCTGTAGATAGAGACAAGTTATGAATATATTTATATTAGAACACGATAGATATAAAACAGGTGCACATATGAAATGATTATTAATAGTTCAACATAATAAATCTACAAGGGACGGGTAGTAGTGGTCTGTCGGCGCTGCTGATAGGCGCAACATGATTATTTCCTCCGTAACTCGTCGGCTAATATAACCTTACTTTGTTAACTCACACGTAACATGCCTTCAAGACCGGGAGCAATAATGAGAGCAATATTATTTACCACTTGCGCTCGCGCTTGTTATTCTATATTCTCCCAAGTGGTGTCAGTTTTTTCTCTAAGTATTGTTGTGTTTGTTTTGTCATTCTTCAATGATGGTTATTGTTTTATTTTTACTTTGTTAAAGTCTTAATATTAAAAATATTATGTTTTAGAGTTTTTAATTACAAAATATACCTTTTTATTGTGTTTACTTTTGAATCAAACTGTCTGTATTAAAAAATAATTAAATAGGATATTATCAAAAAACGAAAAAATACTACAGGATATTTATGATTTGTATGCTTATTGGGATGGAATACAAAATTTATAAAGCAACTTCATTAGTAGGTATAGTCTATACTAATATTATAAAGAGGAAAGATTTGTTTGTTTGTTTGTTTGTTTGTAACGAATAGGCTCCGAAACTACTGGACCGATTTCAAAAATTCTTTCACCTTTGGAAAGCTACATTATCCCCGAGTAACATAGGCTATATTTTATCCCTGTATTCCCACGGGAACGGGAACTACGCGGGTAAAACCGCGCGGAGGCAGCTAGTACTTAATAAACTCACGATTAGAATCAATAACTTTCCATACTATTTAATCAATGGAGACATGGAAAGCTGAAGTTTTCTATAAATATTGATAAATGTATGCGTCGTTTTATTTCATGTAGATTGTCTAGATTTCCGTTTCAATCTCCATGCTCTAAATTACAATTCCGATCGATAGGCTTGAGTGTGATGATAATAATATGTCAAGTGATAGTTAATTAAAATTGTCTAGACTCCACTTGTAAGGTGGTCAAGGAGCTATCAAGAGGCCTAATTGGTTTACCGGTGACCGATGAGCTGATGATTAGGCCTCAACGAATTAATCTCAGTGAAACATTACCTTAGACTTTTGCGCATCTCACCCACCGACTGTGATCATAATGTCGTCTTTTAACGATGAGTATTTTAATATAATTTATAAATTGTAAAAATTTAATTAAATCGTAAAAAAATAGGCTTAATCGCAGTGAGAAAAAATGCGCACTCATTTACATTTTAGATAGGGTAATTGGATGCATCCAACTTATTATAAATTTTTTATTAAGGCACGGTTTAAGTAAAACATTAGTAATAGTTAGTAGCAAAAACATTTATTGAAAATTATAACATAAGTTTTAACTTGACAGAATTGGCAGCGCATAGACAGTATGACACGAACTATCTTAATGATAATAAACTTGATTGATGATGTGGGCGATACCTATCTATAGGCGGTTGTGGGTCTTGTTAGTGCACTTGAGTCCTCGCCTATCAAGACAGATCCAATTATCAACTTATCACACGAATAAGGAAAGTAATATCCGGGAAATGTAAATTGTGTCATTGATTAGGTTGGAAAAATAATTAGATTAAGGGCAGGTGTCCTACTGGAACTGTACTACTCTCACTGTAAATTATTCAAAATAATATTAGAGATCTCCCTATCTACACTTTACTTTATCCGAAGGAGTAATTAAATTTTTAATCCTTTTCGCTTTGTTAGCATACGTATAGTAATATAATTAATATAAGTTAATTTTCATTATTTAATTATGTAAATGTTTTGTCAATAAAAATATACCTCCGAAGGAGTCGTGAGTCCCTTCTCTTTTTGTTGTATGTTATTAAAAAATGACGGACATATTTATACATTTAAAATATAGTGATAGTAATCTAAATCCAAGTATTTTGTTGCATGACATGACTCGACAACCTCAAACAACTTTCCATTGTAGACTTTTAATTAAAATGATACTATGTTAACACGATTTAAATTTTTTTTGCGTGAATCCCTGTCAGTATAGTTGCATGGTACATTTTCCGCGTAGGAGACCGGGTACAAAAGTAACATTTTGTACTTTTACTTTGATTTCTGGATGGGTGCTACTGTTGCCATTAAATTAATATAACTATATAAAAATTCAGTTTATGTTCTTACTCTAGCAACTCGTTTTATCATATTACAGCGTGTTTTATATGAATTACAGACATTTAAAAAAAAAACGTAACTTGTTACTTTCGACCACGTAGGCAGGTCGAAAGTAACACGTTGTGGGTCGAAAGTAACAAAATAATGGGGTTGATAAATTGATAATCAATACAATATTATACATGAAATACAACAAATTATTTATTTAAAGTCTTTATACTAATAACACAAATTAATTTTTATATTTTAAATGTTCAAAACTATAAATGGTAAAAAAATAACAAGTCAATAAAATTCTTAGTTTAAATAATGCGATCAGTTTTGTTTTATAGTCAGACTTTTATAACAGTCATTAATCTTAATCTGAATCGCAATGATGTCATATATAATGCTTGTCATCATCCACACATTCCAAATGGGAGCACATTTTACATTCGATATATCGTACCCATTTTTTATTTGGTCGACCTTAATTTTATAAACAGACAAGACAGAAGTAAATCTTTAAAATGCTCTTCAGCCGCTTTTTTATACACTTCCGTGTCGGTAGTTCCTCGTTCATTTGTTCTAATGTGTTGTCTCGGCATTCTTTAAAAAAAAAACACATAATAACATTATGATAAATAATTAAATCACCACGAGGACAAAAGTAACATGTTACTTTTGTACCCATAGGGCTATGTTACTTTTGTACCCATTCCACATTTTTGTCAAAACATGCAACATAACTTTAAATTGGAATGTACTACACAAAAATAAATTTATGCAATGTATAATCACTTTAATACAGTATAGATTAGCAAATATTCAGATTACTATCGTGATTTTAAGACTATCAAAACATTAAATAAGATAACGTCAAAATACTTACTTTTGGTTTGAAAATTCACTTATCGTCCTGTCACAAAGCCTAACAGCGCGTGGCGTACGCTGCGACTAAATGCAATTGAGGGGGGGGCTCCAGGCTATCGTATGACAGCGGCTAAGCGGTGTTCGCCCATTGAATAAGTCTAGAGAGCATTTGTTACTTTCGACCCGCCGTTACTTTTGTACCCGGTCTCCCTACATGCGACATTTTCGTTTAACTTACTACCTATGGATGCAGATGAAGGGGTACTTAACATTTATTTATGCATAATGTATACGTAAATAATGATATTTACGGTATAAGTAATATCATGTGTTGCATTGCGCGTGCCTTCCACTCTAAGCCGAGACTTAAACTAGAGTTTGTAGACACGCAAAGTTGTTCGCCTCTCATCAGTAGTACGTAATAACCTACACACGTTTTCTTTAAAAGTAATACTTACCTAAAGATATTTAATAATATGTGTAACTAATAATTGACATAATATTAAAATAATATATTGAATCATAACTTTTTTGCGAAATTCCACTTCGTACTATCTTCTTCCGCATTAATTCTCAAACAAACATCACTGTCATATAAGTAAATCGATGATATTTATAGGAACTGATTTATGTAATAACGCATAAGACGAGGCTGAGCATAAAATTATGATATCTCCCAGCGACAAGGAAATTGTGTTTGAAATAAACAAGTACTAACTTATGTTATTATGATTAATGTGCCAATTACTAAAACTGCAAACGAATAAGTAAATCACCATAAATATTTTCGCATAACTTACCATTTAAATATAAGATTCATTGTCACACAGAGTAAATTAAATGCAGAAAGATTTGTTACAGAAAGCGTGTCTGAATGCAATTGTAATTCTAATAACAACCAATAAACATCAAAGCCTGCGGTGCAGGTGTTTTTCTTAACGGTACATTTATTTATGCTTCCACAAGTAATCTTTAAATATAAAGTATTTTGTATTTTTTATCTTGAACACATACTCCGCGACAAAATGGGCGCTCTTTATATTTTTGTTACTCCATCATTCTCCATGTTAAGCTTTCTGAGACAAGCGTAACAAACAGGCTTGGTTTTAAGAATACAGTCGTTCATGAACTGTGCGGATTTAACAGATTATAATAGGTTGGGGTTGCCACATTACCACTTTAAATATTACATTAAAGATGGTGGAAAAAATGCTTAAATATAGATATAAATTTCCCTGTAGATATATTATAAACTAGTGGCTCCCCGCGGTTTCACCCGCGTTCCCGGGATAAAAAGTAGCCTATGTGTTATTCCAGAACATATTCTAGCTCTGTGCCAAATTTCAAGCAGATCCCTTCAGCCGTTGGAGCGTGAAAGAGTAACAAACATCCATACATACATACATCCATACTTACAAACTTTCGCATTTATAATATTAGTAGGATGTATTTGACCCTTGGATAATATAAGTGATAGTAAGCGGCGCTTGTGCATTTAATAGCTTCAATGACTCATTTAGAAGTCAATTCATGAACGATACTAGTTTCCGTAGCAATCTATGGAAATTGGAAGCAGATCTTGAAGCTATTCATGTTAACTTGCCTGAGGCTAGTCTTTTACAACGATTAATGGCATTTGCCAGTGATTAATAAATTGAGTAAGTATTTAGCATATGTATGAAGGCCAGCTTAACCGATGCAACTGGTAGCAGGGTGGCATGGATCGAAGCAGTTAAACGCTCTTCAAAGAATGTATAGATTTATATGTGTGGTTTTATCGCCGCGCTTTTTACCGGAAAAGTTAAAGTGTTGAATTTAAATCTCCGGCTTTATTTTCCCGATGAAGTAATAAATAAATTAAGAAATTATTATATCTTTATATAGACAGCAGAAATTATATTAATATCAACGTAATAGTTATTTAGTCTTTGCTTTTAAATTTCTTACCAAAGCCAAACATGAGAAAGCCTATTTAAGATTTACTTTTTTTTAAAAGAGTAATTGCTGAGTTTATTGCCGGCTCTTCTCAGCAAAACCAACCTTCCGAACCGAGCGTTAGAGTTTGACTATTTTTAAGTGTCTGTGAAGGCCTAATTGAATAAAAAACATTTTTCATTTTCATTTTACTAAAAAGTTTAGTGTAGCAAAAATTATATTCTATTAAAGTTTGCCCAGCCCTGCATTTCTCTACTGAGAAATACCTAACTTTTTTATAGACATACGTATTGAAGCACGCAAATTACGCAATGCACAAAATGTTAATTACAGTTATGCCATTTCTCCGTATTCAATATCATAAACGCAATTCTATTGGCTGATTGCGAACATTACCTATAGCCATCGGTAAATATCCAGAATGCTTCGTGGTAATTAAATATTTATTGTACGAGCGTATTTGTGTCTTAATTGCAACATTTGCATACATGAAAAGGTGGATAAAAAACTTTTTAGCATATAAAAACTACGTTACAGTTCATTTAATTGCTAAATACAATGGTGATAACAATTTAATTAATCGTGCACCTATAGGTAAGGACGTTGTTTTGAAATACCCCGTTATATCGTTTAAATTACTTCATGTAGTGGAAATTTCTATGAATCAAAAATATTTATAGAAAATTTAGTTCCTATTAAGAATTAGAGTCTAGTAAACTTGGAAGGATACTTACCCTACTTTCAAGCTAAAACCATCTGACAGATGCAGTTTATAATCAGTTATATTTTATGTTTGTTTCCACCTTTAGCCACGCCATTACTTAAACACTACTGTAAAACAACTAGTAATATTATATTTAACTAGGTTTCTTCATTAACTAAGATCTTCATCACGTTGCTAAAAATAGCGTTGCAAAGAAAGTTGGAATTCTAAGACAACATTACATGCAGCATTACTGTAATCTCCGAGAAACCGCAGTAGAAGTGGTGCTTCTATCAGATATGGTGGCAAGGACACAGCGATTGTATATCTTCATAGAGTAAGAACATATTAATAAAATACGTATTTATTTCATTCAACAAATGCCTACGTAAATTAGGTAGGTACTTCATAAGTTTAAATAATTTTTTCATTAACGTAACGAAATATACTTAACAACAATCGAAATTATCACATCTGTTTTATAAACGTTTTCATAACTCTCATTTACATTCATAAGTATGAAATAAACAAATCGGTCCCAAGTTCTCAAAATCATACACATATTATCTTAGGTGTATCCATTAGAACACACACAAGACCTAATGAAAACCTAGACTCATTACCGCGATTTGTCCGCAAATGGATCTGTCTCACTTGACAAAGCATCGCTAGCGTTGGCTCGCTTACTGAATCCAGCAAATTAGCGTTGACCTTTAATACAGATAATAATTTATTCTAAGTATAGAAGTGGCTCCTAGCCTATCGCACAGTTTTCCATCTGTGTTACAGAATGAATGAGAGGTCGAAATGGTCACTATAATTACTGTCAGCATTTTGCTTAGTAAATAGTGGTTTAATTGGATTTTATGCCATTGAATTTTTAGTACTTCTAGACTGACTAGACTGTACTTATGGACTGTTCTTTAATGAATTTCTTACATGAGGTTGGATACGATGTTTTGTTTTGTTAACTACAGACGCTACAGTAGGTAGTATAAGCCTAATATCTGCATACATAATATCTGCTAGAAGCAAATAATACTTATCAAAACTTTAAAAAACATTCACGGAAGTCTCATTATTAAATTAGCAATGGTTAGATATTTTCACGATTTATTTAAAATAATTACAACGAATAAAACACTTTACCACATAATTATAATGCTTATAACTTCCTTAATTTGAGGTAAGTAAATAACCATTTTGATGATTGCAAAAATTTCGGCCTAAGCTCACGACATACCAAATACATATCTATATATAAGTATTAAATACTAGTGGGTCCCCGTGGTTTTTCCCGGGATAAAAAGTAGTCTATGTCCTTTTTCAGGCCCTAGACTATGTGAGTACCAGATTTTATTTAAATCGGTTCAAAAGTTTTACCATGAAAGCGAGACAGACAGAGTTACTTTCACATTTATAATATTAGTTAGGATAAATTCTAGATAAGTACTAGATAATAACAAAACATAATATTTTTTGTTTTTCCTTTTGAACTGCAATAAGTGCCAAATAGTGGGCGTGGGCAGTTCATCAAGTTTGAACATTTATAATCGTTTCAAAATCATTTCGATTACACGTTAAGTTCATTAAACGACTAACCACTGGTCGTTATCTGCTCAAAGTGCCAATCATTATGTGTCGTTGATCTCGGATTGTGTATCATTTATTGATGAGTATATTTTGCTTGTCAAATTATTTGTGGTAATGACTGAACACTTTTTGTTCGGGCCTCTGGGCAAATCGAGCTTATCTTAAATTTATGTGCATTCTTGATTGTTATTTATAGGTGTTTGTTATTGAAGTTACCATATATAGGTAACAGCAGTAAGACGACAACATTATACATAGCTATACAATAACGTATTGTCATTGATCTTGAATTAAGATTATTTTGTTGATATCTTTATTTGTCAACGTTGTTTTTTTTACATTCGAAAATTCAAATTTAGATCAATCTAATAACCTTCAGATGCATTCCAACTATATTTTTATACAGAATACCTAAGCGTCCCGGTATTGTATTGAGTCTATTTTAACTTCGACTTTTATTTTGTAAGTTTTAGTTTTTATTAATAAGCAATGCAAAATTTAAATCTTATCAATAATGCATACTACCTAACTATAAGAAAATTTTATCTATACTATTAATATTAGTAATAACTGACAAATAAAATAGTAATTTCAATCATAATTTTATGTCCCTTTTCTACATTTCAACCAGTTTGCGTAAATAATGTGTAGGAACTAAGGAAATCCCGAACATAAATGCAGTGGGAAAACTTAAAACCGTCACAGCCAACTTATTCAGCAATTCACAACATAACACCCTCTGATTCTAAGACTCAGTATTTATGTAGGTACATAATATACACATAATACATAATTTATCTACAACATTTAATTTCATAGATAGAAAATACTACATTTAGAAATATAATTTAAGATCTTTATTGAAGACATCAATGAAATCGTACATGAAAACGGTAATCTAAGTCTGATATACCCATTTATATTCTAAGTACAACATTTTCCAACAAAAGACTAGTGGAGTGCAAATCGGTTGTAAATATTCACTTGATCTCAATTCACGTCTTAAATAGATTTTATATACTTGTTCAGAATTATGGTAAATGACCCAATGGTGGCCAGTTTAAGAAAAAAAAAACAGGTTTTTATGAAATATTACCAAAATTGTGAAAGTTTCAGCACTGAATATAGTGAAACTGTAAAGTCCAGTCCTTATTTAATATTTGTAATGTGTTGCGCGTGAGATACGGCAAAGCTGGATTCAATTAATTTAACAAATAAAAGTTGTAGATTTGTGACCCAGTCTTGGCCAGGGAAAATTCATTAATGGATACCCCAGTCTTAGTCTAAGTTTATCTTTATTTTATGGTTACCACATGAAACAAAACTAATTTTGATTTTAATTAAGCAATACTATTTTACAAGTGAAACTTTCTGCTCACCGCCTTAACGATTTCCTTCAGAAAAGCCGTCGTTGTCAATTTCAAATCACCTTACACTTTGTATTCGCGCATATTTGTACATGTAACTGACTGAATTCAATAAAACGTTAAACTTAGATAGTTCGATGTCTAAAGTCTATGTCACAGTGATCCCAATGTAAAAACATTCGCTCATGTCCGAATTCTAGATGTTTCTTTTAATTTTTGGCCATTACTGGTACCGTGGCCACGACTGGTACACTTACGATATATTATCTTTGCTATTCATTGATCCTACACGAATGATACAAAATACTTCTTTGAATTCTCTACTTTTTTGGATTAATCACTACATCTTTCTTTTGTGATTAACGAAGTACGTTTTTTTAACACAGGTAATAATAAAGTAAATGTTAATATGCTATGCACTCCGTGAGATCTTCGATTTTCCGGGAGTAAAGAGTTAAAGTATATGTCGTTATTTAATAACAAACATTTATTGAAATGCTTGCACATATGCACTATGTTTATAATTAGGTATTAAAATGTGCGTGAATATCTAAACATTAACTTAGTCTTCATTTTAATTACTAACTGCTTAAATACATGACTGATTCCGTTAAGTATTCAGTTCCTCATTAGTCTGTACATGTGTTCAATTTACATTCCACCATCTTGGTTTTCTTGTCATGACTTGAACACTTTCCCTACTTACGGGGGGTGACACAAATTACCCTGTAATGTGGTAATAAGATAATGTGGTGTTCACATTCGCCGCAGTTGGTCTTGACGTCTATTGTGGTGCAGTCCAAGATTTATGAGCTAGTGAAAAGGAAAGCTAAGTCCAACCAATTTACGTGACCAAAAGATTTTGTACAGTTATTTCAGGCACTGAATATGACCAGTATTGTGCTATTTTTCTGTTTTTAGAACGATAATTTACAAATGTTACATCGCGATCCTTATCCTTATTCAATTCTTAAGACCTCAACTGGAAAGGGATTGATTTTTTCATAATCGTAGTAAGCTTTTCCACCCTAGTTAACCAATAGTTAGTTAATAAATGTACCTATTATGAAAAGTTGTCTGCATAAAAATGTTTTTATATAATGCATTCCTTTTTAGCACCTGCATTTGCATTCGTCCGTTCGTACTCAGGAGAGCACCCGACTTGAGTGACGTACCGACTGGGTATTAAACAAAATCGAACACGCAAAAAATACTTTTTACCGATTGGAATGTCAACCGAGTAGGAATTAAGTTCATAAAGAAATGAACGATTTTAATTAGCACATTTGACAGGTAGATTGGCAAAAACAAAAAGCACCTGAAATAAACTCTGCGCCCAAAGCGTAAAGTAATGTTGAATTATTAGCACTCAATCAAACTTATTATGAAAAAGATAGCCGTGGAGATAAATAGAGGTAAATAAACTTTAAATTATATGTAGGTGGACATTTTACTTTAAATTATTTGTGATGTTATTATTTCTGGAAGGAATATAAATATTGTTGATTCAACTGTTTACAGAGTAAATATATAAGGTATTTAGTACAAGATACTTACTAGTCTGCGTGGTTATTAACTGTAAACCAATAAAAACTGCGTACAAAAATTAAACAGAGCCATATTCTTTATATCAATTTTTTATACGAAATTTTCAGGATCTAATTGATTATAGGTACCTACCTAATTGATGCCAACTTCATCATAGGTCACAAGTAAAGGGAACATTAATATTGTAGTATGGTTTCACAAGGGCTATGAAGACCTGAAATGGCCATCTAACAGAAGGTCGATGACACATTAGCAATCTACATATTTAGTTGCAAATTCCCATGGGCGGAGTGACCACATCCCTATCATTAGATTAACGGTCTTGTACCAAATTCTATTATCTGTAATTTGAAGACAGTAGAGCCCCAGGTTTATGGCGATAAAACGATATTAAATAAGGCATTATTATATGTCTACAAAAACTAACTGATTCATTAATAGCAGCAAGAAAAGCATAAGATATTTATTGGCACATAACAACACCTAATAAAATACCAACGATTACCGTGTAGTTACTATTTTTTGCGAGAATTATTACAGTATATTTAATGCCATTTTAGTTTTAATGTCGATCTATAATCGTTTACAAATTATATTGATTGTTCTTTAGAGGGTAATAATATTAAGGAAGCTTTTAAACGTAATGTTGAACATTTAAAAAAAGTTAAAACGGCAAATGCATTTCAAGTAAGTACCTAGATAATTTAGATAATGACTACGTAGTCGTTCGAAGAAGGAACAAATGCCAAATTTTGATGAGTTAACTTCTCAACTACGTTAATGTAGCGCAGTCCTGCATCGTTCGTTTAAAACACATTTATAGTAGATATATTTCACTATGGTATTCTTGTAAATATGAAGTCAATGTGATATACATTGACTTAATTTCTCGTTAAATCGATGCAGTGTATAACAAGCTTAATCCAGATGCGCCAGCGTCTGTTCATCTGACATAACGTTACTTAATTTAACTAGAATAAGTTCGTTATTATAATTTTATTGCCCCTTAAACATGGCATACAAATTGGTTTAACTACAAACCACTGTCTTAAGTGCTAGACGGGCAGATTAATGATAATCTGACCGTAATATCGACACCCATGGTCATGTATTAATTCTAATAGGTACACACGTATACAATGTGAGATAATTATGGTTTTATAAGTAATTTTCATGAACATTCAATGTACGGTTGCGGTTAAGGAAAGCGAAAGTAACATTGTTGAGTAATAAGAGTAAGTTGATGGTAATAAAAATATGTAAGATGTGAAACTTCCCGTTATAAATAAGAAGCCATTTATTTGGTATGCTTTTTTGTTGAGACATCGTATATTCAATTAACTGTAGCTGTACTTAATAGTCTTAGGTATTTGAACGTTTATCTCAGCCACTGATAGATCTGCCTATTTATTCGATGATAATGGGCGTGAAGAATTATTTTTGCAATGATATCAGTTACGTAAAGCTATCAGTTAAGTAACTGGTAGTAGGCGTGTAATAAAATATGTGAAAGCCTCAACATTAGTTTTTACGAACAATCTATATTTGCCAAAAGAAATCTTTGCAAATAGCCGCAAAAAATATTTTTTGCACTTTCATTCCCACATTGTTAACGTAAATTGTATTTTAATGTTCTCGCTTTCTTCTGAAATTAGAATCACATGTGTAGTGTAGTCATTTGTTTCTGACACTCATAATTTAGGGCGAGTTTCACTAAAATGTTAAACAAGATACAATATTAAACGCTGTTTTACCATACAAGCAAGCTACGTTATCTTCTGTTGAATCTTGTTTAAGTTTTGTTAGCTTTGGTGAAATAAATCCTTTTAAGCATTTATATATAGCAACGGTGATTTATATGATGATGATTAATGATATACGAGAATCCCTATTAAGTAGTGGGTATTTTATATTTATTTTTGTCTAAAATTATTCATTTTAGTTTTAACGTTGTTTTTTGAAGTTAGAAAGCAAAACGAGACATAAAGTATTTGTAGGCAATTTAATAAAAAAACTATGACACTTGAACAAATAGGCATTTGAATAAATACTATCAAAATCATAACCATCAACGTTATTAACTACAGACAATAGCTAAAAAAATAGGCGCGTCGAATGTTTTGACATTTAAAAAAAACTGAAAAAGACAAACAATAATTTTATAGAAAGTCCTTTATGTTTTATTAACAATGTTTAAAACCAGGAGCTGGAAGAGGAGACATATACAAAAACATATGTACCTACATGCAGTAAAACTACATTTGCGATAAAAATAGATAGGCTCATAAAAATTTGCAATTAAAACATATCCAAGGGGACGATGAATGGTTATAAAAGGTAATCCTAATTGCGATCACTTCACATATCGATAAATGGGAGGAGAGTGATTGGAATAATAAAGTAAATGGCATGGATTTTCAGTTAATATGAAGATATATGATGACAGGTATGAAACACAGTCATAAAATGTCATTGGAATAATCCTCGACAATCCAAATCAAGGTACATTTAAGTGTCTATCTCGTAGAAAAAATGGACCTATCTACTTACTGTTATAATTATTATTTTTGTACAAAATCTTGTCTATTGTAAGTAGTACCTAGTCTTGTTTAAAGTAATGGCAATATTATTCCGTTAACACTTAGTTACCGACTAGTTTCGTACATTTTAATAGTATAAGCTTTTTAGTAACGGAACCATTACAAATAACTAGTATTGAAAAGTCCGAGAGCCCTAACATCTTTTTAATTTATACTAAGTAAACGTAAAGGATGAATAGATTACCGGGCAATAAACGGAGTGGGGTAAAGAACCGACCTTGTGGTACTCCTCGCCTTTACGGGTAACATGAGTGTGTTATACTTTTATTTTATTTATAAAAGTATCCTGTTTAGTATTTAAGTGATAGGCTGATGACTAGCTCCTTAAATAAGACATATACCTTTGCATGCCTAGCTTATTTCAGCCTAGGGACGCTGTCAAAAGCCTATGATAAAAAAAAAAAAAAAACAATTTCCTAAATATCAATTATACAATTGTTTTGGATTGATATATCTATAATATACCTCATTTTTCTACGCAGATGTATAGTTATGTTTGTATTTATAATATACTTGTAATATAATCCATTAAATAATTTGCCGCATTACTTGCAGCTGAACAAAAAATTGACTGATGACAAATTGCAAGATGATGTGTTTATTGCTTACAATCTGACAGTCGATCGATCTTTAGGCATGTCAGCTGTGTATTCGAGCATACCGCAAATTATGCATAGGTAATGTAATATTATTTATTAATTTATGAATAATATTATCGATGTTGAGACTAGCAGTAGATATCTTATAAAAATAATTTGTGTGCTTTGATAAGCTTATTTTGATGAAGCAATCATAAATCACCTATTTTTAAAGTTCATTATAATTGCCAAAGCTGTTAATACAAATAGCCCTTTTAATGTAAAGCGGTAAATAATGACTGAATTAAACAAATTGCCACTGGCTGGCATTAAAATAGCTCAATTTGTCTTGATATAGCATTAATGTGTCTTTGTTGGTAAAGCATTTTCTGGAATCTTGGATTGAGAGGTATTATAAGGTGTAATAAACTGTGCAAGTGTTATTTTTATCTTTAACCTTAAGTATACATCATTAATATTAGATTTATTACAGCAACATACATAACTTGACAGTCAAATTATAAATAGTAAATAGTACCGGATGCGTTATGGTGTAAATTACACACACATAATGTGCAAACGCGCTATTCTTGAGAAAATGACGAATGATTGCAGGTTAAAGCCTGCGGCTGTTTAAAAATGTAAATAATTACCTTTCCAAGGGATTCTTTTTTATAAGTTCCTTTTTAGCTAGCTGAGAAAGATTTATTGGCTGTCACGCCCCGTAAACTGCCAACTAATTTATTTACGTTCAACGCTAACATCAATGAAACTCCTTTAAGTAACCAACCATTTGCCAGTTACCGTGCTAGTGGCTATTAATGCCACATACTTAACCGTTTTGATTAATTGATTCTCCTCACAGGTAAATGGAAATATAAATTAATTTACATAATTAAATATATATTTCTCTTCTTTACAGATTGAAAACATGGAGTATTCAAGAGAAATGCTACTAGCGCTGGTGTTCTTGTGCCTAATAATCCAAGGACAAGGCGCACCAAGTTATAGAAGATCCCGCGCTGCAACTTTACCTCCTGAAGAAGAAACTGTCTCAAGCCGCGACAGTAAACTCGAGGATGAGTTCAAAGATGTATCCACTACTCCAGAACCAACTTCCACAAACAGAAGAAACAAAGCATTAAATCTATTCGGTTACTATCCCTCATTCTTTTCTTCGAACCTAGATTACTCAGAGGATGATGATGATGACGTAACCTTCGCAGTAAACGATGAGAACTACGATGAAGATCTATCGAGAACTATACCCTCAAGGCGTAGACAGCAGAACAAAAAGAAAAACGGTAATGGAGATGCAAGCTATCAAAACGATAACATAAATTCATTACAGTACGATAATTCGCCAATATTCTACATCAGACTGCCTCCCACTCCGTATATGTTCGTTCCTGGCTTGGGATATGTATCACAACCTCCTTCTTTGGGACCGCCAATGGGACCACCGATGGGACCAATGATGCCTCCAGGCGTTTCACCACAAGTGGATCCATTCATCAACCTACCTCTAGATTTCGTATCAAATGGAAAGCCCACAGGCGTCTACCAATGGAGTGGAGCTCCAGGCTATCCACAAGTCCCACAAATGTCACCGGTCGATCCCTTCGGGTACGGACCACCTCAACCTGTTATGCAGCCATCTCGTCCAAGCTACAACATGCCCTCATACTCACAGCCTAAACCCAAGCCGGTTCCGACTAACTCGAAAGTAACCAATCTGAAGGGCCAATATTTATTCAATGGCAAACCTGGTGATAATGTTTATGTACTGAGGGATACATATAACTCTATATACTCGGATGCTCTTCAGAATTTCTACCCTTAAACAGCGTCAATTATAATGGATAGGAATTCAGTGAATGGCTCGTATCGAGCTGCTGTAGTTTACGAATCTCAAGCATACGGACAAGATATGTGAACCGACATGCCTAAGGCAAATAAAAAGAAACTTACTGAAAAAATCGAAAGTTTAGTAAACATAACGTAAGTCAGTTAATTGTGTAAAAAAACTGTGAAAGAAAGTTAAGTAGTGTCCACCGACACGCTTATATCATTTTAGGTTACTCATGGCACTTAAAAATACAATTGCAGAGAGATTCCGCTGATAATAATACTGCCAATTCTTGCAAGTTGCCAAATTGGGTAAATGGGGACGGATTTAATTAAGTAGGCATTAATTATAAGTAACTTACCTTCGCTTGTGGTAGTTAGTATATTTTATGAAAACTGTCCGTCCAATTATATCAACTATTTAATACTTGGTTGGTTGCATAATTATTGTATATGCCAACGACCAAGAAATTTTATAGGATTTAAAACAATCAATTATGTTATGTATAGGAGTGTATACGTATAAGTGTTTAGAATCAGATTTTGTATACAATTAGTAAAACCAAAATATGTACTCAGACTTCGTATCTAATATAGTTTTCTCACGAGCGGTTTCTTTTACCAAGAACTCATTCTTGTAAAGTTCGAACCCATGACCTTTGCCATTGCTCTATGATAAAGTTTTATTCTTTGAAATCATGGTCCAGCTGAATTGTATCATGGATTATACAAGTAGAATAAAATAAAATAATCTACTAAGAAGTTATGCGCCAGTCTTAAGTAACTTTATTCAATGTTGGACCTATAACTAAAATTTTATTGATTTGCTTAAGCTACGTATTTTACAATAAGTTACTACTATATAAAGGGTACATAAGTATCTAATAATTTACTATTTTAATTTAAAATTTGAATCCACTGATGGTACTTACATAATTTTGAGTCAATGCTAGTTATATGTAAGCGATAATTTATTTTTAAATTATTTAACATATGTACTACCGATGTAATTTATTAAAAAAAAAATAGTTTATAAGATTTTCTACGTAGGTACAAACAAAATCTTAATGTCTCAAATGTGTCTTAATCCGTCCATTATTCCGTATTTAATGTAAAATGTAGGTACCGAGATTAAGATTTAAGTTTGTAAATAAGCTTAATAAAAAATACTCGTATGTAATAATTATGTTTTACCTATTTTTTTTTTTACAGTTAACAATAAATCTTCCTTATTGTATTTCATTCGTTTACATGATGAATAAGAATATCTATTCAGCATTTATTGTTTAGATTTATTTCTTTAGATATTAATATAATATATCGTGCTTTGTAAATAAATAAAGGTAAAGGTGGAGATTATCTTAAATGAAGCTACATCTACTTACCTAGAACTATCTAATTTACTCTATATCGTTTAAAAAATTACGTTAATGCCAGCTTTTAAATTATAATGCCTCATGAATAAAATACATTTTACAGTATATTTTTCTGTGTTTTATTGATATTGTCCAAAGGTTTATATCGTTTAAACTTTAAACGATATAAACCTTTACATGATTTACAAAATAGGCATACTTACCTACTTCCAATCCGTTTGACTTCTGAAACAATGATTTACAATAATAAGTATTTAACTGAAACATCACGAATAAATTGACTAGCTCTATGTGTACCTATTATGAAAAAAGAAAATTAATCTAGTTATATAACTAAGTACAAACCGAATAATAGATGATAATAAAAAAAACATGAATCTAATATATAAAATTATAGCGTCGCGGTGTTTGTGGTAAAACTCCTCCGAAACGGCTTGACCGATTCTCAAGAAATTTTGTATCCATATTCGGTAGGTCTGAGAATCGGACAACATCTATTTTTCATCCCCTTAAATGTTAAGGGTAATCCACCCCAAATTTTTTTTTTTTTTTTTTTTATGATACAGCATTAGTAAATACATATAACCCTGAATTTTCAACCCTTTACAATCAACCCCTATTTTACCATCGCGATTTTTATTTTATCTTCCGCCTTCACCCTTCATATAATAAAAATAATTAAATATTATTTAGTTCAATAAAAATAAAACATACAGATATTTTGAAAATAGATACATTTCTTATCATACATATATTAAGTCACTGTTTTTTACCAATACACTGATGGAAGGATTTATTAACTATTCATATTTTAATTTCTTTGAAGACAACTAGAATAAATATTTTTTTACATTCAATAAATATTTATTTGGGAATAAAGTACATTTTTTAATAGTTAATGTAAAATTAAATAAATCGTATTTAATAAACTGATAGTTACAATATGAATAATTATATTTATATTTAGATAACTAGCAAGAATTGTAATTTAAAATATATTCCCTACATAAAGCATTCTTTTATTGTTTATAACGCTTTCGATTTTATGTACATCTCCGAATACTTATAGTAGATATTTTATTTATTTATTTAATAATAATGGACAGCCAGTGGTTGTTACATTAATTAAGACTTAAAACTAGGTTACAAAGAAAAAAATGTAAATGTACAACCTTTTAAGGCGTCACAACTTGGGCTTAAATGGTAACACGTAGGTATGTAAATTAATATAAAATCAGGATAATAAAGTTTATAAAAATAATTATAGGACAGAAATTAAGTATTAAAACAAAACAATAATAGGTATTAAATTTAAGTAAATATATGTTTAGGCAGTTAACAATCTCCGCACATTATCTATATAGCTATGGTAAATGACCCAATGGTGGCCAGTTTAAGAAAAAAAAAACTGGTTTTTGTGAAATATTACCAAAATTGTGAAAGTTTCAGCACTGAATATAGTGAAACTGTAAAGTCCAGTCCTTATTTAACATCTGTAATGTGTTACGCGTGAGATACGGCAAAGCTGGATTCAATTAATTTAACAAATAAAAGTTGTAGTTTTGTGACCCTGTCTTGGCCAGGGAAAATCCATTAATGGCCACCCCAGTCTTAGTCTTAGTTTATCTTTATTTTATGGCTTACACATCAAACAAAACTAATTTTGATTTTAATTAAGCAATACTATTTTACAAGTGAAACTTTCTGCTCACCGCCTTAACGATTTCCTTAAGAAAAGCCGTCGTTGTCAATATCAGTTCACCTTACACTTTGTATTCGCGCAAATTTGTACATGTAACTGACTGAATTGAATAAAACGTTAAACTTAGATAGTTCGATGTCTAAAGTCAATGTCACAGTGATCCCAATGTAAAAACATTCGCTCATGTCCGAATTCTAGATGTTTCTTTTAACTTTTGGCCATTACTGGTACCGTGGCCACCACTGGTACACTTACGATACGCGGAGTGTCAATAAAAACATCCACATTTTTATTGAACTAAAAAAATGTTTCCTACAAATATACATATACATGGCAAAACAACGTCTGCGTATGTAAAACGTAGTCCGTTTTGTCTGTCTGAACGCGATGAACACAAAAACTACTAAACAGATTTCCATCCGGTTTTCACCAAGTTAAGGAGTACCTATTTCATGGGGAAGGTTTTTATGTATAATACATCAATTTGGGCCCGGTAGGTGGCGCTGGTGGGCAGAACGAAGTCTGCCGGGTCCGCTAGTTATATTATAAACCTATGGAACTTTTTTTGAGACATTGCGAACTTTTGAAAGATTATGAACGTAAACAATATTTTATGATCTGCTTGGATTTTTTCAATTAATCTCCCTATAGACTAGCATAAGTATGGTATTTACTGTTCACAATCTATCTACAGTGTACATCATACATTTTCTCCGTAAAAATTATAATTAAGCGGTTTTTACAGTTTTACATTATACACAAACAAACAAAACTTTTGGAAATTCCCGCCAATACAGCGATTTCAATTGTTCCATAATAATGTATGTTAATAAAAAGAGCATAAAATAAAAACTAGACCTGAAAACGTATAATTTGAGTGGCTAAGCAAGCAATAAAACGTTCTTAACTTAACAATACTCTTTTATTGCGCCTTCACAGTAACAAACATATCACATCACTTCTTTTTTTCGTTGGAATTATGTTCAATAAGGCATTCTGGTAACACTAGATGCTACTGTCAATGTCAGTCAAGAAGTGTGAAGTGTCAAATAACTGTCAACATTTCGTTTGTGATGGTGGTGTGGTGTTCAATAAATCATGTAAAAGTAAAAAATACAAGAAACTAAATACAAATACAGGCAGTGTTTAAAGACGTACTGATGAGTTTGATTTCATGAGTAAATAATAAATTGTGCATCTAAAAGTAAAGTGATAAGTGATTAGTTCGAAACGATGTTGAAATGTGAAAGAAAACGATTAAATTAAGGAAATAAAAAATATTAGGCATGTTCATTGGATTCAACGTGGGATCATAATAGATCATGTTCCGCAGCCGAAGTTGGTTTGGGGCGGCCTGGGGACGCCCCAAGAACCCACATTCATTGGAACGATTAAAGTATCTACATAATATTCTTTGTAAAAATACTACTGTTTCTGAGAATAATCGAGGTACATTGGTCGAGTCCTTGAGATGTATAGCCGAGATACTCATATGGGGTGATCAAAACGATAGCTCTGTATTTGAGTAAGTATATTCCACAATAAACAAATAAATGGTAAAAAGAAAAAAAACATACGTAAACACGAATCACTTATAAGTTGTAAGTAATTATATATGTGCAGGGTAATAATAAATTTAGATACTAGAGTCCATTGTTATATTGTATTTATAATAGAATGTTGTCTACTAAAGCCCTGCTGTCTGAAAAGATTCATTTTAAAGTTATTTGTCTTCTATTAGCCACTTAAAACTCTTTGTTTCAAGTTTCTTATGACTTTTTGTTTTTGTAGCTTCTTCCTAGAGAAGAATATGTTATCATATTTCTTGAAAATCATGAGACAAAAATGTGGGGGATCATCATTTGTGTGTGTCCAATTGCTGCAGACCCTGAACATACTGTTTGAAAATATAAGGAATGAGACTTCATTATGTAAGTAATTTAAAACTTTATTTACTAGTATGTTTCTATTGTCCAAATTTAATATTATCAAATGAAGGTTAAAATTATAGTTTAATTAACATTTGTAGCATATTACTAATATAAAAAAGGAGAGTGATTTGTATTTGTGTGTCACAATATCGCTTTAAAACTACTAGAGCAATTAAAAAAAAACTTCCTGCATGGAAAGTAACATTTTATGGTATTAACATCTAAGGCTATGTTTTATCCCTGTATTCACTAATAGAAAGCTACATTATCAGAAAGAAACATTGTTTATATCTTATCACCATATTTCCACGGGAACAAGAACTATGCGGGCAGCTAGTATTATGTTTAACTATGTATTAAACTGACTCATGAATCAAGTGCAGGGCTGTCTTTGGTTTGGTTATAATAATTGTGTAACTAAATGTGGAATTTGAGCATATTGTGATAAATTTGTAAAACACCATAATTTATTTGGGTCTGTTTCTGTAAAACAATTCATCAGAATGCATTGCTTTATCCCAGTTATATTTCAGGCCAAGTACCTACCTGATTATTATTATAAATTTTACTACTTGATAATGCATTTTAGTACTTTTTGTGACTCACTCTATTTCCAGCATGTCAGAGATAAATGTGATAAATTTATAGTACAATGTATTTATTTTGGTTTTGCTTATCAATTCATGTATTTATATTTAAACTATTTATTATTCATTAATATTACAATCCAATCCGCACTAGGCCCGCGTGGTGGACTATGGCCTAAACCCCCTCGATGCTAGGGGAGGCTCGAGCTCCTCAGTGGAGACGTATATGAGCTGTTGATGATGAATATTACATACAAAGTATTTCAGGATATTTATTAAATATTTCAAAATATAGAATATTATAATGACTAGACCTTCTTCTTACCTCACTTCTCCAATTATCTAGAAATGTTTTTATGGCCACAGATAATCTTGACTCGACAAATAAGTTTTGTTGATAATATATACCTTATTTTATGCTTTACAGATTATCTCCTGAGTAATAATCATGTCAACTCAATTATTGTACACAAGTTTGACTTCTCCGATGAAGAGGTGATGGCCTACTACATATCATTCTTGAAGACCCTCAGTCTCAAACTTAACAATCATACCATACATTTCTTCTATAATGAGGTAAGTTAATTTTCTAATAACATTCTTATTGACTGGCATTGCCGCAACACTTTTTTTTTCTAGCATTATACAGCCAAAGCTAAGTAAAGTAAAATGGGGAAACTTATAATGTATGAAAATAGTAAGAAAATTGGAATATGAGCAAAGCGGATCCTACAATTTTCAACTTTGTTTTTATATAATACTGTATGGCTTCATCCATATTCATAACTGGTAGTTCGTAACCAGTTACAAGAGAAGAATATTATGTCGCTGTTTCGTAACTAGTTGTGAGAGAAGAATTATTATTCCATTTTGGTAACTTATGTTTCGTAACCAGTTACAAAAATCTATATGTATACATGATCCTAAAGTTGCGGTATAATATTTTTTTACTATATACATATGTACTTCACTCAAAGATAGACTTTTACTAATGACCACTGCATATCCGTAATATGACGCATTCTGATACAATTCACACTGCCGTGTTTGATGCGTTAATCAGGAAATACTCATAGAATAGTATTTTATTTGATTTAGCATTATTTAATGAGGATAACAATACAATGTATTCTAAATAAGGGCCTATTAAAATAACTTTAAATAGTTAAATCCTATCAATTGTAGGTATATTACAATGTAAATGCATAGTAGGTAATTTATGTAGAGGCCATTCTAGCAGGACTAACATTGTAAAATATTTCTTATCTGGTTATGTATGAATAATAGTTTTTGAGTTTATTTCCGGATTCTATCAGCGAAAGCAACCTTCCGAAGTAAGCATGTCTATAATGCCTAAGTGCTTAAATGTATTTGAATAATTAAATATATTTAATTTTATAAAACAAAGTCTATTATCAATATATCATTAAAGTAAGGAAGTCATTAAAGGGATGTACGACAATTTGCAGTTAAACTCAAAGATAACTTATTGGTAAAAACATTGTTATCTTACTGTGCTAAGTATATGTTAATGGCCCATTATCTTTCATTATTAATGCCATGACAATAATATTACCATTTAATGTATATACAATTAAATAATAAAACATATTTATTTACTTTACCGCTTAACCCTGAACTCGTGCAGGTTTACTTACTACTTATAATAGAGTCATGATAAATACAGGCGTACAATGTGTACATTATGTGGCAACAAATCATTACTAAGGAATTAAAACAAAGTTAAGAAACTATTATAGAGCGATAAATATTTATAATGTAAACGATTTCAATACCTTTGTGTTATAAAAGTATACCTACCAATATGCCCACTTATGGTAACACATCACATCGGGTGGTCAAAGCATTCCTAAAAACTCCATACGAGGCTGCCATTAAAAAATATTGCAATGGACAGCAAAGGATTATGCACAACATTATTTTGTGTGTTTAGCACTAAATGTATGTACCTACCTACTTTGACTGTAATAAAAATTTAAAAACCTGTTATAGCATTGTCGAAAATTCCTTTCGCTTAAGCTCTGTTGGCCAGCGATTTACGTAAACCGAAAAATTATTTGATCACACAATCTCTTCAAATACCTTATAATTTATTGAATAGTCACGCATCTTCTTCAGGTATAGTAATATATTAATAGTAAGGCGATAATTAATGACTTAAACAGTTAGCTTTAGTTTATGAGTAAACGTATAGCCATGTTAGTTCTATTTTTAACTTCCGTGCACTAGTCTACAGTGCACTAATAATATAAAGAGGAAACATTTGTATTTATGTTTGTAATGAATAAACTCAAAATCTACTGGGCCGATTTCAAAAATTCTTTTACCATTGGAAAGCTACATTATCAGGGAGTAACATAAGCTATATTTTATCCCTGTATTCTCATGGGGACGGAAACTGCGCGGGTGAAACCGAAAAGGCATAAATAAAATTATTCAAGGACATAATGAATGTAGGTTGAGTGAAGTACATAATCATTTCCGTTGCCGTGGTCCAATGACTATTCGATGTGTCGATTGTTGGTTCAATATCGGTTTATCGTATACGTGACAGGTGTTAAGTTTTACCCAGTTATTAAATTGGTTACCTATATCGTACGCAGTACCTAACTAATGTAGGTACCTACATCTCTATGTCCAAGTCGTATGTAGGTAATTGTACTGTTAATAATTTATATAGATTTTATTATAGTCTGACGGCAGCATTTTTATTAATGACAAAATATTAATTTTATACACGAAGCCGTAATTAGTATTCTACTCTATAATAGTTGACCAAGTATCAACCAAGTTTTTACCCTCACTTTCCCCTTTATTATATCAGGCAAGAGATTTGATGCTTTAAGTAATATGGTACCACCTCTATAGGCATCAATATGAGTGACGTAATTCATTCTTGACCCCAAAATTTATGTGCGTGCGATAAGTAAATCTGGGACAATAGTCTGCCGTGTATTCTCAGTTACATTACTCCTACCCTGTGTCATGTTACGCCTCTAAACATTTACCCATTGATTTATTATTATGATGTATCTATAGATTCAACAATCCATTGTTTGCTTGTCAAATAATATTGTATCGTAAAACACGATCCACTTCTCGATGATATAACTTGAACTTCTATTGCGACCTATTGCCCTATATGAGATAATTTTCCAAAAATAATGTTGTACCCAATTAGAATGAGGATTACATGCCTCGTATTAATACAGTTTCATACACTAACAAAACTTAATGTCCGATATAAAATTCCCCAAATAATCAAACCAGTGAGTCCCTCACCCCCAGCAACGCCCTGAGCCGAGGCACGCTCCCGCAGGGGACACCCTCAGCGCAGTTGCTTAAATATATTACGGTTGAGAGCCCTCAGCGCTCACCGATTGCCCGCGTAAAGGTGTAACAGCCATCAGAGGCTAACACCTTCTAGTCCCTTCCAAAAAAAAAAAAAAACTAACAAAACTTGTTGTAAGAATGAAGATGAAACAAAAAGAAACAACTGAAAATGTATAATTTATTAATTTTATATTCCAGCACACAAAAGATTTCCCATTGTACACAGAGGCGATAAAGTTTTTCAATCACTCGGAATCAATGGTTCGTATCGCTGTGCGCACTCTTACGCTCAATGTCTACCGGGTCCAGGATGCTAGCATGCTAAGATTTATAAGAGACAGGTAAATTCCATGCATATGACTTGTTATTTCCTGCGAAAGTTTGTGACTATATAGATGTTTGGAGGTATGTATGTTTGTTACTCTTACACGCAAAAATTACTGAACGGATTTAGATGTAATTTGAATCACAGTTTATGACTTGAATTAACACATAAGGTACTTTTTATCCGGGAAAATTTGGAGATCTCCCAGAATCGCGGATGAAACCGCGGAGAGCCATTAGTTAATGCTTGTTTTGATATTATTAAAAGTAGGTATTTGGTTGAATAGCTTAGCTAATTGGGAAGAAATTATGAAGAGATAACGAGAAAAAGACTACTCAGTTTCTTTTCCATTCGAATAAAATACATAAGTAATATTGTTTTTATCATTACAATAATCATATTAGTAATAAAAATGTAGCATGACAATCAGTGGTCATTAAACTTGAACTACTATATTAATCTTTGATGATAATCCAATCCATTTCAATTCATTGTTATTTTATTGTTTATAGAACGGCGGCACCGTATTTTAGCAACCTTGTTTGGTTCATTGGAAAACATATTCTAGAACTCGACACATGTGTACGAAACGACGCTGAGTACGTATTTACTATTACTCGCACGTTTGAGCTCATAAATATATCATTACTGATTGTAGTTCTCTTTTTTGTAGTCACCAATCTCAACAGAAACTGGATGACCTAGTCGCGGAACATTTAGACCACTTGCATTATATCAACGATATACTTTGTCTTAACATACCTGACCTAAATGATGTGTTGACGGAGCATTTATTGCACAAACTACTGGTACCATTGTACATTTATTCCTTGACATCGGAATCTAAACGACTTTTGACGTCATCCCCTTACAATAGAGATCATATTCAAAGTATTGAGGTGATAACTAGGAATTTAGAAGCTATATTAAAAGGGAAAAATAGTGAGGTGTCCCCGACGAGACTTAATTTCGGAAGACACAGAGTAGAGTCCGAAGATGAGATCAAACCGTCAGTTTCCTGCGTCGTGTCACTATTTCTGTTATCGCAAGTGTTCCTAATAATAACGCATGGCCCAATTGTACATGCGTTGGCCTGGATTATTCTGCAATCTGATTTATCAGTATTCGAGGATGGTGCGACAAAGATACTAGAAATGTACATCAGTAATGCAAAGTCCAGCGTTAAACTTGAATTCTCCAAGCCTCAATTAAGTCTCGAAAAGGCTTTAGAAAGCACGTCTGGTCATGAAAGGGATTATACCACACCAGAGTTTTGTGGCAACAAATCTTTTGGCTATGACACAGATCACTCGAGTTGTGACTTAGATCCCGAGTTAGTATCAAATTCTTTGCCGTCCACATCTCATATAAGCGAGTCTTCGAGTATAGGCCATAATTCCACTGAAGATTTAGTGACACAGATTCAATTGATGAAGTCCGGTGTACCAGTTCCAAAAGAAAACATGCCAGATTCTCCCCTCCCTGATTCTGGTATAGAATCAAGTTCTTCGAAAACCGGTTCGGATTTCAATAATATTACTGATGAGGAAAAACAGAAATTACTCGGTGTGATGCCAAGCACCTCTAGTGACAAAGGTGTTTCAATAGAGAGCATAATAGAAAAACAGAATAGAGAAATTGAAAAGAGGCCATTTTTAAAAACAGTTTTTGAATCTTTGGACTGCAGCGAGAATGACTACAAAGCGTTATTTGCTTTATGCTTGCTGTTTGCATTGATAAACAATAAAGGTAAGATTAAAACTTCAATGGTTATGTTGTATGATTTTCTAAATTTCTTTATAGAACACGTATTTTATGTTTATGTGTTGATTAATCTATTTTCTGTCCATCATTTCGCTCACCTTGGCTATTAGTCGGTAAGGATCTTTTATTTCTTGACATACACATTTATTAACTTCAGCCATATTGTAAATACTGATTTCTCTTTTTTCAGGAGTCAATACAGAATTGCTGGATACGCTGTTATGCCCAGAGGTAGATACTGGAAATGCTGGCAGTCATAGTTCAAGTACTAGTAGTCAAAATGAAGCGACATCTAGCGATAGTAAGGAGCGAGATTCGTCTCCTTCAAAACGACCGATGCCAAGTTTTAACGCTCTTCTCATATCAAAGTTGATGGCGATAGCTACATTAAGTTGTAAACCTGGTAAGTTCAATTAATACTTATTTACTGGTTATGGTTAAGGCATCTAAGTAGACGACGATAAATTACATAATTATATTTAGTATGTATCTTCTGACTCAGTGAGATGTTCTCACCCGCGAGACACATAAATTACAAATATCATAATCCATAGTCACTTATACTTGAGTCCAATACAGCATTCAATTGCTTATTGAGGAGACCTTAAAAGTTTGAATCTGCCAATTAAATTTGGACTTTATGCGGTGGTGTTTAGCTTCAAAAGTCCGGTTGGTGACGGTGGAGCTAAGTGCTACATTGGCGCGGATAGCGATGCGGGGCGCGGGCGGGGTGGGCGCGGCCGCGAGACACGTCGAATAAGATATAAATGACAAACATCATCATTATCCATAGTCATGTATACTCGAGTCCACCGGATTCAGTTGCTTATTAGGGAGACCTTAAAACCTTGAAACTGCCATTGAAATTTGGACTTTATGCGGTGGTGTTTAGCTTCAAAAGTCCGGTTGGTGACGGTGGAGCTAAGTGCTACATTGGCGCGGATAGCGATGCGGGGCGCGGGCGGGGCGGGCGCGGCCGCGAGACACGTCAAACATTAATTACAAATATCATAACCCATAGTCACTTATACTTGAGTCCAATACAGCATTCAATTGCTTATTAAGGAGACCTTAAAACCTTGAATCTGCCATTGAAATTCGGACCTTATGCGGTGGTGTTTAGCTTCAAAAGTCCGGTTGGTGACGGTGGAGCTAAGTGCTACATTGGCGCGGATAGCGATGCGGGGCGCGGGCGGGGTGGGCGCGGCCGCGAGACACGTCGCCGCGGCGGACTCGCTGCGGGCCCGCGCCGCCGCACTCGCTAGGAACTTCTACAAGTGCGACGATATCTTCCTAGATATGTTTGAAGACGAGTGAGTATTGCTTGGAGCGGAAGTTTTTGGATTTTTCCGTTAGGGCCTCTTTAACTATTAACAAATATCTATATCTTATCACCATTTTATATTGTCAAGAAGCCATTATAAAATTAAATTCTCAAGACGTCTGGAAATGGTGATTCTCCGTTACTAATCGTGTTTGTTGTAAGGTGGTACAGAGGAATGAATATTTTATTTTAGAACATTAGAGTATTCATATTGTTGACTATTATTACTGTTTAGTTTTGGCCAATAAAGACAGAAATCATACTACTATATTACTGATTAAGATTTGTTAATTAAATTCTATACAAATTATTCAAATATCGTTGTCGGTAAAGTAAAACCTGAATCGTATATGACAGGTACTGTGAGATGAGCAAACGGCCCCTCAATGTGGAGTGGTTATGCATGGATGCGGCGATATTACTGCCGCCCACAAGAACTCCAATGTCAGGCATTGCTTTCGCGAAGAGATTACCTGGTGGCGAGGTAAGTTACTTATTTACAACACTATTAAAATATCGTTTCTTATGCCCTAGTAATTGTCCCAGAATATTTATTTAAGCAAATAGAATTAGAGTATTTTTAAATCCTTAGTTCTTAATTGATTATCTCGTCCAAAAAATTATATAAATTTGATCCATATAGCAAATAGACCAATACAGAATATTTTTGTCATAGTACAATAATTATATGTTTAGATGGAAAGAGCTCGACGTGCGATAAGAACATTCTTTCTCATACGCGATCTGTATCTTAAACTGACTGGAAAATCAGAAACGCAACTGCCGCTGTCCAATCCAGCGCCTTTCGTGCAAGTAGGAGACGTTTTGGACCTCAGTAAGTAAATTTGTATCATTGCAATATCAACTTTAGTGTGTTATCCTGAAGGTTTAAATTCATTTTATTTCACCCTTAGAAACAAGTTATTGTTATTACTAGCCTGTGGTGTCCCACTGAAGGGCAAATGCCTCCCCATCTTTCCTCCACTCCTCTTGGTTCAGAGCTTTTCATAAACAAGCAGCCATTAAAAAGTCAAAGATTTTTAGCAAAGTATTGGGAAATACTATCTTCGTACACATAAGAAACAGTCAATCAAATATTACAGTCACACCTACTAATATACCTACTTAACAAATACCAATTTTTTCTCTGCGCCTTTTAACAGGATCCTTATATAAACCGACATATAAGTCGAGAAATAAAAACAAATTCTTCTTCTTCTTGCCCTTATCCCGACTAGGCAGGGAAAGAAAAACGACTATTTAACTATAATATGTTTATTACAGATGACTCCGATCTAATATCATGTGATATAATACAAAAGGACGGTACATGGCAACATCGCTTCCTCGCGGTGGACAATATACAAATAATTCTGGTTGAACCTGATAAACAGAGGTTGGGTTGGGGCGTCGCTAAACTTGTTGGTAGCTTACAGGATTTGGAGGTAAGTGATTAAAAACATACAATATATATAACGTTCTGAAAGATTCTACAAATTAACATTTTTTCCATTAACTTATATCTGCAAACAGAGCAATTCATAGTATCTAGACAGTATTGAATTTAAAGAAATTATATTCATTACTAGTTGACCCGAGCAACTTCGTTAGCGTGTTTCCCCGTTTTTGCAACATTTTTATTGATGCTCCACTCCTTCCGCCTTCCTCGATAAATGGGCTACCTAACACTGTTTTTTTTTTTAAATAGGACCAATAGATTTTGAGATTAGCGCGTTAAAGCTAACAAACTCTTTAGCTTTATATATAAGTATAGATTCATTTATATGATGCTCTTTTACATAATTAACGTCAGCTACAAAATCATAAAAATATAGTTCTCCTCATTTAAACTTCTAGATCCAAGGCGACAAAGAAGATCCCCGTTGCCTCCACCTAACGATACACAAGCCTCGCGTAGGGGGTGCAGGAGCCACAGTAGGTGGGGCCCTATCCCGCACAGTACTGCTAAGGGCCAAGTTCAAATTCGACGACCACATACGCAGTATGGCAGCAAAGCAAAGACTAACAAAGGTAACATTGCTCTTCAAAATGGAGAATATTAAAATTACCTTCCGTGGACCGTTCCCCTAGGAATACAGGTATAAAATGGTAGATTTTCACAAGTGAAGTACATGGTTTTGTATTGGTGAAAGAATTATCCAGAGGTCCATTAGTTTCGATGTCTTTTATAAACAAACAAACAAAAATTCTAATATTACCTCTATATAATATTAGTATAGACTAACACTTTTTCTTTTATCTTCCTCCCTTTCAGCTGTGAATTAATAGGGTGATGTCAAATTAACAGTTTATTTAGGTAGGTACCTATATTTATTTTTATGTATAGATCACAGACTTGCAAGGTCCTAATGATGTGTCTCTACAATATACCTGACATTCTATAGTCTTATGACCATATTGATCAATTACAGGGTCGCACGAAATCACGACAAAAAAAGATGCAGCAAATCGGTCGCCTTCTAGAAGTATCGGGCATGAGCGCGCCTACCCTCGCCCCGCGGCACCGCCCGCTGTTCGCGAGACCAGCTCTATCGACTGTTAGAAGAGCTACTGGTAAGATTTAATTATTATTATTTTTACCAATATAAATATAGGAGCGAAAGAATTCCTTTAATAGTACCAAATATCATTTCTTGTTTATACATCATCAGCACTCTGCTAAAATAGGCTTATTTAAATACCTCCTTATTACGGATATGTTTTATAAAATTTAAATATATCCGTCTCTTTCTAATGTTATATAACAAACAGAGATGAACATATATTTATTGAACTCGTTTTAAAATAGCTCATGTAATAAAGGGGTAAGTTTTCTGGATACACTAAATCATATTGCCCCATCACACTGATTTCCAATTTGTTTTTTGTTGTGTAATTACAAAGCTTGATCACATTTAGTTCCATGCCAATTTGAAGCTTATTGCAATGTTTTTACGGTAGGTTTTTAGTTTGAAATGAAAGGTTAAACATTTGCCAGGTGGCGACGGAGAGGACACAGAGCGACGCCTGCGCCGGCCGAGTGCGCACATGTTGAAGGACGGAATCGTGGTTTATAGGGAACGCACAACTAGTAGAGAAAGGTATTATTTTATTTATAATTCTTGTACTTGTATATATTTCTAAAGACACAAACCTTTGCTATTTTCGACCACTCATAATCACGCATTTTTTTTCAGTCACTATTTTCATGTCTGAAGTTGTTTTTTTACATCGAACACTAAAATAGCACTAGCTTTTATATTTATCTTTAACTCCAGTGTGTGCTTCACTACAAACACGACGAAAATGTTACATAATAAATTATTCAACTATAAAACCATGAAAGGCCCAATACAGATTTTGTCATTTTGACCAATATTTTTCGATAAAAACATAATAATTTGTAGCCAGTACAGTGTTCAGCTGTATCTGTCACGAGAAGTCCCCTATGTGCAACAGCAAGACGAATTTAAAAATGACACAACACTGTTCCATTTTTATGCCATCTTTAATAGAAAACCCACACTTTTCTAATAAATCAGTATAATTAATGGTAGCAAATAACTTCCCAGCAGTATATCCCGCGGCAGTAGTCACGGGTCGCGGGAGGGGTCGCCGCGCTCGCGCCCCGAGGACATCCCCCTCGAGGATATCAAGAGAACCTCCACCACCACTATAACACCAGCACCTGTTGTACAGGTTAGTTCTATATCATCACTAGCTACAGTTTCACCCGCGTAGTTCCCGTTTTTGTGATCACAAGGGTATCAAAAATAAATAGTAACAGATTCTCAGACCTACTGAATATGCGTATAAAATTTCATACAAAATTTACGGAAATTATATTCTAGATGCCTACTTACAAATTTGTAAGTTTGAAGTTGTGATTGAGAGATAAAATATAAGACAGCCCGGTTGGCTTTGTGGTTAGTGACCCTGACTTTCAAACCGCGGGTCGTGGGTTCCATTCCCACCCAGGACAAACATTTGTATGCATGAATATGTCTGTTTGTCCTGTGTCTGGTTGTAAATCTATACTAATATTATAAAGAGGAAAGATTTGTTTGTTTGTTTGTTTGTTTGTAATGAATAGGCTCCGAAACTACTGGACCGATTTCAAAAATTCTTTCACCTTTGGAAAGCTACATTATCCCCGAGTAACATAGGCTATATTTTATGCCTGTATTCCCACGGGAACGGGAACTACGCGGGTAAAACCGCGGGGAGGCAGCTAGTATCTATATAAGTATGTATTTAAAAGAAGTATATCAGCTATCTGGTTACCATAACACAAGCTCACTTTGATGCTTAATTTGGAATCAGATTGGCCGTGTGTGAAAAATGTCCCAGGATATTATTTATTTATTTATTGTATTTCCTCTTTACAGTCTCAACCGAGCACCTCAATGCAGCATCAAAAAGTGACAAGTATATCTTCTGAAGAGACATCTTTCATATCGGGTGAAACGCGAACCAAACGTAAAGGCCTTGTTGAGACTATATGATATTAGCTGACAAATTTACCGTGATGAACTTAATGGTATACGCAATAAGACGGGTTTTCGCTTGAAACAAATTGATATTGTGAAAAAATAAAGATGGCGGACACTGGTAAGTCAGCTGTCAAAGTGACATTAAATTTTAGCTAGTGTTGATGACGTCATATTGGTGCCGATGTGATGTTAGTCTGTAATAATAAAAAATCCTACCATGATAGTCAAAATGAGATAATCGCGAAGTAACCATATTTCATATGTCATTCCACTTAAAACCGCATAGATTTGTGTGAAAGATACTTGCTTATATACATATTGAACTTACCTCATCTGTCGGCTTTTTAAAGTACTAAGAGCAATTTATAAATTTATTTCTGTAACTAAATGTTGGTGAATGAAAAAGGTTTTAATTTATGTAATACATTTTTATTATGTGAAAAAAAAATTGCCAATTGGATTTTTGGGCTACATTAGTTTAATATTAGGGGAAAAGTCGATTTTTTTAATTGGTTGAGTTCCTTGAAAGCGTATTTATTTATTTATTTTATTGTCATTGAGTCCACACAAACATTTTCTCTTTACTCTCTTTTTTTGAAACGGGAATGGAGTCATTCACATCTCACTTTCACAACTTCTATTCAATGTTAGACGTGATTTACCTAGACACTTTAATATATAAAAAGTCCACTTTCATTAATGTAACTATAAAAAATAATTAAAAATCAAATCTCTTGAAAAAGATTCAGTGTTACAAAATTGTGTTTGATTGTGAAATGTATTCTATTATTCACTAAATATTAATTTAAGTTACCACCTGCAAATAGCAAATAACTCATTTTTATTGTTTTACATTAATAGTTGTAATTACATGATAAAAAAAAAGTTACTTAAGAAAGTAGTACGATTAGGAATGGAGTGAACAATAGTTTATATGTATCCCCGAAAATTACTTTACTTTGGGTTCATTCCATTTTCCTTCGTCTTATCAACTATGCAAAATTACTTAACTCTTAGAGTTATCGTAAATAAACGGTTGATAAATTAAATGTACACAAAATTATGTACTAGATAGTTCTTCAATTCAATTAATATATAATTATAATTTCTACGTAAGTAAAAAAAACTGTAGTGAAGGATTCACATATTTTTCCTATTCCAATTTTGGTTCATCCAAATTAAATTTTGCAGAATGTTGCACGTGATCATAAGTTTTATGTCATAGTAACTAATAAGGGTTTAAATGTCATTTGTGGCAAACCTACAGAATTGTTCTGAACAAATCTGTAGGTTTCATTACATTCATTATGACAGATGGAATGTTATGACAAATATTTTCAGATAGTGAAAATATATTTATTGTTTCAAAATCGATCTCTCGTTACGTCCATTCTAATATGTGGTGATAGAGATACGTATGTAGATAGAGCAAAGGCGGTTACAAACATTAATGTAATTATAGTTTAACTGAAGTGGTTATTGTGTAGGACAATAATGTCTAAAATATAGAATACTAGCTGCCTCCGCGCGGTTTCACCCGCTTAGTTCCCATTCCCATAGGAATACGGGGATAAAAAAGTAGCGTATTAATATACAGAAAGTAACCTTTCTGATAGCTTAGCATTGGTGAAAGAATTATTCAGATCGGTCCAATAGTTTTTAAGTTTATACACACACGCAAAAATATTTTTTTTGCTGGTTCTTCTCTACTGAGTCTGAGTCTGAGTTTCGAATCAATTCCTATGGTAGAAAATTGTGCTATCTTGATCTCACGTCCTTTCATATAACTTCGCATCATATCCGTACAGATCTGTCAGTTAATCTATAGATCCATAAAACAAATGATTTGTAACCGTCTGTGTCAAAGAGGCTGTGTTGGTAATTCTTTTTTATTTTCTTTGGCAGTTTTTGATAGACTTTTGTGAAAATTTTATGTATAATGGAAAATGATTACACTCATTTCTTCTGTTATCTGCTTCACACAATATTACGACAGTTTGTTTCATGAACTAAATGTAGATTATTTTATCTTTATGGACAGTAAGAATTGAAATCGGTTCATTGAAATATTGCAATTATTGTTTAGATATCACAACACAGTCTCTTATTAGATAGAAGAAATTATATAAATAATTATATATTGCTAATTTATTATAGTGTTGAAAACATGTATGTATGTGTTGATGTTTTAAATAAGGCGATTCGCTTCATTCAGGATGATTTTAGTTAAGGTATTTGAAGTCGATTGGGTTATTTGGACAACAGTGAAGTGAGTGCATGAACATAAAATTCACCTTTAAAATACACGAATGTTACAATAAAAGGGTGAACTAGCCAGTGCAATGAGTACTTACTAACTTTTACTAAAGGTTGTTTAAAAATAAAGTATTTTATTAATGGTTCAAAGAGTTATTTGTAAAGAGTAATTAGTTAAAATACATTATAGGTATGGAGGTTTATCAAAGATCCTATTAATATAAATAATTTTTGTCGATGTTTCAAGTGTCCTATTAAAATATGTAACTCAGCGTTTAATTCTGAATTGACACCGTCAAAATGTTAGTTATATTGTAAATAATATGAAGACTGGCTAGTTTACCCTTGACACAGTTTGATTGAAAATTTAGCACAATCATATAAAATAACATGATCTGTTGATTCAACTACAACTTTTATCAATTTAAAACATAAGGTGTGGAGTACTAATTATACCGGAGTATTATATTATATTTAATTTTATATTTAACTGGGTTTAGCCATTAAAAATTATGTTGTGATCTTTATTTGATAGTTGCAATAATTATAAATGTAAATATTTTTATGTTCATAAAAAATAAAGAATACTGTAGTGTTGAAATGAAATATATTACATGTTACATTTACTTAAATAGTTTCATTTTTCAATTCTTGAAAACCCTTTTGAGTAAAATGCTATCAAATAGAAGTTGCTTAAAAATTGGTTGAAGGAATATTACTGAGATGAATGGAAATATAAACCTTCGTGTAGAAACCATATTAAAACTGCATGGTTCAACAGATAAATAATATAGAAGGAAACGTAGTAAATGAAACATTGCTCTCAACTATATTTTTGTTCTAATTTATTTGATTAATCATCTGCTCTATACACATGATATGCACCAATGCCTATAAATAATACAAACGATATAATGAACGATACGGATTATGACATAAATTATTTACATTAAACATAACGGAACAAACAATATTACATATCATTGCTCTTTATCATTTATAAAAGTCTATATTATATTCACCTTTAGGTAACTCTTGAGCTCTATGCCATACATTTCTTTCTTAAAATTTCGCAAAACTAAACGTAACATCCGACTTTTCAACGCGCCTTCATCATTATCTTCCATAAGACAATAACATTTAAATCACAGTGATTATTATATCCATTCGTGTTTATTCGCACCGCAATACATTCCTATAATGTAAAAAGGGTTATAGAAACCTCATTTCGATGTAAAAAGAAGTTCGATTTAATAAATTACATTTTTACAAATTATGTAATCAATTTGAATTAATTAAACCAAGTGGAAACACATTTTAGCAAAGTTAAGAACTTTCAAACGTCATAATATTCATAGTATGGTTGAGATTTTAGGCAAGAGCAGGAAATATTAAATCTATGACAAAGTAGGTACGTGTCAATATCCCGAGCAGCACTTAAACTTATAAAACTAAATGTAAAAGGAACATCTTTTTACAATACAAATTATTTTCTAACTCTTAATAACTTATTGTAGTAACGTACTTTTTAGTTTGGTCGGCGCAAATTATTGACAACACAGCCATTATTGAAGCTTGACTAACGAACGATCGTTCTACTTGATTTAATGTATGTTCAACGAAATATTGTTAACATACACTTATATCATCCAGATATACAAAAACATTTAAGATAAAATCTGCATAAATCTATGGTCTAACTATTACTTAAAACATAGTTAACGGATTCTTTAATAACATGGAAATAAACAATGCTTAAAAAAGTTTTTTAACAATTAAATACAACGATATTTCAGTAAATAGATATTTGATACTAACCCGTTGGTATATCAAACAAAACTGAAACTAACGTGAATGTTTAAAAAAATATTAGTAGTTACTGAATCGCTCGTAATCATTGCTTCTCTATCAGACAAGCATATACTCTGTATTATAATATGTACAAAATGTTATCTAATAACCGATATAATATCAGGAATCAATTTATTGATGACCACTTATTGATTTCATTTCAGTCAAGTAATGCTGTAAGTGGACCATTTTATAATAGAAATTTATGAAATCAGAAAGTGGTCGCATTAGGCCCTGAAACAAAATTGATTGCTTATCAAATAAATCTAGGTTCAAAGCTATTTGTAGCACTTATTAGGAAATATGAAAAAGCATTACCATCAATGCAAGCTTAAATGGAAGCACGTATATACGAAATACAACTTTTCAACGATGTGAAACTACTTGGCTTCGTAACGACCAAAGCCTCCAATAATTTAGTAAAGTTATTTCACAGCGTTAAAAAGAATTCTGCATATAGCAGTTGGGCAATCATTATTTCTGTTATTATTACTAAAGGAACTTAAAGTAGCTACTGGTGTGTGCTATATTTCCGCCTTATTAAAGTAAATACGCTAAACTTTCAATATTTGTCATTGCTTATTTACACAATCTAATTAGAAATTATAAACTACATTTACATTGGTGTCTCGGTATGTACTGACAAATGAATAGGTGTGTTACGTATGACAGTTGTATAATTTTTATAAAACGATCTATAATTTTCATTATAAATAAGCAGACGAATTTCCCTTAGTAAAATAGACGCGGTGTTAAATATAATTTCTTGATTATCTAATATAGTAAACGAAAATCCGTCTGCTGGTAGACAAAAATAAAGTAACCCTGTCACCAGTTTTATGTGCGCTTAGATCGTATCAATTCAAAATGAAAAGAAATTGAGAAAAATCTTGATAATTTAAAATTACAATGTTACTATAGATAGACATGAAGGTAGTAATGACAATGCTCGAAATGGATTATCTATTTCGTTAATGTACACAACACTTTGTTACACAAGCCCAGTAAGTCTAAACGAAGCTCATATTTTTTCTTAACACCTATTTATGTACTTCTATTACTATTATGATTGAAACAAAAATCCAGACAACTCACACCTTGAATGATATATAGACACATTACATATTTCTATCTCGAGCGATACTATTCCAGAATTGAATTTTAATCTGAATTGGAATGTTCTTACATTCTTTTTTGACGTTTACATAAAGATTATAGGAACTGTGTTGACACGCGAAGATCATAATGATAAGTCTTGACATGATAAGTATGCGAAGTTTCTGATAAAGCGTTCGCAACAAGCATGTCAACGTGAAGATAGTCATATAGTCTAAGCATTAGATGTACAGTTACTCGGCAATAAAAAATAAGCGAAATCTTATCACGAAAATAATCAATAAGTAATTGACCATTCTTACATTTAAACAATCCAAAATAACTACGTTTTAATTTGATTACAAAGGTATAATTGACAAAAACTAATCAAAAACTTTTACAGTACATATTATCTGTTTCGTCTATAGAAACATAATTTCAAAACACTTCATTGACACATCACGTTTTAGTGTCTTCATTAATATCATATTTCTAGCTAAAATCTGCAGATATACATTTTAATATTCCACTACTAAAGGTGCAAATATTTCTAAAATATATAATATATATTTATAAACAGTATTTTACTATATTGTGCCATATACAATGCACGCGTAACACACATGTATGTATTTAATTTAATGTAGTTACTTACACATAAAAACATTACTGTTAGACAGTATCACTCGCTATACACCAACCTTTATGTAATTAGCTAACTATATATTATTATTATATCCTTGGTGTTAATCTGTAGTTCATGCACCAAGTTAACCAACAGTGAGTTTACTTAATTTCTATATAGAAATGTACTCTGATAACAAATAAAACTGTTTATTAACTGTTAGCTCAATATAATAATGCAATGAAGTATATATTATATATCATGTTCTATATTATTCAGGAAACAGATTTAAAAAGTAGAAGGTAGGTTTCGAATAAAAATTATAATTTAGTTAACAAAAAATACCCAAACATACTCGATGTAATAATATTTTACTTTTTGGAACTTGGCACTTGCACTCACAATTTGTTGGACATAATTAAAATAAAATCATCGCACATACGCCATAACATTTTATACATCAGTTAACAATCATTATTGTCAGTTATAAATCTATTTTTATGAATTTTATATTTAAATATAAATTCGCGTCTAGTAGTAGGCAGTTTTAACACAATTAAGTATGTTTTATTTATTTAATTCACTATTTAGTTCAGAACTGCCAATAGGTGTGGTCTGCAAATAAAAATATCAACCAAAATACAGAAGTAAAATTAGGTAGATTATATTACTACAGAAAATATATTTTTTCTAATATGTAAATTAAGTCATTAAATTGGAGAGACACAGTTCTCACAGAAGGTAATTTTAAAATAAAGCTACAAGTATATATATGTACACAGTAATATTAAATCTACACCACACCTTTTGTGCAGATAGTATATAAATATGTACTAGTTGATTTTAAGATGGATGGATCTAGCACATATATTATTAAAATTCGCTACAGAGTTAGAATTAACGCTTAGAGTTATATGACACGAGTAGTTACTACGGTAGAAATAGTGAAGGCGCTGACAGACCACTTGACAACACATGAAATACTTAGTTTTTGGTCTAACAGCTCCTTTATACAATCGTTGCTTAATAATCATACCGGTTCAAGCATTATGCCACTGTAAAATAATTCAGAAATTCCGTATACCGTACCATCATAGGAGCGAATCAGCTTAAGATGTAAACTTTCCCAAGGCCTTCAAGTTGTCGCTGAAATTTTCCAGAACACTCTTTACACATCATACCCGAAACGATAAGTCGACACTAGCAAAATATACTTACAAATTAGTTACAAATATCGATAGGAGCTTGCAAGAATATATCCAAACGTGCAAATAATCAACGACCTCGTAGCTTATCGTATAGAAAAATCACTTTTACAAGAGTTTCACGCTATCACATAACCGATATCCGAGGCGAGACGCGCGTCGATATTGTCAAATCGTCCGGTGAGTGCGCGGTTGTCGCGTCGACCATTATTGCTTGTGGGTTAGGATCGCAGCTGGGCGGGACTGAGGACGAGCTCCCCGTCGGGGCCGCCGGCGAAGGACACGTTGCGGGGGGGCGGCCGGCGCGGGGGGGCGGCCGCGAGGGGCAGCGCGCCCGCGACCGAGCCCGCGCTCTGCCGCGACCCGCTGCGCTGGAGGGGACTGTGCGGTGACGAGCTCGGGTTTGCTGCCACCTAGAAATGGCCAAAGCACTTTCTTAGATCATGTGATATTATGAAGAGATAGTCACATAATAGAGCTATGAAATATACTTATGTAAAAAAAAGACAACTTCCGGCCAGACTTCCCATCGAATTACCAATTGAATTGGTGGCTACATGAAAGTTAGGGATAGGTTGTAGACGCTGGATTCTCGCCAATTAAGAAAAAGTTGCCTTATATACATATTTTGTAAGTGCAGCCTGGTGTGGTACGATCTCACACGCAAAGCCTCATCCCACTGGGTATATCCCGATCTATCCCTCACCTGTTGTATCGGCGGCGGCTGCAGCATGTGTGAGGCGTGTGGCGCGGTGCGGTACCGGCGCAGGCGCTCGTCCTCCTCGCCGCTGGAGAGGCTGGACACGTCGCAGGAGGAGGCGTCGAGGCGGCGCGCGGGGGAGCACTGCGCGGGGCCGGCGCGCGGGCCGCCTGCCCCGCCGCCCGCGCTCCCCCCGCCCCCGCCCCCGCGCGTGCTCCCGCCCCCCGCGAGGGGCATCTCCTCCCCCTCCCCGCAACCGGACAGTCTGGAGTAGACATACAGGCTACATGGTAGAATAAAAAATTATGAAACACTCCACATGTTAATACGACAAAAATTTAAGCAACGAAAATAATTTAATGCTCTAATCTCAATCATCTAATTCAAACTTAACGTTCAATAAAAAGTAATTTGTCTAAATCGGTCTTAATCGGTAGAGAGACGGACGATCTGATTGTATGTAACTACCGCTAGGATGCATTACCAGATGCATCTTCAATATTCTCTGACTTTATTCTCACACACTTGAAAAAGATTGATAAAATCGCTATCTACCTTCTGCTCTCCTTGTAATTGGTCCGCCGTCGGCAACAAGGCTTGGCGAATATACAAAAGGCAATTCGCAGCAAACAGCACGCGAGACCGGCGATGATGAGTGACGGACCCACCAGCCGTAATGCTGGTGTCTTGAAACCCTGGAAATTCAAAAATGAAGATTTAATTAAATGAAACAATATAAGGACAAGTGTGGTAATTTCCTATAAAATTGAAGTATTTATTATGTAGTATTCTAAAAACCCTAAGTCATGATCACGATTATGTAGATTCTTTGATTTTATAGTGTTTACATTTCATGCTGGGCAAAATACAGCCCCGAATGGGCTTCATATTGAGGTGCAGCACATAACTGTGTACTCAAAAAAATCTGCACTAAGTGCACCAGACGTTAGGTCTGCAACTTCCACATACCTTGTCTCCAGTGCCAACAAAATACACGACAAGACCGACAGCGAGTATGGCGAGGCCGGCGTACAGGAGCCTCGCGACGCCCCACGGCTCGCCGCCCGCGCCGTCCGCCTCGCCGTCCGACTCGGACGACGAGCCGTACGACGCGTCTCGCACCTGGAACGTGAAAGACATCATGCTCAGAACTGACTGGCTAGTAGGAGCGGTAGCTAGCTACCGGACTTTCAAGTCATTTGGTACTGAGCAAGAATATGGATGTTTGTTCTGGGTTTGGGTTTTAAGTGTGCATGTATCTATTAAAAAGTATTATATGTAACATACATATAATATATATAAGTATACATATAATTGAAATTGGTTACAATTGAATAAAATTTGCTCAGTAGGTAGATTTATTTATATTTTTTTTAAATGCCAATCTGCCGATCCGCACTAATGACATTCATAAAACATGACATGACAGTACCTAGAATTTTAATCACACTAATATTATAAAGGCGAAATTTGTGAGTGTGTAGGTTTCTTACTTCTTCACGTTTACACGGCTGGAGCGATTTAAATAAAATTTGGTATGGAGTTAGCTGACACTATGGATTAATACATAGGCTACTTTTTATCCTGGGAAATTTGAAGATTCCCCGGGAACGCGGGTGAAACTAGCTAGCGCGGAGCAGAAGCTAGTATGTCTTCTATACCTATAAGTATCTTTTAAGTATCAGTTAAGAAAGGTACCTAAAAGGTATTTAATAATTGCGGAGGAATTTCAAAGGTAATACGGTATAGTTACCCTGTTGTTCCTGATCCACTTGCCGCGCTGGTCGCGGGCGGCGCGCGCGCCGGGGTGGTCGCCGAGCACGGAGCAGCGGCGCGCGGCTCCCCCCGCGCCCGCGCCGCCGCCGCCCACGGACAGCGCCGCCGCCTCCTGCCACGCCGCGCGCCCAGCAGCGCACTACAATACACAACCATTGCATACTAAAAAATTGGTTGTCTGTAAAGTCGGTTTACTGACAATAGTTGAACGTGACAACGTCTTGCATCGCTCACTCAAGTAGGAGAGAGACGGATGTCGAACGCTGCCGAACGCAAAGGCCGATTGTGCTTCTTTGTCGCTCGTTCCGCGCTCTCGCTTGCACTTCAAGCCGCCACATGGAACGCCTCAGAGCGAGGTAACGCCGCATGAGTCATGTTTTTTCGGGCGTACAGCCGGCTCTATCGAATTATAAGACGTTGTCACGTCAAAATGTCGAGAATGTCATTCGAATATGAACTCAAGTCATATCCAATAGGTATACTTTGCAGGAGAGTCATGGAAGGAGAGGATAAAGTACAGAAATATATAAACAAAACTCATGTCTATACCGTGCTTTAACAATAATATATCGTAATAAATCGACGACGTCATTCGAATATGGGCATATAGTCATATCCAATAGGTATACTTTGCAGGAGAGTCATGGAAGGAGAGGATAAAATACAGGTTTTAGAGAAAACTCAAGTTCCATTTTGGTTTTCATATCAAAAAAAAAAATCGACGACATCATTCCAATATGAGCTTTAATTCATAGGAGAATCGTGGAAGGACAGGAAAATACTATAACAATAAAAAACTATGGCAATGATATACCTTGTGTTAACTCTATATACCTAACTTTATCTTATCCTACATACTTCACACAGACACAGACAGACTTCGGCGTGCGATCAGGACTCAATCAGGGATATCGGAACAGAACATATAAAAAATTAAAAAAAAAACAAATGAAGTAGGTAAGTAAGTATAAAAGACACGATATTTTTAAACGGGTTGGTGTCACTATAGTGGTCAAGATTTTGTATTCCCAAGTAGGTACTTACTTACCTCCTAGATCTAGAACAAATTAACAAATGATTTTGCACTGTTAAATACTACACATATTGTGTTGTTTTTAATAAATAAAATAATATATGATTTGTTTTATCAATCTATTGTCTATTTAAAGTAGTTTTCTAATATTACTTCCAAACTGGGTTATAAATATTAAGTACACAGATTGTATGAAATAAAAAGTAATAAAGCCATGAGCTATTGCTGTTATACAAGACCGAACAAACATATCCTGTTACTATACTTTCTTTATCGGACGGACAAAGACCGATAAAGTTTGAAACTGAACTGCAATCTTCGAAACTACATACCCGATTTAAAAATAAATAGTTTTTAGAATTATAGTATACTAAGTCCACTACCCTTTATTCATTCACGGAAATGCAGGTGAAACCGCATTTGGTTAGCTATTTTAATAAATTAACCCATCAAAATCTTACCCCTATAATTTCTTGTGGTGTTACCTACGTACACCGTAAAATAAAAAAGAGAAATTATATCCAATTGGAAACCAATAAATACATAAACCGTTGACCTTATTGTTCGTAGAGATATTGTATAAACAAGTCACGATTTCGATAAACAACAAATGAGGACATGTAGACCCATAGCTGGTGGATTTGAACGCATATTAGGCGGGTGTATTGGCTATATTTCATGTCGTTTACAAACGGAAACACTGACTGCAATAAAAATCCTCTAAAAGAGGCCATAAACATGCTGGGCCTCGAATAAGCGGAAACTAACCAGCCGCCATGATCGATATAAGTATCTATATAACTTGCTATATTGACATTTGTACTGTCTTCCTGCTAATATTATTAACTAGCTACCGACCCGCGGTTTCCCGCCGCTCCCGAGGGATTTGACGTTTCCTGGAATAGGAAATCGGTAATGTAGTTTTCTATATGCGAAATATCTTGTTGTGTTTATTCGGTCGGCAATTATCCGTAACATCCAAATGTACATATTTCAACCTAGGTTCTTTTAATATACTTCGTTTAACCGATTTTTGTGTTATTTGTATTATTGAAAGATAGGATTTTAGTAACTCAACCAATAAATCGTGGAAAGGTTGTGCATACGCAAATTATCATAAAAACTAGTTGTAAAACTAGAATGTGTTTTGAGAAAATCTTAATATCCCCGTGTAGTGGCTATAGTCGTGGGTTGGTAGTTGTTTATATAAAGGGAAGTGTTACCATCATTAACCTATTTTAATCCCGTGTTCCATCTAGCTTTTGTTTTGTAGGCGCACTTCCGTAACGATTACATTGAGAGTATGCAAATAGAAGGTTTCTGGGCTAACGGTTTATTCGCGTAACATAAATAGCTAACACAATAGAAAGATAGAGTTTGCTCCAGCAAAAAAAATTCTTATCAAGATTGAAATCAATATAGGTAGGGAAATAAGGTAGATATTGTTAGAATTTCGACTCCGATGGATAATGATTTATGCATCAATAGAGATTGGATTATTCATTCCAGTGATTGGTTTAGTTTTAGAATAAAAATATATCATTGATTCTATGTTTTATATGTTTATATATTATACTAACTTACTAGTATTATCGCCGTATATTCCAAAAAATTACTAAACTCACATGCAAAAATTTTAACAAAATAGGTAGGTACCTGTTTGAGGCTTATCTTGGAAGCATTCAATACGTTGACATTGCTCTGCATACCAGACCTAATTGTGATTAAAAAGCATGCACCAATTACTAAACAATGCACTTCCTTGCAGTTGAAAAATGTGTGAGTTATTCGTGTGTTAATAGATTCCGTGTTTACGATGCGACATCAAACCGTACTCGAATTATGATAATTAAAACTCCTTGCGCAAATTATTACAGGTTGATTTATGCGCACAAAAAAACATTATTACATGGTGGGTGCGGCTCACGCTACGGCGACATGCGACTGTTGGGGTGAATACTTTTAAAATTGCTCATTTTTCATACAATTTCAACGACTTCACTAAGAAATGTCAAAATTAAACCATTATAAAGTCGATGTAAACCAAACAACATAAAAAACGCTCAAACAATTACATGAACAATAGATTCGAGTTTTTAAAGTAAGAGCTTCATATTCGGCATTGATATAAATTTGCGGCAAAGGGTTGTTTTATGATATAACTCACGCTGACTTCCCCAAACTCATTTTTTACCTGAAATCCCCCACTTCAGTAGCATAAAGCCGAGCTATAAAAAAGATCTCTTGGCATATTTTATACCGACATAAAATATTGTGTGTATGCTAGTAAGCCGTCTCTTCTTCATCAATCTTGGGCTTAAAGCTTTATTAGTCTTTATAAGTATAGTAATTAAAATATTAGTATACTGAGGGTATACATACATACGGAAGAAAATGGTCAGCGTAATGTTTATTAAAATGAAGGAATGACTTATTTTAGTGTTGTACCTTCTTATCGTAATTAAAGTATTTACAATGTTTGTAAAAATAACTTATGCAATAAGAATATATAATAGTTTGTGAAATGAAATATAATTATTTATTTGAACCTTCTATATGACATATAAGTACTTACTTACACATTCCAATACCCCATCATTCCAGTTCAAAATTGTTGTGAAACAATTTAAGTCCGCATTGTACCTCAGTTTAATATGAACAATTTAGGTGTTGAAAACACTGGCAACATCAATTTTTATTCATGAAAATAACCTATTATTTCGGTTATATTATTCATATTTTCCACGTGGAACGTTATAAAGCGCTAACGCGGTTGTATGCAATAAAATACCACGTACGCCTTGTCTACAGAATATTGCGGAATATTCTACAATCGCTTATTATTGACATGCTTATGTTATTACTTGTAAACTATAGTGCCACTTAAGGTTAGTTTCATGCTCACCTTGATGACATTCTATTAAATATTTTATCAAATTCAAGAAATGAGTATAATCGGCTAGAAATTAGTAGCTGAAGTTCTTCGACTAACAGACAATGTAATATGAGGTTTAAAGTATTGCTTCCTTTAAGTGCCTTCACATAATTGCTTAAATACTAGCAACTAAATGTTACTTATAGACGCGTCATTAAAAAAGCGATAATTATAAGGTAACAACACAATTATGTTATCAATTACTGAAGAAAATACGACTGAGCAATACTGGGAATTATTCTATTAATATACACACGTACACACAGACTACGACCTGCTGTCATACGCATGGAATTAATACATGATAATTATGTTTAGATAATACTATTTCTAACCAGTTTATAATAATGACCCTAAATCTGATTTTCCAAACAAAATAAACAACACAGGGAGTGTTGCTAAAAGTTTAAATTTTAACAACCATATTTTTTTCTATCATTTACTAAATTTTCTTCATATTTAATTACGTTAGTAAATCCAAATTAAAGTAAAATATAATGTTGAGTTACAAACTCCATCTACTGTAATTAATACGGACGACTGGTCGTTCATCGGTTTAAGTAAATTGTCATGTTTTGAAACTACTTTTAAAAGGGTTTGCAATAAATGTTCAAACTTTTCTTCTACTTGTAGATACCAGTTTACCATTCGTGCAACTGAGTTTTTCTTTTAACTCTAAAATACTTTAGAAGATTAAAATTTTAATTAAATGGTATGGACTTATTCATACATCTTTTTTACGCTTACGAAGACGGGATTTACATAATACTATGTGCATGTAATTAAAGTAAAATCTTGTATGAAAATGTCATAGCCATATTATGGTTGAGCAATGTATGGCTGACTGATTGCAACCTAGTTTACATTACACGTTTACTACGAAACGTTTTGTAGCCAATTTGCTACGGCGTAGCAGATTTCGTAGCACTTGTCACCTGCGCGTATGATTATTTAGTATAGTAATTTTGCTCTGTGTTGTTTTGGTTAGAAGACCTTAGTTCTAATTTTATTTCGTGTAAAACTATATCTTGAGGTACACAAAAAAAATACAAAATAGTTTCGTTTTAGCATAAATGAAACAATAGTAAGCAATTACGGAAATAAAGTATTTTATGAAATACGATGAAAGTTGGCTATAAAAGTTAAAAATTATACGGTGCTAGTTCGTTACGGTAATTCCATGGAAGGCTGACCTGCTTCGTGATTATTTATTGCTCCACCACGGTTAGTATTTTTAAGTTTAACTTTGTACTAAAACCAAAAAATATTTATTGTACAAATATATTTCTCATATAATTCAAAACAGAATTCCTAGTGAGAATCCTAAATGTGATACCAAATAAAATAATAACTGAATAAATTAAGTAGGTACAGCATTGACTCATAAACTGACAAAGAAGGCAAACTCCAACAGGCTTTCAAAAACAGTCGGTTAGTAGGTTACACATTGAACGGAGTCAGGTCAAAGGAAGGATGTGGCAAATGACAGGAGCGCGGAAATGGAAGCTACTGCTCTAACGGGAATGTATACCTGAAAGTTATTTTTAATTTAATTAATTTAATTAATTTTATGAGTAATGTACCTAAATATACACGTACGTTGTAACCTGTATTGTCTCCTTGAAAAATTGTTGATATTGTAAATAGTATATGTATATTTTATTTTTGTATTGTTGTATTGGTGTATAATGTTTTGTTAACAGTGTGTTGTGTGTTTTTGTCAATGTAGACTCACTATGTGTAGTGTTGTCACAAACCTTTGTGGTTTTAAATGCTACTTTGTAATAATTGTTATAATGTTATGTTGAACCTGTAAAATAAATAAATAAATAGGTATAATTAAAACTAACCTTTATTTTCTAACAACTCTTGGAGAATAATTCCGTTTGTTTTTACTATCTTGCCTGCTTTTAACACTAGTTTTTTTGCCATACGTTGCTTGGTTAGCTATACAGCGGTATTATTTTTCAGTGATATTTAATATAAATATGTAAATCTACAGAAATTTATAGTGTCCAATTTTTTAAGGCCCTTCATACGTTAAATGATACAAAAGTACATCTATTATATTAATAGGATAGAATAAACAGATTGATCATAAAAACAACGATATATGATAATAACCTTACTTGGTAGATATATGTTATACTTTAAAAATATCTACATACATATAGAAACACCCAGACGCAGACGTGTGCTTATAATGACATACATACAATTTACAAATGCTAATGAACCCTTTAACCTAATTTCGATTATTAATAATAACTATCTGGGGACGGAACACAAAATACTATGAGTTATTCTAGGTTTAACCAAAAGTGTTGATTATGGGAAGTTATACCTTACCTACGCTACCAACCTAGCCCAAATCATGAACTTTCTGACATTGACTGGTCGGTTGGCTTTAGGGTTAGTGACCCTGACTTTCAAGCCGCCATTTGTGGGTTCGAATCCCACCCAGGACAATCATTTGTGTGCATGAACATGTCTGTTTGTTCCGTGTCTTGATAAGTATAAGTATAACCTCTTGTTAGCTAGCTATGCTAAGCTTATCTAGTTTGTGATCAGATTGGCTATGTGTGAAAAATGTCATGGGATATTTTTATGTAATTAACAGCAAGAGTAACAATATTTATACTGAAATACAATAGTCAGTTTTTATTATTAAGGTCCTCCTAAAATCTTAAGGGTCATCGAATTTCTGTAAGGGCATAAGTCCTTAATGCAATGTATAGGTCAAGTATCGTCACCTTACAAGCTTCGTTTAGTCTGTCTGTCACTCTTCTCGCTTCTACAACCACCTGACCTTGAGTGATTCTTTGTATATATATATTTTTATCTCAATTTTTATGAGTGAGACACCTTAAGGAGCTTGTTCATTAAAATTTAGCTGAGATTGAGTTATACTAAATATCGAAAGACTCTCTGGAGTGAATTTAGGACCTATAAATATACCTTTTAGGGTTCCATTCTGATAGGATAACAAACGAGACCCTAATAATATTATTAGTCCGTTAGTTCGTCAGGCTGTCTGTCTTTAATAATCCGTCATTGGTAGACATAATTAAATATATGTTTTGACATAGCATTTCTAAAACTAATTATTGCATCTAAAACAAATTGGGTCGTATGATTTTAAAAACAAACTAAACTAAATTGCACAGACAAACAATACTTTAAATACCGGTTTGAACCGGTTAGACGGTTCAATGTTACAATTTCGTCTTTGGCTGTATCGTTAAACACATGCTATTGTGAGATTTTAAAACACAAAGCATTTTTTATAGTAAAACAAATGAAAAGAGAACTTCAATATACAGTCATAGCCTGAAGTGTTCCAGCCGTGCGTAGGTGGCGCTTGATTGTGTTGCCTAGTTTTTATTTTTTACAAAAGGTTAGGCTTTCTACGTCAGTGACATTTAGAGCACTGTGCGTCCATTCTATGCTGTGAGTGCGGCAAAACTTTGCATTTGTGCTTTTCAATTGAGCTAGCTAGGTAGGTAGGTATGTACAATTATTAAGTTCTTCATTTGTAAAATATGTCTAGTAAAAGTACTTATTTTGTTTGTAATTTTATTTTATTCACAAGTTATAGCAAAATGATAATTTAAAAGAATATATAATATCTGATATTGGAATAAAACCACATAATCACCGTAGACATTAAACCATTCATACTTTGACAGATTAAAAAATTGCGTGCTCACTATTATGTAAATTAAAATTTGGTTAGCAGATAATATATTATTACATACACCTACTTCATGACGAACTCTACACATAGATGGTTTTAAACTAAATGAAATAGAACTAATAAGAAATAAAGATTTATATAGTACTATTCTAACGTCTTAAGATAGTCTTGTCCTGAATATACAGGCTATATAGCGAAGCGCAATGCATCCATGTCGAAGACTAGACTATAACAATACATGGACTTTATTCAGTTTCTATGCAAAACAGCCTTTATAGGCGTTTATGTATGAACGAATGGATCGTTCCCGTCCGACCTTACTCTTCAGGTCACTGATATTTATTGCACATGCTGGGGTGCTGCTTTGATCTAACGATAAGTATATCTCGCTTGTTACTTAAGTGGTCAGCTACCTTAAATCCGACGTCACATATCGTGGCTTCGATTTTCACCCAGGACAAATATTTATGTGTCTCTTTGTACTATGTTTAATAATGTTATGAGAAAGTAATCTAAAGTATTGTGTAAACTTATTGATATGTGGGTACCATAAAATAAGCTATATTTTGCAAAATGTTAAAGGCTATTTCTTCATTAAGTACCCAGGTACTTCAGCGTAAAGCGTAAAATACAAGGCCCATCAAAAATATATAAGCCACAAAGAAGCATGTTTCGAAAACTATCGATTGTCGAGAAGTAATAAGGGTGTTTTTGAAATACAGGAAAACTTCTAACTAGAAGAGAATTTGAAAAGTTTTGAAAGTGCTTCAATTTAAACAACTCTTTTGTAGCCTTGTCGTAAGTTTTAACAAAGATTCTCCCTTTATAGTTTATTGAGTATTGTATCAATACCAGTAAAAGCTTTAGTTAAATAAAAAAATAAGTTTACAAGTAGCAAAAAATGTCTTGCAATAAATCTACCTATGTTCTATTTATGAGCCCAAAAATAACTACATAAAAATTTATTCAACTATTTCGGAGTTTACACATAGACATTTTCCATAATCAATAAATTCTCATGGGAAAGTCCACTTTGTATTCGTGCACATACCTGTGGTAACATGCCAGGTAATTATTCAAATTAGTTTCCATTCATATACTTAGCACTACGAACCAACTATTACGAAACGGGTTGATACGATCACTCAATATCAACGACATAGACACCGAAGCGTTGCATATCCACATTTCACTACAGTTAATCAAATTCTACCCAACACTAATTGATTGATACGATGTCACATTTGCAGCGTATCTAAAACAGCACTATTACCTTCGACATCAGTAAACCCATTAATCATCGACCCCTGAATTCTCTACCTAATACGAATTACGCCGGTGAACGAACACTACACTACTCACCTGATCGCGTTATTAAAATAAATAAAAATAAAATAAAAATAAAATAAAATAAAATAATTTTATTCTCACCACTGACAATTACATGAAATACAGAAAATTGAGGAAACAAGTTTCACTTAAAATAGGTTCTTAATAATTATAATTTACAATATTAAATATAACCATATTATTTTAATGTAACATTTTGTGGTGGTTGCTAGTGATTACAGGATTGACTCTATCCCCTGGACTAGGCAGGGCCTGTATCCCAGGCGATAGCGCTCAGCCATGAACATATGGACAAAGAAAACCGCCTCGATTGAGTGTCACTGCTATATGTATATATTGGTTTGATTGTGAATTTGAAAATATGTTGTATAGTTTATTTTCTGTATGTGAGAGGGTGAGTGGGTGTGTGGGTGTGTGTGTGTGTGTGTGTGTGTGTGTGTGTGTGTGTGTGTGTGTGTGTGAAAAAGTGCATATAAGTGTGTGTGTATATATAATATGTAAGTAATGATATGTATGCATAATATTGTTTATTAAGTAGAACTTATAAGCTTCTCTGTTTCTAAGTAATCTAGCTGTATCAACCATTTCTTGACAATATTTTTGGTGTCATGTTTGTTCATTTGTATTATATTTAGTTTATTATTAATTTTATTGTAGATTAAAGAACTAATTATATAGTGCTGTCTTTTTGCGAACGTTGTGTTATGTGAGACGCAAGGACAAGCAATTTTAGTTCTACGTCTGCTTTTGTCTGGTGCGGGAACAGATCTATGTCTTCTCAGGATGGATTCAAGCACAAAGAGCTGACGAACAGTTAGCACCTTACAGTCAGAGTATAGCTGTTTTGTCGGGTATCTAAAAGGCTTTCGTGACATAACCTTAAGTACGGCTCTTTGGGCCCTTTCCAGAGCCAGAAACATTGTTTTTGTTGCGCCACCCCACACTGTAATACAGTATTGGATGACAGATTGACACAGGGCTGTGTAAACTTTAATAAGTAGCTCCAATGTTGCAGATTCTCTAAGAGATTTGAAGAGATAGATCATAGTCCTTAGCCTGGCAATTACTTTATTTAATTGTTTGTCCCATCGAAGCCGTTCGTCAATTTCTACTCCTAGGTATCTCACAGTATGCGCAGAAGTAATGGTATGGCAATCGCAACTCAGGGTTTTATCTAAACAGGAATGTGCAGTGATGTTGAAATTTTCCGTTGGTTTGCTGCTGTTTCTTATTGAAAATGTAACATAAGTTGTTTTATTCAAGTTTAGTGTAAGTAGGTTTTGGTTAAGCCAATTAATCACTAGTCTGAGGCAGTGTTCGGATTGGTTTTTGACAAATTCCCAGTTAGGACCGTGTACCACAATGGCAGTGTCATCAGCATATGTATATATAGTAGCATTAGGTATGGTCAGTTTACAAAGGTCATTAATGTAGATTTTGAATAGGGTTGGGCCCAGAACACTCCCTTGTGGGACTCCAAAAGTTATCTCTTCCGTATCGCTAAGGTAGGCATCAATTTTGACTTGTTGCGTCCTATTAGTCAAATAGTCTTTGAATATAAGTAGTGCTATACCCCTCACGCCTATGTTCTCTAGCTTAGTAAGAAGGATAGGGATAGAGACCGTGTCAAAAGCTTTAGCCATATCCAGGAAGATTCCGAGACATTTGTTTTTACTATCTAATTGTTTTGCAACAAATTGAGTTAGGTCCAATACAGCATCTTCAGTAGATATTCTATTTCTGAAACCGTATTGGTTACTGGCTATTATACTATGTTTATCTAAATATTGATTAAGTCTAGAATTAAGAATCTTTTCTAAAATTTTTGATAGTGAAGTTAGGACTGATATTGGTCTATAGTTACTGACACAGTCTCTATCCCCTCCTTTGTGAATTGGATGAATTATGGCTTTCTTAAAAGCTTGAGGAAATACACCTGTTTGAATCGATCTGTTACATATATGTGTTATTGGTAAAATCAAAGACTTTCGACACTGCTTTATTACGGTAGTCGATATTTTATCCCATCCCGTAGCACAGTCACTCCGTAATTGTAGAATTATTGATTCTACCTCGTTAGCATCAGTATCCAGAAGCAATAATGAATTTAGGGAGGAGTTTATGTTACTTTGTAATGACTCTGAGTGTTTGTTAAGTTTTGCAGATATAATTTTGTTTGCTAAGTCCTTACCAATATTTGTAAAGAATGAACAAACCTGGTTAGCAGCTTGATTGGGATTGTCACAAATATTTAAGAGTTCTGTCGCTGGTTTAGGTTGCTTTTTGGTATTGGTTATTTCTTTTATTACGTTCCACAGGGCTTTAGGATTACGTCCGGCTTTTTCTATTTCTTTTTTCTCATAGTCCCTTTTTAATTTGCGGAGAAGGCCATTGCAAAAATTGCGATAACGTGTGTAAGTGAGCCTAAGAATCATATTATCAGGCGCTTTGGCAGATTTTTTATGTAGTTTGTTTCGATTTGCAATACAACGTAAGAGCCCTTGTGTTATCCAGGGCTTTATATTTCTTTTTTTCCTAGCGATCTTGACGATATGGGTATGTTTGGCTATTACAGACGTTACCAGCAATATGAACTTTTCAGTGGCGTCATTAGCATCTTCTATTTTTAAGATTTCGGTCAGGTTGGAGTTTTCTAGCTCTGATTTTATAGCTTGGTGGTCTAAACGTGTTACAGTGTTATTAGAATTTTGTTTAGGATTTACGTTTTCTATGGAGAGCAGAATTGGTGCGTGATCAGTAATGTTAGCCTCAAGTACTAAGGAAGTGGCTGGTAACTTAGACTTCAACATGATATGGTCTAGACAATTATTTAGCCTTGTAGGAAGCGTGTGGGCAGGTATTAATCCATGTATTGCATTTAATATAAGATAATTGTTACTTCGTTCATCAATAGCATCGGGTTTGATATCTATATTTATATCTCCTATAAGAGCTGTGTTGTGATAGTCTGATAATTTCTCATATATATTATTTAAGCTATTTAGGAAGTTCTCAAAATGTTCTCTATTTCTATATGATGGCGAACGATAGACAGCTACTATAGCCAGTTTCTGATCTACACAACAAGTTAAACAATTAGCATCCGCAAAGTCTGGCTCTGATATCTTACAGCTTAGGTTGGCATCGCTATATATAATTAAACCATCATTTTGATTCGATGTACGTTTAGTATGGTATGACATGTAGCCATCCAAGATAGGGATTTTATCAATTTTACTGAGCCAGCATTCAGTCAGAATGATTATTGAACATTTAACTTTTATCATTGACAATAGCACAGTTAAATTATCAAAATTTTTATTTACACTTCGTATGTTTAAATGTAGGATGTTTATCGACTTATCATGTTTGGCCAAATGTAAGCCACATTGCTCTGGTGAACATATAATAGAATTAGCCTTTGAACTAAAATCCATTTCTTGGTTTATTTCTATAATATTAGCCATTTATGCAATTATTTTGTTCAAAAATAGGTGTCAAGGCGTGACTTGTGGATGTGGAACTGATATCATATATTTTTATATATTTGTGACGAAAGATATTGTTGGTGTATTTATATGTTATGTATATATTAAAATGCGTACATATTAAATATGTGTGTAAGTGTTTGTTGTGTGTTGTTGTCGTGTTGAATGTATTAAAGAAATTAATGGTATAAGCATAATTTAACATATAAGTTTTATAATGGATGCGAAAACTCAGCATTAGTATAATTTTAAACAGTTTAAAGTAAGTACTAAAATTATCGTTAAGAATAGGAAATATTTCGAGTCATATCTTCTTTTGTAGCTCAGTTAAACATTTCTCTGATGATATCAGAATTTGATTTTCCCCTTGTTCTTTACGTAGGAAGATGTTACCGTTTGTAGACCAACAGTACTTGTATACATTTTTCTTTGCAAATTCTCTACATAGAAAGAACAACTTCTTTGAGCCTGATGGCAAGAAATCCGAAACATACACAGGTTGGCGCTGTCCAGATATGCCAATCAACACAGTATTTAGCTTTCCTTCCTTGTTTTTAGCTTTGTTATTATAGTCTCGAACAGCTGTTATAATATTTTGTTTGGTTTTAACCGATGTCAATTCCACAACTATTGGCCGCGTAGTACCGGGTTTCCCGGGGATTCTGTACAAATCCCGTACTTGAGATTGCGAGATGGCCATTCCAACAGTTCTTCCAATGTTGTTAACCGTTTGTGTTAAATCCTCAAAGGTTTCCCCTTCTTTTTGCGGGATATTTCTGACTTCTAGGCTGGACGAGCGTGATTTGAAGTGGATATCCTGAACCTTTCTTTCAAGGTTTTCGATATACTCTTTTTGTACTTGGCGTTCTTTTTGTAAACTAAGAACCTCTCCCTTCAAGTCTTCATATTGTTGGCTAATAAAGCTCATCGATTTTTCGATTTCTACGTTAGATCTCTGTATCGCTGAGTTTTGTATTCTTAGCTCCGCGACATCCGCCACCAGTTTAGCCATCATTTCATTCTGTTGGGAGATCATTTCAGATATATTGTTTTCCTGATCTGACTTCCAAGACGCCAACATATCCCTGATCTCCTTTTTAAATGATTGAAGCTCACCTATATTTTCCGGTGATAAATCCGTGCGGGGGCGCTTATGACGACTTGTGTTAACGAACCCCTGTTCGCTATGCATCAATACATTTAAATCAGGTTCGGATTGGGTAATATTATCAATTAATGTTGAAGGTGGCGTACGTTGCAGTGACATTATAACAAAATATATGAATACAAGTAATCGCTCACCGGTAATGTTGTTGCAATAATGTTCTTGTGACGTCACTGCTACCTGGGTATTAGTAGGCAGAATTGGCTCCCACGGCAAACGTCTCTGTAGCGCAGCGGTCGGCAACGCAGGTCGGTGCGCCGTCGCAGGTACCGGGTTCGAATCCTCACCAATGGTCGATTAACGTTTCTTTAATTTTAGAAGCGTTCCTTACGTTGTATAGATATCTCACTCTGGGCACTCCCACTGGGCGTGGCCAACGGGTAAATCAACTTAATGAGTGACAAGGATTTGGAAATTTCTAACTGCAGCCAATCACAATTTAAAATAAAACAATTTAGAAACAAAATGCTAGGAGCAGCGACACACGTCCGGTCGTAGCAAATGTTCACGGACGAGGGGGAAGGAAAGAGATAGAGCATAGTCTCGCTTAAACATCGACCTAGTGAATATACTTTACAGAATCGCACCCCGGGTTATGAGCCGTGACGTCATATCTCAAGTAGGTACGTAACGAGGTAAGCGAGCAGTTCATTATCTGACACCTCATCTTGTATGTGACTGGGTTAATTGCATTTTCATACATCTACACGTATCGTAACCATATTACATATAGGTATTATAAAGAGGGTAATTAGTTCAAGAATTTGTATAATATACCTATCTACAAAATGTATTATTATATCTTTAAGTTTTAAGGCGAGTCCCCTATGGAGTTCGGTAGCATTTATGTAATCAAAGGGTTACTATGCCACGAGAAAACCTACGTAATTAAAATTTGAAAAAAAAATCTTTAACCTGCAATATTGTAATAAAAAAATGCAAGGACAGCGTTCAAAAGTATGAGTTGAAAACATATTAGCCTTTCTGTAATGCCTCTTTATTAAATCGCTGTTTAAAAAGCTTCCATGTATCTCCCCTCGTTTTCCGACCCAGAGCTTCGCTCGCAGTTTTAATTTGCACGCAGAAGAGTGGCCTTTGTACTGATCTACCTCTTTGTGAGGGCGTGACTTAATTACTTTCACATATTTCTTCTAAATTAAAGAATTTCTGTCTGATTTTTCTTGTTTTCTTCGTTACTTCAAAAAACGACACGTATTTGTAATATTTACTATACATGTAATGAAATTTTGTGTGCCTTGTGCGAATAGCAAATGATTATCTATTGGTGGAGATTTATAAATGGCAGTTGTTAATATGCATGTTTAACCTATGGCTACTATATTGCTGTGAATCTTCCTAAAAACTAATAATGAAAATAAATAAATAAAATAAACACTTTTTACTGTAACTGCAGGGAAATAGCATAGAGAACTGAAACATTTTTTACAGATGTCTTAAGTGCTTTGACAAGACGTTGTGATGGTCTATATTATAAGGTAAAATATAAAATTAATATTAAGTTAGTAAAGTATGAAGTGGTAGGTTATCAATGATAAAAAGGTAATTAATATGACAATAAAACAAACAACAGTTATTATAAATTACTTCATATCATGCAAATACCCATTACTGTGTGTGACCTTTATATTTAATGGAAGTCAAAAGGCAGTTAAAATGTATTGATAGATTACCCTTTAGCCTTTTATTGTATCATGATCTAAAATAGCAATGATGATTGTATATCATTTTACAGTAATAATATTTCTTAATATTTATAATTAGCGAATAGAGGTCATTAACCTAATTAGGGTTCGGTACCTACCCGAAATGCTGATCAATAAACATTACACATACATATACCTACACACATATATTTGTCTTGGGTGGGATTCGAACCCACGACCGGCGGCTTGAAACTAACAACAGAAGCCAACCGGCTGGTAAATGACAATAACATACACTTTTACTGGGATAAAGTTAAAAACTGCTGAGATAATTCTAAATAATATATGTTATAGCGCGAGAAAATGCAATAAAAATTTCACCTCCGCATGTAATTATTTTTATTTTATATGCATTTTTAACGAGTTGTAGGGTGTGGGTAGAGGCACCTACGTCCTACATGCAAAGCGATAGTAGTGAATGCCGCTCGGCGTGAACTAAGCCTCTATTGGATAGCTCTCAAATAAAAAAGCTTATAAAAAAATCTCAATTTTATACAGAAACACCTATAAAAGTGTGTGCTGTGAATGCAATAAATTGAAACCTATAAAATTTGAAACTGAAAACAAAGTAATTTCAACTGTTTTGATATAATAGTTTTAAAAATGTTGACGCTGTTATAACCAATGTCATTCTAACCAAAGTCAAATTAATTTCTAAATTAAGTAAATAAGCTGTACATTAAAGAACTATCCGCGAAGACCTGTCATTGGCTTCTTGCTTTTCAAACTTTCAAATTTAATTTAGCATTTTATAGCTGATGGTCTTCCAATAAATAAATGAATAAAAATAATGTAGACCAATATTTATTTACCAGAGGTAGCACCAATCGGGTTGTAGGTTTCCAACTAATGACTTTCGTTACAGTATTTTAGGTAAATAAATAAAATTGTGTAAACACGCATTTTAATACGGTTATTAACTTGACATTGAACATAACCTTCGAAACAAAGAACAACAATGCCAACTGGGGTCAATATTATGCCATTTATTACCACGAAATATATCAAGGCTATCACAAAAATTTGCCGACTATTACGTATCGATTATTATTTATGTTCGGATATTTGCAATTGTATTGGCTTTATTTGTGTGTGACTGATAAGAGATATAAAGACGTAAGTTTTACTGTTTAGATAATATCTAACTAGGATCTCTATTTGACGGGTATGTACTTGTAGTATTTTACCAGGAGTCAATAGACCCGTCTGCAGGTGTATAGATTTAAGTAAGTTACCTATAGAGTTTTACTTATAAAATTAAACGCCGTAAAAATTAAAAATATCCGATATTTAGTCAAAAGATTTAAATATCCAGAGAAAATCAACGACGAATATCTGTGTGCATTTTTTATTACTCTATATGCTTTTCATTGAAACCTATCGCTTTCCCTAATTACGTTAAAATAAAAAATAAAGCACCGAAAAAATTGCAATAAAGATGATTAAGTTCCTATTTATTTCAGGATTAAAAAAATAGATTTATTTTAAACACAAAATATTGAATTTGTATAAGAATAATTAGTTCACTAAGAAGACTCATAAATGCGCGAAACTAGGCTTCAGGGCGTCTACATCCTACAAGAGTTAATTCGATTAACTATATTATACCTAAGTACTATAAAAACTATTTTAAGCGAGTAATTAAAGAAATAGCTCCGTGATTAGAATACACATGTAAGAAAAAATATGTTCTTCAGACCATGTACCACAAGAAAACGCATAAGCAGTACATAATCCTGACCAATTTATGAACAATTCATAAGCGTGCATTCGGCTAATATAGAAAAATCATAAATCTGTCATTGCGGCACATCACTAGTCATAGCATCGATCGTCCACATCGATATCTGCATAGCGGGGCCTTGACACATAGAGCCACATAGATCCAGTGTCACCACACTATCTGGTACACTCTGTAATCTATGCCTTCTGTTGATAAATTATACAAAGCATGAATATTTTATCACATGGCAATGTTTATTTGATTGGACTGCATAATTATGTCACACCATTGTTTGCTTTGATTATAGGGTTCGTGGTATTGACCTAATTTTTTAGGCAAAGTAGTTTTTAATGATGTTTTACATTTATGAAGAAGTGCTACATGGTAAATGTCTACAAAAATAAATCTTATTTTAATTTTACTAAATAGAGGTAAAAAATGTAGGATACATTTATATCATCATCACAAACCATGTTTTGGTTGAAAATTGTGGCGGTCTTAAAGTATTTAGTAAAATTCCGTCATCACGCAATTTAAAGACATGTTCAAAACATGGCTATTAACACCAGCTAATTACGAGAATAGTTAGAACCTATTGCCTTTTGCGATTACTGCTAAGATGCATCGGTAAACTTAATATGATAAAACAATTAAAATTACCCATTTCAGAAAAATATATGAATATCGTATAAGATTATAATTATATTCAGCAAAATTACAAACATATAATACCTATACCTACTACTTAAACCTCATGAATATTAACCTTTAAAAGACTATTACACCTTCATTAAAAATAAAAGGCCAATTAAAAGAAAAAGCGTTACGATCCTACACAGCTCACTTCCTAGCGAGGTATCATTGCAAAAACGCCTTAAAGCCACCGAGTGAGTGAAACTTCTGCCGAATCACCTGCCTCTATAATATACACTCTAAGCATTCAATTCCACACCGTACTGTCTTGATAATAAAGTTTATAATATAACGCGGGCAGTGAACATTGTTGTGGAAACGATAGAGGGGGTGGGGGTAATAGCTTCCGCATGATAGGTGAATGGGAGCTGACAGCAAACGCTTTATAAACTCGCTGCTAAGCAAACTGAACGATTTTTTCCAAGTGACGTAGTCATTGTCGATGTTACACTGTTTGGTTTGTGATAAGCGAAAGTAGGCTTTTAAGGTGGATATTTATTTTGCCATACGACTTTTTTATTTGGTAAAATAATCACATCTTCACACCAAATGGTGGAAGTTTGCCGACTGAAATATTCGTTTACTCTTATGGTGTAAATGTAGGTGTAAGATATGCTCTTAAATAATGACTTGAATCAGCATTTATTCGATTAAAACTCGTTTCCCGAAAGCGTCGGGAGTAAGCCCTCAGATTTGATATCCGACGAGATATACAAAAATATTGAACTGTAAAATCTGTAGATATTTTGAACATAATTTACCTTTTCCCAAAGTAAAGTTACAGTGATAAAAATCCAATAAACAAACATAAACATTTAAATATCACATACAAAATTGAAATAGACGTAAGAAAGTTTAATACCTTACATTCATTTCGCAGCAAAATACTCTCACTAATTACGTGCCCTCATTACGCGTGATGGAATATGCAACGGGTTGCGATGTGAGTCCTTCCTTTCAGAGTATAAACATATAGTTGTGTATTATAGTTATAGTATAATGCAGTTTCATAGAGCTCGGATGCTCAGAACAAAGCATACCTGCGGCAGCGATGAATGGAGCGGACCTTAGCAACTGATAAATGACTAGTTGCTATGTAGAACATATCTTAATATACATATATATATATTTCTTTTGTACTTGTGTATGTCACTGAACTCTTAAACGGCTAAAGTGATGTTGATATTTTTTTTGTGTGTGTTCAGGGATTCCAGAATGGTTTAGATTCATAATTGGACCCGGTAAGCGGCGCTGTTCGGGCAGAATGGAGTCTGCTAGCTAGTTAAAATATATGGTTATCTATGGTTATGACCGTTACTTATGGTTACTAATATAGTTTATTAAATTGTATTTGCGTTAATGGTATATATAACTTGTATGCACAGCAACATTATGGAGGTTTTTTTTTCGATCCAAACTTTAAGGCAAAGTTTCTACTGGTTTTAGCGTGAGCTTTAAGTAAGCCCGTAAGATTGAAATCGTTAATACTTGTTGAGTTTCTATAAACTATATTTTACGTTACTTATAATATTGATTCAATAGTAAATAGTATTTTTATGCTGCTGTTAGTTAGAGCATAATCAAAAATATACTTAACTTAAATTCATGAAAAAGTACATACATAATCATAATTAATTATATCACCTTAGAAAACAAAAACAGTACCTATATATTATATTCAAATAAGATAGATACGAATATATGTAGGTAATACGACATCGAGATCCAAAAACCTTACGCTACGACCATTGCAAAACATGCAGACACGTAAAGTAAACAAAACACATACCCATGAAGTAGGAGGATATCTCGGGAACGGTGCGATCTGCTTCGTGGCGACATTGCTCGGTAGATCATGCTTAATCCCTCTCTTGAGACGCTGTTTTCTTCTCTCCCGCGATTTAGATCTTAGCATAAGCGCTGCCTGCATACTTGCCAGGTTTGTGGCCTTTGGTGAGCGCTTTCACAAAACTCAGCCAGGGGCCTAAGTCAAACGTCCCACCGGCAGATTCACTCCACTCACTATACGTTAGTGAAGCGCGGTTACGGTAGCTTACACTTTGTTAACGGATTGTTCTGTTTTTTTTTCTTGTCTTTCCCTACCTAAGCTATACAAACTACGACTAGCGCGTCTATTCTAATAGAATCTAGCGAATATAATCGATAGAAAGACTTATTTACACATCAAACGTATATCACTCTTATGTTTGTCCCATCACAGACTTACTTTCAATTAATCTCACTTACGAATGCTTTAGAATTGGATAAGATAGGCACAAGAAAGGCGCGAGCTATACTTAATTTATTACTAATTGAACATTTTAGTTATTTGTAGTGGTCGACAACTTACTTTAAAGATATGTTTAGTGTGAGAAAAGAATACGATATGGAAGCAAGCGCAATTTGGCGTTTAGTGTTGGTTAATTAGGTATTAATTACACATTGTTTTGTTCATCATTTTGTTAGGTACATGTGCACTCATGTTTCGTTCCGTATATCAAGTCGTAGTCTCTGGTTCTTCGACACCTGCCATCGGACGCTACCCTCCGCTAGGTGTCGCTGTTTCATGGCCGGCCCACTTTTGTCACTTCACTTAATAACACTTCCTTATAACACATGTTATTGCTTTAGCTCTTTCAAACGACGCGCACTTTATCAAACATATAATTAGTATAATGGCGAGCAATTAAGGACGTCTCGTTCCTAACCGAGGATGCGTAAACGTAAAAGAAACTTAAAAAAACCCATCGTTGCATTGTCTCATTTCATCATGCTTACAAACAAGCTTTACATATAACATTAAATACATACCTAACCTCACGTGGCAACTACAAATCCAAACTGCTATCGGGGCTTTAAGCCCCTGTACACACAACACATGAATCTTAAGACTAACAGATACCATGCTTACGCTAGATACAGACATTGATACGACATGGCAGGCAGGTATACCTCGACGATATCGCATGGTGAATGGGGTTCGGTGAGTGGGGCGGAGAGCGGTCGTGGTGGCGCTTGGAGCCTTGACTCCCAGTGCTGGCAGGAGTAGACCCGGACGCCGGTGGGCGCGGGGTGTAGGGGGCTGTGCGGCCGCGGGCTCGACGGCGCGGGCTGGCGCCCGTGCTGGCGCGCCTGGTGACAATACACATTGCATTACAGATTGGCAAATTCAATGAGATGTTATTTATTTATCACAAAAATATTTTAAAATTAAATATATATATATACAACTTAAAACTAGAATAGAAAAATTAAAATAAATAGAAAATATGTCCCAAATCGCTTCCCTGCGGAAGCGTGCCAAGAATGCTGGCAGCATTACCACGCTGAATTGCTATTGCAATTCTTTGTGCAAAGTATGTGCCAGCCCTCCTGTCACGCGAGGCCTCCACGAGACGATGTGAGACCTCTTTAAAAAGCCGATGAGCCTCTGGTCCCCACGGCCCTAGAGTTTCAACCCCAAATGCCGAAAATATGTTTGTCCTACTAAGGCTAACATATTTGCGGCGCTTGAGGCACTCCTGTTGTGCAGCAGCAGCACCGGGGGCTACGGACGTGTCTGGAAGGTGGGAAGGCGCGAGGGTGTCCACGCATGTGGCGTCCCACACCAGAGGCCTACCCATCTTCCACGGCACCAAAGACATACCATCCGGTCTCCTGCCATCGTCGCGCACCAATCCATTTGGTTCTAAAACAGCTGGTACGCCGGCGGTGACAAGAGCCCGGCGGATTAAGTCATTAAGTGCCGCATGTCGTGATAGCCTACCAGCACTCCTACTACAGGATAGGCCATGGTGACCCAGCTCACCAACATTTTCTCCGCAGGGGCAGCGATGTGGGACATTGCATGCTGTACCTAGTCGGAGGCATACACATATATTAAAAGATGTGTTGTCCATTAAAGTGCCCGTGTTTGTTGATGGTAGAGCATTCAGCCACAGCCCAGACTCCCACTTACTGACGGCTATGAGACGAGCGCGTTCAGCAGAGTTACCAGACGACTGTAAAAGCGAGCCATATGATAACCTACTCAACGGCTCGTCCCACAGTTTTTGTGACTCATTTGAGGATGGAAAATCGGTGCTTGGACAAGCCATTACCCAAGCATTTCTAGCCTCAGACAGGAACGAAACCTCAAAATCACCAAGTGATGGAGTAAGTATATTTCCTATGAGGTTTCGGACACTGTGAACTGAGGAAAGAAAAGCTGGTAGTGAAATACTTGAAATTTTGCGGATCCCTAGGCCTCCGAAACGGATTGGTAAAGAAGCTTGGGTCCATGAGCGATCGTCCAAATTGATGTTTAATATGGTGGTGAGTGTATTTTTTATGATCGTGTCCAAATTAATTAGGATATCTTGACGTTGCCACATATGACTGCTGCGTAATACGTATGTAAATTTAGGAACAAAAAGACAGTGCCGAATAATAAAGTACGCCATATGTGTATGAATTTTGTCTATACGGTCTAAACAATGGTTAAAATTTTGAATTTGATCTTGTATGAATGGAGAAAAAGCTTCTTCAAAAATTGGGGACCCTAGGAGTCGAAGGGAACTCTTGTCAATAACTTTTAAATTTGGAGCCAAAAGGTTGAAATCAGTTATAATATTGGTTTTGGTTTGATAGTCAATACTGTCCGAAAGAAAAAGTTCGCATTTTGAGTAATTTAGTTCTAGACCAACTTTTTGGAGTACTTTAATGTATGAACCCTATGATATAGGTACTTTCATTTGACACATTATTTTCTTACTTTTAAAAAGGTAACGGTCCCATCAGGTGGGATCGTATGCCTGTTTGCCACCCTTGTGGTATAAAAAAAGAGGTATAATCATAAATATGATCAATATATTATGAATGACAGTAAAACTATAAAAGCTAAAGTTGGGGATAGTTTTTCAGTTTAAAATTAAGTTCTAAATTCCTATATCTATAAGGTTCACGATGACAGATGGTATAATATAACCATGATTATTAAACTATTAGTTATCATTTATATATAACCAGCTGCCTCCGCGCGGTTTCACCACCATAGTTCCCGTTCCATTAGAAATACAGGGATAAAATATAGCCTATATACCCCCTGATAATGTAGCTTTTGAATAGTGAAATAATTTTTCAATTGGTACAGTAATTTTTGAGTTTATTCATTACTAACATACACAGACACCATTTTTTTCCTCATTGTAATTTTAGTGTAGATTAGTTATCACAGAAAGTTCTCATAGTTTGTGAGTGTGAATGTTTGATACTTCTTCACGTTTAAACGGCGAGAGGGATTTTAATAAATTTTAGTATGAAGTTAGCTGACACCCTGGATTATCACATAGGCTACTTAAAAATATTCTAGGGAAAATTTAAGTCATTTTTATAGGTTACCTTACGGCCCGCGAGCGACGCGCCGCCCGCCGCCGCGTACATGCACCGCCGCCGCGCACCGCTCACCTAGCGCGCCCCATCTACCAGCCCAGAGGCGCACCCACTGTGCTCCCGGCCGTACGAGGGAAAGAGAAGGCGCGCGGCGGCGGCGCCCCGCCACTCCACCGCATCCGTGACACTAGTGAAGTACACCTACAAACACCACATGTTCATATTATACGTTAACTATACACTATTTGAAATTATATCTATATACATTTATATAAATAACTAGTTTTACAATTACTTGAAAAAATTTGGAACTTAAGGTCTTAAAACTTAATTCTATATATACAAAATGCCTAAATCAAATGTTCACAATGTATCGACAGCTAATTAATTTGTAATTGTTATGTAAATTTATCGAATGGCGTATGAATAATGAGTTCAAAAAATGTATATACATTTACTATCCAGTGAAGTTTCATTGCAGCGGTCGGCTACCGTGATGCGATTTAAATAAATTAATCGCTCGGATCGATTTCAAATGTTAAATTCAAACCTTAGAATTCATGTTTGCTGTGAAACTTAAAGTGTATGGTTTAGTTTTCAATATCGTCTACTTAGCCTATGTTTTATTCAATAGATAAAAATTACATAGACAACCAAACTACGATCAATAAATAATTTTATTCGATATAATCTTCACAGTCGTTTTAAAACATCATAATAAACTCAGCTAACTTAAGCTTAATTTTACAATCAAAACCTACTATTGACGCATATTTAGTGGAGGTCGAGTATAATAAAGAAACATTATTGGAAATTACACCTGTTAAAATAGCCACGGTGCAGTTTGCGTGCGGTCACCACACCGCGACCTAATCAAAACTGCGCTATAACTCAAACACGTATATAAGTTTAATGGAATATACAATCGAATGTTGTTCCCTAGTACACGTAAGTATATGTAACAATCTAAATTAATGGAGAGAGTAGACCATTTAGGGAATCTTGTATATAATGCCTCTGGGAACTGCCCACCTATATGCATGTTACACAACGTTACATGTCTCATGGTCTCCACAGTGCAGTGGTATGACGACTATAATAGATATTGTTGTTCTATTGTCAAGTATCTTAACAACTAGTACTAGTACGTAAGTTTGTTGTCAAACAGAAGCAAATGTTTGTCAAATAATATGCCATAAGGAATCCCACTAATATTAAAAATGCGAAAATTCGTATAGAATGGTAAGTGGATCTTGGTGTTGTGAATGTTCATAGGTGGTAGTGACCGCGATAAATAGTTAGTTAACAAGTAAAACGTAAAATGTTATATTTTTTCTATGTAATCAATTGTAATTTGTAAGATTTAAAATCGCTTCCATCGACTTGGCACATTGCGAACCTTTACTTTACAGACCTACACGTTTTCAACAGACTTTTAGCACTAACATATATAGAAATTAATAAAAAAAACATTCATTTTTTTTGGACAAAATTTTAATCAAATACTCTTCAAAAAACTTGAGCTCAAGAGCCACCATGATGAGTACTTGAATAAAAAAGTTACATAACTTACGAAACAACCAAAGTCATTTTAATGTTACCTTCATTTTGTTTAGGAACTGAATTGGAATTCGGAATTGTTTTATTACTAAACTCTGAGGTCGGTAAAAGTTCAAAGAGCGTTTAGATCGACCGATAACAACAGAAATATCGTGCCGACGCTACATAGGGAAAAACGTGAAAAAAGATTAATACCTTCATATTATAAATTAATTCACCCTATATTTATAGCGTCGTTATTATTAGCTCATGATTAGATATTGACTTAAAATAGCAATTTAAATTATATAGGTAATAAGTACTTAGTCTCGTAACTCATTTTCTAAGCAATAAAATCATTAGCAACTTCGTGCGTAGTTGCATGCAATATTCGTAGAGCTTGTGCTACGAAACCGTAGCATGTGCTACACAACCGCTACCATCAGAACTAGATGTTCATGATAAAGTTATGGGTATAATTTTGGTTTTTGGTTATACGATTTATTCTCCTGACTCGAATGAGTTTAAAGTCATTTACAGTATTAAATCCTATTCATGCCACATATTATTGTAATTATTTACTTGACATCCCGGTTGCCATTGTGGTTAGTGACCTTGACTTTCAAGCCGCGGGTCGTGGGTTCGAACCCACCCAGGACAAATTTTTGTATGCATGTATATGTCTGTTTGTTCTGTGTCTGGATTTTAATATCTATATAAGTATGTTTTTAAAACGTAGTATATCAGCTATCTGATTACCATAACACAAGCTCACTTTGAAGCTTCTTTGGGATCAGCTTGGCCGTGTGTGAAAAATGTCCCAGGATATTTAATGTCCCAGGATAATTTCGTACGAAATATAAAAATCATGTTTTCGAAAGTAACAATGATTACAGCAGCGATAGCAACGCTAATAGTTCCTGCAACATTTGTTATAGATTAACATTCAAAATGGCTCTAAGGTTGTATCGAACCGAGAACCGAATTTTATGTAAATTTTACGTTTACATTTTAGTGGGTGATTAAAAGGGTAAAACGGTTATGTTGTTGCTGTTAGTAAACTACATGGCTTTAACTATTGAAATTTATTAGGATATATAACTATTCTACATACAGTTTAAGTACCTACATTGATAAATTACGTTCAAATGACATACTTAAAGCCCTTGAACCTACCAAAGGATTTCTAAGAAGAGGGTAAACTCATAAGGCAGTAGTTTACGAAAAACACATTGCTTGGTATAATCATCATTAAACGCCCGGAAATATCTACAATTACATGGGGTTCCTCATTGGTATCAAACCGCTTGCAACCAAACAGCTGCCTTACAATTATTATATACACTCATTTTAGACAATACAAACGATAAATAAATAGTAGAAACAATATTAATAATTTATGTGTTCGGGGGTAAATAAATGTAAAAAATAAAGGTAATGTTATATATCAGCTATCAGATTAAAATAGTATAAGTTCTCCATGGATTTAAATCAAATAAACCGGGTGTAACAAATGTCAGACCATGTCGAGAAGTCCCAATTTACAAATAAATCCATAGGCAGACGGTTAACATCATTTTGCAATGTAAAACAATTTAAACTGAATCTGTCGGCCCAACAGGAAACAAAAATTTTATTACAATACCATTACCGAGAGATTCATATATTAAAAGAAAAGAGACAAACAATAAAATTGCACAGGTACAAGTGAGATAGACAAATTAGAATAGAGGATTAGTAAAAGGGCTGGGTCGCCAATGCGTGACCGCAGAAATAGGTTAAACGATCCGAAGTGACGCAACGGATACGCACCGTCGCGACAACGGATCCCTTTGAGACTGAGACGTCAATTTACCATTTGACGTTTTGACATTTGGAGGTTATAATAGTTTTTGTTTTTTTTTTTGTTTTCAAATTTTCACGCTGCAACACTGACCTACCTAGAAGTCAGTGCCTTACTAATCACTATCACCTGCCAGTGATATTGTTTTTGTTTCCAGATTTTTACTCTACATTTAAAAATATTGTTTTTTTTTCTCTAATCATATAAGGATTTAAAGAGGCGCCAATGAAAATCTATATATATTATAAATACATTTCAACTTTCATTTTACCGTCACTAAATTATTAATTTATGCATCGTGTTTTTCTAGTATAGACGACGATAGATTTTTTAAAACGAAATAGAAAATATATTCAAAAAATTAAATTGCATACAAGTAAGGCAAAATTCTGATAAATCTTCTTTTGAAACTGGTTAAAATTACAGTAGGTACACATTTCAAATGATGATAAGAGTCCAAACTGTCTCCTGTGTGAGTAAAACAATTGATGTTTGACATTGAAGAAATCGAAATATTGCAATGTACCAATATGCTATCTGATTATTTCCTCGCCTGCGCCGGAAGGAGGGTTGTAAACGAACAGCGGTACCTGCGCATAAAATAACAAAATAATTTTTTTGTCATTCAACTATACTCAGATTATTCATTGTAGGCAGAGAAATGACATTTCCAGTGTTGCAGTTTTTTAGTCCCAAATAAATAGTGTTGTGGTAGATTCGAATTTTTACAACTTAAAGTCGGCTGAGGACAAAGGAAACTCGACTAGAGTTTCCTTTTTTTTTATTCAATGTCAAATTGCCTATATATAAATAAAAATATATAATTTATGGTAATAAAACAGAAGACATACACGGTAGGTAATTAAATATTACATTTTTTTTTTTTTTTATACTACAAGGGTGGCAAACAGGCATTCGGTCCCACCTGATGGGAAGCGGTTACCGTAGCCTATGGACGCTTGCAACACCAGAGGGGTCACTCACGCGTTACATTAAATACTCTTAAGTATATTATTTGTTTTGGGCTATTGGAAGAACTATAGTCATCACTTGTCACGCTATGGACCCCATTTTGTTTTGGAAGTGACTATTTGTACGGGTACTGGACAAATAAATTATATTTATTCGTACATTTATTCATTTTTTTTTAAATTAAGCATGAATTGGACGATTAGCCTATGTTAGGTTAATTAAATTAATAACTTTTATTCGATTTTATTTATTTAATTTTGGTTTCAATTAAATTCAAATTTAGTTTAAAAAAATGAAATTTTGGGATTTTCGACTAGATTTATGTATCGGATACTGAAAGAACAAAACTGCCGAACATCACTATTGTAGCGGGTCACCCTTTTTTGTATCAGTGACAGTTGCACTTGTCATTTTTCTGACTCGAATTATTATTAATCCGACTATAGAACCATGAAATAAATAAAATGGAACACTGAATCAGTGGTAATCAGATTTTTTTCAAACATTACATAGCATAGATTGGATTCAGCGTATTTATTTGCTGTTAATGAATCACGGATGCAAACTTCCTATTGCAAACAATTTGTTACCTGTATTCTATATTCTTACTCTTTGTTAAATTGCTTTTGGCGTGAATTAGCTATGAATTGAATATTATATCCTCGTAAACTTTCACATTAAAAATATTAGAAAGATAGTTACTAGAATAAGTTCTAAGCGATTTGCCTCAAATTCTCGAAAACGATATTTAGGATAGATATATTGTTTGTGGTTTTGGATTCAAATTCGGGCAAAATTGTGAGATAATTGGTAAAGGATGACTGCTTATAAACTGCTACTACTAAGTATATAAATTATTATGATAAAAGTAAAAACGATGATTTATGTTACCTAAAAGTACATGCAAATGTTCATTTGAAAAGCCATCAAAAATTACTTTGCATTTTTACTATGCCAATTTTTTTGGTACCTAATCTTGAAATAGTTGAAAGTCAGAAGTTAATTAAATTATACGTGACCTAATGACCGGCGCAGCGAGCGTGCGGTTCAATGCATATTCGTTAGTTTAATATGGCTTCTGTTAATGTAATTGCATTTACGAAATAAATTAGTTTATAACATGATTTGAATTTCATTAAATAATTATTTGTGGACAACCGCATCGCGTTGCGCTATGTGGTTAATTAATTTTCTATGCGCGAATCAATTTCAAAATCTATACTTAGTATTATAAATGCGAAAGTTACTCTGTCTGTCTCGCTTTCACGCTAATACTACTGAACCGATTTAAATGAAATTTGTAGTAAAATTACACAGATAGTCTAGAGCCTGAAAAAGGACATAAGCTACTTTTTATCCCGAGAAAATGGAAGATCCCCCGGGAACGCGGGTGAAACCGTTAGAAGCCACTAGTGTAATATAAAGGTGTTTCCATAATCATAACAAGGGGTAAGTAAAGCTGAACTAAAATAGAAAATTTTCATATAAAAATGTACTCAATTTCCAATGTGAAATGTGCAATATGGGAAGATTTCCTCCGGTCGGAGCGCGTTGCTTATTGTTGCCGATATTAATGCGGGATTGCGTTCAACGTTTTGTGAGCAAAGCCCTGCATTCAACGTTGTATATTGAATTTAAAAATAAGCCAGCTGTATCTCGCTTTCGTGTAATATCAAGATACATTTCTCATGAGAAACTTTGTAATGACTTGGATCTTTGCTACAATGGCAAAATTAATATAAAAGAAATACCTAAATCCTTTAACATTACATAAAATAGGTATAAGTATTAAGTCTGTTTGTTTTGCTTTAAAGTACCTTTCTTTTATTTAAAAGTAATATGTCATACTTTGTCAAATTTACTGTCAACACACACACATGGTACTTGTTTACCAAATTTCCCAAAATTTTATTTAATATGTAAATACAAATACCATGTGAAGTGCCATCATAAGAAACAAAACAGCTGTTTGAACCTTTTTCTGGTATCCATATGGTATAAAACGTTTACTATAAAATTATACACGATTGATACGGTAGGTGCATGGTACCGATCCATTCACAAACCGATGTAGGCATTGATATAGGTCACGGTTTTGAATTGCGAGCTTGCAGTATGGAATGAAAAATTGCATTCAGCTGTAGGTAACAATCATTCCATGCAAAATGTGAAACATAAATCGACCTACCTATCTGAATCGTAAACCTATTTTACTCCCGAGTTTTTTAGTTCTTTACCAAAAAAAATTGTGTGTGTGAGTCACACGCATAAATGTCTAAGGACCGTAGGACCCAAGTCGAGTAACTAAGGCACTGATATTTTAAGCAACTGCTATAAATAAACAATAAAAATTTAATAACATAACTCCTTACAAACTGAAACTAATATATGGCTAAAAAGCAAAATAAGTATTCTTAATAAAAAAAATATTGTAGAGACTGTTTTTCAAGCTAAGCTGAAACTCATCTCTTCCACTTTAGATTTACAGAGGTGCAATTCTAAGATCAATAAATATATTAAGAAGTCAATCGATGATGGTATGATACCTATAATGTGTGAAAGTGTGTGAGTTATCCCTGTTGTATGTTTGTATGTATGTTTGTGACATTAGTGTTTAATATGTTAAGGACTTGAATACCTAAATCGAGATTCTTAACACTCTGATAAATGAATATAGACCATAGAATTTTCACAAGATAACTTAAGTAGGTCATCACCAAATGTACCTAACGCCTAAACAGCATAACCAATTATGAACACATTTGGCGTGTTCGTAGACTACAAAAGGAGAAAGGATACCATTCATGCCAAGAAAATATTAAAGGCCAGGGGAGTTTGGTAAGCTTCCATAAACAAGCACATGTTATGCTTCATGTACCCAAACACTTGCGGTGTAGTGTGCCAAGTCGAACATTATCTGGTGAAGCCTCTTTAGAGTGTACGTGACAACTTGCAAGCTATTAACTTACGGAGTTGGCATGATGGCAGATACCTCGACTAGATACTCGTAGCGGGTTCAATTCCAATTCTGAAGTACTTTTTTGGAAATTTTGAATCAAAATGTAGTTTAGTTATTATGTATTACAAATTCTGTAATATAATTAAAAAATATCTAAGGAGGGTGTTATGTTTCTAGTAATTTAAATTAATTGTACAAATGTTGAAACGCATCATGTATTTATTAAAAAAAAAACCATAAGCTAAAAAAACAATACATAAAAGTATTCTCACTGTAAAGCCAGATAGGTACTTATTCACTTGAATAATAAATTAAATTCTGATTGAATTCGAATGATCGTATTCCACATGCTTTTACAATTATTAATGCTTCCAATATTTATTGGAGCGAAAAAGTATGCATTTCATTTAAACAATCGATTTAAGTGACATTATATATACGGATGATTTATTGCTTTAAGATGTAAAGTTGTACTTATTTTTTTATGTTATTAATTTTGTGATCATCAAGGATAGTTTTTAAGTTGTTCTACCATACAAAATGTTAATCCACGTCGGCGTTTTAACATGAGGTTTGGTAACCAGTTAGTGAGTAGACACGATTTTTGTCTATCAATGAAAAATGGAGCTCGTTTTCCAAGCAATAAGAATCATTTTACAGTAGTCATAATAAACTGGCGCTCTGTCAAAATCACCACAACCACACCACAGCTTTTATCGCCCGCTGCATGGGGATAATGTGGTTTTAATAATCACTCTCGTACGGCCATCAACAAATGCTTCAGGTACATTACAAAGGCATAAAGTGGATAAGTTTATGTAGTGAATAACTATGCATATCAAAACTATACCTTTTGTTAGTTTTCTATGATACATATTATATTATTATTTATTTACGATAGACACGTGCCGCTCTATTCGTGTTTTAGGAATCATTATGACAGATTTCTGTTTATAAAGTGAGAGCCAGACCTTTGTCATTTTATAAAGGCTGAATGTTTTTCTCTGCATGTCCCCTATACAGTAAGAACAACCCGCGATTATGGAGTTTTGATCTGGTTACTTTGACAGGTAACAGGTAGTAAAAATAACTAAGGTCTGGCCATCATGGGCTCATGGGCCATAAGTATCTGTTAATCAATAGAAAATTGTTTATATTTTAGTAGTCACAGCTGACGTAAAATACACGCTAATTAAAAAAAACTTTTTGTTAATTTATTTTTAAGCAAAAATGGCCAGTAAACAGTGAAGTTTTTTCAATGAATTTTAAAGCAAGCTGTAGAAGTTATTGTTGTCTTTTGTTTGAATACTATGAGTTGATATTAATCAAGCTTCCAACCCACTGAGACAGATCTGTCCACTTCAAATAAACTTTAATTAATTATATTATGTTGTTTTATTTTCAGAGAGTTTGTTTCACGAGGTTGTTTGTCCCTTGAAACCATATTTTTGATTACTTTAAAACTTTATATAAAAATACTTATAATGAAATTTGATAAAGCAAAATAAACCTATACCTACTACTGCTTTTCATTGCAATTCAATGTAGGAATCATTTTTATTTTACATTGATTGAGTTATACCTTATAGAACTCCGAGCTAGAAATAAAGTAATAAAAGTAGTAAAAACTTGTTCCAACCGTCTTCGTCTATTATATATATCATTAAGTACACAGAAAAAAATTTTAAATGCATTTCTTTATGTCCCATTGCACTCATCTATAAAACAAATGTGTTAACTTAAAAGCCATTTCCAAGTTGTAAAATAAACAATAGCGTTGACTAGCTCCAACACTATCAACAGTTTGATCTGGCCAAGCTTTAAGTCAACAACCTGAAGAATGAATGTATTAAAACGTTTATTACATGTTTACTAACATATGTATGAAATAGATATTTTTGTTCCGCATTTTCGACTGTAGTTTAAAAGAAATTTTTCTATCATCAACATTGTATATATCTATCAAAAATATAAGTAAGTTTTCAATATCAATAGCATCTGAAATCTACATCTACACTAATAATATTATAAAGAGGAAAGATTTATATTTTTGTATGTAACGAATAAACTCAAAAAGTACTGGACCGATTTTAATAATTCTTTTTTCATTAGAAAGCTACATTATCACTGATTAACATACGCTATATTTTATCCCTGTATTCCCACGGGAACGGGAACTACGCGGGTAAAACCACGCGGAGGCAGCGAGTTTTACTATAATTTGATGACAAAGATTTATGGAAATTATTTTACTATTTGATTTAATATTACCAGGAAACTAATTGCACTTTGCAAAAAGTTGTACTAACCTTTTTATAGTCAATTAACCATTACCGACTTCGATTGAGTGAGCTTCGATTAAAAGTTAGCGAAAAGAAAGTTTCATCCACTGGTAATGGAAAAACGAGCCGTTAGTTGAGTAGATACAATTTTATTTTTAGCATTTATTTATCTAGCGATTCATTATTTGACCTTTTTTTTAATACATGATTATGATGCTGTTATTTTTACATTTAAACAGACGGTGTGTCCGTCTATAAAGGGTATTTTTATTTCCCGTAACTACCATCAAATTAAGACATAATTTGATTGAAACAACTCAACTTAATCGGGCACTAATACATATTTTTAATACTATTTCTATTGCGCTCCGTTATATACTATCCGAAAATTTTGCAAATAATGTTCAACACCAGTATAAAAAAGTTGGTTAACTTATTGTTTCAACTCCGCTACCGAAATCGATTGTAAGCCAAATTAATTGAGGCAAGGCAAATATTATATAAAAGTAACCTTTAGGAAGCCTTTAGGTATTGTGTGACTGCTTTGTCTGTACGATTATACCTATAGGGTATATTAACAAAGTATATGACTCAGGTGATGATAGCTTACTAATAGTGACGTGCCAAAGGTCGTAAACTTGATTCTTAAAGTCAAACTAATTAATTTCGTAGATCCTTTTTGAGGATATTTGAAGCTACTATAGCTACTATAATTGTTGATTACCTATACATTGCAACTGAGCTTATAAAATGAGTAAGAGCCTGGCTCATCAGCACACATCAAGAGTGTTGCTTTTAAAAAAACAAAGTTTACATTAAGTCATAAAATCAATAAAAAAAATTATTGTCTAGAGATTACCTTAAGATATTGTAATGATACTCTACTGTATAAGTTCACTATAAGGCTCAAAATGAAATATATTTTTCGTATGGCATACTAAATGAACGGGTAGCCTACTGCGTACAAATAAATGTCAAAGTTTCCCCAAAACCAGACAAACGAAATGGACAATATTTTATACTATCATAATACAGACGTCGAAAACTGTTGTTCGAGCTAATAAATTGCTTAATATTGTGTGTTATTGTTGTACGCTTGATCTTATTACTAAATGTGTAATCTCGTTTAGATACATGAATCTGTTATTTGTTGTAATATAGGTCATCGGATTTCAGAAAGGTTGCTGAGCTTGTTCAACAATCGAGTTGTCTGGTATGATTATGGATTTAGTATAACAAACGTTTAGTTCGCGTTAACGATGCCTTTGTTGCATATTTGAGGGATGTAAATCTGAATTTTCATTTGAATCTGCATTTGAGCTTTAGTTTGATATTTTAATTACGATTACACCGACGTTTGACATAATTAGTTTTGTAGACAATAGGTCGTAGCGAAAACTAGTTATATTTTATCAAAATCAAACAATGCCAGATTTATTCACATTATAGAGGTAGTTAAATAACGATTTGAATTTAATATTTTGGTTAAGCTTTAATTACAATTGTTATTGTTAGCGTTAGTAAGTAGTTCTATTATTAAATAGGTATGATATTTTAAAGACATTTGTGCGCTGACTTGTCGTCTCTAACAAACTCTAAGGAAAAATTAACGATTATGAAATATTTATTGCTACGTGCCTAACGTATAAAAGGTATTTCTTAAAGAAAGTTAGGTCAAATCTTATCATGTCTAACAAACATATGACAAATGATAGCTACGAAAACGATCGAATAAAAAACGATTGCCTGCGAGTATTCTTGGGGCAATCATGTAGGCTCTTTCCTGCTACTAGAATATTATATTTTCTATGAATGATATTTAAATAACTCTGTACACAATAATATAGGTCAAGTAGATAAACTTATTGTATCATACTTATTATAATCATTGAAGTATTTAGTGAAGTTTAACTTAAAGATAAACAATAATATTTTTTTACCTAATTTCCAACAACACATGACACATATGTGTAACAATTTAAAATGATTAGGTTCCATAAACAATGCAGTATTGTTTTATTAATCGATAATAATCGAAGGACATGAAACCATTCGTACATATTTACTTATCACATAACTGCATGAGACAATGCAACACGGTATCCATTCAATCAACAAATGACTGTCGAATTATTTCACATCACAAAAAATGGCAAGTACACAAAAATCGACCGCGAAATGACGTCACCTTTTAATGAAGAAAGAAACGAACAAGCATTTATGTGGTCGGGCGACATGCTGACCCGCGATCGGGACAGCCGTTGCCGAACCCATAATCCCTTAATTAGCCCACCATTAACAAAAAAAAAATCATAAATCCACAGCACAAGGAACACGGGTTTTTAAGTAGTTTTCGGTTGGGTGCGAGTGGCGCGTATCGTTTGAATTTCGAGTAGAGGTAGCGCGTCGCGTGGGACTCGGGGCGCGCGCGGGCGCCTTGTGCGCGGTGTGAGCGCCGCGCCGCCTCAGCCTCGACTGCCGGCATGGAAATTCGATTTTTCTGACGTTTCCTCCGCGCCTTGCTTCGCTACGATCGAACTGCACGCCACATGAATAGTCACCCACCGCTGATTTTGCACGTCCGTTTCGCCGTAATAATTCCACTTGTTTTATACTACTTTTGACTGAAGTAGACAGTATGAATGTCGTAAGGGGCACGATTACGCAAAATTCGATCTTCGCATCGCAAAATTGCCAGTATGGCCTTGATATTTTTCGTATTCGGCCATACTTGCCCATCGAAAGGTACGTTTTGTACATACCTATGTACAAAACTCAAATAAATAGTGAATCGCTGATTCTATTTCCAGTAAAATTTACGACTCTTATTTTAACTTTAATATTAAAGTTAAAAATGTAAGAAGAAGTTTAAGAAAGTACCTCCATATTTAAAAATACTAAGTAGCCCTACGTTGCATACCCACAGGTGTCAACAAAAGTTATGTTAAGAGCATAACTAACTAAAAATCTAACAATTATACTTTGAGTACAATTAATGAAATATGCGGCCGCAAGGGCAGTGCCTCGGCTACACAAATAATTTTCAGTCACGAATAACGAACAATTTGGCGAACATGAAAATTATTATATATGATCAAACGAACTTCAAAGTGAAGTTCGATCATTATTATATGAGTCGCTTCATTCGAAGATATAATACCAGGTAGTCCTTTAATTATACAAGGTAGCATCGCACATTTTTAAGAGATTTATTAAAATCGATACCAGTATCGAGTTTATTTAACTAAAATCGATTCGTTAACTGTCGCCGAACCACCGACAAGCTGTCAAGCCTTCATTCTTTTAGAGATCAACTCGACAAATATAAAACTGTATCCACGGGACGAGGAGGGAGGGTTCCTATATCTTCGAATGAAGCGACTCATATAATAATGATCGAACTTCACTTTGAAGTTCGTTTGATCATATATTATATTTCATCGCTTCATTCTTCAGATATAATACCAGGTAGATATTTAGAGAACAGTTTTAAATTTGTTTAATTAATACAAGCTTTTTGATTTATATATTTAATCAGTCTTAAAAAATAGTCTAAATTAACATATCTTTTTATTCTAAGTTAACATATCTTAAATTTGGTTATACCTAAGCATAATTATGAAAATAATTTTTTGAAAAAACTTATTTTATGAATCAGTGTTTCTTGTATTTAGTAAAATTGACTTAGCAATATTATTTTCACCTATGATAGGACGGTGATAGAATTTTGCGAATACGTTTGAGGATTGTGTCCATCCTGCAGCTTTTCTTATCGTATCGATGGAAACCCCTGCAGCTGCGGCTGTTGATGAGGCGGCGTGTCTCGTGCTGTGCGCACTGAACTCCGCCACGTTCACGCCACTCTCCGCCAAAGTCAGCTTTATCCATCTGCTTATTGACTGTGCTGTCGCGCACTTGTAGGGACGCTTCACAGTTATTAAGAGATTAGATCGACACCAGCTATTTATACTACGCTAAGTCCGAAATGTGTACTTTACAGGAGAGGCTTATAAAGGAAAAAACGTGATAACTTTTACATTAATTAAGATATTTATTTGAAATTTGGAACCCTTCATGGTTAATTTTTTCATTATAATATCTTATATTTATTTTTCCATAATTATTTCTATTTTTCGATTTAGCGCTAGTTAGCCGAATATAGACGTAATTCTTCAAATTAATTTGACAAGTTACACACGTCTATCTTACGTTAGCGTTGTGTATTACGGGATGTCATAGTGATAAAGATGTGTTATTTTTATTGTGTTACGATGATAATTTTTCAAAAAATCATGCATTATTTGTAACCTTAGGGTTATATGTATATCCGTAAAATGTATTATTATAAATTCACTGGCTAAATAACTGGTTATTAAAGTTAGCTTTTTGTTAACCCGTATATACGTCTCTGGCGGATATCGTGTTAAAAGCCGCCAAATTATACATAGCGTACTATACATCGACCTGTGTCACAAGTTAACGCCTCATTTATCTTTCCGTGGAGCTTAAAATTATATTATTTTTTATAGATTCTAGATAGAATAGAGCAGATAATGTTGTATTCTGTAATTTTGATACATAATTTAGACTAATAACGTATAAAACTAGTACGTAATCAACAGTTAGTTAAATATCAATTAAGTGCTTACTTATGATTAATTGAAGATCAGATCAATCACAGTTCGATTTTGTACCTTATAATTATTTAAATCAATAAAGTACTTAATATTGTTATTCTTAAAAGAAAATGAACTCTCCTCATTATGTTCAGTTATTAAAATAATAATATTTATGTGTAAAGCAAGATGCGAGGCATTTGCACTGCAGTGGGATACCCATAGACCCAGGCCTTAAATAAAATAGATAACAATAACGATAATACATTTCCGTAATAATATTGTTATCACAATAATATTTAAGGTTTTTGTATTTTGCTGGATTGATTTAACCAAGTTTCGTGTCTTTTTCGGGAATAAGCTCTAAAAGTGGGATAATCTAGTATTTTTAAAATATACTACATGTTTGCTTACGTTATCAATCAAAAGATAAACGATACTTATTTTCCAACAAGCCGTAGTTACCAATATAAACTATTTTAATTAACTTTGTTCTAGATAATTTTATCATCAATAAAAATTAAGCTAATATTGTTTCAAGAATCAAAATAAAGGAGTTCCATTCCCTATCGCACTGGTGTATACCATTCAACTGGAGAATACACTTCTCTGCCTCTTGCAGTCTTTTCTATTAAAGCCGTATGTCTTTTTTCCATAAAATGCTTGCTTCTTCATCTTCTCTATCTTCATTTGGAAGAAATGAGCGGATATTATGTATCTTCATAATATAGTAAACGATATGGTTACTGTTTTATCCCTCACGCAGTTATCTGATTATAGGTTGACTTTGTGAACTCCCTAAGATGTTAATTTGTCAAATATATTGTTTAAGCAACTGGCAGCATAGCAAACAAGCAGCCTTTTTAGCCGTTCGGTAATCACAGAATATAAGCGGGGGCTTATATACTCATCTTCGAGCTTAAGATGTTAGAGACCGACATCAGCCTTTTTAGGACGATGGCTTTTAGACCGAAGTCAATACCTTTGGTAAATAAATATTAAGTGGAGTATAAAGAGCCCCCAAGTCGTTTAAGTTTGTATCTTGTAGGTCTGCACATAATTTTCATAATTGACTGAACTGGATAGGTATATAATAATTATTATTTTAAAATTATCTCATCAGACATAACGTGCTCATAAAAAATCCCGAACTCAGGATTATTAACTTCAGCTGGTAATTTATTTGGCTACGATACTACAAAAAAGGGTAAAATATTGTATTAAAATTATGTTTTTTATTATCATAAAAACATGCCGATACATTAAAAATATGAATGGTGAAATTACCGTCGAAAACGAATAAATATAATTGTATTTTGACATAAGTATTTATCTAGTAAAAGTCGCTAAGTAGCGCATTCTACAAATGAACAAATATACCTGATCGTTCTAAACTACGCTAACTAGTGTTTGCGTAGTATACACGGACTTTTATAAAAGCGCTTAAATATAAGAAATACGTAGCGTATTACTATAATATATATTTAAATACTTTGTAATACATAATATAATCTATGCGCCTCCTCCCCGTGGACACTCCGCTAACACTAGTTGGCGTGGTTTAAATCGATTGATTTCAAAAAGTACCTGCACTTAGCGTTTTATAAAATTTGTAACTTCGTTATTTTTGGATATTTCTTCACAATTTTTTTTTTACGTATAAAAAACCTAATTCTAAGAAGCTTGGCATAAAAAAACGTTTTTGGCAAATTTCGAGTTAGCGTAGTATAAATAGCTGGTGTCGAGATACGTTAGCCGGTCGGTCTTTGGTTGTAACATAAAGATAGTCCTGAAGAGTTGTTGCTGGGCATATTCGGGGATTTTCTAAGAAATATGGCAAAAATAAGGTTGGTTGTTCACGACCCACCGCTGAAGTTTTTAAAATATCTCTGATTGCTATATCAATTCCGGTAGGTTTTATATGAATGTTTTCGAGTTTAATCAATGAAATGGTTTGAACGCGTTGTGCAGTACATATAGCTAAAAGGATAACTAATTTCTTAGTAATTTGGTCTCTATTGAGTTCCTTATTAGGATACAATTTGAAATGTGATTGAGCACAATTTGTGGATCCCATGTGTTGCAATACTTCGGAAAGCTAGGTTTTAATTTGAACACGCCTTTCAGGAGACGTTTAATACGGTCGTCGGATCCGATGTTATTTCCCAGCAATAGAGAGAGGGCTGATCTGTGGTTATTCAAAGACCCATATGAAGCACCGTTATTGTACTGCTCACTCAAAAAACATAAGATCCTTGGTACAGAGCCTTCAAAGATATTACAGTTATTATCGTTACTGTACCGCCACCACAATTTGAACGATACATTGTATTGTTGTATTGTGTTATCTGATAGGGACGCTAGCATTAAGTCCAATGCTAGCTCTGGAACACCGCGAGACGCGAACGCCTGCCTGAGAGTACTGCTGCTCCCAGGGTAAGCGGGTTTCTGTAACATGATTTAATATAATGTTCGTTAGGGGATAGCCAAATAATATCGGAAACTATATGTTTCATTAACTGTGGGTACCAGGCTTGTGAAGGCCAAAAAGGAAAAACTATGATGCCGGTAGCATTTTCTTCTATTATTTTTTGAAGACACTTGAGTAAAAGTGGAAAAGGAGGAAACGCATAGAAAAATCTTCCGTTCCATTTGACTGTGAATGCATCTATGAAGAGTGCATCTGGGTCTTTTTTCCATGATATATAATTGGAGCATTTGGCATTAGCTCGAGATGCGAAGAGGTCAATTTCTGGTTCTCCAAAACTATTCGATATTTTTTCAAAAACCGAGTGAGGAAGTTCACATTCGATATCGAGATTTATTCTACGTGACTCTTCGTCAGCTTCGTAGTTTTCCTTTGTATTAATGTAAGAAGCAAAGAGCCAGATATTTCTCTCTTCACACCATTGCCAAATTTGTCTGGAAAGGTTGTTTAAATGGGGGAATTGTATACCCCCCATGCGATTTACATAGCTAATTGCCGTTGTATTATCCACCCGCAGTAAAATGGAACAGTTAGATTTTTTGTTTGCAAAATATTTTAAACCCAAGAAAACAGCTAATAATTCTAAATAGTTTATATGTGACTCCAGTTCGCTGATTTTCCAACTACCGTGAGCTCGATCATTATAACACACCGCTCCCCAGCCAGTACGTGAAGCGTCTGTATAGATTTCTAAGTCAAAATTAGTCGTTTTCAATGAGTTATTAATTTTAAACACGTTGAGTTTCCACCAATTCAAGTCTTCTAATATTATTGGATGTAACTTGAATTGTGTTTCATAGTTACAAAATTTTTGTAAAGCTAAAAATTTTTGCCTTTCTAATATTTTGGTGTACAACCAGCCGTATTTAGCCGCTGGGCAAGCAGCTACCAGTACTCCAATTAATTGAGCAAATTCTCTAATTGTACATTTTGGCAAATGTGAGAATTTTTTAACTAAGTCATAGATTTTATTTCTTTTCTCGGCTGGTAGTGAAATTGTTTGATTTATTGAATTAAATATGAAACCTAAAAATTTACAGGTTTGTGTTGGTATCAGGGAACTTTTCTCGTAATTTACAACGAAACCGAGGCATTCGAGGAGATTTAAAGTAGCTTGAACGTTCCTCGCACATTCGAAATAATCATCTCCTATACAAAGAATATCGTCTAAAAAACATACATTTTTATAGCCTAGGTATCGTAAATGGCATATAACTTCTTTCATAACCTTAGTAAAAGCTCTAGGGCCTATAGAAAGGCCGTAAGGCAAAGCATTAAATTCGTAGGTGACTGTATGTAAATTATCATCTTCAAATCGAAATCTTAGGTATTTACGGTCTGATTTGCGAATTGGTAGAAGGAAATAAGCTTCTTTTAAATCGATGGTAGCCATGTAACCGTTAGCGGGTAATAATCTACTTGCGGTACGGTGGTCCTCCATCTTAAAGTGTAACTTAGATACGAATTTATTTAAGTTTTTTAAATTAAAAATAAACCGTTTATCGCCATTTGGCTTTGGAGCTAAAAATATATTTGAAATGAATTCATTTCTGCAGGGAGTACAAGGTCTAACGGCGCCTAAAGAAATTAGATGTTTGATTTCGGCGGTCATATCCACCTTTTCGGCTGCTGTTAGTATACAAGCTTTAGGTAATTGAGTTTGAGTTACCTCGTATTCAAATGGTATAGGGAGACCTAACCTAATCCAGTTTAAAATCACCGAGTTTGATGTGATTTTTAGCCAACAATCGTAGAAATTCGAAATTCTACCAGCATGGCGTACCTGATTTAATGGCGCGTTGCAGACTGTTGTCGGGTTGTCGCTTTGTTCGGGCCGGTCGCGCTCGATGCCTGTTGAGGTGGCAAACGACGGTTTGCAGGGGGAATCGGTTTGCTCGGTCCTCTGCGCCCCCCCCTGTTTTGTTGGAAGCGCGGAGGCCCGGACCAGTTTCCCTGGTACGCGCTGGTTGGTCTGGTGTACTGGTACTGAGAGCGGGTACTCGGTCCCGGTACCGGCTGTTCCGTCGTTGAGGTGTTCTTTGTTTTAACGAACTTTTTGATAGACAAACCCTGTTTTTCTATGACTTTTGAAGCTTTAATTTTTTCTGCTAATTTATTACCGTACAGAGTTTCATCTCTTTCGGTTTCCTGGACCAGATTCAGAAACGGTTTTGCGAGGGAGTAGTTTATGACAGTAATTCGGGCATTCGTTTCTTGATAGTGTAAATCACTCAAGATTCTACATCCATCACTTATTATTTTAATTGCATCAAGTTTATTTTCTCCCGTGAGCATTTGTGTCAAAGCCTTATTGATGGCTGAAATGCCGGCACCTAACTGTTGTTGTGCGGTTTCCTTCCGTTTATCACGTTGGCGCGCCGCTTCTGATATAGCGGCCGCGACTTCATTATTTAATTTAGGCGCTTGAAAAAGAGTGCAATTCTCAGGAATGAGATATTCCTTGAGAAGCTTTTCTTTTGCTTCCTTTGCTAAGCCCTTTTTTAGAAGTGGTTCCCATCGCAAAGCCAAGCTTCTATGAATTTTCTCTCCGAATTTCGGAGTACTTTCAGTTTCTTCACCGAGTGCTACGAGGAGCTCGGGGTCGAGATCCATATTTGTGCCGTCCTCTTGTGGTAATGTGTCCGGTGGCATTGGAGATTCATCCAAAACGTTTTCTCCGGGTATTACCGCGTTATCGGAGGTGGCGGTGGCGGCGCCAGCGGCCGTCTCGTTATGCGCTTCTTGAATCGGGACGGCATCCGAATCTGCGCTGTCGTCTGTAATATATGAGAATGATATTCAAACAACGATGAATCGTCGTGTTAACTCTCGGTTAACCGCCAGACTTATTCCACATTTTGAATATAGTTGTCGGGAAGTAACATGTGTAACATAATAACCTCACATGTAACATGTGATATTATAAGCAACAAAACAGGTCGTTTAAAGTGACGACGTGTAATGTAAGGATTAGTAATCTACTAATATTGAGTGTAAAAACCGTCGTGTTGACGCACGGTCAACCGCCAGGTGAGTAGATTTAATTAGGTCATGTTGATGGCCTTCGTGTTAACTCTCGGTTAACCGCCAGGCAATTATAGAAAAAATAAGAAAAGATGAGGGTACTTCTAGATACATACCGGAATCAGATGATGATTCGATGTAAATCCGTCGACGTTTACGCTTACGTTCATCCTCGAGTTCCTTAATTTTTCGTTTATAATGTTCAATATTTTCCTCAAAAGATTTACGTTTATTCGACATATTTCGGTTCTTCACAATTTATTGTAACTTTGTAGGTACGGAGTGCACGTGCGCTTGCTACCTCGCACGAAAAAAGAATGAAGGCTTGACAGCTTGTCGGTGGTTCGGCGACAGTTAACGAATCGATTTTAGTTAAATAAACTCGATACTGGTATCGATTTTAATAAATCTCTTAAAAATGTGCGATGCTACCTTGTATAATTAAAGGACTACCTGGTATTATATCTGAAGAATGAAGCGAAGAAATATAATTATAATTATATAGATACGTTATGAGCGATAGTATAATTTGACGTATTAAAATAAGGTACTGCATGTGATTTCGAGAATCAAAAATGTTTTAATCTAGAATTCTTTATGAAATAGCTATGTATGATTCATGCAATTTTTTTAAACTTTTGTTTAACAAGCATTATATGAATACTTTGAATATTTAAGGCATAAAGCATAAGGTATAAGTGTTCAAGTATTTTATCTGACTAATTAATTCAAACGAAGGTCGGAATACAGTTCAAAGTTTAAACACCGACTACGGTTTTGGGCATGTGGTGGCGATATCTCTATGGTTATCTTTTTAACCGTCTGCTATAGACATGAGAAGTTTATCTACCTGTTATCTGCATAAGCTAATTTCTATTTAAGATCCTATAAATTCCTTTTAAGCGAGATTTCATATGTAGCAATGAGCTCTTTATATAAGTTACGTAGAAAATATATTTGTGAAACAGTCAGCTAATTTATAATATTAAACAATTACTAATATTAAACCTACAAATATTTACTAAGACATAGAAATGAAATAAATATGAATTTATAATAATTATATATAATTACCCACCTACATAATTATAAAAATAATATAGTATCTAGATCGCTGCCCTGAGGCGATAATTAAAACATTATAGTAATTCCGCAAAAAGTTTATAACTGATTATTATAGCCAAAAATATATATTTAGAAGCCAATATATATATAAAACAAGATAAAACAACATAGTAGGTACCTACAGTAAAATTGTAAATGATATTTTAAAATTGGCGAACTGAAGCCAAATCTTCGTGGAAAGTGGTGTTAACTGCTTCGACCGAGCGATGTTGGCAGAGCACCGCGACAACTTTGGGGTTATGTTGTGGCCTTTAAATGTTCTACGCCGCAGCCGTTATGAACACTGTCACAGATTTTACTATATATTTTCGTAATTAAAAAACTAATAACCACTGTGCAGTTTTAACGCTTTGAAAAGTATTTTTAAAGGCTGTGGCTTTCAATTCGACTGTATTTTTTTATATTTGTTACCTCAAAACTTCCGATTGGCTCAACCGATTTCGATAATTCCTTTTGATATGAAGATTGGTGCTTTTCATGTGGTCCCTTGGTTTTTTTCTAACAATGGCATACATAAGGAAATTTAAAGCCGTTTTTTTGTTTAATTATCTCGAACATACATTTAAACTCGAACGAATTGGAAAGATTAAGCTTCATATATTTACGGGTTATGTAATACATATTATATATTTATCCTAAATCACCAAAACAGGATAATATAAATAATATAAAATAGAGATCTTCAAGGCGCGAAAAACAGTAGGCATCTTCTGAAAATATCCTTGGCTTTATATTTACCCAATGCTGATTGAGTAAAACGTAAGCTCATTTCACATAGATCTATCTATAAAAAAGATGGGTGCTGCCAAAAATCTTATATGTACTATTTATACCTATAGAATGGGGTTGATTTAACATGACGTTAAATTATTTGCGGTTTGGTGACGACGTCGGTCACCGCACACCTTTACACGAAGCGCTTCCGGTTTATGAGTAATTTTAAATCTTTGGTCACGCGAATACAAATATAGTCAAAAAGTCAATTAATAAGCCATGATTACCTTAGCTTATGGTATATATCTTACTAATATTGTATATACAAATGTTTGTGACTATGTTTGTTTGCATGTATGTTTCTTACTCTTTCACGCAACAACTTATCAGATTTGGATGAAATCTGGGATGCAGATAGTTTAAAACCTGGATTAACACATAAGCTACTTTTTATCCCGGAAAAATTGGAGATTCCCCGGGATCGCGGGTGAGTCCACGGTGAGCCACTAGTACTCTATAATTCCGGTTCAAACGAAAAAAAATATCATAAGTATGGGGTACTTACCTGAATATTACTTACATACCTCTACTATGCTTAACATAATATTGCAACGATATTTGGCATACAGACTTCGTGCCAAGCGGAACTGTAATTTTCTTTGATAAAGTTGCGAATTAAAAAGTAATGAAGGTTGCCATATATTTATGTGAAATTACAACACCGACCCGACATTTAAAGACTATATTACCGTGAAAGGCATATCATGAAACTCTGGAGCTACTTAAACCCTCACCGACAGAGCTGGCATATCTCCAAACTGCTCCCGTGTAAAACAAGCTATTACTATAAAGTGCCTTGTTTTTTTTTTCTAAACACTGAAAGTTGAAACGTGCCGAAACTGAATGCTTCACAAAATGTTGCCAGCCGGTTAGAATTTTTTAATCGTTAACGAGGTTGAAACTTTTGGTCGCAAACAAACGTATGTACTGATTTCGGATTCAATTGTGTTGAATGTTTGTTTTTGACGGCATTAATAAAATACTGGCGTTCGATAAAAAAAAGTTTTTTGAGGCATCAGTTTTGTGGACATTTATTTCAAACTTATTATTATTACTTTTTTTTTCTTTTTTTGAGGATTAAAAAAATAAATATTTTATGCAAATGAGACATGTATTATATGTAGTATATCAGCTATCTGGTTACCATAATACAAGCTTCATTTGAAGCTTACTTTGGAATCAGATTGGCCGTGTGTGAAAAATGTCCCTGGATATTTAATTATTATTTAAGACACAAAATAGAAAAAAATCTTAGAATACAATTTAACAAGAATCACATAATTTTACAGTAGGTATACCAATTTAATTTCGTAATAAAATATACCGGAGATAAACATTTATTTTCGTTATGCCACGGTTGCATGCAATTATACTAAATGATAAAATGCTACAATTTAGACTAGAAGTATCTACTATACATTTCCTGCTGTTAACTTGGCGCATATTATAGTGAACGTTATTTGTCTCTAGATGAAATTTATTAAAGCTATTCTTTATATAGTACACATATTTTGTAATTTAGCTTTACTTGTGTATTTTTTCTTTGGGTAAAATATGAATAGAATATGAAAAACATGAAACCTTTTACAATTTCTACTGCACACGGTTACTCAAAGCCATTTGTTGTTTAACAAACTAAATTGAATGCTGGACACTCGTTCCGGTACTTTTTGTTTGTAAAATTGAAGTTTCTGCTCACGGCACTAACTGAAACTGCCTCTACCATACTGGGGATGTTTACCTTTTTTTAATAACTGGAAAAAGTTAAATGGCCAACTGTAGTACACAAATAAATGCAGGAAAAGTGCTTCGGTGTGTTGATGTAGGCTACAATTTTTTTCGTATTTTCTCTTTGTTTTAAATTTCCAGCTTATTTTCAAAATTAGATATTATATATAGGTATCCAAAATATATCAAGTCTATTATCAAAAATATGATGTAATTACTATTATGGAAATCAAAACATTTGTGACATTACAGGACAGAAGCAAGACATTGATATAAATAGATACATACATAATATTGTTTAAAACTTTTGAGTTATGTAATAATAATCTACCTTTCTACTCTTTCACGTAACAGCTACAAAAGGAATTTAGAACAAACTTGCCACACCTATAGAACAAGTTCTGGACTAACACGGAAACTTAATTTCAGGTAAATTTACAATCCGCGCGCATCGGATTTATCAGACGCGGGTACATCCGTGAAGCTTAAACTAGTTTTATGTATGTATCTAAGGTATGGGGGCAGTCTAAAAAAATGAATCAGTTTTCGAATTACATTCTTTATCACACTGTGTGCATAATCGACCAAAATAATATATCAAAGACTTGTTACTTTCAAACCTGTAAAATATCAATTCAAGCATAAGTAATTTCTTAATTTGAAATTTGTCTTATTATACATATATTGACATTCCATTCACAGATTTTGACATCTATAAAAAAGTTTGGTTTGAAAATACATTCTAGTAACAAGTTTAACCGTCTGACATAAAGTGTGCAGGCAATTATAAACCTTAAGGTGGTAAACATCTGACCGCGACTGTACACGGACACGTAACACTGTTACATGCATCTGTGTACATAGTACAGTGTACACTAAACCAGTTAGTACATCCACAAGTCAATCTTGTGTCGAGTTTACATTGCCGGCGCCCTGGGACTTTTCAATTACAACCGTCGTGTGCATCCATACCAAACCATATTTGTTTAACGCTAAGATACATTATACCTTGCACCGGGTGAATAATACAAATTGCAGTAACATTTCCGAAGGCAGATGTACGTAATAGTGTTCAGTTACGTCGAAACAACACACGATTAATTTAAAACTTCGTTCTAATGTTGAAGCAATTTCCATTAATAAATTAGGGTGTTTTTCAACCTTTAAAAATTTTGTAAATAAAAGTGTCAAGAAGATTCACACACACACACGGCCAATCTGATTCCAAACTAAGCATCAAAGTGAGCTTGTGTTATTGTAACCAGATAGCTGATATACTACATATACTACTTTTAAATAGATACTTATATAGATATTTACATCCAGACACAGGACAAACAGACATATTCATGCATACAAATGTTTCTCCTGGATGGGAATCGAACCCACGACCCGCGGCTTGAGAGTCAGGGTCACTAACCACAAAGCCAACCGGGCTGTCAAAAGATTAAAGTACATCATGTGAGTTTTTTGTCATATGTAATTTTTTTGACCCGTTACCAATTTATTTACCATTTACCGAATTAAAACTACCAAGAAGCTAGACTAACCACACTAATATTATAAAGGCGAAAGTTTGTGAGTGTGTATGTTTGTTACTTCTTCAAGTCTAAAAGGATGGAGCGATTTTAATAAAATTTGGCATGGACTTAGCTGACACTTTGGATTAATACATATATTACTTTTTATTCCTGGAAAACTTAAGGTCCCCCGAGAAAGCGCGTGAAACCGCGGGGCAAATTTTCCTAATATTTTTACTTGTTTATTCTTTATCAATCCAATTAGCTATATAAATGTATGATTTATAAATATTATAGTGGTGTAGTAAAGATACTACGAACAGCCAATAAGAGCAGTAAGTAATGATCTAAACAATTCAGAAGGATTCCCAAATAATGCTAGGCGCAGCGCGGAGCCAGTCCCAAAGCAATTTACTTGTATGACTACCTATCTACACTAATATTATAAAGAGAGATTTGATTTTTGTTTGTTTGTTTGTTTACGAATAATAAAAGTATTTAAATGTTTGAGCTCAGTATCAGATAGCGAAGAAGATAATGGTATATATAACATCACGCTACAAAAAAATCAACAACGATGTAAAAGTCAGTCAATTCATAATTATAAGGTTATTTTATTTCAATATTGTAATTAGGGCAAACCAAATTAGTAAATTTTAAATATAGTATTGAGCAAAATAAAATAAGCATATATTATCCGTGCAATTTCTCATTGGCTGAAAATTAAGTTCTATGTTTTAATGGAATTTTTCATAGCACCATCCCTAAAAGTTTTGTAATTAGCGGTTGAATATTTGAACGTTTCACGAGTGCTTTGAAAGCAAAGCGGTATGTTTACCCAGCGTCTACGAGCTCTACGAAGCTACGAGATCTACGACGTCTACGAGGTTACGAGATCTACAATTCTATGGAACTTACACATAATATAGCTTCATGAGTAAATTTTATATTGAATTTAAGCGGCATTAAATATCTACCAATTTCAAGAAGAGGATAAAAAATACGTTATTTAAGTCTCGTGCTTTTCGATGGACACCTATATGAGCTGATCATGATGATATTTTTACATAAACGTTAGGTGAAATCGATTACAAAGTTTTATACGTAAAAAATATACATAATAAATAAAATAAATAAATAAATAAATATCCCGGGACATTTTTCACACACTTACTTACTACATAAACTTATTTCAACATTCATATTCTAAAAAAATCAAATGATTCTATAAATTAATAAATTGAAATCTACATTATGAAAAGTAAGGTAGATTTTACCAAAACACAAAATAAAATAGCTTCGAATAATCCATTTGTACAAACCGTACAGGCACATAACGTAAGCAGTTAACTGCAGACGCCAATAATAGTTAACTACCCTCATGACATTAAACGTTAAAAAACGTTTACTTGCAGGCTTTTATAAGTACTGGTTGTCTATTCTTATGGCTCTTTATACCTAATGTACTTGAAAAACTACTCATTATTTCCTTTAGCTGCGGATCAGACGGTTACTTCTATCCTACAATATTATTAAAATAATATTATAAATGCAAAACCTTATAAATATGTATATTTGCTACTTCTTTACGTCTAAATGGATGAAGCGATTTTAATAAAATTTGGAATAGAGTGAGCTGGATTAACACATAAGCTACCTTTTTATTTGTGAGCCATATGTCCATAATTACACGCAGACAAATTTTAAACGATTCTATTATTATTATTAGATCTTCATCAAAAATTTCTTAACACTAACTATGGTAAATGACCTATTGGTGGCCAGTTTAAGAAAAAAAAAACTGGTTTTTGTGAAATATTACCAAAATTGTGAAAGTTTCAGCACTGAATATAGTGAAACTGTAAAGTCCAGTCCTTATTTAATATTTGTAATGTGTTACGCGTGAGATACGGCAAAGCTGGATTCAATTAATTTAACAAATAAAAGTTGTAGTTTTGTGACCCAGTCTTGGACAGGGAAAATCCATTAATGGATATTCTAGTCTTAGTCTAAGTTTATCTTTATTTTATGGCTTACACATCAAACAAAACTAATTTTGATTTTAATTAAGCAATACTATTTTACAAGTGAAACTTCCTGCTCACCGCCTTAACGATTTCCTTAAGAAAAGCCGTCGTTGTCAATTTCAAATCACCTTACACTTTGTATTCGCGCAAATTTGTACATGTAACTGACTGAATTCAATAAAACGTTAAACTTAGATAGTTCGATGTCTAAAGTCAATGTCACAGTGATCCCAATGTAAAAACATTCGCTCATGTCCGAATCCTAGATGTTTCTTTTAATTTTTGGCCATTACTGGTACCGTGGCCACGACTGGTACACTTACGATAATAATAATGTATACCTACGTTTGAAATCTATTTATGGTATAAAATACTGATAACATTCATTAAACATCCAAAGACATAACGGTAAAACCTCACACATTTAGATACAATTGCAGTTCTTAATCCAATGATATAAAGTTGAAAATGCTCTTAGCCACATGGGTCTTAAAATATTAAAATGACTACATATGTAATTAATTCTGAAATAAAATTAATATTTGATCCAGTGGTAAATTTATTAGATAATGCAAACGAGACCTAATAATAAAGCAATAAGGTAGCTTTTCTATTACGTATTTTAAACATCAAAATGGACTTAAATCTATTTACCCTTTCCCGTAGTCCAGGAGCCAGCTGTCCGTGAACCAATTCCACCCGAATAATCCCGGTAATGGGGCCTCATTTCAAACTGTACTTTGTCTTTTAAAATATTATATTTTCTGAGTTCTTATTCTTGTTCTACTTGAATTCGAAGCTCTATTGTTGTTGTAGTTTATTATTTTGTCTTTAAGAAATAATATATGTATTACTGCCGTGAAGCAGTTATGTACTTTGGTTTACGAGATTAGTCATAAAAAAGACGCACATGAGAATCACTATAAATAATAGTCACTATAAGTAATAGTAGTTAGTCACAGTACAAATAATAAATATCCTGAGATATTTTCCACATCGCCAATCTGATTCCAAGCAAAGCGATTTATCGAGACCATATAGCTCATAATTGCTTTAAACACATATTTATATTGACATCCAGATAAAAAATAAAAGACATGTTTATTTATTGCTTATCGGATCCACTCGAGGATTTACTGTTCCCTTCTTTGTAGGCTGATTGTCAAAGACAGGACTATCTTTTTGATTTATTTTCCATCTTTATTCTTTATATAATTTTAACTGTACCTAAATACGCATTAATGCTGCTCCATCCAAAATGTACTTTGTGCATTTTTTACACTAATTCCCAGAGAGCTTTGTCTAATTCGTTTGCAGGCGCACGAAGCACCAACGTTCATCCAAACAGCAGTGTTTTGTTATTTAAAATTGCTTCGGCACGTTTGATTTTTTTTTTGTGAAGTTTTCATGAAAGCCGTGACCAATATCAAATTACTACCAACATTTCGGTGTTGTGTTGTTGTAGGTCCAAGGACAATGCGATTGTAAAACGATATTTTTTCATGTATTTCCCATAAATTATTTGATTTATTTTAGCTATGTTATGGTACAAAATTAATGTTTGTTTATCAAATAGTGTGCCATTTTAATATTTTTAAACAGTTTGCCCTGCAGTGGAACAATCCAGGTTTATATGAATAATACATTTGAAAAAATGTAAGCGTAATTCATGAAATTCGTATTTTTTTCACTGATAATCCTCTACGTGGAACGTACCGTTATAGTTTTTAACCCACGATGTTCAAACACAAAATCAAAATTATACCTAAAATATATAAGTACTCGTAATATATACTTACATGTACTTTAACCACTTTAACCGAAGCATCAGGCTGGAGTAAATAGTAAATAATAAAGTATTCCATTTCATACTGTCAATTAATTAACGGATCGTTATGATATTACTGTCGAAACACAATTACGTTCCGCCATACATACTCGTACATCAATTCCGTAGAAATCGAGCACCGGCGAGATAACTCGATTGCATTTTTAATGCAACGCTAGTTACCTACCATAGAATAAGAATGGAATGGAACAGACCAATATTTGTGTAACCAATATTATTTTAATGAATTTTAAATGTTTTAATGACGGTTTGGCTTTGATGTTTTGACTACAAGTTATAATTAACTAGTAGCTGCGTTACCGGGGGATCGTCAATTATCCCGGGATAAAAATTGGTCTTGTGTTAACCCAAAACATATACCTACTAACTCTGTAACATTTTATAGTGTTTACTTCACTAGTTTGTAAACCCACTGCAATACTAGTAATATAATAATCATAAGGCTATATATCTACAGTTATGTGTAATAAATTCTTAATCTTATTGATCTACTTAGTAAAACTATTAAAACGAATGTCTTTTTTAATATAAAATAGCCTCCAAATATCAGAAAAGTCTTGACCTACCTTTAATTGTTTCTATAACAAGCCCTTCTTTAAAAGCTAGTCTCATATAATATAAGTACGCTCACCTAGCTTTTCTAGCATGTCATTAGTTCCAGGAAGTTCCGTCGAAGAGCGCTCACTACTATAGTCGTAATTTCGTTAAAGAATCAACGCTCTTTATGAAACGGGCGATATATATTGTATTAAATTCCAGTTTTGTAAAAGGAAGCTCAACGAAAATTAAACTTGGTGGATATAATAAAAAAAAATTGATTACGCACAAAATATTTACCACTAAAAACAAAATCATATTATACCTACAGCATTCCCGAAAGCTTTAAACGTATAAAAACCTACGGAAAATTCTAGTGCTCTTCATTTCAAAATCAATTCACATCGTAAATGCATTTTTTTTACACAAAAGAACCGAAAGCCGGAGCAGTCTATTACCAAGCTTTGCAAACAATCATGAATCATCAATCAGGCCGTAGTGTTAACAGCAACGAACGTTACGATCTACAAACTAACCCAACAACCTTTAAACCAACAGCCAAGCGAATTTGAACTTTATGTCTATTATGTTAACAGTTAATGTATAAAATGTTGGACGCAATATAAAAGTGGTCCAACACCCATATTGTTTGCCGATAGCCAGACTAATGTGACCTGCGGTTCTCTATGTAATGATTTATGTATTTCATGTTTATACATGGAGTATGGTCGACTAGTTGATTTTCAAGGGTCAGAGAGAATTGGTCATTTGGCACACTGAACTTGTAAAGTTTGCTACAGAAGGATTGGTGGGATGTTACGCCTAGTGAGGTGGTAAAATAACAGTTTGAATATGTATATGGACATCATTTAATGGAATGTTTATGAACGCTTTATTCAAAATATGCCATCACAAAATATTATATAGATACTCAAATCGGTTAAGGTAAATAAAAACAACTTCTTCATTTTAATTTTAAGTCTCTCGAATTTAAGTGTTACATAATGGTTAAATTATATTGCTAATTTGACCATCATTTTCAAGAAAATAACATAACAGACAAGTATGAGAATAAAGAAGAAGCCTTTACCAAAATTGACTGATTCTAGACGACTTTGATTATATTTAATTTAATATTTTATATAAACTATTATTATTTCATTTACGACTTATTAGCAGAACCACTAAAGAAGATACTTTTATAGACAAAATCTCGGCCACTAGTTAACGTAGAACGTCTAGTCTCTGAATCAACAGTTAAGCACCCCTGACTCCATCAATCACTATGTTTGCTGTACCAACGAACACCAATTGATTGTTGAGTGACGGTATCACACGTTGAAGATGAATAAATCAGTTTAACAGCTGTTTTGTCAGAGTGAGATAAAGGATAGTTGGAAAGAGAGAGCAAACATATATGGGCGTAGATGTAAAGTAACGTAAATTGTGTCAATAAATAGCATATATTTTCTAAACAATATATTAGCAGGTATATAATATGTTAATATAGACTTATCGATTCGTAATCGTGATTCGATCTTAACATTGTACATAAGTTTTTTTTAATTTTTTAATCTATTCATATTTACAAAATATGTGAGTACCGACTACCGATAGTAGTCGAATAGTATAGAATTTTTTTTTATGTATTTACTGTGACTTACAAATAAATATATATTAGAATTATTTATATGTCTTAATCATACTAGAAAGTAAAATATTAATAATTTACACATACGTCTACCTTCCTGAAACGTCTTTAACCAATAAATGCTTGTTAAATGCTTGTTGAGTTTATCAGATTTCTTTTTTATTCAAGATTTCATATGAATAACCACAGAAAGGAACAGGGAATCCTCTTAAGAGTTGAAGTCCATAACTAAATTAACCTAATCCATAAAACGGTGTTAAATAAAGTAGGTTCATAAACAAAAACCCATACATTTCTGTTTTCAAAAACAATCACCAATGAACATGTGTTCCAAATCACAATCAAGGTCTAAACGGTTCACCAGACCAGTCCGTCTGTCAGTTGCCTAATAAAGCTGGTTTTCCATCGTCCGCCTATTACTGCCAATTACACGGTCCGTACGGTTGGCACCCCTGCATTCGTAAAGTACCGCACATAGGAGTATAGCGGAGCGATGAGCTTAGCGATTGTAGAGTTATTTTTTATTACGTATCTTTAACATTATTATCTACTAATAGCTGTTCTATTCTGGTAAGTTCGTTGTAGTAATATTATGATTTGTTATTTTATTAAACTTTTATAAATAAAACCTTATACGTTACTTAACTTTTTGGGAAGAAACAAAAATCACTATTATTTTAAAATAAATTACTGTGTAGCAATGTTTATCACCAGTAGGATACAAAATGTTTTGTTAACCACACTGACATACATATATTTTAACTATCTATCTAAACATCAGTCAGTAAGAGATACCTATTGTTCCGTGTGCGCAACGAAGTGTTCTCACGTATTTATTGGCTTCGTTAGGTCTCGTATCATACGCTTCACGATGTCGCAATCCGTGTGTTCTACATAATTTCAATATTGAGGTTACCCGATTTGTAAAAGATATGAGGACAATTTCGTTTTAACTTTTAGTAGCTTTATATTAACGAATTTCATTCTAGAGTCAAAACGATTTAACAGCCCAAACCGCCTTTGTCATTTTAAAATTATTTGCAACAAAACTCCATTAAAACATATTTTAATAAAACAAATAGTTTTAAGTATTTACCTAAAAATATCAAAGTTAAATCTTTATAATATACTCAGCTTACGTAACTACACATAGCTAAGACGAGCGGAATTCAATTTGAAGGCAGAGTCACAGACTCCTTGAATGTCAAATATGTAGGAATGTACGCTCCGTGTTATGATTTCATTTGTAACGTGATGTTACTTATACACACCGAGCGCTGTTATGTCTGTGTTGGAGCTAGGAATTTCGTTTGACAGCATTATACTAGATAATACCAAGTGTATATAGTCGAGACAAAATGTCTCAAGAAATGTAACAAATATTATTTTAATAACATAATTTTTATTTTTATTAGGTAAAATGGCGAAACTTTCTAAGTAAAATCTGAAAGTAAGGTTAATAAAATTGTAACGTAAGCCAATCATTATTGTGAAAAATGCATGCAAATTTTGGATAATCTAAAAATAATAAAATCGCTCCGCTTCCCTCTCCGCTCTCTAATATACCAGCACCCTTATCCCGAGGTCTACGTCCGAGGTCGCGCCCTGCGATGTCGACGCGGCAGTCGGCACAAACGATGCAACTGCCGAACCCCTCCGAGTACACACGAGTCCACCCGAGTCCGACCGACCTAACGACCCACACAGTGACACTTTCACTGGCACTGTGTCACTCTCATCTAGCGTAGGTACTTGCGATTAGATTGTTTTTAATTGCGAAAGAAATGTAGATGGAAAATGATTTCATTGCTATGGAAACCTTAGAATAAAGTTGAGACAACAGGATTGTTTTAGAAAGAGGGGATTCTGAGAAAAACCTAATTATAGTCCTTCGTCCTTCGTCTTTTCCTGAACGATACAGAACGCTCTTGCCTACCCACACATATATAAATACCGACTCTACTCTCATTAATTAGACCAGCGATTACATTGTTTTCTTCTAATTGCATTGTCATTCGTGGAAAAAGTTGTAATATGCTAATTGAAATCCATTTATATTATTGGCTGCATTGTTTTGTTTTGCAATTGTTATCATTATTTTTCATTTTATTGAGCTCATTTGAAAAGCAACTCAACTTGTATTGTAATTAGATTCAAAATTACCTTAAACGGATAACGTGGTGGAACTATTCGTGATGTTGTCATCCTGTAAAAGGAAGCTTTCAGCTGTAGTTGCAAGAATGGCACACTAGATGGCGTTAGGCGTATCGAAGCAGCTCGGGTGATAAAATGAAGGCGAGACTTTGGCAGTGATTTGATAACATCTACTGAATGTTACCTTGGATTTCACTTTCGTGGATGACATTGCCATAGGTCGCTACCGGTCGCAAAATTTTATGTTGTGGAAGAAAAACTTAGGTGGCTATACTTAATAGATATAAAATATAGCAAGGCGTTTAAAAAACTTACTTAAATATACAAACGTATAACCAATTTCTGAATATACCTATTTATTTCTTAAGTTTTATCATCGTATCAATAACATATTTATTTACCTAATGTTAATTTTAATGTCACAATCGTATGTATAGGAATTAAGAAAACCATAAATAGTAAGAAAATATAATTAGTGAGTGATCTTGTAACTTCAGTTTTGCCTAAAACCACTTAATTTGAACGGATTTTGAGTTTCTGGATATGACAGCATAGGTTGATATCGAAGTGTAAATGAGTCTCACTGAAAGAATTCACTCGTTAGCACACGTGCCACAGACTAAAAAATCCAAAAAGCTCAACAATTAATATTTTACTACAAACCTTTATAACAACTGGTTTTTAATGTTGATAATTTTATATTTCTTTATTCTGGATACAGAAAAGACCATTATGATGTTTTGAAACTGATGCTTGAATATCCGATTTATTAAAATAAATAACCATTTTCAGCATAAAATAGCCACGCTTGTGCCTCTCATGATGAATTACAATATAATATAAATAAATATATTACGTTTTGTTGGTATGTGTGTACACATATACCACTCAACGTCATAGCAGATGCACGGATTTAAATAAAACTTTGCATTTAAATAGAATATGCATGATTAACATAGGATTAACCCTGCGAAACAAAATCCCTTGGGAGTAATGGAAGCCGTCGAGAAGCGAGTTAGTAAAATGGCAAAATATGTAGTATAATTTTTTATAAGGTCACAGAGCAACTTGCAAGGGGAAGTGGAACGTAAAAGAGCAACTGTTTTCAGTACTAAGTCCAATGCCACGCCTAAAGAGTCGCGCTTATTACGTCACTAGGAACAACAAGTGTGACAAAATGTGATGTCGGTTGGTGACATTTTAAGTGACGAGACGGCCCAGTCTTCAATAATATTATAAGAATGTGATTTGTGTCTTGCAAAATTATTGGAATAAAATATTGTAAGGTGTTTTAGATTCTTTCAGGTGTTACAGATTCAAGATATCGGTGTAAAAGAAAATATCTATTTTAATTTACCTACTCCTGTGAAAACTCCGAGAAAGTACTGCTTCGAAGCTTATGTCATCGCTTTTTTGATGATGACGATGTAAATTTAAGTCATGTTTAAAATGAAACTAAATCATTTGAATTTTGTATGTATAACATTTTTCACGTAGAAAGAATAAAAAAGAGATCACACATTTTTATAAAGACAACGATTTCCATGTAGGTACAATATATATAATCGATTAATTGCTATTGCAAAAATTTATGCAAGTAGGTTTATTTTTTTTTATTTATCATTATATTTCAGAAAATAAATTCCATTATTGTTAGTATACAATATCTTACAAACTATGTTAGTATGATAAATAACACAATTACAAAAAACATGAAAGTGGTCTAGGTAGTGTAGGTTACATGAACCCTGGAGCAGTGGTTTATGTACCGACCGTCCAGCCTAGCTGCGAACATAGTTAGGATACTGTTGGAGCTGGCCCGCACTCTGCAGAGCAAGGATGTACATTTTTTGCGCATAATGGTATAAAAACAATCTGTTCTCGCCTCCGCAAACATTCCTGACGCACTGCAGAAACGAGGCAGCCGCAACAGTACCCTAAACGCGTTATTATACTGAACGCGCAGGGCGTTGTATGATCTATGAGTATAATTTACCCACAGACTGCTCGTGTAGAAGGATGTGCAGTAGGCTCTGAAGAGTGTGATTTTAACTTCTCTTGAACAACGAGCAAATCTGCGGGCAATCATGTTAGACCTCACCGACAACGCCCTGCGCTCTCGCTCCATATCGGCATCGTCTTTTATATTTTCTGTTACCAGGTGTCCAAGATATTTAAAACAAGTAACTCTTTTAAGGGGGACACCATATAAATTAATTGGAGGAACATAAGTTGGACACCTGTTACCAGCCTTGAACACCATATATTCACTTTTTATTATATTATACAATAGACCATGGGTCGCCGCATACTCCTCACATGTACTTAACAGCTGCCTGATACCACAAACCGACGCGCTCAGCAGCACCATGTCGTCTGCGTAGCTAATATTGTTCACGCAAACATCATCAATATGACAGCCAACACGCTGACTGCTGAGCGCGACGATCAGCGCATTTATATACAAATTGAAGAGCTTGGGCGAGGTCAGCCCCCCCTGCCTCACCCCGCACTCCAACCTGTATGGTTCCGAGAGGTTGCCCGCCCATCGCACGCTATTGACTTGGTTAGAGTACCAGTATCGAAGGACATTAATTAATTCTGGAGGTAAACTGGCTTCCTCCAGTTTATTCCACAGTATGTCATAACTAACCATGTCAAAAGCTTTAGACAAATCTAGAAAACAGGCATATATCGGTGTTTTTCTATCGGTATAATACCCCACAGTTTGCTTCAAACACAAAATAGCAGTTTCGGTGGATAGTCCAGGTCGGAAACCAAACTGGTTATCGTGCAATTTTAAGTACTTGTCTAGTTGCGAGTTAAGCAAACTGTCAAGAACCTTCGCCACAATAGTCGCCAACGATATAGGCCTGTAGTTAGACTTGTCCGATATGTCACCAGTTTTATTTTTAACAATAGGGACAACAACTGTATCCATCATTGAAGCTGGTAGGTAGGAGTGGCCTATGCAGAGGGTGTAGAACATCGCCAACACACGTGATAAGTGTGGACCTGCATGCCGAAAATGCTCAACGCTAAGACCGTCGTGTCCCGGGGACTTGCCTCGTGACATCCGTTTTATAGCCGTCGATACATCCTTGGCAATAAATCTAATCCCTAACTCCCCACGAGTGTTAGTACTATGCCCCGACTGTGATGGTCCCAAGGGTGACCTCACCGCGAAATGGTTTTTAAACATATCAGCTATATCTTTTGGATTGCTAACACCCTCCACGCTCACAGGCAGGCCAGGTCGAATGTTTAATTTATTTGTACACCTCCAAAAGCCACGAAAGTCGTTATTGTCATGTTTTGAAGCAATTATATCCATTTTTATTTGTTCTTTGTGGTTCTGACACCACTTTAACCGAGATTTAAAAATTTTCCTGCTTTTATACATCTCATCAAAGGCTCGACCGTTTTCAGGTTTCCCCGACCAAATCCACATTTTAAAATGTAACCTAGCCTCCCTATGAGCTTCCTGAACGTGCCTATTCCATCCAATCACATATTTCTTTTTATTTCTAAACATATTTTTCTCAAAACTAATAACAGCTGATTCACTGAGTGCAGATATAATCTCAAAGTACATTTTATCAATTATTATTCTATGTTCCGCCAAGTTACACATCTGGTCGCAACAGTATTTTACCCCCTCTGGAAAGTCAATAAGCTTTAATCTCTTATGGCACTCTTTGTTATAAAGGTCAATCTGTTTAGAATTCCTATTCCCCCAAACTATTTTATTTTCTAACAACTTATTATTACAAAAAATCTTAGGCCTTATTGCATCTAGATTACATTCAATAATTAACGGAAAATGATCGGACCACAGAACATCGTATTCAACATACACATTAGTGATAGTGCGCAACGCTGACTTCGTCGCGAGGCAATGATCCAGCCAACGTTTCGAACCATGCGCTTCACTTATGAAAGTATAAGTATCCGAATTTAAACCTAACATATCAACATCTACACAGTTCCAGTCTAACTCATTACAGAAACATATTAGATCGTCATAAAACAATTCGGATGGGTGTGCATTAAAGTCACCCATTACGTATACACATTCCACCTCGTCATTGTTAACCATAGCACTCACCGCACCAAGGCAGTCCATGAATTCCGCCAGGTTGGCAGTCTTGTCCGTAGGCATGTACACACTAATGACTAGGATAGGACGCTCATTTGTCATTATTTTAATGGCACAAATACGTGGGTTATCACTTTGTAGCACAGATACACACTGGTAAGAACTTTTTCTCCACAATAAGGCGACTCCACCATGGGGTCTGCCCTGAAGCATTCCCGCTGATGTATCTACTGCCGACGTTCCCGTAAAGCCAAATTCCTCATCAATACTGCTGAGAAACGATATTTCATCCGGTAGTAGCCACGTTTCTTGCAGCGCTATTATATCTGACGACTCACACAATGCTCGAATTGCTTCCACAGAACGTTTGACGTTCTTACAGTTGTAGCTGACCAGTTTATGTTTAATTTTATTCATTATTAGTTGTTCATTCGGCCGTTTTCAAAATTAATTTTGTTTACATCTTTGTGTTTAAAATGTACAAATCGCCTGAAAATTACACCCTGAGGCCACATTTTATCATCTAAGTACAAATCTAATTTGTTCTTTGACACAAAAAATTTATATGCGTTGTGATCGGTCTGCTTTTTAATAGCAATTTTCTCCAGATCAACAGTTTCCCGTGTTTTCATCTTAATATATTCCACGATATCATTTTCTGATGTTCCTTTATGAATATTCGTAATAAAAATTGGAATTTTTACATCCGCCGCTCTAAAATTTCCTTCCGGCTCAATCGCCATACCCATTTTCCCAATAAAACGGTTTTTTATTTTAGTTTTTCGTCTTTGTACAGTTTTCCATTCTCCATTCTTCATTACCGCTGCAAAAGTTTGTTGATTCATACTTTTACTGCTATCAATTTCTATGATATTGCTATTGCCATTATCATTCGTAATAGGTACCGTATCCGCTCCACCGTTATCGGTCAGCTGTGGTGACGTCATTTTACCTGCCGTGTTCAAGGTACCGGTTTGGGACGTCGTAGATGCGGACAGCGACTCGTTACTTGCCGTGGCCGGTTTACATTGTGAATTACCCTCAATATTTGATTTTCGAGAAATCGAATAATCTTTATGTTTCTGATGAACCTGTGAAGACACTTTATCCACATTGGTAGTAGGTATTGCATCGTTGTTGCTGGTTGGAGATAATCCCATGGGACCGCTGTCTAGTAGGTATCCTCCCCGCTTCGTATTTACATTACAGTTAGGGGACACTAATGATGCATATTTAATATTACTTATATCCCTCTGTAATGACTCTAGTTGTTCTAACGTGGCGTATTTCATTTGGATATCTTGTACTTCTGATTTGAGCCAGGTAAGATCTTTTAATAGCTTTGTGACATCCAAATGGTCGAAGGTAACTGGAGGTAGTTTTTCCAGTTGACGCGCCACAAACACTGGTATCACGTTAGGATCCATACATTTAAAAAGACTAATAATGTCATCCAAGTCTCGTCGCTCTTTTCCATCTTTTTTACGTAAGATTTTACGTTTTTCGGTTGGTAAGGACTCAAATAACAACGTCTTAGACTTCTTAATTTCTTCGCTAGTAAACGCAGATACGCAAATTCTAATCAAACTTTCATCGTCTATCATTGAAAGTTTATTTTGAATGTATATTAACTGTTACACTTCACAATTGATGACATTTTTAAGAGATCCTTATTCGCAGCCGTTACGGTCGGTTGCGCGCGCAAGACTGATAAGTTTAATAAAGCTGAAAAACGAATAATATTCATTTAACAAACTGTCAGATTATATTTAATCTGTGGCGGGCGCTGAGGTTCATCACAAATCCGCGAACACTTACCAATTAGAGCGACAGCGAAGTGGATCATTCCCACCTTTCCATTTTTGATGAGTGCTTAATTTTCCTTTCGTTTTGTGTTCTCGCAGCTGCCGTTTTTAATTTATTTTAACGTTTTCAACCATGATGAGGGTAAATTAATTTAGGTTTCATTACATTTATCATCGTTTCGAAAGCAATTAGTTACGATTATACTAATAACCTTACAGATGTGGTGTACTTTTTATTTGTCCTCGCTGTACGGCATCGGGTTGGCGCATCGATCAATGATGGAGGAAGTCATGCTATGTCTTAACTTGGGAACATGGCATATCGTGAAGTAACATTTAGTACATACCTATATAAAGCATTTTTTTGTTACAATGCATCCAAGTAAGTATATTTTAAGTTTATTTATTCATCCGATACGGGTGGCTATATAAAAATATAACTATAATGCAGAACTAAAAGATAATACGAATATATATAGGTACCTAATGTTAATTATTATTGTCTTATTCATATTCATAATACATTAGGTATATCATTTCACTACAGTCATAAAAAATAATACTATTTAAAATATTAAAAGTGCTGTTACATATTACAATCTCGACAGTAAGCTTTTAGCTCTGCATTTGCGAAGGTTAAAGTTAAAGAAGTAAAAATAAATCTTTTGAATGAAATAAGTCGTCACCTTGTCAATCTTTTCTTAGGAAATGTATGCAAATAAGAGTCTAAAAATACTTTCTCTTTAGATCTAATAAAGAATACCACGCAGATACTAAATAAAAATTCTCTGAAGCGTTTTTAATTGGGCATCAAATTGACAAGGATTACACCTACATAGAAGTTACCAAACAAATGTTTTGTAGTCGAATGTTATTTTTTTTTCTACCACAGAACAAATAAAATAAAAACGAAATGACAGCACTCCAAGTGGCCTAAATAACGAGCATGGTGAATAAATTAGGAGTTTACATTACACTAGCTGAAACAAAGGGGCGGACGGTTTGTGACATATCCTACGAATTTATACACGTAGGTAGGGCGAACTGTGTAACTGGCTCTAATCCCATAATTGGATACGACAGAACGGTATTACCTTAAATTATTTTATGAATGGAGCTTTCTATTTGATTTAAAGTGATTTCTCTCCCGCGTAGACTTACAGAAAATTATTTTATTTGACCTTTTTCGCTTTAGATCGTTCACAAATGTTAACTAAGCAGAACTTATGGTGATTAACTGTCTATCACAAAAATTTAAAAATATCTAAGTATTCTTATTCAATTTTTAGGCCTTTACAAGTACTTGTGAACAGACACTTCAATGCTAATTACCATAAAAACTGAGGCATTCGAGGTGGCAGGAAATGAACTAGTAGTCGTTTTGCGTAAAGGTATCTAACTGATATACCAACAGAGCCAAGAGCAACTTTACTTTACACTTTGGCTTATAAATTTAACAATTTCGACACTAAAATACCAGCAAACTCCGTCTCAAATCCGCGTAGGGAGCGCGAGCTCTAACTCCGTTCCATCACAAACATATAGATAAATATATTACGTAAGTAACAAACATACTAAAGCTCAGCAAAGCGAGTTAATACTATCTAAAGTCGTAAATCCAGGTCATTAGGACTCCAGCGCGGATGGCATCCACTGTGCGGCTTATATACGTCATTCAGTTCGTGTAATTGTTGGTCACAATGATGCTTTTAACGATAATTCCTCGTTCTACGTATGGATTATGCTTATTCTCTTAGAGATTACATTGACTTCTTTTACTTGAAGCATAACGTTTTGACAACGTATTTTTTTATTGCTGATGGCTATAGCATGCATTTCCGGACTTTAACCATAGTAATAATTATTATTTGTGTTTCAACACTGCTGATCGCAAGCTCGGTCTCAACTCAATAACTTTGAAGAATATAAGAATGCATATAAGTATAATACTCGAATACTAACATTTATGTAGTAAATGTACTACCTATCTAAAGTTGTGAATCAGGTTGGCCATGTGTAATAAAGGATACTTTTTGGTAAAAAATAAATACATTTGTCTTATATTCCTGTTGCTGTTGCTGTGTTTAGAAGTTTTATATGACAACGCTATCGATAAAATCTAGTATAATTAAAAAAAGTATTACACTAATAACGGTCTGGCTAGTCATAGCTGAGTCATAGCCTTGGAGCCTTACTGTTCTTTTTGTTAAAATTTCGATGAATAAGTAATGTTACCCTATTTCAGCAGTCAACGAGTTCATCGGTAAAAATCGCATCTAGCATAAAATAACATTAGAGTCGGACTTTTCTTATGTGCTTGTAAAGGCTAATTTAAATAGCCTATTGATTAAGAAATTTGAAAGTATAGAACAATTTTTTTAAGAAATATGTATACTTAACTGTAGGTAAACTCCCCTAACATCGAGGGGGTTTAGGCTATAGTCCACCACGCGGGCCTAGGATTGGCGGACTTCGCATAAGTAGGTAGGTAAGTAGGTACTCAAGCTTAATTATGTAAGATCCTCATTATCACAGGAGAGTAAACCTTACTGCACTGAATTAAGAAACATTTTTATAACAATGTAAATATCTAACACTGGTGCTTTACACTGTCATATATCCTCTCAATATATTAATATTTGTGTACGTAGGCACACATACACTGAGAATATAATAAATGACTGAATATAATAAATCATTTTTACACACCAACAGCATGTTCCCAGAGATTAAAAGTTATATACGTGAAACGCAAAAACATGGATGGAGTATATTTTTGGGAACATGCAAGCCGATTTAATACAATTGAATTCCACAGCCTTTATACATAAAGGCTTTATATATATAGGGCTTTATATATAAAGGCTATAAATATAAAGGCTGTGGAATATACATATAACATATGATATAACAAAATACCGCTTCACAATGTTCGCTAATGTCCTATGCGATTTGAAGATGTGTGCTGTATAGATCAGGGTACTCTACTTTTTATCAATCTACTGAGCAAACCAGCTTAAGTATAAATCGTGTTTCCAATATGTTTCAAGAAACTCTTTCTCAAAATTGCTTTAAGATCTGGTTTAAGAGATGGGTTGTGCTTTAAAATGCCCAACATAATAATAATAAAATGTTGCCTTTCTTTTGACCATGGCAATTTTTTTCCGGAATTTGACATATTTAAAGTTTTATTCGATAAAATATGAATGTTTAAATTCGTAAAAGTGCTGTGTGGTATATAGGTAAATTAATTTAATCCCTTTCTTCTATCAACTAACGGTACATTAATCTACCTAGACCTAAAGACATTTCATTCTGTTAACCAGTACCCATGTTACCATTAACTTTGTAAGTGATAACAATCAACTAAACGTTAAAGTAATTTATAGTACTCTCCATTTGATAGGAATCAATTAACATAATTAGTAGTAGGAAATATACTATAATAGTCTTCAAACTGAACTATATAAAACTGAAGGCTTTGATCGGAAGATAATTTATATTCGGACCGAAGATCTGGGGTTTGATTCCTGGGAATTACTCCCTATTAGGAAATCATAAATCTGGCCCAGGATTGCTAATGTATTTATGATACATAGAAAAGTTCAATATCTAAAAAATAAATTTTATATGAGTCTCAGGTCTATTATACATACGAAAAATATTTTTTTAAAGAAATTTATAGAAAGTCATACAAGCCGTTTTTATTTCGAATATGTTTCATTCATATTCATTACACTTTAATAACAGCCTATAAATAACATACAAGTATAGCTATATTTAAAGATAACCATCATAAATACAGTTGATCTCCCAGAACTGACCTCATAAAACATCCCAGCAGATTCTCAGAACAAATAGTAATATTGTATAATTTTGATTCCGTAAATTACATTACACAAACTCGACCTATAAATACGACTTTAATGCTCTGTCTCTATCGTTGACTGTGCAATGACGTGAGAGGTCCGTTTCCCGAGGTCGACGTTAGAGAAGGCAGGAACTGAAGCCACCCACAGTTTCCCGGAAGAACCGCTGTGGCGCTCTAATCACATCCCAGCCGCCAGTCCTTCCTTGCGGATTAATATTGTGCAATTTCCAGGCCGAGAAAATATAAAATGGAACCTGGCTTCTAATCAATAAGGCTTAAACTCGAAAATGACTGATTGCTCCAGTAACTTTTTATAACGTATAAGCTTCAATCTTGCGGCTTTAATAGCGTTCTTAGAAAAAAAGGGAAACTATAAATTCCTGTTTATTTAAAGAAACTAATAGACAAATCAATGCTTTACTAGTTTTATTAATAGGATGCCTGTCTAAAAATAACATAATTAAGATAACTTTCAGCTATAAATATTTTATTTTATTTATCGGTGGTCAATGACAAACGCTTATACTCATTGTAAAACTTTAAAATTATAAACGGAAGCTTGTAAAGTTTTCAAAGCGAAAACTGTAACCATAAAGAAATTACAGGATGAAGTTATAAAATTGGAATATCAAGTTAGTTAACTAAACTAGTTAAAATTAACTTCTGAGATATGCAATTCAAAACTTTTAATAACCTAACTACGTTCAAACGATGCTGTTGGCAATGTCTTTACTTCTATCCGGATCCTTGTTAACGAAATTTTAACCCTATATCTTACTTATACTCTCAATATTATTTAAAACCATGTACCTCACAAAAATTAATAAGTATCTACACAATAGTTGTACTAGTATACATATACTCACCATAGATCTAGCCACAGTGGCTTAAAACCTAAGCTACGGGGCAGAAACTAGGAGGTAAATAAGTCATAGATATAAATAAATCCCCTAATATCATATTTATAATACATTTGGTTACATAACTTTCATAAGTTTAAAACAATATATAAATTACTTATTACTACAAAAAGTTAAGGCTTTGGTGGGTAGTTTAATAATATTATATTGAAGTTATTATGTATGTCGTTAAGTAAATAACGTTGAAACTAATTAATATCAATAATAATAGACTAAATGCAGCCAGCTAATGGAGCATCAAATCCACTTGATCGCGTTAATCTGGTAAATAGATACCTACCTAGGTACCTCTAGAAGGTATATACTTGTAAATTCAATGATGTCTTTATTATTGTTAATTGAAATTGCCAATAAAAGGAAAAAAAATCCCAGGTTTTAAATTCAATTTTCGAGAACTAATTCATAAAATTAAACGAACGCGACGTAAAAGGGTATGTGAAGTTTATGAACAAGTTCGGTTTCAAAGAGCATGTGACCGCAGCGGACGTGAATGCATCGTTAGTGCGTCGTGTGAGGGACGCCCAAACTAGATTATACGGTTCCAAATGTGAGAAATACTTGTACCGGAACCAACAAATACTTCGGTATTTCCGTAGAAATAGGAATATTTGATAATAATACTTCTTCATTTATTCCAAAACGTTTATATGAAAATGCGTTCCATTTTCAACACAGAATCTTTTAACACGTAAATAACATCTACAAAGTGCATTCAAAGGAATAATTTAATTCACTTAAATAAACCGCAATACTATAAATTATATTATTCAATTCATGTTAGGAAATAATTTTACAAACCTGGATCTGGTCCAAGCTTCGAGTCGAGTCCCCAAGTCAATTTGTGGTCGCAATCGACTTGACTTATAGGAGCTGTGGTCTACAAGTGTCTAGTATATAAACACTAGATTAAGCATGCTACTATGTGCCAGTTAACTTAATCCCCGCTTCTCTGGGAGTTATGATCAAAAGACATACCATAACTTCTTCTGGAGTCAATTAAATATCTTTCACTCACGCACTAATCTTATATGTATCACAAAATCACTTTTCTATAAACACACTGTCAAACTTTGTTTGATCTCCAAATTTATATTGTTTTTTTTTTGGAAAATATGATGAATCAGAATAACCTGGTAATAAATAGCTCTTTCCCAATCTTAACCGCAGTCCAGTAAGCACAATACTAAATAAAAATCCAATAAAACTTGATGCGTGAAAATATTCACATCACGAAATACAGGCTAAGAAAGTATTTTATGAACTACAAATATTGTACGAATAAATTTGATGCTCGTAAAAACTTCTTTAAGAAACAAAACTAATTGTGGAATTTCAAAAGAATGTTACTTGCTAACAACGCAGTCGAAAACGTAGTGAGGGTTTTATTATTTTAAAGGTCCCGTGACAAAACTGAAAATTATATGATATACGGAAGTTGCATGCAAGGACACATTTCGTATGTTTACTGTATGTAAGCATACATAGCACGGTTCACTAACAATGTAACTTTACAATGTTACCTTCCAAACTGAGTAAAATACTGACTTTCAAACTTATAACTTTGCAGTTTGTAAAGGAATGTTAATTTGTGGTTATATAAAAACCATCGCTTCCTAATTCATTATTGATGGTTTGTCGCACTAAGGACTGTCAAATAATTATTATTTCCCTATTAAATATTTAAATACCGTACATAAAAATATAACTATTATGTAAATTGTTATTTTGGCGTCCTTGTTTAAACATATTATTGAATTAAATTTTTGAAATTTACTCATTCAAATATGACCTAAAGTTTAAATCCAAATTTTAATTCAAAGAGAAAGTTTTATAGAAAAAAAATTCAATTAGAAAAGAAATTAACACACTTACGTAATGGCACTCGCTATTAGAATTTGCAAGGGGCGTGCATTCACAAGGCTGAAGTGGCGCAACATCATTTATTCAGCCGCGGGACAAACAAAACCGAATTCAGTGTTTGCACTCGTCGAGTCGACGAAGCCGCGCGGTGCAAGGGCGCTAAAGCCAACACACTTCTACAAAAAGGCATATGAGAATATTGTATACACCTCGCTCGTCATTTTAGTGAATTGTTTATGACTGAGTAGGTTTTGATGCTACGCGATGCTTAGTGCTACGGTCTACAGTGGTGCTACGATTGCTACGGCGTAGTAATCGGTTCATTGTCATTCTATTTGGTCACTCACTTTAGTTTTCATTAACACTAGAAGGGTCGGGCTTCACACTATACCTTCAAAGACCGCAGCCGTCAATTTGACGGTACTAGAGATTCAGTCGGAATATTCATGAAAATATTGTTTATTTTGCTTAAAAAATTATATCAATTAATTCTTTAATCAATAATAAACAATTTTGGTACTTAAACTGAATAACATTTGCAACATATAATAGTATTTTTTTTAACTTTTATACTTTTTCCACAAACAGCTTTTTACAGATAGTGGAGTTTTCACGCGTTCTATATTTTTAAGCTATTGCATAGCTTTTATCGCGGGCTCTGAGCGCGGCGACCGAATCAAGAAATTCCGTAACGAAAAAAACCTAACACATCGTCTAACGTCGTTTAAGTTCGGCAGACTTCGGCACGGTGTTTGTTTGCTATCTTCTTAACTCTTTGACGTTTTGAAAAAATGGCGTTTGACATTTATAAAAAACAAAACTCAATTTCCGTATTCGCGCGTAATTATTTTTTTTGTTTCTATTTCGTGGCAAGGGTACCACGTCATAAAGCCTAAGTATTCAAATACGTATGCACATCAGAATGCATATTATTAAAAAAAAGTTTTACGTGACAACGACTTTGAGTGGTAAAATAATTTTAATGTGAATATTCATTCGTATAGTAGGAAGAAGGATGAAATAATAGTAACAATTTAAAACCTAACGTGACGTGAGCGGAGCGTAACGCAGTTTCTTGAAGTGTCACCCGGCAAACCAATTTATAAGACGTTGTCACGTCAAAATATATGCTCAAGTATTTTTACAATGTACAAGGCGTCCTTTCTAACCTAACCTTTGTTTAAATCCAAATGTATCATTTATTTAGTACATGTAGCGGCCATTTGCATTTCTAAGCACGCGATGTTGGCGTATTGGTACAAATGTTTGTACGTTGGGCCAACATGGCAATGAAATTAGACCTTTTCTCTAAGATTTATATGAGCTAGTACTTATATATTTTTAAGCTATTGCATAGCTTTTATCGTGGGCTCTGAGCGCGGCGACCGAATCAAGAAATTCCGTAACGAAAAAAACCTAACACCCCCCACTCCGACGGGCAAGGAGGTGTGGCTTGAAGGCCGTGCATCGTCTAACGTCGTTTCAGTTCGGCAGTCTTCGACAGTCGACACGGCGTTGTGTGCGATTAGACGTATTGTACGACTCTACGAAACTCGCACGAATCGAGACGAGCTGCTCCGAAATCGGACGAATACATAAGCTGCTTATGAGAAAGTATATAGGTGTATATGTATTTATGTACAACAGTGAATAGCTGTACTTGTAAAATTTGTATATGAAGTGTTTTGAATATGAATGAACAAAGTGCATTTATTATTAAAATAAATAAATAAAATTATAATTGCATAAGTTGATACAAAATGCTATGCAATGCAATAGCTTTACCGCGGCAGTCCCCGAGTGCCTCACGTAATTTTTTTTTAAATTACGATTGATTTGATATTGCTTCCTCATATTGTTTGTAGTACATCGTTCACTTGTTTCAAATTAACTTTCATGACTTTTTTCCACATACTCTGCACGTAGATCACTTATTAGCTCAGGAATAAAATCATGGCGAGAAATATTTGTTCCTGTTACTATTGGGTAACATAGTTCATGTGTTTATAGCTGCTATATCAAGTATATTGTACAAAACGTGAACAGGCCACCTCCGTCTTCTAGCTCTCACAGGATACTTGCCTGCCATTTGATGGATGATGTCCACAACAAATTTTGTTTTATAATAAAATTCAACTGTCTCAGGCCGCATTTTATTACTAAACCAATGTTCACGTTGGGGTCCAAACTACTCAAAATAATGTGATTATTTCGTGGTTATTCTTGATAGACAGTAAGCGCAGTATCAGTATCTGCTTTCATTATAAACGTTTCGTATATTGTAGTACGATTTACGAGATACCCAGTGTCCTCTGCGCGAATTCACAATAATACTGGAATTGGTGGAATCTTCTTCCAAAGAAGTGACCTGTTGCGGCTGAAATTCTGCATACCTGGTTTCAGAAAGATTGTTTGATAACTCGTCACCACTTTCATCACCTGCCACATCTTGTTGTATGTCCTGATATCGCGATAGTTCTTGCTCAATTTGGAAATTACTGAGATGGCGACCATTATACAAACAAATCGAACACTCACTACATAAATCAATGTCTACCAATACAATACACTAACGTAACGTAAATAATCTTAACTAAACAACTTAGAATTAAAAATATATAAAACAAAAGCACCTAAATAACTTCCTAGAAAACTTTATTTACTATTCTTATCGCTGCCTCTTCATATGCCGTCACATTGACGGCCTGCGGTCTTAGTAGGTATTTGTAAAAGAAACTCCTAAACTACATATAATTTCATATTGTTTTTTATAGATTTAGGTTAACAATAACAAATTAGGAAAAGTCATAAAATATAAAAAGAAACAAAAACGTAGTTTGTAAAATATTTAAGAATGAAATCTCCGTGCCGTCAAATTGACGGCCTTGGACTTTCTAGTGTTAAAAGATAAATTATTAAATAAAAATTATATAAATCGTGTGTAATGATAACATTAGTTATATTTTATTAACATGTATTTGTAATGATAAACATCTGCATTATTAGTCAATAAGCATTGGACAACATAATCCAAAAGAAATTATATTTATTTGACACAGTTATTGTATCTAAAATAAAAAAAAAAACAATCATTTATTTATATTTCACAAAGTCTACATATTTTCGTTAAACGTTATTTAATAATTTATTGATATTTATTGCTTCGTAATAGAGTATCATTCAATTTCAATTTGTCCACTTAAATTAAACGGATTAATTAACGATTATGGCGATTATTAAGTTAAGCAAAACCGCCATTTTCTAATTCCGCTAAAGGCGCGCCCGACTGTATTATGACCAAACAGTGGTAACACTGTACTATACCATTATCTTAATGTCAGCTGAGTACGCAATATTCCGTAACATAATAGGCTGAACATTGAAACTGAATAAATGATACGTTAGGCCTCGTTTATATTGAAGCAAAGAGCGAAAGCGGGCTATAAAACTATTTATTTCAAGCTGAAAATCTGAAATTATAACTTATATTATATCTTTTTTAAAACTAGAATGATTTAAAAAGTGATATAAAGCATTATTTGAAACCACTATGTCTGCATTAAAGACGTTTTCGTCATATATTTATGACATGCAAAAGTTGTTCATATTTAAGACGTAAAAAGTATTTCTATTCATGTATGTAGGTTTCCTCTAGTCAAATGAATTTAATGTGATAGAGATCAATTCAAACTTTCCATTCAAAATAAAAAGAATAAAAAAAAATAATACTTATATATGTAATAAAATTGTTTTATGGCTCAACGAAACGCTCTCGCTTCCGAACAGCTACAATAACCTCGTACCAAATCATTGGTCGCGACGCTGCACGATAATCAGCCACATCATGTTTAATGTCCAGCTGTTTGCATAATGCCAACCAGAATTAATATGTTTGTTTTGCATATTATTCTTTCGTATATTATGTCAATTTATTATAAAAATTCGAGGCATTTTAGCGGCCAGTATATTAACCTCAAAAAGCAATTTCAAACAGCATGTACCCGTATTTTGGTTCGGCGAATTTCGCTTCAGTCAAAAGCGGTATATTCCGATTTCCAATTTCAAAGCTCTGGTGCATTTCTGTTTTATCTTAGTGTGTGTAATTCTGTGGTTCCTATCGCTAATATAGGTTAAATTATGTTATTCACTTATTACAAATACCTACATTATAAGATACTTAGGCCGCGCAGTTTCACCCGCGTTCACGGGTGACCTTCAACTTTCCCGGGATAATACGTAACATATATCGTTTCCCAAGCTCAAATCGGCTCAGTGGTTTAGACGTGAAAGCGTGGACAGGGTTACTTTCGCATTTATAATATTAGTAGGGATGATATAGAATATAAATCGATTTAAAAGTAAGCAAGTTTAAATATGTTAATTAGAGCTTTGAAGTAACCTAACCGTGCCTAGTACCTACTGTACCTCGAACTCACTGAACTAGTTACCTACTATTTCGATATTTTTTTGCCTATTATAATATTTTTATCCATTTGGCACATTCTATTTATGAGTTTTGCTTTTTAAATACAATACTCTTTTTAAAGAAACCACACAATTTTATCGTCGATATATATTTATTGTGTGGTTTGTATGTTTAATTTAGTCGCTTTATATGTTGTTAATATGACTGTTTAACAGGGTAATGATTAAATATATTTAGTACTTATCTTTACGTTCTGGAATACTCAGTAGAAAATATAACTTAAAGTGATTAAATCTAGTTTGGTTAAGGTGAGGAATATTACTCGATGATTTTTAGATACTCATATATATAAATGACAAAGGCTGAAAAGTTGGAAAATACCTAAACTTTTTTTAGCCATACATGTTTAACCCAAATATCCTGGCCTGAAATTTCGTTGAAAATTCTCAAATTCCAATACTCTGTTGGTAACTGTTCCAATTTATTGTAAAGTATAATTTTAACCTCAGAATAGAAACCTAAGTATTAAAATATATTTAAAGCCTAAATAAACCGGATAAGATTATTATCAAAGACTAATACCCGCAGAGTAACATAGGCTATATTTTATCCCCGTATTCCCCAAGAAGCGAGAACTACGCGGGTGGAACCGCGTAGAGGCTGTTAGTAATATTACAAAGAGGAACGATTTGTTTTTTTTTCCTTCTTACAATAGCCTCCAAAACTTCTGGACCGATCTGAATTATTATTTCACCAATTGAAAGCTACGTTATTTGTCAGTATTATAGGCTATATTTTATCCCTGTATTACTACAGGAACGGGAACTACGCGGGTAAACCGCGGGACGGAAGCTAACGAGTAAAGCTGGGTAACATAAAGTATAGGTATAATCTATACTATCCATACTAATATTATAAATGCGAAAGTAACTCTGTCTGTCTGTCTGTCTGTTACGCTTTCACGCTAAAACTACTGAACCGATTTAAATGAAATTTGGTACACAGATAATCCAGAGCCTGAGAAAGGATATAGGCTACTTTTTATCCCGGGAAAATTGAAGATCCCCGGGAACGCGGGTGAAGCCGCGGGGAACCACTAGTATAATAATATATTTGAGCTTAGTAACTTGCCGGCATTCCAAAAAGACACAGCAATAACTATATGTGACCTTATTCTGTAACCTGTTTACTCAAGCCGAGTATTTCTTACCCCGAAGTAGTGTTATAAGTAAATATGGGAAATTTATCCGTGCCATCGACATGTTATTTGATTATGTAATTTTACTCCCGTGTGATGGAAGTTTGTGAATCACGGGATTTGTCCTTTATGGGCCATGAATGTTACAAGTATGTTATATCTAAATATATGGTATCATAGTGTGTTATAGACTTTAACAAACAAATAAATATTATGTTCGCGATTAGATATAATGTGATAGGTATGCAGGGAGAGAACCTATATTATGTAGAGCATGAGCTAGTACATTTTTGTAAATCGTTACCACTAATATTTTATGCAAATAGTTATTTTTTCTGTAATTATTAAGATTCGATTCCATACATCTTGACTTCTTAAGGCAAATAATAACACAGGGGCTGTACCCTAGACAATTCAAATTCTACGAACCGAAAATCCAGTATCATTAAAAAAAGTTTAAAAATATTATAGTAAAATAAATCCTCAACCTATCACAGAATAAATAACACATACACAACACGCAACCCTGAAAGTATACAAAAACCGCTTGGTCATAGTTATCTGTGAAGGCGTGGAACTATCACAAATCAGTTAAGCACAGTCCACTCGCATGAACTTGGGAAGCGGCCATCAATCATGCCAGATACCGGCTCGTTATCTGAAACTCGCGATATTAAGCTAATCTCATTGGATCGCCCTCTCATTTCATTAGTTGGAGTAGGGAAATATCATAACAAGGGAGGTAAACAAAATGATTCGGTGGGGCGTACACACAATAGGTTTGCGAGCCTGAGCTGTTTGCGCTCCTACATTTTTTCTATTTACTAGCTTTTGCGTTGGAAGGGCCTAATTTCTTCACATAAAATGTATACTATATGGCGGTAGGTAGCAGAACATAATCTATGTTTGGGAACGCAGTCTCTAATTGAGTTACAAACATATATTATATTATTTATGTGATAGTAAGTTTGGTATAAAATGGAACTAAAAAAAGAATTTGTTTTACAGTTAACATTACATCTTTGAGATAAAAAATACTTTTGTTGAAGTCAGGTAAGAAGGTTAAGAAGAGAAGGAATCAGCAATACAACCCTCATAGCGTCGTTTACAGAAACTATCCACTTCCAACATTAACCTGCAACAATAAGGCTCTATCGGAGGTTTCGGATAACAACTAACTTTGTGTAAGCACCCTACGCTAAATTAGTATAGAGTTGTTTGCCAAGTAGAGGGTTATTTTAGTGGAAGGAAATGTTGCTTTATCAATACCTACTTATTAAGGAGTTTTACTTCATAGTACCTTGAATGGCGCAGTGAATTGATTAAGTTTTTGATCCTTCTTGTTTTAGATTGTTAGAGTCAAAGGTGATGGAAAATGGCTTTAAGTCTACGATGACTACATATACTGTATTATCCTTAACCGCAACATAAATAAATAAAAATTTGTAAAATACAGTTTCGTAAAATAAATATAGCACAATATAAAGCAGATTTCCTTCTAGGAATCAAAATAGAAAAAATAAATGAGACGTAATAAAGACCGCTCGGCCATTAAAAGCACACCAAATATATATAGCTAATAAAAAAGGCCAATAAACACGTCCATAAACTATCACCAACATGTCAACATTTGATAAAGCAACGCTGCCTTGTCCAACAAATAGCCGGGTGCCGAATGCGTTGGCGGCGGTTACAACCCGACCAAAACAACTTGAACCCCCGAATCACCCTACAACCTAACGTCGCCTTCAATAAGATATTTTTTGACAAGTCCACCGTAATTTGGTAATACTATACTGCCAAAATTGTGTCTGCGAAGAATCAGGTAGTTTGTTGGAGGGAGATAAACGTCCGCCTCACATCCGTCGTCGAGTCACGGAATGTAGGTCACTGTGTCCTTATTCCGTATTACAAGCACAGGGTTGGCAACACACGGATCAGCCTTAAGGAAATCAGTTATCAGATGTAAGATTGATTTATAATCAAGATTGATGCCGCAAACATTTCGTGCTCGAATCGAATGCACGATGGACTTATGATTTACTATATGCTAAGTTATTCAAGTAAAGTCGATGTGGTAGCCCTATCTTGACATGATTATGTAGTAGTATGAGTGTATGCAGTTTAAGCCGCGTCTACACTTGAGGGGATGAGGTTCGATGTTGGCCGAGGACACGATGGAAATCCGAAGAGGGGCATCGTTCTTGAGATATGAGATTACAAAACGCTTACATAGTCTCATATTTGTAGTTGTGAAACGATGCATATATTGTATCCTGCAATATTGTGTTCGCTCCCGCCCCGCGGATTTACTCGCATTCACAAGGGATTTATGCTTCGCCGGAATAAATTGCCCTATTTCTCGATCTAGACTATATTAGGTACCTATCTACATACGGAATAGTTTATTAAAATATATCCTTTCTATTTTTACGGAAGACTTTGGAGCATGGGTTGATATTTGTTGAAATTATAACGTAACAAAAAAAACATACTTTCATACAAAACTATTTGTTTACATTTACGTAATGAACCCGCGACGTTTTTGGTAGCGGTTACTTCACCTACGACCGTCAATTCGTTAGTCAGTAAGACGATAAATGGCGACGTGTAAACATCAAACAGTATCCGACGCGATAAACGCAAACCACGTAAACTCCACGATAACGTAAATGCAGGCTTCACCTACGAAGTATTTAGTGGTGTAAAACTGATTAGGCGTAAGTGAATGATTAAGCAAAATGCAATTCTCATACAGGGAACTGTAATTATGTATTATTTAGATTCACCTAGGAATTGTATAATGATACTCTTTTGAATATGTTCAAATTCTTCAAATAAGTAATTAAAATATGTACATGTTAGCAAAATTGCACATAGGTAGGTACTGGTGACGAATATAAATCAGTGAATTATTTAGTGAACTTGAAATGAAACGCCATGAAGAAACCAAGGGATATAGTGGGGATATAGCAATCATTTATTTATGTCAAAATGAGCTTAAATCATCCGCAAAGGCAAGTGCTTAAAATATATTTTTTTAAACTAACATCGTGCCTTTCTAAAAGTAGATACTATAAAACATGTACAATGGGACGTTGTAAAATACTTGACAATATAACATAAGAGTCGATGATCTTGACATAGATTAAGCTGAACATTTAGCACCAGCTTCTGGCCCGAGGCTTTTCTCGCGTTCTACACTTTTATACTTCGAACATTTTAATATCACATATAGGTACTTTTTAAGTAAAAGAATTTGACCATACCTTTTTCTAATATTAATCGTGGAGTGCTTTATATCTTTTAATAAGAGTTAATTGGTTGATGAATTGACAAACTATATACTTAAGTCTAATTTCCAGGGTCAAAATGGATTGGTGATGCCTAAAAAACCATGAACCATGTAATCGACAGATTTGATTTTAAGTACAACTTAGCTTGTTACATACTATCTAATAAATATCTAGGCGGGTTTCTCCTACGTTTATTATTGTGAATTATGTTTGATACAGAAAACTAAAATCATTTACATTTTCAATCACTGTTCTGTTAATCCCTATTTTATTATACTTAGGTTACAGTTCTATTTCTGAGCAAAGTCGGCAACTAATTGCAAAAGAAAAAAAACGCAAAAGAAGTGGTGTAGTGACCCATTTCAAAGGGATATACACAAGAAAATGCTTGAGGCGTATCCCTTTTAAGAGGGGAATTAAAGTGTTCTCTTTGACACAGAAGAGATTGGAAACGTTTGCATCCGCTTACAAACCCTATGTTGAAAGATATTTACATTTTGTTTGTAAAAAAATATGTCATCAATAAATATTGGATTTGAGAATTCTTTTAAAAAGGATTTTAGACTCTGATGAATACGATTAATATTAGATATAAATGCTAATGATTGAAAGAAGATCGGTGGGTAGAGGTTTGTAACTCTCTTTCATCTAGATCTAGAAAAGCACAGAGTTAGAATATGTTCTAGAATAGCACATAAGTTACTTCTTATTCCGGAAACATTGAAGGTCCCTCAGGAATGTGGGTGTAACCGCGGAACCGAAAGTAACAATATATAAAATCGCAATGATTTCACGAGTATTAAGTATCTATATATTATTGGTACTAATGAAAATCCTACTGTTTCGTCATCGATTTGCTGTAACTATTCGGTCGATTTGAGTAAAAAAAGTAAAAAAGTGTGTCATAGTCATGTACTTCGATGTTACTAGACAATTCAATGACTTACTTTGGAATTTTCATATGAAATAGATAAATAGGACAATTATAAAAGAAAAGTAAAGCAATCAATCGATTAAAACACTTGTTTGTTGTTTGTCACTCAATTACCTACATAGTTTAGTTAAAAAAACTACTAAGTTGAATCTTCAATCCCGTATATAAACGATAGTGAAGTCATTTTTGATAAATTGTACGATCACAGGATTGGAATATGATGTATTGGTGAAGGGCTCCCATTTGTGTGTCGATATTGTAATTTGTTTTGAGATTAATGGTTATTTCAAAGGGTTTTTTTTATTGAGCTGTCGAGCTGTTCCTACCAATTGAATCATATTATGAAATCGTGTGAATATATATGGATACACAATGTTTGGCAAATATCCATAGCGCGTTGTCATTTGTTTGTGAAACAGAAACGCTTAGGTTGTTTATCTACTATATAAGATCGTAATAGATTGTTTGAGTAGATGTGTAGAAAATGCATTTGTAATAGGTAATACCTATTAGGATGTTTGTCATTGATTCTCTTGGAAAGCTATTGTTTAACCCTTTAAGTTAAATGACATTCCAAGATAAGTATCCTTTGCTAGCGATAACTAATGATACAGCGATGAAATCCATCGGAATGTTTTATGTAATAAGCGTCGTAGCTGCGTGTCTCCTAGAGCACTCCTCGCAGATAAAGCACGACTTTCCAATAACAAACGATGCGACTGTCCTTCGGTTACGTAAACCTGAGGAGGATTTTACAAATATTCCGTCTAAACGAGCAAAAGTTTGGACGATCGATAAGAAAAACGCTCCTATATAGAAAATTTCCGCGGCTAATGTAATGAGGTGGCTCCGCGGAACGGCTCGCTGTAAACATCACACGGCGCAGTCGCATAAATTGTCTCTAGGACTATTAATGCTATCGGAAAAACCATTATTTACTAACGGATTCGGCGGAGTGCGTGCACAGTACGTGTTTACGCGTGAGCCGCGAGGCGTGGTGGCGCGCGTGGGCCGGGCGGGTACTTACGTGACGGGCGAGGATCGAGGCTCGCGGGCACCGGGCACCGGTCACCGGTCACCTCGGGCAATCCATTGATGAGCGACGACGGCACAGAGCGCGGGCGGGCCGGCGGCCGGGCGGTGCGGTGCGGAGCGGTGTGCGGAGTCACATGTCACCCGCGGGCGGGAGCGAGCGGTCGCGCGGGCGGGCCGGCGAGCGCGGCGGGACTGGCGGCCGGCGGAGTGGCGGCCGCACGTGGCCGCGAGGGACTCAGGTATCAATCAATCGATGCGCGCCGCGGCGCCCGCGCGGCACATTCATGTCTCGCGAACAGCTGACGGCGAGCCCCGTAAACATGAATCGGCCCCGCCGCGCCGCCTGCCCCGCCCCGCCCCGCCCCGCCTCGCCCCGCCCCGCCCCGCCTCGCCCCGGGGCGCGCCTCTCTGCGCAGCCCAGCCCGCGGCCCACAGGGCGCTGTCGACGCGAACACACCGTAGAGCGCTCACTGGAATGTACACAGACATTATAGTTACTTATCTTAATTAGGTCTGATGTGCATTGGGGAAAATAACTCCTAAAATAAAACCACTTCTAAAAGAAACCTTCCTGTAAAAGGTAAATCCTCGCTCCCTTAGGGATAATCTTAGAATGGCAACTGCAAGCGATGCATCCCTAATGTTTAAAGAATTTCACTGGTATACCTAAGGATACGTTATATAAAACGCAGTAGGTATGCAAAAGAAAATGATTGGACACATCCCCCGATCAACTGATACTACTGTAATATGACTAATTTGATATTAGATACCCTATGCTTGGATGTATTGAAATAAAATAAAATAAGAACAAAATAAGCTTTCCTTCTTTAGGTTTCTTTAGTTTTGCAGGATGTAACTGTGATATTTTTTACAGATCGCATAGAAACTGCACTTAACATACGTAGGTACGTACAAAAGGACCCGCAGCCTGCTGTGGCGCGTGCGTGAGCAACCGTCTTGCAGCTTATATACCTTTTATAACACTACAATATACACCGGCACTTAGCACACGGTATTGTCACTGTATAAAGGCTTCAGTTGGCGAGCGGGACTAAATGCTAAAAGTCAACAGAGGAGGTGTTTAAGCTGTGAAACTGCAGTCGCATAATAAGTATAACAAAATAAATGTGCTTCTTTTTAAAGACTTACCTCTCTCACTTTAGCTGTCACTTTCATGGGGAGATAAACTGACGGTTATTCGATATAAACTAAGCCATACTTTCATCAAAATTTGCACGTTTCAGCAACTTTAGTCCCGAGATAACTGGTATAGCCGGTAAAAATTTGAGCCTTGATGAGATGAGCGACTATTACCTACTCTCAAACTAAACGTATTTTATTTTGTAAATAATATGCTTCAGGGCGGTGATGGTTTCAGCGCACAATGCTAAGCAGGTAAATGAAAACTATCTTAAAAATTTCGTCTTCGCATTAAAACAATCATTTTACAATTAATCTATACCTACTTAAACAGACTAGTTACCTAATAAATAGAATAACTACCTACGCATCAACATAATGTATCAATTTTTTTATTATTATCTATTATTTAACAGGAACTCAGAATACCATAGAACACCTTATAAATATTAAGGATTGCAATCAATTTTCTAAACGGCATCGAATTCTGAACCGCTAATATAAATCTATAAAAAAACATTTCATAGTAACGATGACTACACACTTCCCAAACTGTATCCGCCCATTGAAATGGTAATTCATTCGACCGAATATATAAACTACATATTCATTTAATGTATAATTGAATGCGAACACCCCGGCTGGATGTGGGCCAGGAGCAACAGATCTTTACGACCCTCTATGCAATGGTAATACAATATAGGTACACACTGTTTCCAGTTGTGAGACGCTTTGGCATAGCACTCTCTCGCTAAATTGCTATATTGTTTGACCACGCTCCAGTATTTTATGTGAGTAGGCAACTGCGGTACAAATATTTGTTTGTTCATGGTAACAGCTGCTAAATTAATGCATGCTATTTACATTTTCAGTGCAAGTTTCACTAAATTGTGTTATTTTATGGAAGACTTTCACGGATTGAACATAAGTACACTAACATAAAGGTTGTAATGAAGTACTTGTGAGCAATAATGATCACGCCAAATATCCCTTCGATGCAAAAAAATATTATTTGTAACTGAGAATTGACGCATTCAATCTTGACAGGCTTACGAAGATAATTAGGAATTTCAATATAGCCTATCTGCCTAACTACGTAGTGTCGGTTCGACAATATCATATATAACCCACGTCCACCCAGCGATTCAGTCGGACGTTCCTATTGCGGACCATTGGTTTGTGGAATGGGCTTCCCGCTACGGTTCTCCCTCCGCACTACGATATGGGGTTCTTCAAAAAGAGCGTGAAGAGAACTCTTCAAGGTCGGCAACACATCGGCGATCCCCTTGGTATTGCAAATGTCCATAGGCGGCGGTGACCACTTACCATCAGGTGGGCCGTCAGCCTGTTTGTCAACCTTTTGACAAAAAAAAAAATTAAAAAATGATATTATTGTTACCAGTGGTTCTAACATACAGTAAATAGCAATAAATTGTAGCACCCAAGTCGATCATAGAGCATTTAGCATCGTAGCGTTTTGTATCGTAGAGATTGCTACGAAAAATTACGCCATCGCTCTACGATGTAGTGGATATTATCACACTAATATTACAAAGGCGTAAGTTTGTGAGTGTGTATGTTTGTTACTTCTTCACGTCTAAACGCCTGGAGCGATTTTAAAATTAGTATGGAATTAGCTGACACCCTGGATTAACACATAGGCTACTTTTTATCCCGGCAAAATTGAAGATGCCCCGGGAACGCGGATGAATCCGCGGGGCAAAAAGATATGTTATTGTAAAACTGATACCAATATTATAATATATATCGCGAGATTGTAAACTGTAGAAAGATTGTAAATAAAAATTATTAGATAGATAGAAATCAATTTTTTTTCAAATACCCTATACATCGGCAGTTTACGACGTTTTTAGTAGTCTAGAATGTCATATATAAAGTTACTTATTATGTCGAAAAATACAGAAGAAAATACATGGTACCGGCCTAATGCCCCTACGCTAACTGTAACAGTGACGCGAAATGCCCGAAGCTCGTCCTATCCTATGTTTAATGTATGATAGCAAAGCGGGGCAAATTGACAGACATAAGTATTTTATCTACAGTATTGGTACTGTTTATCTATAGATACATCACAGAAACGAAGTGGTACCTACGGTACAGCAGTTTGAACTTCTTAGAGGTAGGTATACCTACTAGCGATTTTATTTGTAGGTAGGTTATCAAGGCAAAACGACGTGGTGTTCTAGATTGCAAGATTTTTATTTATTTAGGTATCTTAATATTATTGTAATAAATAAAAAGGTTTTTTTTATGAACGTTGAGGGTAGGTACTTCCTACCTTTAAAGGTAGTATGTACTACTTGTACCTGCTTACCACTTTATACCCGATTGCTAAAGAAAGGTTATGTTTTGCGCCCGTATCATATTGTTAACCTAATTGTTTTACAAAAATGTATACCAGCGATGCATGGTGTTAAATAAATATCATCTGGTCATCTACTTTGAACTTCTATGTTAGAACAGTATCGACATGTTTAGAAACTCACAAACTTACTTAAGCCGCGCATTTCCAGTACCTTCAGTAATATCTACCCACAAAATCCACCAAATAGAGCGCACTTGAGCCTTTTAGGTATTCGACGACGGCAGAAAATCCTCTGGTTGAATTATGGCTCTCTCATACCTATGTAGAGACGAATGGGGAAATTAGAAATTCATTTTCTGCATTTGTAAGTATCCCTACAAAGGATTTTTCCTGTATACACCATTATTCATGTATTTTTTAACAACGTAAACTTGCTAAACGTAAATTTTTAGACACAAATAGTGTCCTATTTTTTAGCTATGCATTAGACAAATAATGGGTTTACTAATATTTATGATATTTTCAATATTAAATACATATGATTGGTTTGGTATAATTAAAATAACCAATATATAAATCACATCGTTTATTAACTTAAATGAGACGAGTCATACAGTGATACCTACACTTAATTATAATATCGAAAACATATTTTTTTGAACTGAACAAGTATCAATTTGTAACTATAGAAGTTGAAACTTCGAGGTTAGTCAAAATAATATATAATGTCTTGAGAATAATCCACACGCTGTATGTCCCTTATATATATTTGGTATATAGATATAAATCAAGAAGTTGAAAGGTCATTACAAAAATTAAATTCACATATATTTCAAAATGCAAATGTTACTTGTGCCATCAGTATTTAAATAATAGATACATATAACATTTAGTTTCTCCAACTAATCTTTTTATAAAGAGTTTTACCCAAATATTTTATAGAATATCTTACCCTTTATGGTAACGAATATTTTAATAAAAATAAGTTTAAAACTACTGCCACATCTTGTGTGACATTTAAACATTCCATCAAACATATTGATTTGTTCTACAATACAATAATATACACATACTATATTTAATTATTATGCTTATATATCGCATATAATACGTACAATATTATAAATTCACGACATGAATTTCAAAACAATTATGAATATATAGGCAGAGAGGAAAGGAAATAACAAGCAAATGTGAACCTCACATTATTTTTTTAAGCTGAAAATAATAATAAAACAAAATTAATAACCTTGTTTTTGTCTTTGCCAGGTCATAAAAGCATCCCTTTAAAGGGTATAATATGTAGCACACGATAAAATTATCGCAACGATAAATTTTTTTTCGTTAGCAATTGTCAATTAAAAGATAATATGCAACGACCATCTACCTAAATGTATGGGTAACTTATATGCATAATGATACATATTTTTGTCTCACATATTGTGTGTGGTAATCTCGTAGCATATATGTATACATACATATTAAACCCACTTAAATTTGTTTACGTGTTAAGATTGGCACTGACCAATGTTGTGGTTTAGAGAAATATGTTACAAAGCGAGCATTCATGGAGTCAGTACTTGGAAACGAGCTGGAACACTAAATTTTTGGTATGTGCTTGCTGCAAATAGTGTATGTCCCGTAACACTGGTCTGTACACACCTTTACAGGTATAGAAATTGATAATGTGATAGTTACGTCGCGACATTTCAGATGCCTTTATGTGTCTAAGACATAAGATAAAACAGAAGATAACTTTTAAAAGCATTCAGTCATTAATACATTTAAGTAAAAGTAAATGAGCTGAGATGATCAAGTTATGTTATTATTCATCCATTTCACTGTTAAATGTCATTTAAATAGATTGTGGTATCCATATAATATTATTTAAAAGATTATGTTAATAATGTAGTCAGCATGACAATTTTGAAGATAGAAAATAATTTCTAGATATAAATAGCTTGGCTTCCAATAATGTATTAAATGTAAATAAATTTTCGAACTCAAATAATAATAATACTATTCATAGTCATTAATATTATACAATTCAAGTTCGGAAATTATTCCATTTAGCATTGGTTGTTTTAACTACTACCCAAATATGATGACAAAGCAATATGGAATCCTGAAAAAAATCAATCAGTAAAGCATATTTTAGTCTCGCGTTCTTGGCCAAGGTTCAGCCAAATGTTTGTCCAACTACTTAGCCAACTTAATAATCTAGGGCCCACTCATTATCCTGGAGGAAGGCATCTACAACCTCCTTCATAGTGAAGTTGGGTATTAGTTGATCAGCTGTAAGCTTCACGCGGGTTACTGGATCAAAATGTCCGACTCGCTGAAAATATAGAGGAATTTGTTAGGAACATTGGTATATTTTATAATTATTTCTTATAGATATACAATCCTGTCATACATAGTTTTTAGTAACCCTACTAAAGGCCAGAATCAAATATATTCAATTCTTGATCAATACTTAACAACTTTATGACCAAAATTTCTTTCACCTATACTAATATTATAAAGAGGTAACGTTTGTGAGTTTGTGTCAATTGTGACGTTGTAAGGGGTAATCTCTGGATGTACTGTACCTATTTTCAAAATTATTTCACCAAAAATCTATAGAGTAAGTTTGTAGGTTAAACTGTATACATATGTTTTGTTTGTAAGTGGTGGTGACCCCAAAGCTAGAAACACACAAACATCAGAAGGGAGTGAAAAAATTGTAAATAATACCTCCAAATGTTCTTCAATATCTTTCTTCTCATATGTGATGCCGCTTGGCGTGATCACTGGCTCATTGAGAATCTCGAAGCTTATTTTACCACACAGGTAATCGGGAACATCCCGTTTCTGTAAGGAAAATGAACTATGAATAATAGAAAAGTATAGTGGTTTACTTAATGGCAATAAACATTTGCAATATTGGTATTTCATTATGTACTCTGAAATAGGGTTACAAAGTCTTATATGCCAGTAATTTTAGCCTAAAAGAGCTAATTAAAATAGCAAAACAAACACTGCTTCATAAAAGTGATGCATTATGTTAATATACCCAAGATGAATTAAACATTTGTGTATTAAAATAATTCTATAATGTCTTGGTTTTAAAACGCATGTGGGAAAATAATTATGAATGGAGAAAAAATTATATTAGCTAATTACTTGTCATTTCCATAGATGTATCATGTATAGAAATATTTTGATAAACACTTACCCTTCTCCTCTCATCCATTTTAGAGAATAAATTATTTAATTCACTAGAATAGTTATTCTGGAATAGAAAAATAATGCTTATTATTAAAACTGTTTCCTTTTTAATGTACTAATAATGTTTTTATATATGTAAAGGTAATGCAACTTACACATTCCTCCTCAATTTTAGAAACATTATTGGTAACTTCTTCCTCATTACTATTATTTTCTAATCTTAGTGTTTCTATTCTACGCTGTAGGTCTTCACTTATTAACCTGTAATATACAAAAACACAACATTGAGTCTACTATCTCTAGAGATTAGATTTAAATGTCAATATTTTGTATAATTTATGCTTACCTATTCAAATAAGTTTGTAGTTCTATTTCTTGAGCTATTCGCTTTTCTTCTTGGACATTCCACCTCTTCTTCCTAGCTATACGGAGCTGAGCGGCTATATCATCACCAAAGTTCAACTTCTGTTCCCTAGCTAAGTCACTTGCTGAAAATTATAAAACATATGTTTTAATAAATTACAGAGATAAATTATTTCGGAAATCCTCTGTGTTTTATTTAAATGAATATTTATGCTTATTAAGGTTGTTTTTTCAATATCAATCATGTCATCGTCAGCGATGATAAGTTAAAGTTAGCATGCATTTATGCTTAGCATTATTACTTAGAAATTAATGGGTTCTCTTCATGCTCACTTCATGGTTGGTGGATACAACATTGCTTTTAAATTTCAAAACGTACCTCTATGCAAATGCTTGATAGCCTCATCATAACAATCCAGTTCAACTAGAGCCTGTCCTAAAAAGAAATGCCCTTTGACCTGGTTATTATCAATGTCAAGAGCTCTCCGACAGTCCTGACATGTTGCCTCCCATCGCTTCATCTTCAGGTGGCATAGTGCACGGTTTGTGAAGTATGTTGATACAGACGGATTTTTAATCTGCAATTACTTGCGCATTAATTACAGTAATTTTAAACTCACATAACAATTAGGTGAATATGGTCAAAAGCCATATTCTCCTTATACAATATACAGTTGTTTATTGATATATAGAGCAATTCAAAATGTATTGACGCACCAACACTTTTTTACTGAATATAAATCGATTTTTTGTGTATTTTATTTTTAACAGCAGGTATCAAGGTCTCTTTATTGATCCAAAATGTCATTGTGTCATGATTATAACTATAAGGATTTTACAATGGAAAATAAATACTTACAATCGCCTTTGTGTAACAATTCATAGCATCTTCGAAGCGTCGTAAACTAAATAATCTGTTCCCTTGCTCCTTTAGTTCCTTGTCCGTGAGGTTCGCAGTAGAATACATATGTTTACTCATTGTAATAATTGTTCCAAACCCTTTCTTAATAAACCTTACTTCTCAACTCATTATACTATAAATAAAAACTGTTTATTTCAATTGTTGTACCAATTTCAAGCCTGGCTGGATTACTATGTATTTATTTTCTTTCTATTCTAGAAATTATTGACATGAAATGAAATGACAGTTCACTCTGACGTCTTTGTTGTTTGTTGTCTATGGCCCCAAACAGCAGGCAAAGGTTTGAAGTCATACAGCCTGATAATACTTCATTCTATAAGTCCGATTCCGGTTATTATGCACTTCCAATGAGACCAAACCTAACATTTCGTATGGATACTATTCTCTGTATTCTCTTCTATTACTCATTAGGGTATATAAGTATACCGACATATAAGACCGGTTAACGGTTTTGAATAATACTGTAGGTACGTCATCTATACTAATATTATAAAGAGGAAAGATTTGTTTGTTTGTTTGTTTGTTTGTTTGTAATGAATAGGCTCCGAAACTACTGGACCGATTTAAAAAATTCTTTCAACGAAAGCTACATTATCCCCGAGTAACACAGGCTATATTTTATCCCTGTATTCCCACGGGAACGGGAACTACGCGGGTAAAACCGCGCGGAGGCAGCTATTCTTAGTAAAGGGAAGAAGAACGAAGGAAAAACGGACGAGTAAGACCACGATTGACAGACATGCGAAAATAAATTATAAGGGATATTTTATTATGTACTAAAATATATAGGTATATTAAATAGGTGACTGGTAAGAAGGTATTTTAAACACTGGATAAAGACCAGAAAAATCTTTAGCCCATAGGCTATAACGCTTAACACCATGTTCTTTTGGGATATGCACCACTGTGGCATTCGAAATATTTCTCCTTGGCTTTACAGACTTTCTGTAGAAAACAAAACGATAATGTTTTTAATATAAAACTGCACTGTTTGATAAAACTTTTATACACTACTTGTATAAAAATAACACAAACACTGTTAGGTAACCTAAGAAAGCTATTCATGAATTCACGATACACAAACTTACGTCATTGCAGGATCTCTGAATAAAGGCGGGTCGAGTGGGAGCGCTATAGTCTGTTTCATCATTGGGCACGGGAAGTGCACGTTTCCAAGGGGCAAGACGCCTTCCGTATCTTCTTCCTGTGTACAATATTACGAGCCTTCTTATAAGGCTATCGTATTCTACTACGGGAAACTATGGCTTTTCCATGATAGGTATTTAATATTTATTCTCTGTCTAGGTAATATTCGAATCTACTTTTTTCTATATATAAAAGGTAGATAGTTACATGCCTAACTTACTAACATTAGGTTGAATAAGCATTAACCTCAACATGTTTTTTGTATTTCCTGGCGTGCTTAAGAATGTTGTCACACCATTTCCAGACGTTCTCATCAGTAGCACCTCGGCGATCCAAACGTTCGGACAGCTCGGCCATGTTGCGTATTGGTTTCTGTGCCTTAAACCATGGTGTACAGGATAATTCAAGTTATTTCAAAAAAAACTTATGAAATCAAATCATTAGTTGAACTTCTACCTATATTAGGTACTACTACTTTTTTGCAAGTTGACCATGAATTAATATAGGTATTATTAAAAATATGTAGTCGTTAAACTTATAACAACTAGAAACTGGCAGTCATACATTCAAAAATATTTGACAGCATAAACAAACTAGCTGAAAATAACTTACAATAACAGCTGTTTTGGTTAACTTGTCGCTGATGAACAACCTTAGTGAGTAAGCGCCTCCGGACTTCTCGCTGGCCCTCATGCTGGGTGGCGGCTTCTGCCGATTGGAGGGGGCTGCGCTAACAGCTTGAGAACTGGCCGGCATCACCTGGTATTCTATCTGGGCCACCATATCCATGCTTGTGTCGTGGCGTACCATACATTCCTTAAATAATTGATTGTTGGAAAAAAAAAACAGACTTTTTACATTTTGGAAGAAGTCTTACAAAAAATTGAATGGACAGACAATCGAATGTATTATATGTACCTGCAATTTTTCAAAATCAGCATTAATCTTCTGTCTAGCAGTCAGTTCAATGCGGAACTCGTCAACTAGATACGCCCAGTATTTATTAACGCGGGCGCAGTCGCCGAGCTGGGCACGAGGCAGATATGACAGGACGCGTTTGCCGATAGACGAAGGAAGCAACTGCACCTGATTTTTGAGATTTTATACAGAACATGAGACGCTGATGAAGCTGAATAAGTAGTGGAAGATCGGTTTCATTCATTTACTAACGACAGGTCTTCTGGTTTCTATTATAGTTCTAATTACCAACTAACAAAAACATTAGTGTTTGATAGTTCTGTTCCTATATTTATCTTAGTGATAGGTACAATTAATAAGGGAAGTTTCAATAACGTAGATCATGTTTCGGTTTGGTTAGGATATATCATTGACGTTTAAGTAGGTACCCAGATTTATTATTATTGTGTCAATTACCTACCTACTACTCTTTGAATGTTATATAAGCCGCGCATATAAAGAATAGATCTGAAAATGGCGGCGGGTACTTATGGTACGGTTGGCAAAACAAGTTTGGTTCTTCCATTTGGAAAGGTAAAGGGATCCGTGCCCATACAACACATGTCTTATGTGGGAAGAAATTTATTTTCGTCGTCGTAAGTCCTATCACAAAGTCGTTTTGTCATCCCCGTCATGTCCTGACAGCTCCTCGTGCCCTCAGTAAAGCGATAGTTTACGAAGAACTCTAGCTTCTTGGGACAACACAAACGGAGGGAATTCGTAATATCACTTCAATTCTTTCTCAAACGTTGATATTTTTTTATTGACATTTTTTGTTATAAATTATTCTTGTTTTATAATATTTTTAACTATATAATAATAGTAAAAATTATGTCAAAAAATATTAATTAAATAAATAAGGAGCAAGGGTACTTAAAACACTGGATTTTAAAATTTGTCTTTATTAATTACAAAAATACCACCTCACATACATACATAAAGGCACATCTTAATCCCTTACGGGGTGAGCAGAGTTTCAGGTAGCACTAAGGTAAGGTAAGGCAAACTGAAAACGCGTTTGGCCAGTAAAATAAGTTGTAAACAGTGTGACAAAGAATCTAATTTGAAAACTGGTAAACGTATTCAGTCCGCGAACGAATGTTCCCATCCTATAACTGTAGCGAACAACGAAAAGGAGCTGCTCTTGCTGCGCGGCTCGGACATTTTTTGGTTGACGTTTCTCCGTGATTGTATATCTGGTTTGTTTATTTTATTGTATATCAGTGGGCGCGTAAATCCTCAGAACAGAGCTCAGCTTAAACTGGTAGTTAAAGCTTAATGTGCTCCCAACAGAACTGTATCATGTAATTACCTTCTTTCTTGATTTTCGATATAGTAGCCATCGATAAATTAGTCGCCATCGCTGCGCGTGCAGCGCTGTACTTGAACGGATGATAGCGCTCCAAGTTCTTCTCTTCGTCAAAGTATTTTATAACGTTGTAAACAATTTCACGTGCATCACTGTGAAGAACCTTTCCACGTTTTCGTGAAGCCATTGTTCAATCAATCACAAACAAAATGTCAACGTTCGTAACAAAAACTTAACGAAAATAAATAACAATCAAACGTAACGCAAACAAATAACAATCAAACTCAACAAAACAACAATATCAACGTCAACAATGTCAATTAAAAGATAATATGCAACGACCATCTACCTAAATGTATGGGTAACTTATATGCATAATGATACATATTTTTGTCTCACATATTGTGTGTGGTAATCTCGTAGCATATATGTATACATACATATTAAACCCACTTAAATTTGTTTACGTGTTAAGATTGGCACTGACCAATGTTGTGGTTTAGAGAAATATGTTACAAAGCGAGCATTCATGGAGTCAGTACTTGGAAACGAGCTGGAACACTAAATTTTTGGTATGTGCTTGCTGCAAATAGTGTATGTCCCGTAACACTGGTCTGTACACACCTTTACAGGTATAGAAATTGATAATGTGATAGTTACGTCGCGACATTTCAGATGCCTTTATGTGTCTAAGACATAAGATAAAACAGAAGATAACTTTTAAAAGCATTCAGTCATTAATACATTTAAGTAAAAGTAAATGAGCTGAGATGATCAAGTTATGTTATTATTCATCCATTTCACTGTTAAATGTCATTTAAATAGATTGTGGTATCCATATAATATTATTTAAAAGATTATGTTAATAATGTAGTCAGCATGACAATTTTGAAGATAGAAAATAATTTCTAGATATAAATAGCTTGGCTTCCAATAATGTATTAAATGTAAATAAATTTTCGAACTCAAATAATAATAATACTATTCATAGTCATTAATATTATACAATTCAAGTTCGGAAATTATTCCATTTAGCATTGGTTGTTTTAACTACTACCCAAATATGATGACAAAGCAATATGGAATCCTGAAAAAAATCAATCAGTAAAGCATATTTTAGTCTCGCGTTCTTGGCCAAGGTTCAGCCAAATGTTTGTCCAACTACTTAGCCAACTTAATAATCTAGGGCCCACTCATTATCCTGGAGGAAGGCATCTACAACCTCCTTCATAGTGAAGTTGGGTATTAGTTGATCAGCTGTAAGCTTCACGCGGGTTACTGGATCAAAATGTCCGACTCGCTGAAAATATAGAGGAATTTGTTAGGAACATTGGTATATTTTATAATTATTTCTTATAGATATACAATCCTGTCATACATAGTTTTTAGTAACCCTACTAAAGGCCAGAATCAAATATATTCAATTCTTGATCAATACTTAACAACTTTATGACCAAAATTTCTTTCACCTATACTAATATTATAAAGAGGTAACGTTTGTGAGTTTGTGTCAATTGTGACGTTGTAAGGGGTAATCTCTGGATGTACTGTACCTATTTTCAAAATTATTTCACCAAAAATCTATAGAGTAAGTTTGTAGGTTAAACTGTATACATATGTTTTGTTTGTAAGTGGTGGTGACCCCAAAGCTAGAAACACACAAACATCAGAAGGGAGTGAAAAAATTGTAAATAATACCTCCAAATGTTCTTCAATATCTTTCTTCTCATATGTGATGCCGCTTGGCGTGATCACTGGCTCATTGAGAATCTCGAAGCTTATTTTACCACACAGGTAATCGGGAACATCCCGTTTCTGTAAGGAAAATGAACTATGAATAATAGAAAAGTATAGTGGTTTACTTAATGGCAATAAACATTTGCAATATTGGTATTTCATTATGTACTCTGAAATAGGGTTACAAAGTCTTATATGCCAGTAATTTTAGCCTAAAAGAGCTAATTAAAATAGCAAAACAAACACTGCTTCATAAAAGTGATGCATTATGTTAATATACCCAAGATGAATTAAACATTTGTGTATTAAAATAATTCTATAATGTCTTGGTTTTAAAACGCATGTGGGAAAATAATTATGAATGGAGAAAAAATTATATTAGCTAATTACTTGTCATTTCCATAGATGTATCATGTATAGAAATATTTTGATAAACACTTACCCTTCTCCTCTCATCCATTTTAGAGAATAAATTATTTAATTCACTAGAATAGTTATTCTGGAATAGAAAAATAATGCTTATTATTAAAACTGTTTCCTTTTTAATGTACTAATAATGTTTTTATATATGTAAAGGTAATGCAACTTACACATTCCTCCTCAATTTTAGAAACATTATTGGTAACTTCTTCCTCATTACTATTATTTTCTAATCTTAGTGTTTCTATTCTACGCTGTAGGTCTTCACTTATTAACCTGTAATATACAAAAACACAACATTGAGTCTACTATCTCTAGAGATTAGATTTAAATGTCAATATTTTGTATAATTTATGCTTACCTATTCAAATAAGTTTGTAGTTCTATTTCTTGAGCTATTCGCTTTTCTTCTTGGACATTCCACCTCTTCTTCCTAGCTATACGGAGCTGAGCGGCTATATCATCACCAAAGTTCAACTTCTGTTCCCTAGCTAAGTCACTTGCTGAAAATTATAAAACATATGTTTTAATAAATTACAGAGATAAATTATTTCGGAAATCCTCTGTGTTTTATTTAAATGAATATTTATGCTTATTAAGGTTGTTTTTTCAATATCAATCATGTCATCGTCAGCGATGATAAGTTAAAGTTAGCATGCATTTATGCTTAGCATTATTACTTAGAAATTAATGGGTTCTCTTCATGCTCACTTCATGGTTGGTGGATACAACATTGCTTTTAAATTTCAAAACGTACCTCTATGCAAATGCTTGATAGCCTCATCATAACAATCCAGTTCAACTAGAGCCTGTCCTAAAAAGAAATGCCCTTTGACCTGGTTATTATCAATGTCAAGAGCTCTCCGACAGTCCTGACATGTTGCCTCCCATCGCTTCATCTTCAGGTGGCATAGTGCACGGTTTGTGAAGTATGTTGATACAGACGGATTTTTAATCTGCAATTACTTGCGCATTAATTACAGTAATTTTAAACTCACATAACAATTAGGTGAATATGGTCAAAAGCCATATTCTCCTTATACAATATACAGTTGTTTATTGATATATAGAGCAATTCAAAATGTATTGACGCACCAACACTTTTTTACTGAATATAAATCGATTTTTTGTGTATTTTATTTTTAACAGCAGGTATCAAGGTCTCTTTATTGATCCAAAATGTCATTGTGTCATGATTATAACTATAAGGATTTTACAATGGAAAATAAATACTTACAATCGCCTTTGTGTAACAATTCATAGCATCTTCGAAGCGTCGTAAACTAAATAATCTGTTCCCTTGCTCCTTTAGTTCCTTGTCCGTGAGGTTCGCAGTAGAATACATATGTTTACTCATTGTAATAATTGTTCCAAACCCTTTCTTAATAAACCTTACTTCTCAACTCATTATACTATAAATAAAAACTGTTTATTTCAATTGTTGTACCAATTTCAAGCCTGGCTGGATTACTATGTATTTATTTTCTTTCTATTCTAGAAATTATTGACATGAAATGAAATGACAGTTCACTCTGACGTCTTTGTTGTTTGTTGTCTATGGCCCCAAACAGCAGGCAAAGGTTTGAAGTCATACAGCCTGATAATACTTCATTCTATAAGTCCGATTCCGGTTATTATGCACTTCCAATGAGACCAAACCTAACATTTCGTATGGATACTATTCTCTGTATTCTCTTCTATTACTCATTAGGGTATATAAGTATACCGACATATAAGACCGGTTAACGGTTTTGAATAATACTGTAGGTACGTCATCTATACTAATATTATAAAGAGGAAAGATTTGTTTGTTTGTTTGTTTGTTTGTTTGTAATGAATAGGCTCCGAAACTACTGGACCGATTTAAAAAATTCTTTCAACGAAAGCTACATTATCCCCGAGTAACACAGGCTATATTTTATCCCTGTATTCCCACGGGAACGGGAACTACGCGGGTAAAACCGCGCGGAGGCAGCTATTCTTAGTAAAGGGAAGAAGAACGAAGGAAAAACGGACGAGTAAGACCACGATTGACAGACATGCGAAAATAAATTATAAGGGATATTTTATTATGTACTAAAATATATAGGTATATTAAATAGGTGACTGGTAAGAAGGTATTTTAAACACTGGATAAAGACCAGAAAAATCTTTAGCCCATAGGCTATAACGCTTAACACCATGTTCTTTTGGGATATGCACCACTGTGGCATTCGAAATATTTCTCCTTGGCTTTACAGACTTTCTGTAGAAAACAAAACGATAATGTTTTTAATATAAAACTGCACTGTTTGATAAAACTTTTATACACTACTTGTATAAAAATAACACAAACACTGTTAGGTAACCTAAGAAAGCTATTCATGAATTCACGATACACAAACTTACGTCATTGCAGGATCTCTGAATAAAGGCGGGTCGAGTGGGAGCGCTATAGTCTGTTTCATCATTGGGCACGGGAAGTGCACGTTTCCAAGGGGCAAGACGCCTTCCGTATCTTCTTCCTGTGTACAATATTACGAGCCTTCTTATAAGGCTATCGTATTCTACTACGGGAAACTATGGCTTTTCCATGATAGGTATTTAATATTTATTCTCTGTCTAGGTAATATTCGAATCTACTTTTTTCTATATATAAAAGGTAGATAGTTACATGCCTAACTTACTAACATTAGGTTGAATAAGCATTAACCTCAACATGTTTTTTGTATTTCCTGGCGTGCTTAAGAATGTTGTCACACCATTTCCAGACGTTCTCATCAGTAGCACCTCGGCGATCCAAACGTTCGGACAGCTCGGCCATGTTGCGTATTGGTTTCTGTGCCTTAAACCATGGTGTACAGGATAATTCAAGTTATTTCAAAAAAAACTTATGAAATCAAATCATTAGTTGAACTTCTACCTATATTAGGTACTACTACTTTTTTGCAAGTTGACCATGAATTAATATAGGTATTATTAAAAATATGTAGTCGTTAAACTTATAACAACTAGAAACTGGCAGTCATACATTCAAAAATATTTGACAGCATAAACAAACTAGCTGAAAATAACTTACAATAACAGCTGTTTTGGTTAACTTGTCGCTGATGAACAACCTTAGTGAGTAAGCGCCTCCGGACTTCTCGCTGGCCCTCATGCTGGGTGGCGGCTTCTGCCGATTGGAGGGGGCTGCGCTAACAGCTTGAGAACTGGCCGGCATCACCTGGTATTCTATCTGGGCCACCATATCCATGCTTGTGTCGTGGCGTACCATACATTCCTTAAATAATTGATTGTTGGAAAAAAAAAACAGACTTTTTACATTTTGGAAGAAGTCTTACAAAAAATTGAATGGACAGACAATCGAATGTATTATATGTACCTGCAATTTTTCAAAATCAGCATTAATCTTCTGTCTAGCAGTCAGTTCAATGCGGAACTCGTCAACTAGATACGCCCAGTATTTATTAACGCGGGCGCAGTCGCCGAGCTGGGCACGAGGCAGATATGACAGGACGCGTTTGCCGATAGACGAAGGAAGCAACTGCACCTGATTTTTGAGATTTTATACAGAACATGAGACGCTGATGAAGCTGAATAAGTAGTGGAAGATCGGTTTCATTCATTTACTAACGACAGGTCTTCTGGTTTCTATTATAGTTCTAATTACCAACTAACAAAAACATTAGTGTTTGATAGTTCTGTTCCTATATTTATCTTAGTGATAGGTACAATTAATAAGGGAAGTTTCAATAACGTAGATCATGTTTCGGTTTGGTTAGGATATATCATTGACGTTTAAGTAGGTACCCAGATTTATTATTATTGTGTCAATTACCTACCTACTACTCTTTGAATGTTATATAAGCCGCGCATATAAAGAATAGATCTGAAAATGGCGGCGGGTACTTATGGTACGGTTGGCAAAACAAGTTTGGTTCTTCCATTTGGAAAGGTAAAGGGATCCGTGCCCATACAACACATGTCTTATGTGGGAAGAAATTTATTTTCGTCGTCGTAAGTCCTATCACAAAGTCGTTTTGTCATCCCCGTCATGTCCTGACAGCTCCTCGTGCCCTCAGTAAAGCGATAGTTTACGAAGAACTCTAGCTTCTTGGGACAACACAAACGGAGGGAATTCGTAATATCACTTCAATTCTTTCTCAAACGTTGATATTTTTTTATTGACATTTTTTGTTATAAATTATTCTTGTTTTATAATATTTTTAACTATATAATAATAGTAAAAATTATGTCAAAAAATATTAATTAAATAAATAAGGAGCAAGGGTACTTAAAACACTGGATTTTAAAATTTGTCTTTATTAATTACAAAAATACCACCTCACATACATACATAAAGGCACATCTTAATCCCTTACGGGGTGAGCAGAGTTTCAGGTAGCACTAAGGTAAGGTAAGGCAAACTGAAAACGCGTTTGGCCAGTAAAATAAGTTGTAAACAGTGTGACAAAGAATCTAATTTGAAAACTGGTAAACGTATTCAGTCCGCGAACGAATGTTCCCATCCTATAACTGTAGCGAACAACGAAAAGGAGCTGCTCTTGCTGCGCGGCTCGGACATTTTTTGGTTGACGTTTCTCCGTGATTGTATATCTGGTTTGTTTATTTTATTGTATATCAGTGGGCGCGTAAATCCTCAGAACAGAGCTCAGCTTAAACTGGTAGTTAAAGCTTAATGTGCTCCCAACAGAACTGTATCATGTAATTACCTTCTTTCTTGATTTTCGATATAGTAGCCATCGATAAATTAGTCGCCATCGCTGCGCGTGCAGCGCTGTACTTGAACGGATGATAGCGCTCCAAGTTCTTCTCTTCGTCAAAGTATTTTATAACGTTGTAAACAATTTCACGTGCATCACTGTGAAGAACCTTTCCACGTTTTCGTGAAGCCATTGTTCAATCAATCACAAACAAAATGTCAACGTTCGTAACAAAAACTTAACGAAAATAAATAACAATCAAACGTAACGCAAACAAATAACAATCAAACTCAACAAAACAACAATATCAACAAAAACAACAAAATAACAGACCTAACGGAACGAAATTAACGATAACTCGGAGTGCGTCAAAGTAGCTTGGAAAGCGAATCCTGACTGATTTGTTTGATTATTTTTTTGCGGCGCTTACTTCACTGTGTGAGTATAGACAGCGATAGAGAGTGAGCGAGAACGCATGAGAGCGGCCGCCATTTACAGATCAATTCTCTATCTGCGCGGGTTATACTAACAAAGTCAACTGTCTCTACAACTTCAGGTTTCGGTCGATTGACCTTCCAAATCTTCCTCTTGGTCCCGTCGTTGAATCTCATCTCAACTTCTTCCAACTTAAAGCTATCTCTCATCGTTTTTATAGTTGCATTCCACGCTAGCAAATTTGTTTCTAGCTGCAATAAAACACAAATTAGAAAATACAAAATATGAGTCTACTTTTAAAAACTGCAAACCTTGTTACGAAATACATCTAACAAATTAATTAAACCTCTTTCTGTGCTCGACCTGGTTGTGTTTTAGAATTGTCATCGATTGCTGGTGAGCTTTCAGGGGCTCGTTTATTTGTTGAGAGTGCATCCTTCTTACCCTGAAATATACAACAGGTGTCCATTTTAAATTATCATTATTAATTAGTTTGTCTTTTTGCGTAAACTAGCGTAGTTTTAACATCATGTATGGTAAATGACCCAATGGTGGCCAGTTTAAGAAAAAAAAAACAGGTTTTTGTGAAATATTACCAAAATTGTGAAAGTTTCAGCACTGAATATAGTGAAACTGTAAAGTCCAGTCCTTATTTAATATTTGTAATGTGTTGCGCGTGAGATACGGCAAAGCTGGATTCAATTAATTTAACAAATAAAAGTTATAGTTTTGTGACCCAGTCTTGGCCAGGGAAAATTCAATAATGGATACCCCAGTCTTAGTCTAAGTTTATCTTTATTTTATGGTTACCACATGAAACAAAACTAATTTTGATTTTAATTAAGCAATACTATTTTACAAGTGAAACTTTCTGCTCACCGCCTTAACGATTTCCTTAAGAAAAGCCGTCGTTGTCAATTTCAAATCACCTTACACTTTGTATTCCCGCAAATTTGTACATGTAACTGACTGAATTCAATAAAACGTTAAACTTAGATAGTTCGATGTCTAAAGTCCATGTCACAGTAATCCCAATGTAAAAACATTCGCTCATGTCCGAATTCTAGATGTTTCTTTTAATTTTGGCCATTACTGGTACCGTGGCCACGACTGGTACACTTACGATACATGCTCATATATCATCAATATTCCTTCCATATTCAACAATCGTACGTACCTTTTCAGGAGTAGCCTGCACTGGTACACTACTCTTCTCAGGGAGTGGATCATTTATTACGATGCATTCATTCAAATTGCGCAACTGTTGGTCTCGGTAACGATCGTATAGGACCTTCGCGCGTCTCAACACTTCCCACATGACGGGACCACCTGCCACTGTCAGCAATTCCGATAGCACCATGGCTTGGGCTTCCTAAATCAAAAGTTTTAAAAGTATTTTATAAGTTCACTGGATGTTAAATTTTTTGGCAAGATATTTGTTACGGATGAACGTTTTTCAAAGAGATTCTAGATTTCTTCTATTATTTATTTTTAGATCACACGTCACGCTTAGTTTTAATTTTTGATTTTGATAGAATTTTACAGATAGCATCTACTGTAACCTTATATACTGTGTTCAGATTTGAACGTTCCAAAAATACTAACTGGTTCCAGAGAAAGAAACCAAACACGGTCACTCTTCATCACTTGTGCCAATGTCAACACCGGTATGGCCGTCCTGTTGTGGTCCAGAGGAACTTGATCGTAACTACTCCAGATGTTAGGTCTGCAATCCAAAAATGTTTATATTTCTAAACTAACAATTAAAAATTACAATTCTTTAATTTGATTAGACCCTTGAAATTGAAAAGCATCTAAGAGTGGCAGATGTAGCTTCTTAAATAACTTTACCGAAACATTATTTTCATTATTAACTTCGAATCCGACTCGGATATCAAGACAATGTACTACCACCGCAATAGGATTAGGTACCTAATAGACATGTTTTCTTCAACAATTACTATTATTTAGATACTTACTCACTAATAGAAAGTACTGCATCCTTAGGGCGGCAATTCCACATAGACTTGAGGAGAAGTGATAGAGCCCAGGCACTGCGAACATCCTCCAACAGAGCAAGTACATAACGCTTCTTGTTCGCCCAAGATATGCGGGCAAACCAATACTTCGTTGACAATAAATGGCGACTAAAACTTAACGCTTCTTCTGATGAATCGTCGTTTCCTTAAAATAAAATAACATAATAAAGACGGCCAAGACGGGACAATGAAGTAAGAAGCTAGAGATTTATTTATAAATAAAGAAAATATTTGAAACCAATGGACAACCAAACTTTAAAAGAATATATATTATTTAAATACCACAAGTCATATCCGATAAGATCATATCATTTATTAAATGCACTTGTTTTGTTAACTCCGCAAAAGTAATTAGTTGCATGATGATGTAAAATTAAATCTTCAAATTTGTCTCGTTTATAATATAAAATGTTGTTAAATATGAAACTTCAAGGTATATGTTATGTCAGAGCGTGTCTGAAGCCAAACGTAAACTCATTTGATTTAAAAAAGTATATATTATTGTCATATTGACACTGTCATAGTTTTAAGCACCTTTTATAAACTGTCCGGTAAGAAAATTATGTTATTTCACAGATAAAAAATTTACGAAGATTACAATTTGCACGCTTAATACGTGGAGCCGCATTACGCCGCATACTATTGTTGATTATAATCAATTTGCTGGCAAATCCAGCGGCAGGGTCAATCTTACAATGGCCACTACGCAGTTTATATTCGTTGATGTTCCATTTATAAATCCCTGTCGCTGCACTGTCAGTCAGAAGTTGCCATGACGCGTGTGGTCACGCGGACTCCACTCAAAACTATTCATATCAAACCCAAAAGCGCAAATTTCTGTCGGTTTATCTCCGTTATAGTTTTGGCGGTAATCGTTGCCGCTGTTTATTTTATAGAAAAATCCAGTGATTCGTTAGGCGATCCATCTGATCAGTACGTTGTAAAGAACATACCAAAAATCTACACAAGGTTGGAAGGTGTTGACTCTGAAGATAGAGACGTGTTCCAAGGTTTCCGAACGTCGTTTTTACCACCCGAAGAGATAGTACTAGCTCGTAAAAAATCGGATCCAATAAGGGAGGTATATGAAGGAAACGTGACAAGTGATATCCTAATATGGGGCAGCTCAGACAAGGAACAGGAGACCCCAACCAGGGTCAAGAGGATGAGTCATTTCACATTCACTTCCCAAGATTATGAGTGAGTTATTAGTTATCTTTTGAATTTACTGCCAGTTGGTTAAATATGTAGTGACTAATGTAAAAAAAACCCTCCAGCCAAGAAAGATCATCACATCACAAATACAAAGACGAGGGTGATGAAGCTGATGATGATGGCAGTGAGAATGAAAGCGAAGTTGATGAAGAATATGAGTCTTCTGATGTCAGTGATCAAGACGAAGATAATGAGGGTATAAAAAGGTTGGTTTTAGAATCATTTACCTTATTATTAAAAAAAATTACGTCATGATAAATATTATAATTATTTCTTAGTATAGTTCATCCAGAGATGCACGTAGACCGTGGACCTTTCGATGACGTAGTGGAGCAAGTCCGTGGTCAGCCAGAATTAGAAGAAGAAGAGATGGGCTCTTCGGCACACATATATAAACCAACAAAGTCTTATACAGGTAGGTGAGTATGAATTAGACTACTACCTTGATTGCGGTACGGTTACCATTTAAAATATCTCAAGCACCTTGGATGAGTCTACGAGTATAATTTCTAAATATCTGAAGTATTTTACTAAATAACATTTATTACTCGAAGACTCAGTTGCCGAACGCTTCAAACGCTTGACACAACAAATATAGTCGCTAGCAAATTGAAAATGGTTAGTGCCCTATTAAACGATTTATTCAATTGACTAACTATCCTAATTGAGTCAAGGTTACGTGCGATTCAAATATCAATCACGGCCAGAAATATACTAAGTAATAAGTTAACAATGAACTTTCCCTGTCCAGGAATTCATGCCTTTTGGAAAGGCCAAGGACATAAAGAAACGACAAGAAAGACGCAAGCGAGTATAATGAAACAGTATATGGATGCTGAAGCTGATCCATGTCATGATTTTTATCAATACGCTTGTGGAAATTGGGCAAATCTCAACCCAATACCTGCCGATAAGGCCGGGTAAGTTAAAGTGATTAAAACGATGTATGTAAAAGTAATAATAGCTTATAACAGTCTTATTTCTCAGCTACGACACATTTGAAATGCTCAGGGAGAATCTAGACACGGTTTTGAAAGACTTGCTTGAATTTAAATCGAACGAACCAGTTACCAGCGTCTATCCGGGGTCTCACCTATATTTAGAAGAAAACTTTCTTTTAAATATGAATCTCCATCAGACTTCTAGGGGAGATGCTAATAATCATTATTTATATACAAGTGAAGCTCTCTCAAAAGAGATACTGAACACCTCAGCAGAACATCGTTCTAGTTTGAACGGAAGAAAAAAAAGTGAAATAATCAATCGTATTCGAAGATTCATAGACAGAAAATCTAGAGAAATAATGCACCCAGTACATAAAATAGAACAGAAAGTTCATAAATACTTACACAAAAACAATAATCGAAGAAATAGATTTAAAAGGTTCAATATGCATAAACTCGATAAACCAAAAAAGAAGATTATTAAGAGAAAATCTATCATTAAGTCTAAAGAACTAAGGTATGGTAGAAAATTGCAAATGTATACAAAACCAAAGATAAGGAAAGAGAGAGGAGCAACTTTCTTTAAAAAATATTTCGATAAAACGCCACATGACCAAAATGTTGATGACGCTGCATTGAAAGCAAGGTTTTTGTTTAAATCGTGCATGAATTATGAGATTTTACAAAAGCGTGGTCACCAACCGCTTTTAGACTTATTAGACCTCTTAGGAGGCTGGCCAATACTCAATTCAGAATGGAATGCAAGTAATTTTGACTGGCTTGAATTAATGGCAAAGTTGAGATTGTATAATAATGATATTCTGCTATCTGAATGGGTCGGTCCAGATATTAAGAACTCAGATGAATTCGTTATACAGTTTGATCAGACAAGCTTAGGTACAGTGTCATATATTTTTCTATAAGAAACTCAAAATATATCGCAATGACTTAATTGATGTATTTTCTTTTAGGTTTACCTACACGGGAATATTTTCTACAAGCTTCAAACAAAGTATACTTAGATGCTTATAAAAATTATCTCGTGACAATAGCGACATTGCTTGGTGGGGATTCGAATCACGTTAGAAATAGTGCTGATCAACTTATAGAATTTGAAATTAAGTATGGTGAAATTTATTGATGTGGAAAGTTAGAAGTAAAAAGTTGTTGTAGATAAACCTATCATATTTTTAGGTTAGCAAAGATAACCTCTGCACCAGAAGACAGACGAAACGTATCGGAGCTGTACCGAAGGATGCCGCTTCGGAAACTTGAAGAGCTTGTACCTGAAGTCAAGTGGAGGCAATACTTGTGCATTGTGATGAATAGGACTGTTCAATCTAATGAAACTGTGGTGTTGTTTGCACTGAGCTATGTCCGGGTAACATATTTTTTTTAAAAGCTCTGCTTATATTGTTTCTACGAATGAGAATACCTTTGGCTGCCTCCAGAAGTCTAATATCTTTAAAAAATAATCAGCATGTAAAGCTACTTTCTTGTGTGTTATTATATTTTAGACTTTTCTTGAAATATGTGTTGAATTGTTTGCAGCATTTAGTTAAATTGATAGATGAGACTGACCCGAGCACATTGTCAAATTACTTGCTCTGGAGATTCGTCAGACACAGAGTCAACAACCTCGACGACAAATTTCAATCTGCGAAACAACAGTGAGTAATACATGTTCATCATATAGGTTGTTTAATGTAGTCACTGTCTCTTCCTAAGTGATATACACAATTAAGGTTCATGCTCTTGTATGTTCTCCATTTCTAACCGTTGCGAATCATTAATTATGATCATAATATAAGCTTCCTCTACAATTCCAGATTCTACTTTGTTTTATTTGGCCGAGAGCAAGCTCCCCCAAGATGGAAGAACTGCATATCACAAGTAAACTCTAACATGGGAATGGCACTTGGTTCCATGTTCGTGAGGAATTACTTTGACGAAATGAGCAAGAATGACACGTTAACTATGACGACGGAAATACAGCAATCCTTTAGAGAACTGCTTCATTTGACTGACTGGATCGATGATAAGACGAAAAATCTAGCAGCGCATAAAGTCGATGCAATGACGCTAAGAATAGGCTATCCAGATTTTATTCTCAATAAAATAGAATTGGACGACAGGTACAAAGAAGTGAAGATCCATCCAGACAAGTATTTTGAGAATATTTTGAATATACTTCAACATTTAACAAAGATGGAGCAATCTCGGTAAGTTGAAGTACAGATGGACTTATGTCATTCTCTACTAAAACGTAATCATTAATCCTGGTTATATTTCTAGTATTGGGCAGCCAGTGAACAAGACCTTATGGAATACAGCACCAGCAGTGGTCAACGCTTACTACAGCCGAAATAAGAACCAAATAATGTTTCCAGCTGGAATTCTGCAACCACCATTCTATCACCGACATTTTCCACGCTCTCTCAATTATGGTGGCATTGGAGTTGTTATTGGTAACATCAACTTATTCAAAAAGTCCTGGAGCTCGTTTTTAAACATAAAGAATATGTGCTGTTATTTCATTCATATCTTCGTTTTATTTTCAATCAGGTCATGAAATTACTCATGGGTTCGATGATAAAGGTCGGTTATTTGACTGCGATGGAAACCTTCACCGTTGGTGGTCTGACTCCGCTATAGAAGCATTTCACCGACGAGCTCAATGTCTCATCGATCAATACAGTCAATACACCGTCTCTGAAGTTAATATGAAATTAGATGGTGTAAACACTCAGGTATCTATTATTATATTAATTCAATATCGATCTATCTTTCTACCTCTAACAAAAGGCTAGTGAAGAGGTTACCTCTTAATAATAATCTTCAGGGCCATACATCCGCATTTATTATCACATGCAGTTGAAAGTTTAACAAAATCATGAGCTCATATTTTCGCAGGGGGAGAATATAGCGGACAATGGGGGCGTGAAGCAGGCATTTCGCGCGTACTTACACTGGGTGCAAAAACATGGCGCTGAAGATGAAACCCTGCCAGGACTCAACCATACGCACACACAACTGTTCTTTCTCAACTTTGCACAGGTAGATCATCAATCTCCAATTATTCTTCGTATTATTTGGTTCCTTCGGATTGGGCCTGTAAATAATAAAGGCTGAAGCACTTCAATCAAACCCGTGTCCTCAACATAGTATCTCCTTATTTACCTTTTTAGTATCTAAACGACTTATTTCTAAGGTTGGAATTAAACCTCCATACACTATATTTTCAACAATTATTTAAATAAGCTAAGGGCTAAAAGAGCATGAAAGCATCAACAAAACTACAAAATTTATCACCAGCTTAGAAGATAGCCGGCAACTGATATCAAAAAATTATATAAACCAAACAATAATTTCAGGTATGGTGCGGAGCAATGCGTCCAGAGGCAACACGGAACAAACTAAAGACAGCAGTCCATTCTCCGGGAAGATTTCGTGTTATCGGAACTCTATCTAATTCCCACGACTTTGCCCGCGAATTTCGATGTCCACCCGGATCACCGATGAATCCGACTCATAAGTGCAGTGTTTGGTGATGTGAGACATATTTATGTGTATAGTAACTATCATGTCTATAGAACATCTATTTGTTTACCTCACCTAGCATCTAATAACGGGTATCTAATATTTTGTAACATACGCTTTGAGTTGTAAAAAGTTTACCATAATCTTTTGCTTGACTTACGTTTAACTCTTTTTTGAACTGATCCGTTCTATAAAATAATGTAAGCTCGGTAAAGAAATACCTACTTACTATTGTATAATTTTAGAAACAGTATTAATATCATAGTTTTATTGTTGATAAGTAATTTTACGTTAGTAACCACAATTTACCTCAGTGCACCTAACTATATTCATTTTTAAGAATTTACTGGATAAATAAAATATTTTACGATATTTTTTATTTCATTACAAAATAAGTCCGCTTTATCTGCCAAATAATTGACCCTAAGATTTTAGATATGATAAATACCTACACAAAATTGATGAGAATTTTGTAATGTTAAAATAACGGGTTATATACACTCGGCATCAAAAAAATCGCAACTTTTCTAAAATTCGATTCAAGCAATTATTACGATCTGTACCCTGTCCAGATTAGTATCATTTGATAGGTAATAAAACCCTTTACCTAAAAATGTCGGAAAATTGACCACCACCGCCTCAAATAAAAGAAAATTCTTGGAAAATGTGAACAATGTGTATTTTACTTAAAATTGCAACAATAAGAAACGTACAAAAATTAAAAAAATCAACAATTATAAAGCTTAAAATTAAACTTAAAACCTAGTGTTGCCTCCTCTTGCTCTCCGAACAGCTTCCATGCAGTCAGTCATGGACCTGATGAGCGTCACAACGTGTTCTTGGGGAATGTTGTCCCACTCATCAATGACGGCATCTCGAAGCTCACTGAGAGTGGCAGGAGCAGCACACGCCGTTTCAGCTCATCGCAGAGGTGCTCAATGGGGTTTAGGTCTTGCTGACCAGTCCATAACTTTGATTCCAACTTGACGCAGGTAATTCTTGACAATTAAGGCTGTGTGGCAGCGGGCGTTGTCTTGCATGAACTCGAAGTTTGGGCCGACAAAACCAGCATACGGGACCACATGCTGCTCCAAAATTTCCGTTATATAGCGGTAAGCAGTCAGAGATCCCTGGCCGCGACTACCTTCAGCTCTGGAAACGCATACGAAGTCTGTCTTTCCGTCGATTGAAATGCCGCCCCAGAACATCACGGATCCCCCTCCGTAACGGACGGTTTCCACGGTGCAAACTGCTGTAAAACGCTCTCCCTGTCGCCTGTACACTCTTCTACGCCTGTCATTGCTGTACAGGCACACTCTAGTCTCGTCGGAGAAGAGGACATTCCTCCATTGGTCTTATGTCCACGGCTTATGCGATTCGGAAAATCTTTTCCAGGAAGTCCGGTGACCTGTAGTCAACTGGGGGCCCGTAGCAGCTCTTCGGGGCAGCAAATTCTTTTCTCGCAACCTTCTTCTAATCGTGGAGACGCTGACTGCTGTTTCTCGAGACCCTCAAAGCTGCTGCTGCACCTCCAAAGCGTTAGAGAATCGGTTCCGCAGAGAGGTCGATACAATGTATCGATCATCTCTGGCTGTAGTGCAGCGTTTTCGTCCGGATTCATGCCTCCTGATGTAACCACCAGTCTCCTGGAACCGTCGGAATACACGGTGCACCCGAAATTTGCTGATATTCAATTGCCGAGCAACCTCAACCTGTCGTAGCCCGGCTTGCAGTAAGGCCACAACTTGAGCTGGTTCTTCAGCCGTGGTATCCATTTTCAGTAGTTTTTTTCTTGTAGGAGCTCTTCAGGTGTGACCTCTGTAACGTCTGGATTGTAAGTGACCCATAATTGACTGTTACCCCCTCTTTTATACGCGTCCAGGGTGGCACAACTAGGGAGGATACAAACTCGGATTTCGGCACTTTTTAAATAAAATGCTGTATTTTTATGATTATTGTTTTTATTGAAATGAATGCTTCTTTTTTTAAAAGTTGATTAATTTAGCTTTCAAATGATACTAATATCGGCAGGGTACATTAAGTATCTTAGGAGGAATAATCGCTTGAAACGAATTTTAGGAAAGTTGCGATTTTTTTGACGCCGAGTGTATATCAATTAATAGCTTTTTTGATATTGAGTTTACCTACTTACGTATTCTCAAAATTGTATTTTATTAAAACAGGCTGATGTTATTAAAGAGTTTTATATATATTACTCCACGGATGAAGCAAGGGGGAAAAGCTAGTATTTATTAAAATTGCACAACATTTAAGTCACGTACTGATAATATTTAATATAAAAAGTATAAAAACAGTACAAAATATTATGATTTCTATTTAAGGCCCAGTAACACATCAAGGCGCAGAGCTGTCTATAATTTGAAACAACTTAGGTAGTTTATTGTGTTAAATCTTATTCAGTGACCTACGGTTTTACTCGCAGACAGACTCTTGTCACTACAGAAATAAATAAATGTAAAGGTACGTAAAAATATCTATTTTATTACTAGATAAAATATTTGATCTCATGTATAAAAAAATCTCTTGAAAATAATAAAGCTATTAAGCCTAAAATCAAATAAAAAAATCCGCCATCATAAAATTACAACAGTTTTATTAAAGGAGTTTGATTGCTAGCTGGTATACCTACCTACTGACTGATTTTTAATATACTGATAAATACCCGGTAATTCACCCGTGTAATTCACCCGGGAAGCTGTCTCCATACAAAATTACTAATGGATGCGATCAAAATGTATCTATGTACATTTTTGTGCGCCAATGGTGAAATAGTTAAAGTTTCTATTGTGTGTAGTTTACTCATTAGTTAAATCCGTATCTAATTTCGATAACAGTTAAAAAATATTTCAACCCATTGAGCCTAAGCCAAATTTCATATTTGACCGCTTTAAATCAAGAAAAAGTTTTACGATGATATCAAAAATAATAAAGTTCAAAGGCTAATGCTTTATTTTTATAATATATTAACCTTGAATCTACGCGAGACACTTAGTTATAAATAAGCAAAACACCCACACTTGATGCATAGACAAAAGTGCGGATGCAGCTCTAACCAGTGTTAGAGTTAAATGTTATACCTAAGAACATAATAATATATTGTAAGGTTTATAAATAACAAGCCAGTCTGTGAACCAAGGTCAAAAGATATGCAATCAATGATAATTTGTTTTTGCTAACTCATCATACCTAACTACGTGCTAAACAAATCATTTTAATTTTACGTCTGGCTACAACTGCTTTCGCATTATTATATCAACAAATATATCTTGGGGCATTCATCACACAGTTTTCCAATCCAAATTAAACCAGACCTATTCCGTGGCAATCAGATACCTACACGGCCTTGCTACTTCTCCATCTTACGGTGTTATGAGATTTAACAACTGATATTTACAATTTATTTACAGATTTATCATTAGAAAATAGCAATAATATATCTAAGATGGTGAAGGCAAGAAAATATGTAGTCAAGAACCCCTTCAAAGGTGCGCCAAAACGTGACGATTTTAAAATTGTTGAAGAAGAACTTCCATCACTGAAGGATGGAGATATTCTCGTCAAAACGGAATGGATCAGCGTGGACCCATATCTACGCGGGTACAACACTCGCAGCCCAGTGCCTTATGACCAATTCAGTTTCCAAGTCGCCGTGGTCGAAGAAAGTAAGGACCCCAACTATCCAGTTGGGACGAGAGTGGTCTCACACAAGGGGTGGCGTGACTACACAGTCCTAACTCCCAATAAAGATGGACCTTTTCCAGATGAACAGGTGTACAAGCTGCCTGATTTACAAGGCTTATCTTCATCCTTAGGAGTCGGAGCCGTGGGCATGCCCGGCGCCACTGCCTACTTCGGTTTCCTTGAGATCTGCAAACCTAAGGCTGGTGAACAGTCGTCGTGACGGGAGCCGCTGGTGCTGTTGGCTCGTTAGTGGGTCAGATAGCGAAGATAAAGGGTTGCAAGGTCATCGGCTTTGCTGGGTCAGATGACAAAGTACAGTGGTTAGAAAAGGAGTTGGGATTCGACAAGGCTTTCAACTACAAGACTGTGGATGTCACCGCAGCTCTTAAAGAAGCGGCTCCAAACGGATTGGATTGTTACTTCGACAATGTTGGCGGAGAAATAAGCAGTCAGATCATAAACCAAATGAATAACTTTGGAAGAGTTTCAGTGTGCGGAAGCATCAGTTCTTATAATGAGGATAGTAGCAAACTCCCAAAAGTTACTTTAATACAACCAGCTCTGGTATTTAAGCAGTTAAAAGTGGAGGGCTTTATAGTCTGGCGATGGGTTGACCGGTGGTCGACAGCGTTTGCTGATATAGTCAAATGGATCAAGAGCGGGCAGATTAAGGCGAGAGTGTTCGATGCCTTTGGGGGTATGTTAGCCGGGGAAAATTCTGGTAAAGCGGTGGTCAAAGTTTGAAATGAATTTTTTTGTGGGGTTTATTCAATATATTTTTTTTATTTTGTTATTATGAATGAAATTACAATAAAGTGATAGCTATATTTATAATCTTTATCTTATCTCCTATGAACATGACTTCCCTTCTATTCAGTATACAGAAATAGGGGCGTGAAGTAAGTAGGCTTTTCACGCGTTGGTGCAAAACAGCGCTAATGTAGAAACCTTGGCAGGGACTTAACTGTTCGCACACAGTTTCTTTTTATTGACTAGAAGGTGTTAGCCTCCGATGGCTTTTACACCGATACGCGGACTGAGCACACAGATGTAATTGTTCCTCATTTTTGTAGTAATTCAGTAATATATGAGTGCAAAAACCTTTCTATTAAGACCATTAGGTACAATAATACTATACTATCGGCCTCCCGGTTGAGGTTTCACCCGCGTTTCCAAGTTCCCAGTTTAGTTAATATATATATATATATAAATATACCTATATAATAATGTGTTACCCTGTTATTTGATTCCAAATATTTGTTATACTTTATATTAATAATAATAATAATAAATATCCTTGGGACATTTTGAGACAGGCCAATCTGATTCTAAACTAAGCAAAGCTTGTAATATGGTAACCAGACAGCTGATATACTACATATACTACGTGTGATAACAAGATATGCAAATGCGTCAATAATAGGTACTAATTAAAAAAAATGTCGCATAATCGTGAGTAGGTCTAACTAAATATGTATATAGAAAATAGGTTTTAGACCGACTGACTGTAAGTTATAGGTAATGAAGGAACATATTTATGTACTAATAGCTCCCTCCGCGCGTTTTCACCCGCGTAGTACCCGTTCCCGTGAATACATTGATAAAATATAGCCTATGACACTCACAAATAACGTAGCTTTATATTGATGAAAGAGTTATCTAGATCGGCCGAGTAGTTTCAGAGCCTATTCATTACAAATAAACAATCAAAAAGTTTATTCTAAATAATATAAGTAAGTATAGGTGAAAGTGAGAAGCGTCTTAATCAAAACGCTTTTTTTTTATGTTTATAATAATATCCTATTTAATTTAATCGAATAGTTGGTAGCAAACTTAAAGCCGGGTCCAGACGAGTGTAACGTGTAATGTAATCCACCGTGTAATGTAACACGAATTCTACGTGTGGACGGCACTACGAGCATTACATGTAACGCTCGCGCGGCGCTCGGGGTTGATCCATCGGCTGTCGGTTTTTCGCGCGAACACAAAGACGCTCGCAGTTTTTTAAATATTTTCGCGTTCACAATTCGCTTTGAGTTCGTGAGCCGTCCACACTGTTGATGCTAAATTACACGTAATCTTACATTACACGTTACACTCGTCTGGACCCGGCTTAACATGTAGTTAGTCGCCAATATCTTAAGCAGTTTCATATGAATAAGCATTTAAAAAAATATACAATAGGTAACAACTATTCGTTACAAGTGCAACCGACCGCAAAACAAGCCGGATTCTGTTGTTTAAAACATCACACATACTTATAATGTATTGATTGTTATGTCGAGTCATTGTCGTCCATTCAGACTTTAGTGCACGACGGCACAGCTCGCAAACGGACGCGTTTACATTGATTAGATAAATATACTGGGACTCGCTTATCTTCACTCCAAAAATAGATGTAAAGGTATGTAAAATTATTAATGTACTGAATTCGGTAAATTTATTATATTTAAATACTTGACAATATTTGTCTATAACCTAACTCCAATAGTCTTTAATTTGTCCATATTCTAATTATGGTAAGGACTGACGTGTCTAAAGGCAAGGTCAAGTTATATTTGGTAAATCCAAAAAAAAAAAAAATTTATTTATTTTGCTTTTTGAATGTTTGTATGTATCTTGTACCGGCTGAACTGATTGTCACGAACATTTTGGTCGTATAGGATATTTTTTGTGAGTATGGTTGAACGCTCTACAAATTAAAGTATTTCTGCAATAATATTTACCTAAATATTGAAATTAGGTGAACAATATGTTTTACTCCGATAAACCTGCGGGAAGCTAGAATATTATAATGTGTTTTATTTCTCTACAAAGTTTCTGTTAAATGTTATCGCATATATGGTTATAACAGTCCATGTCAAATGATATCCTTGTTTTTCAAAGCCTGCCACTTGTATATAATCATCTATACTTGATCTAAGAATGCAGGTCTAACCGGTCGTTAGGGTAAAGTTTTTTATGTTGTTTGGTTTATAAATAGCAAACTTGTCTGTGAACCGGAAGGTTTTCAAGGTCAACAGTTGTATAAACAAATTATCAAAAAGCGACATACAAAATCACTTTAAAAAACATATTTATTTATGAAGTATTTAACTATAACAGATAACACATTGCCATTTTATTTACAGGTTATCAGACAAAAGAAAGAAAGAGGTCATAATAAATAAAATGGTGAAGGCAAGAAAATACGTAGTCAAGAACCACTTCCAAGGTGTGCCAAAACGAGACGATTATGACTTGGTTGAGGAAGAACTTCCATCACTGAAGGATGGAGATATTCTCGTCAAAACGGAATGGATCAGCGTGGACCCATATCTACGCGCGTACAACACTCGCAGCCCAGTGCCTTATGACCAATTCAGTTTCCAAGTCGCCGTGGTCGAAGAAAGTAAGGACCCCAACTATCCAGTTGGAACTAGAGTGGTCTCACATAAGGGGTGGCGTGACTACACAGTCCTAACTCCCAGTGCAAAAGCGTCCAGCCCTAGCGAAAATGTGTACAAGCTGCCTGATTTACAAGGCTTATCTTCATCCTTAGGAGTCGGAGCCGTAGGCATGCCCGGCGCCACTGCCTACTTCGGTTTCCTTGAAATCTGCAAACCTAAGCCTGGTGAAACAGTCGTCGTGACGGGAGCCGCTGGTGCTGTTGGCTCATTAGTGGGTCAGATAGCGAAGATAAAGGGTTGCAAGGTCATCGGCTTCGCCGGGTCAGATGACAAAGTACAGTGGTTAGAAAAGGAGCTAGGATTCGACAAGGCTTTCAACTACAAGACTGTGGATGTCACCGCAGCTCTTAAAGAAGCGGCTCCAAATGGAGTGGATTGTTACTTCGACAATGTTGGCGGAGAAATAAGTAGTCAGATATTGTACCTGATGAATAACTTTGGAAGAGTTTCAGTTTGCGGTAGCATCAGTTCCTATAATGAGGATAGTAGCAAACTCCCAAAAGTTACTTTAATACAACCAGCACTGGTATTTAAGCAGTTAAAAGTGGAGGGCTTCATGGTCTGGCGATGGGCAGACAGGTGGTCCGAAGCGTTTGCTGATATTGTCAAATGGATCAAGAGCGGACAGATTAAGCCGAGAGAGCACATAACTGAAGGTTTTGATAAGTTATTCGATTCCTTTGTGGGTATGTTAGCCGGGGAAAATTCTGGTAAAGCTGTGGTCAAAGTTTGAGTTAAAAAAATATGTTTTTAAGTAAACCAACTTATTGTTTTTATTTTGATATCATATTATTAAGTAAATAAAATTGCAAGAAAGAGAAAGTTATGTTTGTAACCCTTATCTTATCCTCAATGAGCGTGACCTTCATTGCTTAAGTGATGTAACAAAATTGAGTATAAATCCATCTTATATAATATGTCATATTTCAACATTATATTCAGTTAAAGCCTATAATCACTTGTACAAAAACGCTATGAAAATCCCGAATTCGAATAGGTCAATAACTTCTTTACTAAAAAGCCCCTGTATATAGGCAGAATTTCCCGCATCAAAGCCGTCTAATGCCTAATAGAGAACTTTACTTTCAATAGAAATAGATCAATTTTTGGTTATGAAAAATAAATTATTTTTCTTACAAAAACCGATAAATACATCTATGTATTAGATTTGTTATTTCGAATGTTCGATAAAATAAAATAAAATTGGATCAAAAATAAATTTTGAATAGACACCAACTAAAGGAACCTATAACGGAACCCTGCAGAGCTGTACGCATTTACCAAGGATTCTTTAAAGTAACGAACTATTTAGCGATCGTACATAGCTAACAAATGTGTACTAGGAACGTGGTGAGCATGGAACGTTTTGCAGCAAACTGTTTACAAGATGAGTCCAATGACCTTCAAAGGTCATAGTCGAATATTCAAAACAGCGCGGCGTCGAGTGTTGTGTCATTATCATTTCAGTCAGTGTAAGCCGGTGTATAATACACCACGGACGTTGGTACATGCCTTATACTGCTTAGTTATCGTGATACAGCAAAATTTTGTTGACATAAAATAGGTACGTAAGATATTTTTGTTATCAACATTGAATAGGTATATGGTTCGTTTTGGAAATAACCATCATTATGCTAAAAGTCTGATGTGTAAATTATTTTACAAATACATAATAGAGCAAGCAAGACATAAGACACAAGTACAGCTATCTTTGAACTGCATTAATTAAAATTTTGCATGTGAATGGCATTGAAAATTACTAATCTATTTACTGAGAATAAATTAATTAAATGTCTTTACATAAAAATCTTATAATAACATTTGTATGTATTTAGTGATGACAAAATTTTACATTTGCAAATATACGTCAATTAAATTAACTTCATTCGCCACTTTATCATCTGATGACCGTAACAAAACATTCCATTATCTTGTTTGCAGTAATCGAGGTGAAAGAAGTAAAATATAAACGAGTATAATACTAAAAATAAGATGGTGAAAGCAAGAAAATACGTTGTGAAAAAGCACTTCCAAGGTTTACCGAAACGAGACGATTATGAACTAGTGGAACACCAACTGCCACCACTAAAAGACGGAGAAATTCTTGTCAAAGCAGAATGGATCAGTGTTGACCCGTACCTACGCGCGTATAATGCATCTCTCCCGGTACCTTATGATCAATTTAGTTACCAGGTCGCTGTCATTCAAGAGAGTAAGGATCCCAATTTCCCTGTTGGGACCAGGGTTGTCTCACGCAAAGGCTGGTGTGACTACGCAATCTTAAACCCCAGTGGCAAAGTTGCTAATCCAGGAGAGAAAGTTTACAAGCTACCCGATCTACAAGGCTTGTCGCCTTCCTTAGGAGTTGGAGCAGTGGGCATGCCTGGAGCCACAGCTTACTTTGGTTTCCTTGACATTTGCAAACCTAAAGCTGGTGAAACAGTTGTCGTATCCGGAGCCGCTGGCGCTGTTGGTTCATTAGTGGGTCAAATAGCAAAGTTAAAGGGTTGCAAGGTCATCGGCTTCGCGGGCTCAAATGACAAAGTACAGTGGTTAGAACAAGAGTTAGGATTCGATAAGGCTTTTAACTACAGAACTGTGAACGTCACCAAAGCTCTCCGACAAGCGGCGCCTAATGGAGTGGACTGTTACTTTGACAATGTAGGCGGAGAAATAAGCAGTCAGATCATGTACCAGATGAATAACTTCGGAAGGGTTTCAGTGTGCGGCAGCATCAGTTCTTACAATGAAGATAGCACCAAATTGCCGAAAGTTACTTTAGTTCAACCAGCACTGGTATTTAAGCAGTTAAAAGTGGAAGGCTTTTTGGTATGGCGATGGGCTGACAAGTGGCAGGAAGCGTTTACGGAGCTAGTCAAATGGATTAAGAGCGGTCAGATTAAGACGCGAGAACACGTTACAGAGGGCTTCGATAAGTTGTTCGATGCACTTGTTGGCATGTTGGAAGGAGAAAATTCTGGTAAAGCGGTGGTTAAAGTTTAAATAATAATAAGTGTTTGTGTTGTATTTGAAAGTAATAGTCAACTCATAAAATTTATGGAATTGTATTATAGGAATAAATGTCAAACTTTGAAAGCCTTTGTCCCTACCGAATTTTCGAAGGATAACCTTCTTATTTTTTTTAAACCATCGTAACATTTAATTGTGGAACATGTAATAACTACTGGAACATGTATGACTAGGTACATATCGCACATACCAATAAATGAATAAAATAAAAGTGATTTGTATTCCGTTATTTTATTTACCCGAGAGTATGGTGTCTCCTCAGGTCATAAATTAATATTTATTTAAGTAAATATAAAAGAAATTGGGTACCAAGTGTGTTTGTGCATTCACAAGAACTATTTTGGAGTAAATTTTGGTTAGTTTTGTTTTTTAATTCTATAAACAAAAGGTAAATTAAATACCTAACATTCAAATAAATGTTTACATTATGTGACCATGGCCTCTAGAGGCCGTTCACTAGTGTTAGACGTTTGAGGCATAAAGTTTTATTACTTTTTATATCATTTACATTTATTGGTTATATCATGTCTGTTGTTTAATCGCCGGTGTTCCAGAGTTCACGGTCGTACCTAATGTTTATATTTCATCTCGCTTGAGAAATCAATTTATTGCTTTGGCTTTCAAAAATCTTTAGCGATATTTTTTTTCGAAAAACCTTTCTACTCTGTCTGAAATCAAACACACTATTTATATGACATTTTAATTTACCAAACTCAGAACAAATATATATAAAATACCACCCAAAAGAACACTAGAAAACAACAATTTGACTATCTGATCATTGTTTTTTCATGATCAATACACATAATTGCGCACTTCAACACTTTGGACATCGTCATTGCTCCACAAGGTCTCAACTTCGTATTCGGAGTCACGAGGAGAGTCAGTCTGGTCGCGGCGCTCCCATCTCACTCTCACCACCCGAGCTATCTCCAGCCATAAACGAGCTTCTAGCACTTGAAAGTTTTGGGATAGGATTAATTTCTATTGAATTTTAACTGAAGTAATATGGCTAACAGGCCGAGTCTTGTAAGTTGCACTTTGTTTCGCTAATCTGACCGCTTTGCCATGAAGATAACAACTACTTACTCTGGCACATGGACTCCCCTATCCTAAGTCCAAATCAAAGCCACCTATATCTTGATAGTTAATGTATCTACATATACATTGCACCTACCCACTGCTACGTTAATAAAAGGAAGTAGTTAGCCTGTAAATTAAAGAAGATACTCACAAAAAAGGAAAGAGAATGCAGTCAAGAATAGTGGGTTGATATTGCCATTTATGATCGCCATGGTGTACAGCAAGGCTCCAGCTGTGGGCGCCTGGCGAAGGAACAACCCTCGAAGGGCTGCTCCTAACCAAGGTAGGAAGAGGTACTCGCTGAGCGGAGACCGCTATAGAAAGAAAGATAAATATGATGGAAGGTTATTGGTGGTGCTGTCATTGGAGCAGAGAATAAGCCGGTAGATGTAGCGAGCCGTATAAAGTTTTATTTATTCGATATTTTATATGACTGAAATTTCATCCGTTTAGGTTTGATACTGATAAGCTACTAGATCAAAATTCGTAGCCGCTTTATAGTATTAAGATGTATAGTCCATATAGAAAGTAGCCATTTAAATTTTTAAATTGCCTGTGTGAGAATACTTTGAAGTTTAACTAGTTTATGAAATATATATAAGGAGTTATTTAAAAGTTAATTTATTTCATATTTGTTTACGTAACTACCTAAAATTATCTGATATTACAATCTAATCAAGATACCTATTTACGTACCTACGTATTAAATAAATCAATAACGTGATTATCAAAGGGCAATAATACTAGACTTTTCTTATCGTATATATAGAATCAATAAATACCTACCTTTTGATTTTGAGATCGACGTAATGATTAGAATTACGTTTTTTTTATATCGTGATTGTGATATCATTCTGAATATATGAATTCAATAATGAACGTTATTTAAAAGGTGTCTGATGTCATATTACTTAGTATCTAACATATTTGACCTTTGAAACTTGAAAAAAAACCTTAAAGGTTCAAACATTAATTTCAATAAAGAAATTGATTTATTAATCTAAGCCGTGGCAACCCTATACTCGTACGATAAATATTGAGCAATGATAACGTAATTGACGAAATTCTTAAGTACCTACATGTCGCCGTTATCCATCAGTCTGTTAGTAGGTATTCGATAAGAAACTCACAAGATGGTGAAGGCTAAAAAATATGTTGTGAAAAATCATTTCCAAGGAGTTCCGAAACGAGAAGACTATGAAATTGTAGAGCAAGATCTACCTCCCATCGACAACGGCGAGATTCTTGTTAAGGTAGAATGGGTGAGCGTTGATCCCTACCAAAGAGCATACAATTCACGATACCCGTTGCCATACGATCAGTTCGGCTTCCAAGTGGGCATAGTCGAAGATTCAAAGGACCCAAGATACCCTGTTGGAACCAGAGTAGTATCTCATAAGGGTTGGCGCGACTACGTAGTAATCAATTCCAGCATCACAAATGGTATTGACAGGGTTTACAAGCTTCCTGATTTGAAAGGAATTTCACCTTCAGTCGGCGTTGGAGCGGTGGGAATGCCCGGAGTTACAGCATACTTTGGTCTCCTAGAACTGTGCAGACCTAAAGCTGGTGAGACCGTCGTTGTGACAGGAGCTGCTGGCGGTGTGGGCTCTATTGTTGGACAAATAGCGAAAATCAAAGGCTGCAAAGTCATCGGCTTCGCTGGTTCAGACGACAAAGTGGAATGGCTTGAGAAGGAACTTGGTTTCGACAAAGCGTATAATTACAAAACAGCAGATATAGCTGCGGTACTCAAAGAATCAGCTCCAAACGGAATCGATTGCTACTTTGACAACGTCGGAGGAGAGATAAGCAGTATTATTCTGCATCAGATGAACTTGTTTGGGAGAGTTGCAGTTTGTGGCAGCATCAGTTCCTATAACGATGATCCCAGTAAATTACCTAAAGGGACTATTGTACAGCCTGCTATTGTGATGAAACAGTTGTCTGTTGAAGGGTTCCTCGTGCATCGTTGGCTAGACAGATGGTCAGAAGCTTTGGTAGATCTAGCAAAGTGGGTGAAGAGCGGACAATTGAAAGTCAGGGAACATGTTACAGAAGGTTTCGACAATATCTTTGATGCGTTCATTGGTATGTTAGCGGGTGACAATGTCGGCAAAGCTGTTGTGAAATTATAAGATTACATATTTTCTATTTTGTTCGTTAGTATTTAATTTTATAGAGAAAATTGTGAATTAAATATAGAAATATCAAAATATTGTGTTAATACTTACTAGATACCTATGTACTGTACTATCTCATAACGTAGGCTAATGAAATATTAGGTGATATATAAGGTATTCTATCGCTCCTAACAAATAACCGTTTATATCAAAAAAACTAGCTGCCTCCATGCGGTTCCACCCGTTTAGTTCCCATTTTCGTGGGAATACGGTGATAAAATATAACCTATGTTCACCGGATTCAGTGTAGTTTCCCAACAGTGAAAGAATTTTTCAAATAGATCAAGTTGTGTCGAAGCCTATTCAATGCAAACAAACAGAACAATATTTATAGTTTAGATGTGGTAGGCTATATACTTTTGTTTACATACCACATTTGACGAGTTCCATATCAGCAGGCAGCTTATTAGTACAACTAGAGCATCAGAAGCCTCTACACACCACATTACTCCTGAAAAAAAAGGTGCGAGTTATGTATTGGATAAAATCAAAGCACATCCAGTTATTTTTCCATAGCATACCCAAGTTTTAGAGAGGAACCGATTATCTCTACTAAGCAAGTAGACTCGGTACACGACTTGGAAACATTGCTTCATATAAATTTTTTGGATAATATTAAAACTTTTGACCCATACCCTTATCTATACTAATATTATAAAGAGGAAAGATTTGTTTGTTTGTTTGTTTGTAATGAATAGGCTCCGAAACTACTGGACCGATTTCAAAAATTCTTTCATCTTTGGAAAGCTACATTATCCCCGAGTAACATAGGCTATATTTTATCCCTGTATTCCCACGGGAACGGGAACTACGCGGGTAAAACCGCGGGGAGGCAGCTAGTGTCTTATAAGGGAAGTTTTCAACATAGAAAACTGAAATAGTTTTAAGTTTCTAATACTTTAGCATACTCACTTGACACGTCAATGTCATCTATATAAAGCTTCTCTTCTCTGCTCATTATCATGAAATGAAGATCGTAGGGTAATGGCTCTTCATCGAGAGTTACCACTTCAAATTTGACATTACAGGCTACACCCAGGAGTAAGCATACAGCAGCCAGAAATGAAGCTGATAGCGTAGCTCTTGAAGCTCTAGCGTGTAACTTCTCAGCATGTGCAAAGGTCTTACGCCTTATGTATTCAATACTTGTATCCATATAGTCGATGAAGGCACCAATAACTGGTATTGTTGATTTGGAATAGGTCATGTGTTTCGGTAATTCCTTAGTGTCCCCTGAAGCCATGTTTGGAGTGTTATATATAAATTGTTTGAAACGAAAATTTCTGATACGTTGACATTACTTGTTGTGACTGAATTCTGACAGAAAGATTACTCTAATTATGACATTTTCATAAAATTTCTAGTTACGTCTCTATGCCATCAGAGAGTTCTTATCTCCAGGCGAATTTGCTTTTAAAGGCATGAATATAAAAATGATTGATATATTTACACAGTGCAAGTAATATCTTAAAAGTATATCACAAAAATATTTGTGCAATAAACCAAAATACATAAAAAGGAAATTGTAAATCAAGAGCATATTTATCAAAATTAATTTTATTTATTTCCCAGTCTGAGATTATTTAATAAGATTACAACATAAAATAACAATAACTAAAGAACTTAACAATATTGTTACTTATCCTATAATTTTCTTAACATCGACGTTTAAATCTGTAGTAAGTATTACAATTTAATTACTAATTTTATTACAGTCAGATGTAATATTAAATACCTGAATACCAAATTTTGAGATAATTACACTCTAGAACGATCTCTAATTAATAGAATACGCATAAATTAAGGTTATTCATTAAATTGTCACATAATAAGTAACTTGAGTACTATCCTTCTCTTCTCTGATGTACGAAAAAGAGACAGCAAACATCGGCAAAGCAAAAGTCACAAACTCAGATCTAACTACATAACGTATGTACCTACCTCAATTTGTATGAAGACTAACCTTGTCACTTCTTCTTAGATGTCCCCAAGCAATAGCAGTAATTTTTGCTGTTTTTTTTAACACGCGAAGTACATACTCGCGACGTCTAGTTACATTACAGGTATGTAGTGGAAGTCTAAATATTTTTCTGTGAGAACAAAAATCCCACACCAAAAAACCTACCAATAAAATTACCATTACCAGTATTGAGTCAGATTACACCTATTTATTGCTTTAAAAATGGTATACAGGTATCTTATATTACAATACTTATGGGGCTCTAAATAATTCAGTCTGTCACGTGCTAATTTTAAATAAACCAATAATGGACGAAATAACAAAGGTAATGTAAATGGAGAGTGCTGGTATTCAAAAGTGAACTTAATAATCTAGAACAAAGAGTCAGTTTTACTACTATACTATTACTACTGCTTTCATACCACAATTTACAGGCTTTTCTTACAATGACTTAAGGTTTGTTAGAATTATCAATATTAGAAGTAATAATATCTTTATGCGAACCGTTTTCAAATGCCTGACTGTTCAGAACTGGTTGAAAAGGCCTATTTGAATAAAAAAGTGCATTGATTTCGATGAGGCCTAAAACTTCAATTATTTCTTGGCAGTATGATATTTATATAGTCATCATTGTTTCAATATAAATATAAAACATAAGTTTCACGAAGTACTTTGATGCGATATTTTATTTTAAACTAAATTAAATATCTCGAGACGGACCTATATTTACAGATGATTGGCTCGTTTAACCCACTTATATAAAACCATTTTTAGATTTAGTAATGTATAGAAAAAATTCTAGAAATCCCATCATGAATCAATTATTAAAAAATGGCAGTAATAAGGCTACTCATTCAAAATTATATATGGAAAAATAAATTACGAATAGTGCGGTCTAAAATGAGTTTTTGGATAGTCTCATAACTTATAAGTTAATTTAATAACTGTAAATTACAAATAGAAGGCACGCAAGATTCAATCAGAAATGGTAATATTAGTTGAAATCTCTTACGCTTTAGAAGATATATAGAGACCCTATATTTCTAACATCGTTACTATCTCCTTTCAATATCTTTACAAACATAGACTTACAAGGAAATCCAGACAGCGTTACCTTATCAACGAGTGAAGAATCTAAATACTCGTTTACACTATATTATGACAACGCTAGAGTATCTATCTCAATAAAACATAGAACTTGTCTACATAAAAAATATTTATCTTCACAAGGCGTCTAGATTTTTCGTAGATCTATGTTACCTACACAATCGCATCAAAATACTCGTCGTTAAATAATATTAAGGTTCAGTTCATGTATTGACTCTCTTAGATGCGGATGAGTCAGCATCACCCTCACTAGACTTGCGTTTCCTCTTGATCAAGTGTGAGATGTCTGATGCTCGCTTCGGTTGTATTGAGCTGGAACTTGAGCCGGCACTTGAGATGGCACCGTTGGTTTGTGATGAAGAACCCTCACCGTTTGATGGACATAAAGTCTCACGTACTCGTTTTATTGTCTGTAATGTCAAAGTGTTGGATGTAGACTTGGCTTTCGAAATTGGAGTCTATTCAGAGACATTGTATTACATACCTTTATGTGTAAGACTTACGATGGATTAATTATTCTTTGAGTCATCATTTGTCTCAAATGGAACATTATTGTTAGAAAGTCCATTATACGTTTAAACAAAAGGGGTTTCGTAATTGTTAGACTTGACATGAGTGATTTTACTATTCGACTAAAATCAATAATGTCTTGAAGTATTTTATGTTTTATTAATAACTTTCGGAATGTTCATTATTTTAAGAGCTTTTACGACGGTAAATCAAATAGGATAAATACTACTTTTGTATCATCATCATCAGCTCATATACGTCTCCACTGTAAGAGTCAGAGTACAGTCAGACACAGGACAAACAAAAATGTTCGTTTATACAAATACTTGTTCTTTGAGAATCATTCCAACCATGTCAGTTTCGAATTAACTGTGACAAATGTCAAAACTTATTTTTATACTGGCAACTCAAATTACCATTGAAATCATTATGAATGACATCAATGGCCATGATTCTAACATAAAGCGTGAATAACCACATGGCCATTAATGTATTGGGTTAAAGCTGAAATGATAACACAGGTGTCAATTCTGAATCATTTATTTTAAAACGGTATAAATACAGTACAAAAATGGCCTTGTGGTAAACACGCTTACTTACTAAAGATAAAATGCTTACAATCTATGAGTATTCAAAATGAGAAGGTTGCCAGTTTCTGAAACTGTATGGGCACATCAAAAAAATTATACAAATTAAATTACTCGACAATGATAATCATAAAAAGTGATTATTAAATTTGTCCCATATTAAAAACCGCTTACATAAGGCACTAATATAAAACCAAAAATAATACTGAATAAATGCAGTCAAATTATTAATTATTCATACCTAATCATATTATCACATTAATTGGCGTTTTATTTCGAATTTGGCAATTAATTTAGGAACTTTCTATAACTAGATTCACAGTATAATTGTCGTGGAATGTATTTAACTTAACCTATGTCCTACAGCTGATTACTGGATGGAGCGATTAATACCAGGACTTGAACTATAGTAAAGATTAATTATTATAGGAAAAATCCTTGTAAACTAATTGTGTATTATTATTTTTTTCTGCACCTGCTAATTAGTAATGTAATTGAAGTTTTAATTATTTTGCAAAGACTTCAAATCCTGTTAAACGTGAAATGACCCTTAACCTTGACCATTAACATGACAAATATTCCTCTCTTTAAGCATCATATTCCTGAGTTTCTTCCTAGTATCCTCAATACATTCGCATGGTCTTACCTCGGCTTTGTAATCCATCATATCCTGGATTTTCTCCTGAATTTCTGGTAGCAGTTCCTTCAACTCCTTAATTTCACCTTCAACAGAGTAGCCCGGATCGGCTGATGTGTATTTCTTGACTGTGGCATCTTCCGAAGCTGCTGCTGGGTTTTCAAGGGTTTTAATCCTGGTTTCTAGAATGTTTGCTGCATTTTTGAAGTGTGTGATGGCATCTTCGAAGTTTGAGGCGAGCGAGTTGGCAAGACCTGAAAGATTTTTTTTATTTTTTAATACAATTGATACTTTTGGTTACCCTAGTTACCGTATTGGGACTGGCCACTGATGTATACTGCATAAGGCTAAATAAAACACATATGCCTTCTTGAAAGTCAGAACTTGATATAATTAATAATTTCTGTTTGTTTTACTCACCAATTTGATAATGCGTCTCAGCAATACGTCTGTCGTCACTGCGATACAACTCTTTCTGAAGATCCAGGCAGCTCTCTGTAATGTGAATAAATTAAGAACATAAGTAAGACAGTTGAACTGATACATAAAAAGAAGACTGACAAGAATATTACATGTATCTAACTATGCAATGCCGTGTAAGTAGGGTAGGGTAAAAATAAGGATATATAGATACAAATAGAAAAATGTATAACAAGTAAGATTATAGGCCTATGTTCAACAGTAGACAGTCTGTGGCTGATATGATGATGATGAAGTAAGATTATAAATATCTTAGAATTACAGTTCCCATAGGAATATGGGGATGAAACATAGCCTATGTTACTCATCAATAACGGAGCTTTCTATTGGTGAAAGAATTGTGCAATTCGGTCCAAACAAACAAATCTTTCCTATCTATAGATAAGAAATGTAAATTTACCGGCAATAAAAAGCATTATACTTTATTTTATTATGTAGAAAAGAAGAACTTACGCATATCAACAACAGCCTTGTCATAGGTTTCGCTTTCCAACGCCACTTCGCCCAATACAAGGTGGACATCGGCAAGAAGCGCCCGCGCTGTGTCGCCGCCTCCATCCTGCACGCGCCGGTAGAGAATGCTCCGAGACAGGTCTGTGAATGGAAACATTACTTACTCTTAGCTTCTAATAGTTTTAATAAATTACTTTCTTTATCTAAGCAGACTAATATATGTATTTCGACCTATCCGTAACAAAGTTCCATGTGACTTTGAACCCAAACAACTTATATTGTATGTTTATGTCTACAATAAGGTATGTTTACAAATTAAGAAAAAGTTAGGGTAAAAATGGTATAATATATGTGTAAAATCACTCTTCTCTAAAGTAAGGATTTGGCAGATGGAACTTTGTTCTACAGATAGGTTGATTTTATTTAATCTGACAAATATTTAAACATTACCCAAAATATTGTTATTTCGACACCAGCTATTTATACTACGCTAACTCGAAATTTGGCAAAAACGTTTTTTTATGCCAAGCTTCTTAGAATTAGGTTTTTTATATGTAAAAAAAAATTGTGAAGAAATATACAAAAATAACGAAGTTACAAATTTTATAAAACGCTAAGTGCAGGTACTTTTTGAAATCACTCGATTTAAACCACGCCAACTAGTGTTAGCGGAGTGTCCACGGGGAGGGGGCGCATAGATTATATTATGTATTACAAAGTATTTAAATGTATATTATAGTAATACGCTACGTATTTCTTAAATTTAAGCGCTTTTATAAAAGTCCGTGTATACTACGCAAACACTAGTTAGCGTAGTTTAGAACGATCAGGTATATTTGTTCATTGTAGAATGCGCTACTTAGCGACTTTTACTAGCTAAATGCTTATGTTAAAATACAATTATATTTATTCGTTTTCGCCGGTAATTTCACCATTCATATTTTTAGTGTATCGGCATGTTTTTATGATAATAAAAAACATAATTTTAATACAATATTTTACCCTTTTTTCTAGAATCGTAGCCAAATAAATAACCAGCTGAAGTTAATAATCCTGAGTTCGGGATTTTTTATGAGCACGTTATGTCTGATGAGATAATTTTAAAATAATAATTATTATATACCTATCCAGTTCAGTCAATTATGAAAATTATGTGCAGACCTACAAGATACAAACTTAAACGACTTGGGGGGCTCTTTATACTCCACGTAATATTTATTTACCAAAGGTATTGACTTCGGTCCAAAAGCCTTCTCCGTTGATATTAAGTCCAACAAGCATCGACATTTTGTCGTATCTGATGATCCTTCTGACAGCACAGCTAATACAGTTCCTTATCTTCAAACGGTGTAGCCAAGTTCTTACCAAAAAACCGAAAATACAACAATCCTACATCAAATCGGTACGTCTGCCCAGGAAAGTCTTTCAGGTTTGCATATGAATGACAGCCCCTGTAGTAATACAGATTTAGTAACGGCAATATCCACCCCGAGTAATTTTAAAACTTTCGCCTGTTTTCAATGACAGTTTCTATTCTGCGGTATCAAACTGATGTTGGTCTCTAACATCTTAAGCTCGAAGATGAGTATAAAAGCCCCCGCTTATATACTGTGATTACCGAACGGCTAAAAAGGCTGCTTGTTTGCTATGCTGCCAGTTGCTTAAACAATATATTTGACAAATTAACATCTTATGGAGTTCACAAAGTCAACCTATAGTCAGATAACTGCGTGAGGGATGAAACAGTAACCATATCGTTTACTATATTATGAAGATACTTTTTATCTGCTCATTTCTTTCAAATGAAGATAGAGAAGATGAAGAAGCAACCATTTTATGGAAAAAAGACATACGGCTTTAATAGAAAAGACTGCAAGAGACAGAGAAGTGTATTCTCCAGTTGAATGGTATACACCAGTGCGATAGGGAATGGAACTCCTTTATTTTGATTCTTGAAACAATATTAGCTTAATTTTTATTAATGACAAAATTATCTAGAACAAAGTTAATTAAAATAGTTTATAGTGGTAACTACGGCTTGTTGGAAAATAAGTACCGTTTATCTTTTGATTGATAACGTAAGCAAACATGTAGTATATTTTAAAAATACTAGATAATCCCACTTTTAGAGCTTATTCCCGAAAAAGACACGAAACTTGGTTAAATCAATCCAGCAAAATACAAAAACCTTAAATATTATTGTAATAACAATATTATTCCGGAAATGTATTATCGTTATTGTTATCTATTTTATTTAAGGCCTGGGACTATGGGTATCTCACTGCAGGGCAAATGCCTCCCATCTTGCTTTCCTCATAAATATTATTATTTTATTAACTGAACATAATGAGGAGAGTTCATTTTCTTTTAAGAATAACAATATTAAGTACTTTATTTATTTAAATAATTATAAGGTACAAAATCGAACTGTGATTGATCTGATCTTCAATTAATCATAAGTAAGCACTTAATTGACATTTAATTAACTGTTGATTTCTTACTAGTTTTATACGTTATTAGTTTAAATTATGTATCAAAATTACAGAATATAATATTATCTGCTCTATTCTATCTAGAATCTATAAAAAATAATATAATTTTTAGCTCCACGGAAAGATACATGAGGCGTTAACTTGTGGCACAGGTCGATGTATAGTACGCTATGTATAACTTGGCGGCTTTTAACACGATATCCGCCAGAGACGTATATACGGGTTAACAAAAAGCTAAGTTCAATAACTAGTTATTTAGCCAGAGAATTTATAATAATATATTTTACGGATTTATATGTTACCCTAAGGTTACAAATAATGCATGATTTATTTAAAAATTATCATCGCAACACAATAAAAATAACACATCTTTATCACTATGACATCCCGTAATACACAACGCTAACGTAAGATAGACGTGTGTAACTTGTAAAATTAATTTGAAGAATTACGTCTATATTCGGCTAACTAGCGCTAAATCGAAAAATATAAATAATTATGGAAAAATAAATATGAGATATTATAAAGAAAAAAATAACTATGAAGGGTTCCAAATTTCAAATGAATATCTTAATTAATGTAAAAGTTATCACGTTTTTTCCTTTATAAGCCTCTCCTGTAAAGTACACATTTCGGACTTAGCGTAGTATAAATAGCTGGTGTCGATTTGTTATACAGTTTTTTGCGTTAAAACATTATAGTTTGACTTTCATTTCTTATTTACAAATTTTTGTTCATCCTGAATATTTTGCATGCTAATCAGTGACAGATTAAGACTTCTTGATGCCCTAAGCAATCCACGCTCATGGGGCCCCCTATCCTTATATCAAATAGAATCGGTCTTATAAATCATTTTGGGTGCGGTTTTTGGTGACGTGAGAGTGAGACACAATGCCCTAAGGATGGATTATTTTGTGCTTCTTCTGGTGCCCCCCCAGATGTGATACACTAGGGAATTGATTAATTTGTTGTGTTTATGTTGCCTGGATTAGCAGTAACACTTGTCTCTGTTATTTCTTATACTTCTTTGTTTTAAGTATTTGGTGTAATAAAGTAATATCTGATTTTTATATGTTATATATATTTACCAAGCGTTTTCCATGCTATATGTGACTTTTGTAACACTCTTGTCTGTTATTTTTTGTTCTCATTGTATTTTATGAATTACTAGCTGCCTCCCCGCGGTTTTACCCGCGTAGTTCCCGTTCCCGTGGGAACACAGGGATAAAATATAGCCTATGTTACTCGGGGATAATGTAGCTTTCCAAAGGTGAAAGAATTTTTGAAATCGGTCCAGTAGTTTCGGAGCCTATTCATTACAAACAAATCTTTCCTCTTTATAATATTAGTATAGATGTGTGGTGTAAAAATAAATTTGGTATTCATATTTACCAAGCATTTCCCAAGCTAGCTGCAAGTTATCGACGTCGTCATCTCCATCCACATTCATCATGGACTCATCATTTGCCTCACCATTTGTAGACACCTGTTATGGAAACAAATTATATTATCTTATCACAAACTTATGTGTAACTAGGTTTCCTATCCAAATTATTAATCCCATATTGGCAGATTGGTTGGCTTTGTTGTTAGTGACCCTGACTTTCAAGCCGCTGGTTGTGGGTTCGAATTCCACCCAGGACATACATTTGTATGCATGAATTGAATATGTCTGTTTATTCTGCGTCTGGATGTAATTATCTATGTAAGTACATATGTATTAAAAAAAGTAGTATATGTAGTACATCAGATATCTAGATAAAATGTCCTAGGTGTTATTTATTACTATTATTTTCACAAACTTATGTGTAACAAGGATTCCTATGCAATTTATTAACTTCATATAAACCAAATAGACTAAAGTTTTATTAAGTCTAGCGTAACTTAAGTCATTTGTGACAGTGAATCATTACATTTCGCTGTCAGTAAACCCTTAACAAAGAAATGAAATTAAATATATTTATTTATTCAAATAGGCCTTCACAGGCTCTTATGAAACATCGACTCTAAAGCCCAATATTTTCGCCTCTATATTTTGTGAACATCCACTTCACGATAATGTTAGAAAATACTAGAGGATGTTCAAAACGTCAACCTACAACTAAAGAAATACTTACAGGTTCATCACCGGCACCAGTGCTGCTTCCCGGCTCATCCTCTTTTGTGGTAGACTCCACTTCAACTTTTTCTGCTTCCTCTTTACTAGAATCTGCTTCACCATTCTGCTTCTCTGCTTCAGCTTCACCATTTGTTTCATCACCACCATTCTCACCTTCTTCTTGCTCTAAAAGGTTAATAAATATATTTAATAGTTGTCTATAATTAACAGTCCCATTGAGAATTTATAATATAAGGAATGTATTTAATGGTGGTAAGGTAATATCTGTTTCAAATAAATAGAACTGTCTCTTAAGACATTTTGTGTCACAAATACTTATGAAACCATTTTAATAGTCTTAGTTTAATATTATATATTACCTTCCAGACCATATCATCAAATATAATATATAAATTTAAATTTGTACCTTCATTGTCTTCTTCATCCTCATCAGCATTTCCAGAGCCCGGTACACCATCTCCGAGAACACCACTTTCTTCTCTAGACAAACCTAGGAGTGCTTTGCCATACCTAAAAATAGAATTATCACATTATAAATCTTGACTATAAATGAAATGAAAAACAAAAAGATATTTTTAATAAATAAATTAGAACTGCAGCCACTTATAATAAAACTAAAATTATTTTTGACTGAATTCAATATGAATAGTAGTTTTAAATTTACATAGCTGAAAATAATATTTATTTTGTTCTTAACATAAATATGCTTCCAATAGGTACGACTTATATACCACAGCCTGCAATAATTGTTTCAACTAACCACAAATAAGCCTCAGCACACTGATCAGCGGAATCCCCATGTTCCTTAGCAAGCAGCTCACAGGCCTTGGCAAGGGCTTCAGCTGCAGCATTAAAGTCCCTGACAGCAAGGTGACGACGGCCAGAACCGAGCAGCTCAGAGGGAGATGTTGATGCTTCTACTACTTCAGCCATTCTGTTGATCACTTTATCTTATCACTTTCAGTTTCATTACATCATACCATAAAATTAATATCCATTAAAAGTCACATCGAGACATACGACTTAAACGCGAACATTTTCCAACAATAAGACACGGTATTGCAGTTAATTAGAAAGTGCGTAAGCATTCAATTACGATACGCATTGTTGAAACACAGCCCAAGAAAATAACTTTCATTGAAATCCATTCACCGGTGTAAGCATAACGGTCACTTTAAAATATAACAATACCTACAAATAATAATCAACCACGTGTCTACAACTAGTGTATCAAATTACAGTAAAATAAGTAGGAACCCAACATCTATAGCCTAGTAGTAAATTCAATGGAAAATATGAACATTCCTAAATGAAAACGGCGAAATGCGGTTGTGTTGGAAGTTTGTCGGTCGGTCAGCAGCCATTAAGCCTTGGGCTAAATATATTTAATAAATACTCAAAATAAGTGACGTGAGAGTATAGCTAAAACAGATCGAGGGATATTTAGAGTAACTTACCTATTTCTTTTCTTTTATCCGCTAAATAATCTAATCCGTTAACTCCTGTGTCGTGTCGACCGTCTAACAATTAACTAATTTACAGTGTTGCCAGCGAGGTATTTCAAAAGTGACCTGAACTGTCTAAAAAAGAAACCTTTAGTAACCTTTTGTATAGGAAAAATATTGACGGCGTTTTTTTTTTTTTTTTTAGGCGCGTCTCTCAATTAGGTCTCTTGTACTCGTCTCCAAAATATTGACGTCGTTAGGCGCGCGTCTCTCAATTAGGTCTCTTATACACGTCTCCAAAAGATTGACGTCGTTTTTTTTTTTTTTTTTTTAGTTACTTTCATTAGGTCTCTTATTATACACGTCTCCAAAATATTGACGTCGTTTTTTTTTTTTTTTTTTAGGCGCGTCTCTCAATTTGGTTCAATTGACACACCTGAAACATTGAATCACCTAAAAGTAACCTTTTGTAACCTTTTCTGTGGTGTAACCTCCAAGTAACCTAACGAAGTCAAAAATCACCTGTGAGGTTACTAAAGTAACCTTCTGGCAACGCTGCTAATTTAGTTCGTTCAACTTCGTTCGTTCGTCGTCCGTCAATCTTTGCTTTCTTTTTAACCACCAGTGTGACCACAATCAAACTGATTATTTAGCTACATGCTTCTTAAAAAATGCTAAAATAAGAGACACTAAGAAATTAACTAAAACGATGTAGGTAACTTAATGAAATAAATACATACCCTGGGAGATTTTTTTATATAAAAGAAACATACACAGAAATAGTAATGCAGAATTTGATTACACCTTATTATTAGTATTACTGGCTAAAGCATTATTAAAATATATAATATGTATGTACAAACAAACAGTTTTCATCTTTGGGTTTATGGCTTTGAAATTACATAACATATGACATATATTAATTCATAAGTAAAAATACATCCAAGGCCTAGCTAGGGTTGTAAGTGTAACTGTCCGGTGGGTACGACATTTGAAAATCAGTCTTTTGTTTGAGTTACGTCTACTTTACGTACAATAAACTTTTAACACATAATTTTCCAATGAATTCGCTCAACTTTTGTGAGATCCTGCTGAAATTACTCATTCTTTAAAATCCACTTACAAGATCTTGAAAGCCCGACTTTAAGCCCACGATTCTGCTAAAATCGCAGAAATCTTCTCAACTGACCACACTGTTCGACTAGGGATATCCATGTCTAGTTTGTTTGACGTCTACTGTCATATTATTTGCCGCGCAAAATGTCGTTGGTTGTCTATGGCTGGGCCTAAAGGCCTTCTCAGACAAAATGTCGTAGCTTCAATTATAAATGTCTTTGTTTTGTTATGTAATAATTAATTAGAAAAATAATGGATTAATAAATTGGTCCTTAGTTTCTTAAATTTAATTTAATCTGTAATGTAGGTATTTATATTTTTATTGAATAAATAGAAATCTATATATCAGGTTGAGGAAAGTCTCTTCGCATTATAGTACGTTAAGTATGTACCTAGGTATGAACTTGTAATAATATATGTTCGGGAGACGAGTGGACTGATGAATGAAGAATTGAAACTATGATGGTTTAGAGAAATTTGGTAACTTAGACAAGACTAGGTAGCTTTTACACATATCTTACGACCATAGATAATACACTAAAGGAACCAAAACAATTCAAAAGTAAAAACAAGTGATTCAATCAAAAATAAAGAACTGTTGCCAGCCAGTCACCAACAATATATCTTTGGCTATACTATTTGTATCTGGCTGGTTTTGGTATCATTGAAAGTTGAAATTTTAAAGAACATACCTAATTCCAAATTCAAATTAGGAAAATGTGTGATTTTCATTTCAATTGTTTTTCGTACCGTCAAGAAGAGTGAATCTAATGAAGAAATTAGATACCTTTTTAAATTTTACTACAAAAAAAGGTAAAAATGCAAAAAACGCAAGCCGCGAAAAAAGTTTGCTAGTTACGACATACAAACAAACACCGAGAAATCACAAAGGTATACATACATACCTGACTTTTCATTATAAGGAACATGTTTTTTTGCAATCCCTCATATAGTCATATACCCACCCACCTACCTAGGTTATGAAAATTAGATTGTTTTTTTATCAAGTTGTTTGTCAAGCAGTAGCCGTGTAGCGTGGCTTAGTGTGAAACGCATCAAATCACGTGCACATTCAAACACTGGCCTGTACGTCTGAGTGTAAAAAACATACGTACCTACCTAAAGATTCACATCACAGACTTTCGGTGAAGGAAAACATTGTTAGGAAACCTGCCTGCCTAAGGTATCACATAAAGGTATGCGAAGTCTGCATATCCGTACTAAGCGCGTGGTGGTAGGGCCTAAGCCCTCGTTGTTAGGGGCTCGTTGTGAGGCTCGTGCTGCTATAGTAGTGGAGACGTCAAATAGGCAAACCGTCCACCTGATAGTAAATGGTGACCGCTGCCTATAGCAATTGATAATTCCAGTGGTATTACGAATAGGTAGATGGTAGACTAGGTTTATACTGTGCACATACCAGTACCTAATTTCAGCGATTCTATCACCTTACACTACATTGTTACGTCCACTACTTTACCTAATGCATTTTGATCAGAATGTCAGTCTTTACCGTTGTAGCTTCCGAACGGATTAGCCGATTATGTGTAATTGTTTTTGACTTTTTGTTAATAAAGATGGTTCAATCATGAGTATTGTAGCTATGCTTAAAGAAAATTTGTTAAGCCATAAGCAATTGATAGTATATTCTAGATTTTAAATTATTCACAGTTCTTTAACAATACTTATAATTAAGTAGATGCAGGCAATGTGCATCGTGTAATGACACAAGGTACGTATCGACTTTTCCCCCGCCCGCCCATAGTGGTTGCCTGCCCAATCAAGCTCTAGTGTTGTAACCTAGCTACGATTGAAATATCGATAAAATAGTTTTACCTAGGTATGTCTAAATACATCTTTAGTATTCCTATTATTTCTTCGTTTAGCTTTGTTTCACAAAAAATCCTATTCACTTATTCATTGAACAAGGTTCGGCTATTTTTCAACGTAGTTAACCTATTTTATTGCTCAAGGACTGAAGCATAATAAAAGAGTCAAATACCTAAGTTAAGTGCTCACATAAAAAGATACTCTACCATTCAAAGAGTTAAGATCTCATAAAAGAAGGAAAACCTCTATCGATAACCGTTGTCTCCGACTGCTCGTTACTACAAACCGCTTCATTTTCCCACTATTCTTCAGTACGTCTGCATCGCCGGTGCCGTACGCCCGCCGCGCTGGCTGTACCGCCGCGGAGCCAACCCTGTCATACCCTCACGCGATCATAATAAAATACATCAAAAACTATACAATGTATACAATATGATGTGATATTCGGCCTGATGCAAAACGCTTCGGCTGACGATGATAATGTAAGTACTATTTTCCGATCGTCACCGGTTTTTGTGTACTCTTATCTAATAATGATGTTTGATGTTTGCTGGTTTTTCCTATGTCTATGCCTAGTTATTTTGTTTTGGTGTCACTTTATTTGACAGGTATATTTTGTGTAGTGAAATCGACCTAACTATATACTTAGGTACCATAAACCTATAGGTACCTACTTAGTTGTAATAAGTGAGCTCTAACAGAAAAGCTTTGTAGGCATAGTATAGAATGTACCTGGAAAAAAGTTTTCCGAGACAAGGCGCTTTATTGAAATCCTATCTCTAGAATCCCTTTGCTCTGGGACTTTAATTAAAATAGTTGGAACGTTTTCAAGTAAGTAAAGAGAATACTTCGGAGGCTCGTAACTGTTAGATAATTAAATTACGTGTAATCCAGGGCATGAACACATTAATATTGTCTATTAAAAATAATAAAATTGTAAATTGCATATAGTACTTATATATATATATAAGTTATCCCTAAAAAATCATGACAAAGTCCAAGGAGAAAAACATTAATTTAGAATTAATTTGTCCCTGTTCCCGTTACGAGGCAAGTCTTACATAAAACGCAAACTTATTAGTTTAAAAACTGCACTAGGTGCCAAGTATTCTGTAACAGTGTGGCCGCGGAGTGATATTGCAGCAGCTATTATGCAAAGAGCTCTTTATCTTCAACTTTGAGTACCTGCACCGTTAACATTATGGCGTGAACGTAAAGGTGCTTTTATGTTAGAAAAGTGTTTTTTCTTAGCAGAAAAATGATTTTATCGTAAAAGCATAATAAAACTCCGTACCGTATATACCTTAATACCATAAATGTGAATAGGTAGCTACTAACCTAGTAAAAACATTGTATCAAAAGGACTTTTACAGTATTTGTAGGAAAAATACCCTTGGTGGAATTTCACGCTAAACAAACAATTTCACACGATTTATTAATTTATTTTAAACTACTTAAAGATTAAGTTACAAACCTTATTTCATCGCTACAAATCACAAAACAAAGTCTCACCTCGCGCATCTGTCTGTCTACTGGCTAATAACTCAAATACTTTTTAATGGATTTTCAAGCCGTTACACCAATAGAAAGAGTGATTCATAAGTGAGGTTTAGGTGTATAATTTTAAGATTTAATTTAAATTGATAGCAATATGAAGGTGTTTTGTTGCATCCGTCTTTAGGGGCAGGCTTATGGTCTTATAGCCTCATGTCTCCCGCTCATTCCCCATAGGTGAGGAGTCAAACCTCCTCGGCGACCAGATGAGCAGTTTCATAGTGATCGGGCGCGAGTTAAGGCCACGAAAATTGCTCCCCACGGCAGTCCAGCGCGAGCGTACATCGCATACCACAAGCTCGGCGGCATGGAGGCCCAGACAGAGACGCCGCCGCACTCCGAGTGCGAGTGCGGTGTTCACCCGTCGGTCTTCTACCTGCTGGCGACGCTGCTACTCACCAGGTATTTATATTAAACTGTTTAGAATGACATAAAATGCTTATGTGAGACTGTTTAAGACAGTAAAGTAATATCTAAGATAATAGCATACTGTATAAGACAACAAAATACTATCTAAGACAATAGCTTACTTTTTGAGACAATTAAATACTTTCTAAGACAATAGCCAGTCACAACAAGATAGACAGAATTAGTCTAGTTTGACGGTGTCCGAAAATATTAGTACAATTGGACTCTTAAGTAAGTAGTTATTGGTATAGTAGGTATATCCCATAGTTTTCACGATATGTCATTGATTTAGTAAATATTTCTCACATAATACCTATGTAATTGATAAAAAATGAGGTTCAACAGACAAATAAAGTTAATTCAAAATAAATTAACGTGAACTTGGGGTATTAATAAAAACTGCTACTCTCTTGAATGGTGACTAAAATACACGTGTAAGTATTCATCTAAGTTTGTATATTAGTATCGTGATTTCGAAGAGAAGCCCTAACAAAGAACGTGTCATATCACATAAGATCTTTTACAAAGTGCTTATTGAAGAAGCTCTAGCTACGTTAACATTGTTTACTGTCATGATTGGCTTACACGCTGACAGAGTACAGATTGTTCGTATTATCTTACATTTTTCAAACGTCACACTGTGATAGATTGTCATATAAATTGCTTTTATCCTTCTTACCTTTTAGTTTTATATAAGCGTTCCCACGTTATTAGAAATCAGTTCACTGATTATCGTTTAGATTTGAATGGATTAATAAATGTTTTTTTACACATTTTTTTTAATCATCATAGTGTTATGACTTTGTCGGCAAGTATTTCACCAAGTTACCTTTGTACCTACTTCCTGCCTTAAGATTAAGTAGAACATTATCTATACTAATATTATAAAGAGGAAAGATTTGTTTGTTTGTTTGTTTGTTTGTTTGTTTGTAATGAATAGGCTCCGAAACTACTGGACCGATTTCAAAAATTCTTTCACCTTTGGAGAGCTACATTATCCCCGAGTAACATAGGCTATATTTTATCCCTGTATTCCCACGGGAACGGGAACTACGCGGGTAAAACCGCGGGGAGGCAGCTAGTGTTATATATTCGGGAAGCTACTCATAGGTACATTAATGTCCCTTTCCTACCTTTGTGTCCATTGTGTCCACCTGTGTGTTACCATTCTAAGGCCTATTTTAACATACAAACTGCCGGAGAAATAAAGGGCATATTGTCTAACTTTATCTACAAATTCCATTATACTTTCACAAATCTATATAATGAATTTTGATGGCTGACAAGCGGCAAAATTGGCTAGGCTGGCTGGTCGGTAGGAAATATTCATCTCCGTCATAACTGATGGTTCTCCTGTCGTATACAAATTGCCACTTGACGCCACGATCTTGTTAATTTAATTGCACGCGAAATAATAATTTGGGGAATGGAGGGATAATTTCTGTCTTTTGGGACCAATTAATATTAATAGACATTATTTTGTTAGGTACTTTATTTCTCAAGAAAGTAATAAATAAATAAATAAATAACTGCCCCGCGACTTTACCCGCGTTCCCCGGGGATCTCCAATTGTCCCGGGGTAAAAAGTAGCCTATGTGTTAATCCAGGGTATCATCTCACTCTATGCCATACAAACTTTCGCCTAAGTTATAATATTCAGTACTTATGTTCAATACATAGTTAAAGATAATAAATTATAGTGTTAAATTACAACTCACAAGTAACCCCGAATGCTTAATCTTAGGGTTTTCAACGGCATTTAGAAGCTATATTAAATAGGCGGCTAGCATTGACTGATTACGCTATAAAGTCTCGTTTGGTTCTAAAGCAAGACAAATTTATGCTATCAAATATAACGTTATTCAAATAGAGATGAGAGTCGTAAAACAAGCCTCAAGTAAGATAGCAGTTTCATTTTGAACATTTAGATAAGCATATCTTTATCTTTTATAGAAATCTACTGATTTACGCCACCGTATTTTCAAAATACGTATAAACGTGTTTTAGTAGCAGAACTCTTAGTACTGAGTTCATCCAGGCAAATACCTATTTCCACCAAGAGGCAGCAAGTACATAGTTGTAATGCTTATAAAATATCCTAGCATTTATTTGTATTTTTCGTAGTTTTCACAATAGGTATGTAACACAAGCTCACTTTAAAGCTTACTTTGGAATCAGATTGGCCGTGTGTAAAAATTTCCCAGGATATTTATTATTATTATTATTAATGTATGGCTTCCCCATTATAGTGGAGTAAATGAAGCGAAAAATACGGTCTTACCTCCGAATTTTTTTACTGTGAACCGATTTGCATGAAATTTTTGGAATTAGGCTCATCTTACCCTTAACTTTAAAAGTGAAAATGATCTGAACTCCGCCTATTATTTTTAAGGGGTGTAAACCACCCCTTAATGGAAAAAATTACATTGAGCCATTTTATCGCTAGAAAACATGTCTAATAGCAAATGGTGAAATTGTAAAGTATTTTCTTACATAATTACCTCATATTAAAATCATTTTCAACCCCTTGAAAATCTTACAACCCTTGCAAATGTGTCATAGTATGGTATAAATATATACCATATAAATATATTATGGCGATAATATTTGTGTATTATCGCCATAATATATTATTAATATAGGTTAGGGTGCGGCGGGGGTGGCCCTTAAGCCTCGAACGTCTAAATGTTCTGAAATGAACACAAAAAAGGTGACAAAGACTTACTGTCCTAACATAACATTGATTACTACGCCCAAATATAGTTATTTTACACATTGCCGGTGGACCAGCAGGTATTCCATATAATTCCGAGGAAATTTATACATTTCCTAGGATATCTATGCATTAAATAGTTTTTCAAACAATATTTTATACATTTCCTAAATAGTATCGGAACTGTACACATTTCCTAGGATTTGTATTCAATTCCTTGATTTCATACATTTCTGGTAACATATATACACATTACAATAGTAGTGGGTCTCTATTATACTGCGTACTTTCACATTGCTCCAAATATTCGCACTCCGAAATTTTCAGTTACTAAGTAGATAAAAATATGTTAAGTTTTTGGACCATAACTCCTTCAATTTTCATGCTATCACAAGTTATAAAACACCATTGTAAAGGTAATTAAAAGAGCTACAACATCCTTTATTGCAATATATAGTAAAAAACCTTTTTCTGAAACGGTGAAGGGTTAAAGGGCTTAAGAGAGGCTGTGATTCCACTGCCACGCGCTCTTTAAACAATCATATCTCCGTCAATTTTTGTTTGACAGAAAAAACAAAAGAACGAAAAAAACAAGTTTGTAAAAAAATTAACATTTTTTTTTACATATACACTTTTATACGTATCTGTCGTCCTTTTTGAGATATTATTAAAAAAAGGGTGGGTTTTTTAAATATTTGAAAGTTTGTTTTTTTTATAATCATGAATTTTTTGAAAAATATGTGTCATGAAGCAGCCAAACTGATACTATCCATCAAACTCTTCATAATAAAGTTAATTCTAGGCGGAATACGATTAATTTTAATTTTGGTGGAAATGGCACTTATGAAACCCATTGATTTAAAAGAAAAAACATTAGATGCTCCCCTTATTTGCAATACAGCTCACTTATTTTACGTGCAAAATACTTTAAATAGTGCTCATTTTAAAGCTTATTTTATGCGCTACAAAACCCTTTTGTATTAGAATGCATAAAATGCATCTGCTCGCCACTAGATGGCATTGACCACATCGATTAAATTTCAGACAAAATAAAACACGGCTTTGATCTTTCATATCTAGCTTAATATTGCACTTAGAATACTTTATAAAACACCAAATTGTTCATTGTTTTACCTGCTACAACTTTGTTCTTGATAAAATTTTCGATAAACGTATATTTTTGGAAATATTTGCAAAAAACCGATGAAAACCGTGAAAAAATTGCGAATTTTCAATTGCCAATCAATAACTTGAAAAGTATTGGATTTTTTGAAAAACTTTGTATATGATTTTTGCTTAAAATTAGGCCTTCTATTGATATCCGAGGCAATTTTGAAAAAAAAGAAATTCACCCCCGAGAAGGGGTGGCAACCACACCCAGGGTGGTTGCGGAGTTCAAATCATTTTCACTTTTGAAGTTAAGGGTAAGATGAACCTAATTCCAAAATTGTATGCAATTCGGTTCACAGTAAAAAAAAACGGACCCATAATGCTTCATTTACTCCACTAATTAGTTTCTGCCTTAAAAATATCGCCTGTACTGAGTTCGGCTTTTTATTAATTACTAAAATATTATCCAAAAAATACATGAGATGGTGTAAAGTGACGGGTGAAATTTCATTCACTTGGTTGATAATTGAACATTATTTTTAAAAGCTATCTCGCTTGTTATGATTTCATTATACCTAGGTACGTATTTTAATAAAAAAATAATGTCATGTTTTCAGTTTTAATTAAAAGTTTAAATGTGTATTTTTTTCTGTCTGTGCTAAGGATTTATCTCATTTATCGCAGATGCGGCAGATGTTATTTAATAAGGGAACTAACTTAAATAAAAGCATAAAGCACTTTCATAAGTCGGTTAGTATAGAAGATGAACAAAATCTAACATAATTATGTACTAGTGGCTCCCCGCGTTTTCACCCGCGTACCCGGGAGATCTTCCATTTTCCTGGGATATGCGTACCAAATTTTTTTTATATCGGTTCAGTAGTTTTAGTGTTCGTCATTCATAATATTAGTTTAGATTTATTAACCCAGTAATATATAATAACGCAAAAATAAATACGGTATAGAAACTCTATTCCGAGAATTCCAAGAATACAGTTTCTGTACTAAGTACTAAGTAATCGCATGTATTTGAAGAAATAAAACAACTTACTAAGAAATTCGACCGCGTCTACACAGTTAAGTCTAATCGTCTTAACCGAAGAGACTTTAAAGTAAATATAAGCCTCTTGACGTGAAAAGTCCTCTCTCACTTTATCTTTACGACTGAGTAAGATTAGAACATACAAGAACAAATGGCTACACATAATCGTAAATGTCGCGGAAAAGGCCTATAAACTAACTCAACTTATACACGATATAATAAAGAAATAAGGAAATAGGATGACGACTAGTAGCTAGGCAATAAACTATTGTTATCTCTGCTGTGTTTGTATACGAAAGTAAAATAAAAAATGCAGTTTATAGAGATTGTAAAGTAACTTTCATTCGTAAATAGTTTTCTATACAACCACGAAATAATACCATCTTTGCGACATATAATGTACAAATTTATTCAAATAAGTACATAACTTTGAGAAAACAAAAAACTTCGCGAGGACACCTGTATGCCCGAGATTTCACAATTAAAGGCATGTGAACTCCGCCAATCCACATTAGGCCGGAGTGGTGGCCTAAACCCCCTCGGTGTTAGAAGTGTCTCGTACCTTACCTTTATAGACGTATAAACTGTGTATGAAAATATTGACTTGAATTATGATGTGATTTACGACCGCGTATCTTTTATCACAAGAATATAAGGACGGCGGTGATTCTGTAGAGTGAATATCGAATACTCGACGATCAGTCAGTCCTATATTCTTTGCCTCATCTTACAATCATGTCCATAATGTTGTCGATAAAATGTCCTATAGTGAACATAGTTTGTTTCGGACAATAGTCTTTAATGTTTTGGAAAGTAAATGTAAATGAATGCAAAATATTAAGGCTGTATCTAAATATAGTAATTATTTTTAATGGTAGGTACAGGAATTGTGAAATACGATAAATTGACTGTTTATATTATATTTGCAGTCGAATCGCAATTGAATAAAATATGTGTCCATCTTTATGTGTCCAAATCATGTCCAATCTATATACACAATATTAAAAAAAAGGCCTCGAATTCATAGTCCAACCTAAATCCACGTATTTTTTGTAACAAGTAGATATTAATCTATTTAACAATGAAACTCAAAAGGCACGCAACGTATGCTTTGTTAGTGTATTATGTTCTGTCGTGTGTACAATTCCATTTGTGTTGATTTGTGTGTCTAAACCATAATATAACCGTTGTGTAAACATTAATTTCCCTATGTATACCTGACAACGTTTGTTTGGCGGCTTATTTGTACGTGTTGTGTGAACAGTGTGGTAGGGTAAAAATATTGGACTATGTTATTCTTTCTTTTAATAACATTTTAGTTTCACAAAAAAGACAATAGAAACACAAATAAAAAAATATATTTTGTATTTTCAGAACACCATAAAGTCAAGTACGATAGAGCTTTCAACTCATTAATATGATAATAAGCATATTTTAAAACATTGTGAATTGCTTTTGCATACTAATTTAATATGTAAAAAACGAATAAAAACCAAGGAAATCGAAAGACAAAGGATTTCCTAATGAGTTCTGCGAAAGCATAACCGTAGCGTGTTTAACCGGCTGAAATATTTCGTAGCATGGCTACGATTCTCGTAGCGATCTACGAAGTTGCTTATCTTTGCCTCTACTGTAGTACATTACGATCCTTAAGATTCTGATATTGTCTAATGGTTCTAAGGAGTAAGGAATAAAGAGGAGATAACAGAGCTTTTTGGTTCAGTAATGAAAAGCTTTACCATACCTTTTGCTGTGGTTTTCTAGGAGTTACGTAAAAGCTTTTGGAAACCAATAAATAGGTACCACGAAGCTTGTGTATTTGTCACAATTTCACCACATAGTAATAAAATAAACCACTCACCATTAAATCATGTTTGGTAACAGCAATCAACATTAATTCTGCTTACCTTGCATCTATTGATTTTCAAATTATATACGGAACAATGTTACTGTAAAATACAATAACTTTATGTTACTATCCATTAAAGTAGCTATCTATTACAAAACGGGTGACTTTACTAGGTCATAATATTATGTAATAATAATAATATTTCCATAGATCCCATTTCCTTAATTTACTTTCTCGCAAAAACGCTTTCATTAATTACCTATTTTAACCTTTATCATAACAAAAACACCATTTTCGAATATGTAGTTCAGAATTAAACCTTGAGGTTGTAATTATGCTTCGCTACAATTAACCCAAAAGACACTGAAGGCGTAAATTGGTGACCCGAACTCTGTATTTTATAACTACGACCGATCGCACATTTCCTGAAACGTTCTCAGCGTGAAACTTTAGTGCTTCTACGTGTTTAAGCTTTTGTTGTGTAGTATTAAATTTTATGAGCCGAAATGCAATATCGGATATACATAGCACAAGAATAGATTTTTTGTGCTTCTACTGTATTCTAGGTACTCTGGTTTTGATTCGTTTGTTAAAAATATAGGGTAAGCATTCCACTGAGACCCCATTCCGTAGCGATGTACAAAATATGATATATTGCAAATGAGAATTTGATTTATAATATTGTACCTATTCGCCAGCGAATTTGGCGAACAAAAAAGGTAGTACAAAAATCTAGACATCAAACTAAGTAACAGTTTATGTGTCCCTTGACTACCATAAAAATTCCATAAGTATAAGATGTACTAAAGGTGAACGACACACATGCGCGGTTCGCTCACTAACCCGTGACTTTGACGCCTTTATTTCTTGCTAAAATAAATAGAATCGCAATGCGGGTCATTAGATCTCCAGACCACGTAGACTCGCCGAGGATTTACTCGAGTCTTATTAATCGAGTATCTCGGAGATATAGTGAGGTCAATCGCCCGCCATAAAGGGCAGATTAAGCAGAACAATGTTGCTTAAAATTTGGATGTTAATTTGTACCTAAATCCAATTGAAATTAGTATCGGCTTCGTTAGCTGGGATCGCTGTTTTACCGTTATTAATACGGTTTAGGTTAGGCTTAAAATCCTTTCGAAGTACCCTTTATAAACCAATTATCATGCAAAAACAGGTTATCAGGGTAAAAGTGGTGCTATAGCGGTATTGCCACAGATGTAGTTAAGTGCCTCAGCACTTTACCGTTGTTGCCTTTATTTGGGCAGAGTGATTATAGAAGCTGCTTCTATTGAGGAACAACATTTTCTTTTAGGTTGATATATTATGTCGTAGTCCGCTTCTGTATTCAGTAATTGCGCAATAAGTAACAACTAACCCAAATTAATAACGGAAGGAAGGTAGTTTATTTTTATTATTAGTTGGTATACCTAGGTACAGCGTTGATGATCACATTAAACACATTACAATGACGTTTCTTTATTATCCTACTAATATTATAAAGGCGAAAGTTTGTAAGTATGGATGTATGGATGTATGGATGTATGGATGTATGGATGTATGGATGTATGGATGTTTGTTACTCTTTCACGTAAAAACTACTGAATGGATTTGAATGAAATTTGGAATAAAGATAGCTTATAACCTGGATTAACATATAGGCTACTTTTTATCCCGGGAAAATGGAAGACCTCCCGGGTACGCGGGTGAAACCGCGGGGAGCCACTAGTAATGTATGTAAGGTTATAATGTAGCTGGATGCAGTCTACTCCCAAATGGTCTATAGTAGGGCCAGGTCTTAGGTCGGCTGCATACAGCTGATATGATGGTAATAATGTATTATATTATAGTGAACATATCACCAAAACTGACTTTTCCCGTGTTTCTCAATTTTTATATTTTTTTTTTATAAATGAACACAAATATCAATCGCATTGTGCATATAATTTACATGCCCAATACGACAGACTCTATTTAAACAGTCGACAGTTTGTCATGGATATAATATTGCCTGTGTTTTGACGTAACTTGATTGAATCTAGGGTTACACATTAATCCGCTTCACTTTGATGGACAACCGGATTATGCGGATGACATGGGTAATTGTATTTCATTGTTTTATTCGCGACTATTTTCGGTATTGGACATTAAATTCCTTTGACATATTTCTATCTCTCGTACTCTATCTACCTACTTTTGCAAGTTACCTTACGAAACGAGTCGCGTAATTGTGACCTATTCAACATCAAGAAACTAACCTATATAACACCGCTAACTCCCTTCCTTTTAGATACATATGTCTTCTATGTAAACATCAGTTTCTGAAAGACCCAGATCCAAAGAAAAAGTCTCGTTTCCGCGAATGACAAATCGCTTTTCGGATTGACCTAGTTTTAAAGTTCCTCTCGCAGCCTCGCGCATTATTTTCAAATCTATCTTTTGGCTGTCTGAAACGGCTTAAGTTAATGATAAAGATTATACTTTATAATTGCGATTACTGATATATATGGCGGGCCATTTTTAGTGCAGACATTTTGGCGCCGCGACGACAGAGTTGCCAGTAATCGATTGAGCCCCGTTCAGCCAGACACAAAAAATACAATAGACTGCAAATATTCATGTGATTAATTTCAATATACCTACCTAGTTAGGTTTGTAACCTTTTTCGTGTACTTATCCACAGTTTTGATTTTTGATTATAGAAGATTGTTTTATTCCTTAGAGTCTATTAGTGGAAATATAAATTATATGAATGTGCAGAACTTAGTAGGTATAGTTCATACGTACCTATATGTACCTAAGGCTTGAATATGACAAAAAGGGACCAGTGTTATTCGCGTGGCATTTTCTCTCTAACCGTTTGAGGCTTACTACCCTGGATTTTCATACTTTTTATTGACAAGTCCCAGGCATATTTACCTTCCAACTATGTACGGCTTTAAGGTACGTCCCTACCTTTTTACTAACATTACTTTTATTATGCTATCCTCTTTATAAGCATGGGACGATTTAGGCCTTCTAAACAACTATATTTCGTTAGGTTTTATATTTGTACTAGTGGCTCCCCGCGGTTTCACCCGCGTACCCGGAAGATCTTCCATTTCCCCGGATAAAAAGTAGCCTAAGACCTTTCTCACTTAAGACATTCTGAATTTAAGCGTAAAAGGACCGACAGCTACTTTCGCATTTATAATATTAGTATAGATGTACAAGAAACTTTCACGGATTTTGATACAACTGCAATTGGTACGTACGCGATCTATAACGTGAATCCGACTGTATATTTTAAAGATTTACCTATCAAAGGTGCTTATTAAATATGTGTAAGGTAAATCCGCAAACCCTTAAAAGATATAGAAACATTCCCAGGTGCTCGGGTGATTTCTGTTTAGGTGGAGACGAATTGGCAGTTTCAGTCGGCGAGCAATTTTGCGGAAAAGGGTTGACTCTAGCTTTGTTTTACGACTATTGCTCACGTAAATAAAACAGCCTCTAAGGAAACTTTAGTGGCGAAAGGTTTTAACCTTTGAAACGGTAGTAATAAAGTTTATTTTTGAATTTACGGCTGAATGCCACGGTCTGTACGTGGGATTTTAATATTTTAAAGTACCTAGGTACATATAAAGTAGTTTGAACGTTATTAAGCTATTGAATAAATATAGTAGTTAAAGACTAGCATAGTGTACGATTGTAACAAAAAATAGATAGACTATAGATGAGCTATTATGAAAAACTTATTTGCTTTTTTAAGTTTTTCCCGGGATATAAAAAGTTGGTCTATGTGCTATTCTGGCACGTAATGAAACTTACTGCCAAATTAAATCTCAACCTGCAGCCATTATTGTGTAAAGTGTATCGTAAGATCCGTATGTTCTCACAAAATTACAAATTTATAACGTGTGTAGTGTGTAGGTATGCTAGGTACTTATTCCTATCCGATTATTTCCTGATATCTATATATTTAAAAGAAAGTCGTGTTAGTTGCACTATTTATTACTCAAGAACGGCTTAACCGATTCGGCTGAAAATTGGTGGGGAGGTAGCTTAGAACCAGATACAGATACATTTTATCCCGGGAAAATCGAAGATCCCCGGGAACGCGGGTGAAACCGCGGGGAGCCACTAGTATTTTAATATTTTTATTGCGTGGGTGAATAAAAATACCAACATAAAATGTTAAACTCAATAAATAATGCCAAAGGAACCCAATCCCCTGGAAATAAAAACGAATTAACTTTAAAAGCCCCTAAATTCAATTTCTCGGTGAAAGATTTTAGCCTTTTCCTTGTTTAAATTGCTTTTCTTTTCGTCCTGAGAACATGATAAATGTAGCAATACATACTTATGTATTTGTTACTGAATGAATGTAAACCCTAGAATTTATTTTAAATATTATTAATATGCCCACATTTAACATTATTATGCTGCCCTTAATTAATACTTCTATCCGCCATTTTGGCATTCAATAACGTTAGTAAGTTTATAATTTGAAAATGATTATTCTTCATTTATTCGCTTCGTATAAGTAACTGTCACTATCAAAACTAAATCACTACTAAATTAGTTAAGTAAACTATATAAGTTGAAAGTTCTTTCCACTTATAAAATAGATGGAAAAACAATTTAAAATTTAATTATTGAAATAGATAGGTATATCTACATATAATTAAATGTGATACACAGGCTGACAACCTATTAATTATTTAAACTTGGCTTGGTTAAATGTTATAGTTAGGTATATTATATTGACATTACTTATAGGTACGTAACTGATATCATCATCATCATCAACAGCTCATATACGTCTCCACCGAGGAGCTCGAGCCTCCCCTAACATCGAGGGGGTTTAGGCCATAGTCCACCACGCGGGCCTAGTGCGGATTGGCGGACTTCACATGCCTTTAATTGTGATATCTCAGGCATGCAGGTTTCCTCACGATGTTTTCCTTCACCGAAAGCCAGTGGTGTGAATCCGTACGTAAGTTTTTTTATAAACTCAGAGGTACAGGCCAGGGATTTGAACCGGCACCCTCATGATCGTGAGTCGGTGCGTTCCCAACTGAGCCACCACGGCTTCTTCGCAAGGCAACTGATATCACTATTGAATAAATATGAAGAAACGTCAACTTTATGAGTCTTATTTAATGTCTCAATGAAATATTATTTTAGTCAAACTAATCTAAGCGGAATAGAAAACAAATCACAAAATGGTACTCATATAGTTATTTAACCAAGAAGGCAACTATGTAAACGATAATTTGTGACCGAGTTTGAACCAGCCAAATAGGCATACCCAAAGGAATTCCACCGGATTCTCATTTAGATAAGTGTGGCGTCAAGTGTTAATGTAAACCAATTTAACTTCATCCGCAAACTCAGACTAAATTAGCAAACACTTGACTAAGTACACAAACAAGTTTAATTTGTACTCAAGCTAATACTTCGCACATAACTTCAAACTAAGTGAATCAATAAATGTTAACAGATTAACTTAATTCCAGTATTAAAAGCAATATCTGTAGCAATTTTATCTTAAAATTAATTCGACATGAATAAATTATTAAGATCTGAAGATTGCTTTAGTTTCGTTTGACTTTCGAGTCCTGAGGTAAAACTGGGTTAAATTGAAGAGGCAAGGTGAACTTCCAGACAGCTCTGATTGGATTCTATAAATAATATGATCCGATTTAAATAATATTCAGAGAAGACTAGATAGGCAGAAGTTACACGGGCAGTTACTAAACTCATTTATTTCTACGAAACGTTATTCGTAAATAATGTTTTTCCATTATACTGGTAGAAACCTAATGCGAAGGTCATTAGAGAGCGAACTAATGACTTTACACACCTCGTTCAAACATTATCAAAACGAAAATGTACTATCATTTTCTAGATAAATTACTGTAATTATTCTGTGAATATACCATTAGATGGATGATAACAAAATATAGTACTCGCCATAGACATTTATATTGAAATGGTAGACACGAAAGGGTGATAGATTTTTGGGTAAATGAACGACAATGATTCATGCAAAGGTACTTTATTTCGTATAATATAAGGTACTTTTAGTCTATGTATCAAGTGTAAATCAGGCGTTTTTCTATTGCATTGTAACAGGGGTATAGTAGAAAGGTATTGATTCCCTAGGAGAAAAAATTGTCACGAGAAAATGATTTCAAGAAGATTTGAATATGTGTAAATATTTTCGCGGTTTGTGCTACTTTGGAACTAACTCACAAATGGAAAACAATCCATGATTCCAGTGTTTTTAAAATTGAGAGTACAATTGGGAGATGACCTGTGACCCGAGTTTATCCATATAGATATGGAATCTGCATTGGGACTGCGTAGGACGGTGTGGACTTTGTCCTTAATCGGCGGATTAAGGTCAGAGGTCATGCTATGTGAAGTTTCCGCTTGAAGTAGAAACTGTTACATGTTTTGATAACTTCAATATACGACTAAGATCTAGTTTTACAGTTATCATAAAATCACTTATCAAGGTATAAGTTTGACATACAATGAAGAACATGTCTGCAAAATTGGGTATATCCGGTTAGGTAGGGTACAACAAATTAACCTTCTGCTATGATATGCTGCTAATATATCTACCGAACTACCTTCTTTAGACAATAAAAGTTAAGTAAAACCTTTTTGCTATTTGCAATACAATGTTACATACATCTTTAAAAAATGTGCGACAAAAATTTGGCCCGTTATACTGGCCCTATTTGGATTCTTTACTATCTGACCAAATTCCCCCCCCCCCCCCCCCACACACCCAACCTCCTTGGCCCGGGTTCCTAAGGGCTTTTACTTTTTGAATTTCGACATGAAGTTCTTTTCTTAAATCTCATTACTTATTGCAGTTGTTCAACGGCGATGCTATGCGCAGCGATCATGACAGACCACTGGGAGCACGTGGTGTGGGAGCACGCCGCCCTCACGGCGCTGGCCAACGCGTCCAATACGGCCATCCAATGGCTACTCGACGAAAAAGTCGCTAAGGTAATAACTAACATAAATTGCCCAGATTAAAGAAGTCCGTTTTCATCCATTCTTTTCCAGTACGTTTTCGACAGACCGGTTGGGTTTTGTGGTTAGCGACCCTGTCTCTCAACCCGCCGGTCGTGGGTTACCCTACCCAGGACAAACATTTGTATGCATAAATATGTCTGTTTGTTCTGTGTCTCTATGTAAATATATTTTATGTATATATTTTAAATGTAGTAGGTATATCAGCTATCTGATTACCATAACACAAGCTCACTATGAGGCTTACTTTGGAATCCCATTGGCCGTGTGTGAAAAATGACCCAGGATATTTATTATTATTATTATCCATATAGCCAGAAAGACACGAACAGTGTGACAAGAGAGCCCATCTTATTGGAAAGCCTCTTAAATCTCGACAGCTTTAGAAGAGCTCTTATAGTATTTGAACGTGAATAAGTGTCAACTGGTTTTAGTGTTTTTGTAGAGGCAGGAAACAAAATATTTAGGTTCGAGGTGTATGTAAAATCCAAGCTTGGAAAAGAGAAATATCTCCGGTTTCATGTTTTAAAAAAATAGTCATTTACATAATACCTTAATCTGTGCCCTTATGTTTACCCTACAAGAAACCGCTTTGTGAGTTCCATTTTACTTGTGGAGTGCTCATTGCTTATTTTTTGTTACCAACAAAATAATATTTTTTTTTTGTTATTTATTTTCATCTAAATGAATTTGAAAATTTTATAAAGAATATTCTTTTATAGATTAAAAACTTGATATGATAAAATAGAATAGCTAGTAGCTACTTACAATCACTTTATTCAGTGTGTTAAGTTCTTTACAAACATCGATTTATTATTTACACCAAGCAACACCTATGTTGTGAAAGTTAGCTTGTTCGCCGGCAATCAACTGCCCATACGATTGGTATTATTTCCCTTAGGGCTGAACTTCGGTGAACTTAGGCAGTTTTGTTGGTTTACTGGTTGTTTTAGGGGAAACGAATGATATCGGATAGTGGTAATTTTTATTAGAAACTTTTTCTTGCCTAGTTACGGATGTAGGTAAAGTAAAAGTTTGTCATTGAATTAAACCTTTAATCCTGAGGGTCAGATTCCAGAGCTTAAACAGATTCATAATATAGTTCTTAACATAGCTCTGTTTAACTGAGAAAAAATTATATGCCTAGAAAATCAGGTAAATCTTACTACCCATTACATTAATATATATAAAGGTCAACAGGTAGGTATAACTAAATGGCTGTAAAGTAAATATAGTAGTAATATAAAATTTTGTATCTTCTTCTTTCAACTGCCATAGACACGGTCACTAGAGAAACTCGTAGGATTATGCAAAAATATTTATTAACATACATCACACCACATCGCCCACGCGTGGTGACATTTGAAAAACCCTTTTCCGATAAAATATAGAACTGTGAGCCTGCATTTAAATGCCAACCAACTGAACGTAACAAAAGGCACTTTCAAAGAAGAGACAATAATTTTAATAATATTGTCATAGGTTTCTCCAGAGAACTCGCACAATAAAACTTTTCCTTTGTGCTTACATAATAACAACATTTGTTTCAAACTTTCCTCCTCCTTTTCTTTAGCGCAAAGACTTTAATGTTAATTTTATTATTCATCTACTTTAGCAGAAACTAGCCTGGCTCTTCTGACAGATAATATTTTTTTATTAATATGATAGTTTTTAATTTATTTTAGAGAACTTTCTTATGTTTAAGCATACTACGAATTTCGTAGAGGTTTGCTACAATACATCTACGGATATACTACGAAATAAATGTGCTACAGATTGACATTGCATTTTAATAAAAGTTTTACGTACATAAGTGTAACTATATTTAACATAATGTTCTCAATAATGAAAGCATACTATTAGTTGTTGAATACATTATTTCTGAGTCACCTTGGCGTATTTTCAGTTTGCACGCAACCTTTTTACCACGATACAACCCCAAAAATGTGTACCAAATTTCTAACTCGGGTATATTATTTTTGTTTTGTTAGCAAGTGTAATTAATGTTAGCCATAATTAGTTTGTGGTATTCGAAGATTTTCCCAAAATATGTTAGGCAAGTATTTCAGTTAGATGACCCAGTGCTTGTAAACGGCTATTTAAATAAAAAATATTTTTACTTTGTTATAATTACAAATAGTAACATTTAACCTCCAAAATATTATAAAAAATGTCTCATGCTCGTTATAGCTTAAAATAGGTAAATGTGTCTGAACTACATATTCTAGTGCCCATACGTGGTTTGTACCTTTAGTTACAACTTATTAGTTTAGCAAATGGCGAAGTTGAAACTAGTTTAAGCCAGTTCTAGTCACCTTCACTGTAGGTAGACTATTGTACGGGACGGGTCTAATTTGGGAAACTTTGTTACGTTCATTAACATTTTCCAACGTTCAATTGTTTTGCAATTCACAATAACTAAAAGGTCCTTATTAATGTCCTTTACTGGCATTCTTGAGTTTAAGGCGGTGATAGAAACGTTGAACAAATTGGTTTGTATCTTTTTATTAGATAATACTAGCTTCTGCCAGCGACTTCGTTCGCGTGGAATAGTTTTTTTGGGTTAACTCTAACTTTAACCCGCGACTTCGTTCCTCGAACCTCCTCCTTTTTTTTAAGTCGTTTAATAATAATCCTTACTTATAGCATGATTTAGTATTCACGTGTGACGACGCGATGACTTATTTCTTCTATAATTTTGGTGTTTCTATACCGATTTCTATGATTCTTTTTTATTGAATAGGTAATAATGTTAACTTTTTTAAATTAGGGATTAGTGAAAGTATTATAAACGTAATCAGAATGCTCCGAACTGCTTAGCTATCAGGAGTTACACGTGTCATTCTGAGTCAACTATAAAAGATAGACATATGCTGTTACGGGATATTTTTTTGGAATTTTTATGTAGTATATTTCCGTCATACATAATTTCTATGTAACTTTAACCATTAAGGCTGCACACGCGACGGAAGCTTAAAAAATGGAGTAACTTCTCCCGTTTTCCCAAAATTTCCCTTCACTACTCTGCTCCTATTGATTGTAGCGTGATGAAAAGTATCCTATAACCTGCCCAGGAGTATGAAGAATAATTGTACCAAGTTTCGTTAAAATCCGTCCAGTAGTTTTTGTTTCTATAAGGAACATACAGACCGACAGACAGACAGACAGACAGACAAAAATTTTACTGATTGCATTTTTGGCATCAGTATCGATCACTAATCACCCCCTGATAGTTATTTTGAAAATTTATTTCATGTATCCAAAAAAGATTTTTACGATTTTTAGACTATAAAGCACAGCAAATATCGTCGAATTATAGTGATCGGTGCAAGCGATATCACTTTCTTCCATTATCAATGCGGCGTAATATAAGTGACATTTGTTATTTGATGAATATAGTTCATGGAATAGTGGATAGTCCAGATTTATTGGCATCAATTAACATACGGACCGACCAGTTAGGATTAAGGCAACGTCCGATACTGCATGTACCATCTGCTCATACCAACTTTAGACAGAATACATTTATTATACGTAGTGTCAAAGAATTTAACAAATTATCGATAGAATTAGATTTAGATTTATTTTGTACAAAGCCATCAAGAGTTAAGCACATATTGGCTAACTCCTATTTTGCTGACCCTCCTGAGCGTAGCAATTAAATTCGGTTAATTAAGGTTGGTTAATTTGGTTAAATTATGTTCTTGTTTTTTTCTTGTATCTCTAAAGTAGTTCAATTAATTTTAAGGCAATGCAAAGTATTGTATAGATAAACATCGGTGGAGATTTGTTGTTAGCATAATTTTTATACATTTAGTTTCTTATATTATAGCTATTAGCTGTAAATCTTCCTAATAACCAATAAATAAATAAATGTACAGAATTGACCTCTCTACAGATTTATTATAAGTATAGAAGATAGATTATAAATATGCAATATATAATACCTCTTATCCCGGCAGGGTTAAGTCTAGGGAACACGGGTAAAACCGCGGGAGAGATACGCTAGTCATTTATAAAGCGTATTTTGTAAACATTTACCGTACGCGGTACTCGCCTGCCATGTCTGTCAAGGAGGCTATATTAATGCTGTATACAACTAATCACCAACAAAGCTATGGTGTACCTTCAAATCAAGGTTTTCGTTTATGCAAGACCTTGTAAATTAATTGTATTATTGCTATTCAAAAATTTAATCACGAGCGTAAATTCTGGTCCGAAAAACTATATAATAATTGCAATATATAGGCCGAATGGCTGTGGTTAGAGTTTCAGACTTTTAAGCGGACAGCAGTGTGTACGATTACCATTCAGGACAATCTTTTGTGTTCATGAACATGTCGGTTTGTCATACACTTATTGCTAATGTAGCTAAAGTACCCTCTTGCCTTCAGGGTAATAAAATATAATGACGTCTTATTGAATAAAAACTAGACGAAGTATGAATAACAATAAAATATCATTTCGTGTGGGTGGACTAAACGAACTGTGAGTAATCCCCTGAAAACCTTTTTCAGTATTACATCATAACCTGAATACCTAAGAAGCTGGAATAGAAGCAATATATTTTGTTCCTTTGAAAGGTTATTCTTAGGATTTTCTTCAATAACGTCCCTTGTATTCAGTCTTATGAAAGTAAAATAAACCTAATAAAATATAAGTATGAGGCTTTATAAGAGCTTTTCGGTAGATTAATATCATACTAACTCTTTTAGAGTATCAGCTTTTTAGGTTAGTAAGGCGCAACGGACTCGTCCGTTCCGAATTAGGAGCAGCCCGACGCCTCTGGTGTTCCAAGCGTCCATAGGCTACGGTAGCCGCTTCCCATCAGGTGGGACCGAATGCCTGTTTGCTACACTTATAGTATAAAAAAAGAAAGCGTTTCTGATGAACAAACGCGTATATTTGCATTTATAATACTAGTTACGATTAGTGGCTCCCCGTGGCTTCACCCGCTTTCCCGGTATAAAAGTAGCCTATGTGTTCATATAGATTATAAACTATCTGTGTTACAAATTTCATCCGAATCCGTACTGTGGTATTTGTGGCTACTCACAATCTTTGCATTTATTTATAACTAGGTTCTGCCCCGCGGTTTCACCCGCGTTCCCGGTGATCTTCAATTATCCCGAGATAAAAAGTCGCCAATGTGTTAATCCAGCCGTCGGCTGTGTATGTGTTAATTCGGGTGTTCAGACGTGAAGAAGTAACAAACATACACACACAATGATTCGCTTTTATAATATTAGTAGGGGTTAGGGGGGTACCTTTACCTTCGGTATTGAAGTGGCCGCATACGCTATCGCAAATTGCATATCTAACAGCCCTGTGTCACGGTCCACCCCTGCCTTTATCTATTCACCTTGACCTAGGCTAGGTACTGTGTAATCATCATGAACTATACTGTATTTATCCCACTTCTAATGGTGATTTGTTTAGCGTGGTTGCTTGCATTTAAAAGTATTTAATGCATGCCACATGTAGGTAGGTAAGTACCTATATGCACATTATACATGCCTCAAGGTGTAGGTATATGATTTGCTACTTTCTTAGAGTATTTTTAATGTTCCCGCGATCAAAAGTAGTTAATGTAATATTCCAATACATTCTAACTCTATGCCAAATTTCATTTAGATCCCTTCAGCCGTTTTGGCGTGGTTGGGAAACAAATGGCCATCCATTTCAAACATTCGCATTTATAATATTAGTTAGATTTAGAAACGTCTATCATACCATACCTTATATATAAGTGATTGATAGTTACCTACAGCGCTTAAACGATATTTTCAAAGTATTAGCTACGTACCTACTCTGTATTTCAGAGAGTTGAACGGTAAAATTTGAGATACCTACAGTATCTATGAAAATTGTCAACGCATTGGCGATACACCTTGTATTGGAAATGTCCATTTGTGTTACCTTACCTACATCACTAGAGTAGTTGTACCTACTGCGTAGTATCTTATTCGCTAGAGTATTACTATACCTATAGTATAATTAGGACAAGTTTAACTTATTCCCAATGGATTAGACAAGCTACATAATTACCAGTGCAATTTAAGTATAGTATAATTAAATTCTCATACAACAAAGGAAGATACAATTAGACACGCGAAACACGGTTATAGTAAATTGGATTAACAAGCCATTACATAATGAGTTTTATAATTTGTTTTATATTTTAGTTTCGTTATGTCTCGTGGAAGTTTGTTTGACAGTTGCTTTGTTATCGAATTATGTTTTAATTAGGCGAAGTGTTGTTTTAAAACAAAGGAACCGCTATAAAATATAGCTTATATTACTCCATGATAATGCTGCGTAAAAACCAAGTATAAATTTATTTTACTGACTAAAGATTTCTGATGTTCCCAATAATATATGGCAATGCATAGTATACCTGCAATGCGTAAAACATTTAAACAAAGGAATCACGTGTTATTTTTTAACATGATACAACATTTAATGGCAACAAACCCGAGCTGTCATTCGACTAGACTTCGTGTCGTGTGAACCAATCATAATATAAAGGCATGTGTATAATTCCGTGGTAAAAACGTCAGCGGTTGATACTAAACCTTTCATTTACTCGTTGCTATTGATAATTTGCGATGCCAGTGCCGGTATTTGGGTCAAGGGCGTGTAACAACCAGTAGATAGGGCTGAGAACATGAAACCTAACTAAAACAATACAATTTTAGCATGTAATAATGTAGAAATTCGGTAAAGAAAAAGCCTATTTATTAACCTTAACTAATATAAAACTAGTCTTAGTCTTATCGTTTTATTTTTGTCTTAGAGTTTTGTCTCTAACTCATGTCACCTATCTTACAAACATCTACAGTACAGTACTACCTACTCTTACAGACTCTACCATAAATGCCTTTTCATCCCACCATCTCGGAAAGAGTATTTTTAATCTTCAATATCTGAGTGGAAAAGCCGTTTTTATTCTCTAGAGGATAAAGTAAATTGAATTTGGAACATCGTGTGCACTAAGTTTGTGAATTAAAAAAAAACATTAAACCTATTTACTGCTACCTCTATGGTGCCGAATATATCATACAACTTTTTTTTAATTTGTTAAAAACTCAGACTCGGCACCTTCTTGGTGTTCTTTTTTCAATTTGCTTTGTACGCGGTTCAATAAATTTGTTAAATTTTCTTAATTATACCATAGTATTATTTTGTTATAATTTAAAGATTATTCTGTAATACTTACCTGTCATAATGTAGTAATTAATACCTAAACTGAAATAAAAGTGTACCTATCTTGTGATTGTAAACGATTTTTTTTTTTGCATTTAGTCATTTCCTCGCTGAGGTGGAATGAAAAGTTACGTGTTGCACTCGAGTGCAAAGATTTTTCACCTCGTGCTCTTTTGATTCCCTCGCTAACGCTCAGGATTCTAATTTTGAATCACTCGCTGCGCTCGTGATTCAATTTTAGAATCCTTCGCTTGCTCGGTCATCAAAATTGAACACGCGGTTAAAAAGCAACTTTGCACTCTTGTATAACAAATAACTATTTTTTAACTTAAAACATAGTTGGCAACCTTATTAAAAGCACGCAAACAATGTAAAAACAATGGTATTGAAGTATCTACGCCTCGGGAACTGCACCCAAGTTTTGCACGCAAGGATCGTTAGGGAAGGTATTCAATAAAATTGCGGATTGACCTTCGGAGAAAACATATTTTCCGTATAAAGAACTCATTTACTATAACATAACTTAGTTACGGGTCAAGCTATAATTACTTTGGAATCAGATAACGATTAGTAAAAAATGGAATAAATAAATATCGTGGGATATTTTTCACACATGGCCAATGTGATTCCAAACTAAGCAGATCTCGTGATATGGTATCCAGATGGCTGAAGTCAGGGTTGCTAACCACAAAGCCAACCAAGCTCCCAACTTTAACTTATTAGTTAATTTACTAGTTAAAAAAATATTCATTCAGCTTGAACGTAAACAAACATTCAACTTCTACGCGTATATCGTAACAACCCTAAAACGTTACGTATTTTAACCATTCTGAATTGGGTGAAACAGAGCTATGCCATTTCCTTTCTCCAAGACAGCCCCAATACAAAAAGTATCATGTTAGAGTATTTTATGACAACGTAAAACTGGATGCAAGCTCAATACAAACATGTCCTGCTTAGGAATTATTTGGCAATCAATAACAAAAGATTGCGAGGCCGTAGTAGTGCTATGCTAATTCCCTTCCATGAAACAGATTGATTTTTAGAGTTTTACCTATGTGTCTGTTCTTGGTTGGCACATTTCAGTCAAACTAGTAATAAAAAATTAGGCCTAAGCATAGTAGGTACAAAGCATCAAAATGCAGATTAAAATTCGAGTTGAAAATGAAAATGAAAAAATATTTATTACTGCAAAAAAACATGAGTAGGTATATACATAAAACAAAATTACAATATTTAACAAAATTTTGCAGACAATATATAACCTAATTTGTATTATCTATAGGATTCCTCACTAGGCAAGCCTGTATCGAGGAAGCCTGGAGTATTCATAGTTTACTTAACTATAGTTAATGAGGCTACATTAACTATACTATACAATACTACAGTGGACAGAATAATTCAACAGAGTATAATTAGTACATCAGTTTGTTCTATATGTAGCAAAATTTTAATTATATAACTATTATAGTTTACAAGACACTCAGGTTAAGATATATTTGAATATAATAAAACACTATACAAGTAAACGTACCTACTATAGATAAAAAGTAAATAAATAAAATATTATACAAAAAAAAAAAAAAAGTTCATCCGTAATATTTTATTTATTCCCGGGAATAGTGTTATAGACCAGAAGCTCGACTCTCCAGCATGCGACATAAAAGTTGAATTAGATTATAAGATAACATGGTGGGATATAATTTTGGCAATATCTGAGAAAAATGCCATATTTTTAACTAAATTCTACATTATTTTGAAAGTGCGAGCATAAATGGGTACCAAGAACATATATTTTTTATTTCAGATTGAGGACACAACGAATCGAAAAGGCGGAGGAACGTTTTTAGTACCAATGAATGGCGGTATTTGGACGATGTGTGTGTCTTTAGAAGGTAAATTGACACCCAATATTAGCACTCATAAATTTACGGGTTCTACCGTATTTTTAAAATATTTCTTCTTTTCAGAGGAAGAAGTATCAATATTGTCTAGGGCTGGATTCCCTACACAGCCTGTATGCACAAATTATTTAGCAAACAGTGATGATGAAGAACCGAGGGCAGATTGGCAACATCGTAAGTTCCTATTAATTATTTCTCATTAAACTTGTGTGTCTTTAATATAAAAGAGGTACGAAAACTTATGAGAAACTTCTCAAGATTTTGAAAATACGATACGATGACACCATTTCGGAAAGTTCTGTATTAGCCAGTGACCTGTTTTTATGCACTACATATACAGTACATAGTACCTATAATTATTCTACATTTAAATAAACACGCTGTTATAAATTAGTTCCAAAAGGTAAAACACGAAATATACAAATTATGCAAAGTTATGAGCGTATAATAAAATCCATGATGAAGTAGAAACCACCTTCCTAAACAGTCTTCGTTATGAAAACTAGATGTTAAAATATTCAAGAAACATAAAAAGTCTAGTCATGCATAATCAACGCTCTTTTCGGCCTTTGCTTAACTCAACCTTGGGGAGGTCTACCTTTGCAAATTCATTTATAAAATGATTTAAGAGTAAGATCATTTAATAAAACCAGTCCCCGTAACACTAACATCTAAAGTAATAAAGTGTCATTGAATCGATTAGGTTAACTAATATAATGTATGGGAATTTGAAATTTAACTATTATAAATCGAGTAGGCTTTACAATTTCTAAGAGAACTTTATCAAGGCCAGTGCTCGCAGTGGTTTGTGTTCAAGCCTCGATTATACGTAATACGATTTGACTGATTTTATAAAAAAAATACCTAATCTACTCAACCCACTTCTTTGGTAAGAGTTATTGCAAAAAAATACGACACAAAAAAGCTTGCCTACGTGGCTTTCTGTGAAAGCAACATTCAGAGGAAGTTGAATGGAAACTGTTACGCTCTTTGAATCACTGATGAATGTTATTCAGGTTATTTGAAAAAAATAGACGTGAATTTATACGGATTTTCATTTTAGCGACCTTTGCCTAAAATATTATTTTATAAATTGACGTATTGACGATTAGGTATAAGGTCTCCTCTATTATTTACGCTTAAAAGTTAATATAATTATTCTTTATTTACAGGTATGCAGAACCTCTCAATATCATGTGCTCTAGTGTGCTTGATTGTATTGGGTAGCGCGGCTTTGGTCGGTGCTTTTGGTGTCTGCAAGCATCAAATCAGTGCTGTCCTCATAACGGGCGTCATGTACCTTTTAGCTGGTATGTAATATCATGCCAAAAAAGATTCAAACCATAAATATAATTTAGAAAATTTACAGTTTATTGGCGGATTTATGATGAGGTTTATTTTACTTACAGGTTTATTCGCAATGTTCACGCTAATGATAATACATTTCAAGCGAGTACAACGAGTGTCCACGCGAGGCAGTTCGCACGGGGACGACACGGGCGACGGGGTCATAGGACCACGGTTCCCAGCCATACCCTTACTTTCAGCCAGAGAATTCTCCACATCCTGGTCCTTAGAACTCGGCTGGGGGGGCGTTGCCCTCGCAACGACTACATCACTACTCTGGATATTACTATCTAAAATAATGAGATACAACCCTATATCGGCCATGCTATTGTAAATTTATTAACCTTCCTTAGTTTTAAGTCAATTACGATTGGGTTTTTCCTCGGTCAATTTTGAAATACGAATTTAATACAGCAGAGTTGATTTGCAACGATGACGCTTTCTAGCAAAACTTTGTACCTTGAAATTGAGAAGATTTCCTTGTTTTTGTGCTTTTAAGTAACGCTGAGCTTGCTGCCGTCCATTGCTATTAATGTTATTTAATTGTTATACCTACTTTTCTATCACTAAAATCTTGTTCGTCAAAGCTATTTTAAACTTGTAAAAATGTTGCCACTTTAAAAATACTATACAAAATTTACAATTATAATATTATTAAATTATCTAACTAATAAACAAAGTCAACAGAAATGATTCTTCAAAGATTTAAGCTGTAGTTTACATTTTCTCTCCTAACCTTTGAATCTATAATAATAGCAGTTAATATTCGGATCAAGCTCCCGGCCTATGTTCACTAGGCCATACACTGTTAAAATATTAAAAGTTTATAGTAGGTTATATAAATTATATATAAGATGAGAAAACCATCATAAAATGTAAAGATATTAATAAAATTGAATGAGTACAAGGGTATGGGTAAACGACATAAATGCTTTAAACTTATAATTTCATAGTTAAATTTTAGTTAAGAGCTTTTAGAATAATGTACTTAGCTTGTATCATAAGTTTATGTTTAACGTATTTATCTAATTTTATTATTTTAAAAGAAAGTCTTCGATTACCTTAACCCATGTATTACGGTGCTGTGCAGTAATAAAAACGTTTTAAATTAACTATAGCAAGAGAAGTAGGTAGTTGACATTCCTAGAATTACATTGAACAAAATAAAAAGTATTACAAACAAAGTCGTTAAAGTTTATTAGTTTGATTTAGTCTTAAATTAAACGAATATTTAGACAGTAACTTGACCGATCCCTGTAATAACTATTAAAAGTTAACGCACATGAATGGCATTTCCCGATTGCAAAATAGGTTAAGATAGGTAAGTAAATTATAACGGTTTTAGCTTATAAAGCACTAATATTTGAATTTTATTTTAATCTTAGGGTTACCAGTCATTAAATATGAACATAAGTTTTATTGCCCTCTAAGTTTTCATTTAAGTAATGTATTCTAAAATATTTTGTTGCATTGATACGAGTTTAAAATCGTTCGAACCACTGATTATGTTAAACTTTTTTTTGTTGAACGTTACCGTCATCCTTCGCCTTTGCGTCGTAGCAAGTTAACTTAAATACAATATGGCGAGGAGGGCGATAACTGCTGTGTGCGTCATACTTGAAAAAAGTTTCACGTAATATAGTAGCAAACTCATCTACTAATGTAGCTATAAAAAGTTGCTACATTATCTCTGTGACTTTAAGGTTTTATGACGTTGGTTTATTTGTACATAATTGAAGCGACACGACATATTATTTGTGTATTTAAAGATTTTTAATATTTTTGAAATGTCTATGATCTGTTTTTCCTTCAATTCCAAGTTTCAGAGACTTTATTTATGAATTAAGTTATTTTATATGTACAGTACATTTGATATGTGTTGAACAATGCTTTAACGCACTTTAATTATTCTCCATAAAATAATGTTGTATGGTATAATTAATAATTTCATTGAATGTTGTTTATTCAAATGTGTTGAATGTTATTTTGTACTTTGAATGCATAAAGCAATATTATTTTGTTTATATTGTTGTTTTATTTGTGACGAAATAACCAAATCATATTTTTTTAAATATATATTTTTATAACGTCTTACTTATCCTATATTTACAAAATCCGTAATAATTGTCAGAGTACAATTTGGACTGAATTCTTGAATCGACTTGCCTAACATTTTCATTCATCTTTCAACAACTGGTCTTCAAGATCTATATCTTCTGCCTTCCTCTTCTTAGGTCGTGGTCTCTTTCCATGAAGCATCTCCAATTTAATCTTCTTTGTCTGCTTTTTCTTTTCCTTCAACTGCATTTTCCTCTTAGCTGCTCTTTCTGGGTTGTTTACTTTTTCTTGGATTAGTAACTGAAAAATAAACGTTATGTTGATTAACATAAGGTTTGTTTTATACCCGATTGCGCGACAGTAAAGATAAAATTATGTTTTTCAAATGTGGGGGTTTATATGGGTATTTTTATACCCTCCAAACCTTGTTAATCATATCGTCCAGGCCATACGACGGTTGTTATTAAAAACCAAAAAGACGCCGGTAATATTCGAAATGGCGAATTAAATCAATCATTGTTGACCATACTATGTAGAGTATTATCGAAAGGGTAATTAATGTTTACTTTTTAATTTTAACTTTGAATTTTACAATGCATTGTTTAAAGAATCGATAAAACACCAACCTTTCTCCTTTCAGCCCTCTTTATATTCAGTCTTGTCTGTACTTCAGCAACTAGTTTACTGTATTCGATATCTCCTATTTTCCTTCTAAGTTTCTTGCCAAGTCTTCCGGCCAGTTGTTTGAGAGGCGATGCTGGCGCCATCGCGTCGCCCGTGGACAGTTCGCGAACTAACGGCGGTAGAATTACGTCGACCACTTTATTGATGACGTCACTCTCTAGTGAACTTATTAGGTGTATCCACATGGTGAAAATTGATATTCTCTGTAATTAAAAAACAGTAATATGGTCATAGTTTCGAACATAATACGTTTTTCCATAATACGACATTTTACATTTACATAATTTAAACATACAGGTATAGGTACCTACATATTTTGGTTAACACAGAATCGTAATAATAAATAAAATCAATATAGTTAAAACGTAAATGCGTTATGCTTACAATATTCGTTGCATTGGGCGCTCTAGCGACCTCCACATTGACTGCCTTCCTCAATTTGAACAATATCCATCGGATATTAACTTTCCCACCTCTCTCATTCTCTTCTTTTTCAGTATCATCCCTATCATCCCTCTTATCCGTTAATTTGAAGCTCGACATTGAATGTACTAGATTAAATATTTGGAATAAAACTGATGTAGCCTGAAAATTAAAAATAATAAGTATTAGACATTTTAATTTACTGTTTTAGGCAAGAATTTTAAGAAAGTTAGGTTATCATGCTCGAAGGACCAAATAGCCTATACGAATTGGAAGTAATCTTATAAAGGTAAGCTTGGAATATAAGGAGCCAATATTACAGTAACTTATCTAAATATAAATATATTTACCTGTTCAGCCATATCCTTTGAAACTGTTGTAGTGAACTGAGCGCAGAGGTCCAACACTAAGCTCTTAACAGTTTCTTCAGTATCAAAATAAATAAACCCTCTATCACTTTCAACCTCTTTCTTGACCACAGAGTCTAATTCCTCAGCGTCTATTACTGCCAGTATTTGGCCAATTATTTTAGCTGCTCTTAATCTAACCCACGCGTGGGGATACGCCAGCAAAACTTGGCAATACTGAGCTAACTCATCGAAATCGCTGACATATTTCTTACTCTTCAAACTGGCAGAGCAATGGACGCAAATTTTATCAACAAGATTGAGAATTTGTATCAGACTATGATCTTTTTCGCTTTGTTTTTCCTCATCAGTTTTTTTGTCACTTTGGTCAAGTTTTATTTTCACGTAGCGACCTTCTGTAATGTCGTTGCTGAGAAGAAGTATTTTGCCACTCACTAAAGAAAGGACTGTGTTTAGGCGGTTTTTGAATTCGTCCTTTTCTACGTTGACGAATCGTGAGGTCAGTTGAGCTGCTAATTCGAAGTGCACCGGCTAGAAGAAATAAAGACATAGTTTTAATGCTTTAGGGCAATTAAAAATATGTATATTTTATTCAAATTTTAACTTTTACAATAATATAATTTCTGATTATATATAAACACAAATTTTAACCCCACAATTTCAAACAAAAAAATCATTACATAATTCTCTTAACTAACCTGGGTATCCTGAAAGAAAGTCAGCACTAGATCGAAGAGCTTGTTCCTCTCCAGGGTAGAGAATCTATTGAGCATAGACTCTATAGATGCAGCGGCTGCTTCTCGACAAACCGGAGCTCCATCGGACACCATACACGCCCCCAGAGACAGGAGCAAGTGGGACCCGTACTTTGATAGCTGGGCCTAGTTGGAAAGTCATTGGAATTTGAACCCTTGCTTGCTTTATGTTGGAAGGTTATTTTTGCTACTACTGATGCTTTGCAAGGATCAGTATGTTTTCATAACATTCTTTAACGTTGCTGAGGTTTTGTTTGTACCACTAATGTTGAGTTTTAAATGGTTTTAGACTTTATTATGATAGGCGTAAAATATATTATCATATCTAAAATGTGGTATTTATAGTTTCGAAGACAAGACATGGTATTAAAGGTGAAGAACAGAAAAATGAACCATTTAAAAAAACTATTTTACTGCATGTACTATCAATATGACATGCATAATACTTACCAAGGTCAATTTATTGATGATCATATCAAGGAACTTCAAGGAAGATTCCCTGCCGTGTTGCATTTCATAGTTGAGTTGTGAGAGGAAGAATTCAATGTTCTTTTCCATACGTTTACCAGTGTAGTGGGTCAAGTAGTTCACGAATATTAATCGAGCTTCGTCCCTGGAAAGAGTTTAATTCACATTAAAGAATGAAAGAGAAAAAATATATTTGTTTTTTCTCCTTTAGTCAAATGTGTTTATTGTAAACTTTTTAGTAGATGTCTTAACGATTAAGTTCCCATACAAGCTATCTTGGTTCACATAGTATAAAACAAAGTTGCTTCTCGCTGTCTGTACGCTTAGAGCTTTAAGCTACGCAACGGATTTTAATACGGCTTTCAAGAAAAGAGAAATTGAAAAGGAAGGTTATGTATTAATTTTGTTGCAATTTAATATAATAATGATACTCTGCTAACCGTGGAACGCAGGGGCGGGTTGCAAGTTCTGTATATAATTTGACTCAAATAATTTTAAAGGAACATATAAACCTTATATTTAAGGTAATAGAAGCTAACATACCTGGATCTAGCAGATTCGCTCAATATACAAATCTTAGAGACTTTATCCATAACTTCGTGGAGTTCAGGGGATACGAGTCTAGCTTCTAATATAGCTTTGAGTAAGGAGAACGAGTTGGTTTGTCTCTCATCGTTCTGGCAATCTTCTTCTGCATATAGCAGCAACGTTTTAAGTTGATCTGCCTCCAGTTTATAGTACTTCACGTTTCGTATTAGAACTGTTACCGCCTGGAATATTGAGGGAAAAAATTCAATACTTTAATGGCACAAGAGCAGTGTACTGTTTTACTAAATTTTGTACGCACAATTTTTTTTATTAAACTTCATATAATTGTTCTATTTTACATGACATATTATTTGTTTAAATAAATATTGACTGGTGAATTAATTGTAAATTGTTATGATTTTAGGTAATTGCATTCTAAAATATTAACTTATCTGTATCTTATTATTGCAAAATATACTCACTTTAAAAGCATTTCTGACAAGATGATAATTGTCGTTCTGCTTGCTTATTTCAAACGTTGCATACTTATGTAATATCGTAAACAACGTCTTTACTATATCACCAATCATTTCTTCTAGAGTTGGTGTACTGACTCTTATCGTCCAAAGCGTGGCGATGCATTTTAACGCTACTGTTGATACTTTAACATGGTCACTCTGAAGAGCATCTACTAATATAGGTATTAACGGATCAACAAACGCTCTGCAATCCATTCTCGATACTTTCTCCCTTTTCAGTATAACATATAGTATATTCAAACTGAATTCGACTAGGACATGCGCGTTTGCTTTACCAGATATTTTAACGTTTTTCGCTTGTGACTCCTTATTGCGTTTTGGTATTTCAGGTATAATGAAACAGTCCGGTTTGGCTCTTAACATTTTCTCCCTTTGTGCTTCTGTTATCACTCTCTTTGGAGCACCTAACACAAACTCCGGTATGCTCTCCGAAGCTAAACCATGTAGGAATATAAATAGAGATTCAATATCTATAAATTTATTAGTAACTAAGCCGCTAGAAACGTGCATCAGCGCTTCTTGTACTTTTAGAACAATTTTTTTCGAGTGATGCTTCTGTAAAACCTCTTTGAAAGGTAAAAGGAGGTTGATCAAGCATTTCTCTGTTATATTTTGTGAGACAATCATGAGGGTTACGTAGCTTTTCTTGCTGGGTTTTGCTTCTGGCGTCTTGTAGTGTAGTTTATCGACTTCTTTCTCCTCTGATAACGCTCCGAATAAGTCATTGGCGCAAACATCGAGTATATAATGAAGGTTATCATTAATTTCTCCAGGTTTGAACTCAGCTTTAAGAGCGTCAAGTACCGTGTGTATGGTAGCAACTAAAACGTGGACTTGGAAACCTCTAGTCAATAACATAGTAAGATGTTCTAGCAATACACCTAAGTAAGCTGAGCCAACAGTCAGCATTATTTTCTTGACAATATCTCTTGCGGCGATTCTCACTTGTTTTAACGGTGATTTTAGGAAGGAGCATAATTTTATGATGATACTGCAATAGAAAGGCATATCTACATATTTTTATAAACAGCAATAACAAATGTAGAATTCAATTATTTTAGCGGTGAGGCAAATATTTTTGGAGATAATTTGCAACATGTTAAAGTTTGCTATGATGACATAAAGGTTACATGTGATAAATAAATGGTTTTTAAACAATTGAAGATATTAGCATACATAATCTTATTTACATTATTTATATACATCTGATTTAAGCTAAACAGTTAATGATAACTTACCCCGGTAACTGATGGGACAATATATCTCCGGGAAGCCGCTGCAGTAATTTAACCAGAGCAAGTGCAATTGGGACACGGAGCATGTCTTCTTCTTGCCTCTCCAGCCCAGTCCGTCGGCGGTTCACTTTATGAGACTCTTCGTGGTCGGTCATCTTACCTATTGCACTGAAAACGAGTATATGTTTAATATATTTCGTGGTGTTTTATGCTATATCTATACTAATATATAAAATGTTTTGCTTGAACCCGCTAATCTCACGAACATTTCATATTTCAGTGTTAGATAGACCATTTTTCGAGGAAGGCTACATATCATCAATCAAAAATGTTGCAAAAACCGGCAAGTGACGCTAACGAATTAGCGCGGGACCATTTAAGTTTATTTGACACGCTTGCTAATCGCCATAAGTTATTTGACAGGTACCTAACTATATAATATCAAAGATTTTTGTAGGAACTAACTTCAGGAATTGAATTGGGGCTGAGACTCTATATGAAAAAGGTTATAAATAATAAATATAACTCACCGATTCAGCTGCGGAAGTAATCCAGCTGTTAAAGATTTAACAATCCGTTTACCAACAGATGGTGAGACGCTAGTTATTCGCTCAAATGCGGGTACATTCGATACTTCTTTAGATATTTCCTCATCATCTAATTCTTTATCAGCTACTTTCAATTCTTCTTCTACATCTAATTGATTCTCTTTTGAAACAGTGTCGTCAATGTCTTCTGCTTTTTCATCAATTTCATCTGGGTCTTTCTCAGTGTCATTAGTTTCGGCAATATCTGCTGGTTCAGGATTTTTAATATCTATTTGAGCCTTACGTCCTTTGGCACCTTTTCTTCTTTCCATATTAGTAATTAGTGCCTTTGGAAGCTCGATGTTTTTAACTTTTGAAAAATCGAAATGGAATGCGTCAATTATTCCGACCAAAATTCGTACCAGTTGCTTTTGATGTTCGGTGGAATGACGCATTTTGTTCAAGTATAATTTTAATATGACTTCGTAATGGTACCATGGTAATAATCTACAGCAAGTTGACACTACTTCAATACATGCATCTATTAACGAATTTTTATCACTATATTTATCATCACACATGTAAACAGATGCTAATGGTAATATAAAGTTTGTTAACGTTCTTGGTGTTGGACATTTCGTCATTTTTTTTGCAACTTTACAGAATTTTAACAACGCCCGCACTCGTCTGTGCATCTGCAAATGACACATGTTATCGAAGAAGTCAACCTCTCTATCTTCGTTATTAGTGAAATTTGCCAAATCTGTGAGTACTACGTCAGCGTCAGGACATTCTCTTGCTAAATCTCCAAGCAAAGCTATACATTCATTTCTTAAAATATCGTTTTTGGTGTCTCTTATTCCAGTTGATATAAGTGCCAAAACTGTATCACGAACAAGAAACTGTCCATCATTTGCCGATCTGTATTTCATAAGCAATTTAGGAAGTATTCTTTTTAAACACAGACCAGCACTATCACGTAAGCCAATATCTTTTTCAGTACGAATAGTGTAAAAGCAATTGTTTACAATAAGTATTGCTAGATCTACATCAATCTCGCCATTTTCAGAGAGCTGATAAATATGCTTATATGCATCCAGTCTCCGTTCGAAATCAGGTTGTTCGATCCATCTTTTATTATAAGCATTCATTTCAGATATAACATTAGCCAATCTGGTCAATAGATCTTTATTCGTTGGTGCACTTTCGGCAATTGAAGAAAGTAATTTAATTAGCAATTTTCTGACATCAACTGGACATACCTTGTTAAACAAAACCGCTATATTTTTTATATAAGCTTGTGGATTCGTGCTGTGTCCGAGCAAATTAATTATTGTGTTAACTGCATGTTCCATATTTTCTTCAGCCATGTTCATACATACTTTTTTAACCAATATAGGTAATAATAAATTTAATAACTCGTCACAGATTTCTGGGGTTGCAACTAATTCCGTCACTCTTGAAAGAATTAAGAGATCTCTTTTGTTTACTGTATTTGATTTGGCCGAGTTAGCTATGCGGCGTTTCATCACTTCCAAAATGCTAGGAATATGTGGAATCAATATTTTGCTACCGAAATTAATATCTTTATAATCGATTTTATCATTTACTGATAGAATATTAAATGATTCTATAGCAGGAACTTCTTTATCTTCATCGTCTAATGTTAAGGTCAATAGCTTCTCAATCATATCTAGGATCATATTAACTACACCAGAACTTGTTTTTGGAGCTAAGAGTAGTTTGAATATAGATGGCAATGGACTGAGGGAATCTTTTTCTGAAGTTGTCACTAGTAAGATGTAGTATCTTGGATTCTGGCACCACACATTCAATAACCTAAGGGTGGCTGTAGGCGTATGAATACCCTCAATGTGCAGTTTAGGAATCAAAGGCCAAACAAGAGTTTCAAACAAGACATACAGTTCGTCTTTACCCCAAGTGTACTTCTCAAATTGTTCGAACAATTTTCTTAACGTGACTAATGACATTGTCCTAAGATTTTTCATGACTTTTACGTAACCAACGTGTACCTTTTCACCTTGAGCTAACACAGCAGCCAAAGTAGAGCAAACCGCATAAAATACAGTAAATAGCTGAGATAGTAGCTCATCCTTCATATGTCCACCAAAATATTCCCGAACTACATCAAACAAGTTTAGAATACTGTGCAATTTTCCAGGACTTATAATTAATTTCAGATCTAAGCTTGTTGTGACGCTTTCATAAATTTCTTTTGGGTTCATTGACATGTATTGTTTTAGATGCGAAAATGCCATTTCGATGAATATTTTCAGTTCAGATTCAGTACATCCTGCTAAGTATCTCATCACAAGAGACCTCCTTGCTTGCCCGCCTCCTTTTTTATCAGCACTTAGCTTAGTAGTCATTTTTCCGTACAGAATTCTTAATATAATTGGCACAACATGTTCTCTGTCTTCGGACTGTATATTTTGACCATCTTCTGTTATTTTAAACAGTGTCAGTTCATCTTTGAACTTTTTCTCATCCACCAAATTGTGTAAGTTACTTTTATAAGGTACTACGCTTTTGTTTTTATAATTTAAGACACAGTCTAGCGCATATTTTTGAAGCCCAGGGTTTTTGTTTTTCAGAAATTCCATGTATAGTTCCCAAAATACAGGCTCTTTATGAAGTGCTCTGGGATTTTTGAACTGTGCTAATACTTGCATAATATTGATCAGAGTTTTAAATATTATCTTACCAGACACTGTTTCTTCGGGTTCAACTGCTTCAATCATAGCCTCCATATCTTCTACCTTGTCTTCAGGACTCTCGTCTTGAACTTCCATTTTATTAGTATCTCTAGTTTCTACATCAATTTTAAGGGCATTGGCGTTGTCTTTTCTCCTATATTCCTCATCAATAAAGTTAAGAAACAGTACAACAACATCTCTGTTTTTAGCTTCACAAACCTGAATACAGTTGGACATGACTTTAAGCATGAGATTTCTGTAGTTGAATAAATCAGGTCTCTCAGTTATACTATTGCATTCTGTGTATAAAACTTTAACAACTTCATAATCTGTCTCCAATTCGGCATCAAATTGAAACTGTTTTAAATTTTTCTTTGCGTTTAAAAACGATGACTGTAGTGCTGCGTGGAATGTCGGCCAAAATTCGTCGACCGTTAACGCGTTGCCGTAACCAGCTATGAATTCAATAACTGGCTCCCATAACAGTTTGAAATTTGCATATAACACCCCTAACATATAATTTAAGGCGAAGAGATGGTACTCAGTACCTTTTGCAAGCTCATATTGTGTTGTATTGAAAGCCATTTTTTGTAGCATGTTTAACTGACTTTTATACTCTTGTATGGACGGAGAAATGGATTCAACTGCGTAACAACGACTGAACACTGAAAAATTTTCTACGTTACCTCCAACTTCAGCGGATTTGTTTAACTCTTCAACATTTTCGAAAAGTTTGTATATGTGTGTGGTGAGCAATCGTACCTAAAACAGAAAGACATCATGAATATCGCAATAATAAATTTTATATAAAGATGATGAGAAAAGATAAATAAATAATACTTACTATATGAAACGGTGAAGATACATTACTTTTCAAAAATGAATCAACTAGTGATAAAAATGGGTAAGTCATGCCATTTTCTTGTGCATATGCTGTCAAATACAAATCCAATATATGTAGCGCACATAAGTAATTAGGGTCCGCTGCGCAAGGGAGTATTATTGGCAACAAAACGTCAATATCACATATTTCTTTCAACTTCATACAATTTGATATATGAATTGCACTTTCCATTGCATTGGCTAATATGAATAGCACTCTTCTCGCGTATTTCGACAGGGCAGTAGTGTCACAATGAAATTTATTATCATTAGACTGGTTTTCTAAATTATAACTTGATAATCTATTTAAAAGATTCAAAATCAATAGACTCAAACTTTTTACACAGTAGTCAACATTAACTTTCTCTAAATGAGGCAAACAATACAGAACATTCATTAGTTTGATTGGATTTTCAACTATGTTCTCTATATTATCATTTATAACACTGTCAAAATGGCTCATAAACATTGGGAGGCACTGTCCAAAATCTAAAGGGTATTTGACCCACTCAAAAAGTTTTATACCATTTTTGGACAAAGGTGACTTTTTCAAGCAAATTTTGCTGAGTGTGGACATGGCTTCATTATCAAAATCCGATTGAATCACAAAGTTTAGGCAAGATGGTAAAATGTGTATGTCAAATTGCGAATAATCAATGACATTTTCAATAAAGTTTATCAGAATATTTGGATATGGTAAAGGCAGCAGGACTTTAACAATAATTCCTGCATGTTCTTGAGAAAGAGATATATTTGGAGAGAGAAGTAATACTGCGCCAATTTGTGCGCAAACTGCTAGAACACTCTCTGAAGACTGTTCACAGATCACCTTAATCAATAAGAGGACAAATTGTGGTGGATTGGTCAAATATTTTCCTTTTTGGTGTTCAATAACTTGCCCTGCAAGCCTTAAAATGAACTCTAAGCCTCTGTTTGTCTCATCATTCTCTTTTAAGATCTCTTCTGTAAATTTCATAACACTTGACCAAAAGATAGAATACTCTTTATGTGATATTATCTGTAGGCTGTCTTCAATAGTTTGTGTCAGAACTTTGAAGAGTATTTCTTGATTTTTCTTGTCATCTTTTAGAATTTGCAGTAGAAGGGGCATGAAGGTTTCTATACAGCTGTGGAATTTACCCCCTACCCCTCTTAGAATTTCAAATATTAGATGTCCACATCCTGCTGTAGCCTATAAAAGATACAAAAGATATGTGTTTAATAGGGTTAAAAAGGTACTTAAATTTTTGAACAAACAATTTCTAGTTAAAGAACTTTATAACTTACATCATCAGAAGACTGTAGATAATTTAAAATAAGGCCAACAAACTTTTTCTTGTCTCTTATATCTCTTGCCACAAAAGCGAAACTTTCTGCTGCAAAATTATTTATATACTGTGGCTTAAATTCACTTAGCAATGGTATAATTCTCTTTAATACAACTGCAAGGTCCTTTTTCAAATACGGTTTTAGGACTTTAAATAGAAATGCTAGGCAAATTAGTGCCCATTCCAGTCTTTCAGCATCCTTTGTATTTAGCAGTTCTATAAGTAAGTCAAAGAACTTTGGAAAGTGTGGGTAGAAATCTTCTCTTAAATCTTTTGCTAGCGATACTAGTATTCTGTAAATAAATGCATGGAATAAGTTTTTAGTAATTAGAGAGCTTTTTAAAGTTGATACACCACCACACAGAAATATTCAAAATTTCTCTTATATTTACATACTTTTATATTATGAAAATGTACAGTTGTTACTTCTGAATTTGGAGTTTTTAGAAACATACCTAACATCATTACAAAACAAGAGTTCTTTTTTGTACAATTATATTGAGGAGTAATTAAGCCTTACTTACTCCAACAAAGGTTGCAAACACAACTGGTCCTCCAATTTCATGTATTTCTCCAATATTTCAACAACTTCATCTTTCCTGTGCAACAATTGTGGCACAGTTATGATACCAAATACTTCTTTCCGAAACTTCTTGAAGTTATCTGTTAAATTGAGACCATGCCATTTCTGTATGGCCAAGAAGAAGTGGGACTCATTCTCGTCAGGCTGTTTCGTGTATGCATGCTCGATGTGGTACAAAGCTGCATGGCGGATGTCTATCGCATTTATTCGCTCCGCAAAGGGGACAAACTGTAAAATTATTTGATGCACTTATTAGGCTACATAACAGTTATGATTGATATTTTTTTGTCTCTTTTCTGTCAAATATATTTTAATAGTTTAATTACATTATAATATTATTCATTTAAAAAGGTAAATAAAGAGTTATATCAGTTATTGTCTTTAAATCGTCTTCTAAATCCATAACATAAAATTTTAACCTAAAAATGGATGGCTCCGATACATACCCGAAACGTGTTCGTAGTTTTATGTTTTATAGGTTTACTCTTCATTTTTATTGTATATTCAAAGTTGCATTAAAATAGTCACATTGGAAAATAACTTTTGTAGGAATTAAATTCACATGCCGCACAACAACACAATCACATGTAAGTGACATTAGAGAGAGACCATGTCGTGCATGACGTTACGAATATTTATTGCCAGGATTAGAAAATAAACCACCCCATTTCAATTTCACAAAAAGGCCCTCCTTTTTGTTCCCATCCATTGTCCATGCAATGCAACGAAATAAAAAAAAATTAAATCGGTTAAAAAAAACAAGTGGTAACTATAAAATAATATGTAGTAAAATAAGTAAACAATAATAGTTTTATCGTTAAATCATTTAACGGCACATTAAAACAAAACGAAGTAGGTGTTATATATATTTATTAGATTAGTTAATGGCAAACCAAGATTATGAAATGTCAAAAAGCTAAAATGGTAATCGGCAATCGTATCAAAGATAAACAAAACGTTTTACGGCTACGACCTATTGATAAGAATTGTAAATAATAAATAGGTATATATTAGTTTTTAATAGCACCGTCAAGATACCTCATTAGAATAATAATTCACAACTGTCAATTAATCCAGTGTTAATTCTTGCATACGTAGAATTTGTATTATCAACCGACAATAATTTTGTTCAATGCTTGCTCGGCTAGTTAATTCCTTGCCGTTTGGCCTATCTCAACAAATCACGAAGCTTTACTTCCAGGGTATGTTTGCACTATCATAACATTACATGACTTATTTTATGAAACAAATCTTACATTACCGGTGTTCTTTTTTAGCGTTAGTGCGCAATCAGAGAGGAGCTCATAGTGCCCAAGATTATCACGAGAATAAAAACATGGAAGTGAAAATACTGCCAGCACTTCAGGATAACTACATGTACCTCATAGTGGATAAAGCCACTAAAGAGGCTGCTATTGTAGATCCAGTTGAGCCCAAGACTGTGTTGGAAGCTGTCCAAAGTCAGGGCGTGAAACTTACTACTGTGTTGACCACACATCACCACTGGTAAGTTGTGTTGTGTTTTAAAATTCTATAGTATTTAACTGGTTATATAAAGTACTTCTTATCCTTTATATTTATCTCAAGGTAAAACTCAGTGACTCTTGATAATTTGTTATTTATGAAACTTACAATCCACCATTAAAGCCAATGCATATAAGTTGTTTGTTTATTTTGATGAAAAAAAAAATTTACTATTCTCTTTGTATATATTTAGGGATCATGCAGGAGGTAATGAAGACCTAGTCAAGCTGCACCCTGGCTTGCAAGTGTATGGAGGAGATGACCGTATTGGTGCACTGACCAATAAAGTGAAGCATAATACCGTCATCAACATTGGCAACTTGAATGTACAGTGTCTGTTTACACCGTGTCACACTTCTGGCCACATCTGTTACTTTGTCACTGCTCCAGAGGAGGGAAATGAGTCTGTAGTATTCACAGGTAAAACTTCTATAACTAACCATTTAGTAAAATGCTGACTGCAGTTTAGCGCCTCATAATCACTTAAAGGTATTGATTGAAAGAGTATTTCTAATATGTATATATATAATAGATATATAAGAGTATTTATAATATATGTTTTCATATAATAATTAATAATATATACCTGTATAGGTGACACATTGTTCCTGGGTGGATGTGGCAGATTTTTCGAAGGTACAGCAGACCAAATGTACAAGGCCCTCATCACCATACTAAGCAGTCTTCCTGATCATACAAAGGTATTCTGTGGCCATGAGTACTCACTGCAGAACCTGAAGTTTGCTTTACATGTTGAGCCCACAAATGAGGAGGTGAAGAAGAAGATTAGTTGGTCAGAAGAGAGAAGGCAGGAAGGAAAACCAACAGTATGTAAAAATATTTTTTTAACTATGTTCAAAGCATAATTGGTACATCTGATTTATTGTATGGTTCCTGGGGGATCTTCAATGTCCTTTCTCTGGCTCTAGACTATTGTGTACCTAATTTCATTAAAATCGGTTCTGTAGTAAAAGTGAGACAGAGTTACTTTTGCATATGTATAATATTTGTTAGGATGAAAATTGTCATCCACAATGTTTTCCCATGTATTCCATTTTATTATCAACATTAATGTGTCTAATTACCTACTGGTTATTAATTCTTATTTATTTGTAGGTACCATCAACAATTGCAGAGGAAAAGTTATACAATCCATTTATGAGAGTTACTGAAACCTCTGTTATGAAGCATGCTAAGAAAAATGATGCTGTTGAGACTATGAAAGCTATTCGCCTTGAGAAGGACAACTTTAAAGGTTAACTTGGGCATTTTGTACATAAAAATATGCCATATATTTGTTATTTTATTCAGGGCACAAGGTTATATTACTCTTTCTGTTACTGTTAATTTATTATTTATGTAAAATAAACTTTTTATACCATAGATGTGTATTTTATTTTATTCTTGTATAAAATTGTATGTAAAGTATGGAAATATCCAACAAAACACGATAGGTTCTTATTAAATATTATGTTTAATGTTATTTCTATCTTAAAGCTGACTATCACAAGATAATTTTGAGGTATCATTGATAGACGGATGTCATTGTTCTTTCTTTATATTATATGCGGTCATTTGCTCTGCATACTTCTCCTTTGATCTCTCGAACATTGCAACATATACCTGTAAGAAGAATAACAAATGTAACTGTTAATATTTTTAATAGGAAGTGCTAATGTTGTGTGAACCTAGTTTCATTTATAATAAAATAATTATCCTGTGATAAAAGGCAAATACTAAATTAATTAAACTGAAACTGATATTTTCAGTAAAGAGATTATTAGTGGCCACCTTAAATTGATACACCATTTCAAAAATATGTTAACTAACATTTTGATAATCAGGAAAGGCAATTTTATCAAACATACATAATATTTATATTCTGTTTACTTACTCTTTTCTCTTCATTTGTTAGTCCTCTCCATCTCGATGCCAGTTGCCTTGTTACCTCTTGTTTTGATGGTTCTGCTCCCATTTCAGAATTTGTCTCTGCTACTACCAGGGGCCTTTGCTCTTGACAGAATTGAAAGAAAGCATTGCATGGCTTTTTAGGTGCATTTGGGTCTCTTTCAGGCTGAAATCATATAGATAGGTTAATTTTATTATAAAAGTTTTTAACAAAAGAAAATCATAAAATGTCCATTCCTTAAGTAAACTTGTACCTAATCTTATATGATTATACATATATGTAGGTACTACTTATAACTTATGTGATAAAGGTTAAGGCCACACTGAATGTGTAACATAATACATAGTTGTAATTGCCAGATACCTTGTCAGCTTTACTTTTCCGCTTTGGACCAGGTTTCTTGCCACCAGCTATAGCCTGTTTATCATTTTGCTTGGCAGCCGACGCAGCTTTAGCCCCAGAACGGGCAGGTTTCGGTACTATTTCAGGCTTTGTTTCCACTTCTATAGTAGCAGTTCTAAATGCATCCCCATGCATGTCCAACCTTTCAATCAATATTTTGATATCTTTCCGGTGGCGCTTGGTTATTTTCTTCGCTTCATGTATTCTGAAAAGATAATTAAACAAGCTCAGCCGCAAGGTTCGAATAAAATCACAAATACACAGCTTTATTACCGACCTGTTTATAATTCGTTCGTTATCCTGCTGCAACACTTCACATCGTTCCAAAAGCAGTTGATATTTACGCCTATGAATTTCTTCCTCGGACGGTAAGCTAACCATATCATCAGAGTCGTCAGAAATATTCGAGTTAATCTGCTGGACTGTCATTTTAATTTATTTCACAGCTTCAAAGTTCAACGCGATCAAATTTCTTTTTATTTTCGTCTGTCACTGTCAGACAGTCTTTCCTTTCGATTCAACTATTGTAACATTTATGTTGGTAGCTCTGATACACACAAGTAGCCTCAAATTCTTGTGTTCCATGCACCTAAAAAAATCGAAAGTAGTCACATCAGTATTTATTTTCGTTTAATGTTGTTGTCATGCTTGTGATGTAACTTAAATTTGCAATTGTAAACTGGAACGGATCTGTTCACGATTTCTTACTTTTTTGATATTTATGTTTATATAAATAATTACTACTTATTGAAATTTTATTCAACTTTGTCGTAGTTTTCATATTTATCCGAGATAATATTATTAAGAGAAGAATAAATGAAATAACAATTAAATCGTCTGGCAACTAACATCACCAACATGTACATATTAGTACAAAACATCCGGAAAATGAACTTAGCGGTCGTGGAACAAAAGAGCGCTGTCTTTGGGGGGGAAAACGCGGTAAAATTTATTCGCATCCTGCGGATCATTCCGCGATTGCGCGCAACAGAGTAACAGCATACCCCGGAAAATAGCATCGATCGTTCGTTAGTTATGCTGCTGACCGTAAACTTATTCTCCGATGATAATAGTAGATACCTATACAAAATGTGGAGTTTGTGTGATAAGTTTTTAAAAATGTTGTGAATTATCTATAGCAATGTGAATGAATTTCATTTTGTAAAAATTACAAATAAAATATAGTAATACAAATGAATCCCCATAACAGCAATGAAATGGATTCCAATGGTTTCGAAGCGCACTATGTTTATTTATTTTATATTATTATTTCTATTATATTTATTGTATGCTCTGAATTCTTGTTTAGTTGACGAAAGACAGGTGAGTTCCATATGTGCTTATATTTTCATTTGATCTATTTATTGTATAACTAAAGAGAAGCAACACGTTCATGTAATATTTTATCTTGAAAAAAAATTTAATTAATATGGTCCTTCTGAATTAAACATTACTACGATTTTCCAAATTAAAAATTTACATTTCCACATTGATGATTATAACATTAATACTTAAGTACTTTACAGCTCACAATGAGGTACATATTCCTAAAGCGTCATATATCCAAGTATAAGAGCGCTACTGTTCGCATCGCTTCCCTTTTGGGGTTTAACGTTGATAGCAATAAATATAGGACTCTTAATAAGGACTCTGTGCCAGTTAAAAGACTGCCCGATGCCCTGATCATTGGAGTCAAGAAATGTGGTACAAGGGCATTATTGGAATTTCTAAGGTAAGTTTAGTACAAGTAGGAAAATTATTTGAAGAATAAGGAAGATTATCTCGGTAATTAAAGTAAAAACGAAACTAATCGTTTTTGGACAGATTTTGATTAGAACTGAATCGAATATTATTATATCTTTGAATTTCTACATTTTAGAATACACCCCGATGTCAGAGCTGCGGGATCGGAAGTACATTTTTTCGATAAGTTCTATCATAAAGGATTCGAATGGTATAGGTAAGTTAACCCTTACTGATACCTTATATCATTGCAGTAAGGTCGTTTTTCTATTAACAAATAATTCTTCTAGGGATAAAATGCCACCAACATTGGAAGGTCAAATAACTATGGAGAAAACCCCATCGTATTGGGTGACAAGATCAGCTCCAAGAAGAGTGTATGCGATGAATCCTTCTGTTAAACTGTTGGCGGTGGTCAGGGATCCTGTTACGAGAGCTATTAGTGATTATACACAGTCTGCGAGGTGAGTTTTATTAAACTATTTGGGGTAAAACTCGACCCTGAATTCATGCAAGTCGCATCATAATCTAAAAAGACTTAAAGAAAATTACTTCATTTGTTTTATCTGTTTATGAGATACGATGCCACAGATACACAGACAGACAAACAGGTCAGGGATATAGACTCAACTCAATTTTGTTATCGTTGTTTTTTAACCCTTAAGATATTGTATTTACTAACGTAATAAAATAGGCATCTTCACTAATATTTTAAAGAGGATAAAAACATTTTTGTTTGTATGTTTGCCATGAATAAACCCAAAAACTACTGTGCCGATTACAAAAAATATTTCACCATTGGAAAGCTACATTTTATCCCCGTACCTATTCCAACGGGAACTACGCGGATGGAACCGGAAGGCAGCTAGTATATAAAAAATCCTAGCCCAAGCTTTTCTCAATTCTAGCAAACGTTCATCTCTTCCCCGATTCGAGGACCTAGCTCTGGTGAACAGTACCATCGGTTGGGGAGGCGTGCCCTGGTCTGTAGTAGACTCCTCATGGCCTCCCGTCAGGTTGGGAGTCTACGCTCGACCGTTGAGACGCTGGTTGAGAAGGTTCCCAAGGTCGAGGCTGATGCTCATCAGCGGGGAAAGGCTGGTTGCTGATCCGGCCGCGGAAATGGCCAGAGTTCAGGTAGTTTGGGGTTTCTCTTATAGGTATTGTTAAATAGAATGGCATGGGCGGATCTATATAGGGGCTTTTTGAGTTGCAGCCCTGGGCCCCGTGGATACAAAAGGCCCTCAGCCCCTATTGAAGTCATAATAGACAATAATATAAACAAAATATCGATCAGAGGATTGATTAGTCAGGCCCCAGGTTGCTTTAGCCCAGGGTCCCACTAACTCATAGTCCGCCCCTGTGTGAGTGTCTCTTAAAGATAAAGTCACACATAGTCAATATTAGTTGAGAAAAATAGTAGGCGGGTTTTATTTGTGATCATTATCAAATAGGAAGACCAAAATTAGGTGAAGATAACCAAAATATGTATTTGAGAAAACCACCTTTATAATGGGGTTCAAAGTTAATTAAAAGTATTTGTCTCTAACACCGACAAATAAAACACAATTGTCATACTATATAGTAGTATAATATTTTGAGGATCCACAAATCTCAGCAAAACTAATCTACCAATTTACTTCCAGGAATTCCTAGGCTTAAAACGTGTGATAACAGAGAAGCATTTCTACTTCAACTCGACAAAGGGCTTCCCTTGTCTCCTGAAGTCAGAAAGCCGTTCGACCCCCCACTGCCTCGGTAAGACAAAAGGTCGAAGTCACCCCCACATTGACCCTGTAGCGTTAGAACGACTTAGGGACTTCTATAGACCCTTCAACGAGAGATTTTACGAACTTTCCGGTATAAACTTTGGATGGCCTTGAATGTTGTGATTTTACGATTGGTATACGAAAAGTTATTGGTGGAGATATTTTCAAGTTTTTTTGCGCTTTGTCTCATCTGTTAACCTACGGTACCAAAATGCGAACACATAATTTTTTTGATAATGCTAAAATGTCATACCTATTCGTACTGCCAAATTATTTACTATTTTAGAAACTTTACATATCATTGATTTATATAGTTATTTATTAGTTAAGCTTCGATTTATAGTCAGCAAGTAGTAGCACTAAAAAAAGATAGGTACCCAACTTAAAAACCTACATAAAAATGGGTTTGGCTTTTTAGGCCGTTTACATTTGAATATCGAATTCGGTTAAATCATAAATAAATACGTCTATTGTTTAATGAACCATAAACCAGAATATTGGTTTCGTTAAGTATTTTATTACACTAAGTAAATAGTTGGAAGATGAAATCGGTTGAAGTATATTGATCCATTTTGATGAATTATTAAAATAACTAGTTATTTCTTATAGTTCCTAGTACCTACTCTTACTTACAAATTAAAGCATTCCTTAACCGTGTTCCATTATAAATTAATTTTACATTTTTGCCTTCATAATTTATACGATTATGAGGTTTTTTTATATAATAGCTAATATGCTCAGTAGTTTAAATTAGATAGGTTAAATTAATTAATGCCATATTAAAAATACTTCCTAATTTATAATGTTTATCTGGTTTAGTGATATTGTTACTCATGAAATATTAATTCAGTTACTATTTGAATATTATATAAATACCTACCTATTATGTGACAAATCGGTACTATTCCTATATTATAAAACGCGTTGTTTTCAAAGCTGAATAGTATAATCCCTATTTATTAGTAATAGAACGATGGTTGTGTAAAATGTAAACGAAGAACTTAGCATGTAGGCTTTAATTGTTAACCTTTTTAATTACATCCTTTTATTATTTTTTTACAACGCTTGACCATACAGAACAATTGTCAAAGTTACCAAATATTAAAATACCCACATACCTACAATCTAACTAGACGTCGCGTATCTACTTAGCGTATTGAAAAGCAGCAAAAATGTCTGCTTTCTACGCAATAATTTAGTCCGTGATCGGCCGTTACTGCCTTCGGACGTCAAAAAAGTGACGCGGTTGGTCTTCATGCAAATTGAGGTACATACTTACGCTATCTAGTTAGATTTTAAGTCTGTTATACCTTTGTAAAGATATAGAGAGGTATATATGAAAGGAAAAGAAAGAATGGAAAATGAAACACAATTTTTACACACAAAGTATTTATTCCTCATACAGATTACACATGTATTCGATTTAAGTCTGAGCATAGTGCTGCATTAGATAAACTTAAACAATTTATGAACTATAATGTAAATAAGGTACCTAATATTGTTACCTACTTGAAAATTGAAAATCCCCGCGATACGATTAGAAAAGTGGTGACAATCATTAAACAATTATTTTTATACACTGAACCATCAACAAAATTTAAAAGCCAATTGTTTGGTAGCCACAATGGCACAGACAGACAGATAATCGTGAAACTTATAACACCCAAATTTTTCTATTAGTGGTTAACATAGATTGATCAGCATGATTTAAATGTAGCACTATGCTTCTCTCTTATGTCTAATTTATATGCTAGAAATATGTTGTATATAAACTAAATCATTTGGAAAGGCATAGTCGCCAGCGACTAGATATTTTATGTTTATATTATGTTGATGTTTAACTTTAGGATATACTACTTTTAAGTCGTGGCAAAAGTTAAAATCCCTTTGAAGAATAATGAGAATATGTTCTCATGAGAATCTAAGCAGACTAACTGCCAGTCTTAAGGTTCCAAGGGACGTTAACAATTTTTGCATCTAAAGTAGAGATAGTTATGAATTTGCACTATGCCCTCCATTATCACACGTGCCATATAGACGCTTTTATATGAATAAGCTAAGCTAAAATATTAAGGTATATCATGTTTGAATGAATTTGTAAAAAAAAATGCTCCTGTAAATAATATGCTGATATTACATTGCCAAAAATAGTTTTATTTTATGCTAAAGTAAAACGCAACGTCATTAACTAAACATTTTAAAGCTGCCAAAAAATATCTCATTTCATATGAGAGATTTTTTTAAAAACAATAAATCCTTTTTGCGTATAATAATGACAATTAAACAGATACTGAAGATTTTACCCAAAACTCAAGCAGAAGCAATATTAAGGAAAACAAAGTAAGTAAAGTGGAAATTAATAGTCCCTGAAGTATATCTAATCACTTATATATCTAGATACTTATACATAATATGTATGCAAATAAATATAAATATTTTAGAAGATTTTGTTTTCCTGCTTTTTGGGAGTTTCAATTTGGACATAGACATTTTTAATGACATTAAATTAGTCATGTATACTAAAATATTCTTGCAGTGCCGGATTAACCACGTACCACGTGTAGCTTAGTGGAACAAATGCTACGGGCCCCACACAAAAAGGAGGTCCCGAAAATCCAAATCCGCACACCACCTAAGGATTAACTGTTTGAGTATTTTTTTACCGCGCTTGCTAAATCTGGCACTGCATTTATGACATATTGAACCTTTAGGTACTACTAGTATGGTAAAGTAGCTTTACATGAAACTTGATGTTACCCAAAAACTAAAAAAGAATAAGAAGCAACATTTAGAGATAGTAAGTAAAATGGAATTACATATTCCTTGAAGTAACTCAAATTACTTCTACTTATAAGATAAATACGATATTACAAGTATATAAGTATAAATTTAGAGTAGCTACGTTGTAGCATAGTGTGTGGGTGACAGGTGAATATGACGTAACTTAGATTGGTGAATAGGACACAATATACGTAAAGACAAGCAATTGTAGGAAAGTTATACCGTATTTATTTTTATATTCAGTAATCTCATATGTTTTGATTATACGCCGAACTATGCCTTATTACTCCAAAAATGTCTCTAAAAATAAACACTGGTTAATTTCCAATTAATACCAATTTATTTACGGATTTCGCTTTTTTATGTGAGCACCTAGCATAGACAACATTATTCGCTCCATTACAATTTCGTATTTTCATATGATAGCTAATGCTTAACTCTAAAAATTTTTAATCAAACTTATTATTATCGTAATTTTATGTTTTCAAATCACTAGTAATGTTTACCTGCAATTGTCACACGCACCATACTACAACGTTTATACTGTAGATGTCTCAAAAATGCTCTTTCGAAGAGCTTTATAGTAAAATAGTTCTTATGTTACCATCATCTTAAGTCTAACATACAATATCATTATATAAACCGGTGTTTAACCGTGATATTTAATATAAACAAATAAATACTAAATATGTATCATTGATACGAACCGTAAGGTATAGAAGTATAGATATTTGACAATATTATTACATAAATAAATACATAAATACTCGGGTATCCTTGACACACGTCCAATCTGGTTCCAAACTAAGCAGAGCTTGTAATATAACCAGATGGCTGATATACTACATATATAATTTTTTAATACATAATAATATAGATATCCAAATACAGAACAAACAGACATCTTGCAAACAAATGTTTGTTCTGGGTGGGATTCGGACCCACGACTAGCGACTTGAAAGTCAGGGTCGCTAACCACCGCCAACTGGCTAGTTTCGATCTTACAGATATAAGAAGTAAGATTTTCGTAGTAAGTGAACTTGCAAGTTCCTCAGTTGTGAGTTAAAAGTGAAGTCTCAATACACACATTTATAAATCTCATTCAAACAAAAATATCCTCTTTAGATTGAGCTTCATGGTAAATTTGAACATATTTTTTTGACTTGATAAAGTACATACAATACATCAATTAATACTAGTCATGATATATTGTACTGTTATGCACTACTTGTTAGGAAAAAAATTGCATTCGTGCATTGACAATATTACCTATAAACTATAAATAAATAAGAACTCATCGATTTTATATTACTTGAAGTAAATCAAATCACATTTGAAATCACATAATGCACATACGTCTCGTCTGAAATATCCTCTTTAGAAGATATTGTTTCTGGGTGTTTTAGTATACCCTTCTTGAACATCTTTTTAAGACTTATTAAATACATCATTCATTAATATTAAATCATTCATGATATATTGAACAATAGGGTACTACATGTACAGAAAAACGTAGCTTTACCACATTACCCTACAACTTAACATTAATAAGGAATACATAAAATTTAAGGGGATTAAGTCAAGTAAAATCGTATGTTCCCCGAAGTAAATATCTCTTACACTTCAATATTTATATATCCTATGCAAGAAGAGATATCTTTAGATATTGTTTTTGGGCTTTTTGGTAGTAACTATTTAAATATATCCAAAATTATTAAGTTAAATGAATTTTGTATATTACGTGGCGTAAAACAAATCACTTTTCCACTTCTAAGTCACTTATATACTAAAACATCACATCAAGTATCCTCTTTAGAAGATAATAGTTTAAAACATATTAAGTCTTATTAAATCATGCATTAATACTAAATCGTTTATGATTATATTTAACTGTTGATTACTAGTATAGAAACAGTCGTTTTCGACTTGGCAATATTACAAAATAATTTAAGGAGGTACATAACATTAAGGGATATTAAGTAAAGTGAATCACTTAACTAATGTATGCAAGAAAAAAACATCTGAAGAAGATATTTCTCTTGGGCTTTTTGGCAACTATTCAAACATATCTTTAAAACTTATCAATAAATATGGATTTATTTATTCCACGAAGTTTTCATTAACTTACTTATACATACACGTTTAAAATTTTTTCTCAAAAGTCGCCATTAGAAGATATTATCATTGGGATTTTTGTAGTCCTTATTTTAAACATATTCATTAAGACTTATTAAATACATCATACATTAACACTAAATCGTTCATGATATATTTTTGTAGGATAGTTTTCTGGAGACTTTCCGATGAGCCAAAACCTTAAATCTAATGAGAATTACGTAATATATTGGGATAACAAGTAGTTACATAGTAGATAAGTATATTCCGTGAAGCAAATCAAATCAAGTATATACTTCATAAGAAAACAAAATATCCTCTTTTGAAGATATTGTACGCCATACATTAATACTAAATCATTTATGATAATAATATATTAAACCGTTTGGTGGTACTATGGAGTCAAGCTTAACTGGAGACTTGATGATTTTACCCAAAATTGTAGAAGTATAGAAGACTTATATTTACATTTTGACTTATGACTTAAATCAATTCACAGTTCAAATCACTTAATCATTTATATCCACATTCATCTTATCTCAAATATCCTTTTCAGAAATTGTTACTGGGCTTTTTGGTATACTCTATTTGAAGATATTTTTTAAACTTATCAAATACATCATGATTTGATACTAACTCTAAGCCCAATATCGTACTTATTGGGTACTACTAGTATGGAAACAAGTAGCTTTACTTAAACGATGGATTGACGATATTACTACACAAACATTATAAATAAGTAATATTTAGGGATAGTTAGTAAGTGAACCTGTATATTCCATGAAGTTTTACACTTGAAATCACTTCCATTTTTAACTATCTCCTAAAACACATCCTCTCATGTTTTTAGACTTTTTGAAAGTCCCTTTTTGGACATGTTTTTTTTACTTATAAACTATATGCATTAATATGTAATAGAGTAATAGTATCATGAAGAAAGATGTTTTCCTGAATATTTACTTTATTAGACGATAATTTAAAAATATACGAGTTATTTAAAATTATACGAGTTAATCTCATGGACACAAATATAACATATCCAAAAGATGTTTTATGCTTTTAGGTAGGCCTTATAAAATACATTCCTATGCTAAATATGGTGGAAGATCCGGGGTACAGTCGATCAATATTATAGTATAAATGCGAGATGATTACAATTTAGGCCACCATCTTAGTTTAACATTATTGTTATAGTTAATCAGACCCAAATATTAAGAAAATTAAGGGAAATCGTTACTTGGAATGTTTACTGGCAGCTCGATATTGTTTATCTGTAGAAAGGAGATGGCACTGGAACCGACGATCCCAAATACGATGGTCACGCCGTCATCGTATTTATTGTGAAGAGCCGATATGTCTTCTCCACTGGGGAATATACTTGATTCCCTGAAATTAATATCATCGCTCTTTAAATAAACAGGTATCGCTATTTGTAAATTATAAGTAATAAATAATAATAATAAATTATATAATAAACAAATTATATAAGAACCATATGTTAACTTTAGATAGAATAACTTAAATTTTACTTGTCGCAAAGAAACTTTAACACACTTTGTAGCATTCCTGAGTTAACAAAATATATATTTTGCAAACAACTAGAAAGCATTGATTTCAATTTCAATATTAAAATTATGAATAAATAACTATGGCAACAATAATTTTTTGTACTTACTCGATACAGATAACTCTGAAATGAGGCTTAGGCGGATCGGACTTCTTGAAGTTCTGTATGTCACGATTGTACACGTCAAATGTGATTTTTAGACTTGTTACTGCATCAACGTCTTTGTGGGCCCCAATAATTCTTAATTTCTTTAACATAGAAGGCATGTCTGTGCAGTCTTCGGGCTTTATTATGGGGCTTAAGCCACTACTATCTGCTGCATCATGTTCTACTGACAGATTTCCTTCAGGAGACTCCCCGCTGTCTTCTATACGTGTTAGGAAAGATATTTTAGCTTCCAACCAATTATTATATTTGTGCTCATCTTGTTGTAGAAACTGATATAGATATATTTCCCTGTAATATTCTATAAGGCGAGTCTTCATGTAACTATTATGTGCTACTTCAGCTCTCCCAAAGTCAAAAGCATCAGGCAGCCAGTTATTAAAAACTTTCTTTAACTCATCATAAACAGTTGTGGTAGCATCTGCTGTATTAAGCGAATCAGCTTCCTCTTCTGTAAGCCTTTCTCTCATCATGCTAAACGGATTCCTAAACAATTTCGGAGCTTTTGGAGTTTCTTCGATAACACAATCGGAATCTGAACTCGAGTCAACTGTTACTTCCTTACTTGCGTCGACTGTTACTTCTTTACTTGAGTCAACTGTAACTTCATTTCTATCTATTATTTCATAGTTATCGTTCAGGTAAATATCTGCATTGTAGCGAGTATTAAAATGTTTCACCAAAGTTGAGAATGCACGTTTGTGCGCGGAAGCCTTGCCAAGTGACTCCAGTCTTTGAAGTTTCATGGATAATTTTTTTATTCTGTTCAAAACATGATTCTTTGAGATAATGTCAAGGCTTATACGCTGTCTAGTCGTTGCTTCCTCGTCATCGTCCAACTCTATTGTCTCAACAACATTATCATCTTCAATGTTTAACTGCTCAGTCAGGCGCAGTCTAGTTCCATATCGTCGGTTATAAGTGAATAATAGTCTTTGGAGTGACTGAATGTTCTGGAATTGGGTGTTTCCATTTGAGACTAAATTTGTCAGTCTAAATGCCAAGTGTTTAAGACACTCCAAATGGTAACGTTGCACGTTATCCCCCGCTCTCACCCTGGTAGTTCTAGGTCTAAATGGCCTGTTCTGGTTCGGATGAGGGCCCTGTCTGAACATCATGGGATATAACCTCGAGTTAACAAAACAGTTTGGTAAGAAAGGTCTCTGATAGAAGAAATTATACTGGAAAGATTCCCCACCGCATCGACTCTTCATGAAATGGAATGGTCTAAATTGAGGATTATGTATTGGAAAACGGTTAATCATGATGGGTGATGGTGGAACGGGGTGATCAAAAGTGTTCATTGAAGAGCCTCTGAGTCGACGTACATTCATGTTGTTAACTTCATCATTCATTGAGTAATTTTGAGATTCTGCCGTACGTCCGCCAGTTTTTGCCGTTATATTTGCCACGTTCAGGACATAATTGAGTTTGTTGGTGAAAACGTTTTTGGGGATGTATTTTTCTTCTGGTACATTTATAGTGATTGTATCTTTTTGAAACAAATCTGGTAATGTTTTGAAACCGTTTCTATCATCACATGGCTTTATGCGTCTATTTTTGAGCATATCAAGTTTACTTCCACTGGCGAGGAATGTATCGTCTATCTTCATTCGCTTATTATTTTGTTCACTGTCATCTGTCACTTCATTTGTACGTTTTATGCGGATTGAAGTCTCGACGTGAGCATTTTCCTTGCTCATATCTGTAAAATGAAGAAATATAAATTATATCTATACATAGTTAAAGGGTTAAAATTAGTAACATGAAAGTATCAGACAAACATTCTTTTTATTTCTCATATTTTGACAGACTGGTTGACTTTGTTGTTAGGGTGGTTAGGACAAACATTTGGATGCCCGAATATGTCTGTTTGTTCTGTGTCAAGATGTAAACATCTACATAAGTATGTGTTTAAAGCATTGTATATGTAGTATATCAGCTATCCGGTGACCATAACCCAAGCTCACTTTAAAAGCTTACTTTGGAATCAGATTGACTGTGTGTAAAAAATATCCCAGGATATTTATTACTATTTATTATATGTATTATAATAAATACAACTAATTACCAGTATCATTAATTGTGTTGGCACTATCTACTTCCATGTTAATTTGGCTTTCATTTGTCACTTGAGTGTCTTCTGCGGAGATTCCTGTAACATACCATTTCATACTTCACTTTTGTATGGAAAAACTTAAAACATCTACTTTCTAAATAAGCTGATTCGTACCTGAAACTTCCGAAACGGTTTGTTCATTATCAGTTTCAATCTTTTTAATATCATCAGTATCCGTAATATTTTCTTTTTCATCAGATTTTGTATTTTCTGTCTCATTATTTTCATTAATATCGCCTTCTATCTTATTTTCATTAGTGGCCTCATCAGACTTATTGTCATTAATATCAGGGTTATCTGTTGGATTTGCTTGTTCTTCTATGTTGTCTCCAACATTATCCTGTGCTGATGTTGACTCAATAGATGCTTTTATTTCATCATTTATCTTTGTATCATCCTTTATCTTTGTATTATCATCTTTTATCTTTGTTTTATCATCATTTATCTTTGTATCATCATCATTATGCCTGAACACTTTGTATCCTAGTCTACTGAGATATGCGTAAACTTTATAATCCACATTATTTACTTTGCCTTTAAGCAATAATGAATATGCTTTCTGTAATGACACTGTTACTTCATTGTGTTTCAGTTGAAGACAGTTCTGAAAGTACATATAAGAATATATTTCATACTATTTAAATATCTATGCTTGTTGCTTGTTTTATATGCTGGAATAGTTCTAATTCTGATGCCAAATATAGCAGATATAATATTTTAACTATGTATTTACATCAATGGATATAGGCCTCCCCTAATTCGCGCCACCTATCCCAGTCTTCCGCCCTTCTGATCCAGCCTTCCCGGGTAACCATTAGCAAGTTGTCAGACACGAATTAGGGGAGGCCTACATCCAGCAGTGGAATGGATAGGCCATATAGTGACCAATAAGTTACTAATATAAACATAAGATCTTGATAATAATATTGACTTTCATATTTGATAGACTATATGTAAATCTATAAGCCACCTGTTACAATTTTGGATGACTTGCTCACAATCTTTATCATCTATTTTTAATGATAATTTTATTTATTAATCAATACCATACTTAATTCTGGATTGTCATACCAACTGTTTTGGATTATGACTTGCATGGATAATTCTATTATAATACAAATATCAAACCACCAACATAGATAGAGAAAAAACATTTTCACTGTTCAATCAGCTTCTTTTGTATGAAATTAATACTAGTATACTATATAGGTAAGTATAAACATTCGCATGTTAATAGAAGAAAAAAAGTTATAAATGTCATTAATAAGAATACATATGAATATACAAATTATACTGAATGTCTGTTTGTTATTTCAAAATAATAGGCCAAGGCCTCAGCTCAGAGCTCAGCTTGTTCATTATAGACATAATTGGCAATGCATAGTAAAAGTAGATTTTTTTTGTAAAAGTATTTATACTCACAACTTCCATCAAGTACAGAGCTTCTTCGGGATAGAGGTATAATGTTTTATCGACATGATGGCCCAAGTATTGCCAGTAGCCACCGGACTGCTGGGTTACTTCGGCCAGCTTGAGGTCATCTCGCCACTCAGCATGACTTAACGTACCACTGTAATGGCATTTGTAAGTATTTATTTTTATGTAGGTAATGCCCATTTTTTTTCTTATCAATTTTATTAATGGCAATCTACAGATAATTTTTTATTTTGGTTAAGAGAACATCACTACATATTATAAAACAAAGTCGCTTTCCGCTGTCTGTCCCTATGTCTTCTTAAAACTATGCAACTGATTTTGATGCGGTTTTTTTAATAGATACAGTGATTCAAGAGGAAGGTTTTTATGTACAATACATGCATAATATGTTAGAGAAACACTGTCAATTTTGGAGGTTTCTAATGTGATGTATAAGCATTGCACCCGTGTGAAGCTGGGGCGGGTCACTAGTTTAAATATAAGGTCTATAAAAATTTTGGGTTACATTACTCCAATTGTATTAAATAGCTTTTGGTATTCAGTAAGAAGTTTATACAGAGATAGCCAATCACAATTCAGTATGTAGCAAATAACGCAGTAGCTACTTACTTCTTCTCAATCCGTTCCACCTCAATCAAGTTTTTACGTCCCTCCAAAGCAGACTCAATCTGTTTCTGCTCCAACCAGCTCCCATTTGGTGAGACTTCCTTCATCCCAACCTCCGGCAATGCAGCATCACTCTTTGTTATGCCTTTAGCCACCAATTCTTCACCACTGATATTGAAAATTAAATATGTTTCAGAATAATAAATATTATTTATCTAAACTAATATTATAAAGAGGAAAGATTTGTTTGTTTGTTTGTTTGTAATGAATAGGCTCCGAAACTACTGAACCGATTTCAAAAATTCTTTCACTTTTGGAAAGCTACATTATCCCCGAGTAACATAGGCTATATTTTATCCCTGTATTCCCACGGGAACGGGAACTACGCGGGTAAAATCGCGGGGAGGCAGCTAGTTTATTTATAAAATAGTATCAAAATATATCTTTCAGAATATATTACACTATCACAAATAAATAAGAGAATTTAAAAAACCGGCTTCAAGAACGCCATTCACTCTCAGCTCATACTTTAAGTGGATTTGAAATAAAACATATTTAAGACGATTGTAGACAGTTTCAAAATGATACTTACGACAATATATTCGGGTTCTCCATTTCCAAACAGCGCAATGCTTTTTAATTTATATCAAGTAATTTATGAAGTATTTCGCTGTTAGTTAGACAGATCGCGGTATTTGTTGCAAAGACACGATGGAGGTCGCAAAATGTAATGAATTTATTTAGTACTTTTGCGGTAGATTTACACCAACTCCATAGCTCCGAGTCAAAAACACCCACATTTACAAAGTGAAACAAAAAACATGTTTGATTTATGTATTTTATTCTTCACGTTTCATTCGGGAATCGTATTGATCGATTGCCGATAGAATAGACTCGACTAAGGGTTACCAGTAGAAAGAGAGCAGAGCAAATTTTTATAGTATCTAAAAAAAAATACAGAACAGGCTCTTAGATATTATGCAATGTTTGATTCTTAGTTTTTTACTTACATTCAATAGCGAAAATACCTGTATATTATTTATATTAATTGGGTTTACATAATAAGTAATTTCAAACGATGAGTCTAGCCACAACAAAAAATTTATACCTTACTGGCGGTAACATTTGAATCAGAAATACCTGTGGACTCCTACTGTTTTGATATTTTATTCATACATATAGGAGAAAAAATAAAACAAACACTTATGAAATTTTTGTAGGGTTCTGCTTATTCGCCATTGTGAGTTAATCTCGGAATGTGATGAGTACGCTCAAAGCGCGAAATAGAACTGTGTAGATGTACACCGTCTAGAAAATTACAATATTTACAATAACTTAATAAGGGTTGTATCGTCACAGAACACTACCATTCCGTAGGTACCTGCAGGGATTCGAACCCACGTCCTTTGCTACGGCACTCGATCTTATATATTTTGTAATTACCACAAATAAACACCAACCAAGGTTGTTTTAATTGGTACTACCCATACTGAGAAACGAGTTATAAGTTGTTCTCAATATGAAATACATAATTATATACGAATCCAATTTCTTTTGTCGTTTCTTATCTCAGTAACTCAACTAAACCTATTATCCTCATCCTTGGTGCGACATCAGCCGAGCAGTAAAACAATTAAGCGTTGCAACACCCCTGATACACAGACATACGACAACCCCAACCCTGCAGTCAAGTTCGCCGCCTTTTGAATTCAGCCGGCTTATAAAAACACAGCTGTGTAGCGTAAGCTACGAAGTTGTAGACTCGCGTAGTAGTTACGTTTGTAACGTCGCATGTCAGTAGCATGCCTGACGGGTATCGATTAGTCTCCCGGAATTACCCGAGCTCTTCCGATAACCACCGAATGCGGCCGACGCTACCCGAGAGCCACGTCCATACATAGCGGAAGTAATGAAATGTACAGAACGATATGAACCGGAAAAATTGTCGCTCTCTTTTTCTTCGCGTCGCGTCATATCCGGGTCCCTAAAAAGGCTTCCTTTGTCGGTTTTTCCTTTCAGCACAATTTTCCTGGGGCTGTTACGAATGGATGTTTATATGCAGGGTGACATATTTTTTGCCGCGCTGTTTTAAATTCTTTTAAGGTTTTTCACACCATTGTCTATTGTGCGGACATGGATAGCATCGAATTTACATAAACTTTCCTTCGAAAGATTAAAATTTAAAATTCCCTTTCATGCAGGATTTTTCCCTATTATGACGCTCCCCAGGTTCTTTAATGGAAAAGCGTCATTAAAGTTGGAGTTAATTGGCTGTATAGTGAAAGCCTATTCGAGGACATCGTAGGGTAGTTCCCGTTGCGTTACGACCGAAGTCGACGAGGGCTGCCAACGCATTGTAGTGGCAGTTTTTCTGCGACAGTTTTTCCTCCCCTTGTAGGGCTGGCGAGCGACGCTAACGCTCAGACGGCAATACGATGTCAGACTACGATGGCCAGCATCGATTTAAATGCTTAAATCTCAAATTTTGAGTTGTGTTCAGGGGTCCGTGTTTATGCCCGCCGCCGATCGAAGGGCGGGCGGCAGGCGGCGTCGTGAAGCGTGGGGTTGTGGGGAGGCGCGCACCCCGGATACGTTATACGTACGCACGTACGGCGTTATTTATGGTATATTTTGACGTGCTGGTCGGTTCGTTGCTAACTTCAAGTAGCGTAGGCTAATGGGGTGATGGATAGTGTTATCGGTCGCTATTCATGGTAAACCATGTTCAAATCGTGCGTTTATTATTGCAGTGCCTGGAAAAACCAGTAACGTTATAGTATTACATGGAAAAGTATTATTTCAGTGATGGTTGTAGGTTGTGTCGACCGGCGTTTGCTTCAATGCGGATTGTTCTACTGAATGAACCTACAGATTTTTTTCTTAGTAGTTGACTTGTGATAAATGTGAAATGAAGTTTGATTATACTTTTTGCATTTAAGGAGAAGTGTTCCTTGGGAGATATTAAAATACAGGAAGCGATTAAGGTAAGAGTTACGTGTAAGAAAAAGGTTTTGATATTTACTTATAATTAACTAATATTATTTCTGCCACTTTTTCCTTTAGTTATATTAAATGTGTTAAATTTGTTTATAAAAATATTAAATTCTACAACATGATAATTATATAGATGTAAGTAAAGCCGTGTATAATTAACAGCTTATTTTTCGCTACAGATAAAATTGTACATAACCCAAACATAGGTACAGAATAAAAAAAAAACTAAAATTGCTAATGCATTTTTAAACATGTAAACAAAATTACGAAAATGTTATTCAGCGCCATCTATCGTCAAAATTATAAAGCATTTTAATAGTTTTCACTCCTGCCACCGACTGAGGCGCCAAAGTGTCAGCCGGCGACACGCCTGCAGTCACGCGGCGTTGACGCGCGTCGCAACATGTTTGCGTGGGTGTAGATCGCATCGTGATAAACAATTTTATGTGTTTTCTTTCTTATCAACTAATCAAAATAGTGTACCGAGTAAGCTGTCGTGAATTACAAATGTTACATTACGAATAGCCGAATGTTTTGATTGTTGTGATTTGTGGAATAAATGATAAGTGCTTCAGCTGTGTCTGTGTTTTGTTGTCGGCGATACCGAGGACAGGATTGTAGCCGTGCTGTAAGGGTCTAGGGCCGTCATGAGGAAGATAAACGGTGAGGATACAAATTTAAAGAGTTTTAAGATGCTAGTAGCACGTCTGGAGTGCATGTTAACCTTATTGTAACTTAGAGATAAGCATGTCAGCGGGTTGTGGTCACTAAAGATAACGTTGAAAAAAGTATGCAAAGTTCTAACAAGATGAAACGCAATTGTAATACCTATAACATTTTATTTTACCTTTGAAGTTTGTGAAAGATAACCTTTTGGCAATGCGCGTCAGTTCATAGCTATTATGGCATAAACATGGGGTGCTGTTATTAGGGGAATGTCATTTTATTATAGTTGCTGCACGCCACAACCAGTATCAGAACTGAACCATTCATTTTACTATTACTGATGATTGAACAACATTAAATAATACCAGTTGAGCTAATCGAAATTACAGAGATGATGAGAATACAGTCATGACAAAAACTATCAACATCGATAGGTACAGAAGCCCTTAAAAAAGTAATAAGTAACTGTGTCTCGAAATAGAATTGCTCAAGCTAAGGAAGAGCCGCCGAAAAATCATTAACCGTAGCAGATCCCATACAAATGGTCCATAAATGTAATCCGACAATGTTTGATGGCCGTCGCCGCCCGCCTAGGCGTTCGATTACGAAACCTCTGGAGCCTAGACAATCATTATGAATGCTATACATTCATGACAAAGAAAAATATATTTACTGTTCTTTTACATACCCACAATTTACAATAAAATTGGCCACGACCACGTTTCTATAGAAGTGAACGTTTAATCTGACGCATTAAATGCAAATGGCAAAAATTTGTTGAAGGTTGCAATCGATGATGAAACGATGCAAACGTGAAGCGATTTTTTATTTAGACAACCTGTTTATTATTCCTTGAGCAGCTGAAATTTAAATATTCAATAATTCCATCTTATTGTTTGCATTGTGAATATCACACGTCAGGCCTATTTTAGACGTTGAAGATTTATTGTTTAATGATTGCGACAGACATGGCGTACAATATCTATTTGTTTTAATAAGACGCTCGAATGAAGACACATTTAGGTGGTGGCGTCTCGAAGGTAGTTTATCTCCAAGTTGAAATAAGAGGCTCACGCGCAATATCTACTGATGGCTATTAATGGTTTAATTAGGGTTCGCCTGCCAATGACCATTAAAAGAAAATTCAGGCAAAGTTAATTACATGTCGGGCAGGTAGTGTAATATGGTGCGAACTGCTAACATCAAACTTGCGGGAATTTTACGACCCGAGGAAATGAGTGAACAGGCCGGTGAGGTCGTTGGCCGAAGCTTAGTTAATATGCTTGCTTGCACGTAGCGGCAGAAAATCAAATAAACAGTCGCTTTCATCTCCGGTTTATCGGCGATGCACTTCGTAGCCTTGCACTTTGCCGTCTGTGTACTACAACTGTTCATTCGCCGCGGTCATTACTCAGATATTCGAGGTCAATAATTTATCTCCATATTAATATTTGCAAATAATACACAAAGGAACAATGTGATAACGGTAAGAGGTGTAGAAGGATTCCTAAGACGCTATTGAGTTTGTGTTTAATTCCCGACGAAGAAAACTCGTTTGTTGTGAACGATCGTAATTCGTAAGCATATATTTATACCACTTACTGAAATTAAGCAATGTTGATTTTCTCCAGTCCGCACTCCACTCAACAACAATATTTGTCATTCATTAGACAGTAAAACAATTTCTAGCAATCATACGTCTAATAACCGATAATGCCTCTATTGATTTTACCAGTGGCTCGGAACAGCACTCCAATATTGACAATGAGCGGTAGTTTAGACGCCACTACGTGCTCCGTGAGTTGATGAGCATCCTACGTGACTCCCAGTTCATTGCTCCAGTTTTTTGCCACTCGATCTTGTGAATGAGTTTGCAGACCTTGGCTCGGAGATCGGAGACAAGGATCTCCGACGGCAGGATTTATTGCTACAAAAACACAACGCGTGCTAGGGACAACGTTCGGACATAAGTACATACTGCCTACTTAGCAAGAAACAAATGTTTTAGTGGCGCAACATCATTACTATACAAATGGCATTTATTGCGGATACGGTGATAGCATCCAAGAAGACTTTCAGCGATAAATATGTCTAAACGAGTTATTGCTTTCGACCGCAAGTCAATCACTCCGGAATCAATGAGTGTAACTGGGCGTGTTGGTGTGATGTCGACGCAGTGAATGCTGATTTTCAATACTAGCACCTACATATGGTAGGAGTAGTTGCGGTGGCGCCGCGCGTGATTGCCATGTTGATTGAGATCACACGTATGTCACAAATTGTCGCTCCAATTCGCATGTGACGCGAATCCATATTAAACTACACAGAAAGTCCGCCGGAACAATAACGAGTTTGCTCTCCCCAAAGAGGAACAATTCACACACATAATTATTTTGGACTTTTAATGTTTTATTTGGAGAGTTAATGAAGATGGCATCATTTACGTTCTCAATCTAGAGCGCAGGTAAACGGGTGTACTTGGTTCGCTCGTTTGCCTCCAGAGGGTGATGTGATATATTCAGGGCCCATTTAAATATTCCCAGGGGTGATAAGGAGAAGGGATCCGAGCCGGTTAATCAAGTAACGTGATCCATTTATCTAGAGCACTCTTGATATGGTGTCGGTGAACTTCGGAATATTGTAGCCTCATTTGGGGTTGAGATTGAATGTTGAAGGAAGGCGTATTAACGGATAAACAGGTTTCACATTCCCTTATGATGGTGTGAGTTTTGACACCACTTACCAATGTACCTTTATGTCGACAATCAATCTAAGGTTGTGTGTAATTAATAAATAAAACAACGCCTTCAAATACTTAACTGTATTTATTATATCTGAAAGTTAGCATTTCCTGGTACATATCTAAGCTAAGCATGTAAAAGCTTAAGTGTTGACATATTTCCTTTATTTCCAGTCGTAATTACCCACAATCCGGATGCGATTTCTATACTGCCTTCATTTATTAACATTGAATTTATGTAGCGGTCTAACCATTCAAGGTTTGCCGTCTCGTATTTTTGTTCCACCTGCTCTACTAGATGTATTATTCTTTAAGTATCCTGCATCGATATCAATGGAATTCTATCGATTGCGATGCAGTGAAATTGGAAACAGGCGGGATACAGTGCTTCGGGTGCAGCGTTTTACTGCATTCGATCTATTTACGGGTTTATGAACGCCGATAAACTTGTGGCGCGTTGAACCGAGCACGGCCGTCCGCGTCCGCCGAGTGCCGACTGCCGAACCAACGGCGCGGCGGCGATAGATACATCTGCATTTAAATTGACGGCTTGTGTATACTAGCTGGTGCGATGGCCAATATTCCTGTCGGTATCATGTTTGTAATTATTGATTTATAATAGAAATTATGAATGCATTATCAAGTATATAATATATTATACCTATTACTTTTTATCCTGTTTTCAATTATCCTAGTATTTCCATCTTTTACTGACTACCAAGTTGCCTGTTTTCAATTATCCTAGTGTTTCCATCTTTTACTGACTACCAAGTTGCAGTGACTACAGTTTGCTTATGTGAGGCCGGATCTAAATCGAAAAAACCACCAAGTGATGACACGCTCGGTTAAGATGTAAGGTCAAATAAAAACCGAAATCTGTCGATGTTATCATCGATGTTGCCCGTCTGGAGGATGAAACATAAGGCCATAAAATTAACAATAAAACATACACCTGAAGTCCTGCCTAACGTACGCCCACGTTAACATGACCTTTATAAAGGCAAAAAGCTTATAGGGTATAATAACACGTCCCTCAAAATCCTTGTATTGTTTTCGAAGAAACAATAACGTGGTTATGATATTTATACATAGATCAAGTTATGGTATTTAGAAGCAGACTGCTTGGTTATGTAGTATCTAAATTAGTATGTCTATTATTTGTGGATTTTATCCTTTTTAGTTAACTTGTAATGTAAAATGTAATGAATGATATATGAGATGCGCAAAGCATGATGTACAATCCAAATGTTTGCATACTATGCGTAAACACAGGCATCGATAGCACAACGAAAACAGGAGAATTCTGCTTTCTTAACAGAGATCTAAATGGAATACATTCATCAATCCACAGCCAAGTTAAATAGCCACGTTAATCGTTTAAGACTTCTCTAATACAAGTTAACACCACTAGTTATCGCTTCAAATGCCTCAGCATAATATAACTCGTTCATCGGCCCAGGAAGTGACGTCACCCGGCTGGCCTCACACACGTTTCCTGCCCGTCTTCTCGACCTTCACCTAAAAGCCTCTTTGTACTTTTTGTCTCTTTCATTCATAGATAAAGTTCTCTTTGAAGGTATAGACAGGTTGATTGATAATTGCAAACGTTTCATTTGACTAAGGTATTGCGAGTGGGATTAATTGTTTAAGACAATATGTACATTGTATTAGCATACATTAAAGCATTCCACGCGTTATGTCTCATAGTAAGAATACGTAAGATCGTCAAGTAAGTAAAGCGACAATATATTACTTAGTCGAAAATATCGCCAGATGATTAAATTAAATTTGTTTTTTTAACTATCTACTTCCAAATCTAGAACGCGAAATAATGTGTTGTACTGAATAACTAACAAAAGCGTCGAATTTAGTGCAACATTTCACAATGAAGCATGCGATCTCAATACGGCGATCATTGCAAAAATCAATGTCACACAGAACAATACCCCTCATGGTTCCTCTCATTTGACCTCAGGGTCATGTTCGACAAATAAATAAGCATTTTGTATGACTTTCTTCGCTGATTAAGCTTTGGTCGTGAGTCACGAGGTTGTCGAAAGCCATCTCGCTACCGTGTTGAACAATGCGATGTTCGGATCCTCGGGACTTTAACAATGTGTGCCTTGTTTAGGATTAGGACATGAAGATTCTGACAGCCTCACCAACATTGTGTCTAGAATTCATTGAGACAACTTATGTTACTGTTATAGTGTGCCGTTTATTTATAATGCCTTCTATTCATGATTTTATCGAATACAATTTTACACGTTGATGAATTGAAATATGTAACTTTCTATTCTGGGTTTGAAGATACTCTTATGTACAAGCTATGAATGATATAAAGACGTAAGTATTGTATGTTATCGTTGACAAGGGCTGAATTCAAACACGCTGATATTAGTACTTATCATGTTACTTTATTAGAAGATTGCTGGTCTGATAAAATAATTTAACCTAACAAAAAAATGCCACACGCATTTTCCGCGACGAAATATTTTTTTGCCGTTCCAAGAAAAATTTAAGACAGCCTCATGCAAATTAGGTAAATGTTTAAGAACTCGTTATTGTCTTGTGTACAGAAAGATGACTAAGTAAATTCCGCCAGCTGCGCACCAGCCGCTGCAATTCAATCCGTGTCTATGTGTACACCTATTGTCAAACACAGACGCACCTTTCTGCACCTTGTTGGTGCAATGATAATGAGAGAGAGGTGGGCCTATCATGTATATTTCAAACGACATCCCACGTGTAGTGAGGACGGTGGGAATCGCCACACCGGTGGACTCGCAACGTTCGTCGCATAGGCCTCCCGTCTCTGTACTCGGCCCCATAACTGCATAATTGTCATTGTTTATAATATACGGCGTGTGTGCTGCCATTTTGCTAGGTTATGAGAAATGCGGATATTTTAATATCTGGTTCAGTTAACGCTCTATGATTTTGTACTTGTTCGATTGTTGCATTTTATGATACCCTTATATCATATTCAGCTTTCCTATTAAACGGTATGTACCTAGTTCTATTTAGTATTGCATTCTCAATGACTGCAAGATCATCACAATTAATTATGACATTACAAATCTCAAGTTTCAGTAACGTTTCAAAATTTGCACGTACTCTATGCACCTAAGTTATCGATACCTAGTGTCCCTTGTCAGGGTCTGACGAGTGGATTGGTACCCGCATACCCACTACAGCGGACGTACACAGCTCCTCGACGAGACAATAGCCCCGCGGGTTCAAGATCACGACAGTCTCGCTCGGCGGTCGAGTGCTGTCGCTTACTCTACAGTCTTGCAAGGAATATTTTAATACTAAGTATATGAGATCTAACATTCAATATTACGGACATTTTATTTGAAACTAGCTTTTGCCCTCGGGTTCACTTATGTTTTACATTTTCATTTTCACGTATTTGGACTATTACGAATCAAAGTTAAGGGAAATTGGTATCGTTCTCAACAGCGATTAAAGAGAATTTTGATTTGTCGTTTGTCATTTGAAACACAAGTATCAATAAAGTTATAGTTATGTTTAGGGTGCAAGACCTAATAGATGTTTTTTCTTTTATATTAGGTAGGTATATATAAGTTATTCAATATAGCTGAATTTCCTATGGCGAGCCAAGTCTAGGTATTTAGCCTCCAAACCAACCGTGAAATACAAAACATACAAACATTGCGAAGTTGTAAAACTAATTAATATAAAATGCTCCCGTGAAATTAATTATTCAGGTGGTAGGTACGCAACGGAAGCCTGTGAATTACAGAAGTCTGGTCCTAAAATTGATAAATTACTGTAGTTTATTCACTCGGAATTTGGAGTTTCAAATGTAGGAAACCTTGTTGTTCTGTAGGTATTCCAACATTTTTGTTGTTTCTTTTATATATCAAAATTATGTATCTTAGAGTTACTTGCATTACATTTCTTTTTATGTTTTTTAGCAGTACTTAGTTTAGTATATCTATTTTGGTACATTATTCGTGACCATTCTGATTCTAAAGCAGAGTTTACGATATGGTTACCAGATGGTAGAAATACCTACTACAATAGTACTCTTGGTCAAGATTGGCCTATGACAAAGGTAAAAGTTTTCGGTAAAGGTTATTACGATATATGTGGAAAATGTCCCAGGATATTTATTTATTTATTTATTTATTTATTTATTTATTTATATATAAACTTTTGTTGTCTGTTCATTTTATTTGCATGGAGTTTCATATTTAACGTAACCCAAAATCCCATATTATGGCATACCTACTTGTGTAGGTAGGTATTTTTGTATCGAAGTACCTATGTAGGTGTTGTATTTCCGAATTTCTCTGAAACTACAGCTACGCAACGAGCTCATTAAACAAAATTGACACTAGCTGATTGTTGGGTGTAATAACTTTCCTTAACTGATTATTAAGCAAGTATTTACAATACGTATTTATATGTAACATATGAGGTTGGAAATAATTGTATGCTAGTAACAAGAGTATGTTTTTTTTTTTCACTACTTACGTTGTGTATAACCAGTCGTCGCCTGAACTTTAAGCTTTAAGTAAAGGTTAAAAGTGAGACGGCCAGTTTAAAAGGATACACGTGTTAAGGCAATTTATTTCACCTTTAACAAAACAAAAGAAATTGAAAGTGTCCTACCTAAGATTGTATCTCGACGAGTTTCATTCAGAAAAGTGGAACAGAGGTCTTGTTTCAAACTCGGAGCTTAAAATTATTATAAGTAACTTAACTATGGATTCATACAAGATTAATTGGAGCGCCCTGTTCCCGTAGGAATACGGGGATGCTGTATTTTATTTATAAAATAATTTTTCGATCAGTCCAATAGTTTCAGAGCCTATTCAATACAATCAAACAAAATATCAAATCTTTACGCTTTATATAGCTACTATTAGAGTAAATATTAACCAGAAGAAAAGTCTGTATTCTGCCATTTGTTTAATGGTTCAATTCACATTCAGGGATTTACTGTAAATTATTGTTTTCGCAAAATTCCCGTTTTCTTCAATCCTACATTACCGTGAAAGCTTTTCTTACTTCAAATGATTGTATGGAATTTTGTTAAAAGGAGATAGAGTAGCAAAGTGTTCAATGCCGAATGTTTTTTTGGACAATTGGATAGTTAACAATTATGATTAGAAAAATATCCCGGCGGTTTCACTCGCATTCTTAGGGCATACCATCTTTAATTTTCCCGGGATAGAAGCCTGTGTGTTAAATCAGAACATATTCTTTTACTTTGCCAAATTTCGCGATCCCTTCAGCCGTTTTGGCGTGAAACATTATCAAACGTGCATCTATACATTAATTTATTATTTTAAACTTTCGCAATAATAATATAAGTCCGACTTGTGTTAATGTTACTCATCAATGCAAAGGGAACGATGGCTGAGAAACCTGGAAGGGAACTGTTGAACTTGTGTCCGAATCACTTATAAATATCCCATGGAACATAACTAAGTACTTAGGTATTTAAAAAAATGTGAAATAGTATGATATTCATGTAATTTTAATATGCATTCTATAAATTAATTCATGATGCAATTCATCCAACATCAATTAAGTAGAATCTGTAATTATTTCATTATTGAATTGATGACCTTTCTTAAATAATTATTTACAAAAGACTTATTCTGATATTATTGATTAAATATGACATTTTGTGATAACCATCATGTAATTTAATTAATCATCTCATTTATTAAATTATTGGTTTATAAAAAAGCATGAAACATCTTGATTAAAAATGCAGGGCCAGATGTTGCTTTAAGTAGGTTTTTTTTTAACTTTCTGTCTTCTAGAATTTAACTAGAATCGTCAAAAGAGATGTTGAATAATTTTGATAAAGAATTATACTGGTAACTGCCCTCCATTATCAAGTATATTCACACACAACGTGGTTTCTTGTAATCAATTAATTTGATAACACTAATAGTAGGCAAACTTATAACTTAACTATTTAGTAGAGTAATGGGTAGCTCCTACTTCAATCCTTATAATAAATTTAAGGTTATTTACATTAGGTTACCCTACAAGATTTTAGTTATCCGTATTTGAATCTTCGTTATTCCCATTGATATGTATATTTAGTACTTTTACCTATCCATAAGGCATGTTCCCACAACCCGGTCATTTGTTCCCGAGTTGTTTGCTGCGAACCGGATGTTGTATTCACTTTTATCAGTGTCTATACTTGTAAGTTGTCACTTTCGAGTCGTGACTCACGAAGACAACAGAACGAGCTTTCGTTGCCTCCATCCAGCAGTAGGGTCACTTAGCTGTCATAAATTGCAAATCTTTACCTCTGTTATATCCTTAAAGCTATGTACATAGAGTTCAAGTTAGCGTAATAAATATTTTTAATTATCATTACTCTATCAATGTTGTGATGTAATTTAATTAATTAAGAAATCTTGCTTATTAGGACGGTGTCAGTTAAGTTCATGGATGTGAAAGACTTGATTGGCGATTGTTTGAAAATGCCGGTACTTATTAATGATTTTTCATATTCTTAGCACTAACTACATTACGTTCCTTACTTATAGAATATATTTTTACCATAAAATCATGATAGATTTTATTATATGTAAAATCCTTTAACAACAGCTACATACTCGTATCTATATATTGCTAGTGAATATTTCCCAATTTAAAGCTTTTTCCTTCTTTATTCAGTTATGATTTATTTTTGTAAGATAAGTACTGATGTAAATTTAAAAAAATTTATACCTACTTAATAGGCTATCACTCATAACAGTCAACTGCTAAAACTAGGAAATGTACTTACAAGGCAACCATGGCATGGAGGCGCATCTTATTAATGGAAAAGTCTGTTTGTTTAATTGACTGCGATAAAGTTAGAAACCCCACAATTGATCGGAGTGATTTCCTTGCTGACAAGTTATGGTCCTAGGAAGCCTTTTAGCTAATTGAAAATTACGGGGCTTGAGACAAGCTATATTGTAGCCAGATAAATTGTCATAGTGCCTAACCTAAAGAGCTATGATAAATCCATGTCTTATTATTTTGTATAACTCGATTGCATAACCAACTCAAGGCCATATTTTTATGAGCAGAATTATAAATGCGGTGCGGGTACACAGATAATGTAACTTTCCAAAGCCTAGTGCTCTCGATGTCAATATCGTTCAGGGCATAACTGGAATATCTTTCGCCTGTTCCATACAAAAAAAGCCAAGTTGCCGAAGTGATTTGTGTGAGAAATGATTTCATTTAATATTATAACGCCCAATTTTGGTCACGTTTTATCGGCACGATGTTTGTCTCCTTTCGAATGCGCCAAGTTATAAAACTTTCCTAATCAGTACACTTCTTGACGGAGCGTGCAAAATAGGAGTTTTTTTTCCGCAAATAATTTCCGTCCAAATTCTATCTTTGACTCCTTAATCATACCGTCGCCAATAAATTGTGGGCACCAACACTCTCGATATAGAGTTCTTTATCGAATGGCGTCCTGATGGAAATCTGTGAAGTACTTAATGTTTTCAATTCTGTATAATCGGTTTAGAATTTCCAGAGTTCCGCGCCAGTAATTGGATTGGTGGAAGTTGCCCGCCCTGTTTCGAGGATGGATTTTTCAACGGACTTAACCGAAAACGTTACTTACAAATCAATTGTGGAATGTGCAATTAATGGACGTATTTGACCGGTTTCAATATCAGGTTGTATCTATTTATGGGAACGGATCGGGTGACATCTGCTCACCGCAGAACGCGTAGGTTTTGCATGTCGATTCTATGTAGCTACAGAGGAGTTATATATAACATTATTACTCGCTGTTTTATTCAGTCATTGTAATGCCAGCAGCAATATTTAATTTTTCTGACGTTTTTAGAGGTTTAGATTCTATCGTAAATAAAACATGTACTCGCTATTAAAACTCCCGACAGTCATTCAATATATGGGGTACACATCGACATATTATTTCCGCTCCGTCGACGTTTTTTATAAACTCTCACCCACTTCGCAATCTTTTAATATTGCACGGGGGAGCAGATGTTGGGAGCCTTTTACTCGGGTCACACATCACAAGGGTAGGCCTAATGTGCGCCGGCGACACGACAAAATGTCGAGGACACTTGATGTTAGCGTTTAAAAGGACCCGTTTTTCTTGATTTCAACGTTCGAAGTACCTATTGAACTTAAAATATTCGCTCTTACGTATATTATGTTGAATTGAATCTGGGTCAAGATGGGTAAGGATGGATAAGGGACACAAGGGATTAAAGTTATTTAATGATTAAATTTAAGTACAAGAAATACTTTCAAGTAGATACCGATTATCCGTTATCTGTTTTATAAATATGAAACCTACATATACACAGGCGATAACCTCGTGCTACTATTATTTAAAGACCATAAAATCAGTCTTTTAAAACGAAAATCTAGTGTTCCCGAGGTGTAATACCTATATAAATCTAGCCATAGAACTGCCCAGTTGTATAAAAGGTCTCCCTTACGTCTGGAGGAACATTCCAACTTTGTATCCTAATGAAAAATGTCTCGTTCGTACTAGTTGGCACCGTACTTCGCGTCACCCTCCGTGGAAATATTGTTATCGATTGCTCACGGGAAGCGGAAACGTAGCTGAATCGCGAGAAAAGTTTAAAGAGGTATGATTTCGAGGTATGGTTTGGACGGCGTGCATTCACCTTGGGTCCGGCATATGGGGTCTGTAAATTGTATAAAGTCAAACCCATATGAAAGCTATAGTTTTGAACGTAACGAGTCATTCAAGTTTAGATCTTTATATTTTACCTTAACAGAGCTTGGAATTATATGTTTATATCCGACTAATATCGTAAATACGGAAGTATGGATATGTTTGTTAATCATCTACGCCAGAACGTCTGAAGAGATCGCGATGAAATTCGACATAGAGTTAGAATACCTATGTTCTGGGGTACATAGGCTATTTTTAATCTTAAGAAATTGAAGATCCCTTGGGAACGCGGATGAATCTGCGAGTGGCCACTAGTAGGTAGGTACATATACCTAAAGGTGTTTATATATGGTATATTTCACGCCTACTAACAAAAACCAATGCCAGGCCATTTTACTCATGTTACTCAACTTCGGACTACTAAAGATATCAAAATCATTCCGCCTTTTCAATGTTAGTGGCGTTTTGAGGACATCGTAAGCGTCAGCGCGATCAAGCCATTCTGTGAGTTAAACGACGTGGAAGTGATAGTGGTTTCTAAGCATTACACCATTTTCCAGACTTTCTATAGCACGGTTTAGGTACTCAAAATTATAACAGTAAAGTCATTTGATAAATTACTATAGATTAATCATTAACTTGTCCCTGAGAGATATTGTTTTCCTAAAATTAAGTAAAGCCTATCCTTCTAGGAATAATGAAGATTTCATCTGAAACCTTTGTCTATGTTTATAATGCACGATTTTGTTGCAAACACCAATTCAGCTATGTGATAAGAAAGGATAGCCGATTTTACGAAAAATATTAGATTTAATGAGATGAGCCAGCTTGTTGTCCTTACCAGTACCAGGTGACTAAAAACTTTACGTTCCTCTAAAAAGCTGACGAATACCTTAATTACATAAACCTTTTACTTGTTGAAACTAAAACTGCGTCACCGACTTAAATATTCATAAACTCTTGTCGCACCTACTCAGCATTTCATACCTTTTGAAATATTACTGCGTAATTATAGTTAATATTAGCCAAGTTCAAAGGGCGATTGTGCGAAACAGGGTGGCTGCAGCATGTTTGAAATATTTAGAAGTATCCCGGCTTAATTAGGCCCAGTACTTTTGCACAGGAAGGGAATTTATGAAGGCAGGGGGAGGTCGTCAGGCGAAAGTCATGGGCGTTACAACCCTGCCGAGGCGAGTGAAAGGTGTAATGTATGTAAGGGCTTGACTATAAGCGCCCTTCCAACTTAGCCGGATTGAATTACAGGCGCCATGCCGTCTAGTGATGACCGCACCCGCATATCGATTTTCGGGAGTCCCTCGTGACGGCTCGTGTGTGTGAATTTGAATATTGTTGTTGTACACGCAACTTTGTTTGTATATGAAGATTTGCGTTAAAAGGAATTTTAATTAAACTTTCATGTTAACAAGTTACAGTTACTATATATATTTGTTGGTGTTATTACTTTTTGACTCATTAGAACACGTGTCTCTATGAGTTGCTATTGGGCCTGAAAACTATCCATAAAAATTATCTGTTGCCGTTCACAATGTTTGTCACAGCCTTTAATAAAGCCGGCGTGTATGAAATAGTGTCTCTTATAAATCATTATAAATTCAACGTCGGTTAACTATCGATAATCTTAATATCGACTTATACCAACACTAATAATAGTGCATGTCCTCTTGGGGCCTGAGTTATAAGGCCCTCAGCGACCGCCGGCTGTCACAGGCCATTTCCTCTCGAATCCACTCAGCGCCTTGCTAGGTTGGTTTTTCTATTTCATTTATCGAATACTTTCATCCCTAGCAAATACTTACATACCTAGTTGGAGTTTTGTAAATGGACATGGGAAGTTTACAATGTATTGTAGTGTCACTGTGTATTTACTATGCTGTAGAATAAACACTTTAAGATCTACACGGTCGTAGTTATTGTGTACATTTATCCCAAAAAACTACGTCCAAATGAATGAATAACAAAATGATGCCACTTATGTAAATAAAGAATTCGAGTTGCAAAGAACACCTGTATCCATCCATGTCTCAGTTACAAGTATGCGTGACATTCGCATATTCGGACGAATTGTACTTTTTGCGTGGCACATACAAGCATACAAGTCGAGACAACACCTTGTTAAATGGAAACACTCATAATGAAACCGGCTTGACAAACAATGAACAAAACCGCACTTATTTGCTGTTTGTCTTGTAAATGCCATCCTTAAAAGCCGAGGAAAGTACATTACGTGACTACGTGGCTCTTTTCTTGTATCTAGAATACGGGACGTGGTCTTGGTTTTTTAAACGGAGTCGGATGCTTTTGCGGTCGACTTGTGAATTTACTGAGAACTTTTCGTGCGGGTCAGTAAGGCATGTTATTGTTTTGTTTTTTCGCATTTAGTCGACATGTACCTATAAGGTTTTTGTTATTTGAAAGTCTGAAACTATTGATAAGCAAAGATATGAATGACGATAAACCGGAAGGTACAGCAAACAAGATAAAATTACTTAAGATAAACATCGCTAATCGTGCTAAACAATAAACAATTTAGTATGTAGATGTTAAATAATTATTTGTAGTTTATGGTAATGGAATAGACATTTTGAACAAACAAACAACAATGTAACTGTGTACAATTATGGAAGCTACTGGCTCGAATATTATATATACTTCATCTACTGGTAATCTACAGAATTGATATTTACTTATGGTCATAATTACCTGTGTGGTTTCAGAAATTTTACTGAGACCGAAATTTCCAAAATGTATACTTATTTGTTCGCAGTATTTATGCGATGTGTGTGACACATCCTTTACGGGCGACAGGTGTTTTCCTACAAAGAGTTATGGCGAACGCGATCCCTCACAAAAGCCGCGTTTTTACTCTCTGAATTATATATCAGAGGCTTAGATCATGAGCCGTGAATTTAGGGCGAGATGATACTTTCGTGGAAGCGTTGCTTCTAACACTTCTCCGTAATATTAATTAACTTGGTGTACGCATTCGCAATTAATTTATGCAAATGATTGTCTCAAAAACGTGTGCTGTCACATCATTGTCATGTTCATGTACCCTATTCCGTTGTATAACTTCGTTGATTAATTTTAAAGCCAAAACCCTTTTTAAATTGTTAATTTATTTGTGATTCTATCATCACGATTAATATGCTTATACTTCAATAGAGTCTCCTTTTACGACGCAAGTATTTCTAACCTATGTACATCAAAGTCAAGCCAACAGCATTATCCTATTGAGATTTTTTGTAGCTTCCGGAATAATGTAACAGTTTTAAAATGTAGACTATTTCAACAAAATTGTGATCCCCACTTTGATTTTGACCGTATATTAGACACAAATCATATTTGTTAAAGCCTGGGAACATTATGGTAAGAATGATCTCGTAAAGTTAAACGATACTAAAATCCGCACGTGTTCTCTTTCAAACAATGGTCGAAGCTCAATGTTTGCAGTGGGATTAGCGTGTTTGCTTTTCTCATGTAGCTCAGTCAGTAACCCGACATGTTGTCTTAAACCAACATAATCCTTTTGGAAGTTACCAATATTTTATATTAAACATATCAACCGGTTTTAAGAGACAAGCAGCTGTAAACTTTGTAGTGCTGGAATCATAAGTGATGGTAAGCATAAGGCAAGGAAAGATTATAAATAACCTGAGTTGCTTTACGTATATATCCAATGTTACATCGATGTTTCAGTTAATTATTTCTGAAATTTTAAAACAAAATCAATCCCATTTAGATTGTAATAAGAATAGCATGTCATCTTATATGATTACAGATTTAACTCTGAATGTTAGCTAAATCAAATTATAATTCAAGAGTTCAAAAGGCCATAGCATGAAATTTCAACGCTTCTACTTGAGTTACGGCATCACAAACTAGAGTAACTGTTTCTCTGTGAGTTGCTCCTCAGAGGCGATAACTTATTAATAGTTGACCGTCACAAACTTGTCTAACATGATCCATATCAGCATCTCCAAGTGCAGAATTAACTGACTTGATACTCCTTGATTGCTGTTTTGATTTTAGATTATTGACGTGTCCTGATAAAGTGAAATTATCTTTAAAGACGGGCAGTATAGATATAATGAATCTTCTAGAATTCTCGTTACCTATTCTATGTTAGCTTGTACGTTTTTAATTAAAACTGTCTAGTGCCTCGTGTATTGTTATCTTATATCGACGTAACTTCCTTACGTAAATGAATAAAAGTGTTCTTTGTTATCAAAGAGTCAATTTGAAACGGAGTGTTTGTTTACTGAAATTACATTTTATTGCTACCGGTCAGACCCAGTTTAACTCCCACTTATTTTAAGTTTTATATTACAAAGCTATAAATTTGGTATTAATGAATACCAACAGCATATGGTTAGCTTGCTATAACGTAAAACTTTTCGATGAGGTAATTCGAGCTGCGCTAAAGTGATGCTAACCTATGGTTTACCAGGGTACCTTACTTTGTTGGGTTAGTTCTGGTTTCTGAGTGAAAAGAAATAAGAACGTATCAAAGACATTTTAACTTAGGTGCCAAAGTAGTTCATGAGCAATAGAATTTTCTCAATTTGGAGCACACAGTTCACCCTTACTTCTACGAAAAATCAAAGAACGTTATGTGACAGCCGGCTACGACCGCTTCCTAAAAAGGCACGACCACATCCACTATAGATCCTTAAGCCACGTCTACACAAATGATATATGAATAAGAAATATATATTTTCGTAATGACTTTCTACAATTTCATACTAACATAGAAATAAGTACCTGGATTACAATGAAACTCTAGCCATAGGTACTTTGGCAAATTATACTTAATGTTATTTTAAAGAGGTACTCAAATGCGGTAAGATTTTACTATGGATCTTAAGATCAGTTGGAGATTGTGTTTTTAAAACCGTGACGAGGCGCTACTGGTGTCAATTTAAGTACTAACAAAATTATCACCTATAGAGATCCGATAGATAAGATCCCTTAAGTTGAGGTAGCAGATATCGTTATGATCCCAGCTTTATATTTTCGCGGTCACGGTTCTGCGCGTGCGCCGACTGTTCCGTGTCAGTGTTGCTAGCTAGAAAAATATTACCTTCCTAGCGGGAAATCTAGTTTAGGCTTGGCCCATTTTCGTGCAATACACGACAGAATTCTTAGGGAGGGCAAGTTTTACAATTTTTTATGTGATATCTAGTCTTTCCCATGTCTAATTCATTCGAATATTTTTAGTTATTTATTAGAGATTTTATTGTTATGGTATTTCGAGACGTAATTTTTTATAGTGCAAATGGAGCTTACTTTCAGAACGACATGTCGAGTGTTAATTCTTGTTTCATAAAAAATAACCCATCAATTTACTGTAATAACGAACACATATTATGTGGGCAACAGAACAAATAAAAATTAACTTACAAAATGTTAAAGCAATTTCATCGTGGACTTTACATTGCGCAGTTATTGTAATTAAAGTTTAACAAGTATAATTACTTGTCAATGTATTACAACAGCTTGTTATGAGTGATTGATTTTCTCGGATTGTCCTTCCCCATAATATTACTAGTGGGTCCCCGCGGCTTCACCCGCGTAACCGGGAGATTTTCCATTTTCCCGGGATAAAAAAAGCCTAAGTCTTTTCTCAGACTCTGGACCATCTGTGTACCAAATTTAATTAACATAGGTTTGGTAGTTTAAGCGTGAAAGCGAGACAGACAGAGTTACTTTCGCATTTATAATATTAGTTAGGATTAAATAGAAAATGCTTTTCTACAAAAGTTTTATTGGTTCAAATTGCTGTTTTGAAATAATTACACTAAGGTTTAAGCTTGTGTGATAAACAACTTTAATGTAAGCCTGCATCATAAACGCGTGTCATATTTCTCATATAAAAAGTTGTGAACTAGGTAATTTCGTTTTAATATAACTACGATTATAATAACTTATATCGTATGTCGTGGGAATATGGTGTTGTTTTGAGTAATATAAACCCACGTTATCGAGTAATATATTAAATGATTATTATTCAAATGCAATATAATACTAATGGACTCAATTACCAGTATATTTATTAAATGTGAGTATGTGCGCGACACACATTAGTGTCATGTGTAAATTAAAAACTCAACATTAAACAAAATTGATTTATAAATGAAAATTTTTATTCAAATTAAGTTTGAATAGATATACTTTTTTAAATAGAATAGTGACAGAACATGTATAAAACTACATATCTTGAAATAAATTTTTTTCTACCAAATGTTCAGCTTTCCGTTCCCTAAAGCATGATACAGTAACTATTATACTGACAATACTTTTAGATTAAGCATCATCTCAAAATCTTCATCTCGAAATCATTTGAGGAAGACATAATTTAAACACAGGTAAGTTCAGCATCATAAATTCCAGGCATAAAATTATCGGGTGGTACTTGCAGCTTATGAAAATAATGTGGGTAATTCATTTTTATCTCTGGTTCACGTGCCGTACACGTCTAGCGGTACGCCATCGTTCACGCGCCCATGATGACACTGTGACATGTTCCACGCACATATAAAAATTTACGACCCAACATCACATGTTAATACGTAGGGTTGGCGCCATTTTATCGCATAAACGAAGGAGATATTTGTATCTCCCCCACTACGGTATTTGGATTCAGATGACAAAATCGAATCAGGTGTTTTGAATCTCCCACCGTGTTCCACGTGCTTAGCAGGCTTAAGATGTTTGGCATAATGTTATTGCGTTTTCTATGTTGCCAGTACCGTAAATTCTATTTTCCGGTGTGGTATGTATATCATTGTTTATTTGATAAAATAAATATACAGGTTCCGAGACAATATTTACGTCAGTTCTCCAAGCTTGCCTCGATTTATAGTACCTATACCTATCAAATCAATATATACGAGGCTATGAATTGAGCTATTGAATTGTATCATCCATACTTCTCAATTGGTTTTGATTGAAGCCAGATGAACCGAGATCATTAGGTGTAGGTAAGAGCCTTGTTTGTTTTGATGATTGCTAGACTTGTTCCATATTGATTGAGTAAGCATTTGAGTCATGAATGTTATGTATTATGAAAACATAACCATATACCTAAGTTTTGAAGAGTAATAAAAAACGATGCCTAAATATCAGATTACAGCATCGATGACTGTATTAACTATACCTACTGGTAATTTTTATTTTCGTAAACATACGCTTTGGATACTAGCTCGTCATATTTTCAGCAGCTTATGCTCTGCTACTATTATTTCTTCACGATGCACTCAATTTCTGAGGCTTTGATGCATTTTGTAAGGATATTCGTATGCACACGGCCGTTCTCGTCTCCTCCCATTATCGGGAGAGCTTTACCAAAACGGTGTTAGCATTCCTGAATAGCTCTTTGTGGCGCTTCGAAGAGTCCGAACCAATAATGCGCCATGAATTAAACATGGTACTCTTTTGTACGGGTTATGTAATGGTGTGAGAACTTTGGAAGTTAACTGTGACTGATGTAATATAGCTGTGTGCTACGTAGAAATGATATATATATATATATATATATAAAAATTTAGATACATTGTGGATAGCAAGCTTTCACCCGTGTTTCCATGTATCGGACATGCTAAAATTCATCAGGATTACTTCTACCGTATCTACAGTCGTAAAAGGGTTTCGGACAGACAGACTGACTCTCATTAATCAGCACATATATTGTATATAGGTATATGAATACGTACTGCTGATCAAAGGTTATATTGAAAGGCCTGACTGATCTAGCGTTGACTGTTTATCTATGAATGGATATCGAGAGCCATGGCACATTTCCACGGCCCGCATACATCAATTAACGTTCAATAAAACCCCGATATACCCTGACAAAGTCTCTGAAACTTTACTCTCCCAATAATATTTTAGATTCTCCAAATAGGTATATTAATGAAAATAAAAATAGGACTGCCAAAAACTGATCGTGTAAGTGAAACTTTAACGATAACTTTGACCCTGTCCGCCCACTTATTTAGATTTGCGAGAAAATCAATTGGCGTTTAATGTAGATGCTTTAAGTAAAACATCCATAAAACTTTCCGCTTTAAACGTGTTTCTGTATTAACAGGGTCGCCATTTAAAATAATGTAATATGGAGACCTCGTTCGCAACAAGAGCGGTAAAATTGAAATTACTCCTTCAGACAAACTGGGTCAGAAAAATACACCCGAGATTCATTTAATTTCACATCTTTATTGCTGGCTTTATTACGACAATTGGTTTCGTAGAATTGTGTAGGTAATTTCCTTAGAGCTTGATTGAATTAACAAATCTAGCGTCTAGACAATTAACTTCGTTTCCACAACGCTTAAAATATATCTCACTTAATTTTATCGGATGTTTGACAGGCTTCCATTATAAAATTTAGGCCTAACAACTAGTACTGTATTTGTATTGTTTCTATAGACATATTTACCAGTTAAGATTGAGTCTCTTGTGGCTACAATAATAATTGATTACGAAAATACGGAAACTGTCAGCTAAGATAGACGTACCGGATAAAACTTTGCCCATAAATTCTGTTCAAACACAATCGTAAACCAGTGTCACATTTCAATTTTGCATCGCGATATCGAAAAATCCACAGTTTTACGATTTTAATTTACAGTTTGGGCACCGCTGCAGTTTACGAGCGATTGATCGAAATGATTGATCAGTTTATGCGCCCGCGCATTACAACAGCGGTGGTCCGCATAATGATGCAACACTTGACAGCTAAAGTGTACCGGGAATACTAAAACTTGCCAATTCCGTTTTAGTACGGATCATACGTATTTCATATCTTGATAAGGTTTTATTTATTGTTGTGCGCTTTACTTGAGAATTACGACACGACGCGAATTGAATTTTTTGGCCTGTTTGGGCGATAATATATAGGATTATTAAAACCGAATGAAACCCACCTTTCGGTAGGTTTGACAACTAACATAAGAGATTATCTGGTTTAAAACATATTTTTTTACAATTCCCGACTAAATTGTTAATATCGCATCGAATAATCAAGTGAATCGTTTCAATTCGCAAGTTACCTTTTACTCGACAACAACGTGTTATTAAATATTTTGATGAAATATATTTATTGAAAGGCACTGCTCACTACACGTCCGCAAAATATATTATTTATTACGTTCTTTATATTAATGATGATAGTTGTGTATTCAATTTATGTCCTGTTAGTGTTGCCCTTTATTTAGTTAAATTGCAGTAGTTTCGAAGTTACCATCCCAATGAGAACGGTCAAGTTGGGGTTTACAAAGTTTCTTGTGACCGTACCGTAGTGTTACTTATTCCGGTCCCGTATGTACCGCAATAGTTATTAACTTTGAATGTTGAAAGGTTAGTTTGATAACTAGCCCCTTTTGTATGTTTACTTACGTGGGAATTGATAATCAAGTGACCGATATATCGAATATTGGATTATACCAGTTTCTGTCCAGCAGTTTTACCTGAATTATGAAGGATCTATATTCAAATTAATCCATATAGCCTTCACAGGTACAATCTTTTTTTTAAGTAGGTGGCCCGCCCGCCTACTACTTAAGTACTTTACTATGTGTTTTATTATTATTATTCAGTACTTAATTAGTTGGGCGCAAAAAAATATCGAGAGATATAAAACAGTTTAAAATGGGGGAAATAAATAAACATAAAACTAAAAAAATATGTCGAATACCTTTCAAGTAAAGTGGCGTAAAAAAGTAATCAAAATTCCGACACTGCAAATAAGATTGCAACAAAAACTAATTCAAAAACGTGTCTAGAACATAAAAGCGTGCCTGGATAAATTTCGACAAAAACATGTCACCAACTGGTGGATTTCGGCCAAAAAATTTAGACATATAAATTTTTTGTGCAAAATTTTGTTACATTCGATTTGGTAGGTATTGAAATAGTCCGTTTCGCGGTTGTTGAAAATGCACAAAACGCATGTTGGCAATAGATTTTCGCTCGGGGTTTGTTTAGGGCTGTCCACGCGTTATTCTGTCAGGAATTAGTGGATTTAACAATTGCCACGCTGTTCTTTTTTTATCACTACACCCAAAACCAATTTAGTTTATATGGTTTTTTATCACGTTAGCAGTAGGTGCCTAGATCACATCAGGTAGTTGTTGTATAAAGGATATTTTTAAATTATGTAACTTTAGTGAGTACCTAATGCCGACGTTTAGTTCATGTTGCATTGATCGTGCTCACGAGAAGACTAAAATAATATAATATTTTCATAGTCTACGTGCGCAACGTCCCGATTTGCCTTATATAAATTCTATAAAAGATTTTATTAAAAAAATCATCAAAATTCTAGCTTTTAAATAATGCCGGAATATTCCACTTATTTTGCAAAGTAGTTAAACAAAGAAGTGCTGTAAAGTTAGTTAAGTTTACCTACTTTACTTAACTTCAAGTAAGTGGCTTTTATAAGCAAAGAACTTCGAAGTTCCTAGGTAGGTACTGTAATTTTAAATCTAGGTTACAAAGGCGAAGTCTTTAGATTGAATTTAAAAATAAGTTCTTACGCAATTTACTAAGTTCTGGGTTCCCGGGTCCCTGATCTATGTACGTTATTAACAAATATTGTTTATGTACCTACCTACATCGATCTACCTAAGTATCAATGTTATGATAACATAGATAGGTAGATCTAATTTCTTGCAATATATTGTTAATCGCCATGAAATCTACACACTTATGATTTTTAGGCTATATAACTGGAGTAAAGCTCTTCACAGAATGTTCTAAATTACAGAGCTGATCTACTTTGCCAAAGTCACACCGAAACAAAGTGCAAATCTAACATTAGCTCTTAAGTAAAGTCTAGCGTGAAAGCTTATAGAGCTGAAAGCTCCATACGTAATGTATGCTAAGATAGTTCAAGTACACATACATTTTATCCAGCAATTTGCCTACGAACCCATGACAGACGGACAGACGGCCGGATTGAAGAGCGTGGCATTGACATTTGTTAGAGTTTGCGCGAACGTGATGCCTTTCAGATACTTCCTGGAATTCCGATAGGTATGGTATTTTATACGTATAATACCTATAGTATCATGAAATATCATAATAATCTTTGTATGTAATCCGTGAATTGAATTTATTATTTAAGAGAACAACCATGCATAGAAATATTTTAGTAGGTATTCCGAAAAATGTTTATAGCAAAGAACAATCTAATCTAATATAAAGTAAACTTATCAATTGTCACGCCATGAAGTTCTAAAATAATAAAAACTCTAGATATTATAACTTTATCCCTCTCACTCTAACGCTTAAGGAACATCTCATGACAGAGAGAGACAATGGAGTTGTTATTCCATTAACTTAATGAACACGCGGCTTATTCGTCGAAACTTGAAGCCGAAAAATTATCGTAAGCAAAGATCATTGTACCTAGTGTGAATAATGCCTCAGGATATTACTTATGTATAGGCCATTGTCGAAGCATACGATGTCACTCACTACCGATGTATTATAATGGCTTAATTTGGTTTTTCTTGTCTTAAACCATAATGATCTCGTTTTGCATGTCCCACGTCAAATTCGAACAAAGAAATATTAGGTAATCAAGTCGTTAAAATCATGACTACGAGATATAATTTCAATATTCGCACAAAATATGTTTAAATGTTAAAAAAGGTAGGTATTATAGAAAACTAGCATCCACCCTGCAGTTTCACCCGTATAGTTCCTGTTCCCGTAGGAATACAGAGATAAAGTATAGCCTATGATACTCACAAATAACGTAGCTTTTTATTGGTGAATGAATTATTCAGATCGGTCCAGTAGTTTAATTATTAGTACCTATAGATTAGGTAGTACAAAATTTGACCGTGATAAACATACTAATGCATATTAATACGTCGCGTCGTCGACTGAATCCACTGTTTCTCGTCGCGATATATCCTCTCGTGTTACCAGAATGCGGTTACACTTGAGGTTTTTACACCTATATTGATTTTTGATTACGTATTGAAAAATGATACTTCGACTATTAAATAACGTTAATGTTTTTATAGCGCCTCACATGTTTTCTATCGCCATCTTAGACATGAATGTGACACTTCATATTTTATTTGATGCTCGGTGTGCGAGTTAGAATATCGATTTGCATATAAATTAGATACATTATAGACTTTTATTAATCATCACATTGAAGTTATTGATCGTTTATAAATATTAAAAAGAAACCGCCTCTGTGGTTCAAAAGTATGTGAGCTCGGTTATAAACCGGAGAACCTGGATTCGATTCCCCGTTGGGAAAGTACAAATTGTGTTTCTTTGTTAGAAATTAATCCGAGATTGGTTATGTACCCGAGAGACGGTGACAATGCTCGCAATATGTCTTCGGTGAATGAAGATTGCAATCAGCAAAGAGCTTGTTAATATTTCATTACTGTATATAGATTGAAAAAAGATAATATTTACAAGGCTGTACAAAAATTACTTTCCATAATTTATTATATAATTTGACAAATACGCAATCGGTTGCTAAAATATACAATGTAATACAGTGAATTTGCGTTCAAGTCAGTCTTATTTTGGGATGGCGACATATAAATTCATAAAATATGATAAACTCGACGTCAATTGATTAGCATGTTAGCATAAACAACAATCGTAGTGCAATAAACGTCATCTCTGTAACTAAAACACCTATAAAATGTAGGCGCACATAATACGAGTTTTCGTTTCGCATTGGCCTGTCTTGCCTTGCCTTGCCTTACATTTTAACAGTGGCACAGTGAAAATGGTGAATAATTTTCTAATCTGCACATAAATCGGGTATGAATCTGTTACGGACTAGTACAGGTTCCCCCACTGAAACTGGACTCTGCAGTTTTGCCCTATCTCTGCTCAGTGGAAATTGCGCATTTATTTGCATTTCTGAATACATCAAACTCGCGAGATCCGCTTTAATTATGTACATTGAAGGCCATTGGAAAACCACATTTTCTCATAATTACCTGTATTTATAGATTGAGAATTAAAACTTTCTTTTGGTATTTATGAAAGGCTAATCTCTATTAGCTTATATATTTTGGCATTGATAAAATAGTATCTTTGTAGACTGTATGAACCCATAACGATTTCTTACAGTGCGGTGTCACGATTCCAGTCTCTGAGCGCGTCGAACAATCAATCTATTATGTTATCGGCTTCACCTTTCAATCCAACCTTTCAATTTCAAATCATAAATAGTTTATACCCGATTCTAGAAAGACACAAATAGTTCAACAAGCTGCTTCATTTTATCTTTCAGCAAAAAACTACCGGCATTGTTGCAATAAGTTGAACTAAAACAAATGTGTTTAATTGAAATCAATATTATAAATAACAATGAGATTAAGCAATAAGTTTTTGTCTGACTGATGCAAACCGAATGCCAAAATTCGAGTGTAACATTTATTTCTTGCTAGAATAAAATCTCCAAGAATTTTAATTATATTCTTTTTGTGTTTTTATGAAACTATCAATTGTTACTTAGAAATCTTTAGGTTCCTGAAATCGACCATGAGGCTTTAATTTTCTAATACCTACTTTTGTTATTTTGTTACAGGTCAGTACAAGTCGATTGGTAAAAATAGCTCAAACAAACAAGAATGAAAACCTACCTATTGTATTGGTAAGAAGATTTTTTATAGCCCATAATTTATTTATTGGAGCGTGTCACAGACTAGAGATATTCGCTAGACTTTTTTTGTGCTACTGCCTCGAGATCTATTGAAATTCAATGATTGGGATGATTAGCAAAAAGCTGTGTCATTGTGGCAGAAACATGCTATGGTATAATTTGGGTTAGTTAGCAGTATACTTCCTAGAACTATTGTTGCACATATCCGGTATAAATGAGTATTTGTTTTTGGAAACTGGCATTTTAACAAACCATGTACCTATATTTGTTTGTGCGGACTTCAATCAACATTGATTGTCATTTGATCATATTAGATATCGACAGTTAATTTAAATACTCTTAGACCAGAACTCTATTTTTTTAAGTTAGCAAATTGAATCTAGCTATTTCTTTTATTGATTTATTAAACGATTTATAAGATATTGGGCCATTACCGCGGATAATATATAACGAGCTCATCGAAATAGAAAATAATAGGGTCATATCCGAAAAAAAAATGACAATCGCGCTCATACCAACATAACCTAAACATTCAATTTCCTATGGGAAGTACACTTAAAAAAATCATACAGGAAGGTCAATATACGGTTCGTGATCCCCACTCGTAAATAAAAAGAGCGTGACTCGAAGGGCCATCTCCGGGAGCAGTCAGGTTGACAAATGTGTCAATTGGTGCCACCGGATGCCGCGGGATCAAGCCTTGTTGGACAAATCGCGGGTGTCAGCCCTGACGCACGCTCGTTTGTGACCGTGAACGTAAGCTCGTTTGTGCTTGAATATTGATAGGGTTAGCACTTAGCACTGTTGGCTAATGTGTGTTGAAGTATCTAGGTTAATGAGACGTTAAACCTTTGTTCAGTGACGCTATTTAGAGCATTGTTCAATATCTTTCGTCTTTGTCAATATTTCATTCAAATATCAAATAGATGCATATAAAAATAGGTATAACAACACTTAACTGGTACCATATTTTTATTATCGCAGCGACACAGCCCTACGGCAATTCCGTCAAACTATCTCAGGGCTGTCACTGAATATACATGGGCGGTTTATTATGAGACGGATGCGCTAAATGGGGGGAACGGGGCAAATGTTCACACGATTACGGGGACCGAAAGTAGCGCAACTATTTTTAGGCATTTTATCTTAGGGCAAATCTGCGGTCTGATAATTTTGTTTAAATTGATCAGAGTTTATCATATGTTCTTGATGTTGGTGTCAAAACTATAACAATGAATAATAATCGACTTTTCCCTCGAAAGTTACTTTTCTTGTTGCGCGCGAAAGTATTTTAAACACCCATACCGCAATAAGCACAGATCGGTTACAGTCCGGTGAAAATGTAAAAGAAAGTTGACTGCTGGAAAGTCGATTAAAAATCTAATTCAGCAGTGTTATTCTATTAGTTCTCTACTTACTTCCAAAGTGTCAGAAGTAAATCAATTACCGATCCAAGTGGCTATTACCAATTGTACCGTAATGCATCACACTCTTGAGTTGACATAAATAACCCGTATCACTCAACATAGTCGACTAGAGTAGTTCGTAATTGATCCTTTTATACGCCATACGAGTTCGTTTCCCCATAACTCGATGTTAATGCTCTGTTTTATTGGAATTTCAACCCTCAATTGTTAGTGATACAGTCGGTTATAAATGGGCACCGGCTGAAGTAATTGTGAAGTTTTCCTATTGAGATTTTCTTTTGAAACTTTTCGATTGATTCTATACTGAATTTTGCAGTTTTGTTGTAAGTGATGAAGAATAAAAAAGCTTACCCTATATGTGTATTCATTGAAATACCAATTATAATTTTTTGCGCCATATATCGAGGTAGGTAGGATATGATGTAGGTACATACATAGGTACTTCATAAATAAAATATTTTAATTTCTAATCTTCTGTTTGACCACAAAATATTTAGCTCTCAAGTGCAGGTGCTTATCAGCTGATTTTCAACTCGTTGGTTCCATGCGGAATACTACAATATATGTTCCGATGTTTCCCTTCCCCGAAATCTCAATTGTAGGGCTCTAAACCCTGAACTTCGCTACGACAATCAGCTCGAATACAACTCAGATAATACCTTAAAATATATTTAACAAATGCAATCTGTAGTTCTTAGTCTGAAGGACTCATGGAACCATGGAACGTACAATCTTATAAGGATTCAGTGTACGCATGCTTGCGAAAATCGTTTGTTAACTATTTACGACGCCATTCGCAAACCCATAAGGTATTCTTCTCACAATTCATAACGAGAAGCGATAAATCCTATCCGATATCTTATTCGCAATTATGTGTTAATATCGGCTTTTATTTATCATAGTGTTTTGCCATTTCGACGGTCTAAGTTTAGAATATAGACAGCAAATCGAGGTAGCTATCACTCTGTATATAAAAAGTTATTTATGAGTGAAAGATTCTCAAAAAATATATTATCGTCATAATAATATGTATACTGGAAGATATAAGTAGTAAATCAGGAAGTCAATATATAAGTTTTGGTTAGAGAATCCGTAGAGACAATTTTACTCTTTTTTTAAAATCAATAAAAAAAAGTTGAATTACTTACCTACTTACATACCAAATGAAGAATCTTCGTAAAATTTTATTTTTTAAACGACTTCAAATAAAAGGAGAAGGTTCTCAATTCGGCTGGTATGTTTTTTTATGTGATTGCATTAGAATAAGTAGTAATTGGTAAAATCTTATATCATATTAAATTATAATCTAAAATAATATCACGTAGAATGCGATATTGATCGATTTTTACAGATGCAGCATTAATTTAAATAAGGGAATAATTTGACCATAAATATGAGACACATTATTATGATAGTTTGCATTATTTGACTTTGTATTATAATAATTATAATAAACAACTAAGTTATTGTGTTCATACATTCCATTGTGGCACATAATACTATTTACATAATAATATTTAATGGCTTTTATTCAGGGTTATTGAATATATTATTTTTTACACAGCTTTGTTTTTAATTATTATTTTTATATGAGTAATTAACTTAGTAATTTATATTTTTCATAATTAGTTAATTTTATCCTACTTTCTTTAGTTAAGTATTAAAAATTGACAGACATTAAAGTGGTTATATGACCCTTTAGATAAATCCTTTCAGTAGGTACCTTATGATCTATTAAATAATTGATTTTGTTAACAAAACAAGCCAAATTCACATGAAAAGTATTTTTTAGTTATTGTCAATTAAAATGGTACTAATGGCGACTCTATAGCTCTGCTAGTCCTACATTTACGCATACCATTGTATAATGTGATGCAGTTATCGTATATAATGTGTTTTATTAACCCATAAACACAATGAATCTTTATCAAATGCAATAGTGATGTATCTTTTATACTCATAGTATAGGAAAATAAATAAATATCTAAGTAAGCTAGACTAATACTATATCGTCGGTTTTGTAAATTAAAAAGTATTAAAGAGTATACTAAATCCGGTTTTTAATTCGATTTCAATTAAATATTTTTCAACTTCAATGGACTATTGTGAGAACTCGTTACTGAAAAGACTATGCATACTTTTTTAAACCTTTAGTTTAAAATGTTTCATTGTCCCATCAGTAAATGCCATGCCATTAAGAATAAATAAATCATAGGCCATTTTCTCATTGGTCATGTCAGTAGATTTTCTGCTGTGAATTCAAATGTTGAGAGACCACACGCAGTGGCAGAGTGATATGAGGAATTAGTTTTCTTTGATCAATATTGTTATTATTCTACTGAAGTTTAGTTCCAATAAGAGGTCATACTGATGGCTGTTATAATTCTGACCACATTATTAAAAATTAAATATCTACACCCTGCTAGTTTAATATTGATTATTATTTTGAGATGTTTATTTCAATCTAATCAGCTTGTTATAATATGGGCTGGTAAGTGCGCTCTAGATACGCCACAGATCGTAGATTCGATTCCACGCTTTGTCTCTGAGTATCTGCTTGTTTTGTGCAAATTTATATATATCACATTAGTGTGCATAATAATTTTAAACATTCCATACTCCTCTTTGGCCATAATCAAGTAAAAATAAGGCTATAAACATAGTGTGATATCGAAGAGTTCTCTCAACTATTTATATCCACGATAAATTCGAACAAATATAACGCTTATCCTAAAAGAGTTATGTCGATGAAATATTCTTATCCATATGGAACTAAAACAAATAACAAAGGGGTGACCTGTCTCCACATATATCTTTAAAATGGACTTAAAGTTATATAAGTTTCAAGAGCGGTACGTGCCTGCCATAGCGACTAGCGTGGCGGGCGACATCCGCAAATGGATGTTGACAGACTTCCTGGTCCATAATGAATTCCTATCTTCTATCTCTTTCATACACACTCATGTGGTTATACGTTGAAAGGGGATAGACGATCTTTTATCGTCGTTTAAAGTTATAGTCGTGTGTGTTTGTAATATTACGAATAAGGTGCACTGTCGATTGTTCAACAGTTGAATATTTTCTAGGAGATACAAAAGTCTGCGTTGCTTTTCAATCGCTAACTAAAGTACCGTTTCGTGTTTTGGATCATTTTTCAACATCTTTCTACCAAGACATTTTCCATAATACTCTATATCAAAGGTCATCTATAAAAGCTTCCATTCAAGTTACAGCTATGAGTATCACTTTGGTAAAAATTCCATATCCATCGCCACTTTGGAGTGTGAAACGTATGTCGTGACCTCACGATCTGTCATTCACACTCAATTCACTATTTCCTCGCGATAATGTAACGATATGCTTTTTACATCAACACCAAACGGTGTCCAAGGTATAGGAGATATTTTTACTCATCTCCTAGAAGATTCTTGTGGTACAAAGACACACTACTTAACACGTTAGCTGCGGCACCAATTTTTGAATACTTTCCGTTCCTGCGGCACGAGGTATAATCGGCCCGTACCGTGACCAGACGTTAGGGCGACACGCGGTCTATTAGACCCCACCTCCTTTTACAGACTAAAATCCATTTTCTGGCGCGAAATCAAAGATAAATGAGAATTTTGGTCCTTATTGATATAGACAGTGAATTGATGAACCCTAATCCACCGTCGCCCCGGGATCTGATGGCTAGTTTAGGAATTATTAGCAAAACAAAATATGGGATCTTATACACCTCGTAACGCACTGAAATAGGGCAAATTTTCGCTGCGATTAGTGATGGGAAAAATAATATCGACGTTTTTAAACTGTCTTAACTACGCAACGACTTGATCGATTTTGATCAATTATATCTCATTAGATCGTTTTAAGGGCAAAACCTGGCAAAACAACACAAAGCTATCAAAGGATACATTTTTTTTTTACTTAATCTAAATTGTGCTTGAAGGCGCCATAAAGAAAAAAAAACCGGCCAAGTGCGAGTCGGACTCGCGCACGAAGCGTTCCATTCTATACCATTAAGAGGCACCTATTACAGACTTATTATTGGAAAATAATGGATTACGGTTTATGCATAAGGTTTATCTTTCTATTTGTATATGAAAATCTTAATGTAGAAAAAAAAGGCAACCAGAAGTAGAAAAGAAACTGTCCTATTTATTCTGCCTCGGGCTTTAAAAATACAATTATTAGAACTTGAATTAACATTAAAAAATCAGTATCAATATACTTTTTTTTATAAAAATCTCAATATATATGTTGTACTTATTTATGAGTGTTTTTCATTGAAACAGGGTAGACAATAAGATTTTTTGCACTGAGTGCACTGAGTCAAAATCTTTTTGGATTTTTTATCAGCTTCACGAGATGGTAAAAATGTTTCTGGGTTTTTTAAAATTAACTTCTTCCGACATCGTTTAGACATGTTCGGCGCTGTAAAAGGACGTGCTCTCCAATCGACGTGATGCACAACACTGGTCGCGGGAAGCTCGCGTTGAGTGCGGTACGAGGTCAGGGGGGATATGGGACGTTTTAGCCTCGTTCCGCACTGCATTAAAATTATATTAATTCAGTGCGGCACGAGGCCTAAGACATCCGGTACCAAGGTAGGTACACCACCGAGTCCGGAACCATTAGTGATCTCAAATATATATTTATCTCTTTCCTACACTGGACCAAACCAAAGCTATGCCATTCGCACGACAGAGAAATTCACTTTTTTGCTTGCCGCACCACAGGGAAGTTGCATCAGGGGTGATTTAGGCCTCGCTTCGCACTTAACGTGTTAAAATAAGTTACTGGTAATGTCACCTTCTAAATTACAGAAATTGTAATTCATGTTGAAATAAATTGTTTCCTTTGTTTGTAGTTGTATGTATTGCAATACATATATTTTATCTGTAGCATTATAGTACTGTAGCTGCAGTACAGACCTGGCATAATATATATCTAAATATATGCTCATTTATATTACGTTAAACTAGTGACCCGCCCGACTTTCTTTTTTACTATAAAGTAGCTATGAAGAAATAAATACTAAGAACTATTATTACCTTATTTGCTGCCTCGTATCCTTTGCACCCCACAAATAATGCTAGACCGGGAGAAGCAAGGATAATTTGCGATTTGCGCCGCGCACCACCGCGGTTCCACTTTCACCGGGAAGTGACATCGCTCTTTGCTTCTAGTCACGATACATATGTGGTGTTTTAGATTTATATCATGTTGGCATTTATAAGAATCAATGTGGTGGCAACCATTTTTAATTGTGGTCAAGCGATGCGATTTAGAAATGTAAAGGTTGCTATAATCGCGTAATATAATAAACTAAAATGGCTGGAGCGATCTCAATAATATTTGGTATGGAGTTAGCTGACACCCTAGATTCATACATAGGTAGGTATGCTACTTTATATCTAAGGAAAATTAAAGATCCCCCGGGAACGCGGGTGAAGCCGCGGGGAGTCACTGCTAATATAGCTATAGTCTGAAAAAATTAAATTGTTATAAATAAACAATTACTCTCATACTAAATCAGACTAAAACAATCGTTGGTCGTCGTTATCGTAGCTCTGCCTATAAATTCCTTTGTCTCATTAACAAAACATCAATCATTATGTGTCATTGGATTTTTTGTTCCAAATATTGATGGTTTTCTTCATCCCCAATATAACCCCAAGTCCGTTTAAGTTCATAAACGTCTCTAGTCATAACTCACCCACATTTTGTGTAGGACGTAGATTGAAACCAAAAGGTGCCTATTACGTACTCATCAGGTATCTCAAATTTCTATCATTAAATGTAGCTTCACACCCACTATTATAATAAATTGATTATTATTAGAAGTGATAAAATTCCAGACAGTAATGGCCCGTCGACGTTACAATTTACAGTAAAAGTAGTCCCTACGTAATTTATAAAAGGCCGTAGATAATAATTAGGGTTGGCAGTCGTATGAAATATCGACTTTGAGTATTGATTCTAATATTAATATTGTCCTTTCGTTGCTTTTTTGTCACACAATTATTTAAATCAAATATTTAGTTTCGTGTATCTAAATATTTGTCTTTTAACATTTTATTTATTCAGTAATATCGATAATAGTAATCTCAGACAAAATTTATCGAAATACATAAATTCTTTTAACTTATTTTAAATACATTATTAATAGCTATAAGTTAGTTTTTATGGTTCGTTCATATCCGAAAGCTTTACAGCGGGTACAACACTTTTTAATCGTCACTTTCTCACGTACAACTTACTGCTTCATAATAAGCGTGTAAACTCGGGGTATGATACTGTATCTATTTATATTTATTGTCGACCGTTTAGAAACTCACTTGTATGTAAGTTGTACATAATTTTACATGATCGTTTACGATTATCAGGTGATATCTGTGATCTAGTGTGATTGGATTCATTCATGTTTTATATTATACGTCCATAAATAATATTATTGTTAGTTACTACTTTACTTTGCTACATTAAAATTCTTAAAAAAATCTGTCATTTTTATCATATGTAATACACATTATTCTATAAGCAAATTACATTTAAATTACCCCAAATTTACATTCTGAGCATATAAAAAGAGGTGATTAAAATTTTAGAAATTTTTAAATGAGGTATATTAACATTTTAGACTACTGAGTCGTAAGATATTTTCTGTATTGAAGCCAGCACTGAATTGAGTTGTCTCGTGATGTATACTTAAAATATATCCATTCGCATGTAGCTTGTATCGATATATCTACCTATCGTTAAAATAAAATATAAACTTAATATTAATTGACATAAAGACTGAAGACCAATGATTCTAACATCAATCACAGCAATAAACCTAATAACGCTAACAAATAAACATGTTTTTATTATAAACCTATCACTATCGCCAATAAAGTGAATAAATGAAGGAACGTTCGGACAACCGGTAGAGGTAGCTTTCCCTACAAATCTGCCGTGAGTGCCGTGTCCAATCCGCCTTGCTCCTGTATCGACGAGCTTTCCTAAACGTAAACTGTACCAAACTATCTCCACCTGTATAAGTAGGCTATAAATTGTGGAAACAGATTCAGTGTTGACTGCTTTCTGCGTTCCGGAGCCAATTGCCGAAACTCTGTCGTAATTCATTTATTGTTTTTGATGTTAGAAAGCTTTATGGGGCAATAGGAATATAATGGATAAATAATAAGGTATTATTTCTTTCAGTGAATTGATAGGAATATATTACGAATTCTCTTACGCCTTTAAGTTTAGTCGTGATATTTTTCATTAAAATAGAAACATCGATAAATGTGTAGAGAAATGAAATGAGATATGAATATAAAAGGTTTTCTTTTTATAAAACCCTAATGAAAATGTACCTACTCGTAAATATTTATATTAGGTAGCTCAATTCGTAACAGATGACATTTATTACTTTACACAAACGAATAATAAAACTTAGTTGACCTAGTTTACTTCAAAATTGATAAAAATGAAACACAATTTCTTTCTCTCATACGTTTCAAACATGATTTTATGATGCAAGTACCTAGTGTTAAGAGTAAAAATATTCGTACGTAAAACCAATAAGCCAACTAGTAATAACTATAAATGCTTCAAATTTATCCCAATCTCTCACAAAGTGTTGCTATTACAATATTTTCTTGCCCACATAATAAATGATAGCGAGCTTATTATTTAATTATGCGCCGACCCCCGGGTTAGCCTTGATCGATTATGATAATTAATAACTGTGACCACAAGGGCAATGAAATAAATCTCAAGTGTTGCTAATGTATTCAATAAACACAAGTCGGGTCTTGTAAACGCGCCGTAAGCTGTTTGCTTGGCCACTACTCGCATTTACTTGTATGCTGTGAACTTACCGTCTAGGCGTCTTGCTGAGGCGAATTTGTTGGCTTGCATTTCTACTTTGCAGTTGGTTACTGCTTTGTAGCTCTTGTTTCAGTTTATGAACAAATCTGTGTTGTATTTTGATGCTTTTAGTATTTATTGGTATGGAAACTTTGTATGATATTGATATTTGTGTACCTGTAAACATACATATTCATCTATACTAATATTATAAAGAGGAAAGATTTGTTTGTTTGTTTGTTTGTTTGTAATGAATAGGCTCCGAAACTACTGGACCGATTTCAAAAATTCTTTCACCTTTGGAAAGCTACATTATCCCCGAGTAACATAGGCTATATTTTATTATTCCCACGGGAACGGGAACTACGCGGGTAAAACCGCGGGGAGGCAGCTAGTGCATACATATGTTTGTCCTGGGTGGGATTCGACACACGACAGGCGACTTGAAATTCAGTGAGTAACCACAAAGCCAATCAGTCAGTAAATTGCACTGCTTAATTGATAATTAAAATTTAAGGTACTAAGTGAATTCCGTCAAAACTCATTCGTTACATGTAGTCTTTCCTATCGTTATCACCGCTCGTACGACTGAGGGTCAACTCATTAAGGTCCTTACCAGTTAGTAATTAAGTTATTAATCGCGTGCCCTCTTGCCACTTTCTCCATGATGACCCTTAATGAGTTACTGTTGTCGAATGTTTATTATTCAATTTATATGTCCCGTAAAACAGGCGTGTCTAATGAACCCTGAACGTGCCTGCAAAAATGACTATTAAAAAAATCTGGGAGTGAATTCGGTATTGTAGTTAGTCTGTTTTCTGTTAGTATACAACTTTGTTCCTATATACAATTGCTTGTACCTCTTATTTTGAACTGTTATATTTTATTTTTTCTGCCCTTATCCCGCCTAAGCAGGGTCGGCACAGCATGTGTTTTTCTTTCACCTCTCTATCAGCCGTCAATTCAGTCATCACTAACAATCTAGTGAATTTTATTATTACTATTCGATACGTCCTACGCATCGGAAAATCATGTTAATTGTTTGTATTGTTCCAATTACTACAGCAATTGTTCGATTGACGTCATTCCAATATGCATGCGGAACTAAACTAATGTGCCCGATATAAAAATAAACGATAAGTATGTTATCATTGATCTGATGCAAAAAAATGCGGTTTTTATCTGATAAGCTGTAATCGTTGACAGGGGAGCGGTGTCGGATGTACCCAACATGCTATCATCTATCGATTTTGTAATAACTTCATGAGATGTATTACGTACACATTATTCTATATAATAAGTATTTACGGTATGTTTAATATAATCTGATATTAAATATAGCGGATTTGCCTTAGCTCTGAAAATGTAATTTTCATTTAATAAAGAATATAAGCAATGTTTGTACTTATTTTATACCTTTAATATGTTGAGTTTATTTTAGGTATTTACTATATGTATATTAGTTTTCAAGCTGAAATTTGTTGGCTATTAAACGATCCAGTTTATTTGTAAACAGATATAATAATTATGATTGCATCTTGATTACTATTTCACCTATCTATTAAAAGCACAATTTAATTTCATATTTTACTGTTAGTCGGACTTTAATTGATATATTCTCGTTTGCTTACCCAACTTTATCAGTCGTTTGTGATATTGGTAACTGCGATGTTTAAAATTCTGACCTGCGCAACATCTCGGCAATTTCGTCGAAGACTCCCTACGGCTTTATGGTCCAACAACACAGAATGACCAATAGCAGATAAGTACTCGCTTAAGAAAGGCTCATTGGAGTCAATATGGAATGAATAGTGATATTTAGCAGACCTTTTGCAATATTGTCTGATGTTGCGGCCGTCCCCCGCAGCGATAGCAATTTGCGGACAAAAAGCTGAATTCCACGCAATCGTTTCACCATTTACCGAGAGATCTCTGAGATTATTTTCTGGAATTGAATTGTTTATCTTTTCTATCTCATCGCCGATGGCTAGGTCTTAATTTGCTGAAGGTCGAAATCTAGGCTTGGGGAGTAACAAGAAGTAGTGTTGGATTACAGATAATCATGATTAGTTTTGTATTGATCTATTTATAATTTACTAGCGTCTTTTTTGATCCAATATCTGATTAAAATAAACTGTTTGCCATCTCGTTTTTAGAAACACTATAGGGGCATGATTTTTATTAATTTCAATTAATAAAATATCATGGTTAGTTTGTAACGAATGTCCATTTGAGTCAACGCGCCCCTAATAGTGTTGTCGTGATAGAGCAGCGTTATGCCAGCCCAATCGACTGATAATGCAATCGATTTATCGTTTCATTTGCAACATAATCACCGATTAGAACACGCTGATGGGAATATTAATTTGGATTGTATTTAGCTAGATGGGTATCACTAGTTGTAACGTGTAATGTTTCCTGTCTGCGGTGGCAGGATTTATTGTAGTAATTTTGTTCTCTATTTATGTTTTGTATGCATTAGCATTCTATATAACCGAATACGACGTTTAGACGACGAAAGTTAGTTGTAAATGGTAGATATATTGAATAATATGGTAGGTATATTGAATAGTATATTGACATAAATGCTGGCGTCCCCCAGGGTTCTGTGCTATCCCCTACACTGTTCTTGATACATATCAATGATATGCTATCAATTGGCGGCATTCATTGTTATGCCGATGACAGTACGGGGGATGCACACTACACGGGACGTGCAAATATCCCTCGATCCGTGGTAGAGGAAAGTCGCGAACGACTTGTGTCTGAAGTCGAGAGTACACTTAGTAGTGTCTCCGATTGGGGTCGTATGAACTTAGTTCACTTCAACCCTGCTAAGACACAAGTCTGCGCGTTCACCGCTAAAAAAACCCCATTTACTGTAGCTCCACAGTTTCAGAACACGTCCCTTAACATATCGAAGAGCATCGGGATCCTCGGCGTCGACATTTCTAGTGACGTTCAGTACCGTAGTCACTTGGAAGATAAGGTCAAGCTGGCATCGAAAAAACTTGGTGTGCTCAATAGAGCTAAGCGGTACTTACTTCACATCTGGGCAAAGGCTGCAACTTTACAAGTCGCAGGTCCGACCCCACATGGAGTACTGCTGCCATCTATGGGCGGGAGCACCTGGATACCAGCTTGGGCCTTTTGACGCGGTACAGAGGCGAGCGGTTAGAATTGTCGACGATCCCGAGCTCACAAGCGGTCTAGAGCCCCTTAGTCTGAGGAGAGACTTCGCCTCCCTCTGTGTGTTCTACCGCTTGTATAACGGACTGTGTTCTGAAGAACTGTTCGACATAATGCCAACAGCTACCTTCTACCATCGCACTTCTCGTCATCGACGGGGAGCTCATCCTCACACTCTGGAACCGAATTGGTCTCGAACCCTGCGCTTCCAGAGGAGTTTCTTACCACGAACACTCAGGTTGTGGAATGAGCTCCCCGCCATGGTATTCCCAATGGAGTACAATATGGGGTTCTTCAAGAAGGGAGTGAAGAGATTTTTACAGGGTCGGCAACGCGTGAGTAACGCCCCTAGTGTTGCAAGCGTCCATAGGCTGCGGTAACCGCTTCCCATCAGGCGGACTGTATGCCTGTTTGCCACCTTTGTGGTTTAAAAAAAAAAAAAAATATTGAATATTCTATTAAACTATTTTGTAGCGTCGAGATATTTTAATTACACCTATTAAAGCAATCCACATATATCCCTAGCTTTCGCTACCAAAAATGTTCGCTTCTGTATTAGAATTAGTACAACAAATCCGTCTCAGATGTTGCAACATTTAAAATAACAATCCGAGAAACAAAGCGTCCATAAAATTCTTCATCAATTATAAACAGCGTTCGATAGCACCTGATCACTGCATTAAACTGGTACAAAAGCGGGCTTTCATCCTGTCCCCTGTCCTGAGGGAGCCGTAGGTGCGAGGGACTCTGATCAAAGTGAACAAGCAAATTTACGATTATACAGTAACATAAACCAAACGCACGGAAGTGGCCGAACGACTGATGAAACGGACGGTAGTGAAATACACGGGAAAAATGTTAAAACTAAACTGTAAATCTGATTAGTGCGGTTTGGTTTATGTATCGTTTGCTGCACCGTGCTTTTGTGGATATATATTTTTAGTGAATTGCTTTTTGGCTCGATATACATCTGATACTTTTATATCGTTTCGTTCCTCTATCTTCGTTTACTTTTTCAATGATAGCATTGAACCATGTAGACTACCAATTTATTAAATTGTCCAATAAACTGTAAGTACTAAAATGTTAACGGCCATCAACTTTAATATTACGTTATTCACTTTCCTTTATCGAAGTTACCCAGTTACTTGACTCCTTTGAAATCGCTTCATATATCTTCAAGAACAATGTACTCCACTTAAGCAATTCCACGTTATGGGATCATAGGCATTCGTATAAAAGTCCCCTTGAAAATGCCATAAGTAATAAATGATGCCAAATTCCCCTTGTTATTTATTAAACTAAAGCCGACTTGGAGCGACTTCCTTCCGCCTTGGTTTAAACAAAACCCTCCTAAAAGGAAACTTATACTACGGAAAATTTCCTTCACGTGTTGAGTGAAAAATTTCGTTACAACGTAGAAAATGATTGCCAAGTTCAACTTGAAGTAGATTTAATTTTCAGTAACTATAATATATATTTTTGGTTTGATAAGTCTGTTTTTGTATATGTAGGTAGGTATTGTAGGTACTTAAATAGGTATGTTACATAAAAAACATATTATTATAAATCTATTATTTGTCAGAGAACTACCGCGTAAAAAAGGTCTATATTATCTCAGAGCCTTTCAAGACGAGACCAATAAATCACAAAGATGATGGCACACATCCAAAACCGTTTAGCACATAATATGTAGAACGGGACCCCTCGAGCTGATCGCTGACGCATCGGAAAAGGTGTTCGGCGAACAATCAATAATGCGACCAATTCAAATGAGCTCCATACTTTTTCTCGTTATATACAATCATATTCGATTACAGGGGATTTGCTGGGGAATTAGAGATCTTCTTTATCTGGTCTGTAGCACGTTCCTAGTTCTCACACGTCAGTTGGTATAAGCCGGTCAATAACATAAATTTCTCGAAGGCACGCTTCTTTATTGGATTTGTCGTTGTCGGCGAGCCATTGAACCCAGCCCGTAGACTGTTCGCGTAAGGAACTATCGAAAATAAAATTTGTTCAAAACTGGGGGAATTCGGTAACTGGAGTTTCGACGTAACTTTAGTGTTTGGCACAAGATTCGGGCTAGATTCCGTAATAACTCTCGAATTTTCAACTAGTATTATGTACATATTTATTGTTAGCACAAATAAAGTGTCGTATTTATTTATATTGAGTTGTTCTCACGTGGCAAATTTGCACACGTCACAAGACATTCTCACATCGGTAGAAACTTTGTCGTTCAATATTATGATGAATTGCAAGCAACGGGAGCTCTAAAACATTTCCAACACATTCCTTGAGAATTCTGAGCTGTAACGTAAACTTCTAGCTCAGAGCGTTTTGTCTAGACGAATGTTCAACATTTTGTTTCTGTTACAACTGGGGGAAAGTTTCCGACATATTCCCAACAGGGACTTACTTTCAATGCATTTGTGGACGTAACTTTTGCAGACCAGATTGACTTTGCAATTAAACTGTATTTTTTTTTCTCTTCTCCTTTGCGATACGAACGAATGGTTAACATTAATTACGTGGTTAAATAAAGAGAATGTTCGTCAAGATATACGATCGTGTAAGTATTTATATTACCAACAGTTCTTGTTACATTTCATCCGAATATTGAAGGCTCATCTTTACGACTTATGTGAGCTGTAATTGCATTTATATATTAGTACTCTTGTTTAGTAACTATATGGGCTCGCGGCATCGTCTCATCCGCTAGGTTACCATAAAAGGGTCGTCAGCATTTTTCTTCTTTGGAGAAAGTTTTTGTATGCACGCCGCGGCTCGGACATCCTCAGCCTTTAAAAATATTTGCATTTCTTTGCATACAGCGTGAAGATAAGACTTCTCGCAAATACACTTTGAGTCTCTCGGGTAGACGGCCATTGTCTCGTGCATACTAATTTGATGATCGATTAATTTATTGTAGTGTTTTTTCGGTTCATTGATTTAGCGATAGGTGCAGTTAAAGTGAATAATTCTTCCTCTCTTAGCAAATTGAAGTTTGTCAATCAACTGGTTCAATATAGGTAGACTAGCAAATACTTAGATAGGTATACATCGATTGTATCTACTATCTACCTTGTTATAAACGTATTGAGTGAGTCAACTCCTGGTTTTAATCTAATAATAACCCTTCATATGACGTGGCATGGCATGACATATATCTATTCTCATTTTAACACGAGTCAGGTAAGCGTGGACCTTCGTCATATCCCAGACTACCTGAGATAGGCAGCCAGAGACAATTAAAATTCACCTCTATTGTGCACAGACGCTTTGTCTCTGCCCTTTATTTGTGACGTCATAACCCCTCACTATTATACGGTCTAATTAAACCCTATTTAACCGCGGGGTGGGTTAGGCCCTGATTGGATTTTAAGGTGTTAAGCGGCGTTACGATTGAAATGTAATGGAAGGCTCTAGAAAGATATTGAGAGTACTTTAGTTCTGGAGTGGGAAGAGATTTTCCGCCAGCTTAAAATTAAGTAGGAAAAGGGTTGTGTATGAAAAATTACATGGCAATGAAAGGAACTCTACTGATTTATGAAAGGTCGTGAACTTATGAGTTTCACGATGTGAAATGGATGGGATGATATCCTATGTGATAAAAACATATTAATAGATATTAAACACGTACCTACATTGCAAAAATAATAGTAACATTGTTTCCCATAATGTTGTCGAGTAATCATTTCTTATTGCTGTTCAGGCTATTTTATGTTAGTTATTCTAAACTTTCGTTGTTAACGGTACACATATCATGTGCTTTGCTTATCGATCAATTGTGCCAGCACTATCAAAGCACACATGATGTAATACAATACAGTAATTACGGCTCGCTCCGTCCATTATGAACTGTAAGGTGAACAGATAATTACTCCCAAGCTCCCAGTAGTCTCCGTGCTACCACGTTCAATAGATCAGTCGACTTCATTTGTTTATTGGTTATAGACATAGACCTTATAACTAGTAGACTCCTAGGACGAGCACTTTAAGATATCATTAGGAAAATAGGTCCTACTTAATTGAATAGGTGTGAAAGATTTTGAGGATCTTTGTTACTTTTTCATTTAATAATGGCTATAGGAATCTGGATGAAATTTGGCATAGAATAGGAATATATACTGAGAAACACATAGGATTTAATATTTTAAGAAATTGAAGGTCCCCGGGAAGCTAGCGGAAGCCCTCCAAGTATCGCCAGTATCTAATAGCAGCAAGGAACAGTAGGATTTGTCATGACCGGACAATTAGCGCTTAGTTCCCCCGAACACAGTTAGTTAATTGAATAATTTTCATTGCGTATAAATATATACCTATTAGGAGTCTACTGATATCAAGTCGTTGTTTAGCAAGCATGATTAGTAATGTGATCGGTTCTAAGCTACTGTGGTTTGAACAAATGTTTGTAACGTGCAGTCACGAGCATTCATATTATAACTATGAACATTAGACTGTTGTGTAATAGGTATCTGATTTTATGATTAATTAATTAAATTTTTTCTGTTATAAAGATATGACTTTGCTAGTATCTAAATGTAATTGAACGTCATCGTGGCCCAAAAGCTTAAGTATAAAGTTAACCTATGTATTTCTTTACTTCGTCTGCGTCTCATCTTTCTCGTTTTCGCAATATTTTTCATAATATGAATAAATATCCTGGGACATTTTTCACACACGGCCAATCTGATTCCAAACTAAGCAGAGCTTGTGATATGGTAACCAGATAGCTGATTACATTATTCCTCCCCTCTTATTAGTTGTTGCGTGATTTTATTTAGTCTTAAGCCTTTTATTTTTTATAAATGAACTATTGAATTAGATATTTGCTTATTAATCGAACCAGTAGTTTTGGTGCCTATACACCACAAACAAAAATCAATGCATTCTTCAAAGTTTATTTTTCCTTTAGATTCGATGTCATTTAAGAATAGTTCTGTAATCAAAATACCTATCATCAAATATGAACACATTAAGGTATATCTAAACTCACGTTACATTCACGCATGAGTACCTACCATCATACAGAGGCATCTAAAAACCGCAAAATTCAATGCGGAAGCGGCGACCGGCTAAATGATGAAGGTGTCTCGGCGGGGTCGTTGAACCCATACATCATACAACACCCTGCTTCGCTCGGCCAACATGATGAATAGAGCCCGTGTGTGAACTGTTCCTTGGGTGTTTACTGCATATTGATTACACCCGAACAATCAACGAGTTTGCTAATTAGCGTGCCGAGTACCTAGTAGGTACTTGCTTAGCTTCGTTAATTATGTAATTTAGGGTTGGGAATTATAGGAGTTGCGGTTGTTAATATAAAGAAATTTTGAGTATGAAGTATGAGTTGATTAAAAAAGGAAAGATTCTAACAGAAAATGTAAAACCGAATAAGAGACTTAATTTAAAAAATCGCGTCATTTAAGACGTAATTTGGTATAACAAAAGGCTTGCTTATTGTAATTAAAGCCCTTCAAATTAAGCTCGTTCTGCCTTCCAACAAATTGTAGCAATTATTTCGGTATTTTGGGTTTCTCTTCGTATTCGGATATCGTATGATTTCGGATATAATCTAACTCACGGTCGCATCCCTATTGGTAATTAATTTAATGTTGCGTTATTACACTGCGGATTTTGTATGCTTCATAAATTTTCGATTAGTATTTTCAATAAACAATGTATTTCGGTTGCTAATAAATTATGCGTGGAGGTGATTTTAGAAGAAAATAAAGGGGAGCTTGAACTTTATTATGAAGTATTTTATAATTTATGATCACAAAGTTTAGATTCACTTTTCTATAGACATACCTATATGCTTTAGAATTTGCAATAAAAGCATATAATATGTCTATAGTGTTCTTACATATCATAGCATTTTATTTTATTCAGACCATTCGTATTTGTGTTAGTAAGTACAATTTCTCAGCGTGACCAAGCTCTGCGTAAAACTGCCATCGATTTTACCCTCCTGGCTTCATTCCAATCTCTTTTCCTTTGCCTAATATATTTGCGACTAAAATTCTGCGGACTGTTGTGTAATATGAAATATAAGTTAGTAATAACAAAAATGTGCCAGTCATACTTATTTCATACGAGTGCCTTTCTGTAAGGAAATGAGAAATGTTTTTACTTGTTACAAGTTATGAATGATACGATGCTATGGTGAGCCGAGCTTCTGGGTCAAGTTTTGTATTTTCACATAAGTATTGCCGTTGCCCTTTATTTGACATGTTATGTTTGCGGTCGTGGAGTTATAACCGTTCTAATGATACTGTAGTCAATATTTCTTTATTTTATGTATTATTTTAGTTTAATTTGGTGAAGTAGGCAGTAAGGTGTACAAACTATAAGAACATCCGTATGTTTGTCTGAAGAACTTGTCAATAATTAATATTTTATAAAGGTTCCTACAATGCGAGAAAATCAAAGAGTTTTCTTTAAAGTTGAATTTAACAGTTACCATATCTACGTTTATTTTTATTTACTTAAAAAAAAAAAAAACTAACAGAGCCACAGAGCTCCATCGCTGTATAAACCCAGCTAAAATATATTAAAATAATAGGTGTACCTTGCAACACTGAAAACAGAAAGTTATGTCTATGTTTTTCTCATTTCCACAGCCAATAAAACTATAAATAATGGAGGTAGCTATAGCTGATAAAAAGTGTCGATTTATTCTTCACAAGTCGGTGTCGGTGTAACGAAACAAACCGGAGGAAAGTTTGGAAAAGTGCGGTCAAATCATAGCCCCCCCGGGACATACATAGTTCGGAACTTTCTTAACGCATCAGACTCACCTAGCTTGGGAGGGCTAAGTGACGGGCGGAGCGATTAGCGGGGACTTGTATAATAGTAAAACTAAAACCTGTATTGTATAGGTTAATTAGGGGTAGTTTTTGTCTTATATAGGAAATAACGTTAATCAAAAATACCCATTTTTGTATATTCTAGTACTACCAGACAGCGTTTTTAAATACATAAAATGACACAGATTAATCGACACAATCGAATCCAAAATTAGCGGCTTATCAAGACAAGTGTCCATTAACAACCAATATTCAAATCAGATTTTTCGTTCGATTTGTGTATTATATACATATTGACATATTATATCGTTCAGTATCCTTAAATGATCCTAATCTTTTTATTCTATACACGTCACCTAGAAGGGACAATGTATTTAACTAGTTTCAAAATCCTTGATTCAATATTATCCACACAATACTTTTTATTTTTAATGACGCTATTACTTCATTTACTTGCAAATACCTATATGTGAACAAAAAAACTTCTACAATGTATCTTCTCAGTTAATAAACTAGGTAGTTTTCATGCATACTCATTAATGTTTCAAGTCATGCATTTCAAACGAGAAGTTTATTTATCCTGACATATCTAGTTTAGTTATACCTTGTTGATTAATTTCACGGTCTGTTGCTGTAAGCTGTATGTGTCCAGTCTAAGAATTATGTATATTGCATTGCAATGTGCAATAAGTTTGTAATTATTATGACATTTAATTGAGCGCCAAGGTGGCAGGTAATTCGTGGAGGTTCTATTCTTGCTGTTCTTTGGTACTAATTAAAACTAGTATTTTTATAATTAACTAGATCTCGTTTCACCCGGATTACCAGATAATGTTCAATATCCCGCTATAAAAGGTAGCTTATGTGCTATTCCAAACTTCTTACTTTATGCCAAATTTCATCTATATCCCTTTAGCCGTTCTGGCAATAAACACCTATACAAATTTTCTCAATTATAATATTAATAAAACCTACATCGGATTACAGGAATAAGCATCATAATAAAAATATTAATATTGAAGAAATTCTATCTCACGAAATACATTCCGCATTTTACAACCATATATGCTCACTTCTCTCTATGTGAATGATTGTATGAGTGGAGAGCGGGATGGGAGGCGTTTGCCTTGTAGTGGGACAATCCAGGCTTTAAATAAATAATAATTATTAATAAAGAGTCCCAAAAAAAGTCCTCCTGCAAATACATATAACTTAGCCTGAAAAAAAAATTCTAAGACATGGTTCTTTATCTAAGCCGTAATGAGAATTACAGCTTGGTCGCCATAAACCGGATCCTTTCTTAATGGTCCGTTGGAAATGAGGAAAGTCTGCACACACTTGCGTAGGTTGATGAAAGATAAAATGTGTATCGTAAAAAATATTTAGGACAATACGCCTCCCTGTCCGACGTTATAATATCTCTGCCATGAAACAGTGAACGATCGATAAGGTCCTTCGAAGATTTATGCGATTTTGAACCCTATAAAAGGCTATTAGCTTTTGAAATGCCACAAAAATATAATTTTCTCTCATCCAATATGAAATAAATACAAATAATTTTGATACACTAAGAAATATTAATAAAATGAGGTTGTTAAAAATTTGTATCAATACAAGATGATATGTATGATGTATTGTTAGTTGATGCGTATTAACTTACTCTGTTCTGTATAAAATGCCTTTTCCATTTCTGGAAAAACATCATTATTGCTTATTCTAGTAAATAAAAAGTATATGCCATGTCTTACTAAGTACTTATTACGGTAAAATAGATAGGATTCTAACTAAATGTACCAAAATTTATTTACATTAATAAAGGTCCACATTACCTATATACTTTTTCATTCTATAATTGTATGCTTCAAGGTACAATCCCTGTCTCTCAACACTCAAGTAGCTCCATTAGTTACGCGTCAGCATATAATCGCCTGCACGGTCCCTCTCAAGGGGCGGCTGTTGAGAGGCTGTTGATTTTTAATTCTCAAGATCTATCCCGAATCCTCAGGAAGTACCGAGGGAATAAAGCCTTGGGCTATATACGAAACTCAAAGCGTTGTATTTTTAAAGATGTAAAATATTTTAAAGCCGCGTCAAAGGGACGTCTTGTGACGGAACACCGAGTAGCCATCATTTCGTTTCATCAAATTTATATTAGATAGCTGCCTCCGCGCGGTTTTACCCGCGTAGTTCCCGTTCCCGTGGGAATACAGGGATAAAATATAGCCTATGTTACTCGGGGATAATGTAGCTTTCCAAAGGTGAAAGAATTTTTGAAATCGGTCCAGTAGTTTCGGAGCCTATTCATTACAAACAAACAAACAAACAAACAAATCTTTCCTCTTTATAATATTAGTATAGATAAATTATTGTACAAATTTCAAGAAAAATATAAGAATAATTGAAAAACAAAACTTATTTAATTATGTATTCATTTATGTTATCTATGAAGACTCATTTAATCAAGCTGAAGTATAAATTAGCTTAAGAAATCAATCAAGTGCCTACCTTGGTAATTAAACGGTGTACAACGCTTTAAGCAGACAATTTTTCAATATTGAAGAGCTAAAATATTAGTTTCTACCGAAGATTTTTAAAGGAAAATTCCTTAGGATATTTTTTACCTCGCATAACGTTCATTGACTTTGTAAAATTAATTTTAGTGCTTTTTATCCTTTCAGGTAAGTCACGTGAATTCTCCTGAAAGTCTACGAATTCTCGTATGGTAAGCTAAATAAAAGCGAATTATTAAATTGTTCTACTAACAATATAGTTAGCTTATCGTAGTTTTGAATTGCAGTAGTTCATTTGGTTTATAAAAGCAGTAAATCAACAAAACCCAATATCAGTAAAAGTAAATTATGAACAAATCTTAGTATGCATGAATAAATTTGTTTGTTCTGTGTCTGGATGGAATGCTACAGATGAGAAGTGTGTATTTAATAGTAGTAGGTATATGTAGTATATTAGCACAAGCTCTGCTTAGTTTGGAATCAGATTGGCCAAGTACTAAAAATGACCCAGGATAATCATATCTATATTATGATAATGTTTTAGCTTCGGTTACGTTTCGTAATTAGTCAGTCAGAAGTTAATTTGCTTACCTGCAGAACACGGTACAATAATTCCTGTCTATAATTACATACGTGTGGGTGTTATGATTTACTGTTTGGTATAATATGCACTGTGACCCTGTTCTGTAACTGTATTACACGAGCTAGTTATTACCTTCTCAGATAAAATTCAATTGTGTTCTGTCATCTATAAGGTATAATTTCCACTGGACTTACATTTACTGGTGCATTGGTAGCTAATTCATTTTGCATTTCTTTATTGTATGCAAACGAGAGAGTTTCGCTTAACGAGATGACTTCATTTAGCAACAGTACGCTTTCTACAAGTTCACAGTCTCTCAAGAAACCAGCTAATGAAATGAAATGAAATGAAATGAAATAAATTTATTAATTCAACTAGGCCTTCACAGGCACTTATGAAACGTCGACTCTAATGCTCGGTTCGGAAGGTTGCTTTTGCTGAGAAGAGCCGGCAATAAACTCAGCAATTACTCTTTTCAAAACAAGTTTTAACAATTTCTTTAACAATAATAACATTAGTCCTGATAGAACGAGCGCTATACCCATGCCTCGTCATCATTAATATAATCATTTATACTATAATAAGCTTTCTGTACCAAAGCTGACTTAACTCGTTCCTTAAATTTATTCATAGGCAATTCTAAAATATTTGTGGGGATTTTGTTATAAAACCGTGCACCAAGTCCTAAAAATGATCCTTGCACTTTCTGTAGTCTATAAGCAGATGTTACAAGTTTATGCTTATTTCTAGTATTAATGGAGTGCAAATCACAATTTTTAGCAAAAAGACTAATGTTTTGACGGACAAATATTATGTTTGCATAAATGTACTGTGATGCAACTGTGAGAATGTTAATTTCCTTAAATTTATCTCTGAGGGAAGCTCGCGAGCTTAAATTATAAATAGCACGGACTGCTCTTTTTTGCAAAATAAAAATTGTATCTATATCAGCTGCTCTGCCCCAAAGCAAGATACCATAGGACATAACACTATGAAAATAACTGAAATAGACTAATCTAGCTGTTTCTACATCCGTAAGTAGTCTGATTTTTCTAACCGCGTAAGCAGCTGAGCTGAGCTTCCCCGCAAGACATGATATTTGGGTGCCCCATTGAAGTTTCGAATCTAACGTGATACCCAAAAACACTGTTGACTCAACAAGACTGAGGGCCTCATTATTTAACATTAAATTAGAGGCCAATTTTTTTACATTAGGTAATGCAAATTTGATACATTTTGTTTTGTTTGCATTCAAAACTAGATTATTAACAGTAAACCAATTTAATACCTTAGATAATGCACCGTTTACATCGTCATAATTGAATTTCTGTCTATCAACACCAAAAATCAGTGAGGTATCATCAGCAAACAGTACAATTCCACAGGTATTCTTAACATAGAACGGAAGATCATTTATATAAATTAAAAATAGAAAAGGTCCCAAAATTGAGCCCTGGGGCACACCCATATGCACAGGAGAACCAGACGATTTAACTCCGTTGACATCTACAATTTGAGTCCTCTCACTAAGGTACGATCTCATCAAATCAAGTGCTATACCTTTAACTCCATAATAATCTAGTTTACGTATAAGTGTTGGGTGGTCAACACAATCAAATGCCTTAGATAAATCACAAAACACCCCAATAACGTTCTGTGAATCCTCCCAACCGTTAAAAATATTTTTCAGAAGTGCTACACCTGCATCAATGGTTGAACAGCCTTTTGTGAAACCGTATTGTTCACCATGCAAAAGTTTATTAAAATTAAAATGAGCGAGTAGCTGCTTTAAAATAATCTTTTCAAATATCTTACTCAGGACTGGTAATATAGATACAGGCCGATAATTAGATGGATCAGAAGGATCTCCGGCTTTAAACAATGGAATGACTTTACTATATTTCATCAGATCTGGAAATTTACCGCAATCTACGCATTTATTAAAAATTAAGGCTAAATGAGGAGCTATGTCTCCAATGATATTTTGGAAAACAGTAACAGATAAACCCCATAAGTCTCCAGTACGTTTGACTTTTAAACTTTTAAATGTTTTAATTATGTCAAGAGGTGTAATGTGCCTAAACTTAAGAACTTCTAGGCATTCCGATACGTTGGTTTGCAGTATTAATTCAGCATTTCTAGGTGAGGAATCTAAGGAGCTAGTTGTAGCTACAGGTATCTCAGTAAAAAAATTATTGAAAGTATGTGCAATTTGATCATTATCGCTAACATTTTCGCCGTTAATATTAAGTTCAATGCTCTTATTGGTGGTTTTAGTATTACCTCTTTCTGCGTTTATAATGTTCCAAGTAGTTTTTACTTTATTGCTTGATTGTGTTATTTTATTTCTAAGGTGAATAGCCTTTGCTGAAGCACAAGTCTTTTTAAAAACTTTTGAATAATTTTTTACATATTCTAGAAAAACGATATTTTGATTAAATTTTTTCATACCATATAGCTCATACAACTTCGCTCTACTTTTGTAAATGCCAGCAGTTGCCCAGTCATTAAATTTTGCTTTACTACTTTTATTAAAAGACTTAAGATTAAACGTTTTGTCAAATTCAAATTTTATAAAACCAAAAAGTTCTTTATATAGGCTATCTGGTTCATCCTGTGTCATATTAATTAATGTAATATTTTTACTTACATTATGTTTGAATCTGGCCATACGATTTACAGTTATAGGCCTACAAGTAACTTTTTGCGGTTTAAGTATAATTTCATTTAAAAACACTACTTTCTGACCACAATGATCTGAAGTTAAATCAGTTATTATGAATTTTTCAAGTGCATCACAGTTACAAAACACGTTATCCAGACAGGTGGCAGAAGTTGCAGTAATTCTGGTCGGCTCTAGAAATAAATAGTTTAAATTAAATGATTTGAATAAATTAATAAGCCTAATTGTTGAGGGTGACTCGATCAATAAGTTAACATTAAAATCGCCACATACTATTAAATCCTTATTACAAGTTTGAGCTTTCTTCAAAGCATCCTCTATAACTAATTCAAATACACTATAGTCACCTAACGGAGGACGGTACACGCAGATTATAACATAGCGCTCGAGCTCTACGCAGGACAATTCAACAGTGCGCTCGATAGATAAATCTACAATGTCTTTGCGTTCTTTACACTTAATATTAACGGAAACTAAAATTAAACTACCACCATGTATTGCTGATTTTCTTACGAACGCACTTAACAATTTCAACTTAGGTATATTGAATAAAAGTTCATGTTTTTTCAGCCAATGTTCTGTTAAACATAAAATATGGACATCACAACCTTCAACGAACAATTGTAATTCTAATTCTTTGCCCGCTAAGCCCTGAATATTCTGATGTACAAGGTTTAAATGGCTGAGCTTAGCAGTTGTCGTACTATTGTAAAATCCCCCCCAGATACCTGACCACTGGTGCCATTGTCAATAACAATATTATTGACATTAGCACCAGTATCAATGTCCCCAACTAAGCTACTTGTAGCTTGGTCATAAATATAACGATTGCCGGCTAACAACGTAGCTATCAATTTCTTAGAACTAAGTGGCAAATACATGGTATCTTTTGTTAGCTTAAAATTAAATATAAAATTATTTAAGTCGAAATAAAATATTGCGTCATTATGACGATGGCTTAAATTATATAGTGTCATATTCAAGTCAAATATGTGCCTATTCTGTTCCTCGGATAACACATTGGAATACGGAAAAGCACATAAAACAAATCTACATTTATACATACTGTGCAACTCTAGTATCTTGTTAAAACTGTTAATAATATTTTTCTTTCGCACCGATAGGCCGTCTCCACAAAGAACAATGACGGTTGTATTATGACCTAGGTCACGTGGAATGATGTTATTAATTAATTGCTCATAAGGAGCCCCGGGATAACATCTATTTATAACATTTTCTTTTAACGCGTTATTAATGATATGTTTTAATATTATTAATAAACTAATTTTCTAATGGAATTATGAACGAGACTTGAACAGTTATTCGATTAATGGAGCGCTAAGTTGAAACTTATTTTAACGAGAGTTTGTCCCAGTACAACACACTACCTACATACACATAATTGAAACCACTTAAAACTGAGTTTAAGAAAAATCACACAAGGTTCAAATTTAAGAGCACCTAATTTCATTGCCTGTAGAAAACGGCAAGCACGTCTATCACAAGTGCAGCTTTGGTCATATCTTCGAATAATGCAGTCTCACCAAAATGGTAGAAACCATGCGTCGGTAGGTAGGTTTATAATACATGTGGTCAATGCGCGGTCACATTTCTTACTTCACGCCTATTAAGGATCGACCAGTGAGTGTAGCGGTTAGCGGTGCATGCAGCGTGTGTCGTACGGCATGCGTGGCCGAAGGAAATAAATGTCAAATAATATATATATAGAAAAGAATTTGCGATACATCTGATAATGCTAATGTATATATGGTCGCCTTTTACGATTAGCTGATATATTGTGTCGAGACGCAGTATGAACATATGTATTTTAATGACTTACCATTGGGTATTTCATCCAAATGCCTACAAATAACACAGTTCTTTTCTCTCAAGCTCCCGAGGGATTTTCAATTGATTATCGGTGTGGCAAGTTTCGTTTAAATACCTTCAGTCGTTATTGGGGGAAAGTGTCAAAAATATTCATATATCCATTCGCATTTATAATAGGTATGAAGTAAGATTGCACGCTGCACGCACCGCTCTGCACACAAACTGAGCCCTTCAAGAGTTATTGCCTGCTGGAGTCAAGAAATGCGGAAGGCATCATCAAACCGTCCATTTACGGCGAACTCATTTCTATCTTTGTTTCTTTTATATCGCAGAATAGCTATAAAATGTAAGCTGGGGAAAATATTTTTATTTATTTGATGCACCGCTTTTTGTGGTGCTACTAGGAAATTATGAGTTCCGCGGATTTCGCCATATACGCTGAGTCGCTGATATTTTCTAACGACCACCGCGAAGTTGGTACTTACGTGTACCTTCTTAGAGAACTGCCTCTCAACATTAAAAATAACTTTAAATTACATTTTAAAATGCTGTTCATAACAATTTCTTGAAACGCGTCCGTTGTAAACCTTGAACTTCGTGAAACGGCAGACTCCGCGAAAGTCCATACAAATTATCGTTAAAAAGTTTACAGTACAAGCCGGCTCAGTGTCAACAAACTTTACTACTTTTTAGATGAGATGGAAGTGTCTCTTTACTGTTAATTATATGACAGTTTTATTATTGTTATTTAATAATGACCCAAAAATAAGACCAGTCGCTATTTGAATTATTTCCTCTCGTGCGTTTTTGGTTTTGCCGAACTACGCGACCGATTTTTTTCATCCTTTTAATTATATACTACTACTATATTTGTATCTTAGGCTGTTTGTATGTCGACTTATAGACTTAAATACCCCAAGGTACAAAAGCGTTTTTATGTGTATTTATATATTATCCTTTATCGTGCCATTTCATGGTATTATCTATTTAAAACCCCTTCCTATTTACTTTAATCTCAACTGTTCATGTTACACGCAATCGCAAATAACATTCGCTTCTTCAAGCTACACAATCTAGCTTTTTATTGTCTAGATCGTAACATTCGTAACTATAAAACAGTCGTTCAGACAATCAACTGTAGGTGTCGTCGATGAAATTCGAATCCCTCTATACATTGTTGCGAGAAAGTGTTTTATCACTGAATTAAAATGTAATCTTTTGTGAGACGGTATTTCATTTGATCTCTCACCTTTCATTGTGTGCACTCGACTTTATGGGGATACACAGAAACTTATGATAAAGCTTGACATTGTTGTATTATTAGATTAGTCTTCATTATTTGAGACTGTCTATTGTTGTTACGTTCGGTAATTTGCATCAAGATGAAACAGTATATGGAGTCGGTGCATTTTGAATGGTTTGTTGTCATTATTATATGAACAGAAGATAGATCCTATATATCATTGTGATAGGGTTTTAATGGCTGCAAATGGAAATGCTTTTGTTGAAGCACTTGGCGTAAAGATTGGCGAGTCACTTCTTACGTCACTATAGAGATGGGCAAGTGATACTAGATATTCGTCGCTGCTCCCAAAAGCCATTGCTTGTCTTTAGTCGTAGTATTTATATAGTAGTTTTTGAAACGATAATAAAAAGTAGCCTCTGTATTATTCCAGAACATATTGTAATATTGTGCAAAATCTCAAGCAGATCCCATCAGCCGTTTTGGCGTGAAAGAGTAACAAACATCCATCTATCCATACTCACAAACATTCGCATTTATAATATTAGTAGGATAGGATTTAGTAGGCACTCGAATTGTCACAAGATCTTGTCCGAAATGTCAGGCCTAGTTCCGAGATGTCCTCGAGGAATACAGCCGTAAAGATTTATCATTGACTCATACCTTTTGCGTACAAATTGTTAGTAAATTCGCATCAATAACACCATCGACATCTTTCATAAATCCACGCCACACTGTGACGTGTAATAATCTCACAAATAATTGAATATCGTTCGATATAAGAGCTATCTCGTTCTTGGGTAGAGTACGGCTGTGCAAATAGGCTGCCCACAGTTTATTTACAGCTTTATCATTTAGTTAAATGGATGTATTCCAAGTGCTGCAGGGTGCTTGTTCATTAAGTTATGTGGGATTTGCTCTATATTTAATACTCATACACTTTCGTGTACAAACATAATCCGAAGCTGCACTGTCGAACCGTTGCTTCTAAATATAATAAAAACATAGTTTTTTTTACACACAATCTATGTGATACCAAAAATGTTGGATGACTTTCTAATGCAGCTACTTTAGGGTGGTCCACTAAGCTTGCATAATTGAAATACTTCTTGTACTAGCATGCTTAGCAACTGCTCCACCCTTATATTAATTAAAGCAAATTGGAACTAGTCGCAAATTAATTCCTGACCACACCTAGAGTTTTCTAATCGATTTGATGACATGTAACCAGCTTGGTTGTATTCAAACATTGAATTTAGATGTAGGTCGTTTTATATAAACTTACTTTTAAATAAAATACTTCGTGATTAATCAAATAAGGGAAAGTGGCTAAAGAGAGCCTTCGGATTTTATAGCGTGATATTGACGAGTAAATATATAGCCAAATAATAATGGTAAAGGCTCTGGACAAGAGACGACATTCAATCACAAAGATTAATGAGCCAACAAAACATATTCGACGTCGCCATGACCGCTCGGCAATGAACCTACTCAATACCGATAACTACTTTGCGCAAACGCAAATAATATAGTTCATAGTACCAAAGACTTTACGACCTAACATTATTTAAACAATAACACAGCGCGAGCAAACAGTAATAAACGGGGTGATAAATCTTTGATTTACAATTCGACTTATACAATAGATTCTGTAGGCCATAAAAATACCGTGTATAATGAGAAAGGCTGTGTGGGACATTAGTTAAGAACATAAACTCGCGTGTCACGACATTCGGTTTAGCTAATTCAATAGCTAGGTCAAGTTCTTAAGCGCCTTCAGTGCGAGCACGACCGTATCATTTGTTCAGTGTTTTCTTTTACAAGCGCCTTTAAGCTGTTAAGACAGTTTATGTTTGTAGATAAGAGGGGTTTCCTTTTTGCTGGTACAACCCAACCAGTTTAATAGATCATGTGTTTTATTCGTGAGTGTAAACCAATTTATAACGGCCGCGGCACTGCGAAATTCCGGTTGCTAATATACGTAAATCACATCAAGTCTTAATTGAACTGTCTTTGACTACGCTTAAAGTAAGACTTATCGTATCCATAGACAAACACTAAGAAAGTCTAGTGCACCTGATGTAGAGCACTTGAAGGCATTAGGCTTTGTTTACGACCGTGATTAGTTATGGTAAAGTTTAATTGAGTTGTCTTTAGCACGCTAAAGGAGCAAGGTAGGTAGTTGTTAATTAGTACTGAACTTCAAAAGGAACGGAGTGATTAGTGTCGATCATAGGTAATTATGAAGTTTTAATAGTGTAGTAAGTACATTAATATCAAATTTTGACTTAAAATCAGGTATGATTAACGAAAATAAAAACCCTTATATATATAAATAGAATATTTATAAATAGAAAGGAGCTACAATGAAAAGTAGCAAAGAAAACAGAAACATAATTACCAAAAAGAAAGTTCCCCTATTTCTATTAAATGGTCTAAAAAGCCTTTCACAAAATAGCCAGTAATGTTAATAGGGTAAAGGGAAATGTAGCGAACGTAAATTGTTCATCAAGATGGGACGTCATTTCTTCATGAAGACTATAACCATGGCAACTAGTAGGTAGGTAGACCTTTGAATGTTTCCAGCCATTTCTCAGCGGCAGCGGCCAGTTTATGGCTTTGACATTGCCTGTTTATGTAAATGAGCGACCCCCATCTATAGTGTTTGGAGTCTCCTAACGTGTAACTAGGTTTGCTATTAACAGTAAAGCATTTATATCGTTACCTTCAATCAAGTTAAACGGGTCTTCATTAGAATTGCAGTTGGACTTCTCATAGAATTTAATGGATTGCATTGATGTTTACATTCATTGAAATTTCTAGACTGTGTTCATAACTTGATTGGGAAAACGCAGCGCATTAATCTTTTTTACTGTTTCGGAATTCTTATTTAGCAGTATATCTTCTAAGAATCGCATTGAGCCTTTATGACTTTTTCATAATGTTTTTTTTTAACTCCGATACAAAGTATTTTGTCTGTGTCATTCACTGCCATTACATTGCCAAGAATAAAAAGGGTTTCGCATAATAACTTTCCCAATGAATCCTGATTAATGAAGCTGATTAATGACTTCTTTTATCGACAAGTCGTATAATTATTCAGCTTTACGTCTTTATTGTTCCGATTTATTCCAGTTTCAGATTGAATGTTAACGTTTGTCGTTTCCTGGTGAACAGCTAGCAGACGTTTCACTTCGTGGGCGAGTACTTTACGATCGTCAACTCCAAGGCATTAAAGATTTGTGAACGAACCATGTCACGGTTACAACGTATCCTGACATCTAAATCTTAGAGAACAACATTCACCGAAATTAATGGTACCCTCATTGACAATTGGTACATCGGTACAGTTTAGTTTTGTTTTGAAGAACACAGCTTTCAATGTTAGGTCAGGACCAAGACGTTAGTTTCGTTGTGAAATTGTTGATGTTATTTTTTACTTAGCTTTGTTTTACAAATTGTGTCTTTATATGATCATGGTATAAGATTAGATTATCAGGTTGAGTGACATGTTCGGCCACTGCTAACGAATAATTAGCACTTAGCGAATATAATTTATATTATTCACCTTTGCCTTTGTATATAAATCTTCACCACGTCGTCGATGGCTGAGAATCGGAATACGCGCGAGCTACGAGCAGCAACAACTTGACACTTCGATTCAGAAGTGCCAATGTGATAAACTTAAAAAGGCGAACCGACAAATAGAATCGTTTCATTTGACAGCATCACCTCTCGGGGCGTTTAATAATTTCATCCATTCTGCTCATGGCGCAGATAACCCAGCAAGATGGGACGTTCACCACAGATAACCCGGCGAGTTGGGACGTTTGCCGCAGATAGGGGCATGTTCTCATGATATACGAGCCACTTTGCGACAGTTCCATCCACCGTTCTCATTCCAGCATAGTGAAGTTGCAGTAGTTCAACTTTTTGTCTAAGATTTATTTTTCGCTAGCTGGACGAGCGTTCCGAGCTTTACAGGAATCGTAAAATTAAAAGCGTTTCTTTTTCAACACTTTTTGGTTTTTTCTTTTGCTGTAAATTCAGTCTACTGAGAAAAAAATACTTTTGGATTCAATTAAATTATAGCGTTCACGAATAATTTAGTTAGTTTGCTGTTATTCGATATTCTGTTTTGGCACTCTCCTTTGTTACTTGACGATATCGAACATGCTATTGGCAAAAGATAGCATCGTTTTGACCTTGATACCCTATTAGTTATTACATTGTGGCTGTTTGGAGGTTCAATTTCAGTAAAATTTATTTTTGGCATATTTTTTATGTTAGTCAGGTAACCTAGATTATAATATAATATCTATAGAAATTGCTTATCAGCCTTTTGAACAGGAGCTTTAAGTCAATCCCTTAAATAATGATGAGTACATAAATAGAAATGGCAGAGCGTCGAAAATACAGATAACTAACCCTCGAGTCGTAAGATCTTAAACTGCCATCGAATAATATAAAATTTATGAGTTTTTATAAGGTGCTTTCCCTTAGATAAGAAGCTTAAAGGCCAGTCCGGAGGTTATGAAACACAAACAGTAGGTATATCTAAGTGAATTGGGGGTTCGTTGTGTGCGACGGGGAGATTATTTAACCATGACAATACCTATACTATTTTTTTGAAAACTAGTGGCTTCCCGCGGTTTCACCCGCGTTCCCGGGGTTCTTCAATTTTCCTGAGATAATAAGTATCCCTCTCCTGATTCTAACCTACGTCCCCACCATTTTTTAGCCAAGTCTGTTCAGCCGTTCTTGAGTTATAAATAGTGTAACTAACACGACTTTCTTTTATATATATAGATGTACGTTTAACCTGTAAGTTAGGTAATCGGTTAGTATAAAATTGCTTCTCTACTAAATACTTAATCGAAAGTTTAAATGAATTCGTTATTGTATTTTCAAACAACTCAAAATACATTTCCATAAACAAACGTACCTATATCTGTAAATGTTAGATATAAATATATAAAATAAATATAAAGGCTCGTCGGTTATGATTACAAAGATAGGTAACCGTGTTTACATTGCGCGGGAAATCTGACAGCTGTCACCTGTCACTGCGCGTGATAATGGCGTCGATTGAAACGCGCGTCGCGTCGCGTCGTCGATCTGAGTATTTTTCTATAGCATTAATATGTGATATGTTAACAATTTCTAGACAAATATTATCTACATATAGGTACGTATTAGGTAAATGTCATGTTTTCCCAATGAAAAAAAAATTACAATAGGTATACAGAGCTAGATATTTTTCCAAATGCAATGACAAAAATAAAAGAGCAAATTGTTTTTTATTTTTGATTTCCTTCCTTGCCATTTCGATTCCAATTTAAATAGAATTAAAAAAAAATAGAGCTGTTCCATAGAAAGCAGAGGTATGTACCTAAGTGGCAGATATTTCTATCTATAGTTAGGCCGTTAACTGTCGCACGCTCGTCAGTCAATAGATAACTCGTGCTCGGACAAGCTGTTATTTGTACCTGTTGATTTGATAAAGGTTCGATGAACTACTTTCTTCGAACACGAGCCTTTATTAAAAAAGTATTTGCTCTTATATTTTTTATTCACTTTGGTTAACAGATTAACAATTAAGAAATAAATTAATACTCTGAGATTTAATCTTGATAAATTGTTCATTTGCGCCATGACTATATAATAAGACCACCGACGAAATAAATATGATAAACGACTGCGTACAGAATAAACTATTAAACATTTTAACCTTTCATTACGACATACTCTGATAACCCTCATCCAAATGAAATAGGCCATTTGTGCTTAATGCTACTTAGTTCACGACTATATTTTAGGGTTGACAGCATTATATAATAAAAATAAAACCAGTAGGTAGGTACTAATGCTGGCATAAATAGTTTTAATGTTTTTTTTTAATAAGTCATTTAAGGTTACATCACAACCATAAGGCAGAAGGAACTATATAGGCAGGTAAATAGAAATTCGACAATTAAAAAAAATACCAATTACCTCGTTAGCGAAATATCTATCACTACCTATAATAAAGCCGATAGAAATATAATTGATATGTGTTAAACGAGAACGTAGAAAGTGTTTTATTTAACTGATTGGATAGGATATTGATTGGTTCGTTAGTGAAATGTACAATTCGCACATTCCCCTAATTCAATATAATGAACTTTAACTCAATTAAAATGAAAAAGGTATAACATCTCCACGAAATGTTAAGATTAAAATTAATCTTTGGAGCTTTGATATGACAACCCTGCGTTAGCGAATTTCTACATGAAAGGTTATCCATACATAAAACAGTTTACTATATTCGTGTAATATGAAAGTAATGTTGATAAAATAATTTAAAATTGTTAAATAAATAAATACCCTGGGATATTTTTCACAAACGGCCAATCTGATCCTATACTTAGTAGAGCGTGTGCTATACAAACCAGATAGCTGATTACAATATACTGCTTTAAAATACTTATGTGGGTAGATTTAGTGTTAAAGGCAGTCACAGAATAAACAGACATATTCATGCATATAAATGTTTGTCCTGGATGGGATTCGATCCCACGGCTACCGAATTGAAAGTCAGGAAAAACTCTATTATTGATACAAGTATGTATACTTAACGCGACCGTACGCTTTAGGCGGGACAGTCACGCTTTCAGGCAGACTGTCCCGCTGTCCCCAGCAAGGCCGACATTGTCCCGCTTTTGGAAACGGACCAAACGATAACTAAAAATGAACTAAAAATTACAAAACTACGACTTAGAAGTCACGCCACTACAGGGGCTTAGTAAGCCGTGCTTACTTAATTATTTTGTGTAGTATTACTATATTAAGTAGTGTTTTGATTATTTTGGGACAGATGTCCCGCTCTGGCAAAAAAAAATATGGTCACTACTTCTAAGTTTAAGATATAAATAAGCAGTTTATATAGGTAAGTAAGATACATAAGAATCAAAATGTATGACCAATTACCATGAAATTCATTTGACTTGCAATCTGCTGGCAACATTGTAATGGCTTTTCTATGACTTCTAATTACAGTGGCTAGTTAGTGCATAAATGTAATCATAGCGCAGTATCACTTCTGCATATTGATTACTAGCTGCCTCCGCGCGGTTTTACCCGCGTAGTTCCCGTTCCCGTGGGAATACAGGGATAAAATATAGCCTATGTTACTCGGGGATAATGTAGCTTTCCAAAGGTGAAAGAATTTTTGAAATCGGTCCAGTAGTTTCGGAGCCTATTCATTACAAACAAACAAACAAACAAATCTTTCCTCTTTATAATATTAGTATAGACAAGTTATACGAGGAGCAACTAATTTGTGCTTTCCTTTTCACTGCTAAAAGGACTCAGTTTGTCTCACTCTCTCGTTTAAGAAACGATAGGGACCATCTGAGTCTTGGAAGTTACAATTGGGAAATCAAACATTAGCATATTAGGTAGGGCAGGGTGCTTAGGTTAGGTAAGTTCATATTAATTTAAAGTCTTACTATCCATATGATAGTTCAGTGAATCGATAGCAACCACAAATATGAAAATTATTGCAGTCTAATTGAAATTTAGTATAATTTAAAGAATAACAAACATTACCTCACATTTTTGAATTGCCGTCGGGTAAAACTTTGCCCTAACCCCATAAAACGCACGCGGGCCGTATCTACCCGTAACACGCGATAATAAATCTGTATATAATAACGCGCTGTACTGCACTGAGATTGGTTGCAATATAACTCAATGTTTCGCGAAAATACGCTATTTTAAACGAAAAACATGAAAATACAGACCTATTTAAATACCTAATATTTAGTAAATTACAGCCAACGTAGTCCTGAAACTTAAACAACTTTACAAAATTAATACCACTATTCGTATCTTCATCTTACAATACCTACAATTCAAAGTGAAAATTTGCATGAACAAGTCTGCAAAGGTGCTTCAGACAAATAGTTGTTGTCAAGATACGATGCGATGCCTGCTCTATGTAGTGATAGGTATACCCAGGTACCCATTTATTATGCTAATGAATGTCTGACTTCAGTACACTTGCCAGATTCACTCGATTCTGACACTGCTATTAAGTATGCGTTGAATCTTGTGTGTAGTGTAACCCTATTATTTTCACATAGATTTATAGCACAGTTTTAATCGGTGTTTCCATTTTCGCTCCACGCAACATTATCATATCTTCCAATGCAGCTATATGTTATATGGTTAAGAAATGAATCCATTAAACCAACAAAAGACGTTTCAATACAAAAATAGATTCAGGAAAAAGATATCATCATTACTCTTCATGCAATTCAAAAGTGCTGTTGAGGCGTTTACACATGAAAGAGAATATGTCCCGCTGTGAATGTCACGACTCACGCATATGTAAGATGGAGCGACTCCATTCGAATTTGTCTGTGAAGAAAAATAGTAGGCACCTGCAACTAAATGCATTCGAGGGGGTGTTGGGGACTGTAACGGGGTGCTTTTGAAGTGCGCTCATTTTGCACGCGTCTCGAGGGTTGACATGTTGTATCATTATGTACATGTGTCGTGGGGTGCCGACTGCCGACTGCCAAGTTTGAGCGGGAAGTATCGGTTTTTCGGGCGGGTCTATTGTACCGTAGCGTCGCGATTGTTGGGTTTGAATTGGAATGATGTGAAGTGTTTTTGTATCTATGTTTATGTATATCATGTTATTTATTTATTTTAAATTTTTAAGTATAGTTTTTTATCTACTTATTTCGCAGATTAATTGCGAATTTATGTCATTAATTTGACAGCCATTCTGTTCTGAAACTTGGTTAGAAACTTGTTTTTTATTCCACATGAATTGAATACGAAATAAAATTGGATTATCTTAGACTCAAGACATAAACAACTTGAAAGCAGATCAATCCAGCGTCATTCAGACTACAAACGGAAGTCCTAACAAATGTTTGATCTGAGTGGACAATGGACATACATACCTACACAGAAATAACTATCTGTATGTTATAAATAGGGGGTGTTATCCACAGTTCTGTCAGTGCACAGGATGTGATGTATTGCAGACAGGGTGCATGATGAGTGACTCATGAGCACCCCAGTTTAAGTAGCCCTTCACATCACATTGTTGTTTATTTTCCTCTCGCGGAAAACAACGTTTTTGCAGCGGACGGATTCTGTGTTTACCTACTTACTTTTTTTTTCATTTACCGTAATTTACGTACCTTTTTTTTTTTATTTTTTATTATGCTATAAGATCTGCAATCAGTGAGAAGTACTATAAGCATATGTTTTGAAAGCTCTATAGCAGGTCGAGTGTGTCCTCCAATGACGACAACTACTCATTTTATTGGAGGATGTCCTTCCTCTTTAGGCGTTTATAATAACTGCGTGTGGTCAGCTTCCCAGCCAGTTCATTGGGATGTCTCTCTAATCTCCCACGGTATTTTTGCGTGACTGTATTTATTTCCTCCTTTACTGTGTTCATATTTAGATGATGATGTATTTCAGCATTGGTGATAAACCAGGGAACATTGGATATAGTTCTCAGGATTATATTTTGTTGTCTTTGCAGAATTGAGACGTTAGAGTTGCTTGCACTACCCCATAGTTGTATCCCGTACATCCATACAGGTTTTAGGATCGCCGTATATATAAGGAGTTTATTATCGATTGATAATTTGCTGTTGCGTCCCATAAGCCAGTGAAGATTTCTGTATTTAATATTGAGCTCCTCTCTTTTAGTTTTGATATGATGATGCCATATTAATCGACGATCAAGATATAGGCCCAGATATTTTACATGATCTTGGTGAGGAAGGGTAGTATTATCTAGTTGTACTGGTGGACAGTTTCCTTTCTTCATCGTAAACGTAACCTGAACGGACTTGGTCGTGCTTACTTTTATGCGTAGCCTTTTTAACCAGTTGGTGAGTTCATCGAGACCTCTTTGTAGGGTTTGTGATGCTATGACGGGGTTTTTATGACATGCTAGTATCGCTGTGTCGTCAGCAAAAGTTGCGGTAGTGACACCATTTATTTCGGGGAGATCAGCAGTAAACAAGGTATACAACATCGGCCCCAGTACTGACCCCTGTGGGACTCCCGCTGTTATGTTGTAAAACTTAGATGTCGTTCCACCTTCCTTAACTTGAAACATACGATCTGACAGGTAAGAGTAAAATAACTGGTAGTAACTGTGAGGGAGAGCCGTTTTTATCTTGTACAGCAAGCCTCTGTGCCAAACTCTATCGAAGGCCTGCTGGATGTCTAGGAATACTGAGGAACAGTACTCCTTCTCTTCCAATGTTTTCCTTATCCTATCGCACACTCTGTGAACTTGCTCTACAGTAGAGTGTCGTTTTCTGAATCCGAACTGGTGGTTAGGAATGATGTGGTTTTCTTCCAGGATTGGCAGGATTCTACGCAGAAGCAATTTTTCAAATACTTTTGATAGGATTGAGAGCAAACTAATGGGCCTATAGGACGTTACCTCATTAGGCGGTTTACCAGGTTTCAGTATCATCATTATCTGGGATACCTTCCATAAACTTGGGTAATGCTGCACCCTTAAGATCCCATTATAGAGTGTTGTGAGGAAAACAATGGCCCTTTTTGGTAAATGTTTTAGCACTTCTTTAGAGATAAGATCATAACCTGGTGCCTTTTTATCGTGCAGGTTATGAATTGATCTCCAAACCTCCTGGACTGTTACTGGAGTGGGAGGGCAATCCATTTGATAATCTTGCTCTAAGGTTACGTCCACTAGATTGTCATACTCTGCGTCACTCACTTCATTCGGACAGAATACATTCGCAAGATGTTCAGCGAAGGTCTCTGCCTTTTCTTGTGGCGTTCTAGCCCATCTCCGGTTTCGCCTAAGGGGAGGTTTTGCTGGCTGTGGTCTGTCGTAATTTTTCGTGAACTTCCACAACGAGTAATTGGTTGCCGCAGTCGCTGTTAATGACTCTAGCTGAGCATGAAGGGTTATATCACGCCAATGCTGTAACATCTCTTTTAGGTCGGTTGCAGCTCTGTTGAAGTTGTTTTTATCTTCGTAATGTCTCGATTGATGCCAAATACGACGCAATCTTCGCTTCTCCAATATAGCACGTTTTGTATTCAGGGGGTAATTTTCTCCTTTGTAACTACAGTTAATTTGAGGGGTATTAGCCCAGCATGCGCTCTGTACAAAAGTTGTAAAGTATTTAGTTGCGTTATCTATGTCGTCTGGCGTTTTTAGAGCTACTTTAAGTTCAATGTTTTCGCTAACAAAATCTTTAAATGATTCCCAGTCAGTGTATTGATTGTACAATAATAGGTCTTTTTTAGAATAGTCAATGATTAATGTGCTTATTGTAAGCAGGACTGGTGTATGGTCCGATGCGCTGTCGTAGCAGGATTCTAGTTTGACGTAGTGTTTCGACAATCCTTTTATTACGAAGAAATCCAAGAGGTCTGGGGTTTTATTGGGGTCGCTAGGCCAGTATGTCGGTTCGGATGTAGAGAAGGTAGACAGATTGCCATTCTCTATGCTAAGTTTCAGTTGTCTGCCTCTTGTGGTAGTAAGCCTCGAGCCCCAATAGGTGTGCTTTGAGTTCCAGTCACCGCCAACAATGAAGCGATTACCAAGCGTCCGAAAGAAATGGGAGAACATGGATTCGCGGATTTTATGTTTCGGTGGGCAGTATATGGCGGTTACATTGATGAATCCAGTACTATCTTTTACAGCAATTGTTGTAGCTTGAATATGTTCAGTTTTATAGTCTGGCATTAGGTGGTGATCAATTGAATTCCGCACGATTATAGCAGTTCCAGCATGTCCAGTACCGTCTGGGTGGTTTGTACAGTAGCATGTAAATTCTTTGAATTTTACAGAGGTTTTTGCTGTGCAGTGTGCTTCAGAGATTAATAAGATGTCCAACTTATGTTCAGTCATTAAGAGTTCTACTTCATTTTTGTTCGGCGAAAGTCCATTAATGTTCCATGTCCCTAGGTGTAGTGAGGTCATTTTGTCAATTTATCGACGAGTTTTGTTATGAGACTCATTAGGGTACTCATTTGTTGTAGGATAATCTCGAATTTCTCTGTTTGTCTAAGCAGGATATTTTCAATTGTTTGTTGTTGTGGTGCGTTCATATTATTTTTATTTATGTGGGTTTTTTGAGATATTAGTTTTTGGGCATATGTTAATTCGTCATTGGTTATTTCTTTACTGTCAGGATTGTCGAGTTTCACAGTTGTACTAGGTACGATAGGAAATTGTGGTCTATTTGAATTATTTTTCATTGATTTTCTACGAAGGATTTCTTGGTACACCTCGCAGCCTCTGTAGTTAGCTGGATGAGCTCCTTGGCATAGCGCACATTGGGCAGGAGAGCTTCGATCTTTTTTCATACAGTCAGAGGTTTTGTGTGACTGGGCACACTTCACACATCTGTATGGTCGCATACAGTAATTTTTCGAGTGTCCATACTGTTGGCATCTTTGACATTGTAGGATAGACTTTCTTTTTCTGGGGTCCTCTATCACAACTGCTTGGTGATAAATATACTTCAATTCTTTAGCCCTTTTATTGTTTGGTCCAGGCGCAAGATTAACAAAAAAGGTGGATGTTGCTATTTTCTCTGGGCCATATTTTGCATTTATGATTTCTCCAACTATTGTATTTCCAGTTTGTTCTATGTCTTCTTTTATTGCACTAAGTGGAGTTGAATGGTGCAGGTTCCGTATAACAATTCTAAAGTTTCTTTCATCTTTTCTATTGAATGTGTGTCCTATTAGACCATTTTCTCTTATTAATACAATGAGCTTCTTGTGTACATTGACATCAGTACAATTGATCCTTAGCTGGTTTCTATCAACAATTTTATAAACAAATTGTCTGCGTTCAGTGACAGTCTCAAGAAGTTCTGTCAGTTTATTGACATCTTCGACACCATAAAGAATAATTGGTGGGGGTTTAGAAGGCTTCTTTATAATAGGATCGCTATCAGCATCTGTTAGGTCTATTGGGAGTTCTCCAAATCTATTAGATGTTTCAATAGTATCATTCGGACTGCTATCTGATATTTTTCGCCTTTTTGGGTTCCTGATAGTTGGGACTCTTTGCCAAGTCGGAGGGCCAGTTCTAGGTTCATCAGTTTTGGTCGGTTCTGGTATGTCATTGGATAAAGGGTCAGATAAAGTTGCTGCTGGTTTGTGACCCAATGAGGCACTTCTTGGCCTGGTTTGGAACAGGCTTGGATGGAAAGCTTGTTGCACATATATTTTCGACTTACTAGGTAAATCTTTCTGCAAAGTTGTGCCCCCCCCAGAATACGAGGGGCAGCCTGAGTGAGTCTCAGGGAGGGATTCTCCAGCATCGCTGGTACCCTCCTGGGGTAGTTTATTTTTCAAATTTGCATCCATGATTTAGTTTACTTCTACTCCAGACATTTTTGGACTTTTTCAGTTCCAAGGCTCGCTGTAGCCACTTTAAGCTAGGTGTTCAGCTGTCTTTTTGGTTTGATAACGAAGTTTATCTTCTCCGGCCTTGTGGTCCGCGGGAGGTATTTTATTTCCCTCCTGCCCTTCGAACCAGTACAACAGGAGTTATACTGGTTCGACGAGCTTCCCCCTATCCGCCACCCTGGGGACGCGTTCTCTAGGGAGTGAGGCTACCCCGAGAAAAGTACGTAACTAAATAAGAGTAAGTAAATAAATTAAATTGTGAAGCTTGAGCATACGAGTTTTTGTTTATTTATGATATGTTTTTTGTTTGGTTTAATATAATTTGCATTTCATGGTCGCTGTTTATACTGTGTTTTTTTAGCTCAAGAAATAATAACAATTGCTACACTTCTGGTGATTGTCTGTTGAAAAGCGCTATCTAAACCATTATAAAACCCAAACAACCTTATTAAAAATCAAAGGAAAACATTCCATCGAGATTAGATTCATAATTACCTAATAATAAATGCATTTCCATCCGTAAACCGTCCAATTTATATCGATTTTTATATTAGCGCGCCTCGCACAGCTCTAGGCACCCGGCTTTGCCCGCTATAATCTCCTTTACCGGAATAATTTCGCTCGTTTCATTTCGGTTATTGGATTCCGCGCAGTCGACCCCGAATTCTGTTTGAACTTGATATTTGTAATAAATTTTTATGCGCCCCTTAACGTGGTCTCCAATTTTATTGTTCAAGTAATTGGTATTTACGTAGTTGAGATTTTGAATAGAATAGTTTTAATGATCTCAGATTCAAACTTAGGTAATAAATCATATAAAGATAAACATATGATTTATTTATCAATTAATTAGCTCTAGAAGATTGGGGATTATGGAGTAGTCAGAAAAAACTTAGTTCGCTTATATAACGATCTTAAGTTGGAAACTTAAACCGTGATTTCGTGTGTCAATTCAGATAGAGATAGTAGGTACATATTACTACGACGTCATCACAATGGTCTACAACGCAAAACACTCACTACGCAACACTCTTCTTACCAAATACCTAAAAACTACAATTATACGATTTTCATGTAAGATTACTTTTACATGGAAACCATATTGTAATTGACTACTTAGTTTTCCAATAAAATGTTAGTATTCCCAAACTTTTCGACGTCTTTTCTAATAAAATCGATTCAGTTGGATCGCATTTATAAATGACCGGGACTAAAAATACCTAATGAGATGCACACATCGATTAACGTCCATTCACACGCAGGTATTAATATAGTCATATAACCCGTTTATCCCGGGATACGTTTTAAATTCCATTAAGACACCCAACTTTCCCGGGACTGATCTAATATCAACTCTTACTTTATGTTTATCGTATTTGTAATTGAACTAACGTAATTATCCCGTTGCCGTTATACAGGGCACGCCTCTTGCCGCGTACACTGGCGTGCTAATGTTAGATAAAATATTAATTTTTTATAATGTTTGATGGGTGACGATGTTTTATGGATTCTATTTTATTATTTGTTATGAAAATTTCAAATTAGGAATATGTAATAGGTAAAAGTATTTATGTAAGACAAGGCATATTTCCCTTAACCACACCCGCCTTACATATAAATAAAGTTTACCAAGAATTATCATATATTTTTGTTTTTAATACTTAAGATAGTTGAAAAGTTTCAGAAAACTTAACGACTAATTCGTACGTGCGCGTTTGACAGTTCGCTCCGTTCAATTCATAGTTAAAACGGGATAACGACTGTGTGGACAGTTAGTGTTTTAAAAAAATCTGAAATTCCCACTACACAACAAAAACAATTTGAATAAAATGAATGAATAAATTACGGTTAGGTATGTACCTATTACCTATTACCTACGTAAGCCCCGTTAATGAACCTATTTCCAAGCATAATTTCTTGCGATGTGTTTTTTAAATTGTATAATTGTTTTTGTGTAAAAAGGGTTATTTGCTGCTAACTTTGTATTTATATTAACATTAATATATTACAGCTTACATTTAATTAGGTATAAAATGAATATTGAATGAATACGCTGAAGTCAAATATTATTTTTTCGTTAGCCCCAACTGGGGTTTTGTTTTCACTGGAGTGGTTTTCATGCAAAACAAAAGAGCTTTGTTATTTTCATAGTGCTGTTTTATTGCGTGTGGTTATTTCGAGAATTTCCACTGGGACTCACTATTTATCCGACAGCAGCCGCAAGAAAATATTTTAAAGTTTCAAGATAATAGTTTGAAACTTCCATCTTTATACTCATGTTGGAGATTTCAGCTAATTTATGAAGCAAGTAAAATAATTAGGATGTAATATGAACTCCCTGTGATTTTGCCGCACCATTACAATATATATGACTGAACTTAGAACGGCTTAACTAGTCATTTAGCTAGCATGTAGTAAGCCGGTTTCATCGAGCCACTGGTCCTGGGTTCGATTGTCACTTTCTGTCTGTTCTGTGTCTGGGTTTATTTCTATTCAACTATGAAATATAGTGTTTGTGTAATATATCAGCAATTTGGTTATTATAACACTAAGTCAGATTGGACATATGTTAAATAATATCACAAGATAATTGCTTAGGTATTATTGAAATCGAAAACGCACCAGAAAGATATGTTTTCTTTTAAAAATGAACCTCCATCACTCACGAGAAAATCAACAAATGTATTCAAACCAACCAATAGTCGATAGGAGCGAATGGAAAAATGTGATTCGCTTATAACTCTTTTAGGCCGGGTCGCGCTGGATTTATGTGGCGAGGAAATCGGTTGCTTTTCCTTCTTCGACTACGTAAATCATTTTCACATCGCAGAACGGGGCGCAGTGGTGTTTGCTTCGCATATTTCGTACACTACCAGCCCTTAGAAAGTGTACAGTAACGATAGAACCACGCCGCACCGACGCAGTGAAATACCAGTTTATGCTAATTATATTATCTACACCAAAGAGCGGTCGGTTTTATAATTTATACGTTATTGAATTTACTCGTTTTTAAGTGAAGTTGAAATGTTTAATATGTATTCTGAATCGCCTGGATGTTAACATGTTTATAAACTACGTGAGTGTTTTTCTAATAGTGTAAATTTAATTATAGGACATTAAATGATTGTCACTTCAAAATTTCTGTATTCTGTCACATTTTAGTTTAGTTTAGTGTATAGATACTTTTTCGTTCCTCCATTTGTACAAACGGGAACAAGTATACGGGTGTTATTTGCCAATTTAGCGTCTGTTTCGCTAGAAAAATCTAGGCGCTTTGCCTTGCTGCCTGCGAAAGGTCTTGCATCAGGAACATGCATTACCGTGATTTTATTTTGTTGTAAGCGAATTTTTACACATTGTTGACTCCAGACTTTGAAATTATTTGAATAATGTTAGGTATTATGTTGTGAGAGGAACTTATTGATTTTAGATATAGCTGGAGATCGGAAAGTGAAGAGAGACGACTTAGAGTCGGCTTTGAAAATAAGGCTAGAAAGGTATTGGCGTAAACTTCGATTGCTTGTGGATGTGGGTTCACACAACTTGAGTTATGTTCTATCCATTTGCAATGATACCTACTACTTGGTCTAGACTAGAAGATAGATAAATACTTACGGGAATTGGATACTATCGGAAATTGGTTTTGAAATAAATATGTGGTATAAATCTAAAACCGGGGTTTTTATTTTTTTATAGTAGACATGGTCTTAATGCTTTTTTAAGTCATTCAAGTGAAATATAAGAATTAAACATCTGTTTTCCTAGCGCTCCAACTTATGTAATTTTAATTTAATTCTGACAACGTTTCTCGCGTCACGTTTTAATCAAATAACTAAGCTTTAGATACTTATTTAGCTCATAGTAATAAGTACTTCAAAATTATATTATTCCGAATCAGCCATCCAGTTATTTATTTGTTTGTGATTTGGTTACAAACTTCTCGATTATACTCAATTTTGTGATTCTTTCTTCAAAATGGAAAATGGGTCGGATTGGTGGCTTGGGACTAATTCAGATAAAACCGATAGCGCATTTAAAAGGCGAAGGAAACATAAATCACGACATTAGTCTTTCATTTGACTTTGACAATTTACTAGAGTATTTATTAGCAAACGAGATATAGCGAAAGCGTTTCGAATAATTTATGGCAGAATCCTTATACTACATTCATGACTTTTGAAATTAACCATTTAATGAAAAAAAAAAGAAAAGTTATAAGACTATATTGTTTGAAATTGGACCGTTCGTTTTGAACAATCAAAATATAAATTTATTGTGACGCGTCACCACCTTTCTCAATTCATTAATTTTTCGACGTGACTTCACAATTTGTCAGGGTTATTAAACTCGGTGCTGGCAGGCTAACGTGCTGTGAGACCGTGATTTATGGATATAAGTAACTTGTAATTTTTTTTATGTCACTTTTTCCGCTCATTATTGTCAGATGTTGGAGAAATGTAATTGTTCCCATGGTAGTATATGCGTATCTATATGTAATATACACTCAAATTTTCAGCATTAAAATAAATAAGAATTATACTGGTCACATTTAAATCATGTCTAGATAGCGTTTGTTTATAAAAAAATAATGTTAGTCATATCGTATCCTGTAAACAATCAAGGGTCTTAAGGTACTTTTAATGAACCCACAAAATGGGCATATTGAAATACATACATATATAGAAGAAAATAAAATGTTCAAACTAATTTGCACGCAAGTGTAGGTACAGACTTGTAAAATAATGGAAACTTTACCTTCCATTATTTTTGGGAAACCCTGTAGACATGGTATCAGTTTCTTACTTAATAAATCGACGAGCATCAAAATAATAAAATTATTGATATAATGCTTTATTAAATATTATAAGTACTTTGGTATTTGCATATCATTTTTGGACGTAGGTGTTTGAGAGGGCGTATAGAAAGTACCTACTCAATAATAAAATATTTCGTTTACATTATGGCTCCTCTCATACATCTTTACTGGCTGTCAGCATTTTTTATGCGCCATTTTATTATTTAGACATAATTCAGTACTTGTTTGGTCTGGATGACGGCTGGTTGTCTTTATGTAATGAATTGCTTATTTATTTCTTTTGAAAGTTTTAGCTGTAGTCATCGGTACTTGTTATAGAAAATTGGAAAATAATTCATTGTTTGGATTATTTTCTATAACCAAAATGAATACTTTAATGTTACACGAAATATCCTACTTCATACTACTATGTATGTGTGTATGGATGTTTGTTACTCTTTCATACAACAATGGCTGAAGGGATCTAGATGATATTTGGCACTGAGTTAGAATATGTTCCTTATTTATCACACAGGGTACTTTTTATCCCGGGAAAAGTTAAGATTCCCCGGTAACGGGGTGTAAAGAGCAAATATGTATAAGTGACTGTATACACGTATTTTATAATATGTATTTATTTTTCTTTTCAGGTAAGAAATTAACAAGTTTTGCTGATGCATCGTCCAATTACCGTAAGTCCATAAATCTGTACACAAAACGAAATGGTAATATTCAAGTGATAATCTTTACGATGCAGTGGTACCTGAATTGGTAAATAAAACTCAAGCACCTGTACATAAAATACTGTCAAGAATATTTTTATATTTATTTTTAATAATAACACCATACAGAAGTTCAAGGATGTGACTTAACAACTTATATCTGAGTGTACAAATCTGTTGATGCTCCTTATATTGCCAATGATTATAGGGAGGAGATACTATACTAACCATTAAGCAGGCATTATGTGACATTAAAAAAGTTTAAATAAATATTTATTTTGAACCAAAAGAATATCGATTGCTAAATTGAAAGACTTCAACTTGAGATTATGAATATTTGATTAGATCTGCTAACATTAATATGCATCATCTATCTGTCTATATTTGATATACCTAAACAAAAACAACGTTTATATGTTTGTTCTCTACGCATTCCTAAACAGTCCGTTAATCAGATTGCTATGAAACTTTGGTAGATACTTCTGAAACGCCCCCATTTTTGGTCCCAATTTTTTTTTGCCTAGAACAATGTTACCCTTATTTACTAGCCAGTACTAAAGAAATACATACCTAGCGTATCATCTGACTCCTTTTTCGACTTACATTGATAGTTGTCTCATCGCGACGTCTTCGTCATTCGATACAAACTTTCATTCAAGCCCGCTATACGTAATGAACACCCCAAATCAACCGGAAAGCGTCGGCGAATGAAACGGCCTTACAACGTGATTACTTTGTTAAAATATCCGCCGCATTTCGTGTAATTAGCCAGAATTCAATTAAGAGCCTCCATTTGAGCAACGGAGATATGTGACGATGTTACAGGGCTGCACATACGCCTACACGTTGATTTTAAAGGATGCACGTTGAATATTTATAAAAAGTGTCATTATTATTATTTTTTTTAAACCTTTGTTATCCCACTGTAGGGCAAATGACTCCTATATCGCTCTCCATACCTGTTATTTGCCTGAAAGAAGAATGAAGGCCAAATCATGTTAAATCAATAAGAAATCTTAATTTATATAATTGAAACATGTTGTGATATGTAAATTTTTTAAATTTCTCAGGTAAATTATTCAATTTTGTCCCTGCAAAACTGTCTGACCATTAAATCATGTAAAAATATCAAGTGAAATATTCACCTCGATATTCGATCCTGTGCGTGACAAAGGTATATTAATTAAAATAAATAACAAACGCCATAAAGATTCCCCACTTCGACGTCTAAGGGAATAGATTGATTAACGAATGTTTCCAATCGTGTACTGAAATTGTATTCTAAATACTAACCAGTTTTTGTATTTTCTCCGGAATGGTATCCTATAGGCGGACATTGAACAAGTCCGGACATATGGCAGCCCTATTCCGTCCGCACCGTCGATATTTCGAAACACAACCCGCTCCTACCATATTCGTTAGCGAAAGTTGACTCTCACGAACGATGCAAAATTTCGCTATATTTGTATTAAGATTGTCAGTGTCATAAAGTTTGTATCGACACAAAGTGAGCATAAAACATGCATCTGTTGATAAGGGCAGAAATTATGTCGATGATTGCATCGCAGTGTTGCTGGTAATTCAGTTACTTCACGCGTATTGTAATTTTTGTTTACTTTCAATTTGGAACGGTAGTTTACGATGCTGTCGATTCGACAGAGAATTTGTCGATAATTTTAATAACCACTTTGCCACATTTTGCTTATCATCGGACAGTCGTGCTTCTGAGGCATGTTTATTATAACGACATTCCCACTTTCAATCCTTGATGTGTAATTTCAAACGGATTGATGGACCATTAATTTATAAAGCTATTTTGCCATCCCATGCTACTCATTACCGCTGTCTATCGATCATAGTAATCATATTAATAAACTCCAATTTAATAGTTAAAGTTAACTGCTTTCCATTTATGTTTGAAAGGGAGAAAACATTTAGCCGGACGTGGCCATTCCCGTAACTTTCCCGCCATTTCCTTGATACGTGGAACGTATTTTTCTCTGTGGCGTGGCGTACCGAAAGTTTTAACGGATTTCGTTTGGTAGTTTTTAATTCCTTTTTCGAATTTTGAATAATAATTTTGTCGCAACCGCAACGTATGTAGGTTTCACTAAATGTTTGGGTGCATTTCATTGGCTTTAAGGTGTTTTATTGAGACAACATAAATAAATAAAGTTCACTCAGTGACCGTTCGGACGTTGAACGTCTTTTCTGATTTATTTATACTTGTGAGGGGGAACGGTTTTACGATTCAATCATTGTAATTGTAACACATCGTACGTATACAATGCTTTTTGCATGTTTTCGACAAATTGTGTGTAAAATACCGTCGTATTTTTACGCATTATATTTGATCCCTTCGTGGGTAATGTTAAGTCCTTTCTTTTGACGTATATTATGCGCAACCATCAGAAGTTGATATGGGGCAAGAATTTTTAGTGTTTTACTTATGGCCGTTTATTCGCAGAATGTCTGATGTAACATTTAAAATGTAGAGTGTTTTATCATTATTATGAATGTGTATTGACGTTCCCTTCCGCTTTTGTGGGGCGTGTCGAGAGAGGCACTCTCGCTGCATACATTAACTGCATTTGGATGTCTGTATGTCTACCTACGCTGTGTACGTTCCTACAAGACACGATCAAGATTAAATTGTCTATTTAATCCAACTATGTTTGCCTTTATTTGATTGTTACGTAGACTATTTTGTTACGTTTATACGAGCTTTGTAGCTATTTGTACGGGACTTGCATCTCTAATATGTGTGTATCATGCTATCAATGATCATGGAAACATCTTGTTCTACGATAGACTGTCATAAGACTAACTATGAAAGGGTATTTGGAGTTATTGCTTAAACTAAGTTACTTATTTTAAGCAATAAGTTACTTAGTCTTTGGGTTATTAGTTGATTCATTAATTTTAAATCTACTGATATATATTTAGTATTGTATTTCAGTATAATAGAATGACAACAATATGGTGGGACTAGTATTACTATCTAGTTATATAAGAGGTTTATGTACCTACAGCAATAGAAATAATCAGATTACGATCATAAATGGCTTCTTTTCAAAGTGCTTTATCATATGGTATCTTTATAATTGACACGTTTAAAATTTTGCTTTGGATCTTGAGTTTTTTTTAATATTCTCAGCTTTCATAATAATAGTTTCTAAGGAAAACTCAACCAGTATTGTTTACTGAGTAAAGTTTCACCTAATTAAATTCTAAAACAAAATAAAAAGTTTTAATTAAACAGCACACGTGCATCTAACAGCGAACTTTAAACTTGTACAAAACCACCAGTGCATAGCGTCCTTCCGATACAATGCGACAATGCACATTACAGCCGACAAACCGAACCGACCAAATTGAAGCGTATCACTGAACTACTGAAGTCGCTTTGATTGCATATCGAAACACAATTAGCCATTTAAAGCTCCGACTGCATGCATCGTCCGCTAACAAAAACATTTCCGGACGCATAAACCAATTTAACAGTGTCGAATACACTTCAATGGCAATTTGTTAGCACAATAACAATCTAATTCGACCAATTCTGTGTTGGAAATGCGCAACCGGCTGACAGTTGAATGGTCGCAGATGAAAATAGCCAGCAGTTTATGTGGCGGGCCTCTGGGACCGGGAAATGAGTATTGTAATGAGTTTTGATTGAGGCCGACGAAAGATTGTTTAATCTCTTGGCGTTTTGATGCTGTTTTCATAGATGGATACTGAGGTAACGGGGTTTAAGTCGTTCGCAGTTTCAATACAACAGACTCCTCTGTTGATTGAGTACGCTAGCTCTAACTTTGTTGTTTTGATTTGAGCAATATTTCGATGAAAATATAGACCAAATAAAATTAAACACAACACAATACGTATCAAATTAAATCAATCGTACAATCGAAGGGGATAGCTCAAAATAAAATAGGTACACCAAAGTGAGTCAATTTGGGCTGTTAATAAAAAGCATGCACAACAAATTGAGTCAGTTAGTTGAAATAGGATAGAGAATTTTTACAAATTGCATCTGGCGGCCGGCGGGCGCGAACTCCGGAAGCGGACGGGGGTCCGGACGGAGGGTCCGGACGCTCCGGCGCCGGTGGTGCGCTCGCGTCGCCTGGTATGAACGCGGCCTAAACCGGCGGCCTACACATTTGTTGCATTTCTATTCAAAATCCCATCGCCTGTGTGGTAAACCGCATTATTTATTCGCACACGTTTCGTACCTATTTCATTTCTAGCGACAGTTAAGGGAAAATATTCGCCGCGTTAATCAGTGGAGTGTCACTCGAAAGTAAAAATTTTGAACTTCAAAGCATGAATGTAATTAATGCGTGTCTTTGAACTTTTCTTTATAAAAGCAACATGACAGAGTCACGTATACACGGAACAGCCTTATGTCATAAAACTAATTTGCTCTTATGACGGTAATCACGACAAAAAGCCTGGTCGTGTTAAATTAACTAATAAACCCTGCGTTGTCTGTTGGCTTCGTGACAAAGGCTAATATACCTCAGTCCTGCGAAGGCTGTATGCTTTATCCTTAATTGGATGGCAATGTCTACTTTAAAAGAAAAAAAAGTTTTGTTTGCCGGACGGGGCCTGCATTTATTTGAGAAAAGGTCTTGTTAATTAATGTCGCAGTTACGTATAAAAATACCGGTGCTATATCAGTTTAATGATAACAAAAAATATAGCGACCTTACCGCTACAAATAAAAAAAAAACAATTTTTTAAGGAAAATATGATTTACCTTATCAAAGTTTTTAATATCTGAATAAGTCACCGAAAAGACACTAAAATTTAAGTAGCCATTTTGATCGGATATATATTAAAAAAAAGCAGTCTAACAAAAAAACAACAACATTTGCAGATTTAATTTGTATCTGACACAAATGCCCTTGTAATTATTTTGAAAGCTTTACGATATTGTTTAGGTATTACGTATATAAGTATGTATTGCAACACTAATCTCATTCTGTGGACCTTATAAACAATTTTATCTAATGCTTCTTCCTCCGTGTCGCAGTGTCGGCATCGTTTGATCTTCCTGCGCAATTGTTGTCAATTGCTTTCAAACGTCAAATGAACACGATTACAGTGCAAAGTTTTAATTTAGTCGCAGACGTCGCGACTTGATGACTGTTGTGATATGTCACTTAGGTTTTGACAGACGGATGCTGTTTCATTTGTGGCTTACGTATAGGTATTCATATTAAGATATCTTTGAATGTTTAATTTTTAACTAAGCGATTAAGGTAGGAACCTTGTCACACAATTATAAATGATATTGAAAAGTCAATGATTAAAATCTTTTCCTTGAATATTTTGGGTATCTGAACTAATTAAGTAATAATAAATAGCGCAGAAGTATAATTACCACGATACTTCCGACGCGAACCAAATAAGTACTTTTGAAGTACATATTTACTGGATCATTAGATCTTCTATGTTCTATCTTTAATCTCCCTTCAGGACAGACATCGCTAAAGATTGTATACCTACCTCTTACTATTGTAACCAAACACATCATACCAGTTCACCACAACAATGCAAACATATACAAGAACGCGACGTTCAACTGTTTCAAAATGACTACTAAATAACCCTACGAACAATCCGAAACTATTTCATCAACAGTCCCAACATCCCAAGCACCCAATTAATATATCACCCTAATTCGTACCGTGTAAAGAATCCAATAACTTGGCAACACCCAACACTGTCATGTCACTCGTATTCGTATGTTAAAGGCTTAGGGGGTGACAATTTGCATTACAAAGACGAAGCCTGGAAATTAACTGCACACATGGAACCTTTGACGTGTTCAGTGTTGCTGGTAGAAAAAATGTTAATGTTGCACGTTTATTTTGTGTTTAATTTCTTTTATATAACATCGGTTATAATTTTAAGCTACTCTATATAAATATTAAGTTCGTCGTTAAGGTTAAGACATTTTGAATGCATGGATGAATGAGACACATAGAGATAAATTTATAGTATGGAGTAGCAGATTAGCTTCATTTTATCCCAGGGAAATTTTCCCAGGGTTGAATCCGCGGGGTGAAAGCATGTTATATCTAAGTATGCTATACATAGTAATATTATATTGGCAGTTGTTATTACATGCTTTTACTACCATTTATATCCGCACATCATTAGATATCAAAACTTAAAAAAACATCTGGACATTAATATTAAAATAGAAACTCCAACTTTATTATGCCACAACTAAATAAGCATAAGTAACTTTTTCTCCAGATCAAACCTTTAATACTGGTACAGTTTAAGGCTATAAGTCGTTTATTTACCGTGGTCGTGCCTTATGTACTTATAAGGGTGTCACTTAGTTATCTTGGGAGGCGACGGATTACATTAAAAGAGATGAAAGGTATTTTACAGGCATGAATTTTAAATTGCATTGCCTTAATGTGATGTACCTTGAAAGCGTTTTGGTTTTTTCCATCGTTTTTGCCAGGTTAATCATGTTATGGTTTGTTTATGTGGATTATCTGTGGGAATATAATATCTCACTAAAGGTCTTTATGAAATGATTTTGACATAAACCGATTTAAAAATCTTTCCTTAACTGAAAGCTTCTCAGGCTGTTTCTATCTCAGGCAACATTAAAATTGTAATAAATTGAAATATCTAAACTAATATTATACAGAGGAAAATTTGTATTTTGTTGTGTTAGTGTGTAAGTTGTGTAAAAAAATACTCTGCCGATTTAAAAAATTCATTCACTATTGGAAAGCTTCATTGTCGGGGAGTTACATAGGCTATATTTTATACCTGTATTCCCACGGGAACGGGAACTACGTGGGTGAAACCGCGGCGGGATAGTAATGTATATTATGAATACAATAATACATATTACTTAAGATAGAGGTACGTGTGGCAACTAGAAATAACCAGGTAAATACTTAAGAAAGTTGTGAGTAACGAAACACATCCTGGATTTAACCAGAAGCTTTTAATACGGCTGCATCCGAATTTGGCTTAAAGCCAAGGTCAATAAACCCTTTTGTTTATCTACACATACCTTAAAGATACAACCTACCATATGCACGCGTAAGGGACAATTGAATTTCAAATTAACACCCACGTGTATAAAGTGTATTTTCGATTGGCATTCCAAATATGTAATGTAAATAAGGAGGGCATCCTAAATAAATAAATGCAGAGTATCGCGCGGTAGCAAGGCCTCCGATTGTGAATCTGCTATTATAAAATGATCCCCTTTTGAGAAAAAAAAATATGGCTGCCGTGCCTGTGAGTTTCTGTAAATTTAAATAATACATGGAATGTTAAAAGAAAACTCTTTATCTCGTGAATAAATGATGTTGATATTATCTAGATCTTTCGATCGTTATAATGAAGACTGAGTTTCTCGGTGTAGGTACTATTTTTTTAGTTATTTAGGAAGATACTTATGACTGTAGTCGAAATAACTTGAAAAGTTCACGCTCAGTATTGATCTACATAGTTTGATAAAAAAATGGGCCTCAAAATAAACACCTTAAATAAAAACTCCATCAGAAGAAAATCGACAAAACTTCGAACAATCACACTAAGAAAATATAAACGATAGATTTGTACAGATTATTATAGTCGTGATAGTAGAGCTCTTCTAATAGTGGTTTATTTTACAATGCATCTGATATTCAAGAGCTCTATATGACCCAATAAAAGTCCAATATTTAGATAAGCAAATTTTGAAATCACTGAACTCTTAAAGTGTTTGTCAAAGAGATTTTCCTGCGAAGAACTTCAAATTACGCGTAAATATCAATTTAACTTAAGTAATTTGGGAATCTATAATTATGTTTGCGATACTGCTTGTTCTTGATTGACGTTCTACGAGCTTAATAGTTTAGAGCATATGTGCGATACTTAATTAAACGACATACATATATTAATTAAACGATATACTACATCTTTGTCTCGCATAGTCATATTACTAATGTAAGAAAGGGATAAGAATCTGTTTGACAATGTATCACAGTTACTTGAGAACGAGTTAACAAATAATCTAACATCTTAGTCCGAATTTCCACCATCGTCCATTTAATCAGAGACTTACGACTGCTCAATGTAAGGTAAAGTACAAAATATACACACATAAAATTCACAGTAACTTGTAAAACCAATATCCTAACAAAGCATTACCAACCTAACATATTGAGCACTCAGCTCATATTGTTTAGAAAGTAAATAAAGTATATGCAGCATTCGATATTTATAGGCCATGTTTAGGCATTCGGGGCGTTCGTGTATAATACCAACTTACATAGGACTTGAACACTTAAAATGTACCTTATTAGGACTGGCATAAGAGTTAGGTTCTCTGCAAAGTTAACTTGGTATAGTTCCACTGGTGAAGCATAAAGACTCCCATTCATGACCTGTGAAAGGCTATAGCATAGACAAGAGAGGCACAGACACCGTGAAAATGATTTATACCCGACTAGATTGCTTATCGAATGTTGTCGATTTTTTTTAAGAGGCAGATCGTGTTCGGTGATAAAATTTTGTGTTGATTTACGTTAAACATGATTTGTATACTTAGTTATGTGGAATTTTATGTCTAACATCTTTATTTTTTCGTTTCATGTCATAAAACCAAAAGTTTTTTTCTGCTATCCAAAATCTTCATATTATAACCTTTTTAAATATGTTTCAAATAAAAAACCAAGGTCTCAAATCACTGACTATACTCCACCATTAAAAATAATAATATTTCCTAAACGTACCGATCATGTACATATATCCTCTGGCATATTTTTAAGTGACATATATTCAGTATCAACAGCAAAAGCCTCTCAATACCAATATGAATTAATTCGACAAGTGTAATCTAGATTGGGACCGACCAGCTGTCATATAACATGACTCCTAAATTAATAAATGATGTCATCCATATATCCACTAGCCGTGACAAAACCTTGATGCGTAAACCAATATATCTTTCTTTACACACACAACTATGTATATGGCGGATCCACTGACAGATTTGTTAAAGTAATCACACGGGAATGCCGATCGTAGATACATGTGGTGTCGCACACACGGACCAAATATTTGGTGAATTTATTTGCTCAGCTGTTGTTAATTACGTATGTGAATTTGGTACGGTTAGGCTGTAATGTGATGAAGATGTTTATGAAAGCTCGTTCAAGGACTTGAGTTTACCAAATTATAATTAATAGAAGAATAAGATGATATAGATAATTACATCCAGACAAATTAATGCATGTAAATATTTGACCTACGTGTGATTCAAACCCATGACCGGCGGCTTCCAAGTCAGGGTTACATCTAACACAATATACGTTTCTCATGACCGTAGTTTACAAAGTGAAGGCAACTTGAATTTTCCAGGCCAAAGCAGATGAAAAGCTGCCACGTCATTTATAATCACCATCGCACGGCTATCAATTTGCTAGTGTTTCTAGGCTAGCTGGTCTCCCAGACCATGAGTAGCACATCGTAGGGGCGGTCGGTCAAACTAAACCGATGTGATTAATGACCCCGACCCCACAGTATCGGCAGATATCGTCTATCGGTACGTGCCCGGCTCTACGGCGATCAGTCTTGATTGCCCCATATTGTTTAAGCTATTTGCTACCGTGAGTATATTACATGTATTTAAGAACTTCCTGCATTTACAAAATTGGGATATTCAAACATTTGCTTTCAATAAATGCGTGACTGAAATTGAAGAGTCTGACAAGTACCTAAACATGATTTAAGTATGAAATCTAATTTATATATATTTTATTTATTTAGAAGGTCACAAAAATGATCACATTAAAATAAAAGTTCACAGAAAATCTGTTTGGGCAGAAAAAGCGGTAATCATAAAAGCCAACGTTAAAGCAGTCAGTGATTGATAAAAGACAAGACAGCAAAATAGGGGTGATTTAGGATAAGCCAAATGATCAGTCGAAGCGCAAGTAACCTATTGACCACAGCCCTGGTGAGGGTCAGGAGCAGGCCGCAGACATCGATCATAATTACAAGCGGTTGTCCGCAGAGGCAGCGATGCAAATCGCATGCCACCGATCACCGTTCGCTCGTTAAATGTGATAAGTGGAAACATTCAGTGACAGTTTACATGGAAACGCAAATAAACACGTGAAATTTCCATGCGATAATTGTATTTTAACGATTGCTGTATGAATTTCGAAGAGAAAACGACGGATGATTGTATGCTCCAATAACTGATCGTGTATGAATATTTTCCTTAAACTACCAGCAACTTTGCCAACGTATTCCTAAACGAATGAAACCATATATCAACTACTTGAAAATGATTAGTAAAAAGTCATCAAATCTACTAAAAGCGTACTTACAGAATTTAAGACTTCAAAGGCCTTGCAGGCTTGCCTAAATAAAAAGGCTCTTTAGTGTAACCACAAAGAACTACAAGCCTCAGGACAGACGCGTGGCGGGGCGTGGTAGGACTTCGCCCCCTATTAGGGTGGCCACACCTAAATCCGTACTTATTTTAATCACTCGTACCCTGCTGGCTTTTATCATGCGTGCTGTTGATGGCCTATTCCACCAAACAAATAATTTACACCCTTAACACAATGGACTAGAGTACAATATAGAAGGTACCCCGAAACCCTTGTTACCGGTTGGAACAGGAAAACAGGAACATTATGTGGATAGAAAGTAAAGCTACATCAAGATGAGAATTGTTCTAGTTACAGAGATTTTTTGCAGTGTTTAAAAAAGGTTTGTTGTTTTTTCTTTCTGGGCGAGAGAGCTTATATTGAGGAAATTAGGGCTTGTGAAGATTTTGTTTAGATTTCATTCATATTAAATTAGTTTCTAAAATTTACACAATATGGTGCCATTATATAAATGTGTTGTGGACCATCACATATGTACCCAAACTCTTCACAAGAAACGTGAACAAAATATTTTCAGAAATGAATTAAAATATATCCAGTTAGATATCTATTGTTAAATATTAATACAAACAAATAACGGTAGACTAGTTTATAAGCCTGTGGTTAGCAGAGATTATCACACGGATTTGTGCCGAAATGCACCCCTTTCTCCCTTAGCGGATGGACATTGACCCCGAGGGAAGGCTTTAATGGTTCACGCACGATCTACCATAGGAGAAAATATAATTCAACAATCAATTTAGGTATAAATTTATGTACTTAAATCCGAATAAATAAACATCAGACAATTAATTATACTCTTTTAATCAAAGCGGTGATATAATTCTTATTTACGACAATGCCTACCTATTTCTCACCTAATCTCAAATCATTTACACAAAATTCGGCTAAAGGCCTAAAGCTCGTAGGAACTGCACCAAACAAATGTTCGCAACGGGTGGCGGGCGAGCGCATTTTTTTACGAACCTCAAAAATTCACTCCCGCTGTTTTAGGTCAGCTCTGCTTATTTCAATTTTGTCGTCACAGAAAACTGTGTTTGGATGGTTATTGTGCTAGTGGTCAAAGTTCTTTGATCAAAGAAAAGTTGCACTATTACAATATTTGAAGCACAACGTTGAAAAATACCTTTGAAAAGAATCAATGATTGTAAATACTATACTTACAAATATCATCAAAGTTTGAAAGGTCTACCTAAGACATGAGACTTAGCAACTCCATGTCTCCTTACTAACCAGTCTACATATTAGCAGTATTATGTTACCAATCTAATAATATTTTATGAAATATAAATGGTACCTACCTATCATAACAAAGTTATAAAAGTTCTAAAGGCAACAGAAATGAGGTCTTAAAGCCTCGTATTGGACGATTTTCTGGAAGAATGAATTCTTACAGACCCTGTTTATGAGTCTAGTAGATTTACCATTTAATATTCTTCAACTGGTAGGTACACAGTAATATGGAGTTTGCTAAAGAAAATTATCTTTTAGTTTGCGATGATATTGCATTATGGATTGTTATAAGCAGTATAATAAGTTTTATGAATCTTAATATTACCTAAAATTCGACTTTATTATTTGTTGAACATCATCCAAGAGACCATAATATACTATGTTGCCTTTTCTATTCTTTGGTATACCGAGTTCAATGTCGCATTAGCTATCCCCTATCCCCATTGTACTTATGATGAAGATCATTGTTTGGTCGATATAGCTTTCTGCCAACTTTTCCAGTAAAAAATTTATAACACGGTATAATATTTGCAAATCAAACTTTGGCGATATTATAAATTAAAATTTGGGTCAGTTCATTGGAAAAATCATCAAATTGTTATACATACGCAGTTCGGTGTTGCATGTTTATAGTGTCGTAAATCTGCTTACAAACGTGATTTATTGTTATAGGAGGTCGGGGCCGCAAATTGTTCGGCACATTTCGGGCTTTGTTCAAACCGACTGATTTTTCCGATTACCTTTGCGGTCCCTGTTTGGACCTTTTTACGTAGGTTCAAGAATATAGGAAGGTGTAGAAAAAGACCGACAGAGCGGTTGGCTTTTTGGTTAGTGAGTGACCCTGACTCTCAAGCCGGCTGTCGTGGTTTCGAATCCCAGGACAAACATTTGTATGCATGAATATGTCTATTTGTTTTGTGTCTGGATTTAAATATCTATATAAGTAGGTATCTATGTATTCAAAACGTAGTATAACTTTGGAATCAGATTGGCCGTGTTTGAAAAATGTCCCAGGATATTTATTATTAAATAGTGATCTAACTCTTATTTCAACCCAATCATGAAATCCACTCGCATTCGTCAGCCGTTAGTTGCCTATCAGCCGTTAGTTGCCGATACGTTTTCTTCAATTCTTTATAGATCCCAAACAATTTATCATACATTTTATTGGGTAAAAAAGTGACATAATGTTCATGTTTAACTATTTTAAAGTTACGTATATGAATTATAGACTCATTCAATCCTCATTACAGCACGTAGGTAGACAGAATCCCGCTTGTTTTGTCATATTACGACACGGAACATGAGTCATTCCTGTACAATTAAGGTAACTAACTGTTAGATCTATTTACTCGCCTTTCTATGATACAATGTCTGCAACAGTTTTTGTAATGTATTTTACTATTAAAATTAATCTTAATCGTGGGAAATGTGTGTTTAACATTAAAGAACAAGTTGGTCCTATGTTTTGTGTGGCGTTGTTTTATTTTGACGCCAATAAAGTCTGTGTCAATTTTGAACCTTTCAAGTATTTCTTAAGGCTTTTCTTATCTATTTCTTCTTATTAGTAAGTATCACCGTAATTTTGATTCCCACATTGTTATTTATATGTGTGTTCTATGACTAAGTGAAAAAACATGAACTATATTGAGTCTGGTTAATTAGTTATCCGATTATATCTTATTAAACAAGTCCAAGAATTTAAGTCGTCCGTTCTTGTCCCTAAATCTCCTATCCAGTTAAAATCGGTTAAAACATACATAAACGGTAATTAAAGTAGGTTTTACATATTCAATGACTACACTGTAACCGTACAAGCCTAGTGGGTGTACCCGACTGGGACCGAGTTATTATGGGGCATAAATCCATAATGATTGGCCGTCTTGCGAGTGGATAAGTGCATATTACATGCGATCGGTGTAAATGAGGTACGTCACTAGGAATTAGACCCTGTGCTCAGGCTAATGCGTTGGCCGTAATGTGAGTACACTTAATTTGGTTGGCTAACATCTTTGTGTAAGAAATTGTAAGGATTTGAGATGTTGTATTGCTAGTTAAAAAATGTTTGGATAAATGTAGATGTTAGGGTGCTTGTTAATTATGGTATTTGATTCATTATGAATATTGCATTTGTCGTAGGTAAAATAGTGTGATGGATAAAGCCTAAAATAAGGTAAATAAGGTCTAAAATCTGGTTTATGTAGTAAGTAGGTATAAGAGCTGTCTGGTTTCATAGTATCAGATTATCCGAGTCGTGAGTGAAAATGATCCTACGAAAATGATTTGTTTGTATAATGCACTATTTCGTTTCTTTTAGTACAACTTTGATATAATAAACCTTAAAGAAAATATGTACAGACTATAAAACGGGAACGAAATTGCAAAATTCAATTGAAGTAGTATCGGCAGCGTGGCCGAGTGGTCTAAGGCGCTGGTTTTAGGCACCAGTCCGAAAGGGCGTGGGTTCGAATCCCACCGCTGTCAAATCTCTTTTGTTTTCTTGTTCTATATTTATAATTATAATATTATATCTTTTTTTATATTTGTATTTATTTTGTTCCAGGTAAACATCAGAGCAGAATTGGTTTGCCTGAAATCTTGGTAAAAAGTGACAGGACTTTTTTAATAAAGGCTGTTAACAATAATTTCGTTTTCAAACGCAAATATCAACTTACCTGTCGTTTCCATAAATTACCATTATCGGTGAGACAACCCTAGATCGAACTACAAAAACAAAAGAAAAAAAAGATTTCGATCGGAATCCGAAGGGAATATCCCAAATACCGCAGGATTGTCTTTACCAAACATCCATTTTCACTTTAAACAAGCAAAAATAACTCTTATTCTTCTATCAATAAGGTTGGCTGTATAGGAAAGCTGTAACAATTTTCTATTTTCACTATGAATAATAATTTGAACTTTATCTGCTTGGATTTAAGGGTTGTATAGAGTAGGTACAGGTAAATTTGTATAGTAAAAAAGCCGGTCAGAAATCTGTCATTGCATTTGTCAGGAGCACACCGCGGAAAGGGTGGACCGATGGGCTTTCGATTTATGTTAGTTTTTTTTTACGTTTGTCTATGGAGTCAAGTTTTTATGCAACGCCTTTGTTATAGAATTGAACAGCCTATTTAGTGATTTTCTATGTTGGTATACTTTTTAAACTAATGTTAGGTACATTAGTTTAAAAAGTTTGCAACAAAAATATAGGCTCCAAAAACGGAGTGTTTATTCGACTTTTTACTCGCATTTTTAGTTTTAATTTTTATAAATAGTCTTGAAGTCAGGTTTCGGTTTTCTATATATCTCTTGTCTTTATGACTACAATCTTCAATCTTAAATTATAACCCTCAAATGAAATCCTAACGAGAACATATCCTGAATCAAAAGCACATTTAGCCGCGGTATAATTAGTAGAAATGTAATTCAGGAAATTTCTAGAGGAGTATAGTCCTAGAGCCAACCACAAATCCTCATTTGTCTCGTAATTTTATATATTTACGACGAGCATCTCCTAAAACGCACTCAATGCGTTTTTCAAGCATCGTGTATGAATTACAATTAGGTGTGTACTCACCTTTTGTTTAACACTGGTTTAGTAATATACTATAGCTGGTTAAACTGTAATAGCTTTTAACAGCTAAAACATAGAGTTTAATTTCGTTCTACAGACGTAGGTAGACTTTGATATTTGAAACGTCGTTGTCGTCTGAGTAGATATGTTAATCGAGAGACTATTAGCGGGGTTAAGTCGAGAGGTGTGTGCGTAGCTTTATGTGTTCATGACTAGAATGTGTAGACACTACTTTATACTGAGTCAGTCGATTTTATATCCTTTTTTGCATATATGATCAACAGCTTGAACCACTATCATATTCTGGGATTCTTATTTACAATTTTCTCACTCGAGATTAATGTAGGTAGTTTTCTATCAGTTACATTATTTTCAGAATAGAATTAGTTCAAGAGGTTAGAGAGCCTTAAAATATATGTATATTATATTGATTTCATTGTAAACCAATAACATATAGATATTACGTATATCAATTGTTAAACGATATTAACTGTCGATGCAAAAACAACGTCGTTTACCATAAATAAAAATTGTCTACTCTCACGTTGAAACTGCCCACCATGATAATTCCAATAATTGGTATGCAAAGCTCGGCACATTCTATCAGTCAGCTGCACCCGAATACAGGGAATCCAAAGCGGCTTTTGCTGAGGAAATACAGTTTACCTACTCATCAGAAAACAATTTTATGACAAATCCTACCTAACTAATATAATAAACCTGAATTTGATTTTTTAATTTTGTATGCTCTTACGCCGATACCACCGAACCGATTTAAAAAAATCTTTCACCAATGGAAAGCAACATTATCAGGGAGTAACATAGTCTATATTTTATCCTCGTGCTCCTACGGGGACGGGAACTACGCGGGAGATACCGTGGGGCGGAAGTTATGTATAAATTATTAGGTACCTATGTCATTGTGTACCAAAAATTGCTGAAGTTATTTCATATCACAGTCGGCACACAAAACTCAAGAAAATTATAGAATATCCAAAGCAAGTAACAAACCACTATATCCCCAGCTGAACTAAGGAAATACCACTCATTACAAGGACTATACATAGCGGCGTTGTTCGTCCGTCAGTCACGTTCTTATAGCCGAGTAAACGAAGCATTATGGGTCCGTTTTTTTTTACTGTGAACCGAATTGCATACAATTTTGGAATTAGGTTCATCTTACCCTTAACTTCAAAAGTGAAAATGATTTGAACTCCGCAACCACCCTGGGTGTGGTTGCCACCCCTTCTCGGGGGTGAATTTCTTTTTTTTCAAAATTGCCTCGGATATCAATAGAAGGCCTAATTTTAAGCAAAAATCATATATAAAGCTTTTCAAAAAATCCAATACTTTTCAAGTTATTGGCTATTGAAAATTTGCAATTTTTTCACGGTTTTCATCGGTTTTTTGCAAATATCTCCAAAAATATACGTTTATCGAAAATTTCATCAAGAACAAAGTTGTCCCAGGTAAAACAATGAACAATTTGGTATTTTATAAAGTATTCTACGTGCAATATTAAGCTAGATATTAAAGATCAAAGCCGTGTTTTATTTTATCTGAAATTTAATCGATGTGGTCAATGCCATCTAGTGGCGAGCAGATGAATTTTATGCATTTTAATACAAAGGGGTTTTGTAGTGCATAAAATAAGCTTTAAAATGAGCACTATTCAAAGTCTTTTGCACGTAAAATAAGTGAGCTGTATTGCAAATAAGTGGAGCATCTAATGTTTTTTCTTTTAAATCAATGGGTTTCATAAGTGCCATTTCCACCATAATTAAAATTAATCGTATTCCGCCTAGAATTAACTTTATTATGAAGAGTTTGATTATGATTACCGCGCAATATATCGTGAGTTTCATCATAGGTATTTTTTTGTCTGTTCTATGACTAAGTAAAAAAACCTGAACTACATTAAGTCTGGTTAACTAATTATATGATTATCTTATTTACACAACCTTTCGTGATTAAACAAGTCCAAAAATTTATGTCGTCTGTTCTCATATCCCTAAATCTACTATCCAGTTAAAATCGGTTTAAACATACTTATACGGTAATTAAAGTAGGTTTTACATATTCAATGACTACACTGTAACCGTACAAGCCTAGTGGGTGTACCCGACTGGGACCGAGTTATTATGGGGCATAAATCCATAATGATTGGCCGTCTTGCGAGTGGATAAGTGCATATTACATGCGATCGGTGTAAATGAGGTACGTCACTAGGAATTAGACCCTGTGCTCGGGCTAATGCGTTGGCCGTAATGTGAGTACACTTAATTTGGTTGGCTAACATCTTTGTGCAAGAATTTATAAGGATCTAAGAGGTTGTATTGAAAGTTAAAAAATGATTGGATAAATGTAGATGTTAGGGTGCTTGTTAATTATGGTATTTGATTCATTATGAATATTGCATTTGTCGTAGGTAAATTAGTGTGATGGATAAAGCCTAAAATAAGGTAAATAAGGTCTAAAATCTGGTTTATGTAGTAAGTAGGTATAAGAGCTGTCTGGTTTCATAGTATCAGATTATCCGTGTCGTGAGTGAAAATTATCCTGCGAAAATGATTTGTTTGTATAATGCACTATTTCGTTTGTTTTTAGTACAACTTTGATATAATAAACCTTAAAGAAAATAAGTACAGACTATAAAACGGGAACGAAATTGCGAAATTCAATTGGAGTAGTATCGGCAGCGTGGCCGAGTGGTCTAAGGCGCTGGTTTTAGGCACCAGTCCGAAAGGGCGTGGGTTCGAATCCCACCGCTGTCAAATCTCTTTTGTTTTCTTGTTCTACATTTTTATTACATTATTTATAAGATATACGTAGATATTTTTTTAATAGGTATTTCTATTTATTTTGTTACAGGTAAACATGCGAGCAGAATTGGTTTGACTGAAATCTTGGTAAAGAGTGACAGGATTTTCTTAATAAAGGCTGTTGACAATAATTTCGTTTTTAAACGCAAAATACCAACTTACCTGTCGTTTCCATAAATTACCATTATCGGAGAGACAACCCTAGATCGAACTATAAAAACAAAAGAAAAAAAAGATTTCGATCGGAATCCGAAGGGAATATCCCAAATACCGCAAGATTGTCTTTACCAAACATCCATTTTCACTTTAAACAAGCAAAAATAACTCTTATTACTTTATGTATAAGGTTGGGTGTATAGGAAAGCTATAACAATTTTCTATTTTCACTATGAACAATAATTTGAACTTTATCTACTCGGATTTAAGGGTTGTATAGTATGTACAGGTAAATTTGTATTGTATAAAAGCCGGTCAGAAATCTGTCATTGCATTTGTCAGGAGCACACCGCGGAAAGGGTGGACCGATGGGCTTTCGATTTATGTTAGTTTTTTTTCCGATGTCTATGGACTCTAGTTTTTATGCAAAGCCTTTGTTATTATGAACAGCCTATTTATTGATTTTCTATGTTGGTATACTTTTTAAACTAATGTAAAAATACCGACTCCAAAAAAGGAGTGTTTATTCGACTTTTTACTTGCATTTTTTGTTTTAATTTTTATAAGTCAGGTTGTGTTTTTAAGCTATTGCATAGCTTTTATCGCGGGCTCTGAGCGCGGCGACCGAATCAAGAAATTCCGTAACGAAAAAAACCTAACACCCCCCACTCCGACGGGCAAGGAGGTGTGGCTTGAAGGCCGTGCATCGTCTAACGTCGTTTCAGTTCGGCAGTCTTCGACACGGCGTTGTGTGCGATTAGACGTATTGTACGACTCTACGAAACTCGCACGAATCGAGACGAGCTGCTCCGAAATCGGACGAATACATAAGCAGCTGTTTATGAGAAAGTATATAGGTGTATATGTATTTATGTACAACAGTGAATAGCTGTACTTGTAAAATTTGTGTATGAAGTGTTTTGAATATGAATGAACAAAGTGCATTTATTATTAATATAAATAAATAAAATTATAATTGCATAAGTTGATACAAAATGCTATGCAATGCAATAGCTTTACCGCGGCAGTCCCCGAGTGCCTCACGTATTTTTTTTTTTTCTATATATCTCTTCAGACTTTTTGACTATTATCTTCTATCAAAACAACTTATATTGTTACGCCCCAAATAAAATCCTAACAAGAACATATCTGAAAAAAAAAACACATTTAGCCGTGGTGTAATTAGTAGAAATGTAATTCAGGAAAATTCTAGAGGAGTATAGTCCTAGAGGCACCCACATATCCTCATTTGTCACGTAATTTTGTATATTTACCACGAGCTTTTACACACAAGCTTCGAGAGATATGAATTCCACATTTTGCATCTCCTAAAACGCACTCAATGCGTTTTTCAAGCATCGTGTATGAATTACAATTAGGTGTGTACTCACCTTTTGTTTCACACTAGTTAAGTAATATACTATAGCTGGTTAAACTGTAATAGCTTTTAACGTCCAAAACATAGAGTTTAGTTTAGTTCTACAGACGTAGGTAGACTTTGATATTTGAAACGTCGTTGTCGTCTGAGTAGATATGTTAATCGAGAGACTATTAGCGGGGTTAAGTCGAGAGGTGTGTGCGTAGCTTTATGTGTTCATGACTAGAATGTGTAGACACTACTTTATACTGAGTCAGTCGATTTTATATCCTTTTTTGCATATATGATCAACAGCTTGAACCACTATCATATTCTGGGATTCTTATTTACAATTTTCTCACTCGAGATTAATGTAGGTAGTTTTCTATCAGTTACATTATTTTCAGAATAGAATTAGTTCAAGAGGTTATAGAGCCTTAAAATATATGTATATTATATTGATTTCATTGTATACCAATAACATAGAGATATTACGTATATAAATTGTTAAACGATATTAACTGTCGATGCAAAAACAACTTCATTTACCATAAATAAAAAATGTTTACTCTCACGTTGAAACAGTCCACCGTGATAATTCCAATAATTTGTATGCAAAGCTCGGCACATTCTATCAGTCAGCTGCACCCGAATACAGGGAATCCAAAGCGGCTTTTGCTGAGGAAATACAGTTTACCTACTCATCAGAAAACAATTTTATGACAAATCCTACCTAAGTAATATAATAAACCTGAATTTGATTTTTTAGGTTTGTATGCTCTAACGCCGATACCACCGAACCGATTGAAAAATTATTTTACTTAAGGAAAGCTAGATTATCAGGGAGTAACATAGTCTATATTTTATCCTCGTGCTCCTATGGGGACGGGAACTACGCGGGAGATACCGTGGGGCGGAAGTTATGTCTATGTCATGTTATTTTATATCACTGTCGCTACATAAAATTCAAGAGCTTTGATTGTGTTTGATTTTAGAATATCCGAAGCAAGTAACAGAAACCACTATATCCCCAGCTGAACTAAGGAAATACCACTCATTACAAGGACTATACATAGCGGCGTTGTTCGTCCGTCGGTCACGTTCTTAGCCCATTAATATTTGTAACTCTAACCGAACCAGATGTATCTGGATGTGGCCGGAGTGATGAAACTCAAAAAAGTATTTCCATTGAAACTTATTGACACCAATTGATTCGCCTTGTCAATCATCGCTATTGGGAAAGAATTGGGAATGAGCTCAAGGGACTGGTTATTTTCAAGACTGTTTTATTAATGACCTTGGAGATATTTTAGGGTTTGCACCGAGGTCTTAATAGGTACTCCTTTACTTAAAAAGGAGCTGCTTAAGAGAAAGCTAAAACTCAATTTTCCAGGCATTGATGACGAAACAAATTAATAACGCACGTAACAAGATAACCTATCTCAAATTCTAGGTTAAAACTAATAACTCACGGCTTAAACGAAAAGTGATTACGCCGCTCCGTTATCTGTCGTAGTACAAACAACTGTCCTCATTAATAATAATTAAGCTGAGCTGTTAAATAACTATAAAACTATGGCGGCGTGTGAACTGAAATCTGGGGACGATCTAACCAGATGCTCGAATTGCCTCCAATCACGGCCTCGTGGAGACAAGTGTTATTGTTAGCATTGAAGCTGGAGAGAAAACAAATATGATGTATTCAGTTATAATGTAGCTTTCTAATGAAAAAATTATTAAAATCGGTCCAGTACTTTTGAGTTTATTCGTTACATACAAAAATACAAATCTTTCCTTTTTATAATATTAGTGTAGATAAACTGTATTAATTTAAGGCATAGTTTTTAGTAAGTATATTAATACTTGTGCTGCTTCAATTGTACCAAAACTGCCGTCAAAATTTGTTTACTTAAATTTACACATCCATTAATACCTCTTTATTTTAGCTTAAAAAAAAAAAAAAAAAAAAAAAAAAAAAAAAAAAAATTATGAATTAGCACTGTGGTCAATTTAAATTTAATAGGCCAGTACGTCCATTTTTGTTATAAACATTACATATTCTTACCTACATATTGCTTTTAAGTCTAGCTATTAAAAACATTACTTTGTTAATAATGCATGCACGCTTCGTCACTAGACGACAATTGTTTGTTTATACAGTAAGTAATTGTAAACTTTTTTCTCATAACAGTGAACTGTAATTGTTCTTTTGAGAATAAATATTCTTTAAACCTATGTATTATTAAAACCATTAACTAAGTTAATATTCTGCCGCAAATTTTACAGAACTGATGCATGATAGATGGAGTAGTTAAGAACTGCGTAGCGTCAATATATGAGACTAAGCTAATTATTAATCTTTTTCAATGCCCTTCTATCAATCAAACTTGATACCTTTTGAGGTCATAATGGTTATATAATATAGAGCGAAGAACCCACGGCTATTCTTCTTATAATCCGATTCCCACAAGAGGCGTGCCCTCTGACAATTAAAATTTTACCTCCTCCGACCTTCATTTAACTTGGGTTCGTTAAAAAAAGAATCAATTACAAAGGGACGAGAATTTCGTAACTGTTTTGACAATGCCGTCGGTCATTCCTCGACGTTGTTTCATAAAGATAAAAGAACATGTGTTTTGTTGGCGTTCATTTCCAACAGATATTTTGACTGCTCTTGTTAATGCAGTGCGGTTTTATAATTAATATTAATTAGTGATTTCAAAACAGTTGTGGTTTATGTTACTTCTTGTTACAATATATTCTTTAGTATTGCTTTCTACTTTGGTGGTTGTATTGTTTTCTTACATGTCATGTAATTATAAATGTATTTGATAGAAGCGTGCTGCTAACGCTATATTTTCAACGTGTATTCCCTAAGGTTCAATTTATTTGTGTGTGCTAATCTAAAACATATTTAACTTGTATTGGAATGTTCATTCTAACCCTTTCTGTTAAATGATTGAGTTACAAGAATACCTACTTATATAAAGATCGTATGCTGTGCTTATTTTTGTGTTATCTTCTTAAAATATGAATTGAATCGTGTATTTCAAACATATCTGACTTCTTTTATCCACGTTTCACTCATCCTGGAAGCATTGTGTCTTTCAATGAGCCGTATTTTATTTTATTTATATTTCCTTCGTTATAGGAAATGGGCAACGTCGCGTCGGTGTGTTCGGATGTGTCGTAAAAATAATATCCATTATTATAATTGGGGCGGTTTCATGTGACGTCTGCAGTGTTCCTTTGGTTGAAATAGTATTAATGCTTCCCTACCGGATTCTCTGAAGTTGCTGTTCGGTGGTTCATTAGTTTACTTTACATTTTTCACAAATATATTATTGATCCTATTATGTATTTGTGTCACAATAGCTTTATGTTCTAAGTATTATCTTTTGTGAAGTGGTTCAGTTTTGCTCAAATATGTATAACCAATAAATACAATATATGGAATAAAAATGTATGTAGGTAATCAATAGTCTTGTTGTTTTTTATTTAATTCAGTAACATGTTATAAAAACTATAAATATTATCACATAACTTCAAATACGTCTCTAATAACTGTAGCAAAAAGCTCGACGTTTAAATTCACTCTAATTACTGGTCGACATATTCGACAAAGTTGTCTTAGCGTATTTTATAATTGGCGTTTTCTAAACAGATATTATAATTGTATTTCTTTGAGTATTAAACATTTCTAGAGCTATATACTATTTTTTTTAATAAAACCAAGAGTTACAATGTTTTGGTTACACATAAATTTTGTATCATAAAGAGAATACGTACTTATTGCTTACTTGGAACCGTTACTGGAGAACCCGTTACTTTTCGTCTGCTTTCAATAAATGTATTATTTTTGAATTGTTTATAATAACATCTCTTAAACAGCCGTGAACCGCAAACGGCATTGTTTAAGTTCCGTACACTTATTTACAATATACATTATTCATTCGTCGAATATAGGTACCTACCAAACGACCATATGCCACGAAAACATTAATTATAATTTTAGATGCAGATAAATTTGAATTATACGGTTTAAAAAAAAGTGTTACTGACACCAGTCAAATGTTGAATTATGGCGTGCCTGGACACGCCCGGGACATTTTATTTTTAACATATGCTAGTTTTATAGAGTTGTTGTATAGTTTTGAAACTGTGTTTACGGATAAGTCAAATACCTACCGACCGACTACAGATATCTACTACTTTTTTATAAGGCACTATTAATTAATAATAAACCTAAGGCCTTTATTTATATTTTCGTATTCTTAGCTTGTCTTAAAAAATTCTGATATTATGAATGTAAATTAAAGTCATAAATATATGTTTTTAATTTGTTATTCTACGTATTTTTTGGTTAATTTTTTCATAATAAAGCAATGTTATTTAACTATAGCTAATGAAATAGATCTGCGCCTTTGTTTTTGATCACAGACGAGTGGGCTACATCCCTAAATTGATCAACCCCTATCAATTGAGCGTTAAAATATGTAAATAAAATTGTCGAAAATAGCCCTCCGCTGGCGGCATGTCGTACTTTAGGGTGTCCATGGTCTGCGATTGCGAGGTGGAAAAAGAAATAAATAAATAAGTAAATATCCTGGGTAATTGTTCACACACGGCCAATCTGATTCCAAAGTAAGCTTCAAAGTGAGCTTGTGTAATGGTAATCAGATGGCTGTTATAGTACATTAGGATAGGTACTACAGGTTTGTGATGTGGCCCATGGTGATACAGAGATGAAATCACTAATCAGACTTAGTCTGACAGACTATCAAGAAATAATTTAACTTTAACTCTCTAAAAATGAATAGCATTAAGTATGGAGATCGTCTAAGTATCCAAAAACACGTTTTTAATTCAGACCTATTAAATGTTATTTCTATTATATATACAGAAAACTTGAGACTCATTTCTAGTTGTACATAGGTATAATTGGTGTTTCAGTAAAAAAATTAGAACACGATGTAAATACAGATAGATAAATTGCGCTGTGGTTTTCAGAACACAATAAACGCATGGCCACCCTATTCTCGTAATCCTATACTGGAAAGGATGGCCAATTAGCCGACGCGGGAAACTTTGTATCGAGTTACACAGTTTTTGTGTCGAATAAGGCGGAACAAAGCTACACTACAGCTATACTCGTTTCCTAACTTTTTGATGTAACAATTGCTGTATTAAATTTGTTTTTCTATGAACATCCTTTTTGACTGTCCGCTATTTCGTATTTGCTCATGTTTTATAACATTAAATATTATTTATTATTGGTTTTTATCAGCTCATTTATAGATAGGTACGTATCCACTGCAGGAACACGAGCCTCCCTTAACAAAAGGGTTTAGGCCATACTCTACCGCGCGGGCCTATTGCTGATTGGGGACTTCACATGCCTTAAATTGTGACATCTAAGGCAGATTTCCTCACGATGTTTTCCTTTACATAATTTTTTAAACAATATGGGAGGTTAATATCAAAAGTGGCCATGACCATTGAAGGATATAATTACTCATAATGTTTTATCAGATCCGAAAAAATGACGGACCTATTTTTACATTTAATTATATATATTGCATCAATACATTGTTATCGTCAATGCCGATCGATCATTTACAGTTTTCGACTGTAGTGATAAGGGTGATAATCGTGTGATATAGTGAGATATTGCATAAACTACACAAACATTATTGTGAAAGAGTATTAGTAGACGAGCCGGCACCGTTGTTTATCAGCAATGTATTCTTACGATGCTCTATAATTCTACTTTCGTAAAGAATTCACAATTTATATTGATGTACTGATACTCGACTATGAGATAAATATAGCTGCTGTTTATAAAGAATTTTCCTTTGAGACAATAAATTATGGTCCATAAATGTATTACATACTAGTGGCTCGCCCCAGTTTCACCAGCGTTCCCGAAGGATCTTCAATTTTCCCGGAATAAAAAGTAGCCTATGTGTTAATCCAGAGTGTCAGCTAACTCCATACCAAATTTTATTAAAATCGGTCCTGGCATTTAGACGTCAAGAAGTAACAAACAGTCGCAAACTTTCGCCTTATGCAGGACTAGTGGCTCCCCGCGGTTTCACCCGCGTTCCCGGGATAAAAAGTAGCCTATGTGTTATTCCAGAACATATTCTAGCTCTGTGCCAAATTTCAAGCAGATCCCTTCAGCCGTTGGAGCGTGAAAGAGTAACAAACATCCATACATACAAACTTTCGCATTTATAATATTAGTAGGATGGAAGTGCAATTCGTATCTACATGATAGTAAAAACAAAAAAAAGAAACTGCACAGGTTTTAGCATTAACGCAATCACAATCCCCGTTTATTTAAATTAAATTTTATTTATATAAAGACACTTATCTTGGTTGTGTGAAACAAACGGAAATAATTGGGAGGTAGCACCATAACTGGCATGAACGTACATTTGCATATGAAATACCTACAGGAGGTAGGGTTGCTAGTTGTTTGATTTTTACTCGTATTTCGGCAAATATACCCGAGTAACGAATTTACCTAAGCTCCACTATTTCATTCTTAAAATTGTGTTTTCAATCGTAGTTAAAAAATTCAATTTATTTTATTTAATTATACCTCATGTAATGATAGACTTGATAAAACATTCAATAAACTATAAACTGTATATCATAAAAAAAGTAAATGGACAAATAGGTTTATAAAAAAATAATGTATATCTATGTACTAACAAAAATATTAAAGCCGTTTTGTATTTGAGCTTTGCTAAGAGGGAAGAAAAAAATACTCTACATCCCCCCTGTCTGATATAATCATGATTAAGAGGTAGTTTCAAAGTAGTGTTGGCAACACCAGGTCCGTTTCGCGAATTAACATCAGAGGCCAACGGCATTGTAATTACTGGCCCACACCGGCTCTTCGCTCAAGAGTTGAATAAAAAGTAAAAAGCTGTCTAGTGAATAAAGTTTTGTTAACAGTAATTTTATCACATGTATTTAAACAATGTTGCTTTTCTTTAATTAATGTTTTCTTTAATCAAAAGAAGGCTGCCATTTCTATCAATTCTAATATGCTAGATAATATTATGTTAAGTCATATTTTCTAAACTCACAAAGTCGTGGATATCCGTAAGATAAGTATTTGATAGAAAGGACCGGTCTTGTGTATTTTAGTCCAATCAGCTAATTCAATTTTATTAAGGTCGCCAAATAATTAACAACATAACTTTAAATTAAACCCTTTATTGTATGTCTGCGTCAAGACGTATATCGCATTTATTTAAAACAAAGGCCATTTCAGTAAAATATCGGAGTTGTATCGGCGCCGTAAGTGGCTTTTATTTTTACACATGGAGATGAAATTTTAAAATGTTTTAAAGGCTGAATGATGTAGGACAACCGGTTGTACAAAACAGCAAAAATAAAAGGTTTCGGGGATTAAAAGGGCATTTTTAGACCTTATTTAGTATGTATATTATTGTGATTTAGGTATGTTATTCCATATTTTAGACACCAAATCTTTAAAGCACCATACCCATCTTTCCCATTGATTTACAAGCTCCTTACAGCATCAGAAATTATCATGTTTAATTAAAATAAAATCATAATATTGCACAAGTAAAGGAAACTAGTTTCAACATAAACTAAGACAGGAACAAAGTGCCTGATAGTATATACATACAGCATAGAGGAAGCGTTGAAGACTACGTGTGGGCATCATGACAAGTGGGTTACGAAGAAGCGTAGGCCGAGCCACACTCGATTATGATCCCGAGCCAATGAAATATTATGTTTTGAACTTAAACATTGCATTTAATAAAGCCATGTCACTTAAGAACCCTATAAATAAAGCAATCGAAATTGACATATACGAAAGTAGAACGAAACTTAGCATAAGACACCTTCATTGACAATTTAATCCAACGTGGACAAAAACGGACGTAAACACAAGAAATCAAATTGAATTTCGTGAAACAGCTCTAGGCACCGTATAAGACGGAATGTCTACTAATATGGAAGTCATTAAACTACCAATTACAGATCTCGATCGAGATACATATGTTGTAGAATAAGAATTTTCCGAGGTTTATTAACATTCGTATCTGTAATATGCAGTTTGAAAGTAGCTTTTAACTTGCAAAAAGCGTTCCCTACAATCTTAATTTCTTAAAACACGCATTCGGTTCCATTCGATTCTGCGAGTGCAATGACCGCTGAAATTTAACCGGTTATATTAGCTAATTATCGGTTTTCAAGAAGAGAGACCTAATTACAAGATGCGACACTTAAAAATGCCGCTTCCCTTTGTACATTGCCATTATGACATTTAAAGCCCTTAAGTAAACTTGTTAGCTTACAATTTTTTTACTTAAGTTTCACGTTACTAATTTGTAAGTTAAGATTTTAATCGGTATCTAAAATTTCGATGAATGCACATAAAATACGTAATCCAAAACCCGATGTGGTTTAATTTGATAATAATTTTGTTAATCATTTTAAAGGAATAAAACGTGAGACGTCCTTGAGAGTCGACCTTCTCAGAACTTACCTGTAAAGAAAATAAAACTAAAAGCTTGGAGCCCGGAGCTGATAGACGGGGCTCCGGTTCAAACTAGTTTAACAATTTATCGCTTCTGTGAGATCTTTTAACTTTCAAACGATAATCCATCTAATTACGAAAGGGTGAAAATACATTTCGGGATGAATACCGATGAATGTATATGAAAGGGTTTGCAACAAAACTTAAATTAAATTTGGAGGATGTTCCGAAACACTGGTTATACTTTGAAGGGATTCCAAAAGAAGGCTTTGATTTGAAAGATGAGCGAATAAAGGTTATAATAACGGTCTTTTCGAAAAGCGAAGGATTCCTCGCGGAAAATAAAGGATCATATTGAAATATGGGTTGGAGGCGTGAAGCGCGATAACTCTTCATCAAGTGGAATTAACACGTCTATCAGGGCGAATAATCTCTAGGCGGGTATGCTTAGCAATATACCATCTATCGATTAAATGGCATAATTATTACAATTATCTGCATCGAACGATTTACCTGTTCAATAAATCTACGATTGATGGTCGCAGGTGATTTATCGATTGCTCCTTAAACTTTTAAATCTAAATTGGACATCATCATCATTCATCAATCATCAGAGCTTTCTTCTGTATTTACATAACTAAAGTCTTAACCTGTCTAATCCAGATAAATATAGTATCTGCTAGTTTCACTTTGCGGACCCAATGAGATCACCAGTTATTGGTACTAAACATCAAGTTATATTCAGGCATGGTTGTGTGATATTGTAATCGATGCACTCACCGATTGCGGCGAGTGTGACACCGCAGATAACGGTTTCGCTTCGTAGCGTAAATATATTTTACAATCTCTGTTTAGTACATTATTGTACCGGCGATTGCAAGGGCCGCGCGCCCACACGAGCGTGTCGACGCCCGTCAAATCACGACCTACTCAAACGAAATCCCCGCGTAAAAACGAGAAGAAATTTCATACAAAGGTTGGTTTAATCTATTGCGGAGTCACGACAGTTCCATCGAGCTATTCGTCGTTGGATTTGTCGGGTGCAGCGGTCGCTCGAGACGGGGACAAGGGGGGAGCCACCGCGCGTCACTCGGCAACGACGCCGGTACAGCGTTCAGCCCGCACCGCGCCGCGTCGCCCGGTCAGTCTGCCGCTCGCGTACTACTCGCGTGGACGTACGGCTGCTACATCAAGCTCCCACACGTGCGTATGACAACTTGTGACAAAACTTAGTGCACTCCAGTTATAAGTGGTTTGGATTATTTGCAGTGTTTGTGACGTTCAATAGAGATGAATTTGTGTCTCTTGTGCTAAAACTAATTTGACTAACGGTTCAGGAAACACGAGCCGATGGTCCTCTTGAATAGTAACATGAAAATTAATGGTAAAGTTTCCAATGTTTATGCATGAGTTATGGATCTGTTCACTGTCACTATTGATATGCTGTTATTTACTTGGATGATCTGATGATTTTGGCTTGCACGACGCACAAACATTCGCACACATCACGTTGTGGCTGCACCCGGGAGATCTGGAATACGGAGAGCTTTGTTTATTAAAATATTCAAATGAGTACGGCGATATTCCATACGGACCACCAAAACGGCTAAAACAATGGCGAACCTTGCGTCTGTCAGACGACATTGACTCTCCGAATGTTAATTTGAGCTAACGCGAACAATTGAACATAGTGAGCTTAGAAGTCAATATATGAATAAAGGCTTGTGTGTGTGACCCTGCTGCGCCTACGGGACCAGCCGCTGTGGGTGGACGGCATAGCTCCGAACCGCCTAGAACGACAGTGGGTGTTTGAATGGAGCCAGTTAATAATAATGGTGAGATTTAATCACCACCATAGAGGTTACACAACAAAGCTATAAGCATGCCCATGGCTCCAACTGTAGATAAAGAGATCTTTATAACATTATCTGAATAGTCACTAACAAAAGCTTACGAGAGAGTAGCAAAAAGCTTGTAGTTTACTTATTGTAGGTACTAATCATAAATCAAAATATGTTTATATCTATCATAAACAATTTGGTAATACTCTTTTATGTAAAGTATGTGTATGACTTAATAGTTTTTATGGTTTGTTGTTTAACGATCAGAAAAATAGGGTATGGGTATACGTGAATCCATACAGAGTTAACATCCTGTTCACAAGTAGCGTCAATTTGCACATGTTGACCTCAGATGTCGATTGACAAAAAACAGACCGCTCTGTTCGTCACATGTGGACGACGCCGAAATTCAGGCCAAAACAACTCGCATGGCTAAAACATATTGTAACAGAAAACTGAACCTTACTCAATAATATAACAAGGGCTGCCAAATGGTAAACAAAACGAATAGTCGCCTACGTAATAAAATCAAGTCCAAGGGGAGAATGAAATTTAATTAAACAATGAATTAAGCAAGGTAACCCTGTTATTACTGAACGCATCTGTTGTGAATGATGAATGCTTTCGTATGAGAAATAAAAAAAGATAATATGGAGAAACGTGCGCGGGCGCGGGCGGCACGTGGGCCGGCAGATGTGCATGCACATCTCGAGGCCGCCATTTCTAATCCATACGATCCTTTATCTCACCATCTTGCTAACTTCGCATGCAGCTGAGATTTAAGCTCCATTATTGTGCTGTTAAAGCCTATAAGGGACTTGATGTTATCTAACAAAGGATTCACGACAAAAGGTTACGTTCGAACTTGAGTCCACCTAAAACGTTATGCATCTGGAAAGCACAGTAGCTTTACTCGGTAACTTTACTCACTTTAGTAATGGGTGTTTCTATGCACCAAAGAGGTCATGTCCGGCTCGAAGGACCGAGTTTTTCAAATGATTATGATCGCCTCTATCTTGTGGAAGATTCAAGCCTTTTACGGCAACTTGTCCGTGTCGGCTTCGTATTGACAACTGTGGGATAGCCACCATCAGTATCCAAGATAACTATCGGCTCGCTAGGTGTTTTAATAATTTCTCTATCCTTATTTGAAATATTGTTTTAGAACAATGGCTTTTTGGTTTCATTTATTTTATAGTCAGTGTAATACAACGAGTAATGCCTAGTTTTAATGAGTATAAACTATTAATTAAATTATAGCTTGCACATGCGTATAACGATAGGTACTTTAACATTTTAGTGTCTGTTAAAAAAACAATTAATCCGAAATTATGAACAAATCTAAGTTGAATATTCAATAATCAAAGGTTGAATTTACACAAGCCAAGAAACAAAACCAATATAAGAGAAAGTTTGAAGCAAACTTTATCTATCCTAATGACAGTCATGTTAAGGAAAACGCAAAAGCAATAAAATTGAACAATTTAATGCATCAGTTAGATACGGTAACTTGTTTAAGAGCTCCTAAGTGGCAAAATGTAACTTAATACAATACTTGTATTTAGACTGACATTGGCAGTAACTTGGCATGTAAACACATTGTAAACTCAAACATTTCCAAAGTAAAACAAAACTTGTATACTTCGTTCAGAATAATAGCTGAGAACGTTTTATGAATATTAATACGACTGTGAGTGCGTGTAAACATTAAATTATGGCAGACTCCATCTGTCTTAGACATTGTTGAGACAAATAGGAATATATTTCTTCTATATGATATTAATGATTACGAGATTGTTAATACTTTAAATAAAGGTAAATAGAGTAGTTAAAGCTTTTGAAAACATCTATCAGGTATTAAAACTTAATTAGTGACATTGTATAGAATGAGAATCAAATATGTTATAGCATACGAAGGTCGCATTATCATTAAATTATCATATTAAATTATACATACGCATGATATCCATCAGGAAATACAAAAGGGAATACAAAATCCGTCAAAATATCGGGCACGCTCCCAACACCTGCTCGACAGCTGTACGAATTTACAACTGACGGTGAAAAATTACTCCCTTGAGGTACCCTACAAATAAGCAGATGTTAAAATAAAGTGTTTTGTGAGATCCAGGTGGATATTTGTAAGTTTCACTATAAACAACTGTTACCAACAATTTGTGTGTCTTGGAAAATATCATCTTATTTTATACCTAGATAAAAGTGACTTATATAAAAGTTACATAGTACAATAATGTAATTTGGCTTTCTTAAAAGCCTCTGACAAAGTAGAGCGTTTAATTTACTATGTCCAACATAATTTCCCCTCCAACTCAATTTACTCCAGGAATCTAAACGAATTAATTAATTTAAAACATTATTTCCTTCAAACGTTTCCAAAAATGTGCCTTTTAAGGAATGACAGTATCAAGCTCATTTTTGATATAATTAATCCCGTCTCAAATTTCATTTTCTGTTTTGAGCCTAATTATTTAAATAATGAGATATTTAACTTGTCAGTGCTCTTTCATAAGTTCTTTAATTTTCATGTTCTTTTTTGTCACTGCATTTACGATAATAACTTAAACTCTATTAAACTATTATAACCAGTTATCATTCTGCATCCAACAACTTCTTGCTACACTATAGTTTTTTTCACCATCTAGTATTACTTTGGTGTTCTCAAGAGAGTTCTTAGGTACAAACTGGTAATACATTGCGTCACCTTCAACTTTTTGTACACCTACACTTTTGTTTTCGTTCACTGTACACGTTTCACAATTCAATGAGCGTTCTGCTCATCCAATAGTAATGTTACTATAAATACAGCTGCCTGAGATTGACGCCCACCTTTAACGTATCTAATCGATGTATATCTAGCAGATGTAATATCACGTCGCAGTCTCAACGTCTGAAAAGGAAATAGAGCTGAAAATAAATCGCCCTTACACAGAACTTATACTAAAATAGTCGAATGTTCTACGCCTTCCATTTCTCTGCTACCATTACCATATCCTGTGCCGTGTTTGTTAAAATGTTCGTGTCCATTATATATGTCTATTTGATTAGTTTGTATTTATGGTTCAAATATTTTTGAAGAATTACTTAAGATTTTAACGTAAATACCAACTATATATTACGTCACATATATATTAAATTATATAATGTTATAACAGTTAATTACAGTGCAGAAGGTAATTTACTTGAAGCCCGTAGCGTTACAATATTGCTATTATACCGCATGACTTGTACATTGTGGCTTGACGAAGGGAGGGCCCTGTGACACTTCATCGTTAATCACTCCCATTTTCGACAAAGAAAATTTTGATTTTCAATCTGAATGTTCAATGGTATTACCAAATCCAATACGTTTGATAAATTACAGCAACTAATTAAATGTTTCTATAAATGACGTGCAGTCTTCGACAGTGGAAATGGATGTTAGTTATTGTACCTGAGATGTAAGCTCATAGTTTTGTCGGTCCGGATGAAGATCACATTTTTTATTATTTGAACTTTCTCACAGGGGTTGAGAGTTTTTATTATCCTGTCTCTTTGGAGAAAATTAGTTGCAGAGATTGAGTAGTGGCGGCAGATGTTATTTTGTTAATTTCCTCTGTTTGTGTATTTTAGGGGCTAGGCTACGTTTTTTCTTTATTATCAGTTTTTAATGCTCTGTGAACACAGCCATGTGAATGAGTTCTTTTTATTACGTACAGTTTTATTATAGCATGGATTGCTTGTTAAAGGCGCATATCCTGAATGCCAAGCGGTTGTAGCTATTCGATTATTACCCAAGGTAAACGTTTGTCTGGTGAAAATGCCTCTGTATGTGTCTCTTTATATAAATCTAATTATCTGGTACACATAGTTCATCCTTGTTTTATATTATATAGCTATATGCGAAATGCCGTTTAAATTTAGTATATTTACTGAATTACAATTCAAATTGCTTTGTACGTGGTTTTAAGTAATAAATGTCTTGTAAGCAATTTAAATGGATTATTCCATCATACACAACTCTTTTATCTCATGGTGCTTCAAACGTCAAACACTCGGCACAAATTATCTCGGGATCTCATCCGACGAGAGGGGTGTAAAGTGCAGGTGGCCACTGACTGCAATTAATGTGCTGGAGTTGGCAACACTCCAAATTTCGCTTCACTTGCAACAAGTCTTCAGGATCACTGTGGTTAGAAACACGAAAAAGATTTAAAGACTCCTTTAAGGATTGTGATCAATATTAATTTAAGATAATATCATATGGAGCTTTTCGTACCAAAATTTAGAATAAATTTATTTAAATGAATAGAACATCCAACCTCCTTAATTATAATAATCTAGATGGCTAATCCTCTTGATCATTATGATAGCGATGCTAAGTGCCATTTACAGTCAACAGTAGAGCAATTTACCTCGTCAAAAGAGTTATTTACGGTTTGTTTATACAAATAATGATAAAATAAATTTTATAACCATAAAATCACATGTGAGAAAATTACTCGGACGACATTTTCAAATTTCCAACACTCATTAGTAAATCTTACACGTATCCACATAATGTTGATCGCCTATCTAAGTGGGCAAGTTCATAGACATTTTCCTGTGATTTTAGACGAGATAATAATTATACTTGGTTCATTTACATAGGCACTAAATTATAGTGAAAGATGCGGTATTTAATTGCATCTGATAATATCTGCGACGCGAGAAGTATTTTTCTAATCTCTAGAAAGCTTGTATCGCAAATTTGGAATTAAGTTCATCAGCATCTTCACCTTTGTGCATAATAAGATCGCGTTCATGGATCCTTTCAACTATATTAACTGCATGTCCGTCGGAGGCATGTCATCTCGGTACTTCGACCTAATTATCAGGCGGGTTGCCATTAGTCAAGGTGCCCATTTTGGTGCATGCCGTGCCGTATCTGACACTGACACTTGGTGTAGCCTCACTCCCATGTTAGGCTCTACAATTAGCTGTCATAACCATTCTTTGTGCACGTTTTGACTGTTTAATTGTATGCGTTGAATAATGTTCTTGTTTTGTGTTTGTATGATTATGTGGTGTCATGATTTGGGGCTAATGGTTGGACATTTTAGAAACTTTTTAGTTAGAACTTTGTTAGTGGTATAATTAGAGGAAGGACTACCCTATTTGGTGTTGCATGTGATATATAGACTATTTATTGTATAACGGATTGCGTATGTGTGTCTTTAAATTATGTAGGTATTTCTTGTTAGATTTATTAGCAAAATATTTGGATACCACATTATAATATGTACTTACTAAGATACTTTATCTTATTGAGACAAATCGAGATTCCCTTTCAAAATAAGAGTTTTTCAATCTCGAAAACTCAGATATTGTTCCAGATTTTACGTAAAAACTAAAACTAGGCCACTGTTATCAGATATCGTGAATATTGAGAAGATAAATGGTTGATAAGATATAACCCATAAACTGGGTGTTAGATATTCCTTAGCATAGATAAAACTTGTTGTTTAAACACTATTTTTAGGATTTTTGAAGAAACTAGCTTTAGTCACGCTACTTTCTATTTTATTGTGGTGCCACAGAATGCTCGATATAAAGAGGTTCAAAATTTGTAATACTAGTTTAATGTTCTGCCGACACTAAAATTTAAAAATATATGTTTATTAAGCATATATTTATTTAATAGTAATAATAAAAATTTATAAATATCTATTAAAATGTCTTCAAATATTTTTAACAGTTTATAAAATAACTAACAGATAAGCTTCAATAGTATATGATAGGAAGAATGAATTTCAAACATGCTAACCGAAGGCAACATCTCATAGCCTTTTGTCAATGACGTACCAATAAATTAAGAGATGTTACTACTTATTCTAAATAAGCTAATTAACACCGTGTTGACATCATCAAGAAGCAAACAACATATGGCGAACGAAGAATGCTTTTTAAAGCTTAGATTTCTGACGTTAAGGTGCTAATAAGGAACATGCATTTTTTAAATGTCTTTTGACAATATAAATTTCCAAATATCAAAACTGTGAGTCGTACAACAGTCAACTAAGTAGACAACGCGTAAAAATGGTAAAAGAATTGCATGAAATTACAAAAAAGTCGCTATCTAAAAACAAAAGAAAGTAATTTACTAAATGCATTATATAATAGATACATTGGGGCACTTAAAAGAGTTATCAGTGAAACAAAGGAAGGTGTAAAACAACTAATGTCTCCATAAGACCCTATAAGCTTGACGAAGCGTAAACAATAGAGGTAATAGCAGTGCGTTGGACGATTTAAATTCAACGCGACTCGACGCATGAATACTCAATTTATACCCATGATAGTGTCAACCGATAACCAATGATTACCATCTGGTTTCCTATCAGCCACGTATACGTGCAACTGGCAACTGAATATAAAAGCTCGTATGTATTGGTAACAAGCCATTGATGTAAAGCTTATGTATGAGCAATAAAACCCATGTAGATAAAAAAAGTTATGTGTCGCAGTAATACTCGAGAAGATAGAAGATTTATTTAATGTTGAAAATCTATTAACAACATACCAACATAGAAAAAATATCATGATAAAAAATATTTCGATTCCAATCTCCTTTCATCCAAAGTAAACAATTTGATCTCTTGTTCCAAAGGATTTATGGATAAACCTTCTCAAGTAACACGATACCATCGGAATATCTATCATCGTGGTGGGTTGAATCAATAAATTTACTTTGTTAAAATAATGTCACATGAACATTAGTCATTTCGTGAAATTCTAACATTTATTTATGGTCTTCCCTTTCTTCTCACGCCTTAGTTGAACCGCGTTCATTATTTTTTAGTTCTGGTTTGAAGAACCTTTTATTTTTCGTTATGTCAACAACATTATAAGGTGCTTGATTATAATTATCTTAGATTTTATTATAGATCAACTTAAAGATACAGCTGTTACAATTAACAACAGATAAACATTTTATTTCTGACAATACATGGAAGATAGCAAGAATATCGATAAAAAATCTGCACACAATCGCTAAATACTAAAACATTATCTAAAGTACAAAGTAAGCAAGACAAAATGAGAAAGTAATTCAAACACAAATGCTTTCACATCGAGGTCCCAGTCGTCTCTTTTCAGTAATATCTCAAAAGCTATGTTGTTCTTTAGCAATTTGTGTTCCCAACCATGCATAGGATCAAGTGCTCTACATGGTCTAATTAGTACTATCTCCTCACTGATTGGATTATGTTCGCACTTGCTTTATTCCCCAGACGCTTTGCTGGATCGGGATCTGCATAATGTGACAAGTTAATATTAGTTAGTCTTGAGCTGAATATTACCATTTGCATGTTCAGATACAAAATAAAGATAGATCGTCAATGATTCATCTTAATATTATGCTACGATGAAGTTTATTTCAGTTTTAATTATTCCACATGACTTATTTTAGTATCAGCTTTATTTAATAGGTATTAGTTAGATGATATTATGCGATTAATCGGTGCCATTATGTGAAATCAATAAATATTTCAATCTGTTGGTACCTCAGCGCAGTATTTGATTATTTTTTTATCGCTGATCATAACTCTGACTGGCAATAACCACACCCAAATGAGATCCAATCGTTAGCTTATACAAACACATGATTACTAATTTAATCCATAATAAATATTAACTTTCTGAAATGGATGACTATACAATAGAATACGGAGGCCCGACGGGCTCGACAGGCCAATCCATCAAACTTTACTATGGGTACAGTTAAACCACCTCCGGTCCAATCAGGGTTTTTATTGGATGTCAACGGCCGCTCAATAACGAGGAGTGAATAGAATCACGCCGTAGACACATACAATCAAAGCAAATAAAAATTATATTAATCACAACGTTGTACAATGAACGTTGTGAAGCGAAAACGTTGTTTTTTTGTGCCGCGAATGAACTGTTTTTGCATGATACGCAATTACTGCTAACGACTCTAATATGCGTTCAATATATTTTTGCCATGTCTTTATTGGACCTGAGCCGAACGCATTTTTAACGGTATTAAAATTCAGCTTTCTAATGCGAGTTTTGTCGTGATTTAGACTAGCGAGTGCGATGTGTTTATCTGATTCATCGAGACAATAATTATGAGCATGTCATGACGCTTCAGATATTTCGAAATAATGCATATTCATCTCTGACCCGATGTTGTTCGAGGAAATATAAATCGATAATGTCTCGACCGTTTAAGGTGGACGTCCCGTTAAATATTGATGGTCGGTGTGTAACAGCACATTGCTAACGACTGTTAACAAGGTTTACATCTGCGACAACGCGGAAACTCGCGCTGTAGTGTGATAATAACATCTACGCAAAAACTTCACAATTAACACTAAATGTAAACTGCCTCTAGGCAACTAACCCAGAGATTTCAGAATCCCTGATAAAATTTAATTGTACAGCCCAAAGGCGAAAATATAAAACAATCACGACATTGTGTAAATAACTGTCAAAGTTCTCGTATATTTTGTCAAGAGAAACCTCGTTAAAAATTGAGAGGACTTCACAAGAACTGGCTACCATACATACAGCTGTCCGGATAAAAAGTAAAATAAAAGCCCGCCCAACGTTCGCGTACTCGAAATGCAAACGAGAAGACTGAGATTGGCAAAAATCGTTCTAACCGTCCAATATGACCGACATATCCAATTTGCACCCGTCTTGTTGCCTAAAATTCGTTAAATATTTACGAAACCATAAACAGTAATTTAAAAAAAACTCTTGCAGTTATATCATCCTATATTAAACAACTCATGTGAAAATGCATGACCATCAATCTTGAAGGCTCCAACAACCTGTATCAATGTCAATGTTCCAGCAAGGTGAGGCCATTTATAACTATCCTTGGACGAATGATTTGCAATTTCTGAAGCCATAACAAGTCTTTATAGTTTAACGACTGCACCCTCGTGGCCCAAGGTAATTTAGGACTATCAGTTGGCCCCGCTTTCACTGCAGATGAATGACCCGGTGTCCCTAGTCCCATCACACCTGACATGCCCTGCTATTGAGCCTCTCAAATCGCTTCCCTTTCATCGCTCTCGCTGTCTTGTTTACATGAGATTTCATTTTAAAACCCTCTCGTTAAACTGTCAGCGAGCATAGCGTCTGCGAGGACGTTCCGATATGAATTTACAGTTCACCGTTTCGCTATATTATCATTTTTGCAAGTACCAATTGCTCTGTCAGGTTGGGAATTATCAATTCAACAATTACTTTCGATGTGATCTGTTATTACCGTACGTCTTTTATTGGATGGCCTGAGGATATGCGAGAGATTAATCAATCGTGTGGCCACTTTCTCTCGGGAGGCAGGTATTGTTAGTAGTTTCATAGTGCTTATATTGCCATCATTTGGTCACCCCACAGTGTGGAGGTAATTTTGCACATACTATCGGTCTGGTAGATTTCTCCGCTGGCTGATGGATGTACACATGTCCCGACGTCTCGTTAGCGGTGTTGTGTTCGATCCTTGCGTTTTTGTCTGCCTTTTCTTAACGCACCGTTCATTTATTTAATGCGGTACATTTATTTCCTTGCTGTGTTTTGGTTCCATTTTCATTTGTATGATGATTTTTGGAATAACCGCGTTCACCTTGACTACATTTATAAAATTTATAACATGAACGTTAATTTCTTTAAGACGACAGTAGTTGCCGATGTGACAGTAAATTTTTAAGAAATTCTTATATCTTTTAAACCAACTTTGTTGTCGAAGTGATACCAATAAAATATTGTTTGGTAGGTAATAATTTTCTGAATCGAATCAACCGCCGTTGTTTTGCAAAAATAGATCGCATGGTAGGAAGACATTGTACCTGGAAGTACTTAGTACTTTTGTTATCGATGTTATAAATTTATTGGTAAAGTTTAATAAAGGAACTATCTTATTAACATACGGATTTTACAGCATGATGTTTATTTGAGTGGAAATTTTTACTTCCCTACATTTTATTTATTAAAAGAAATGGCTATATGGATACCAAGTCAAGGAACATCTCTATCAAAACCAAAACATGTATATTGTAATGGATGATATCAAAGTCCTGGATACCAAGTCAAGGAACATCTCTATCAAAACCAAAACATGTATATTGTAATGGATGATATCAAAGTCTAGATAGACTTAGATATATGAAATACGAAGTACAAAAGGTAGCTCCCAGTTTTCCTTTTCAAGCACCGACTTATCAATTATTAGTAATTTGCAACAGTTTATTTAACGATAAATATGTCAACACTCCACTCCATTGTACGTACAAATAACTTATATCATCAAGTAGTAAGTTGTCTTAGTAGATACAGCAGTAAATAATGTAGGTGCACTAAGGAATAAGGTCGTTGACCGTCCGAGTAGGTACAATGAATTATAGGCCATCAATTTAATTGTTGTTCTTAGTACATATTACACTTTTATTACATCTCATTAATTATGTTTCATAATTATTCGTTACATGATTGCTCGCATGCCTTATATGATTTAAGTTAATGTTCTATAGAATTGCGGAGCATAATGTCATCGCATCAATAAAGGTACGACTTCCCGATGGATATGAGCTAAAAGTATATACAAACTAGATTTTGCCCCGCGGTTTTACTCGTGTTTCCGGAGGATCTTTAACTTCTCGGGATAAAAGTAGCCTATGTGCTATTCCAGAACATACTCTAAATCTGCCAAATTTCATTCTCATAAACAAAACGTAGCATACATCCATACATCTTCACGAACTTTCGCATTTATGATATTTGTAGGATAGGATAGTAGAGGCAATAAACATATAAGACAAATGCATAGATTTAAGCAATCTGTCACTCAAGCCACAATACAAACGCGGAGGCAAGCTTACGTTTAATTAGCAAGTATAATAGTAGCCGAGTCAAGATATCGAATATTGCTGTATTTACTCTATGAACCGATGCATTCTGAACAATGCTCTGGTAGAGAATTAATTTCCTCACATTCGCACGTGCCAATTTGTGGCGAAAAATAAATGGTAGAATTCAATTCTGATACGAAGTTGCGAATATGCCGAAATGCCCTGAGGCTGTTAATAAAATAGTGTCCAGTCATTGTAAATATGGTAAGCTTTGTTCTTTCCCTTACAATATCATTTGCAGGTTGTTTTCCGTGATGTTATTTTGTAATTCGCATTTCTTCAGATGCTACGTGATCAGGGCTAAACTAAACATTTTTAAGTCGTGAAACAAAGTTTGCGATAAACTTCTCAATACGTTATTCGAGTTCGATATGCCTTGTTAGCTTGTGCAGCAGTCACTTATAAATTACAGTCAAGGCACATCCTTGATTCCTCAATCACATAACATTATGTGATTACCCGTATCCTGTAACGTCACTGTTTCATTATCAAATTATGTCATTGTTCTGTAATCAGCTGCCGTGAAAGTGTTTTTCTTCGAATAACTTTGATGTGTCACAACATTATATTTACCGTTTGTTTCTACAGTAACATTTTTTTTTTCTGATGCGATGTTTTGAGTCGACAGTCAAAATAATGATTGGAAAATGGCCCAATACGTTGACTCCTGCTTGGTCAATTTTCTGAATTGAATAAGGAAGTGTCTCATCGCCACTGCGGTCAGTTGCCTTATTCGTGCCATACAGTTGCCCAACATCCTCAATGCATGCATCATAATACATTACCAGCACTGTTTTCTTCAGCATGCCACCATTTCGTAATACTTACGCGTATGAATGTACCATATACGGCATTTTGGTCATTATATAAACCTGATACGTTATTTTCCTGTGAAGGTGGTACCATCAATTGATTATGGCTTATATGGCTAATATGCTATGTGGGTTTAGGATTTTAAGTAAAACACACGGATATGGTATACATAACAGATGTTCTGTTTTGGCAATGTTTTATAATGGATGTTGATTTATATGGCTTTACTGCCTGTCGGAAGCAGAAATACAATGTTTATTTTTCATTTTATGTTTTGCTTCTTCAAATTGTATTTTAGGAAACATATTATACTTTTAAATTATTTATGAACTTTTAAGATGTCTATGTTTTAATTTGAATATAATATTTTATTTCGATATTTTCATAATTTTTGTTATAAATTTAATAACATTTAAATAATTTTACATTCAGACTAGATATAACATGTTCATATTGCATTAACTGTTTATATAATTTCTTTCAACGTCAATAATAGCTAAATAATGAGGTACATAAAAACAATACTTCCTGCCTGAATAGTAAATAATAGCTTTTAAAATTACAAAAGAGCATATGAAAGAAATCGATTTGTTTTCGTTACTTGAACCGTCATTTCCTGTTTTAAAACATTGTTTGAGAGACGTCCTTCAATTTGAGATGTTTGGCTTTAGTCTTGAGTGTTTGAGTGCTGCTCAACACTAATTTTAACTATAGCAAGTGGTCAGCTTGAGTCAATGTACAATATCGAGTCGTTTTCTGCCTCATTGTATGTAGTAAGTTTGAAATCTTTTGAGTGTAGTATTTACACATTTGCCAATACAAGCTTGGTCAGTTCTAAAATGTAATTTGTTTGACTTTCTCCAATGTTTTTTTTATTTCCTAAATAATAATTAATCTTTTTCTCATTACACGGTTTACGATACGCAACTATTACTTTCATTTAAAACTTTTACTGAACTTCCTAGTCAATAGTTAGTTCAACGTACTGGCGTCTAATAAAAATAGTAGATAGGTGTATAGTCTCTTTAAACGTAAAAATAAAAGGATGTTCATGCTTGTACTGTTTTTTATCGCTCGGACAACGAGGAACTCTGTTTTATTCGTTTTTTTACTCCAACAAAAAAGCTCCCACAGCTATTTCAATATTAAATTTTCACTTCCATTAACCGTCGCACTGCGTACTTTTTTGCTCATTCCATTTTATCGATTACTCTTTGTGATGTTTAACGAAATAAGCCTTTTTTTACTCGTTAGTGGCTTTAAAACCATTTGCAATATCTTGTCATTCGGTAAAGCATGGAAGTAGATTTATCTACGTACTCTTTTTGATTCTTTTATTATATGATGGTACGATAAAATAATTTTAGGTATAAAGCGTTTTGTTGAAAATACTTATAAGTTTATGTAGCTTTTCCTTAATAAAATCAAAAGCTCATATAATTTATTAAAATCGCAAAATAACACCCAATTGCTTTCTACAGTGAAACATGATTATATATAGAATAATGTATTATCTATGTGGAATCATTTGAAGCAATTGTTCACCTTGAAAGTATCTTGAACTTTTTGGCAACAAACCGTGACGTTTGGACTCAAGTGTGAATTTAACATAAAATTTACACATTAATGCTAATTTCTCCGAACGGACCCGGATCATGGCTCTCCCACTCACCTATACAGTAACAATACATAAAATATTATTGTTTATTTAAGTCAAGAAACATTATCCTAGATAATAAATGTAAATGAACGTTGTAACTAATCGTAATTATGTCATCCAAGTAGACTTCCTAACAATAAGGACAAATTCACGAACACGGTACAAGCAGGAAACTCCTAATTCGATAATTGTCCGAATTCCGTTGCACTAATCGACTAATCGCACAGTTCAACGTGAAGAGGAGCGAAGTTGAGACAGAAGCTGAGTCGAGTGCAATTTGTCAATAGCCCATTAGCCACTTGAATTTGCGGTCGAGTGCAGAACATTAAGCGTCTGTAAACAGCCACCGGTATTATGTTACATAACATAGTCTACAATTATATTGACCTTAACATTAATTTAAAATGTTCACATGTCTAGCAATTCCAGGAAATTGTGATTCAGTGTAATAGATGGTGTAAATATTACGCCTTATCTATGTTACTAATGTACCTAAACGTCTCTAGTATATATGCGAATTTGTTTAGTAGTTCATTTTTATATTAGCATGTAACAAAACAATAAATCTCTCCCACAGTTTCGGCTAATATTTTCTGAAATTATAGAACAATATTTCCCGTCAAAGTTTCTAATTCTCCAGGCACGAGTTTAATAAAATGCCAAAAATAAAAACGGTATCAAAAAATATTTTACCCTAATCTACGAGCGAACCTTTGAAAGCCATATTTCATTTGGTAAACACAGTAAGTCGGCTAAAAATAGTGTCTTAAACGAAAAAGGAATATTAAATTATGAATAACCCAGTGCCACGTATCAGAGTTGCGTGATCGTATCAATAGATTTCCCTTTATCGCGCCGTTCGGGGATGGTAAACAAATTTTATTACGATGTTACTCAGCTAGTTGGACAAGTCACGGCATTGTTATGCCAAATGGTTGTAACACACGCACTTAACACTAGCTGACTGATGTAAACTTAGCTCCCACATAAATAAACCCTTTGTAATGAGTGAATTTTGTATTGACAGTTATTTCTGGGAAAATATTGTCATGTTGCAACCTTGGGTATTAAAATAAAACCGTATATATTTCATTGTGACAGCATAGCGTTTATGTGTCGTTACTCTTTATAAGACCGTTGTTAAAATAGTAATACCTATTTCATTTTAAAACAAACTGTGGAATTATACTATTAAAAAAAATATGTAGTCCGTTTCTTCGCCGTTGCAAGCCAAGGCCAGGTCCTACTAGGGTATCAAACTTCAACGAACCCTTTCTTTATCAGGTCGCCGCTAATACTTGGGCAGCACAATAAAATGACTATTGACAAAGCTGGACGTCCACCAACTCCTAGACGCGCTTCCTCCACGTACCGTAGCTATGACGAACTCGGTGCAATTGATCGAAGTAGACCATTAAAATACAGACACAATGGCGTCGAAGATCTTACTGGCATAGAACAGCCAAGAAACTTCAAGACATACGAGCAACGAACCTTAGACGATATAACAGTATTGAGCTCAGAGGAGATGCCGAAGCCAAAAAGGAAAACGATGGAAGGTCTGGCTAACGGCTTCAGGAGAACATTCTCAGTGAGAAGTAGAAGAGAGTCTGAAGGGATTCCATTGGAAACTTTCAGTGGCCCTTGCGAGGAGACTTTTGCAACGGTTAGGGGAGCGCCGTTCGGGAGGCGTAGGTCTTTATCCCGTGATAAAGGATCGTCATTACTCGGCAGGAGTTCTTCTGAGGGGGATGTGAGGATGCCTCCCCCCCGCGCCCCGCCGGCCGCCCCCGCCCCCCGCCTCCATCGCTGCCTGCGAGCTCTAGGAGGAAGCTGGAAGAACCTATTACTATGTGAGTCCGCAAGACATGTGACTTTAACAGCTTTAATTAATTCCAACATAACGGTGTACACGCACGACTCGTGTCCACAAAGCACACTAATTAACATCATCAATTAACCGTGTCTAAAAACGTAACCAATGCGTAAACATAACTCTTAACCTTTAGAAATCCGGTTACTCCTCTCATTATTCTGTTATTTAAAAGGTAGTTAACCGTTTACCGCGTTTGCCTTGTCTGAGTTAATTATTGGAGCGACGGGTACAAATGACCACTAGGAGCTTAGTTAGCTTAAACCTGTGATTAACCACGGAGCTTAACCGAATTAAACGCTTTCTTTTATGTTAATTAACCAATTGTTTGTACTGTGAAGGAGGGTGGTGATTAATCTCGGATTACACCGTGAGGCTATATATTACATAGAAATGAAACCACTTAATTGAGTTTGACATAATAACCGAATAATGATGGCGATTGGTAATTAAGGTTTATTATGATATATCGATAGGTTGGCGCCAATATTTGTAACTGTTTATAGGCGTTGACTTTGATATTGGAGTAAAAAAAACATAACTCGTCCCACAAATGTCACATTAGGCGTGTCAATAATATTATATTTTTGGTAATTTATGAATATGAAAATGCTAATTTAATTTGTGGAATGTAATAAAATATTGATTATATGCATCGAAATTGAGAATACCCGTGTCAAATAAGGTAATTTAGACCTATCTTTATTTCTTATAATGTTTACCGACTATGTCTTTATCTGTGACAAGATATGGATGTTTTGATTGATGGATTCGGTTCTGTACTATGTAAACTAGGGTTTACTTACTTTGTTTGATGGGATGACATGGCATCGATAAAAATATACTCCTCCTCCGTAAGTCGTATTCCTCATGTCTGAGGGTCGTGACCACCTCTGTCCATGATCTTCGTTCTGACTATGGTCCGCCATTTCTTCTTATCCCCGGCCACTCGGAGAGCATCGTAGACGGTAGAGTCGAGTGCGGTGCGAATCTGGTCAGACCAACGCATCGGGCTGCGGCCTCTGGTTCTTTTTCCTTCCACCAACTTCTGCCAGTGACAAACAACTTCTCAAGGTTATCTCCGTCTTTCCTGGCAATGTGTCCGAAGTACTCCAGAACACGTTTTAGGCAGATGGTAGATAGCCTAGTTTGGACTTTCAGCTGTGATAGTATGGAAGCGTTGGTCCGAAATGCAGTCTACGGGATCCGGAGCATCTTCCTCCAGCACCACATCTCAAAAGCGTCAATCCGATTGCGGTCTGCAGCTCGTAGGGTCCAGGTCTCAGCCCCATAAAGAAAGATCGAGAAGACGAGACTGCGCACGAGCTTGGTTTTCGTCTTAAGCGATATCTTAAAAATATACTACTGAGAGATAATTCTGAACTGCTTATTCTACGTCCTTACTTCAAAATCAGATTCATGTCTCATCATCTTAATGTACGCTACGAGAAAATTTATCTCGAGCCTTTTTCTTGTCAACAAGTGTTATTGTCTTATGTGTTTATCGTCTCATGTCAGATGCCATGGCATCAACACTTTCAAACGAAAAATCTGCATCAAATTCGGTATATTTGTTTAAGAGATACGACAATAGATAGACACAGACTCAATTTTATAGCACCCCTTTTTTTGCGTCGAGACTTAATGAAAAACTAAATTATATTTAGAGGCGCTTTTTCTAAAGGACGCCTTAATCTCACACCTCTATTTTTACATACGTTTGACACATAGAGAAATATTCTAGCCCTTCTAAATTATGAATGCAAAATTAACTGTCTGTCTGTTACGCTTTCACGCGTAAACCACTCAACCGATTTAAAATAAATTTGGTACAGAGTTAGACTAGAACTTGGGAAAGGATATAGTCTACATTTTAAAGTTGAACATCTCCCAGGTACGCGGGTAAAACCGCGGCTGGCAGCTAGTATTGTATAAATGGTATATTGGCGCTCTATGTGGGCAGAAATACAGCAACATCACACGCAAATCTATGTCCAACTTTAGTAACGGCCTTAAGCTAATTTACTTAACCATTTATCGTTATATTATCACCTAAATGAACCAATATCCTGTGTATATTTTGTATTAAATATCTAAGTAACAACGCCTACGTTATTTTATAACGTCTACTATTACATGTAGGCAGCAGTTTACTGCCGTTTAGTGCTAGTTGATTGCTTTTTACTTCTGAACATCTGTAGTACTGTGATAGGATGCATGTTACTGTGGCTTAGATCTTTGAATCTGTTTATTTGTGAAAACTTCACACAGCAAACATTTGTATAAATAAAATTTAATGACATAATGCATAGTTGTTTGAAGTTAAATATGTTTCTTATGAAATAGAAAACGGATAATTTAAAAAGTTCAGGGAATGCGAAACTACGGCGAACTTAGGTAAAACTAAAACATTGAAATTATATGTAAATGTAATGGAATAAAATGTCTCCAGTTTATAAAATATCAACAACAAGTAAATAAAGAATGCGATGACAGGCCGAATTATTTCAAATTAGAAAGCAAAAAATAAAATATAAATGTCAAACATATTTTTAACCTACACTGCAAGTGTTTAAAGTTCAGTTCAATGTGTAGCTAGTCGTGTCATGTTAACCCTTTACTGCGGGCGGTCTCATTAAGAAAATTGCCTTTTTAATTTTCCGTTACGCCGGTTTTACAAGGGCTGAACAATAGCGCGGCTTAAGTGGAAACCAGTCGTTGTACTAGTTCCGACGGAAAACATTATACTGAACATTATGTGAACTTGTAAATTTAACACTAGAGAAAGTATGTAATAACTAGGTTTTGTTTTTGATATAATTTTCAATATACAAACTATGTGTCCTTTAGTTTCTTTTTGCATCTATTATGAGCTATATAAGGCTTTTAGGAAATAAATGATAACATTGTATGTATTTAATTAATTTCGTCGTATAATACAAATATCATTCATAACATTAATACAAGCACTTCCAGTAGAATTTAGGTAGCGGAAATAATATGTCTAATATCGAGGGGGAACGTTTGCGGATTGTCAGCGTCTATTCAGTATTCATTGCCGACCGGCATCGCGGCAGGCTGACAGTTTGTGTCTTTTAGCGAAATTACTTTTGTATCTATCTGTACGTTGAGCTGTATGTACAACATTACCATTATTATGGTACCTCTTTTGAATTTCACGACTGAATAAAATATTTAAATAATGAAACTCGGTCTGTTGTACTCTGTGCAGTTTTTAAGGGTTAATGTTGCAACTGCACGCAGCTGGATGATTTTACATTAATTTATTATGCTTATTCATCATTAAGAAGTGTTCAACTGATTATCACTTTTGTACTAATAAAAGCAGCTTAAATCATCTCTACGCAAAATACCAAACAGTATAGAGAAAAAAAATGAAAAATTCAAATTAAAATTAAAAACAAAGCAATGACATGCAAAACCAAAACGAATGTGATTCGCAACGAGCACACACTGGTCATAACACTGCTAATCTATTTTTATCTACTTGGGGGTCGTATAATCCACTTCACGTAGTCGCCGGGTTATCTGGCGACCGTCGAGCACGTACATTCTGACTTGGACATGATATTCGCCAAGTGCAGCGCGTATGGCACAAGTTACAACTCAAAACGGCAAGAGCTGATCCATCCTCCATCGTTCTTGGAAATTCTCACTTATCAGAAACCGCTTAGGATCAAGCTAACTAAGGGTATTCGGGATTACTTATTCGAGATAACTATGCTGTTTAACAACGTACATGGAAATGGGATCTTTGTGATGGAAATGCGTGTTTCGTTGTAAAAGAAAATGGTTTGCTATGTTAATTAGGTATGTAGATTTTTTTAACTCATTAACATTTGCTGTTGGACGTAGGTCCGAAGTCTTTCACGAATGGGAAATCATGACTATAATCAGATAGGTAACTGTTATTTGAGGATGTACCTTGTGGCAGTTTAAGGTTAACTAAATCAAGCTGTTTAAAGCTATTTAAAGTTTCCTAAATTATTATGCCTCGACTTGGAATAATGAATTGACAAATATATATTCCGCTAAATATAAGTACATTGTACCAAGAACTATACCACGGTATAATATAACAGAGATCATGCTGATCATTGGGTCACGTTGGAATGGCACCAACAGTTTCAATTGCAAAGCGCAAATAACCAGATAATCGTCTAAAGAATCTATTAAAATAATTATGCAAATGTTATGTATTGTTACATTTATATGATACCATTTAAAATTCCTTTCTTTTTTGAGTGTGATTGAAGTGACAGAAACAAAGAACAATTTCAGAAATCCAAAAAACTATAAGTGTGACTCTGTATAAAAATCTCCAGTAGCAATTAGATCGACGATAAAAGTTTGTACAATGAATTTCATTCATTCCACTCAAATTATTGTATCAGATTTTGAACCGGATTTTAATACTGAACCAGTTCGTCGCAGACAATTGTTAGACAACTGACCTCAGATAACATTGATAAAATCAGTCAAATGTCTTAGTAGCTCTAAAATTAACAAAGCTTCATTCGTTACTTTAGATATAAGCAGACAGTTAGCAGGAGTTCTAAATTGTATGAGCATTTCTTTTGCTACGCCTATTACTCTAGAAATACGGTAATAGTGGCCTAAAATTACGCTAGAGAATTTTTAAATTCTAACTTACTAGAAAACGGTATCATTCACAACATTTGACTAAAGTGCATCACTAATTCTCCCTCATGCCTATAAATTTAATCAAAACGAAGCTGGAAAATTCGATTGTGCGAATTGAATCCCCCTTTCAGCAGACAAACTTCTTAAGAGAGTTTCGTCTATTGTCAAGCCGAGAATAAATGATAGACTCAACTCGAAACTGCGGTTAAGCCTTACCAAAATTAATGCCATGCAATAACAATATAGTCGAACAATGGAGGACAGTGCGCGTTCGTCTTTCCACAGAACCCCAGCAATTAATAACAATAACTTGGACGGCACCGAATGCTTCTAATTTCACTTAAGCTCGTAGGTATCAATGAAGCCTAGCTTCTGATTTACATAGAGCTGTTCTAAAGCTGCTCTTGTCATAATTTCGGACATATCCTTTCCCTAATTGAATATTTAACTGCATAAACCTCTTTTTTTTATCAAGTTTCTAAACTTTATATTACACCAAAAAATACCCACGATCTGTTCTGAATCCAACAATTTATTGCAATATAAGCTTAAGCACTTAAATTTGACTTTCTTTACTTATCACCAGTAATTGCATCATATACTTCACACTGTTTATCTTCTCGATCCCAATCGTAAACTGAATTAAGTAATTGCTCAATAAATGCCTTCCTTTTTAACCAGTTCGATTTTCGAAATCTCTTGAAAACAAGTGATTTTCAAGATTACTTAACTGAATCGGTGCGATTTATCAAGAAGTCAATTATAGTGACATATTAATTCTTCGTTTAAAATTATTTGGTTTTACTTAAATACTTGTCTATACTAATATTATAAAGAGGAAAGATTTGTTTGTTTGTTTGTTTGTTTGTTTGTTTGTTTGTTTGTTTGTTTGTTTGTTTGTTTGTTTGTTTGTAATGAATAGGCTCCGAAACTACTGGACCGATTTCAAAAATTCTTTCACCTTTGGAAAGCTACATTATCCCCGAGTAACATAGGCTATATTTTATCCCTGTATTCCCACGGGAACGGGAACTACGCGGGTAAAACCGCGGGGAGGCAGCTAGTATTCTATAAAAAGTGAAAATGATTTGTACATATATGAATTTATATAACTATACATATTTGGTGTATTTGGAGTTCCTTTACTGTACAGTCCTATAACAATGGTGAAGTGAGAAAATAAACAGTAAAAATTGCTCATATTTCGTTGAAATCTCATGAATAAACGATATTAAGGAGATACAATCTCGAACAACAAGTACAACGTTATACCAAAAGGAAAAGCATACTTTCAAATTAAACTTGGTGTCACATAACTGCGCATTGTTCCCGAAGATCTTTATCAAGGTGTCCCACTTTTAAATCGTTGAGTATACACTACATTATTGTTAAAGTCGCCAATGGTTCAGTGAAAATGGTAACGGCACCTATTGTTTGCTCACAAACAATTTTACTTAATTGACACTTGGGATATTTAAGAGAGCATACTTTGTGTTTATCTCCGCTGACTGCAACGGTTGCTACATTATGAGACGTCAATATCGAAATGATTATATCATTCTTGAGCCAGCTTTATGTCACATCACCTGTTGGTCTGTTCATGTTTCTTTTTCATCAATACACAGCTTTGATAAAGTGTGTTTTACTACTGATGTTATTTTTGTTTGAGTCCTGCTATACCTATATATTAGATTTACTCACATTTACGGATTTCCTAATGGCCTTAACCCCCTCGTTTTAAGGTTATGATCGTGCTCTTGCAGTAGATAAGTACGTATATGAATTGATGATGATGATAACTTAGATACATTTAAGCTTGTTATCCATAATATTTGCTATTAGGTTAATTATTTTTATTCTATCAATGTATCTAACACTACGAGACAAACAATAAATATGTAAATATATATTTTGGACAGAAAATAGTTTTATGGTATACGATCTTTCAAAGAACAGTATGACTTAAAAGCGTCCAAGTCTGTTTGCATCTAGAGCACCCAGTTTCTGTAAATGGGACAAAGACATAATACTTTATGTCTCTATAAAAGAAATGCAAGAACAGTTCTGCTCCAGTAAGTAAAATAGTTTTTTACCACTAAAATAGCGTCTTTCATACCGAATGGCTTGATAGCAAACTTTTCAGTGAATCTAACAAAGAATTGTCTTGTAATATAGGGCAAGTTTGTGGACCAAGAGCCTCTTTTTTAATCTCCTCGCTATTAATTTCCAGAGTACCATTCTGCAACTTTAGCCAGTTTCATTTTTGCTACCACCAATCAAAATGTTAAGTCTAATCATGTAATAACTTTTCCTGCTTAGAATGAAACGTCACACCGCAGATCCAACACCAAAAAGTTGACAACATTTTAATAAATGCCGAATGGCTTTTGTTGTATTCTGAAAAAAATCCCCCTCTTTTGTGATTCAGATTGGGCACAAAGCATTCGTGCAAACATTTATAAAAAGTTAAGCATTTCGTTTTTCTTGGGCACGATTGTCCCAGCCTTGTAGGGGAGTAACAAGGGAAGATTTGCATTTAATGGATACCCTCGCGCGACAATATTATATCTATGCATTGTAAGCATTGGAAATATTGCTTGATTGTTTTGAATTACGGTGTTTAAAACAATTTCCCTAAAGTTGCCATCAACCTGCAATACTAAGTAATTAGTATCTAAAATAAAAAAAAAAAAAAAAACATATCCAGTATATAATCGAATATTTGTCAAACCTGGCATAGCTGCACAAGAACTCGATTCACAAAGCATTTGGTACCTATTTGTAAATATCGTTTCTCATGATATAGCTTGAGATATGTTTTTAAACAGCATAAATACCTATAGAATCTTCGATAAGTCGCTAGTATACTAGAGGGTATGTAGTGCCATAACACATCAGTGTAAAATTGTGTGCAAACAATTTTTTTCAACCTGCATATTGTTTTTAAATGCTCGCTGTTTACCGCCTTTTAAGAGTTATTCGCCGCAATATTCTTTTTGCTTTTGCCTCATATAGGTACTATTTGTTACACCAACCAGTTTGGTAAAAATACAAAAAAACTGCCCCCATATAAACTCTCAGGGTACGGTCGGGTCGAATTCTAAGCTATTATTTGAAAGCGTGTGCCCTTTCCAGACAGCACTCTCAATACCGTTCATTGTTCGTCCCTATACGCCCTGGCCCTTTGTGTCTACCCTTCGGTCGCCAAGTGAGGCCATACAGCTAAACTGTACAAGACTTTAGTTTTATTTTGAGGCCTTGAAGTTAGACCTTTGGAATCTTAAAACAATATGTTGATTATATCTACTTCAAATACCATTTTATTAAAGTATATTTATTTACTTAATTATTTTAAAGTTAAATCAGATCATTTTTTAATTGTAGATGCCTGTTTAATTTATTGTATCTAATAAAAAAAAATTGTTCAAACAAATAAAATTTCCTAACGAAATCAATCTGCGTTACATCACTTTAATTTGGAGACCCAAGCTTGCAGACGCATTGTTCAGCTTTCATGGAAGGTTTTGTCCTTTATTTTCCTTCACATAGAGTTCAAATTGGCACAGTATTAAAGGGAGCGGATATTAGAGGGAATTAGCCGGAGTTTCGCGACACACGTGTTTGAGATCACAATGGATTGGGGTTTCAATAGAAAATTTGATCCATTGAAGCGGGAACAGAACAACTTTGTTCATTTGAACTATTATATTGTTCAATATTAGAGATCTACAATTGCTTTATTTAATTTATGGCTTTCATTTTGTTTCAGGTAAGTACTTCTCAACTACGATGACTTATTTTCTAACCGATGGCTTTTTAGGGCCATTTTGGAAACGTGATGATTACTTCCACCTGGTAAGGTAATTTTTCTGTCCCTTTAGTACCACATTTATTCGCTAATTTACACTTAAAATACTAAAACATATAAAGTTGCATCATTATTTAAAACAAAGTAAAGTCGTGTTGAATAATTTAAGCTCCCATCCACTGTATCTTCTATCTTTCACTTGACGTTCCGTGTACAGAAGACCAAGATGGATGCTACACACTACCGATTTAGTTAAACCGAGCTTATGAATATAAGCGATAAGGAGTTTGATCGATCGACGCATTAACCTGTAAGGTCACAAATCACCCTTATCATCAGTATCCACAAATTAACCCTCCTCATTATTTATAGTACCGAAAAACAATTTCCCTTAGCTGACAAGCTGTGCCTAGATTTAGGTCAATAGATTGCGTCAAAGTTTATCACCTATCATCGTCAGTCAATCGGCTAGCACACCTGACCCCGAGATGCAATCAGTGTAATTATTGTAAATATACATCGCGCAGGCGCAGCTATCGGCGTCATCTTGTGTTTATGGAAGATGTAGGCGCCGGATTGGGTGTGGGCGAGTGGTGTGAATGATGAACTTTTGCGACGACACGCTGGAAATAGAAATATCCTTTATTTCCACATAGAATTTGCCAATTATGAATCATAATTTGTGATACACAACGGTATCAATATTAAAATTGCATAAAATGGGAAAAGACTTCCTGAAATAGTTTCTATAAGAAGCAATTCTTCACATCATTCAAATAAAACGATATATTGTTTGCCTAATGGTAATTCTTGATGTTATACGCTGACACAACCACGTTTATTGATGGACGTATGCCACAACGTTACACGGCAACTATCTTGGTACTTTCCATTGGCAGATCTTTCTTGCAATGTATATAATTCTCAACATCACTTATACGATATTAAAAAGTCCTCATTATCTTTAACATTTGCACGGTTGCCAATGAAGTAGGAAGCCCAGACCAGCTGTCTGTACGCTTGCAGATAAATCAAGTGTGACTGACGGATGTTGCCTGTCATAATATAAATAATATATTACAAATAAATATCTTTCAATATATGTGATAGAGGTCAAGAATAATGGCACAGATAATACAATAATAAGTAATTGTATATATTTTTTGAAATTGCGGATTCAATAAACAATGACAGAACATCTGGTCACCTTTGCCACTGAAGACTGGACTTTATGGCTTTATAATAAAGGCGATCGCTTTTACCTTAAACCATTAATTGCGCCCGAAGCTAGGGTTATCCGCTCCACCCATGACGAGCCCTGAAGATATTGTCCGCCAGATAAACCCGTCTACAACCAACTTTAGAACTGTTTACTTTGACGCTTTCAGTAACCATGGTGATTAAAATTTATAGCTCTTTGATGCTACATAGATCATGCACGACGCTGAATGAGACTTTCTTAAATAAATGATATTTACTAAAATGGTAGTCTGTGAATATTTTTTCTGAATTTATTTATTAGAAACTAACTAGTATCAAATTAGTTAAGACTGTCTATATTGAAACGATACTTAACGCTTACGTGCTTAGCTTATCAGCTAAACAATTTCTTTGCCATATCACGATTCATGGCGCAATTTTAGTCATATGTTTGAAGAATTTTAATTTATAGAACTAATTATAAAAGGATCATACCCAAATTACATAAACCATAATTCATACAGATTTTCATCCAAGAAATACAAATAATAAAGACAAATACAGATTAAATGAGGCAGGCAGAAGTGATCTAACCGCTTATGGAATTACATAGCGACATATGAAATATCTGTTCCAACAACCCCATTGTTTGTTACGACCCCAGGCTTGGTAATCCCGACCAATCTCTTATAAAAAGGAAACGTTTCCTTAATTCCCTGGAAACATACGTAATCTACTGCGACTTTTGTGTAATGAATGAGATGGTATCTGAAAAGGATACTTTTGCAGATATTAGTTTCCAGAAAATATAATTTCTGTCTGGACTTATTTTCTAAATCTTATCTTGGATTCATATACAGGTTTTGATATATATTTTATCTAGTTATTCCTCTAACGATAATACCTTTTTTGGTAGTCTATGTCATATGTTTTTCGCTTAAATCCAAAGCTCTCTCTCATTTTCACTAGAGATCTTTATTGCGAATTGTAGCCTGATATACTTGTTATAGATTACTCGCAAATTGTCCTAAGTTGTAAAGTGGTCCTGTTTTTAATCTGTCCAGTTTCCGACCAGTTTGTCGTAGTTTAATTCCACATCTAGTGCTCTGTAAATGTCAACTGAAACATTATAATACCGTATTACTTGTTGAAACAGGATACTCTTGCTATCATGCGGCCGATTTTACGAGCAGAAATGATCAATAAAAGTTTGCTCTAAATTACATTCGCACTTTTGCTTTAATAATCGTAAAACGATGTCCTTTTTCGTTTTATAACTTTGCCTACACAAATGGTATCGTTAAGTGTGAAATTGTATTAATTACCATTAAATTGGTATGCATTGCTTAATTTGGCTTTATCTTAAAAAGTATCTCCGGTCGTAATTAATACTTTATTCTCTACGAAAATAAACACAGGATTATATTATTCAGTTTTGCTTGTTCCGCAACTCTTTATCTTCTGTTAGTATATTATAGTACGCAATTTTAAGAACACTTCTACCTTGAACATTATCGAACTCCAAACCTTTTACATTTACAGGTGGCATAACACGTTTATGGTTGAAGGAATGTCATTCAAGTGTATTTTCATCACTATCCAAAATTACCTGATTGGCAATTAAAATCACTTTCACTGCCCGCAGAGGATCCCTATCAGCGTCTTTCGATGGATTTTTAAAGAATTCACCCACATTACAATCGACTTTTTATCTCCCAGTGTGGTTACTTTAATTACACAGAATGAATACATTACCTTTTAAGAGAATCCGACATCTGCTGTAACGTAATATTTTCAAGGCATAAATTATAGCCTGCCAAGATGTCCATCACAGACGGTGTGGCAGCTTTATTATCGCTTAATTTAAAGTTTTCTACATTTTTATTCGGCACTATCTCCTGTTACATACCTACTTGATTTATCAGATTGCATTAAAATATGATTAAAAGCCCCTGGTCATATGAGAGATAAAGTCAATTAAACGCATCAAACAAACGAAAGTGACCCAAATATTAGGCTGGCAGCTAAACACGATGCAAACAGACGTGTGTATGGAGAGTCGTGGATTAGGTGCAGTGTGGTCTATGTGAATAAGCTGAAGCGATTTATATATCTTTATTGAGTTTTTTGGGTTTAATTAACCAAAGTACCAAGTGTTGATTGACAATGTATTGATAACAATGAAAATTTACTCGGTAATCGATAATACCTCGATTTTCCTTATAGACAATCAAACATTTTACAATAAGAACTTCTGTATCTCAGATGCCATACATCAAAGATTGCACCACGCTTTCGCTTCAAACTTAGGTAATTTTTTTACAGATCGCATTTATGGTCATGAGAGAGGCCATTTCGATTTCGTATAAAGAAATTACGCAACGTCAGCCATTCAGTTACAATATCGGGCCGTAATTACTGTTTTATCGATCAACTACCGTATTCATCACATTTTGCCTTTAAGTGCCTTTGCAATTATTGCTCCGGTCGAAATTATGAGCTCTTTGTTTGTTTAAAGGTCTCTTAATCAGATTATTTATATGTTATTAATTGATACCTTTAAAATTATTATATTCAATAATTTTGAGCAGACGATATTTATTTAAACCTACTCTTTATTTTGCCTTGAGTATTACTTTATTCAATTTCCTCTATAAAGTAGCATAGAAGCTTTGTCTTAAATTCAGTCATACCTAATTTTATGCTGATAAAAACATTTCTCATTAATCCGAATTCGTATATCCATTATGGGTTGTTGAATAACAAACTACTACACAAAGAACCGTTTCACGTTTATGTTATTAGAAGGATCGGTCCAAATTGAGATAACGCCAACCATCCACAAAACAATGATACAATTAGTTATATAAACGTACAAACGACTTCTACTCCAATTATTATCATTATACTTTCATTCAACTCAACACAAAACATTTGCGAAACGTTACCAAATTCTAATACAGCGTAGCCAAAATAAATAATCATTATTATAGTTTTGACAGTTTAATAGTTGCACACGTCAATGTAATGACGGACAATCATAGATCTAAACACGATTGTAACAAATAATGTTGTTATCTGAAAGGATTCTTTGTACGACATTACTGATATAACACATCCGGTTGATAAATGTATCTCATTGTAAGCACTTATCTTATAAACTTTGAACACTTTAATTTATTCGGTTAGATCAATAAGGATATTATCGAATAGTAGGTCATCTACGTATCTTAGTTTTTACCGAACATTGCTAAATTTACAAATACATAGTTATATGACGAAGGTTTTATGCTTGTTGAAATCCATTTATCAACCATATCTACTTAACGTCAAAAAAAACCTAAGGTCAAAACTTCCATCAAACTTTTGATATATCATCATCATCATATCAGCCGTAGGACGTCAACTGCTGAACATAGGCCTCCCCCATCGACTTCCATGCAGACCGGTTGGACGTTGCCTGCATCCAGCGGGTTCCAGCGACCCTTACCAGGTCGTCGGTCCACTGTAACAGGTGTGAATTGAGATATAGCTTTATAGTCATAGTTACGTAAGCGCTTTTAGATTTTTAAGTTAACAAGGTGGCCTATTGAATGTGAACATTAATCATGGGAAAAATTCTATTCAATGCCAACATAGACATCGAGTTTTTGCTCCTTTATAGGTCAACTATTTGCCCTTGTTTGCGGGTTATAAAGACAATATATAGCTATTGACTCAGAATGAGCAAGTACAGACACATACAATAGTTGACTACTATGTTACATATAAGGGAAAAGGACATGATGAAACTAGTTATAGTAATAAAGAAGCAGATGCTATATCGGCATTTCCTGCGCTGACAAAATTACAAGTTTAAATTTTGAATCAAAAGTTCTCAGACACTCTAGCTCAGGTAAAAACAGACGCGCACTAGAAAACGCAACACTAAACCGTGCGCTTTAAACGTTTAATGCGACCATATATTTGCTTTAGCCTGTACACGTAGAATAAGCATTTACTTCCCTAGATTTGTGTGCGGAGCTCCCGTGGCATTTGCAGGAGACTCCATATTTGGTGTGCATCCTGCCTTAAGAGCGTAGCCTATTCTAAATTAAATAGATGAGCAATCTTTGTGAGGCATCTTATTTATGAACACAGGTTACTAAACGTCTTTCGTTTATCTGGATCTTGCTAATGTTGAAAATGACTTTTTTTTTTTTTTTTATACCACAAGGGTGCAAACAGGCATACGGTCCCACCTGATGGGAAGCGGCTACCGTAGCCTATGGACGTTTGCAACACCAGAGGCGTCACTCACGCGTTGCCGACCCTATAAAAAAGGGAGCAACTGTATAGGCAGTGAAAGGGACAAAGCGCAATGCACGTCGAAGAGCCAAACAGGCATCACTCCTGCACACCCCTACGACGCTACTCCATCCCTGGTCCCCTCACTGCCGCTACAGCGTCTCCTCATGGAGCTCTGGCTACCTTACTCACCGCAGGAACACAACACTACATGTAGTGTTATTTGGCTGCGGTCTTCTGTAAGGTGGAGGTACTACCCCAGTCGGGCTGCTCCAATTTCGAACGGACGAATCCGTTGCGCCCTACCTCCTACTAAAATGACTAGCTAATAGATATCAAATCCACACCACTTAGGAACCTATAAATGTATTGATCGATCATTGACGCTTAGGTGTTTAACGATCAAGTAATGTTACGCCAAACGAAAGTGCAAAGTGCAAACTCACTCGAAAAATCAAATAAGCAAATATTGATAAAAATGCAAAGCCGATAGACTTGGCAGATGTCGGTGTGATCCTAAAGCACCCTTCCATATAATTTAATGTCGAAGGGGAATCACAATAGCTATCGATCCCTTTGTACTCGTGCCCAAGGGAAATCGCTTCTTCATACAGGTTTTACAGTGTCACCGCAAAATAACTTCGTATTGTGTACATGACAGAAGGTAAATTGTCCATTAGAAAAATTATTTCAATGGGAAAAACCAATTTCCAGTCAAAAAGAACGATAAACATATGTTTATTGGAAGAAAAAACTCTTATGAAATTTATAATCCTGCAGTAGTTTTGCGCGCTGACAGCCGTAGATTGATAAGTAAATAATTGCAGATAGATTTATTACATTTGTGGTTTATAGGTTATCTTATATCTCCGGAAAACTGGTATTATTAATTGATTTATACCAAATCTTTATGTAACTCAATTCTTGCAAAATACACCGTCAGAGTTCAGGTAAGGTAAAGCTCAAAACAAACGAATTAATGGGGCTCTTGGAAATCATCGCGTTTCCTCGACAGACCACATTGTTTCGCTCCGTCATAATTCTAATTTAGCAGCGGAAGTAACAAAACCCCAACCCGATTCTTGAGGAATTGACGTTGAATAATTAATAGGGGCTCAGGGAAAGAGCCTTATGTTCCTCTAATGGAATTTATTCCTCACTATTAGAATGCCTGTCTTTACGAAGCGTTAACAAGTTTTCGGTCGGAGAATCAACATAGTTCAATAACGATCTAGGTTAAGTATGCGTACTTATATGGAATAATGTTTTTGACATTTGTTCTATCGGGAATTTATTCGCAACAAAGTATTCTCGTAATTGGTCAGAAAGCCTACAATTGACCTTTTACTGTAATTCTTGGAGACAAACTTAAGTTTGTCTCTGTTTCAACATCTGCTATTAGTTGTAAAAGTTAAATATATATTATGAATTTAATAAAATCCGAATAATAACCATGTATAAAAATACATAATTCATAGATATAAAAAAAACATACGAACAATATTCATTGTAAATGTTTCAGTCTTCTTTCCAAAGTTCTTCATAGCATATTTAAAATGTTGATCTCATTTTATCGTTCTGCTAATTTATTCTGAGTCGAGATCGTTCTGGTAAGGTTATTAATCCAAACGAGCATCCTGCAATCCGCAAATTAATTCAACAGCACTGGTAGCATCCCTTTTGAGATTCATAGTGATAGATCGGCTTTCAATTCGAATTAGTGCTGTCTCTGGGTTTATTAATCAACTCGGTCCAGCAATGAAATCGATTAAAGTAGTAAAGCTTCCCAAGTACAATTCGTAAATCTCCACTATACTTATCGTTATAGCCAGTAACACCCGAGTGAAAATACAAAATCCACCGAAATAATCCCCCAAAAGGTGTTAGAGGACATTACGAATTCCGCAGAGGAAATAATCGGAATATTTTCCTTAATTTTTCATCCAGCTCAGTGGGGCACTGAAATCCCCCGGGCTTGCTTTTACTTAACGAAACCTTATTTAAAATAAACAGGGCGGTGTAAACGGGAGACGTGCCTAAAATTCTGAACGCGTCGATATAGAGCGGTATTATTTTCTCTGGCAATAAATGAACGCGCCCAATAGAGTTTCTTTTCACTCTTGTTCAGACTTCATGAAGGTTTTTTTGGTTATTCAGGTCAGGTATCAACTTACGCTAACTTGCTTTAACAACTCAATGATCTTTTAATGTTATGGTAAAAAAATAAATTGGGGTTACGATCCATACTCAAACTTGTTATTCAAACAAATGACAACAATATATGGGCAGCCATCATTGCTGTCAAATTCAATGTCATGTTGGTAGCTACTCGAACGCCTGACACAAACGACAAGGTAATTCGAGCATTATATGCAAATCAATGTTTATAGGTATTCGTATTTGAAATGCCTTCAAAAAGGCTCATGTTATTTCAGTTGCTGTAAATAACAATAGCAAGTATCAGAGACGAAATTGTTCAATGCAATAAAACGCCTACTAGCGATCACATCGCTGACCAAATCCAGCTTTACGGCAGTTTTATTGGCAAAATCTTTAATTTTACGGCACACTTTACGATAATACAGACATTACTGTGACAATTTATGGTGTCAGATTAAAAAAAAGGATTTGAACCAATGCCTCGAGGTACCCTTTGAATTTAAATCAAGAACGATTAAGTTACCTTATCGACCACAATCTGAGTTAAAAGACGTTGAAAAATGTATCCAAAACAGTAGTCTAGAATAAGAAATACTTTAAAAAATACCAGATATTGTGAACGTTGAATATTTTAAGGTGTGCCCACATTATATAGATTTACATTCGACTATTTCGACTAAGTTATTCGCAACAGGCAACAGGTAAACAGGTACATCCCACACGGGCGTCTCACCGGCGCCAACTGACAGGAGCGTTGTTACATCTGAAACTAATCTAAATGACCATTGGATTTAATTAATATTGCTTAACTGTACCAATGCAATCATTTACCACGAGTTTCTGTAATCAATCGATCACAGAGCCGTTTACATTTGCAGCTATCTACGTTGTTTGATGGTTGGTTATTTATGCATTAATTGGAGCTTAGATTGTTGCTTTAAAGTGTTATTTTGTCTTTTAAATGTTTAATATAAATAAATATTCTGGACCATTTTTATTACACACGGCCAATCTGATGCCAAACTAAGCAGAGCTTGTGAAACGGTAACCAGATAGCTGATATACTACCTACATATACTACTTTTTAAATACACACTTAATAGATAATTACATCCAGACACAACAAACAGACATGTTCATGCATACAAAAATTTGTTCTGGGTGGGATTCGAACCCAAGACCGGCGGTTCGAAGTCAGGGTCACCTACTACAAAGCCAACGTATCATGACTGGTTCCGGTTTCTTTATTTATTCGATCATTTGAAGCAAAATTTTCTCATTACAGTATTCACTGTCTTCAAGTTAGCGCGTATAAATAAGTTAGCACATTACAAGTAAATCGATTCACTTAGAAGACTTAAATGGAAGCTCATAAGTTCCGTCAGCGCTGACGTTAACTGATACCAATGATTAAACCAATAACCTTTCCAAGTGCCTAGTTAGCAATGTCGATAGACGCGACACTAGGTAGTCGCCAGTCACCAGTCTCGCCTATAGGGTTGTCAACTCGAAGTAACAGTCTTTTGACTTGCATTATGTGCGGCTCTCCGTCAATCGTAAATCTATACTAATATTATAAAGCTGAAAAGTCTGTGTGTTGAACGCGCTAATCTCAGGAACAACTAGACCGATTTAAAAAAATATATAGTATTAGATAGAGTTTGGTATAAATTTCATAATAATCTTAACAGACACATGAACGCTATCTAACGCTTAATTGCTTTTGGTGAACTTAAACAACCGGGAGACTTAAGCTTAATAAATCTTCATGTGCAAGTTACAAATACCTATCGAGCTTAGTAATTCGTGTTACTACTTTGCATTTCATGTATCTCGTTTTTAACTGGCAGCCCTATATACACAGTATCAATCATACCGCGGCATGCGTACGCGCCGCCAGAATAACCTGCCATTCTTACCGGTGCCCGCCGTTAATTGAACGCTGGAGCCTTTTAATTGGCACCTTTTTATATAATAACACGCTGTATAATTGTTGTAACGAGTTCGACTATATCAACAGATATTAAAATTAATAAATAGTCCATTATCTGAGAACAAAATGATACTCGAAAGTTGAGACGTCGTTTACGGCGAAAATGATTACGGGGTATTATTTATTCATTTACTTTAAAGCATTTAATAGACCTCCTAGGTAGAACAATGACAATCGATGTTTGGAATTTATATGAAATCGGTATGAAATCGGTATATTGCAAATTAAGACTTTATTTCCGGTTCGGAAGGTTGCTTTTGTCAAAAAGAGCCGACGTGGAATCTTATAAGGATTTCTCTATCTGTTAAATATACCAATCGATTATGCTTAGGCGTCTAGAGGTAACAAACTATCGCATTAACAATATTAGTTAGAATTTCCAGCCTTCGGATGTTAACAGTTTAAGCTTTACCTTTCAACGATTTAGCGAGACGAATATGTATCCATAAATTAAGTACCTACGAATGACATTTATCCTTCAAGACTCAAACACGCCACAACTTGGTTCCATATTACGAAGAAGAAAAAACAGATTTTATGATCCTTTATTCTCGACGAACTAACCAAGTCATTTCTAAGCAATAAACCTCTATTTATTGACATTTTCCCATTTTTTACTGACTGGCGTGCCAGACTATGTGAATGTCGGGGTCATAAATTACAATAATTTGTGATGTTTTATTATTTTGAGGGTAAGTACTAACTTTTTGTGGTAAAACTTACATTAGGTTGTATTTTAATAAACTAAATATAAATGTCTTATATCTTACTGTAGATACCTATGTTATTATACCAAATACAGCAATAAAACAATGAGAAAAACCAACATAAGATGTTAAAAAATACGAACACCTGAACCGAAACGTTTCGACTGATCTATATTAAAATTGCTACCGTCCTGCAGCCATAACAATACAATTAAGAAAAATTTAAAGCTTCATAAAAGCCGCTTATGTCCAAAGTAACAGACACAAAAGAACTTAACGGCCTCTGGAAAAGAAGCACAAGTATTTGGATATTTCAAAATAGATAATTTCAGAGGGAGGCGAGCGGGACTCGTAAATATAACATGGACGCGGCACAATGCGTGAATTTTACAACGTTTTTATTTTACGACACTGCACTAAAACATTTCGGTCCCAACAATAAAATAGTCTCGTCTTTTTACGATACCTGCACGTAAATGCGTGTTCTTCAAAAGTGATTTCAAGAGGGTGCTACTATTATTGGTTCCTAATCACCCCAAGTAGCTAAACAATTGCCCTTTCCCTAACAATGGAAATCAGGTTAGGTTTTCTAAATGTGAATCAGAATTTGATACCCGTTTGTTTTAAGGAATTGATTCACTTGTGGTGCGAGCTAACCTTACTAAGTCACGTTTGTTTGCAGCGGTTAAATTTGCTAGAAATTATTCTGAAATTTGAGACACACACAAATGAAAACAAAATCTTAACATGTAAGTATTTTTATTATTATTATTATTATTTGGATTAAGCGGCTATTTCAAGTCTTCTCAGAGCTTGTATCACTGCGACCATACTAGGTCTATTGTGATCGCCACATTAACTAGATTTCACTGTCAAGACCTGCAGCTTTGAAAAACCGCACTATGTTCTTGACAGGAATTGATTTTACCTCATCTGGGTGCAATATGTGTTTCCCCAGGTGGGTATTACGTTTTGGCATAAGTGGGTGACATTCACACAGAAGGTGTTTGGGTGTTTCATCTGCATTGCAGCAGAATCTGCACTCCTTTGTGTCACGGACACTGATTGTGAACAAATGTTTGTTCAGTCCACAGTGCCCTGTTAGCACCCTCACTAGTATGCGCAAGTTTCTTCTACTTAGAGAAAATATCTCTGAAGCAGATTTCTTACTGAAGGCCTTTATAAGTGCCTTAGAGTGACTCATTCCAAGCACCTCGTGCCAGGAATTAAGGGATGAGTTTACATATATGTTCCTCAGGGTTAAGTTAGCTAGGCTTTTGGGTATACCGCAGATTGGCTCAGGCCCATAAGGGCTCCCCTTAGCTCCAGCCTTGGCGAGTTCGTCGGCTTTTTCATTTCCAACGATTCCTGCATGTCCTGGTATCCACCTTAGTACGACTCTGTTCTTTGTGCCCAGTTCGTTAAGGAGGTCCATGCAATTTTTACCAATAGCCTCTGTCTATTTGGCAACATGATTAAGGAGTTAAACCGTCCACTAAAATTTTGATACAAATCACTCATGACACATGAGACCATTATTTAATATACTGACATCCGCTATTGCTTAAAATTACTACCTATCACCATGTTCAACAAGCAAACTTCCTGCTTTGAAACAATTGGGACAAATTTGATTTAAAAACTATTAATTTCGTGTGTGATGTGGATAATCGTCAGATAATCGCCTAGATATGGTAAGTTATCGACAGAATTCTGTCACAAACTTTTTCCATAGTATTTTTATGTAAAGTAACAGATGAATAAAATGAAAGGCCTTTGAATAAATCCGTTGAACAGAATGCCTAATACAGCTGGAGTGGAAGACATCTTGTCTGCAAGAATTTGTGCTTTCAGTCGTAAATAAATTCTGCAGGTGCCAGTAAATTATCTGATTTACTCTTCGCAAAGGCCGTAGCGTCTTTTATAGGTATTATTTATTTGAATCATAAAACATAAGCGTTTCCTATATGGCTTCTAAGATACTGTAACATTTATGACGTGAAGAATCAAATGCTAGACGCGACAGTTTATATAAACTCTTCCAACCATAGCTTGTTCCAAATGTTGGCCAAATATTACTTCGGAATGACCACAAAAGGGACAATACACTTTCGCCAAATGTTGGCCATAAAATTGGGACAACACGACACAACACAATAGTTCTGAGATTGATGCCCTCTCGGAAACGGAGCGTAGGTAGTGAATTCCGATCGGTGTGGGCCCAAATGATATCTGTGGACATACCGAAGGTTGGTGACGAAATATTAGCTACCCAAAATACTTCCTTGATAGCAAGTACCTTAAAAAATTCCACAGTGTAATATTTACAAGCGTACAAACATAGTTTATTGGTAAAACTTAGCATCTTGAGTTGAGTTGCAGCATCTTTAACGCAAATTTGCGACTGTGGTTCCTATCAAGATTTAGCTTGAAGCGTCTAATAAATTTTTTAAGACGTTGAATTTCCTGGACTTCAATTCGATATTCAATAAAACTTACTTATCAATTTATTGGTTCCATATCAGTTTTAAGCGGGAAGATCACTAAATAAACGTGTTATATATAAATTATGAATGTGAATATTTTAATTTAAAACCATAATTCTTCTTTTTGCGTTCACATTCCCGAGGCTCCGAGACGCCAAAATGTAAAAAAAAGTATATGAAGGGCTTTGTTTGGCACACAATGATGTCGGATAGGGCCAGACGCCGCGATGTCGGCTGATAGCCTGTTCGAGTCCCGGGCCACGCAAATATTTCCGCCTAATTACCCACGCTAAACGTTCCGGAGGAGTTTCGAGCTCAAGTAAAGGATTTAGATAAGGAGTTTGCGTGCAATTTTGTGTTCTATGTTTTGTTTAGTTACTTACCTTCTCCATTATGTATTTAACTGGAAACTAATGAATCACAACGGCTATTTATCACTGATTAATTAGTTATATACTATAAACGATGATGTATATATACAACAGGGTAATTTAAACACAAGAACCTATTAATTACATAGTAATATTATTTAAAACGGTTGTTACTTCATGAATAATGATCACAATTGAACAATATATAACATTTGTACATGGACTTGTTGCATGCCTTATAATTTCAAGAATATAATAATCATAAATATAATGTGATACATTATTGTTATATCGACATGAAAACATTATTTAGGTACAATAATAAAATTCGTTCCACCTCATTAAATTGACAACCTTGATTTTTTACAGAGCCGCTTATATTATATCGATAGTTTTGATTACAGTAATCATCGTATCGTCGAACTTATCGACAATAATTCGACAGTTGGATGTAATGGTTATATTAACATTAAGTTATGTAATATCCTCCTTTCGACTTTTTACTACGATGACTCAAAAGACCTTCGATTCTGTTTGGCAGTTATTTTTATATCTTACGATATTTTAACAACTAAATTTGATTTTCTTTTCAGGTAAGTCAACAAAGTCTACTTACTTATCAAAAACAACAAGTGGTAAGAGATTGTTACCTACTGTTTATCTTTCGGATGACATGGTCCAGTGTAAATTTCCAAGCTCACGTCATTTCTAATTGTGGCAGATTACCGACACATTTATCGGCCTGACCGGCTAACCTGTGACGATGTGCCATATTGTCACCACCACTGTATCTTGACACCATTTTAATCTGTAAACATGAGCAGCCTAAGGTCTTGATAAAATGGTAACGTCTTATTGCAGGCTGCAAGGTTGGCATTTGTTTTTGCGCAGATAAAGTATCTCGATATTATTTGTATATCAGAATAATAACCCTAAAGATGAAGGTGGGATTCAAAGCCCAAACATTAAAGTTATTTTAAGAGATAATCAAAATCTTCTCGTAACAGAAAAACATCTCTTGTATTACTGGTTTAGCAATCAAGTAAAGTAGTCTATTTGCGATTGAATCCACCAACATAAAGCTCTCTGAAGCAGTTGTACACAAATCTGTCAAAGGCGTTGGAAAAATGGGAAGCTTTTATATAATCTCTCACAAAATCACTTAGCAAAGTAGAAATGCCGAAGTTACATTTCCATTAATATTATCTGGCTTGAAGCGTAAAACTGTATTCCTAATACATTTGTAAGCAATAAACCTTTGTCAATATGCCACGTGGAGCTACCAGACCAGCTACGTGACGAGACGTCTCTAATACTGTCTAGACTTCACACGTCCGACCACTAATGTATGATCCCCTAATCCTATCCGAGCTACATTTCAAATAGGCTTTTTTATGGGCTTAGAGGTCATATTGAAATGGTTGGGATTACGTGGATTAGAGATTATTTGTCTACTTACGCTTTTACCGTTCTTACATAAGATGGCTTTCAAATTATTTTATTGAAAATAAATAAAGTATGTATATAGGAGTATGCACTGTAACCAAACGACCATTACGCGGTTCCGTACCCAACACGACTGCATTCCCAATTTGTCTCCTTTTATATCCGACCACTTTATCATTAGTCCCGGGAAAAAATACTTTATTATTCAGATGATAAAGTAATGATTCGCGTATCGCACGTTTTATTTTATAGCTCGAAGTAGTGAGTGGATAACGGTGCGTACCGTCTTGAGGCTGACCATGTATGGAGTGGTCATGACATGCGATTTGTTGCAGTTTTATCTCGCACACTCTTTGCGATAGCTTGTGTCCTGGTACTTTTAGATTATCTCCTTGTTGTATAATTAATCTTGTTTTAAAGTGGGTTTTCCGAACTTCTCATTCTTGTTTGCCTCTAAAGGGAAAAAGTTTTCAGAACCTTTACTAACTTAGTTGGCTTCCATTCAGTATTAAAACTATGGATTGAAATGACAATTTTTTGTGCTGTATAAAATGGCAATAATTTAAATAACATTTCTCATGTACGATATAAGATATTATAAAGCCATCTCATTTCTGCCGTTGAGTCTGCCAAATGTCAAATCTTGGTTTACAGTTACCATATTGCGGGCTATCGGATAACAATACAACAATTAGCGAATCATTCGACTCGGTCTTTCGTGCCAAAAAAATGTCGCAAATAAGACGAACAGACATTGTTCTCTTTGACAGTAACGACAATGATGATACATATTTTTTAAATGCCTCATGTCAGGTTTACTTACATACATTCAAATGAAATGCCACAATAATTTAAATTTCAATTGGTTTGACAGCTAACCCCATTCCAACGTGTTACAATTACCGATGTTTGACTCGATCTTTTATACTCAAAAACCTCAAATATTATATGCTCATTTCAACTCGGATTATTACCTAATAGCTTTGTCAAACTAAATTAAAACCGCATAGTTAATCAATGAAGGAGCCGACACAAATCTATTTATTATAGTCTTAATCTGTCTTACTGCCAGCTTAAATAATATATAAACGGCTTTTATAATAAAAGATACTTGCTAGAATTATTTGATGGTAGTAAGTTATAGGCAAAAGTAATTGGCGTGGTAAAGTTTAATGGACTTAGTTTTGCCAGGGGCTCTGTGTGGACACACTAAATCTGGTCTAATTTATGATTATGATAAGCATTGTTGTGAGCTACTTAGTTGAATTTAATTTAATAAATCGCCTAGAGCTACTATTAGTTGGTAATCAACAGCAGAAACTAATTCATAAAACTCGTCGTATGAAAATGCGAAATGATCAATTTCTCTTCGATTCTAAATATGAATGATGTTTCAATCTATCATAATGAACTCATAAATAGTTTTAATATTTTCAAGGCTAAGGCCGATAGATGTTTGCCGATAGAGGAAAAAAATATATGGTTTATTTATGAATGAGTGCAAACTGGTTTTGCGCGCCGCTGCCGGACGTGACGTAATTTGTTAGGCAGCTTTAATTCTCAACACTTGTTAGGACGATACGATGGAATATTCTTGTGGTCAGTTTGAGTTATTGAGACTATTCTTATATTATATTATTATAGACCTTACATTATACTTGCCGAATTGAAAAACAGAGGAAAAGATAGCGAATCTATTGCTAAAGAAATAATAAGTCATGTATGCATAACGTGACCATAATTTTTTTTTGCCAGAGCGGGACATCTTGGGTTTTTTTTTACATTTATTTTGTTTTTAGTGGCTCCCCGCGGTTTCATACGCGTACCCGGGAGATATTCCATTTTCCCGGGATAAAAGTAGACTATGTCCTTTATCAGGCTCTCTAATATAGTAATATTACACAAAATAGTTAAGTAGGTACGGCTTACTAAGCCCCAGTACTGGCGTGACTTCGTAGATTTGTCGGTTTAACACATCCGTTTTAAAATATCGGGTCTTGTTTTTAGATAGGTAAGTGTGGAATTCAGTACATGATTGATTTATCACTCGTAATCTGCCTTCCCGTGAGATGCGCCGTACGTACCACACATTTTGAACGGGAAAAGTACATTTTAAATTATCGTTCGGTCTGTTTCCCAAAGCGGGACAAAGTCGGCCTTGCTGGGGACACCGGGACAGTCTGCCTGAAAGCGGGACTGTCCCGCCCAAAGCGGGACTGTCCCGCCCAAAGCGGGACGTATGGTCACGTTATGTATGCAGTAGTTACAATAATATCCTACTTATATTATAAAGGCGAAAGTTTGTATGTATGTATGGATGTTTGTTACTCTTTCACGTAAAAACTACTGAATGGATTTGAATGAAATTTGGAATAAAGATAGCTTATAACCTGGATTAACATATAGGCTACTTTTTATCCCGGGAAAATGGAAGACCTCCCGGGTACGCGGGTGAAACCGCGGGGAGCCACTAGTTATGTTTATAAAGCACATAGGTAAATCTTAAAACTTAACTTTACTCATATATAGTTGAACTTTTCTGTACATGTCTAAAGCCCGTTTTAAACTATTTTCTTATTATTATTTATAGTTGATAATTTTACATACATTATTTTATCAGAATTACTAATAACCTTGTTTCTAAATGAATGATGACTCCTAGACATTGCAGGGTTAATTAACAATGAATACCAGCTCGTGTGCGAATGGAAACGTTTTCTAAACAAGCTTTGCGGGCACGTATCGGTTTTCTTGCGGTCTCAACCCGATTCGACGAGGTTTCCGAGAACACACGCATGTCACTTGCTTCGTTTTTGTGCCAACACCAGTGCCACTGTTCAAATAGTAGTTTGTAATACGTAAAAAAAGGTTTCATTAAAAAATCCATAAATAGGTATTATTATTGCCAGTTTATATAAGTTTTTTTGTCTATGGTAGAATTGGTAGATTTATGTATCTGTGGCAGGCTGGTAGGTATACTAAAATACCTGTAGGAGCCATGGACGGAAAATGCTGATTCTTAATTACCGAAAATTAATTACATATTACCAAATGAACTAGCAAAATTCAAATATTATAAAATTGGTTTGTGTGTTCAGTTTCCATAAAACCGGATTAATCGTTCAATATTAATTTATTTTAATTACTTCCTAAGCCCAATTAAACCGCCATTTACTGAAATTCAATTATGATAACAAACTGCATCCTTTTCAATTAAACATTATATAAATATAGAAAAAAGACAGTTAATATTTGGCGAGAGCTATAAAACTTAACGATTTAAATAGCAAAGAATGTTGTCGAGTAATCATCATTCGGAAATGTTAATTAATCGAATATTTTAATCGATAATCTCTATAATTGATTCGTTAATTAATCAAAAAGCTTTTTTGCCATTCTAAACATTAAAACATTGTGTGTTAAAACATTATCTCTATTTGGTGAATATATTTTTCGTGTTCGATGTTCCGTTATCGATTTATAGATCGTTATATTGAGTTTATTAGTTTTAGATTAATAATTTTATAGCCTCTTGGTATAATTAAAAGTGCATATGTGTCTGGTAAAATGTGGTATTTACATTGCATTTCTCAGTGGGTTTTATATGAATAGGTACACACGTTTTTGGCGTGTTTTAAACAGTTATTTTTTTCATGCAATAAATATCGTGTACTAATGAAAAACATATATTTTTTTACTAAAAAAAAAAACAACAGCGATCAATTATGGAATCACTTCAATGATACTTACATTACAATTATAGAAATATTATTATATCTAACAATTTCTGTTATTATAGACAATCAAATGCAACTTGGGTCTGCCAATTGGCCTACGTTTGAAAACAGAGGTCTATAGGTTATCTTTCATTCGATCTTTACCTTATAGTACCTATTCAGGAGACAGAAGATCAGCCAGGCCAACTTGGATTTGAGAAGCTGACATTATTAACACTGATTAAAGTAGTAATAAGTAAAGCTCTGGTTTCTAGTTTCCCGGTAAAAGTATCCTATGTATTAATTCGGAATATTTCCTATATGTGTTTCGTCTAAATCCCTTCGTGATAGTAACAATCATTCATACACTCTCATTAATTTCCAAAATTTGTGATATACTAGCTACCCGATAGTTAGCACAGCATTATTGTATATTTCAACAAATTAACACAAAATCTAAATCACTCTATCTTTTGAAAATCGCATTTAAATCCGTTGCGTATTTTAAAAGATCTAGGCACACAGACTGCGGGAAGCGACTTGTTTATGGATCCTAGGTATCTATCCTAGAAAGTAGGATTGCAAGTATCTACTTATCTAATAAGGCCAGTTCACAAGACCAAGATTCAGAGCCAACAGTGTATACTGAGCCTAAAGCATATCTAATAACAGTAACAGTTGCAAGAGAATCTATCGTTGCGTTACAACTTAGTTTCAATTTCCAACAATTTATAGTTTCCACTAAGTGTTAACTTAGTTCAACGTTAGCGTCTCTTGTTAAGTCATTGTTTTGGATACAGTTAGTGTTTTGTTTACATACTAGAAACCGAAGTAATAAGAGCTATAAAAACACAAAAAACTGGAAAAGCACCTGGAGACGATAAAATTTCAAACGAACTACTTAAAGATACTTTAGCCATAACATCCAAACCTTTGACCCATCTTTTTAATGAGATATTGGCTACCGAACAAATACCAATTCAATGGACAAAGTCTTCTATTGTGCTGTTACATAAAAAGGGAGATAAAAATGAAATAAACAACTACAGACCTATAAGTCTAATGTCCAATTTATACAAAATTTTTTCAAAGATCATACTTGACCGTATAACGAAGCACTTAGAAGAAAACCAACCTAGAGAACAAGCGGGCTTTCGCGCCGATTTTTCCACGATCGACCATATTCACGTGGTGAAACAGATAATAGAAAAATTAAATGAATATGGACAGCATTACTACATGGCATTCGTCGATTACAATAAGGCCTTCGATTCTCTGAGTCACAACTATATCTGGAAGACGCTAGAAAACCAGGGCATAGAAAACAAATATATTAAAATAATTAAAGAAATATATAGTAATTCCACAGCAAAGGTGCAACTCGAACAACAAGGAGAAGAATTTAGTATCCTGAGGGGCGTCAGGCAAGGCGATCCACTATCCCCAAAGCTTTTCACGGCAGTATTAGAAAACATATTTAGAAATATTAACTGGGAAGGTTCTGGAATAAATGTAAATGGAACACGCCTAAACCACTTAAGATTCGCTGACGATATTGTGGTATTTGCGGAGAAGCCGGACGCATTACAATTTATTTTACAGCAATTAGATAAGGAAAGCAGGAAAGCAGGCCTATCGATGAACCCCGCGAAGACTAAATTAATGACAAATGCTGAAAAAGAGAACATAATAATAGGACAGGAAGTTATTGAATATGTTGATGAATACATATATTTGGGACAGCTTATATCAACAAAAGACCAACATTCAAAAGAAATAGATAGAAGAATAAGCAACACCTGGAAACGTTACTGGTCGCTTAAAGAAATAGTTAAAAACGATACAATACCAATGTCGTTAAAAAGCAAACTGTACAACACATGCATTCTCCCCTGTCTTACCTATGGGTGTCAAACTTGGCCAGCTACAAGCAAAAGCAACCAGAAACTTATAGTTTGCCAGCGCAATATGGAGCGAAGCATGCTAAATATAAGGCTACGCGACAGGTGGACGACATCAAAAACAAGGAAGAAAACAAAGGTTTGCGATGTTCTTCAAAAAATAAAAATTCTTAAATGGAACTGGACTGGTCACATAATGAGAACTAACAGGAATAAATGGACGAAAGACGTAATGGAGTGGTATCCTAGGAATGGAAAAAGACAAAAAGGACGTCAAGTGAAAAGATGGGAAGATGATTTGCCAAAAGGATGGAGGAGATTAGCTTGTGACAGAGATGAGTGGAAGAGATTAGGGGAGGCCTATGTCAAAGGACAACCTGACCAGCAAACTGGTTGCTAAATAAAAATAAAAAAAAAAAATTATATAAAAAAAAAAATATATATATATACATATGTTTATATTCTAATTAAGTTAAATCTACATTTTGGTCAGTGAATAAAGGCTTTTATTATATTATATTATTATTGTCTCTTCTTGGACATAAATGAAACCAGGTAGTCCTTTTATACAAGTTTATTAGTCCACTTTACAATTTATTTTGAATTTATAGTGAGAGCTTGGTGCACGTCAAACTACGTAGGTTAGGTAAGAGGGATCCTGTCGAGAGGGGGAGAGCTCAACGTGAAAATGTAGCATTGCTATTGCATTTAAATAGGAGTGGGCGCAGACATCCTCCCCCCGTTGAAAAGCGTTCGGTTTCAACTAATTACTGCCAGTCCAGTTCTTCTGCAGTGGGTAGAGGGCAGAGGCGCACCAGAGGTCGACGAAAGCATCCTCTTGTAGTGTTGACATCTGCTACTCGAGAGACCCCGTCGGAACCGGGAAATAGTCGCTGTATGCGTCCAAGGCGCCAGCAGAGTGGTGGTATATTATCTTCTTGTAGAAGCACTAAATCTCCAACATTTAATGAAGTGCAATTAGTCCTCCATTTACAGCGTTGTTGTAGTTCGGCAATGTATTCTCGCTGCCAGCGTGCCCAGAAGTGTTGATTAATTTGCTGAAGTCGCTCGTAACGTTGTAAGTTTGTTGCCTTATAGTCTTCTAATGCAGGTGATGGTAATGCAGTTAGAGCTCGGCCAATTAGAAAGTGTCCAGGAGTGAGGACTTGGAAATCATTGGGTGAAGAGGACATAGGGCACAAAGGACGGCTATTCAATATGGATTCTACTTGTGCGAAGGGTGTAGATAATTCTTCAAAGGTTAGGTGGGTATTACCCATAACCCGTTTTACGTGAAATTTTGCCGATTTAACCCCAGCTTCCCAAATTCCACCAAAGTGAGGAGCGTATGAGGGTGAGAAAATGAATTTAATTCCTTCATCACTTGCGAAGTTGGATAAGTATGGCTCATTGGATTTGAAAAAATTGTTTATTTCTTTCGCTCCGGCTACAAAATTGCGTCCGTTGTCGCAGAATACTTGCGCTGGCCGTCCCCTACGTGAAACGAATCTACGAAAGGTGAGTAAAAATGCATCTTTAGTCATATCTGATACTGCTTCTAAATGTAAGCACTTGAATGTCAAACAAATGAAAAGACATAAGTAACATTTAATTATCTTAGAGCCGCGACCCTTTCGGTTTAGAATAAAGAAAGGTCCAGCGAAGTCTATCCCGACTATCATAAAAGGAAAATTGGCAGTAACACGCTGAGTTGGCAAATTACCCATGATAGGTTTGAGAGTTTTACCTTGTAGCCGTCGGCAAGTAAAACAATTGCGTACTGTGCGACGCGCTAATTGCCTCCCGTTTATTGGCCATATGAATTCTCGGATTATCGATAATAATAGTTGAGGCCCAGCGTGCAAATTATGCTTATGCTCATAGTCAAAAATCAATTTAGTAAAATGATGTGATGCATGCAATAGTACAGGATGTTTCTTATCATACGTAAAATTAGAAGCATCTATGCGACCACCAACTCTAATTAGTTTAGTTTGGTTGTCGAAAAATGGACTTAATGCTAAAATATTTGATTTTGTATTTAATGGTTTCCCTTTTGATAAAAGCTTGTATTCAGCCTGAAATGATTGTTGCTGAGAAAAAACACATAATTGAAAAAATTAGTTATTTAATTCCTCAGTAGAAAAAGATTTTGTAATAATTTTACCCTTTGGATTTTTAATGTTGTAAATAAATCGTAGTACGTAAGCCATTGAATGTTTTAATTTTAAATATTTTGAGTACCTTTCAAATGAGATTATGGAATTGTCAACAGTAGTAATATGTGCTGTGACAGTAACTTGCTTAAGTTCAGGTAAGTCATTATGATTAAAATTATGTTTGTCTAAAACAGGCCAAGTATCTTCAGGGTGAAGTAAGTATTCGGGTCCTAACCACCAAATTATTTTACCTTCTATATGATCAGGACTTATACCCCTAGAAATAAGATCAGCGGGGTTTAAATTTGTGGGAACATACCGCCACGAATATGGATCTGTTAGCTCGTTTATCTCAGCAACCCTATTAGCGACAAAGGTTTTTAGGTTTTGATTACTAATGTGTAGCCAACTTAAGACTACAGTAGAATCGCACCAATGAAATTCACGCGTAATTTCGCATCGCAACGATTTCCTAACTGCCTTACACAAGTTTGCAGCAAGCAAACTAGCACAAAGCTCTAATCTGGGAATCGTAACTGGTTTGATAGGAGCTACCTTAGATTTGGAGCATAAAAGTTTAACAGTCACTTCATTTTTGGAATTTATAGACCGCAGATAAATACAAGCGCCATATGCATCTTGTGAGGCGTCACTAAATGAATGAAGTTCTATTGACACCGGATCGTCACAAATTGCTCGTCTTGGAATTTTGATTTTTAAGAGTGTAGGCAGAGACCTGGTAAAGGAACCCCAAGCGTCCTGTATATTATTGGGTACTAGGTCATCCCAACCTACCTTTTCCCGCCATAATTGCTGTAAAAGAATTTTGCTTTGAATGATACAAGGGCTTAATAATCCCAGAGGATCAAAAATTTTGAAAAGTGAGGAGAGAATTGTTCTTTTCGTTAATTTATTATTTTGAAAAGGGAGAGAATTTTGAATAGGAAAGAATAGGTCATCAGTAGTAGGTTCCCATCCTATACCTAAAGTGCTAGTGGATTCACTTATGGTCAAATTGTCGTTATCATTTGAAGTCGAAGAGAGAATTGATGGTAAATTGGTTTTAAATTTTCTTAAATTCAAACAGCCTTCGTTTAGTGCTACTGTAACAGACTGCTTAATATAAATAAGAGTTTGTTTATCGTCACAGCCAGTAATTAGGTCATCTACTAGAAAATCACGTTGTATTATAGTTTTGATGTTTTCATCGGGGCATTCTTCCCCTAACTGCCAAAGGCATCGCGTACTTAGGTAGCTTGAACTTGCCATACCATAAGTCACTGTGTTAAGCCTGAGAGTTTTGATGGGTAAAGATTCATCTTCCCTCCACAAGATCAACTGCAGGTTTCGATCTTCATCGTGTATCAAAATTTGGCGATACATTTTTTCAACATCACCAGTTAAGAGGTACTTGTGCTGACGGGCTCTGATTAATATGGAGAATAGACTGTCCTGCATATTGGGACCTATCATGAGGAGGTCGTTAATGGAATACCCAGAAGAAGTAGCAGCCGATCCATCAAACACAACTCGTACTTTAGTTGATTCGCTGGTATCCTTAAACACAGCATGGTGACATAAAAAATAAGATGAATCAGGTTTAGAAACTGCTGAATCCGAAAGATGACCTAACTGTGCGTAATCACGCATGAAATTTATGTATTGTATTTTAATATCTGGATTTTTTCTAAAACGTTTTTCTAAATGTAACAAACGTTTCTTGGCTAAATTATAGGAATCACCTAAACAGTCTGGTGTATCCTTAAGTGGTAGCTTAACTAAAAATCGCCCCGACTCTAGGCGAAATGTATTAGTTTGATAATGTTTTTCACATGACAATTCGTTTGGGCTTAAATGAGGCCTTAGTGGAATTTCTTCGAGTTCCCAAAACTTGGTCATTTGTTGATTTAGTAGATTGTATTCAGAGTGAAGATCGAATGATGTGACTGAGTGATGACATTGAATGTTTTTCGGTTTATGAATTAAACCTTGATTTGCATATATAGGACCAGAAATTAACCACCCGAATTTGGAACTTCTCAGTTTAGGAATATTAGGGCCGAGCGATAGTTGCTTGCAGCCTAGAACGTCCCAAAAAATTTCGGCACCGATGAGGACATCAATCGGAGCGGCCTGGTTAAATGAAGGGTCAGCAAGTTGTATATTTGGAGGTAAATTAAGTTGATTCGTACTTATAGTGAACTTAGGTATATCTCCTGTCAATTCAGGTAAAACTAAAAAAGGTTGAGTAATTTTAAATTGTTCAGTTAATGAATTTAATTGTGCCACACAAGTGTCTATTGATGTTTTTGTATGGCTATTGCCAATGCCTATAATATTGACAACATTGTTGGAGTTTGAATTTAGACATAATTTATCTCTTAATGATTGGGTGATGAATGAAGACTGACTACCACAGTCTAAGAGAGCTCTCACACGTAATGATTGTTTTGTAAGTGGATTTGTTACTTCAACTAGTGCGGTAGACAGTAAAACATGAATAGAATTCTGATTAGAAAAATTTACTACCGTTTCTTGTGCTTCGGCAATAAATGATGTAGCTGCATCATTGTCTCTATGATTGCCTGAGGACAGAGGTATGTGTAAAAGAGTGTTATGCCTTTTGTTGCACTCACGGCAAGGTCCCAGTCGGCAATCTCGCAAAGTGTGACCGAGCCGTAAACAATTTGTACATAGTTTTAATTTATTGGCTTCAGCTATGCGGTTTTGAACACTCATGGCCTTAAAAGTTGGGCAATCATAAATTCTATGACCACCACGACAAACAGAACAAGTATATTTGTTGTCAATACCGTCATGACAAGGAAATGATTTAATTAAAAATTTAAACTCGATCAAACTTATTATTTACTACTGTAGGCTTAATATTTTTAGTCTGATTTATATTGGATGAACCCTGTAGCGATTCTAATACATCAGCACGCTCAATAAGAAATTTATGAAATTGTTGTAAATCAGGTACGTCACTCAGCGTGCCACGCCACTCTTCCCATTTGGTATGAGTTCGGCTGTCCAACTTTGAGCTCATAATATGCACGATAATAACATCCCACTTGTCAGTAGGCTGCCCCAAGCTGGATAATGCTCGGAGATTTTTAGTAACATGATCAACCATAAATCGAAGTGATTTGTCAGATTCGCGAGATAACTGTTGTAAATGTAATAATGAATTTAAATGATGGTTGATAAGTTGACGTTTATTATTGTAACGTTCGCATAATAATTCCCATGCACAGTTATAGTTTGCGCTCGAAATTTCTAAATTAGTAATTATCCTAGATGCCTCACCTATCAAATAAGAATTAAGGTAATGAAACTTATGAATTGGCGTTATTCGCTCGTTATTATGAATAAGCGATGTGAATGTATCTCGGAACTCGAGCCAGCGAAAGTATGCTCCGTCAAACTTGGCAATATGAATTTGTGGCAATTTGAAACTAATTTCGCGATTATTCGACTCACTGACAGATGTGGATGCAATGTCGCCATATTTTGGCTCTTTGATGCATTCAACATTTGATAGTTTTGAATCATATTTTTGTAAAATGTTTTGAGCAATGACAATATTCGAAATAAACAATTGTTCAATATCATCGCGTTCATTAATTTCATCATCCAAATCTATCGAGTTTAACACCTCTATTTGGCCTTGCAAGTCATCAAATGTATGCGATAATGTCTCGAATTTACTAAGTTTTAATGACAACTCTAATAACTCAGCTTTATTTAAAGATTCTTTACTCGACAGACTTGAAAGATAGTTTTTAAACTTAGTTATACGCCCTTTTATTGAGCTTCGTTTTACTAATAAATCTGACAATTCAGGCATATTTACTACACTTGTGTAATGTTAAAACAAAAATAAAAAAGATTTTTAGTTGAAAAATTAAATAATAAATTATCTACGAAGTTATGTTATCAGGTGTAATAAATATGTTATGATGAAGGAATTAAGTATATAAAATAACAGTATAATTTGCTCACGCGTGTTGTACCTGGTTTAACAGGGCTCTGCTCACTTTAGGCGTAATTCGTCCTGCTGGTTGCGGCAGCAGTACGATCTCCTGAGATCTATGAATCTCCAATTTAATGCAAGAATGTTTATCCTGGAATGTTACGGTAATAACGATGAAAAACTAATTAAACAAATGTGTAATTTACGGATTTACGGAAATATTGGTAATCAGTAAAAATTTACTGAAATTTATTTGAGACTACCCTGTTCATAAAATTATAAAATAAAATTGTTAATTACGTACTTAAAATATCTGTTGATTTCACTATTTTTCTTTAAATTATGTTAATTAAGACGACTAAATATAGCACTAGTAGAATCACTGTGAATGTAATGGATATTGGGATGGATAATTGATGGATAATTGACGGAAAATTATTATGAAGGAACGACACTTAGCTGCACTGGCCTGGCTTTCCAGCAACGCTGATTGCTGATCACTGTTAGCTGCAAGCTGCAATGGCTTTAGTATTTGTAATAATCCTTGGTTGATATCCTTGAAGTAGTATCCTTTGGTTGAAAATGTCTTTGGGACACGTCCGCTGATGCAAGAAAATGTCCGACCGGCGGGCGGTCGTAATTATCAAAAATCCTTGTTTTTAGCTTTTATCTGGTTCTGTCTCGGTCGCCAACTTTTATGTCTCTTCTTGGACATAAATGAAACCAGGTAGTCCTTTTATACAAGTTTATTAGTCCACTTTACAATTTATTTTGAATTTATAGTGAGAGCTTGGTGCACGTCAAACTACGTAGGTTAGGTAAGAGGGATCCTGTCGAGAGGGGGAGAGCTCAACGTGAAAATGTAGCATTGCTATTGCATTTAAATAGGAGTGGGCGCAGACAATTATTATTATAGTGTTTTGTTTGGGTTGGGAACTGTGTTTTGAGGATCTAGTTTCACCAACATTGTTTGATAGAATAAACATCGCCTATGTAGAATTCTATCAATTATTATCATTAAGCTTGTGAAATTTTGTTGGCCATTGTAGCACTTAGAGACTCCTCCGGATTATTATTTTTTATTATCATCCCTATACCCAATGCCTATACCCTATATAATATTAGATATTAACTGTGTCTATCTGTGAGACTCTTACCCTTTCACGCCAATTCTATTTGGATGAAATTGGGTAAAATATAGGCTAAAATTTGGGAAAGGAAACAGTCGACATTATATCCCGGAAAAAAATTAAGTTTGAGAACGCCGGAGAAACAACTGGCTGGAGGCAAGTTTTACAAAAACATCTCTTTGCTCATTGGCAAATTTGTTTTAAACTACATTGATATTTTCAGACTTAAATTTGTCCGCATTTTCATACGGTAACAAAATCCAATACAAAATACCGGTTCCCAGCATATACATAAACGAATTCATTACATCCAATCATTCGGCTGTGACACAGACTTCAGCGAAGTAATTACTCAATCATCAATATAAACATAAATCAGTGTTCGACGTACGGACACCTTTGCATTCAGCCATTGACATTGCAATTTCTCGGTGTCTTTAAATATAAATTATTGCTCCGCTCTTTAGCGCTGTGAATACTTCCGTCTGAGACTTCATTGCATTTTTGGAATTTCCAAAAAAATACAAATACCACTGAGCAACTTAAAGAAACTTATGGAATATATTTTGGGCTAGGTAGCAATTTCCAAGGGTAGATCCTACAATACATTAGATTATAATTAAATTTTAATAAAAAAAAACAAAATAAACAGGTTGATTTGCAAGTTTGACTCGTAGTACAAATGCTTATTTGTATGATTAAGATAAAAATACCATGAACAATGTATGTTGGTTAAAGTGGAAGGAAGAGAGATCATTTGAGAGTAAGAAGCAATGACGAATAAATAAACTGCGTGTAGCATACAAATGTCCAAGGAAAGTTAAATAATGAGTTCGGTAGGAAGAACAAGAAATAAATATACATGTTTATTGTTCAGTATTCCAAAAGCAGCGCCGCAAGAGCACCAGAATTCACCGAAATGCTTCGGAAACAAATATCTAGATTAGTTACAGTTTGGCTCCGGAGCCAAATTTGTAAAGTGCTAGTTTACTGGTTTCATTTCATTTACAGATGAATGCAACTTTATTTCTTTGCCATTGAACAAGAAATTTCTTCGTACATTTTTATTATTTATTTTTGGGTTCCTAATATTTTCCAACAGTAATGTTGTTAATAAATTATTCTATCGTCGTTACCCACACATCAGTTTCTTTTAATGGATAACACTTGAGCTCGATTTCATCTAATTCGCCCATAAAATTACATAACGGCTGTAATATGATATTAATCTACAATAACCGCGTATAGTTACCCATCCACAATCACCTGTAGTCGCCACTCACCATCACCACCCGTCGTTTGAGACACGACCACAATCCAAATTAAGAAGTACCCGTTTACATACTTTTCGACACTTTCCAAACATAACGCCTGGCTTTGAGGCCATTCTGTAAATTCAACTTTTCCTTAATGTCTCAATTTGGGTATCAAAATTTGAGATTATACAGATGGTGGACCATGACGGTGATGATTCTGAAATTCCATTACCGTAAAAAAAAGGGAAACGAGTGGTATTCCAAATAAAAAAGAAGCTCAACGTCGTTGTAAATATGAGTGAGATTAAATAAAATTACATAAGTTACCAATAACTTTACACTGACATCAGCTAAATAACTGCCACTGTTGTAAAATATAATAATTTTCATTTATATCCTTAATTCATAATAATTATTTCAACTTAATTATAATGATAAACCTCAATCAGTAAATAGTCCAAACATAGATCGAGCGGTTGTCATTTCAGAAATGGCTTTTGATCAATTTGCCTTTGACATGAAAGTGATATTTGAATTACACTCTAACCAATATATAAAGTTGCCTTCAAAACATAAATACGCAGATGCAAATGCAACAACACATATAAACGATCATATTTATAATTCACATGTTGAAGAAAATCGTTTCTGTAAATGTCTCGGAACAATAATCGTAAATACTGATCCGCAATCAATATAAAACAATCAGGATTTAATGTAATATTTTCTGCTTCAAGTACTTACATATAATAAAATCGAGAGCCCATGTTATCAATGGCGAAGTAGGTCGAACATTCAATATCATATTTATCAGAATGATTGAGATCAGTTATGTTAACAGAGATCGTTGTTCAGTCTTATCTGCCAGTGCTCTTACAAAAGTAACTACTTCACATAATATTGCAGTAAAATATTACCCATATTTACTTTCTTCACATTCACAGTTTTTTGTTTTAATGTCGTTGATTTTGTCACATGGGTTCATCTTTCAAACTTACTCCACCTTAGTACTGCAATTTCAAAAGCGTCTGCATTTAAATCTTTATCCTTTACTGCTTCATTATTTTTTGTAGCAAGTCAGCTATAAACGCATCGTAACAATCTTGTACTCTCAACAAAAGTACTTCAAAATCAAGTTCATAGTCTCTTTGCTTGAATAGAGCAATCAACTCTGATAGAGCTCATCCTGTGAGCGGCCCTTTTAAAGAATTAAAACAAACACTCACTATTTCCTCTTAGATAAAGCCGCTCGTAAACTATATCTTTGAGATAACCAGGTGTTAATTTCTCATGAAACTATTGTGCGGCTTCTCCCGTATCAAGAGCGTGTTTTATAGTGTAACTTGCATCTCATTTTACGACTATTTCGAATCTCTGCTAGTTCTCGTAAGACTTTACTAGAAACAGTTATGTGTGAACCACTTAAGCTCTCTGTTCTCAAAATTACAAATAAAATTCTCTTATAGGGCTAAGATTTTTAATTAATATCATATGAAGAATTTAATAATTAAAAACCAAAAACGCAACAAGAATGGAATCGAAATGACTTGAACTTAAACGAAATATAGTAAAAATCGATAACAGTAAAACACTAACCTGATTACAGTGGCTCAACTGCATTTCAACAGCATTCTTCCTCTCGGCGTGTTACTAAAAAAAGTAAAAGGACACAGATATTACTTAACTAACCTGCAGTGTAACATTACATAACTATGAACGTGTTTGAGTATAAAATAATGTAAATGATATAGATTCAGCTGCCCTATAAGGCTGTGACATACTGGTCGAGCTGTCACTCGCACAGGCGTGCGCGTCATTGACACAAAATGTATTTGGACTAAACTGTTTGAAATTATTATGAGACAAATTTATATTTAACTAGTTTATGCCCCCGGATTTAACTGAATTCCCGGAGCTGTTAATTTTTTCGGAAGTTTAAAGTGTAATGTATTTCTTCTTAGTGAAAGTGTTACAAAACACTTAAAAATTCTAACCTCATTGACTTACATGTTTAGTATTAGTAGGATGTACAATTTAAAGCAAAAAAGGACTAAAACCTACCGTAGATAGTCACATTATTAAATATTTACCACAAATATTCACCAAAAAGAATATCCTCTTTACAACGCCAATGAATGTAAAAATGGTTAAAGATAAAATCTTTATTTCATTCGAAAAGTTTATTCTTTTTAGCGGCTTGAGTAGCATTGAAAACAATCCCTAGGGCCTAGTTTGACCCTTTTTACGTTATCCTGATAGGCCCTCTCTAAAAGTATGTCACAATCGTTTTCTTACAATATAAAATCTAGTTTTTCTTGCCAAATAAAATCTGTTGGAAACCTTTTTCTTGTTTTGGTTGCTTATTTATTTACGGTAAAATATCTATTAATTAATTATGTAGTAATAGACTCTCCAAATTTAAATTTCAAACATAGCTATTGATTATATTTTCACACGTAGGCGAAGATATATTTCAAATCATTAATGTGACTACTAAGGTATCGCTTCTGAATCAATAATTTTATATCTATCACAAACATTATAAACGCCTTTGGTTACCGAATGTTATTAAATATTCCTTCCATTCGAAGTAATTAACACCTACATATATTATGTTTAATTTAACGCTTAATGGATAAACAAAATCAATGTCATAAACTGTTTCCTATATTCACAGTTAACTTATGAACAGTAAGTCAATGTTTTTATATTATAAATGTTTTATAGCACCTGTCATGTACGATTGAAAAATAATGTTCCGCCATTTTGAAAATCTTACTAGTGGATGATGAAAATTAATTAATGCATAGGTACTTTGTGTGCTATAGCGTTCTATTTCGCTAAATCTGCGACTAAATTGGTTTATATTCTATTGTCGATTATTTATAATATTTTTTACTTATTTTTTCGTGGTGGTTTTACTGCATCCCTTTACTTTTCCATACTTTGAAAAAATTATGTTTATTTTGATGTTGATTCGCTGCTCATATTTTACTGTTACTTCGACACGGTGACCAAACAGTGACCGCTAACATTTGACCCCCGCTGGGAGGTACCATCGGACCCACAAAATATTTTTATATAATTACTATTTTTATTATTATTTATTGACGTTTGACTATTTGGGACATTGTTTATAGGTATTCATTGAAAACTTAAACAGTATTAACCTATTTTTTAATTATCGATGAAGAGTGTTTATGTTTTGACATGCCTACCTACATGAGAAAAGGTGTTTATTGAATGGTCCATTTAACATTTTCTGTCCGTTTCCAATCGCCTCAATTATGCTGCGATTTTTTCATCATATCATTAGACCAGCGGACCCGGCAGACTTCATTCTGTCCACCAGCGCCACCTACCGGGTCCAAATTAAGTATTATACATAGAAACCTTCCCCATGAAATAGGTACTCCGTAATTTTGTGAAAACCGCAATATTGTTCAGTAGTTTTTGTGTTCATCGCGTTCAGACAGACAGACAGAGGCGGCGGGGACTTTGTTTTGTATATATACATTTTATATTAAATCCTCTATACCTTAGTTTTAAAGAAGATACACAGCTATTAATTGTCTAAAGCCATGTCAAATTTAACCTTGAAAAGATCACATACCTTATACAAGCACAACCGGTATATTGAACTCGAAGATGCGTTCGCGCATCGTTATTAGCAGAACGAGAGATAAAATAAAAGAAGTAGAAACCAGTCCACACACCCACACAGAGCTGGTTTGACTCGCTGTCTCTACTCTATCTACAATCGCTTATTTATTGCCGATTCTACTCGGGTGCATACGAATAATTTTTTATTTAAATTATACCTACAAGGTTATGTACCGTTATTGTCTTCACATGACATATAGTAGCGAAGACTTATACCGGGCTATTTATTAACTTATTCAACTTTTATAAGGTCCATTTTAAGGCCTAAACTAAATAAATGTCTTTAAATTTAGATATTTATTTCTATTTTGATATGAAACCTTCTAATTTTAAGATAAATTTATGTTTCTTTATTATTTAACCATGGCTTGGCTTATAGGGATTACCATATATATGATATTAATAGTTCTACAGAGTAATCCATATCTAATCAGATTATCTACGACACAGCAGCTACGTTCGTATGAACTAATTAATATACTAGTACACATTTTATTTTTAGACGCACAAGGCGATTCTAGATGACATTTTCCCAGCTCCTGATTAATAACGATATCTTGTCAACCACCTTGATCCATTCGAAAGTTGTTTACAAACTTAAAAACCGATCACTTAACTCACTTAAAAGTGAATATGATCTCAGAAAGATATTCGCTCTGATCTTGATATATGACAATCTTACCTCTAAACCAAACTTTAAGTAGCTTTTCAAAGCTTTATATAGCCAATATATCTCCCACCTGTTTTCGTAGCAGTTTCATCGAATTTAATAACAAGCCACCCCCGTGGGTTATGCGATACACTCTCGGCATGCCCCAGGCCCTATAAGACGGGGCTAGCTCCGCCCAGCAGGGTGTCATTATCGGTACAATATGCCACATGAGTTACGTGTATACAGCGCTGGTATATCTCGAAACAATGCCTGGATTATGGGCCATTTTTAGATTAATATTTTTAAAGATCTTTCAAATTTGTTGTGATTTACTTTTAGCATATGATCACCAATGTTAAATGCCTTCAATAGATGTTTTCTTGTTGGTAGCTTTCCCCTGTGTATATTTGTCTTTGCAACTCCCTGTGCCTTAAGACCCAAAATCTACAATAACTTTCACTTAGTCTAAGCAATACGTTATAGATTAATGAAGTTTAGTATTGAGAATTCATTAGTCAAAATTGCTGCTCTCGTTCCATTAACATTTGTCATGATGGATAGTCACAACTTCCAGAGTCATCACTTACTCATGTACCTAACGCTTGCAACAAAGGTTTTAAAAGCACACCAACAACTCAAACGTTTATCACTCTATAAAACCGCTAACCATGCACTCAAGCAATCAAGCTGAAGTGGACATTAAGATAGTTCTGTATGAAATGGCAAACGAGTAAATGACATGATCAAACAAGCCCTGATGCAATTTCTATAAAAGATAATTTGCATGCGTGCCTGTTAAGCGACTATGTTCAGTCGAATAGGTCTACTGGTTTTCGTAACTTGCTATAAATATTTGCATTCCAGGTTATGTCGGTGGCTGGGAAAGGTTATTTTTGCTCATAATTATGAATTTTTATCTTGGTTCAATCATCTTGTATCTTTTGAAATTCTATGCAATCTGCATGCTCTGCAGATATCTTTCTATGACATTTATAGCAGAATAAGCTTCATGGATTTAAAAAATTGGTAAAATTAACAGTTCAGAATATTGAGGCAGGAACACAGTTTTAAACTGTTCATGTCACCTGCAGTGTTCACGTGTTACGAGGTCATTTCAGTCTCTCCTGTCCACGGGTCGATTATGCAAACGACACTGGAATGTTATCGGCTGAACTAACGGGATCACATTACACATGTGACATTTGCATAATATAAAATTGATTTACATATAAATATATGTAACTGTACAGCCGATTCTGATGGATCCATATCACAATGTCATTGAAATTGAGTAAATGTAACGTGCAAGTCGTGCAATGTTATGAAACAATCAATAGCTATTATATATTCTAAAGGTATACAACTCGTTTTATCTACTGAAGGCTATAAAACCAAAAGTAGAAAGCAGGAAGCCTAACGTCAATCGCGTGCTTCTACAGTGACTCATATTTTCTTAGTATTTCAATTTTCCTCTTGCTCCTTGAAGAACAGGTTGAATTCTTTTACAATTACAAAGCGTGCCGGTCGATGCGTATTTTGGTCTTGTTATTTAAATTCTTCCACTAATTATGCTTTTTACTCTCGAATGGACTGTGGTGTGACCAATCCTGAAAAAAAGGATGCGGTTATAACAGATTCTTTTTTTAATTAAAAATATATGGCTAGTTCTTAATGTCTTAAACAATTCTGCTCTTAACAAGCCTATCTACATAGATAAAGGTTGCACAAGCGTAATACAGATGCAATTCTTGCTAATGGTATTGTTATGAGCTTTAGTTCTCTATATTTATAATGCTCTAATCCTACAACGTTGCCGCCACATTCCAGACGCTTTCAATGCAAAGTGCGAATTCTATGGTCGCTCCAATACTGTGAGACACATGGTCTATTCATGCTGCTACTTAATACTAGGGCAACTATCATATTTAAGGGTTTTGGAGAATTGTCTGTTGAATATGAGCTGGTATCAAAGTTGGCAGCGCGTATGTTAGTACGAACTACTTATCTCGTAATGAGTCTCGTAGCCATAATTGCTATCTTAACTTTAGTGACTGCTGAATGCTGCTTCAATACTCTTAAGTTCTTCCACATAATCAGCAGGCTTCTTACATCATTGCAAAGTCATACATCTATAATCATGACGTATAAAAACAAGTACATATGACACAATTTCCTATTTTTATAGTTCCAATGAAAAATAACATTTTCAACATGTTTTTGCGGTCAGAAACACTATAAACTTAACTTTCTTGGCCACTCAAGAGAATGGTAAACCGTTCACCGTTACCCTCGTCATGAGAAAACTCGAACATTGTTGTGGTCAAAAGTTTATGACCACTGTAACCATATTGCTGTCAAACATAAAATAAAATGTTCTATGTAACATAATAAAACTAAATAGAGAAACTAGATTTTTCCCTCTTCCAAATGTTGCTACAATAGATTCTGCAACACACCATTCAGTGTAGCTGTCCTACTTCTTTATTTCAAATCGCACCTCTCAACAGAAAGGATTACTTACTTATTCCTTCTATAACTGTAGCTTGTACATGCATATATATATTCTTTTTCTGTTCATCCTTCAATATATGACCCAGATCTTCTTTATCCACTTTCCGGTGACACCTATATGGTGTCTCTACAAAGCTGCGGCGATATCCTTCTGCAGGTTATAGTCGCATTAGCATAATCGGGCGGTGTGTATGCCCGGAGACCTGCCACGTTACACCATTATGCTGAAATTATCCAATAATTCGACGCGTCTTAACCACATTTTGCGCTCGTAACCCCGTGTGACATTTTGTGGGAAACTGATTTCATATCGTAAATGTTAACATGTGTACCAAGCAATGTCGTTATTTGGATAAAAACATTAAAATAAAGAACTTATTTCCAAATGTATAATTGGGCTCAGTTGTACTGTGACAGTTGCTATTCTGTAATATGTAATGTAGACTAACCAAGGATATAAAAGTTATGTAATAAACCTACAAAAATAAACTAGTTTAATGTTGACACGCTAAGAAACAATTACTTCCTAGTAGTTTTGAAGTTGACAAAACAAGTGTTATATTTTAGGGATCATAACTACGTCTAGATTGTACAAAACCGTTTAAACTAATTCTGTGGATTTTAATATATTTTATGGCAAGTTTAGATATAAATATGACCGCATCTACATACCAGATATTATATTAAGATACAAATCAACTTCAGTCCATTTGAGACACAACAAAATATTTGTTGCACTTCTAAAACACCGGCGACAATAATATGGTAATAAGGTTCTATTCTGTTCCAAGTACGTGAAGCAATTATGCGGCCGTAGTGTCCTGTGCGTTTGAATGCGACGTCCCATTCTTGGAGTACACCTGACGTGGACACGGGCCTATTCATGGTGAAGCATCTTCCATCTGTTTAAGGGAAGAGCGGTAGCGGTCGCTCTAACTGTTCATGTCTCTATCCGAGATTGCAGTGATTTATGTATCTTGATGATAGGCTTATTTTTAGTGACGATTCTGAAATATTGGTATATTTGTGGTGATATTTGTTGTAAAGTTAAACGTGTTAAATACACAAAAAAAAGAAGAAAGGGAATTCATTGTAAATTCGATGATGAAAATACGGATTTGTTCATAAGTCTAGTTATGAATACATGAATACATATATGCAAATTGAAATACTAAAAGTTGCAAAAATTTTATAATTAACAGACAGTCACTTGCAGCAAGCTACAAAGCACAACATTGTATCGGTTCTACAAAAGGAACAAACATTGAATGATGTGCCGTTGCCGAGACAAGAGTCGGGACTTGAAAGTGACAAGTTGACCACTAAATTGTAATTCCTGTAAGCTAGAGAACGAACTGACTAACATTATATTGAACAAAATAGTAGTGTTTATGAAAACAGTTCCTTCCTTTACGTATGTTTCTCAATACACGGTCTAATCATATGGCTCATTCCATATTAAATAATGGCGAACGTAAACCCAAACAATAATTACCCTTACATGTTTTATCTACAGTACAATTTTTCATAAGCCAAAAGACACGAACAAGAACATCATTAACAAAATCAGAGACATGTCTTTTCATTTTAAACTTTCTAGCCAAACAAAGGCATGCTTGCGCATATAGATCCGCACTGGACCACTTTCACACACCATTGCACGTTATTCTTAATAACTCTATCCATTATGTTACGAGAGCGATGCGCCAGAGTTCCCACACTCACGTGGAGATGTGACATTCACGATGCAATGCGACTTGCAAATCAATTAATCGATTCTTATTCAAGGGTGGAGTCGATTGTTGTATTGCATCGATTGGTACCATCTTGTTAGTTAGGATTTCTTGTATCGTCTATTTGGATATTGTCTTTAAGATCTTATTTCAATACACATTATAAATATCTGTTATTAGTATATGACTAGCGTTAAATCAACTAAGTAGATTAATCGATTCATATTGATAGTACAACTCATTACTACATCGGTAATCTCATAAGCGTATTCCGTTTCAATCATTAATGATGCCCTTTGAAGGTAGCTTAACCCTGATGTGTTGCTTTGCGATTGAACATAATTTTGGTTAAAATTAATCCAGTTGTGTCATTTGATACGTTTGATGCGGATAATCCGAAATCAAATTATAATTCCTAATGTTAGATCAGTAATTTATATACTACCTGAATGATTTAATGTGAACGTTTGAATATTAATTAATTAAGTTACCGAGCTTTATGAGTTCATTAATTTGAAATATCTCAAACAGATTAGTGTCTAAATCAAGAATTATATGATGTTCTAAAAACAAAATATTATTGGGATGACTTTTATAAATCCTTAGAAAATGACAAAGCAAATGCAATGTCTTTAAGAAAAGTAACGCCACTACCGTAAATGGAAAATGAAATCAAATTCAACCGTCAAAGAGAAGGCGAGCGAAGAACTGCGCGCGCGCACTACATTATTCAAAGGACGCAACTAGTCGACTATAATTACCCCACGGAATATATTGCACGTCTCAGTTTAAAAGCTCATGTAAAATATATTACATGCTATAAATAACTAAAGATAGAAGTAAATATGTAACAGTACAAAGTTGTTTGACAAATTGTATATTAAGATGGAGTGGTTGTGGTCTGTTAGGTTACTTTGGCGCGCCGTTGTAAAACTGTGAGTATAAGTCAAAGTTATCGACGCTTTTGATCGATCTTAGCAGTTAAATGTGGAATCAGGCCATTAAAATGGTTTTACAGTCAATACTGACCTATTCTGACTACTGTTGAGTAAAAGACCGTTTTGTAACATTGTTTTATAACATCGCCGCATACAAGTCCTCCCCTGGATTCAATAGTTTTGAGTATTTTTCTTTTAATTTTGATTCGTATATACTACCACTCCTGCTTCCATCTATTGTTTTGAAATAATCAAATAATAAGATTTAAGCATGATCGGTCTATAGAAATAACGGAATATTAAAATGTATAACACCAAATGTAAGCCATATTGCGTCGACCTCAAATGAACCCATCATTTGGTTAGGCACATGATGACTATTTCAGATGCTCATTATTTATATCAAAGCACATATCAACGTCGAATTATGTATGTTCATAGATAATCTAAATAGAAGATTTATAAAGCAACATGTCAAAAACAGATAATTTTATGCTCAACGAATTCAACAATGTTTACAATTTAACAGTTTGGTTGTAATCAATATTCATGAGATTTAAATCAAATGGCACGAGACTTCCGATTTACAACATTACAAAGTGAAATAGGTAATACCACGATAGTAACAGAAAAACCATATTTTAAATACTACGTTATTAGTCGGGGTTTGAACCTAAAATGCGTGGGTGAATGAATCGTGAGAGCGGACCCGGGGCGCCACTCCATACTAGGCAATTACTCTTCGTTACTTTTCAATTCATGTAACCTCTATTCCCATACCACAAGAGCTATTTTAATAAAACACCATGATATTAATAAAATTGTCAACGATTACGTAAATAAACGCTCTAAGTTATCCGCTCTATATCTGTAAATGTTTGACTATTTGATGTTTATTAGTAGTTACATCCTTATAAAGATGACCAGCGTAACTGGACCTCATCTCGTGGTTTCCCTTCATAAATCTTCGTGTTATTGCTGACGTTGTAAGATTTTCAGGGGTCATGAGAAATTTGCTGCGTGTGTGTGGGGTGGTCGCAATATCTCATATTCATTATGACGCATCATTGATTTTATGTGACATTTTTGTATTGTTTGAAAATAAAATTGGCAGTGTGTAGGTGCATTAACTTATTTAATTTATGAATGGATCGTATCACGTAACCGTTATATTTTTTATGTTTTTCCTTGAGGATACATTATAAACGGCCTGAACTGTATACCAACTATATAAGTTATACTTTTATGCATAGTGATCTTGAAGACTAATTATAATTTGACTGAAAAAAATATAATAAATGAAAATACCTAGTAAACAAGTATAGTCCAATGGTCTTAATTCACAAGTTTCCGGCGAGAAAATCCCATAAATTCAGAATCTGTTCCAAGCAATACACCAACAATTCAGTAAGTTGTGCTCATTAGCTATTTCGAGAGCGATAAAACTAATGACCACAGTTTAACGTCTGATACCATAGAATTAATGGCCGCGCTATTATTTAAAAAATATATCCCAAGGATCCTAGGAGCAGGTGGTTGCAGGTTTTTCTATAAATACCGATTCCTTTCACCGGCAGAACTGTACTAGTGGCGGTCTGCCACCCACGGACTGTGGCGGGCTGGCGATGCCGGCGCCTAAAGCCTGTGGGTGCGACAAACGAACGATATGCAACTTATGTCGAATCCCAGATAAAGCTTGACTTGTAATTAAAGTGGACAACGTTTCTGATTTATTGTATTGGGAGTTTGAAACGTGACTTCGTTATGCGGTCGCCGTCGCCGTCGGACCGCTCGTTTTTGAACAAATTCGTTCTGATTTGACGTTATTATAATTTTAAATGGACCATAGATAACGTGTTCAAAAATAGAATATTAATTTAATTTGTACAGTCTATTCGCAACGTTGTTATTATGGTTTATGTCGCCAATGTTGTTTTACATCTTGGCATATGTTTATACACCTGAATCTAAATGGTAAAGGGTTACAAGTGAATTCCTGTGAATTTCAATATATTTGAACGCAATAAATAATGTTAACTATTGGCTTTGAATCCCGAGACAAGTGATAATATTTAGTGCATTTTGATTAATAATTTATTGCGTAATAAATTTCGTGAACTATGAATAGTGTGGAATGATAGTGTTCGGATATGGTAATAGTTGCAAGTTGTGTAGGTCATGGTTTCCGCCTACGAGCGCCCACAGGTCCGGCGCCTCGCCCTGCTCTAGTAGCATTAAAATCAATCATTAGTCCAATTTGCTATTTAAGTATATTGTCATAAAGTCGGTAATCAAAAAATATTTTTTAAGAAGTTATTTGCAAATTTGCGTATTAAACAAAAATTAAATTAAAACTATAAGGTTAAATAGTCTATTAAACAATTCAACGAAATTGTATTAAGAAAAATAAAGTTACTTGTACACAATCTGCATTTTACGGCAAGGTAATTAACTTTACTTCGGGACGAACCGTCTTTGTGAACCTTATTAGTCTGTGTTGCCAGCTTCTAGCTATTAAATTTTGAATTGCATTCCTTTATATGGCTCTGGGAAATGTAATATGAAGTCGTGAGTTACGGAATACCGAAATGGCAACCCTGACTATGAGAAAGGGATTTGCTTGATAGAGCAATAGTATTTTATATCTCCATTTCGATTATGGCAAAAGGGTCCGTAAGTATCGTAGTAATGGCCTATTAATAATGTTATGGCTGAGAAAAAATTAAGTCTACGTTTATCGTGGTTATAAAATGATGAGGACCTAGTTAGTAGATTAGATGAACTAAAGAATTAAATGAAATCATAGTTTTATTTTCAAACTGACTATGAGGCCACTACAGTTAACTTTTTTTTATGTATAAGTATGGTAAAGTAATTTCTTTTTTTTTGGCTGTTGTTTTTAAGCGTTGAAATGAAACATAGCCTATTAGCTATTAACTACATGCTTGAACTGTAAAATAACGGACGGTGGAATTTAATGTCCGCTTCGGACAATGGCTATAAATCTTCATGAAATACAGTGTAGTTACTGAAGTATTTGCTGAAACGTCGCGTCTATTCGTTTTGTGACATGAAGCGTAGTTTGCACATTTCCTCGGGCTCGGTCACTTCGTTGAACTTGGATGAAATAGTAGCTATTGTAAACTTTGAATAAGGCTAAGCGCGTAGTGTCGTCTATAGACTATACCTAATATAAAAAGCTGAATAGTTTGTTTATTTCCGATTTGAAAAATTATTTCAGTATTGGATAGCCCATTTATCGAGGAAGGCTACACGTTACGACAAAAGGAGCGGAATATCAATCAAAAATTCTAACGAAACCTATAAAAAACAAACGGAAAATACTCGTGTATAATGTATTGGTTTTTATTTTAAAATTCCGAAATGGGAAATACAGCTATTGTATTTACAGTCAGTCATAGTGAAGAAATTTAAAGAAGTTAAAGACATTTCTGGAGATAAAAATGTAGTACCTACTACCGACATAACTTACTGGGGCAAGTAAGGAATGGAAGCATTTCATTCAAATCATTCATCAGAGTTTAATCTTATATCACTATTAAAAGATTCAAAACCATATTGTAACACCTGAACTTCAGCCGCAGATAATATTAGTATTTCAATGAGATATACAGTTTGTTGTAACGAGTCCGTTGAATGTTGATGTTAATTCTGTATTGTGTATAGCGTTGTAGGTGGTCAGGTCTAATGCAAACATACATTCATGTTGAGCCAACAATATTGTTTGTTTTATGAACACTGTGCCATGGTTCCTTGGTTCCGTGGTTCCGTGGTTCCGTGGTTGGGTGACCTGTCTATGGAATTATTGATAATGTCTAGAATGGTGTTTATTTTCTTTTTCTGTTTATTTTATAGCCCCCAAATGTATTTTATTGGTAGTATCCACGTTTGCTGACGTAATTTCTGTTTTTACTATCTTTTGGACCTTCCTTGGAGTTATAAAAATATTTCAAAACCAAAATTGGCCAAATCGGTCCAACCGTTCTCAAGTTTTAATAAGACTAACAAAATGTGAATTCAATTTTATATATTGTCTTAAATAAATGATTTTACCGATCTTTACCTACACTGTTAATTTACTAAAACCGTATTGTACTTACCCAAATTCTATTGCTAATCCTCACTAAATACTGTTCATTAGCAGATTCTCTTCGATGTACATGGCACGTACGTGTGAGTTTCGTGCATCGCTAGATTTATAGGCAAGTTTAGTGTCCAAGCAGTCAGCTCTGGCTGGACGGGCGGTAAATACCAGTCGATTTATAGACTTGCTTTTCGCACTACTGAAGAGGTCTATCCGATAGACTATTAACATGTGTTGGCGTGAATCAACAAAGATTAACAACTAGATGTGACAGGTCAATAAAGATGATTTTACAGAAGAGTTTCCTTTGAAATGGAACGAGGAAAAAACTGACTACAATTCATAGCCCAAGGCTAAGTGATCGACAGTCAAACTGAGGCTCTCTGCTTAACCTCAAAACGAATCAATCGATACAAATGAACTACAACATCGAACACACAATAGTATAATTCAAATGTCAGTTTTCTATTAAAGAGATAGATAAGATCTAGGCAACAAAAAATGCGCACAGGTGGAATTGGCACCGCGCTCATTGGAGCGGACAAAAAGCTTTATATGTGCATCCGGGTACAAATTTTCTCTTTGCAAAAAAATCTAATCTATTCAAATTAATCTATGATCGAAAGTCTCGAGACGATCGTTCCGCGCGGCGCTTGCGCAAGTCCGCCTCGGTGGCGCCGTCTACCGTGATCTATTGGCGCCTACCTCTCATTATACTCTTATCGCCTCAATGCAAATCCGACAACATTTTAATCATAGAAAAGTCCGTTTTCGTATAAATACTTCACTTGTTCAAAGGCTCCTGGGACCACGTAGGCGGTTGAGGGATTGTGAAATTTTGATCGCTTTTCCCTCGACGCGTGGGCAGCTAATTATACCTCTAACTATAATTTATGTTGGATATTATCGTCAAAATTAATTCTGTACAGTGTTTGGATAGTCTAATATTGGTAATAGCAAAAATGTAAAGTGACCAGTTACACGGCAATTTGTCATTGACACTGTTTATTAATTATGATTTAATGTAGTGCTAGAAATTATCACTATCATTTCGTTTTTCAATTGAACCTCTAACTAATAATTGTTTTTTCCTCTTTTCAGGTAAGTTCCGCTAAGTATATTTTGGATGTTTTGTGTGCTAATAATGGATGCGTGTCAAGAGATCATCTAATTGGTTGAATATTCAAATATTTAAAGGTAAACATGGTTCTTTTACATTCTATTTACCTATAGGCGGATATATCGTACCTCATGTGCCGTATTTCGGTATAAATTAACTGCCAGCTTAATTTTAATAAATTAGTTGCCTAACTGCTAGTATTCTAATCTCAATATTGAACCTTTTTATATTTGAACATATTTTAAAGAAGATCTGATATTTATTATTGTGTGTTCCTTGGAGTGTAAGGTTACATATAATGAATTATATAAAGCTGTGTAAAAAATCTGGTTCTAAAAACACTTTGAGTGAAACCTTTCCCCTTTTCAATTGAAGCATAATTGAAATAAAATCACTTTCTAAACTCCCTTGTGTGAATAAATAACACGTTCTCAATAGAACATTTTACATAGCCCACCTTGCTGGAATCAATTTAATAATTCAGACATAGGTATGGGGTAGTATGGACCCGTAACAGCAATTCTAAAAGTCACCGTCGACTCGTAAAATCGAAATGGAACGGGAAAAAACGTTTACAGGCCTTTCGGGGAACTCAGCGCTATTCAAAAGGTTAATTTTAGGGACGGCGTGCATTGGTACTGGAAACCAACTAAATTGGCGTGAAAAATTGTTAGTCGACTGTTTTTGCGGTAGTTTTTTAACCTACTAATATTATTAATATGCAAGTTTGTGAATATGGTTGGATGTTTGTTACTCTTTCACGCAAAAAACTAATAACTGGATTTGTATGAAATTTGGAACACCGTTGGAATATGTTCTGGAATGCGTAGGTTACTTTTTATCCCGGTAAAATTTAAGATCCTCTGGGAACGCAGGTGAAACTACGGGAGCCACTAGTATACAAATAATTGTATTGTAATAAACATTATGAATAGTATTGAATCATGCCTGCAATGTTGTTGAGATCATCATATTGACTCAATTTACGATTATGCGTTATCTAATCATAAAATTGTATCTAACGAGAATTATTATTTTATTTCCTTATACAGAGTGTTGGAGTTAGCGCAATCTTGCAATTATTGCTATACCTTGATCGTAAAGTGCTTGTTCAGTCCGCTCTCTTGACCTCTATTAAATACCTAATGTGTTGCAGAGCTATGTTGCCTTTTATTACAATAATTAAATTATAATTATCATTTACATAAAACTATATACCTACATATTACAGAAGATTAAACTATGCCGGCATTACAGACATGGGAACCCAAACCGCGTTACCAAAAAGGCTTTTAAAAAAACTGTAGAGCCTTAACCGTTAAAGAAAGTATTGCATGACATGATGATACAAAACCGGCCCTTAGTAAAGGCAATTAAAAAAGATGATACAAAGAAAAATGTGTAATATTAAAAATAAATAATACACGAATAAAAATGGAAGTGTAGGCCGCCCTTTAAAAATATTATAATTCGCATGGCGAATGTGTAGGTGGGCCCTAATAAGGCCCCAGGGTCTGCGAGATTTCCAACTCGGCAATAATTCGCGTTTTATTTTATTTCTCGCTTTTTCGTCTAGTTTATGCATGTATTTGTATGTTTCATTATGTGGTTGTTTCTTGGAACTCATGCATACACGCGCGTGGGAACATGCGTAGGTTTCAGATATGATTTCAGGGTTACCTTAGCCTTAAAAGTTTGTGTAATCGTTGGATTAGAAATTCGGTTTTAAGCTTCCGATGTCAAATTATTTTTTACGTAAACAATAATACCCTAGCTTTTTAGCAATAATTTCCAAGAATTATATTCTTTCATCAACATTATGCGTGATAGGCATATTTAATAATTATAGTTTTAGTTATTACTATTTGTGTTTAAGTTGAAAATCATATGTCATAATATTGTAACAGAAACTAAATCCAAAACATTTTAATAAAACCAACAATTCAAAATGAAACGTATATAAATAAACGCGCATTTAAATCAACATTCATTTCTATTCTATCCCCAAACGTCCATCTAAAATGTTGCCCCATTTCCAGCGAAATTTGAAATCCTTTTCAATCCGCCATCTGTATACTACAATGATCTTCCATCACGCTCCCTCATGCTAAGTTGGAACGAGAGGTGAATACATTGATCCCGTGACGGAGGCAATCCCTATGGAAAATCAACAAGAGAACGTAAACAGGGGACGGGAAGATTCTTTTTCTTTGTATAAATTATTCAGCGAGCCCGACCGCCTTGTTTAGGTGATTTCATCAGCTGACTTATCTACTTTATATTCACACTTTCATCATGTAAAACAGCACTAGCGAAATTTATCTATATTAATGAATTATTTAAGTACATAAATCCTCAAATCATATTCCAATATCATTAATTCCCAATAATTTAGAACAAAGTCGCTTCCCATCGTCTGTACGCTTAGATCATTTAAACTACGCGACGGATTTTAATACAGTTTTCAAGAATAGATAGATAGAGAACGGTTTATATAGAAAATCAATTATTATTTTGCAGCTCTGCTAACCGTGTGAAGCCGCGGCGGGTCGCTAGTAATAAAAATGTTTTCTGTCTTTCTAATGGTCACCCTCGTGAATAATGTTCAGAGATCAATTAATAATGTTCTATTCAAGGCTATAAGAAGTATTTTCTTCTAAAAAAAAATTACAAAATGTACTTTTCCCACAAGCTCTTATCAGTAACTCAAGAGCCTAATGTAAAGTTTAATCAACTTAATAACGGCTTTTTATCTGAAGTTGGGTTTTTTATGCTCCGAGCCATTTAGGGTTATCATTTTGTTTGCAAAAAAAATGTTTGCAGTTCCCTAGTCGATACATTTGGTGTGATTTATTTTTAAATGTGTAAAGTTAACTTTTGTGCGAAGTAAGATTTGTCGCATAAATGTTTCGCAATATTACCTACATACAAATTCTCATGTTATAAAGGTCTCGGTCAAGCTCTAGTTTTAGCAGTTAATAAAAAAAAATCTTCTAAGTTATTTCCTAAGTTGGTACTAATATGGAAGTTTATCACGGTGGATGGATAGATGCATGTATCTTTGTTACTCGATCTCGCAAGAACGGCTAAATAATTTTTATTTTTATTGAATTTGGTACTGAGTTAAAATTTATTTTCAAATAGCACAAATATAAATTTTTATTCCTGGAATATATTATCTTTATCATAGTGTTTTTGTAGGTACGAGTATATTATTTGTATAATTAAGATAACTTTATTGACCCCCGAGATAAAGTTCTATGTCAGAGATATTTAATTAATACAAAAACACCCAATTTTACAGACGTAATTTTTTTTTTATCTGTAATTCCTTTTAACTCAATTGTTATTCTACCTAACATAACAAGATTATATTAATATTAGGTATATATATATTTTTATATATACTAGTTACCCTGCTTTTGCACTCGGTCTCTCTCTCTTTTCCTTTTATTTGGATATATTTTTAATAGCGATAAACATCTGTTTTTAAAATAAATATTCAAAACTTCGATGTTTATTTTTGTCTCTATCAAAACCTAAATATTTCTTTTAATTTAGTCCACGTAAGATTATGGTTAAGATTAGTGTGATGTTTTAAAACATGATTATATTAACTAGATATGATCTTAATCTCTTTAATACGACCCTAAGGTCAGTTTAAGCTTCTATACCACCTGTACTATCTACCTTTAAAACCAAGATTTGCCTTAGATTAAACTCGTCTAATAACGTCAAAAGGATTAATTTAATTAAAATAAACATGTTTAATAAAATATAAATCTCCATGATGTCGAGTTCATTCTGACAGAATTTCACATTTAAAATCTTATTACGCCGTTTGTGAGCGAGATAGCACCATTCTCCATCTCGTTCCCCCGGCAATGTCGCTGAAATTACTCCAGTGAAACGACGAGAAAGCTTTGTGAATTATCCTTTCGGCAAATGAATGATTTAGTCAAATAAATTGGTGTTTCTAATAATGTTTTCCAAAAGGTATTCTGCTAAATGGAGTGTATGTCTAGGCGGGTATAACTTCGCTGGGGACACGACCTTTCTGCTAGACTGATTTTCTACATTTTTTTTTTTCACTTTGTCCAATATCTCGCTGTAATATCGTTCGAACTACTGTCCCAGCATTTGTTACAAATGGACTTGCAATTTTCTTTGAAATTTTTCGTGAAAAAAGGCCCGCTATTGTACCTATATAATGGAATTGTTCATGGATTTATTTCAACAAAGATAAAGTTAAAATAAAATGACATTTTCATTGAATTCTATGCTATTAGAAGTGTGACCTAGGTAAGAAGCTATATTCAAAATACCTAAACGATTAAAATCATTGTTAAAAAGATATACCTAATGGTTCTAGTGTGGGACAACGAATATGTTACTCTCAAGCGGTTAGTAGTACTCTCAAGCTCATATCTCTCAAGCTTTGATGGACTAAATCTTATCATTTTAATAAACAAAATAAAATTGACACAGATAACACCTTTTTTTATTAAAATTATAAAAGTATACCTTAGATGCCTACCTTGATTTTCATCAAAATATTAAGTAAGGTTGGTATATATATATTTTGAACCAAAGTAAACTAGATCCAGTAACGACCTTACTGGCAACAGAAAGACGAGAAAAATATGAGTTAACATCGTAAAACTAGTCCCGTAAAAAGCTACCAAAAGTTAATTTTGTTGAAATGAAAGTCTCGACTGCGTCTATACAAGACCGGGCGCGTGTAATATTTCTTTCGTTACGTCAAAATGATGTGATGTCCCTCAGACAATGTGATTATTTTACACTCTCTTCTCTCCTTGAAAGGTATTTTATACAACTTGTATATATGTAAAAGGGAAAATAAAGGAAACTTGTTATTACTTAAATTGCAACACGCACATACCTACATTTTCACATTTTATTTTACATATTTGTGACAATTATGTTTTACTTACATCTTATCATTAAACAATATTTTTCAGTTATTTAGTTTTTTTTTTCTTTCTGGATATTTAACAAACAATTCAACATAACTTTTATATTTAGGTATTAAGTTTTTTGAATACCTCAAGGTGCTTAATGCGTAATAGAAAACAAAATGTCGTTTCCCACAACATCGTTACTATATCCTGAAGCATTCGTTCAAAAAAATCTCATTACACGTCGATACACCTCGGCTGTGTATTGTCTGTGAAAAATTAATTTCCGCCTGTCCGTCCGTTCAGAAACCGGATTGCCTTAGGTCCGGCGCAGATTGAATGAAATGTTTTCTAATGATTGCTTTGGACGTGTGCCAGACGCGATTTGTCAAGCCGCATCTTGTCGACCCTTGAATACCTCTAATGATATGCAATAAGTTTAGATACGCGTATATCTTTCATCTTGCTAATGATGCGATGATCTTCAATGAGCTGTAAATATTATGTCCATATGTATTTTTTTTACTATCTGATTCGTAACGTCGCCTGTGTCGCATCTTCCCCGTTTCCCCGCACTTATATGGAGTAGTGTGATGTTATATAACCTATAGCCGTCCTCGATAAATAGGTTATCTAACACTTAATTTTTTTTGCAATATTTCATTCCAAACAAGTGTGGATTTAGATAACTAAAATATTACTAAACATCTATAAACACACTGTAGTAGCCCAACAAACATTTTAGTGCTAGCGGCAGCCTTTTTTAGAGCTCTTACTGTTATTTAAGGTATATAAGAACTCCGATAGCAACCTTCGGCTCTACAGTAGGGTTAGTTATGAATAATTAAACCTTCCAGAGGAATAAGAGTAATAAATAAAAAAAATATAAATCAAGACGGTAGTATGGAGTTTATCGTAACCATTGTATAACTTATTCTTATAGCTTTTAGTTGCACAAACCTATAAAAGCAATTGTAAGGTGTCTACTAACACTTACTAACGGGTGAGGTTCGACTACTGGGGTAGTGAAAGGTCTTGTAACACCTGAAGTCTTACTCTAATAGCTTCAAGAAGTATTAAACACTCTGAGTGATACTCAGGTGTCTACTAACACTTACTATCAACTGGTATTCTTAAAAAGAGTTAGACAAATACTTTATATCACCTAACGAGTTTTGTCGAGTCTTAAGAGTTACTAAGAAAGCTATAAGGATCTAAGAAGTGTTTATTATAAGTCCTATAGAGCTAGATTCTGCAATCCACCTTAGTATCAGTATTTAATCACTACGGGAGGAATAACAGAGATATCAGGATGCTTAAGTAATTAGAACTAAGACGCCATTTAATAAAGATATACCTACTATAAAATTGTGAAAGAAAAACCTTATTGCAATGTTCCTAGTCCAATTATTTACTTACATTGTTCATAATTTTCAATTAAAATATCTTAAGGAGGCTCCAGGAATTGATAAATAAGATAAATAAAGAAAAAAAAAATTCTGGCAGTATTTTTTTACATCATTTAATCATCAAAAGTAGTTTATTTTTAGGGCGCTTCAAAAATGAGATGAGAACTAGTATATATTGTTACCGTAAACTTACCGCCGCATGTGATTAAATCCCTATAACACCCAGTAATCTTAAACACTTTAGGTACTTACCTTAATTATTTTATTAAAACGCCATGACATGAATGCGTGCTATAAAATACTATCACTATTGACTCTAACAAGAACGTAAAACTCTGCGAAACAGTTTAAATATTTAGCGCTTTCGGTGAAATTTATTGCTACCAAAAAAGTCATTTAAGTGGTTTCCATAACTTGTTTACTACTTTAGCTTGCAGTTATACCCTGTGTATAGCTTATAAAACACTTGAAGTGGTAGTCACTGCTACTGTAGCACTGTTCTAACTCTTAATAAACACTTATTTATCACTCTCTATAACCATTAAATAGCCTCAAGCTCTCGTACGAACAGGCCCAAATCAGGGTTATAAGAGAGTTACAGAACGCTTTATCACCAAGTTGTTAGTGCCTTTACAGAACCTTGGGTTACAAAAATCCTCTTAAGCAGCTCATGTAGCCCTTATTCTTATTACCAAAATGTTAGTTGGGAGGTACCTACCTAAATGACAAATACATTTATACTTTGACTGATTATATCATAACATTTATTGAAAAAGTTGTATGTAAAGATAGGCATAGTATATCTGAAACATACGTGTTTTGATTTTACACCTAAATATTTTTACTAGATCGTAAATTTTGTCCCAATAATTATTTTTGGTGCAAGGACATTATAAATCAATAATAAATTTTATGTTGCCGTTCTACATTCTCTCTCTCATTACATTCGCAAATTCGGGTTAATATTTATGTTAAATAGGTTATTTCAACCTTGTTAACCGCGAAAAACATAAACTTTTAATATCACGAAAGAGGTCAAATAAAGCTTTATTTTTAATTCCTCAAATCTTCCTTCAAATATTTTTACCACATTTCCAGCATCTTCTATGAATATTTAAGTAAATTCTGAAGGCATGTACCTAGTAGCACAGAAGCGACATTTATCCCCCTATTTGCGAAATTACCAATCTATAAAGTCACTGTTCTAATTAAAGTGTATAAATTAGTTTTGATTGTATCTCGTTTGACCTAAAGTGACCCTCGTTACTAAGACGCCTCCACCTATTGCTAATTCAACATACTATTAGGTACTATAGCACACCCGATTCCACCTATTTTAAACGTAAGTAGTTGGTACCAATGCCACAATATTAATTACTAGCTGCCTCCCCGCGGTTTTACCCGCGTAGTTCCCGTTCCCGTGGGAACACAGGGATAAAATATAGCCTATGTTACTCGGGGATAATGTAGCTTTCCAAAGGTGAAAGAATTTTTGAAATCGGTCCAGTAGTTTCGGAGCCTATTCATTACAAACAAACAAACAAACAAACAAACAAACAAACAAACAAACAAACAAACAAACAAATCTTTCCTCTTTATAATATTAGTATAGATAACGAATAGGTGTCGTGAACTCTGCGAAATGTATAATTGAGATTTATCTGTTTAGTCTATGAACGGCAATTAACGGCGATCTTAAATTAACTAAATTACTTACGTAATAAAAATAATTCTGTTGAAGGATTTTTACAGAAGTTCAACTGAAAGACATAATTTTTTTAACACGTTATTTCGAACTTCTAGAATGAATACTGTCTTTTATACTAATAATGTGGCAAACAGTCATACAGTCCCACCTGATGGGAAGCGGTTACCGTAGCCTATGAACGCTTGCTACACCAGGGGCGTCACTCACACGTTGCCGACCCTGTAAGAATCTCTCCCTGTAAGAAAAACCCCATGCTGTACTCCATTGGGACTACCATGGCGGGGAGCTCATTCCTACCTAAGTGTTCGTGGATTTCTACTAAATATAAAGAAAGGCTATTTTTTTAGTAAAATATTATAATTTTACGTAACAACACAAAATGAATATAACAATTTCTCTCCGCAAGCTCAAAAAGGAAACAAATAAATCAAACGCTTCACGGTGATTCATAAAATTTATGTCTCTATCATTCTTATCCATAAGAGGCATTTACGTTGTCATCTTTTATTATTTTATTTATCCCAAGAACGACATAATATGTCCGCAATTAGAACGGAATCAATTTAGTGGTGTCGATAATTTATGGATCTATAAAAAAAAAGAATTTTATGCACATAGTCTACGGCCACGTTGCGATGCATTTCAAGTTTTTAGATCCATAGTGGTATTTATTGCTTCTGCACTTAAAATAGGAATCTTGAGGGTCGTTAAAGTAACGATTTTTTTACGCGGCATTATTTTGATTGCTTGCGTAAAATATCCCATTAATATTATAAATGCGAAAGTTTGTGAGTATGGATGGATGGATGGATGCTTGTTACTCTTTCAAACTCTGTTAAAATTTGGGACAGATTTAGAATATGTTCTGGAATAACACATAGGCTAATTTTCATCTCGCGAAAATTGAAGGTCCCCCGGGAATGCGTGTGAAACCGCGGGGAGCCATGTTACTCCGAGGACCTTTCCCGGGATGTATTTATGTCCTTTCACAATCTCTTGTTTAGTGCCTGTTCTAGAAAAAATTATTTATATGACGATCACATTAAGATATCATAAACATAAGTAAATAAATAAAATAATTTAATTTACTGCAAGGTTATATACCTTAACTAGACTCAATTAAGGAAATACTTGTAATTATAATAAAATTTATATCCAGTTTAGTGGTTGCGACTTGCGATCATTGGAGCGACGAGAGATTTATTTCTATAATTTAGATCTCTAAAGTATAGTAATATTAATGTTGGGACAACTCTATTTCAATTATATTTGCGTCTATGTTATTTTCTAATTATATAAACAACTAAAGTACTATATCACTTACTGTGTCATTATAAAATGTTATGAGCTTGCAAATATATATGCTCCGTTTACCTCTTTCATAAACTCATCAAGTTGACTATCAAATGCATAAAATAACCTACTAGTGGCTCCCCGTGGTTTCACCCGCTTTCCGGGGGATTTCCAATTTCCCGGGATAAAAAGTATCCTATGTCAGCTAACTCCATACTAAATTTCAATGTTTTGTTTATTCTGTGATAATTTTACCGTGTCTTTATTTATGTATTTATTACCCCATCAGTAAATTTAAATATCTTAATAGGTACTAGATTATTAGGCCTATGTGTTATTCCAAAATAAATTCTATCTATGTGCCAAATTTTATCCAAATACCTTTAGCTCTCTGTGGTCATTCAATACCAAACATCTTTCCATTAAAACTTTCGCATTTATAATTTTAGTAAGTATTGTTGGTTTGTATTCAGCATCGCATAGGTCGAGACGTGCCTCGGTCGTGTGCCATTGAATTTTATGCGAGAAAACTCATAAACATATATGTTAAAACATTATTATTATTGAGAAAGTACATTTTACATGTCTTAGTACGATATTGTGACATCAAAACCTCAAATTTACTAATCGCGAGTCACTATAAATAATTAATAAATACTCATTTGATTAATAACTCATTCCCGTTATTAATTACATAGGGCAACACTATCATTCAATTTTCAAATCATACTAATAGATTTATTTGAAAATTGAAATGTTCCCAACCTGTTGCTTCTATAAAATGTATTTAATAAATTTATTCGTAAATAGAGACAAAACGGTCGTCGTCCATTCGGATAAAAATCTCAACGGCCAGTTATATTTTGGGATTTAGTATTGAAATAATTAGCTGTTATAACGTTAACGAGTGCTTAGCCATTAACGTAATTAATGTAGCATTCATAATAACTGTTTTAATGATGAAAGGAAGTCGTTTAAACGAGCGCGACGAGAAAGGTTTATTGTTTTTTTTTACCATCTTGTATTTTTGGATTTGTCAGCTTTTCCGCTTATTAGGGAATCGCTTTTTTTCGTCTGTTAACACCAAAATGACTTTCGAAAATAGTTCTATAGGTTGACACTTTATTTATGGATTTTATTTTAACGTTAAATCCTTGTTAATGTCCAAAGAAATGGAAAAAGGAAATAGATACTTGTGAAATGATAGAAAAATACAGGCGGAAAGGATTATTTTCTTTAAGCCTGCCGCTAAGTATATTTACATAAGTATGTATATTAATATGATAGTACTTACACGCCGATAAGGAAGTCCCATATTCTATGGTATTGTTTAATCTGATCAATATTCCGTGTGTCACGTCGGTAGATGGCGGCACCCGAAATTAACATATAAATTAACAACGAAGAAAGGACCGCTGTAAACTCCCAACTCTTTATTTAGATGTTGATTTAAAAAATAAAGGAGTTCAGTGTTTGTGGGATGGAGTCCAAGTGTTCGTTCGGTTTGTTTGAATTTCTTAAATAAAATGTAAAAGCTTAATTAAATTACCTTTGAAGCTGGCGAAATTTGATGTTAAAAAAAATGAGTTTTTTTAGGCGATATGACACTTATAAAAGCTAAAGCAGCTTCTGCAGGTAGAAAATCTTAAACAAGACTTACTTATTGGGGTTACGAATAGGCCCTAGATACAGATCTCAAAGAGGTCCTAAGAAGCAGACTGAGTTAGTACCTACTGCGTTAGTAATATACTGAGATACTTTATCGATAGTACCTACCTATATTCTTAAATAGTGAAACTATTTGCCTGACTAGTTTTAAAAGCCTGCTTGAATCGTTTTAAAAACAATCAATGTACAATAGATTTTTAAAAATCTTAGTTTTATAATGCCGCCTATTTAATATAAAATTTAAACATAAAATTACATTTTATAATAATTCACTTATTAATATTCCGGTGGGGTTTGTGACTCGTGTGGTCGTTTGGATCAGACTCACGACTATGTGGGCAGATGGCGTACACCTTTTGTGTGTTAATGCCTTTAAATATAATAATAAAAATATTTCGTGACTTATGTGTAATGAGCACTAATTTTATTCAAATATTAACTTTAAGGTGTCTATAAATTAATTATTTTATAAAGCTTACTAGTGGCTCCCCGCGGTTTCACCCGCGATACTATATAGAATACATTCTCTATGCCAAGTTTCATAGCGATCCCTTCAGCCGTTATGGCGTGAAAGATTAACAAACATACATTCTCACAATTTATGCATTTATTATAATACACTCGGCGTCAAAAAAATCGCAACTGTCCTAAAATTCGTTTCAAGCGATTATTTCTCCTAAGATACTTAATGTACCCTGCTGATGTTAGTATCATTTAAAAGCTAAATTAATCAACTTTTTAAAAAATAAACATTAATTTAAATAAAAACAAAAATCACAAAAATACAGCATTTTATCTAAAAAGTGCCGAAATCCGAGTTTGTTACCTCCCTAGTTGTGCCACCCTGGACGCGTATAAAAGAGGGTACCCCTTTTTTATACAGTCAATTATGGGTCACTTACAATCCAGACGTCACAGAGGTCACACCTGACAAGAAAAAAACTACTGAAAATGGATACCACGGCTGAAGAACCAGCTCAAGTTGTGGCCTTACTGCAAGCCGGGCTACGACAGGTTGAGGTTGCTCGGCAACTGAATATCAGCAAATTTCGGATGCACCGTGTATTCCGACGGTTCCAGGAGAATGGTGGTTACATCAGGAGGCATGGATCCGGACGAAAACGCTGCACTACAGCCAGAGATGATCGATACATTGTATCGACCTCTCTGCGGAACCAATTCTCCAACGCTATGGAGGTGTAGCAGCAGCTTCGAGTGTCTCGAGAAACAGCAGTCAGCATCTCCACGATTAGAAGAAGGTTGCGAGAAAATAATTTGCTGCCCCGAAGAGCTGCTACGGGCCCCCAGTTGACTACAGGTAACCGGACTTCCAGTAAACGATTTTCCGAATCGCATGAGCCGTGGACGTACGACCAATGGAGGAATGTCCTCTTCCCCGACGAGACTAGAGTATGCCTGTACAGCAATAACAGGCGTAGAAGAGTGTACAGGCGACAGGGAGAGCGTTTTACACCAGCTTGCACCGTGGAAACCGTCAGTTACGGAGGGGGATTCGTGATGTTCTGGGGCGGCATTTCAATAGACAGATCTCGTGTGCGTTTCCAGAGCTGAAGGTAGTCGCGGCCAGGGATCTCTGACTGCTCACCACTACATAACGGAAATCTTGGAGCAGCATGTGGTCCCGTATGCTGGTTTTGTCGGCCCAAACTTCGAGATTCTGCATGATAACGCCCGCTGCCACACAGCCTTAATTGTCAAGGATTACCTGCGTCAAGTTGGAATCAAAGTTATGGACTGGCCAGCAAGAAGCCCTGACCTAAACCCCATTGAGCACCTCTGGGATGAGCTGAAACGGCGTGTGCGTGTCTCGATGAGCTTCGAGATGCCGTCATTGATGAGTGGGGCAACATTCCCCAAGAACACGTTGTGACGCTCATCAGGTCCATGACTGACCGCATGGAAGCTGTTCGGAGAGCAAGAGGATGCAACACTAGGTTATAAGTTTAATTTTAAGCTTTAGAATTGTTGATTTTTTGAATTTTTGTTCTGTTTCTTATTATTGCAATTTTAATCAAAATACACATTGTTTCACATTTTCCAAGAATTTTCGTTCATTTGAGGCGGTGGTGGTCACTTTTCCGACATTTTTAGGTAGGGGGTTTTATTACCTATCAAATGATACTAATCTGGACAGGGTACAGATATTATCTTCGGAGTAATAATCGCTTGAAACGAATTTTAGGATAGTTGCGATTTTTTTGACGCCGAGTGTAGTAAGATTCACGGGCAGTATAAACGCGATATTTTAATAATAATATTACCTACATCAATATTCAAATCAAGTTTCAATATAGGTATGGCAAAAAACTTGAGTGTCAATAAAAACTCAATTTAAACCAATCCACCGTAATTTGTTAAATGCAAATATTCAATCGCTAATGCTAAAATATTGTCGGTTTTATTCTAACCAGTAAAAAGTCGTGGGTACCGGATGACGTTTCGTCAATGACCACTTGTGAGGTCAAATTTTGTCCCAACACCAAACAGATATCTTATTTTTTTTCCGTATCTCCAACATGGTAAAGAGACATTTTTAATATAAAAATTCTAACCGTGAGAAAAATTTTGGCTTAAAATATTATACCAGTTTAGAATTAGATTTTAGTAGGGGTCCGGTAAAAAATCTTGAATAATGTTGTAGAAAAACTAAAGAAAGATTAGATAAGGTATTCAAGTAGGTTTTTTATGATTATTGGGACATTTCAAATATTTGTAGATCACTCTCAACCGTATAAAGAGCCCTAAAAGCGTAATTTGTTTTACTGATACATCACCCTAGATATAAAACCCAGTATTCGTAAAAAAAGTTATTTAACGTTAAATAATTTTAATACTCGGAACTCTCTATCTATCTAGCGACGTTTCGTATGTAGATAAGCGAGACAGATGGCTCCACAGACGATTTAGTATAACCACGTTTATGAATATTATGATACAAGCGTAAAATATGCGAAATGAAATTGAGTGTTTATGAGAATATGCTGTATGTATGTTCTTTTTTATGATTTCCGCAAACAAGCAGTGGTGTTGCCAGATGCGATAATAATATTAGTTTATACGACACCTCACACGTTATGAGACAGTATGGAGGCGAATGGAAACTTTACACTTGTACCTTTAATGCTCTGCTGTTCGAATAAAATATATTTGTTATTGATATAAAGTAAAGGGTTCACAAAGAATAAAATCCCTAAGCCTCGTGCTCGAGAAATATCGCTGAAGGTGGTAAAACAAAACCTTTTAGGAGACTATATTGATTCGAAAATTCATATAAGTTATTCACAGATTTTCAATAATCCATTTCCTTCACAAGCAAAAAATATATTACCGATTGTAATTTTTCATCATAAGTTGCGATAGTAAGCATCAATCAATACTACTTATGTGCCGACTGTATATAGGTACCTACAATCTTCGTCCACACTCAAAGACTTAAAAGTATCCCATCGAAAACTTTGTTACCGCAGTAATAAATCAACAAAAAGTTTCATGAAAAAAATCTATAACAAAAGGAATACATAAGAGATGCATTATGCGCGGTAAATGCGTGCATACGGCGCACGGCTTCGGAGGCACGTCTAAATTTCGGCATGGTGCATAAATCCTGTCGCCCACCACAGCTTAGGGTTACCAACTGTAAATTTAATTAGTACATAAACTACAATGGCACATATACTAAAATATAACCTGCCCTTATCCCGCCCAAGCAGCGCACAACAACATGTGTTTTTCGTCCATTCCTCTCTGTCAGCCAAAATATAACCCTGAAGGTAAGAAGATTTAGATTGTCATTAGTTAAAATACGATGCCCCTTAGTTACAGTTCAATAAATAGATATTTCCTAATTAGAAATAATACCATTTTAAACATGCGATCCGTAATGACTAGAGAATACCTCGAAATTTCATATATAAAAAGTAAACCACAAAATAAATCGACATCCCTGCCAAGCGGGCGTGCAGGCGACACGGCACAGGGTTGCCACAACGCTCTTATTTACGACGCCACTCATTAGGAATTCTGCGTGTTTACCGCACGTGCGTCGCGTCGCGTCCCATACCCGGCAACCCTGTTGCACAATAACGCATAAAAGAAAACGTGACGCTTTGAGATGCGCCGATTTGTCGCCATTCGCAGACACATTTGTGCTCTCAGCACACAGACACGGCGATATCTTGATAGGGGAAACGTGGTTTGACACTTTAGGTTTCTTATTTATTTTTGCACTCATACTTTTTTATGTAAATCCCAAAAAAAGTCAAGGTTTTAGACTTTCAATAATATTATTTTCTCTCTACATGTCATGTTTGCTGTAGAATTCTCTAAATGTACTTAATAAGACTATTTACTCGCAAGTTAAAGTTGAATTTTAGTGAGAAAATACTTATCTAAATTTATGACTTATGTACACATATAACGGATCGATTCGCGTGTAGACTATTATCAAAACTTCAATTATTTTGACGAAATTTGACGTTTCAATAAAGTTGCATTGATCGTGGTCACGAGCAGATTCGTTACTATATTTGCCCGAGCAGTTTCATAGTTCTACAAACGCGAGTCGGTGTTCTAAAACATTTTAGATGCTTACACAACATTAATATTCTGAATCTGCAATAGTTTCTTCATTAGAACTTGTGTACATGCATTTCTAGTAACCCGAGATATTAAAATAGCATAAACACACTTTGTCCAGTTTGCAAATAGGATTTCTGCTTAGCATTTATATAATTTGCGTTTATGTACGGTACGTACAATAAATTGATCTCTGACCTTATTAAAACTGATGATGAAGAAAATAATATTTTGCCAAATATTTTCCTCTACACTTTCACTAAGCAGTCAATGGACTTTCAATGGCCAATTTCTGAGTAATAACGTATAATCAACATACCTGTTAAAAAGCCTATACGTTAAAACCTCTTTGAATAAAAAAAATATCATGTTGCTAAAATTACGATTCGCCGAAATTCTTGGAGCCCCAGGCTTCGGCCGAGATGACAGCTTGATTTAAACTTAACCATGATTTGTTAGGTTTTATTAGGTGTTAGGATTTGATTTGTTACATTACAGTTTTTGATATTTATAATGGTCGAATGTTCAGTCATATTTATATAAGTATCTATTTATAAATGGCATAAATAGTAGGCAGAATATTAGCTATCCGGTTACAACATAAGCAAGTGAGAAATCAGAATGACCGTGTCTAAAAAATGTCCCAGGATATTTTAACCAAATTTACGGGTAAAATGACGTATTTATGAGAGCCATAAAAAGTTTCATGTTACTAAAGCCTTGAGGTTAATATACAAATCACGTTAATCCACCCACCGTTTCTACCATATTAGGTTTAGACAATACGCAACATCTATAACAGAGACGGGCATCATAAGATTCCCAAACTACCTTCGCTTTGAAGTAACGCTCCTTGATCAAATACTTGTGACAACCCTACGTCTCGTGCACAATTAACGGGTGTGTGGCAACCCTAACTGGGAGCCAATGGTGTGTAATGGCCACGGTCCAATCAATTAAGATACGCAACGAAAATGCGGAGACAACGCCACCCGAGTCGATGTAATCGTGCCTTTACGCCTCGATTATTTGCTAGTGTGCACGCTGCTTTACTAATATTATAAAAAGGATAGATTTGCTTGTGTGTAATGAAAAGGCTCTGAAACGAATCGTACAATTCTTTCACTAATAGAAAGCTCCATTATTCATGAGTAACATAGGCTATATTTCATCCCCGTATTCCTACGGGAACGGAAACTAAGCAGGTAAAACCACGCGATGGCGGCTAGTATATATTAAAAAAAGACTGCAAATTAAGTTCAAAGGTTAATTTGTGAGAGAAATTATGTAGTTTCCATGCCTTATGTGAACGACGTGGGAAGTCTGCGAAGATCTCGGTTCCGACATCGCAGTAATAATGTTCAGATATAAAATGCTAATCTAAGGATCTATCTCATTACCGCCTATAGCGTGTGCTTTATTTATTAATCAGATGCTTTAGTACAAAGTTAAATCATTTTTTCCCCGTGAAAGAAATTGAAATAGAGCCATTGCATTATTTAATCATAAATATCTACACAGAATCTAGTCGCAGATCATAATATAATTTATCAATAAAAAAAGAGTAATTGCTGAGTTTATTGCCGGCTCTACTCAGCAAAAGCAACCTTCCGAACCGAGCATTAGAGTCGACGTTTCATAAGTGCCTATGAAGGCCTATTTGAATTAATAAATTTATTTCATTTCATTTCATTTCAATAGTTTTTCGAAACCCACTTAGGACATTTGTGTGCACGAACATGTCTGTTTGTTTTGTAAATATAATAAGTAGTGGTATCTTAATCAGCTTTTTGCTTAGTGGTATCTTAAGCAGATTGGCTATGTGTGACAAATAGCCTCGTATATTTATTGAATATCAGTTTTTGTTTCTATCCAAATAAGGCTCAGATTCTTGTCAAAGTACATTATTCAATTCAAAATTTATTTCATAAACTACCGACCCGCCCTATCTTCGCACGGGTGCAATGCTTATACATCTCATTAGACACCACCAAAATTGTCAGTGTTTCTCTAACGTATTATGCATGTATTGTATATAAAAAGCTTCCTCTTGAATCAATCTATCTAATAAAAAAAAACAAATCAAAATCCGTTGCGTAATTTTATAGATATAGGGACAGACAGCGGAAAGCGACTTGGTTTTATAATAATAGTGAAGTAACACCTTATTTCCAATGCAACCCTAATTACGTGACAGTGGCAATAAAACCAGTAATCCAGTGCATAACAACAACGATAAACGATAATTATAGCCTAAGCGCATTGTAAATCGCTATTCCGATGCGATCTATTACTAAAATCGTGCCAATGTAGGTATAAGGAATTTAACCAAACAATATACACCGCATTCAAATCTAACTACATCCATACTAATATTATAAATGCGAAAGTAACTCTGTCTATCTGTCTGTCTGTTACGCTTTCACGCTAAAACTACTGAACCGATTTAAATGAAATTCGGTACACAGATAATCCAGAGCCTGAGAAAGGACATAGACTACTTTTAATCCCGGGAAAATTGAAGATCCCCCAGGAACGCGGGCGAAGCCGCGGGGAGCCACTAGTATATTATTATAAATGCAAAAGTTTGTGAGTATGTATGTTTGTTACTTCTTCACGTCTAAACGGCTGGAGTGATTTTAATAAAATTTGGTATGAAGGTAGCTGACACCCTGGATTAGCACATAGGCTACATTTATCCCGGGAAAATTGAAGATCCCGGTGAACGCAGGTGAAACCGCCGGGCAGATAGTTAGATATAAATCCGAATGTTGGTAAATATGGATGTATGTTTATTACTCTTTCACGCAAAAACTAATGAACGGATTTTGATAAAATTTGGAACACATTTAGTTTAGATCCTAAACTAACACATAGGGTACTTTTTATCCCGGGAAAACTGAAAATCCCCAGGAAACGCGGGTGAAACCGCGGGGAACCACTAGTAACCGAATATTGTATGTGTTTCATGTTTTATTTGACTCTGAGTAATATTATTTAACGCATCTCATTACCGACTAAGTTGCAAATGTCAAGATGGTTTAGTATAATGTTATTTATGACCTCTACTTATATGGGTATCAGTCTAACCGAATACCGATACACGTTATTTACAACCCACCTTTTAATGTATCTTCAATATTAACTGTCAATACGGAGATGAGTTATAATTTATTTGCTTACCTATAACTTACTACTGAAATTGAATTATTTTTCAAATATACTATACTTATGGCTAAATTCTATTAAAAGCTTTTGGCTTTTTTCGACACTTCTGGCAAATGATATAGAACACTAGCTTCGTTCCCGTTCCCATAGGAATACAAGGGTAAAATAAAGCCTATATTACCTACTCCTTGATAATGTAGTTTTTTTTTATTGATGAAAGAATTATTCAGATCGGTCTAGTAGATTCGTCAAATACAAATACAATAAAATAATATTTGCTTTAAATAAGCTACTTTTACTTAGTATTTTTTTTTTATTTTAGCTTCATACTGTTAGTAAAGCATCGCGTAGCTTCTCATTGCACATACTTTATTGAGTTCATATTCGACAGACGGTTGGCATACAAGCAATGTATCGTAAAAACACTAAAAACTAATTGTTATCTTCCAGTTTATATTGTTTTGTTTTTACAATTTCATCGTTGAAATTGCAGTTATCCAGTGGAAGTTATGCGGTGTCGACGCCATTCTAATTTAGAATTCTTAATTGTTTTGAGTCATCAGTATGTGAAGTGGATTTAAATGTTATATACCCCTATAAATTCTTTAACAAATGCTTAGGCTAGAATATACTTATTTTTAAATACTATTTAAAAAATAAAGTACTTCTACTTTGGTAATCAAAGCACTATTCGACGCTTTACACAACGACATCTAAGAAATAGACGTATTACGATGTTCTTATTATACAGTTATATGACAGAGAAGGTGCTCTACAAAATCTTATTGTCTCTTTCTAATGTTTAAAAACCATAGGTGACAATGTAACAATAGTTACTTCTTACGTAAGCAGTTAATTACATCCAAAGATGTACCAAACCGGAAACGCATGGTCATCAATTTCATGTTCCACTTCAGGGGATAGGAGGACAATAGGCGGACATACAACGAGATGATATTAATTACATTTATCCTCGTAATTATATTAGGAAGCATTAACTTTTGTTAACGAACGGATCCCTTATTTAATATACTGTGGTAATAACGGTAGATTCTGTTTTAAAAGTTGGTACTGAGTTGAGAAGTCATTTTGATACTATGCTTATGAAGCCATAAGAAAATAATATATTTATATTTATTTGTCCATTATTCAGCTTATATCGACAGTAATATGAATTTTGTGTATTCAAAAAACTCTTAGTAAGCTGATCAAAAACATTTCCTTGATAGAAACTTAGATATAGGTATCTACTCTCTCTCCCGAGTGACTTCCTGAAGATTACAAAGCCTTTAAACGGTTGCTAGTTTATTAGAAAAATCTCTAACATAAATTAATATAATTTCAACAGAGTAAAACAGACTAAGAGATCTCGTCCAAAGATATTAAAGTGCCATTAACTGGAGGCAAAATAATAGTTTACAACGCACTAAAGAAAGGCGATAAGAGGGTAACAGAATAGTTACAAAGGAGCTAATTAGCTGTTGTAATGTACCAAGTGGAGCCAGCCACTGGCTAATTTGTTTAACAGCTTATTTTGTTGAGAAATTTCAGCGAATAGCTTAATCCCCTGAGCAATATGATCATCAAGCAATCTGACTAAAGATGAAATGAAATATTATTCATTCAAATAGGCCTTCCCAGGCTTATGAAACGTCGACTCTAATGATCGATACGGAAGGTTGCTTTTCCTAGAATATAATAATTAAAAATATCCTAGGACATTCTTCCACACATGGCCAATGTGATTCCAAACTTAGCAGAGCTTGTAATATGGTAACCAGAGAGCTCTTGTACATACAACATATACTACTTTACCACGACAAAGCCAACCGGCTGCCGAACTTCAAGTAAAGACGAAAGTAACTAAAAATATCCTTGTAATAAATCTTAAGTAAGCAAAGGTTATGCCCTGTAAAATATTATTTGAGACTTTGCAGTCAATCCCATTTCTCATGTGTTGGTTAACCCTTTACAATTGGTAACCATTTACTACCAATCTAAACATCAGCTGCCAATATCGGAGATATTGGACAAACAAACCATAAATCATAGGAACGAAAACGCATTGTGTGCAAAGATGTGATGTTAGATTGAAGGAACATCGATAAAGGTGCATAGTTCAGCAGAACTACTCTAGTCTCCAAGGAGATACTGTTGTTGATACTGGCCGTTAGATAATCTATGTATTTGAATATAATTTAAATAAGGTAAATGTCAACTGACTTATTGCACTCAATAAAAGAACTTGGTTTTGGTCGCACGCTTGGTGTTTTTACTTATCAGTAAGAATAAATTCCATTAGGTTATGGGCCCAGGACAGTAAACACAAAGTAACGTGTATTATAGTTGTCGGATTGTTTTTTGTTATATAATTGGGAATCGATTCTTCTGGACGTACGCAATGTCCGAAGAGGATTGCGGAGCTGGGCCGAAAGGCATAAAAAAAACTCAAAGGTACGTCCGATTACCCTAATTGGAAGTTTTTAACCAGAAACTACCTGGAAAACAAGAACTGGTGGAGGGTCATCGAAACGAATGACGATGATATGTCATCGAAGTTCGAGGACGTAGATCGTAAAGCCAGGACAACGATTTGTCTACTGATAGAACCTGAATGTTTTACCCATGTATATAATGCAAAAACCGCCATGGAAGCCTGGTATAATCTGCAAAAGGCTTATGAAGACAAAGGCTGGGGAAGGAGAATCTCGCTGCAGCGCTCACTATGGGAATGTAAGTTGGAAAACGTAGAAACAATGGAGAAGTATATATCCAGAGTTTTGTTTTTGTCACAACAGCTTGCTGACATAGATGCAAAAGTATCAGATGACTGGATAGTATCTATACTGTTGAGTGGATTAACTGCAGAATATGCTCCAATGATTATGACAATAGATAATTGTGGAATTGAGATATCTCTGGAGCAGATTAAGACGAAGCTCATACAAGAAGCAAATCGTCGAAATGCTGTTGAAACCGGTCAGAACGAGAATAAAGCACTGATTGTCAAGAAAAAGATCAATCGTATAATGAAGTGTTATCGTTGCCATAAACCTGGACATAAGGCTTCGGAGTGCAAGAAGACATCGCTTTTATGTTGCAATGCAGAAGGACTAGCTGAAACATCAAAAGATTATTGGTGTATTGATAATGGTTGTACAAACCATATGACGTACAATGAGCAGATCTTAGACGACTATAAAATTGATACAAGAGGTCTAAAGGTAAAAATCGCAAATGGAAAAGAATTACGGGTACGAGGGAAAGCAAAGAAGGTTGCATAATCAAAAATTCATATGATTAAAACATGGCGACTGCGAAAAATGACAATGGAATTTACAAAATAAAACAAAATCTGTCAAAACAATGTCATTTGACAATTTAAAAAAGAAATTGATTGGCATCGTCGAATGGGACATATGAATTCGAATTATTTACAAATTTTGCGAAAGTTTGTGAACGGAATTGATAATCTGAATTTAACGGAAGAAAATTGTGTACCATGTATTAACGGTAAAATGAGTAGAAATCCATTTCCAAAGGAAGGTACGAGGACGAAAGATATCTTGGATATTGTTCATACGGATGTTTGCGGCCCAATGGACGAATTTTCGTTCGGTGGATCAAAATATATGCTTATTTTTATTGACGATTTTACAAGAATGACACATGTTTATTTTTGAGAAACAAGAGTGACACGTTCAACGCATTTTGTGAATATAAGGCTCGTGTTGAGAAAGAAACTGTAAAATCAATAAAGTGTGTCAGGTCTGATAACGGCACGGAGTTTTGTAATCGAGCTTTTGATAATTTTTTTAAGTTGAGTGGTATACAACGCCAATTGACGGTTCCGTACACGCCAGAACAAAACGGTGTAGCAGAACGGGCTAATAGAACAATTATTGAGAAAGCAAGAACTCTGATGTTTGAAGCAAAATTGAGTAAGAAGTATTGGGCGGAAACCGTAAATATAGTAGTATACCTTAAGAACAGGAGTCCGACTAAAGCTGTCAAAGATAGCGTACCGCTGCAGAAATGGAATGGAAAGTCAATTGATCTTAGCCATTTGAGAACATTTGGATGTTCTGCGTACGTGTTAGTTCCTGAGCAAAAGAGACGTAAATTGGACAATAAAGCGAAACCTATGATTTTTGTTGGATATTCTGAAGAGAGTAAAGGGTATAGGTTAATAGAACCAAAAACTGGTAAGGTCACTATATCGAGAGATGTAAAATTTATAGAAAATGCTTTTCCTGGGGATAATGTAAATAGTGTCAGCGATTCACACATTTTTCCTATTGCTTTAAGGTGCAGTCCTGAAAGTGAAGATGAATGGGAAGAATGTGATCCTGTTGCAGATGAACTTGTGAATGAGAGTGCTTCTGTGATGGATGAAAGTGAATCGTGAGGTAGGTGGTCAAGCTGCTGTTGATCATGGTGAATCATATGGCGATGTGCTTGATCATGATACTACAGTTGCTGATGAGCCTGTCATCGCTCATGATGCTGTGGAGCATGATGATGTAGAAAGTAGGCGGTATCCTCGTAGAATTAGGAAACAAACAGAATTTTATAATTGCTTTACACAACATATGATTTCAGAGAGTGACCCGGTGACAGTAAAAGAGGCACTTTTTTGATGCTGACTGGGGTAGTTCGTATGATAGGAAGTCTTATACTGGTATGGTATTTAAGTTAGGCAATAACTTAATTACTTGGGAAAGTAAGAAGTAAGCTTGTGTTTGTTTAAGTACTACGGAAGCAGAGTATGTAGGCTAGTCACATGCTGCCAAAGAGGCAATTTACCTTCGGCGCTTGCTTTCTAGTATTATCCAGTATAACGAACTAGTTGTTATATACAACGATAACCAGTCTGCATTAAAGATCGCGAGTAATAAAGTAAATCACAATAGAACGAAACATATTGACATAAGGTACCATTTTATTCGTGAGGCGATATTAAATGAGGATGTATTACTAGAATACATGCCCACAAAGGTGATGGTGGCAGATATTATGACCAAATCACTGCATGGTCCTAAAATCAAAAGTTTTTTGATAGATTTATGTTTAGTGAACAGTTCTGATAGTTAGTTTTTATTGTGATGGTTGTACTTTAATTATTAATTTGTTATCGTGATTATTTTTGTGACTGCGGATTTTATGACGTATACTGTACGTGTTTATGAGTGCGAATGAAAAAAATTACTCTTGTCTTGTTACACTTTTATTTAGTATGCAAATATTGGACATTAGTAATAATATGAAATAATAGATTAAGGGGGAATGTTGTTGATACTGGCCGTTAGATAATCTATGTATTTGAATATAATTTAAATAAGGTAAATGTCAACTGACTTATTGCACTCAATAAAAGAACTTGGTTTTGGTCGCACGCTTGGTGTTTTTACTTATCAGTAAGAATAAATTCCATTAGATACACTACCCACGCGCACTGCAAAGAGACTGGCAATAAATCACTTTAGTGCGAATATTTTATATTACCCCCTCCACCTATAAAAAGTGATATTCAATTGCGGTTAAAGACTAGGCTGAGATTGCTCGTTATATTTGCAAACGCAAAGACTTAATTAATTTCAACTTCTAATAAACATGTAATGATACAAACATAGTAATAATTTAAATGGTTTAATTGCTCAGGCGTGGTCTACAATAATTTGTTTTTAATAAAGCACGCAAAGCACGTACAGCCGTGCCGGCGAGTGTCTGCGATTTATGCTGCGAACTAATAAAGTGGAGGCAACGTCATAAATCGGCCCTATATCGGTTATCGAGTGGGTTGGCGCCAATAGGTAACATACGGCCGCCATCTTTGTAAAAAATGCGCGGGCTCCGGTCCGGGCGCTAACAAGCCGCTCGCTGCACGCAGCGGCGCCGCAGTCCGCACCGACACCGCCGCCATATTGAAATATGGCGCCAATAGGACGATTTATCAAAATAATTTCAGCTCCCACCGTATGTTTACTTTGGTGACATAGCTATTTCCTTGCATTACAAACCTGTTGTATTTGCAAAACTCGTTCGATAAATATGTCACAAATAACTGAATTACCAGCTCTAAGTGTGAATAAAATGGTAATTTTGTAACGCTATTGACAGTAATTGCGTATAAGACATTTAGAAACAGGGACATTATAATGAAACCGAGCCGTTTGCCGACAACTTAATCAGATTTCACATGGAACTTTGATTAAAACATTAACGTTTGGAGGATAAGGAGTGTCCTCGCATACCTTATATCTTCCAATAACACTGATAGCCAGTAGGTACTCGACCACAAGAAAATCTTATTTAAAGGTCTTATGAGAGAAATACCCGGTTCGTTTGCCTTGTTTGCCTAAGAGGTTTTAAATAAACTCTCATAATGATACACATGGATATTTTTAAATAAGATACAGGGATAAGAAGACAGCATGCAGCCCACGGTTATTACCTATTAAATTTTACTTATATATCTCACGGCCCTACATTTAATATCTTCTTTACGATAACACACTGTGCGATGCAAGATTATATTTGCTGAACACTGTTAAGTAAGCAGATTTGCATTGCTATCAACATTGATCGTAGCGCCTATCTTAGCTTTTGAACACATAAGCTGTAACCATAAACAAGCAATAAATACTAGAGATCTAATCCACTTCGACCAAAGATCACAATATATGAGTTTAATAAATACGGTACCTACTGACGAAAAAGGTCTTGTTGGGTCGGCCCAAATACAAATCAATTGAAACTCTCGCCACAAGTCACATTTACAACTAGTTATATAAATCCAGACCCTAACCCGTTCGTCCCACGTCCATTTCGAACCTGTCAGGCTCCACAGTCCGCTATTTCCACTGGTACACAGTGTGTGATAAAATTTCGCCGTAAATACGTTCTGATGGGGCGTGGAATGCTGATAGAGATCAACGGACACGTTTTATGGTTGAACCACATAAAAGGGCTCGGTATTTAATCAACGCCATTGTGAAAAAAACGCCGGGAGCATCTCTGGTGCAGGTAATAGCGTTATCGAGGAAATTATCCTCCCAGGAGCAAAAGATTTCTTGCCATAAAAATGTTCAAATCCAAGATTATCAAGGTTTATAAAATTCTCAATTGCGGTATTCAACAGTTTGTATCTATAGGAAGAATCAGCAATTTCAAACCATGTTTTTGATGACCCTCCAATTACCGACTCCAAAATACCGTCTACAGTTTTCAACGATTAACTATAACCCTCTCACGGACCCTTATATGTCTGTACATTTATATGACTACCATTTTCTCTCGAGTCGCGTTGAACTGGGGCAAAGGGGACAGCTCGCCAAGTTTAACAACAAAAGTCATCGTATCTTGACCCTGCCGAACATGGTGGTACATGACTTTAAGGTTTTAGGTCCACGCTTAACCAGCTTGTATAAAACGCATTAAGGTGAAGTCATGAAGCGTGATTTACTCTGCCATTCAATTTGAAATAATAATTGGCTAGTGGAATCATACTAGACTAACTGTATTGTATATTAGCTTTGCCTCGGGGTTTCATTCGCGATCCCGAAACATTCCCGAGATAAAAGTTAGCCATGTCTTCCTTGAGCTCTAGTCTCTTCACTAAATTTCAAAAAAATCGGTCGAGAGGTTAAAGACAGTCAAAGATACTTTAGCATTTATAATATAAAGTAGGGATGTAGCACTTCACGTGGTCTTCAACAGTCAAATGATATACGTATACTTAATATTGGGACAGCAGAATGCATCTGCCATGAGTCTAAGCCTATATAGATTTCTGAAATTCAAAGGAAAACGCATTCAACTGGCCCGAACTCGCTATGTGAGGTGAGAACTAGGGGTGCGTTTGTCTGGCCAAGTTTAATTGGAATCGAAACCACCTGTCCAGAATAACTAATCCTGTGCATTTCAAACAACAAAGCTAGTTATTGTTCAACCTACAGCCAACCAGACCAACTAATCAACCGCTAATCCTAATATTACCAAAACAGCAATAATTCACACGGACCATAATGCATCTAACTAATATCATTGCCAGATATTACCGGTTGTATCTGGTTTGAGCTGGTGTCATTAATAACTGGCACGTCAAGCCGGCAGAGCCAGTCGATAACATTTGTTAACATCGCCCGATACCGAGGGACAATAGTGACTAGCATTCATAACAAGGGGGTTAAAACTTCGTCGATAATGTTGAAAGTTAGATACCGTATTTGATCAATCAATGCTTTTGCATTATCATGAAAATGTTTCCATAATTTCTTTTACGTCAATTGTAAAATGTATAAGCTACTTGTAAATAAAATAACCATAAAAAAAAGATGAACCTAAAGAAATGCAGAATTCTACAGTTAAATTAAATACTCAAGCAACATTTTAATGCACCTAAAGTGAATTCAGACCGCCGAGGTACACGCTGTTTTCGTAATGCATCCAAAGCTTTGTGGTTTGAATCCAAACAACGATCCTGTACGATTGTCTGATAGCACTGTGACCCCCACTGCGCCATCTAGCAAATAGAACACCGTACAATTGTGTAAAGATACTACAGCTGTATTGATGTTATTGAATTCAGTTTCCCTTTATATTGCATTTAGAATTGCACGTTGGCAGTTTGCGATCCTTGGCTTTGGGATAACACCAATATTTGAATCTAAAAGATCTCTGTCAACCTTGCATTTTAACTGTTCTACATATTTCTTTGATGCTTTCTATCTCAACTTTAATCCATCTAGTGTCTTTTTTACTGTTATTGTTTTACTACTTTCTTCGTTAACTACAACTACATCAAATATATTAAGTAAACTCGGCACAGAATTATAAGCAAACTGGGAAGTGCAATTATGATCAATCTTCTAACAACTTGAAGGAGGCGTCTGGTGGAAATTATCTTAAGTTATTTATTTACTTAAGCTAGAGATACGTCTTGTTGATGAGATAGCCATATTATGCTAGGAACATTCTTCCGTGAAATTGATTTAAGCAATAAACGAATTAAATCTATGATATTATAACTTACTTTTTCTTTAAATTAGTCTGACAAACCCCGTAGATTGCATAAAGTACGATAAATTTCTAATGAAAATGTAGGTATCAGTCACTTTTACTTCGGCTATACTGTAATTATTGAAGGCTTTGAAGTGCTTAATTTGGCCATCCTTTGACTTACTTTGGCTATATAAAAAAAATACTTTCCTCCAAATATGATTTGATCAACAATTTTTAAACAGACCTCCCATAGAGTCGTAAATATTAGACATATCCAAAATCGTGGTCACGAAGAGTTCTAAAGCATTCGCTAATGTTTGCATGGTGGCCTCCATCATTTTATTATATCGCATAAATAAATTATGGCTAATATAAGTTGTAAATCATCATGAGCCTTTGCGGTAGTTCTGTTTTGATAGATGAAGGCGCACGCGGCCATCTGTGTTGGCATATCCATCATTTAATGAATCATGGAAAATCTGTTCTACAGATTAATAATGGGATCAAACAATTTGTTTGATTATCTGTTACTTTCATAATCAGTTACCAACTTGTCGTTTGGTCGTATTATTTTGCTCTTCCAATCAAAATGAACTCATTTCAAAGGCCTATTGAGATCCAGAAAAAATGTACTATAAATTAAATGAAGTATCATTCACCCTCTTTTGTCCAAATGCTTATTTAAAGTTAAAGCTAAAGTTTATTTAAGACACCAGTCTTTGTAATTTCAACTACTCTACAAAGAAAGTCAAGAATATTATATTCCTATATTTGATGCTTATCGTTCAATATCACTAAAGACGGAAGTATAATTCTTAATATTTCTCTTAATGCCAATGGATAGGATAAATCTCTTATCGAATCAAATCAAATGAACAGTGGGATTAAGTACATTATCGTATAGAGGCAGATAACCACCTTGGAGAAGACCACACGCGTTTCTTATCGGATTACCTTTACCAGATTTTATTCATATATCAGATTTCTTCCGTTCTAATAATACATTTATATCGATTTAACATTAAAATGCTATTTAATGGTATTGCCATTTTTTACGAAATTATTTACCGCTCTGTATTAAGGAATGTAGATTTTCATAGCATATTAAATGTAACAGTATATAGCAACGCTCGAATTTTATAAAAAAAAAGTATTTTTCTCTATTATCTGGGTCAAGAGAAAATTATAAAAATGTAATACAGCATTTATAAAATGTTAAGTGTTTGCAGTTTTCTTACGAGCAATTGATTGTCAATAATTGTCTCAATCTATCTATTTATTGATACTTAAAGACAAGTATGTACAGTCCAAGGGTACGTGATAATACAAGCACTCTCAACTCAACTACTTTTGAATTTGTCTTAGGTAAGGTAAGGTACAGTGAACAATAATAAATTAGCCTCTAAACTTAAGTCCTGGCAAACAAATTACATCGATTTGCGCCACCAATTGGCACTATTTATACTGAAATGCGACCAAATGGCCGGCGCACAATGATACATTCATCTCAGATTAAAATCTGCCGCGGACAAATGGCCACGAACATAAGTACATAGGTATATATAAACTTTGATATAGTGTTGTTCAGCTTTATATTTATTGGTGTTCATTGTTTATAGGATCAAATTGTAAGATAGATGCCTGTGTACCCAACGGATTGACATTTTAAGTTTCTTGCCAACGCAATTTGTCTTTTAACAAATTGATTTCTATTTGTCGTATGGTAACCGTTTTATATGATGAATGGTTTTTTTTCGTTACCTATTTGATAAGTTTTCAGTAAGGTGATTGAAGATATACCTTTCACAGTGAGTATCGTTAGAAAAAATACCGATCCTGAAAAGAAAAAAACTTAAGCAATGTGATTTACTAAATCATTAAGATCTCGAAAAACTGTTGCAATATTATTAAGAGGCTAACAGTTAGTTGAAAGATAATAATTTCTATTTATGCTTCGCTTAATTACAATAAATTTATGTTAGTTTATGTCCAGTAGTTAAATTAACTATAGCAATTAAGTTATAAACAGTAGTATATCAGCAGTTTAAATCTAAGCTGTCCATTGATAAATGAGTAAATATTGTATTGAAAGGTTAAAGGTATCATAAACTTGAGGCTTGCGCAAGTTGCACTGCAGGCTTATTGTTATCGAGCTTTATAGAATTACTTTATTATTGTGATATGCTGAAATAAAAATATATCACATTTAACTGACATTAGAATCAAAATGTCGGAATTGCCATAAATCGTTTTTTAATTTTTTTATATCTACTCAAACATTGACACCAATACACAATGCCTCAGGCTTACAGACAGACGGCGCGCTTTCACCGCACATTAGATGTGTTTGGCGCCAAAATTCCTAACCTACGATTTGACAATCGCCTCAACAACTTGTCCGATTACTTTTACCATTAAATTGCGGTAATACGTCAATGAAAAAAAACATAGTTGAGGTGAAATTGAGTTGTTGAGAAACATGGCGGAGAGTGAACGAATGAATGGTTTACAATATTTCGAGATGTTTCATCTCAGTCTTTCATGCTTGTCAAACGACTGCTCGTCTAAGTACGTGCTTGGGGATACCTACAGTAAACCATTACAATTTAATAGATCGTCTTGACCCACTGGCGAGTCACGATCATTTAGATATACGATCACGCATGCATATGCATAGTATACCCGACAATAATACCTATCTGTCTTTTTATTCTTCGTAAATCGTGTGCTTCATTATTGTTTCAATGTTCTGATCTTAACTATTCAAATTAATTGTGGTAACTACTTTTATAATAACTTTATTTTGATTAATTGAATTTTTTTATACTGGTAATCTTCCAAGCGAATTATTCAAAAGCATGTCAATTGTCGATGGAAAGGTATTGGGAAAACTATTATTTAAACGAAAATAAAATGTAGTATTTATATTTAAACATAATAACATTAAACTAATTATGTCTGTTTTGTTTTCAGGTAAGTTACTCATGGTAGCACCACTTCACTATGACGCAAATCGGAAGCAGCTTCGTAAGTTTTTAGGTTGTAAACAAAACGCTTTATGTTTAATACAACCTGTCTTTATGACAGGAAGAATATACTTAGATATCATTAGTTTAGTGGGTGCCTAAACCTTATCTGTGGATACCTATTTATATTAATCGATACTTAATAAAATACTCATACCAACCTCACAACTAGAAACTGCTTAATAACGTTGAATATATAAACACATTTCAATTATTACTGCAAAGTAAAATGATCTCATTCAATTAAATGGACCAGAATTGGTTAATTATTGTTTCTGGTTGGCAATAATTTAGATGATTGGTATTGCGAGTGCACGCAATAAAATTATAATTTATTGTTTATCTGTTAAACATTAATAACCTCTTCATAAACTGGCAATACTGTTATTTATAGTGACAGGTGTTCCTGAATTCGAAAAAAGCGCCAATTTAGTGTTGTCCAATATTAATTTGGGTGCCTTTTACAGACTGATTAAAATCACATTACCTTTTACAGTGCGAGGTCTTAATTGCTTAATTACTTGCATTGAATAACTTCCTGGTTTAATAATTGAGATATTACAATAAAGATATGGTGGTGTTTTAAAAAGGTAGAGTTGACAAATGCCTTGAAAACAAGAAGTCTTACAGTAAGGTTTGTGAAAAGTAATCGATTGGCACACTCAAAACAGCATCTAAGATATATTACCCAAAAAGGACATTTCTAAAGAGGAAAGATATTAATTAAGTATATAGCTGAAGAGCCCAAAATTAGCACCAACAAGTGTAATGTACAACGTTAACACCGGGTTTAAATTAACCCCCAAATTAATGAATAAGGCAATTTACAAAATTGCTAATTACCTGGCTGTTTAATGAGGTCGGCCCACCCCGCGGCCAGTAGACGATTTTAATTACATTTTTAATTTTACCGTATAATTCTACATGAATTTATAACAACCTACGACAGTCTACGGACCGTCTTGACCGATAAAACAAAAAATATAGCTTTTTTATAATAATGTTTTTATTATGAGAAGCGGTACTCTTTATGAAGAGTAGTTATGATGTTTCAATTTGTACCATCTTAATACAAACTTTCTCTTTATTTTATATACTAAGAGTGGCTTCCATTATTCCGGGATAAAATACATTCTATGTGTGAATGCAGAACTTATATTATAGTGCTAAATTTCCTATAAATCTGCTTAGTGGTTGTTGCGTTAAAGAGTAGGTAGGTAACATCCTCATATTATCCATTAATACATTTTGGGAACATTCGTATTTTAAATGTAATGTAAAATGTAAATATCTAAACAAATTATTTATTCACGATTATCATACGCATAAACGTATATAGAGATATGTAGTTACTTTGTGATACCTACATAATATCCAAGAATCTCACTTTATCAAAAGCCTTAAAGTAGTCTAAGAAATGAGTATTACGGGTAGGCACACGGCTCTCTTTATGTGATTTCCAATAACTCACTCCGATTGCGCAATAAGCAGATAAATCACGTTTACAATAATCAATATCGACACTTATCAAACGTTTCAATAACTGGAATTTTCCAACATTCACCGCCCGCACGATACGCAGAGAAAAGTCCCTTTATTGTTTAGGTATATTGTTTCCATCATGAATTCACGCCGAACAAATAACGCGCGGACAAAAATCCAATGTGCAAATCGCAATTCGAAACGCACATTCAAACGCGACCTAAATTTAATGGCGTACAATAAAATAGCGTGGCCACAAACTGAATTTTAACACAACACTCCCCATTTTTCCCTCGAAACGGGATCCCGGGAGGGAGCCGGTGTCTGTAAACAACAAGGTAACTTTTCGATAATTTTCCGTTGTTGTTTCGCGAGGAAACCGATTGTAAAACTGTTAAAATGTAATTTTGCTACGCGGCTTCCCTCGCTCTCGTTAGATGCGGCGATGGATAAACTTTTTGCATTCATGCCGGTTCATTAAGCTAAGTTTATTGTTTGTGTGAATTTTCTAAAAGGTAGATACTAGCTAAGATTCCCTCAGGGGGTGTAATCTCGCCGCTTCATCAGAAACATTTACGATGTGAGAAAGTATATCCTTATATCTGTTATTTCCCCGAACTTTCATACTCTTCTGTAATTTGGAACATTTTATCTTATTTCACAGTTTTGTTTTAAAACTACGTCTAGGATAAAGGATGCAAGCGCAGGGAAACTATTTTCGTTATAGAGTCCTTTATTATATGTAAAAGCGCAGGTAGCAAATACCTTTTCATTTTTGGAAATGGTTTGTTTCAAGATGTCACAAGATGTGACTTTTACCAAACTACAAAGACCTTGCATAAATTCTACCGCCAAAGCGAATGTCATACAATACCAATCAAGTACTCTCTAAATTCAGTATCAAATATCCAATTCCACAAAGACCGGTAGCCTGTTACGCCAATCAAATGCAGCGACAGTAACACTATCGGAGCGTTATTAGATCGATTCGACTTTATCATGCATCTCGCTCCATTAGGCTGGGAACCGGGAACGAATGGCGGGGACACGATGTGGACATGACGTAAATGCGGTTGAATAAGAAACCCAGCTGTATATTACAGCGACAAGGCAATCAGATTTGCGATATTCTATTTATATCATTCGTCTGTTCGTTTTTATGATTGATTTGATGGTATTATTGTGACAGTTGTTTTGTAATATTTCTTACGGTTGCTAATTTCTGTGAAATCATATCCCATACATAAAACTCGTGGTTCATTGGTTCGTTTGTTTCTATTGAATAAGCTCCGAAACTACTGAACCGATCTAAATAATTCTTTCACTAATAGTTAGAAAGAAAGAAAGAAGATGACTGACATGATTATGTTTATGAAAATAATTCATTTATATACTAATGTAATTTACTCCAGTATTTTGTCTTATGAGACTTATCGCATTTGCCTTGCCTATTTTATATCAAAATCCCAAAAAGTGGTCATAAAAAAATCCCGTCTATTAAATCATTTGTAGATACCACATCAATTAGCTTATCATCGGATCAGATCTATCAGTAAGTTTGGTACACCACAGGATTTCCTCATTACGGCTAAACCCGGACAGTGATCATTGAGTTTCAACTTGTGGAACAGGTCAGCTGATCGGGTGCACGGTCGAACAACTGTGACCGGACATCGTAAACATGACAGGTATTGCCTTAATCGAACTCGCCATGAGAAATTACGCTGATCTGATTGATTGCAATCAATATAATATTGTACATAATAGGAACTTAAACATCGCAACGTAGAACCTCCTTATTTGAACTCGGAAAAATACATTTATTTGGGATGCTCGTGCGCCTGTAACGGAGACTTATATAAGATGTTAAATTTGTTTTTTCTGGAGTCAAAAGTTATATAATGTACCTACCTGTGTTTCTAGTAGATCCCATAATCCTATTTAAATATGATTAGATTTTGTATATTACCGAATTATTTAATTTAATAACCCGAATACCTCCAAAATCGAGTCACTACCTTTTATTTTTCATATTTATGTAGGTACCTACTAATCTATAAGCTTCACAAAATAAGCCTGCAAACCAGCCCAGGAAACCAAGGAAAGTGTCATGATTCGTGTAGTATGACGGACGCGACCGTCCGGTGGTGGATTGAATTTTGCCTCGTTTCCTTTCCAAATGTCTCACGGGTGTCGTGATAGTGTCCGGCTCGGACATGTGACATTTCGTGTGACATTATCTACCATAGGTCGCTTCCGATATATTGCAAGAAAAACGGTTGCGTTTGATCTAAAAGTGTGTTTTTTCGGGCCCCCCCTACCATTAACTCAAAGTAATTTTGTCATTTAATTCCGTAAATTTTTACTGCTTTTGATATAACAAAGCAATTCAGACAAAGTTGGACTTGTTCAGTCGACCATGCGAGTTTTAGATCATCAATAAACATATACTAAGTCTGACTGAAACCGCGGGGAGTTATTAGTATAATATAAATAAGCCACTCTTATACAAGACATACCTGTTTATCCGATGCATTGTTATGAACCTGTCAAATAAGATCTCAACATTCGTAGTTCGTAAAATTATTTATATAGTCGTGACGTCAGCCTAATCACAAGTTTACTTTAGTACAAACTGTTGCCAATAGATGGCGCTGAACACTCACAGTGGTATTCAATTTTATGTCGCTTCAGTCACGAGTTGTTTGGCTCAGTGGATAAGGCGACGGTAGGAACCGTTCTCGCGAACGCGTGCAGTGTTCAAACCCTTGTACATTTTCCCGATGGATATTCTTGTGTCGAAGACCTATGTTTGAGATGCTTTTCCATTGGGATAGATAGATGGGTGAAGAGCAACAAGTTGACATTGTCCAACGTGGCGTCCGCTTCTGTTGCAGCCCGAACATTTTTGTATTGTTTTATTTTATTTAAACAAAACAACAACAACATTTTTTTTTTTTTTTAACCGAGGAAGTTTAGAATTTTTTTTTATTATATGGTTTTATTTCGGAATATAAAAAAATCGCCATCGTTTATCATTGACAAGGCTGAATGCAACTACGCTTTTGCAAATCACTCTGACACAGAGTCTTTTTGCCCGAATTTTTTTATTATTTTGGAATATGTACATCAAAGAGGTATTTTTTTTTTTATTAAGTATGGGCTTGCATTTGGTCTCTGACCCGTCCATACAAGACGCTGCCGAAACCTAGGATGGAGCATGCTTGCCCAGAAGAAACCTATTCACCCTAGCCTTGAAAATTACAAGATTGTAATATAATTATATAATGTAGTAGGTAAATATAGTAAAGAGGATAGGTAGTTACGGTATTGCGCAACACAAACTAAATTGGAGTCGGTCAAACCATTACCGTACAATGCTCCCAATGGGCCGACTAATTGTTTCACTCTAATGACTGATAATAGTGCTCTTTGTTTTCTCTCACTTTACCGATTAAGTGCGAACGCATTCTTCGTTTAAATAAACAATTACACTGCTGATAGTAGATTTCGCTTATTTTTTTTTTTGTTTTTTTTTTAATGATACCAGTAGGTTACATATCAAGAAACTTTTTTTTCTAAAATGTTATCTATTAGTATTTTTTACAAGGTTTATCATTAGTATCATAATAATAAAATTGCTTGTACATTTTTCATTGTACATAAACGAATTGATGTTGAATTTAATTGGGCCCTAAAATAGAAAGCAGTCGCTAACTAAAATATAAAGCTTGTACTACATTACCAGAGAAATTGTTAAGCGACGCGGTACGTATTTGGGGATACGAAAAGTTTATTTTAGCCAGTGACATGAGACATTTGATATCTGTTGGTCAACATTAGATATAGGTACCTATTTGATTAGAATCAGCATAAAGTTTATGATCCCTTTGGAACAAGATATTAAACTGAAGTTAAGCCTTTAATCGTAGGATTATTGCAAGCCTGAAATATTATAGTCGCATTGACTGCCAATATATTTAAATTTATATCACTATCAAACCGTAAGCATGACCTGTAGGAGTCGTAATTCAAAAACAATTATCAAATTGAAACAAATTTGATTATAACAAAGAAATAAATAGTTTTCTTTGTCCTACAAAAAGCTCTTTAAATTACATATGAAGCCTATCAATCTATATATAAGTAGGTATCTAGCTAGTTAAATTCATTGGTCAATATTTGTCACGAGCCAAAAGAGCTAACACATAAACCATGTCAAAGAAATGTAGTTCAAGCCTTAACAAGTATACCAATTAAGCTCATGACATATCGGTAACCCGTGCATCGTCAACATCGACACTGAAGTTTAAATCAATAGTAAGTTTACAACACTTCAAAGTTTATTGTTTAGCAAACACAACACGGGGCAGGTAATGGGCTCCTTAGAAGCCAACATTCAATATTTGTAAGTTACCGATAATTCGTAGTTTATGGTCACAATTCCAACTTGACATCTTGTCCTTTTGAACTTGGAGTATGTGACAGCTGTCAAATTTGACGTTTTTATATTCTGTATTTTAAGGTTATATAATTTTGAAATCGGAATTCTTTATCATATTTTTTTCGGCTGAACTAGCTAAAAAGACCGAATTTTGTGCCAAGTTATTTTATTCAGTTCAAAAATTTTAAATTCAGAATGCAACGGAGTAATGGGTCCGCTGGATGAGTAGTGTTGCAACGTAATTAATTAAAATTGTTTTAATGTCTCTTTCCAATTAAAGTGAACAGTCTGGTTAATAAAATTGTTAGTAATAGAATGATACGGGTAGCGACGGTCTAGTTTCACTTTATAGTTATTTTTACACGTTCCAACAGATATCTAAGCAGTTTTATGTTGTTACTATCATTATTACTAATTGAAAACAGATATTGAGTATATTTACATGAATATTCCTTACCTGTCAGATGTACGTGCCAATGCTTTTTCTTTACTAAATAATTAAAAAGTTTTAACCAAAGAGGTTGGTATACCGATTGTCGAGTGAGTAATTATACAAGCTGTGGTACCTGCTATCTATAGTCGATTGTTTTTACTTTATTCAAGTGCAAGTTAGAGAGCTAGTTCCAAGTAACATTTTCCAAGCCTTTCGACATTCCGGAGGCGTCGTAAACTCGGTCTTGTTCATGTCACGGTACACGTACCTTGGGTGGGGCTTGGGGCCTAAGTCTAGTTTGCTGACTAATTGACTTTAGGGTAATGGGAACAAGGTACTGTGATTAGACGATGAAGCATCATGACGTCATCATGAGGTGATTGTTGAACCTTGTGTCATTCGATTGTTAAATTTAGGTTTTCTTTTTTGTTTAATGCTGACTCTTTTCTTGAAAATAGTGTTAATCTCCTTTTGTATTCTTTTGCGACGTGTTTAAGCCTTAAGGATATATAAAAAGACTGTTTCATATAACTATTTCTCATTAATTTTGTTAATACACTACATTCTTTAAACCTAATATATATCACATAGCGAAAGGGAATTAATTAGTCTAGATGAAGAGATTATACACTTAACATTTTACGCAAAAACGGTTCCTCGAGAACGCTCCGCATAAGGCGCCAGCCACTTCTAGTGGACTATCTAGAATTGTAGCATACTTATCGTATTTGAATTTGGAATGCGAGTTCAATTGAGACGTTTATTTGACGCTTGGGGCTGTGTTGCCAGTACTTATCAAACTAATATTATAAAGGCGAAAATTTGTGAGTGAGTATATTTGTTACTTCTTCACGACTAAACGGGTGGAGAGATTTTCATAAAAAAATTGTATGGAGTTTGTTGATACCCTGGGTTAATACATAGGCTACTTTTTATCATGGGAAAATTTAAGGCCCCCGGGAAAGCGGGTGAAACCGCAAGGCAGTAGCTAGTATCGCATATAAGTTTAATCGCGACGGTATTGAGAAATCATTTTACTGAGAAACATTTTAATGATTGCACAAGATAAGATACATACCTAAGTAACTTACACTGATGTTTACCAAAGTCAGCTTCTAAATACCTATATGTCGAATCGCAATTATTATGAATCAGTTTGATGGACGAAGTTCTTTATATCTGCTGAAATGTTATAACTAGGGTTTTTGAAAAGCAACACAAGTGAAGTTAGATTAAGACATACATAAACCTACATAAATCCCGTTTCAGAAAAAATGTGCTAAACGCTTCTTTTAAAACCCTCAAGCAAAGTAAACTAACTTACCATAGCTCTATCCTATTTGTCAATATTATTTGTCTCGAGTGACATATTAAACTGCGGAATAACCGACAGATGTTCATATTTGTAAAACATCTTCAAGTTTGTCCGTTCACTTTGCAAGTTTTCACTTGCATTGTATCGATATGTAATGAACGAAAACGAATGAGTGAACTAAAACGAATGAGTGAATGAAATGTGAATGTCAAATCTATTGACAGAAGTACCGCAGACATTGACACAAATTTAACTCCGCAACTTCGTCAGCGTCACTTGCCCGTTTTTCAACATGTTTTATTGATACTCCGCTCCTATTCGTCGTAGCATGTTGATATATAGCCTATAGCCTTCCTAGATAATTGGGCTACCTAACATTGCAAGATTTCTTCAAATCGGTGCAGTACTTCCTAAGATAAGCGCGTTCAAGCAAACAAACAAATAGTTCAGCTTTATATTTTAGTATAGAAACTCGTAATACATATTTATAACCTTAATTGATTCGCACATTTTATTACCCACGGATTTACTTAATTTCCCGTGAGAAAAGCTTTGATTTCGTTCGCTTCGAATCGAAGTAGTATTAAATAGCCAAGTTATCGTCTCTATTACGATAAGTATCTTTGAAAATATGTAGTATTTGTAGGCTTTAAACGTGTGGTATGCCGAATGCGTTTAAATATAAATGCATCAGTTACTATGGCGCCTTATAATAGTTACTTTATGTCAGACGCGGTAAGAATGTCAATACATCGGAACCGACTCTTGATCTGACCTGATACATGTAATTAATTCGATACGATGCCTCTGCTCTGCTTATTCTATACAACTATCGACACAGACAAGTTAAAGCTTTATGCTTACAGTTTTAGGGTATAAATTACAATGAACATTTGATAAAGAAATGATTAGTACGGTACGCTACAGTATTAGCAATCTAATCGGCGTTAATTAGCGGACTCTGACATATTTATTACAGTACAGACATGCTACTGTTTTGCTACTGCTTTAACTGTACCTTTTATAGTTGTAGTTCTGCGGTTGGGTATTATCTACTTTGATTATCCTAGAGTTTATGTTTAAGACCTATCATTACGGGACATGAAATAAAAAAAAACTTCAACTTGACTTGACGTGACATCTTCACTCCAAAGTGACAAAAGACATACCTGTCTATACTAATATTATAAAGAGGAAAGATTTGTTTGTTTGTTTGTAATGAATAGGCTCCGAAACTACTGGACCGATTTCAAAAATTCTTTCACCTTTGGAAAGCTACATTATCCCCGAGTAACATAGGCTATATTTTATCCCTGTATTCCCACGGGAACGGGAACTACGCGGGTAAAACCGCGGGGAGGCAGCTAGTAAGTTATATTTTTTTACAGCGTTCTAAGTGGGTATTATTAATTTATTAGAACCACTAAAACACGACAGTAATTCATAAAAGGTAATGAATTCATTGTAAATTACATGCCCCACCGTTTCTCGGTTACCAAAAAAATTTTACGGTTCCCATAAATTTATGGGCCGGTAATGATAATGACACAATCATTTCGGTGAAATCACGCTCGGCCGTGATCGTAAAACATCGGGCCACGTCGGGGAAATCCATCAAAGTGTAAGTCAGTGGCCACATAATCCAGGCAAAGCTTAGTGATAAAGGAAACTGGGTGGTAATGTTAGCGAGATTATAAGATCAACTCTTCAAGTGATGTCACACTTTATGTCCTGTTATTCTGACGTTTAAATGTAACCTTTATGGTTGTTTTCAGCTATATCACTGGCAACATTGAAAATATTATTTGATTAATTAGAAAAAAAGAATAATGGCTGGCAGTGAAAAAACGATGTTTTCAACAAACAACAACGAAATCCATATTTATTGTGATGTGTCAATATGTTATTTATATTAAATCTTAATAGCATCTTTAATATTCAGATGCGTTCGCGTGCTTGTAATTGGAGACATTAATAAAATTGTGCAAAAGAAAGTAAGCTTTATGCAAATTTTAACCGTAAACGGTTAACTCATTTGAGGCTGCAGTTTATCATTTTCACACAACAAGTTTAATAATATTCGCAATAACCGAAAAATAAATAAATTCTCACCATAAACAGAATTTTTTTTTTCTATCGTAAGTTTGAATCGCAATTAATTCGGTGTCAATTTTTCCCGCCCATTAGTTAGCGTTATCGATTCGGCACGGGCGATTAGTTGGGCGATCGGTTGGCGAACGGATCCGACCGATTTTGGATCAACATGATTGATGAGTTTACTTCATTATTTGAGACCGGAGGTAAAAGACGTTAAGAAAACGTCACAGCTTATAGTATTGTGAAAATTTTATGTCGAGATTATAATGGATAAAGTATTTATTAGAGCATTATTAATAACTTTAAGTATCCAAATCCAAATGCAAATATTTTTTGCGGATACATAATGGAGGAAAAAATGAGATGGAAAAGGAAGGAATGAGGAAGAAGGATTATCTAAGTAGTATTAATTCGAGGTTCTGGCCAATTCGCTATTGCCTTTGCCGTATCCAATTTTGGTTTATCTGAAATCGAAGCGTAATGGAAATGAAAGTAGGTAACTCATTTCGCGATTGCAGATTGGGTCCCGACTGCTGTCCGAACCAGATAACGGCTTTCAAATATTCTTATTCTTCTTTCAAGGTTCATGTTAAAAACTCATTTCATTTGCTTGTCTGAAGAATTTTCATTTAAAACTTCAACTTTAATATACTATGCGCATTCTCCTTTATGTGACGAGAACTCGCTATTATTAAATTTTTCAGCTTCGGTTTTGTAATTTTCTTTATATTTTTTATAAAATTTAATAAAAACTATTGATAGCCATGTTTTGTTTCATTAGGTACATAAAGCTTGTGTTTTTTTTATTTGTATTTTATTAATCTTCTTTCACACTATAATATTTAAAGTGACGATACCTACATCGTTTACTAATAATATACCTACCTACCTACCTACCGATAGTCGATTATTTTTTTCAAGACGAAATTCGAATACTAATTCAAATATGACAGTTGCAATTTTTAATTATTTTTTTTAATTCCTCAGTGGGCGGGATGTCTCGCGGGGGCAGCGGCGCCGGCAAGGCAGCGACGGCCAAGCGTGTGCCGCCGCCCGCCGTGCCGGGAGACGCGTTCGGTACGCCCCAACACCGACACTCCGGCTCGAGCTTCGGCTCGCAGGGGTACGCGTCGTGCGAGGACCAACCTTATCCCCAGCCGCCGGACACGCCGTCGCATACACGAGGTGAGAAGGCCTATATATGTATTGCGGTCTCTTTCTTTGCATATTGGTGTTCAAAGATATATTTTCTTTTTTGAATAATTTCCAAACTAAATAAACATTGGTGGATCTGGGTGTACCTAATTTAATTGTGTATTTTAAAGTAGTACATAATATATTTACTACCTGGTTTATCTGTTTATATATTATACGCTGTTGCTTCGTACCAGCAAAACGAGTTCAAATATTACAGAGTATTCAATATTTATACACAAGATAACGTCTTAAGAAAATAGTTTACTAAGGTATCTATAATTCTTGTATGTAACATTCCAGATGACCACTCTGACTACGGCAGCACAGTGTCTGGCGTGTCCGGCGTGTCCGGCGCGTCCGGTAGCCTCGGCAAGAGTCCGGCAGGCGGCGGCACCTTCACATTCCCTCCGCCCTCGCAGCCGCTCACGCATAAAGCCGCCGTATATTACCATCACCAATTGGCACTTAGCGATGACCAGGGGATTGATATGACACAGGTGAGTTGACAAACTTATGAATAAAAGTTTAAGCACACATCTGCCACGCAACTATTCTTATTTCATCATCATATCAGCCATAGGACGTCCACTGCTGGACATAGGCCTTTCCCATCAATTTCCATGCAGACTGGTTTAATTCTTATGTTTCAATAGTGTTCATTTGAACGCCATCTATCCGTCCGTAGCGTAACCATCTTAACACCGTGTCGCGTTCCCCACAATAGTCTCCAAATGCCACAAACTCTCATCATCTCCCCAAAGCCTTGGGCGCGACAGCCCCGGCTCATCGTCGGGGTCGCATTCAAGCTCAGTTTTGGCTCTTTCTACTGACTCCCCTATTATTGCTTATTCCCCTTAATGCTACAAACTCTCATCATCTCTCCAGAGCCCCGGGCGCGATAGCCCCGGCTCGTCGTCGGGGTCACGGTCGAGCATAGTTTCAGATGTATACTGTCGACTCCCCCATTTACTGCTTATTCCTCAAATAACCCAAAATACAATAGTCTCCCCAGAGCCCCGGGCGCGTCAGCCCCGGCTCGTCGTCGGGGTCGCATTCAAGCTCGGTTTTGGCTCTTCCAACTGACTCCCCCAATTATTACTTAGTCCCGATAGTCCTGGCTCGTCGTCGAGCATGGTTTCAGACGTATTCTGTCGACTCACCCATTTCTACTTAGTCCCCAAATGAGCCAACCTCCATTCGTCTCCCCAGAGCCCCGGTCGCGACAGCCCCGGCTCGTCGTCGGGCTCGGCGGGCTCGGGCTCGGTGTCGGGCTCGTGCTCGGGCTCGGGCTCGGGCTCGGGCTCGCGGCACTCGTCGGCGTCGCTGGACAGCGGGCGCGCGTCGGGCCGCGTGCCGCACCACCACGCCGCGTGCCACTGCGGCGACCTGGCTGATAGGGTGCGAGCTATGATCGGGCAGGGATTACCTGTGAGTATATTGTTATGTTTTGTACCACTGAGGTGTCAACAGGCATACGGTCCCACCTGATGGGAAACGGTTACCGTAGCCTAGGGACGGTTGCAACACCAGGGGCGTCAATCACGCGTTACCGACCCTGTAAATAATTACGCTTTGAAGTGACGTGTAGAAGAAAAGAGGATGTTCCTCTAACTTATGTGTATGCTGTTCCTAATGGTACTGAGGTAAATGACGTGGTAAAAGATTGGATTTAAACCGCATAATAAGCTTAAGCTGTACTACAATGTTTTCCTTTACCAAAAGCTCAAGCTCAGGCTGCCAGTAGCAGCAGTTCTATTCATCATAAGTGCCCTATTAAAGGCTTAATATGAATGGTCTCTATGGAACTGGTTCTGAAATAACAGAATATTTCATTGAATTTCCAGGACACAGACATTATCCACGCCTGTCTAGCAGACCTCCAGATGGAAGAGTACGCAAGACTGTTCATAGAAGCCGGTTACGATCTGCCGACTGTCACCAGAATGACACCCGAAGACTTAACAGCCGTAGGAATTAAGAAGCCAAATCATCGCAAGAGATTAAAGGCAGAGCTTGCCAATTTAAATGTGCCGGATAACTTGCCAGATTATATACCGGTAAGTAATCTGATAAATTTAGAATAATTAGCCATGCGTTTTCGACCTTAAGACCTGAAGTTATTTTATCTCATATAGGTAACTGTAACTACTGCTAACTGAGTTTTACACAGGCATTTATTTCCCATTTAAGATAATACGGTCTCACATCAATTCTTCCTTTTTGTTCTTATTCCATTGATTCTGGTTTTAGAAGCCATACATTTTTCCTTTGATATTGAAAGATGATAAACGACAAAAATGCCCTGAAATCTGGACCGTTTATTACCAACGTCACATTGGTTCAAGTCAAACGAGACAATCAGATATATCAACAGAGTAGGTATATGAGTATACCCTGCCTAGTTCGCAATCAGAGTGACCATATATAAATAATGGGCCAGACTATTAATTTATATGTTTCTATTTCCAGGGTTCACTAGAAGAATGGCTCCGGTTACTCCGGCTAGAGGAGTATGGGCCGGCGCTGGTCGCGCAGGGATACCGCACGGTCCATGACGTCACACAACTAGCTTGGGAGGTGAGATCGGTTTATGAGTTCATATTTTAACAAAAACTTAGAAATCTAAGAGGAAAAATATTGTAAATGTGCCTATTTTCATGAGTAGTTGTGAATGTTGAAGATCCTTTGACCGTTAGTTGAATAACAAGGTTTATGTACCTATGCATTAAAATCGACACGAAATTTGGATTCCCAAAAATCTTGAAACTCTTTTGTACGGCGTCAGTAACAGCGCCATATTTTAGTACGACTTAAATTGTTGCGCAGAAGTAAACTCACATAATTGAAATTCTGCAGAATACCTTCATATCATATCATAAGTAAATATATCCACATAGATGATATGATAAAATTTGTACGATATTTTTTGCTGATCATATTTAAAATTCAATTTCAGGACTTAGAAGACATGGGCATTGTCCGCCTTGGTCACCAAAAGAAAATACTTCTTGCCATTAAAAGAGTGAAAGACATTAGAGCTGGAAAGAGAAGCATCAGCAATCAAGGATCCTTGGACTTTACCAGAATACAACCCGGACAGGTCAGTACCATAGACCACGCATGTCACTAATAATTGTGTTTGTAGTGATGTTTTAGAATTAGACTCTATAGAATCTCAAAAATTATGGCAACGGACGCTATATTAAAAATATAGATGTCAATAAAATAGTCTATGGTCGTCCGATTTCATAATATCCTAAATAGATTTGACTATAGATGAAAATATAGATATTTATCCATTATTAAATATCAAAATTGTTTTCAAAGCATCACTTCAACTCAAAAACTTATAATTTCTTTTATTTTATTGTTTTCACATGAAATCATATCATTTCATTCATCAACCACCGAATCTTTCTAACTAATTAAAACAATTAAACAGAAGATATTCCGTTTTAATCACTAACTAGTAACTACGCTTATTTTAACAAGAGCGTTCTTAATAGCTTCTATTTATTATTTTACTTTTTTTTTAACTAATCAAGAACTTTTCTTTGAGCCTTTAAGGCTTTTGTTGTTAGCTCCATAACTGTCAACCTAGCACATTCAGCTCGATTTTCTTTGCTGAGCCAATATATGTGGACACATACTGGGAAAACACGGTCAAGACCAATTTGGCGTAAACACGATTGTGAACATGACAAAATTATCAAATATTTTTCCCGATGCGTTCAGAAATAATCGTTATCGCTTAGACTTTAGAGGTCACTGTCCATCGCCATAGCTGTCGCTGGTCGAAACAACTCTGCGACTCTCTGCAACTCTCAACCAACTATAAACCCTAAAATAATAGTTAGTAAAATATTTATAAAGTGTAGATAGGGACTGTTTGTGAGTATCGCCGGTTCTCCTCTGTAAGGCAGACTTCCAGACCGGTGGTAATGTCAGTCAGGTCACCAAGGGTCTAAAAGCTTTAACGTAGGTACATAGTAAATATCTTACACCAATCGTGACTTCCTTACCTCTTTTAAAACTACACAATTTAAAACAAAAACCTTCACATAACCCCAAAAACTATCCGTTTCAATACCCTTGCAATATTTCTAGCATTGTAGCTGCCCCTCCGTATCGATGTTAGAAGTACATGATCGTTGTCGGTGTAAACAGTCGCAGATTTGTCACCCCCCAGCATCCACCACGTCCATCCGCTGCATCCTCATCATACCACTAGCCCAAGCAGCATGTGAATGTTTTGTTTTCTTTTCTTTTTCCAAACACAAACCGCACCTTGGACATAATCGGCTCCAGGATTTATATCCGAGGGAGCTACATTACCAGCCTTGGGAGAGACACGCCAGGAGTTACCATAAACCCCCCGACCTAAACTTTGACGCCCTACCGACGCCCGTTTGTGGCACAGATTTGGTCCCCATTCAGGTATGAGCAAAACCTCCTTTGGCACAAGGTCTTGTCAGTTTGTTCTCGACGCACCAAGCACCCGGCTTTTACGTGCACCCGTTTTATTTGTTGTTAAACTGAACGCTGTGTTTTCGATGTGTGTGCTGCAAGTGTTATTTTATTTTTGTTTATATGTCACTTACACTTAGGTTGTAACTTTATAAACTGCACGGTAGTGATTAATTATATATTAATATTTCCGATACTAATCGCAATAGCATGTATTTTATAACGCTGTAAATGAAGTTTTGATACCAAAGTCTATTTAAAATTATTAAAACCCTTTAGCATGATAACCAACCCAGGATTTATAACAAGATATTAAAAAAATATGCTACCAATATATTTATTTGATGTTACCAAAATTTTATTTATGTATGTAATTCAAATCTCTATGTAACAAAACTTACCGAGACAAGTATCTATACCTACTATCAGCACATTATAGAAAACGCAATTTTAACGTTCATAAAAAAACTGTCGACAGATTCGCCACCCGCGCGGAAAATCCCTCGAAAGCCTAGAAGACCCATCGGAAAGATCGTCTCACACAACATTCTCGCCGGACGCCGGGTTTTACTACGGCGGGGGCCAATGGCGACGTTCGTACGACGACGGGGACATAACGCCCACGAACGACAGTTCTTACGAGGGTGGGGGAACACTGCCCCGTCCGAGGGGTCTAGTCCGTCCCCGGCCCGTCGCAAAAATACAAGCAACCCCAGCGTACAGGGACAAATCGCCAGATTACACGTACGACGAGATCGCCTACTCTGCGAGATTGCAGCGCGTGGCGTACGGGGCGAGTCCACACGTGGCAAGGAAACCTCCCCCAGATCCGCCGAAGAGGCAGAGTTCGCAATATGCTCCGTTCACCCGTTTCGGACAGACCACAGTGGAGATACACCCGGAGAAGAGTCTGCCGCTAAGTCTACCGGCGTACCCAAGTTCGGACTCGTTAAGCGTTTCCCTCGACAGTACGGGGCTACTGCCCCCGCCGCCGGCGCCCTCGTCCCCGCCACGGAGATACGAGGAGGATAAGCTACGGACCGGATCCGATGCTAGTTTTAAGGTAATTCAGCGATTTATTTAAAAAAATATTGTTTTTATTGCTTGCTATAAAACAGTGAATAAGTAAATCAGTTAATAAATAAATGTTTCGGAACTTTTTTACAAACATCCAAAACTTCGACAAATAAATTCTAGACTCACTAAACTTATGTCCATCTAATTTAAAATTTCCCAATTCCACAGTCAAGCTCAAGCACAGAATCAGACAGTATCCCGTTCGCGAACGAGAACGCCGGCACGATAAAGCAGAACCGGGGCCAAATTGGCGGGAGACCACACACGGTCGACTATGGACGCGCGGGAATCAGCCTGTCAAATCTCCCGCCAAGAAATCCCGATATAAAACCAACAACCCCCCATTCACTACCAGAACACAAAGAAGAAGGTAAAAGCACCGAACCGGCTGACGTTCTCAACGACATAGGCAACATGTTGGCCAACCTGACGGACGAACTAGACGCCATGTTGGAAGAAGAGAAACGTCAAGGGTTGACAGATTCCTAAAAAATGTTTCCCAATAGTATATAACGTGAACTATACTCGAATAATTTAGATATATCACGATACAATAAATTCCAAAGAATGGTACTGTTAAAAACATCGGCAGTGATATCCGATCCGATTAAATAATGATGTGCTGGTGTTAACACCACAGGCATAGACACTAGAGTCTATGCCTCCGTTCTTGTAAGTCAACCATAATGTGCATTGTTTTTATAGCAATATATTGAAAGCAATTCCTTTTGCCATTGCTTAGCAGTTGTGAAATAACAATAATAAAATTCCTGTTAAATGCTACTGATTAATTATGAATTTTATTATATCCTGCCACTCGCTATCAACTTACTTATTCCTAAATACAATACAAAGTAAAGTCATAAGTACTATTTTATATTTTTTTAGCGTTTGTACCGTTGTAGTACATTTTTATAAGTAATCTTTTAAATTGATGAACTAAAATCATATGATAAATAGCATTACCTATCTTAGTTTCAAGAGCTGTGTGTTTTGTTTCTTATTTATAACTAATCATTAGTTCCTTTATTAATAAATAAATCTGTGTTTTTTTTTTATTCTTTTATATTGGGGTAGTAAGAATTAGATATAGTCGGATCCAAAAAAACAGATGAAAGTGGCTATTTTTGTAAATATTGTTTTTACTTAAATGATGTCATAGATAAATATTATCTATATCCCAGTAGCTAGTTTTTCCATGTACAATAAAATTGTAGAGTACTTGATTATGACGTAGAAATGGATTAGTTAGAATTTATACAAAATAATAGATCTAGTGATAGTGTGAAAAATATTAGGGTTTACATAATAAATGTATCATAGACTTTCATATAAAACTAGATATAGACCTCATAGACATTGTATGTTAACATTATTGTGTACTGCATTAGGGACATGCCGTTTGCCCACTCAACTACGCTATCATAAATAAATAAAACAAAATATTTTCTCATCATATTGCTTTTGCAAACACTACCTGCTTGCCAAGAAACGCAGAATAAATGCCACGGCAAAAATGTTAATGACGTTAATATAAAATTTAATAAATCTTCCAAATGATATAAAGAACCACAACTAAAAAGTAAGATCTTTCTTTATCCTATGTAACAACGCATGTCCGTAAAAACGTGATATCAAGCGGCCATAAATAAAAACATATGTTTTTTTCCTTGTTCAGTGATTTTTGTAATAGACACTGCATTGAGGCGTAATAAAAAAAACATCTTTAAATAATTGTCTATGGTGCATTGTTCTTATTTCAAATATCATTGAATGAAAGCAAAAGTAAGTCCATCCCTAGTAATAAACCTAACTTACGTTTTAGTTCCCCTTGTCTAACATTTTTGTACAATAAAAATAACAAAATAACCGTACCTATGTAGTACAGTATCATAAAGGTACTTGCTTGAAATTGTAAATATCTTGTTTCTATGCAGTCTTCTTTGATAACAGCTCTTTATATCTAGACTTTTTGTATACCTACATGTTAATGATGTACCTTTGATGTACCCTACCATTCTGAAGCCGCCACAAAATTTTTGTTAGTTTAAGAAGGTGCTAGACAAAAGTGGAGCAATCTTATTATAATTTCATTTCTTTGTTTCCTTGTGTACCTATCTAGATAAATATTTTATATAGTAGTTCGATGGACTAGTCAAAATTGTTTTTTTTTTGTTAGTGGCGGCAATGATAAGGATTATGAATTACTAGGTACATAACTGATTGTTTATTTATAATTAAAATATTATTGGAAGCAGCTTAACACTCTTTACTTTTAATTCAGTCTTTATTTGAATAAATATATTTGTAATATCTAACCTGACTTTCATTTGTATCCTTTATGTCGATAATTCATTGAATTTGTTTAGTCAAATGTCGATTGTATAAAAACATTGTTATTCCTGAATGATGCTCTACCATTTTGAATAATTAGGCTTTTTGGTAGATGACGCCCTCCCTAGATTGGGTAGAAAACTCTGAGATACCGAGGGAGCAACTGCTAATATATTTTTGACCTTGAAGAGAACCATAACATGATTGTCTGTCTATTTATTTACATGGAAGCCGTATAAGGCTAACACCTCTTAGTTCTAAAAAAACTAAGTTTAGACATGAGTTATAGTTTAGTTACCGAGCGCCATCTATAAATAATTATAATTTTATAAGATATCAATATGAACATGTACTTATAGACTCGTTGTTTTGGATCCAAAATGGCCCAGTCGATGTAGGAAAATTATGCACCTATTTATCCAATGCGCCACACCTAAGTTTATTATATTATATTACCTTTACTTTTAATTCAATATACCTATAATATTACCGATTAGATATGATAATTTTTTTTTGCTCTTAGATAAACCCATCTTTATGCAATTTAAAGTAGGTAGGATTATAATTACAAAACATTACAACATCCACTACGCTGCAGTTTCATTTCATTCATTCTTATCATAACATGAATTTCATGACTATAGCGCGTAGTGAAATTTGTTTCACGTTAAGCGAACGAAACGTTTTCTTCATTAATTTAAATATCCGCCGTCTATTGGCTGCTATAAACAACTGAAAAAGTTCTAGCCAATGAGAACGCAGCTTTGCAGATCGATGACATAACGGGTGGCATAGAGAACGGAGAAATGTCAGATTTTCCTGTTGTCATCCGTAAATTCGGTCTGCTGCGCGATCGATAATACAAATTGGGAATTCGGAGCTTGCGGAGTGCAAAATTTCATTGGAGCATTTGATGGGCAGTTAGTTCTGGTGCTGGAATTAGCAAAGGTTTTACTCTAAAGTGTAGAAATGGATACGGGCGGTGCTTACGGAGGCGGTAAAGCCGGAGGCGCTTTTGATCCTCAGGCGTTCATCCAAAGGCCTCCTGTGATCGTCAGGGCGGTGTGTTGGGTAAGATTCCTTTTTATTATAGCTTAAATAGTTATATTTTCAGTATAACTAATGTAATTTGTATAGAAACTTAATATTCCTTCAGCAATGGAATCGTTAATATGATTATTTTTATAAACAAATTTAAATAGAATAAATCTTTACGTAAATTGGCTGCTAAGAAATTATGATTGTATAAAAATATCACACAAATCCATTATATCCTGACATACTTATATGCTGAATATATAGATACCTAATATATTCATCAAATAGACTAACTTTATAAATATTGATAATTTGAGTACTAGTATGTTATTGAAAAGCTACATAATAGAGTATCATCTATGTAATACATACCTCTTTGGTACTTCACTAAGTGCTAGGTTCAACTCAAGGTTGGTAAACTGGAAGAGATAATTAAAAAATAATTGTTTAAACTACCTATGTAACATCAATACAAAATTGTTTCCAGGAAAATGTATAAACTCATTGTTCTACATTATGTAGCTAGATTCAGTTTGTCTACAGGTAAGTATTAGGTTTGAGCTTGTAAAAAATATTATCTGCTATTTGACATGTATAATTTTTGAAAAAATACTATTTAAAGTACCTATTTTTATCTGATTTATTTTCACTACATATTTTTTTGCTACATCTATTGTTGACCCAGATAATTAATTTATACAAGAAACTCTATGCCTTTGCATTTTTAAATAAAATTAAAAGAAGATTACATAATCTTGAACCATGACTGAATAAGAGTTATATTACCATTGATATTACATCATAAAACTTTATAATGGCAACCCACACAATGTTATAAGTGGAATATTGGTATCACTCAGAAACCACTTGAAAGTTCTGACTGCACTTACTAAAGTAGGTCATCAAGTACATCCTTGGTTGATTCAATAAATCTGACAAATATCTGTTCTTATACTAGTGTCCTTTCACTATAGATCTACTTAAACATCAGAGAAAGGCTCCTGGAGTATATATTATATTCAAAATTATGGTCATTGTTTTTTTTATACAGGCAACTAATCTGATTTTAAACTAAGCAAACACTGAAACTATTCGAAATACATACTTTGATTACATAGATATTAATACCCAGACACAGATCAGGTCTAATTTGCCCTGGCTGGTAATTAAACCGTAGACCAGGAGCATTGAGGACTATCCACTATGACACTAGCCTGACAATTATATATACATATTTTCATAATTTGACTGATAGAAGTTTAGTATGTGAGTAAATACTCATTTAGGGAAGTGAAAAGCAAGTCTAGAAGTTGATAAAACTGATGTAGGTCCTACACTCTGCAATTCAAAATTCGAAGTCATCTATTCAGTATAGGGCCTCAAATGGCTCTTATGAAAGTCGAAGATACAATCGATATTATTTTTCCCATCCCTAGCTGTTCGCCGTGATCGTCATGGGCTGCATATCAGCCAAGGGTTGGCGCACGACCGAAGACGGAGTCGAACACTGCGTGTACAACGACGATACAAACGCGTGCAATTACGGCGTGGGGATATCTGTCATTGCGTTTGTCGCTTCCATCGCCTTCATAGCTGGGGAGTATCTCTTCGAGCAGATGTCCTCGGTGAAGACAAGGAAGCATTATGTGCTCGCCGATATGGCATTCTCTGGTAAGTTAGTTTTGTTCTTCTGGTCTGGTTTGTCTCGTTTGGGAATATGCTTTGATTTGGGCATGTTGGTGGAACTTCGCCGGAAAAATATTCTTCAATATGCAATACACGGCTACACTTTAAAGGCATAGCTTTAACGAGTAATATTTATTACCTAATGCAATCCAAAGAGGTGACTATTTGTGCTGTATGTACAAATGCGAATGGACGTTTGCAACTGAATCAGCTAAAACGCCTGGAAGAATCTGGATACAATTTGGAACACATAAAATGTTACGTTACTTTAAATTCCAAATAGAAGGGGTGAAACCACAGGGCGGTAGCTAGTACTAGATGTAAGAGTGTTATTTAGGCCAGTATCGACAAAGTTTGTCTGATAATAAATGTGAAGATGTACCCCATTTGGCGAGGTCATGCGACTGCATAGATCGATCGAACATTAGGTTAACCCACACCGCAGTTGACCTTTTTAACGTTTGGGATGTTTCTACCCATAATACCTAGTCTACGCTACGAGACATATAATCAAAATCAAAATCAAATATTTTTTATTCAAATAGGCCTCAATAAAGCACTTATGAATAGTCACTATTAATGCTCGGTTCTGAAAGTTGTTTTTTACTGAGAAGAGCCGGCAATAAACTCAGTAATTACTCTTTTCAAAAAAACCAGCTTAGATCTAATACAATAGTGATTTTTACAAAATGTGTGAAATAGCCTGTAGCGAGCATTTCACTGCCAAGGGTCTTTTTCTAACAAGTAATCTGATACACTATAAAAGCCCTTTTGATATAAAGTTTTCTTCACTACCTGCTTAAATTTATAAATTGGTAAATCCTGAATATCTTTAGGTAGTTTATTGAAGAAACGTATACATTGCCCCTTAAATGAATTTTTGACTTTAGTAAGTCTAGTTACAGGTATAGCGAGTTTGTGCTTATTTCTGGTGTTGATACTATGAGTGTCGCTATTTTTCGGAAAAACATGTAAATTTTTACGTACATACAACAAATTTTCATAGATGTATTGTGAAGGTACAGTCAAAATATTAATATTTTTGAATTCATCTCGTAGAGAGTCCCTAGGACTCATATTGTATATAGCACGAACAGCCCTCTTCTGCAGAACAAAAATAGTGTTAATGTCGGCACCACTGCCCCAAAGGAGAATGCCATAAGACATTATACTATGAAAATAACTAAAATAAACTAATCTCGCGGTATCTACGTCAGTAAGTGCACGTATTTTCTTTACTGCATATGCTGCAGAAGCAAGTCTGTTCGCCAGCCGAGAAATATGAGGGCCCCACTGAAGCTTTACATCTAAAGTGATACCTAGAAATACTGTGGTTTCTACAAAGTCTATATTTTCATTCTTAATTTTAATACATGTGTCTACTTGACGAACATTTGGTAGACTAAATTTGATACATTTGGTTTTCTTCTCATTTAGAAGCAGATTATTTACAGTAAACCAATTTACCACATCCGAGAGAGCATTGTTCACCTCGTCATAATTTAATTCATGTCGTTTCACTTTGTAAAGAAGTGAAGTATCATCAGCGAACAATACAACCTCATTTTTTTTCTCAACAAGGTAGGGTAGGTCATTTATATATATTAAGAAAAGGAAAGGACCTAAGATTGAGCCTTGTGGGACGCCCATAGCAACAGTTGATCCAGGGGACACCTTTCCATTTATATTTACTCTCTGAATTCTATTACTAAGGTATGAATTTATAAGACTGAGTGCTTGATTTTTTATACCGTAGTGGCTTAACTTCCTGATTAACAGTTCATGTTGGACACAGTCAAATGCTTTAGATAAATCGCAAAAAACCCCTATTATGTCTTTTGAATCCTCCCAGGCTGCAAAGATATGTTGAATGAGCTCAACGCCGGCATCGGTTGTTGAGCGACCCTTTGTAAATCCGAACTGTTTATTATGAAAAAGATTATTACTATTAAAATGTCCCATTAATTGATTTAGTATGAGTTTTTCAAAGATTTTACTTAGTGTTGGTAGTACAGATATAGGTCTAAAATTTGAAGGGTCTGATGTACTACCAGCTTTAAAAAGAGGAATTACTTTACTATACTTCATTAAGTCAGGAAATATACCACTATTGATGCATTTGTTAAAGATAGATGCTAAATGCGGTGCAATACAATCAATTATATAATTTATAAGTTTAACTGAAAGTTCCCATAGATCAACTGTTTTTTTCATATTAATTAATTTAAATGCCTTAATTATATCAATAGGGGTAACACAAGAAAATTTAAAGTTAACAGTACATTTAGTTACATTTCCCTTTAGTAAAGATTCAGCGAGGGTAGGAGACGAGTTAAGTGTTTTAGTAGTAAGAACTGGAATATCAGTAAAGAATGACTCGAACGCGGCAGCTACTTCTGTATCAGATGTAATGATATTATTATTTATCATAAGTCGAAACTCCTGGTCGCACGATTTGGTTTTGCCGGTTTCTGCATTAATTATTTTCCAGGTCGTTTTAACTTTGTCAGTACTATTTATAATTTTATTACTAATGAACTTTTGCTTAGCTAGTACACAAACACGTTTAAATAATTTTGAGTATTTTTTGACATAATTTAAAAAATCAGGACTATGGTTAAATTGCTTTTCACTATAAAGTTCATACAATCTACGCCTACTCGTATGAACTCCTACCGTCGCCCAATCACTGAATGACCTATCAGCTTTCTGTTTAATAGTTTTAGATTTAAATACAGAATTATATTCGTTTTTGGTAAAGTCTAAAATCGCATGATAGTGGTCATTTACATTATCTTTAAAAGGCAAGTTCAATACTTTTTTCTCTACATTGTCTCTAAATTTTTTAAGGCGATATTCACTCATAGGTACACACTTAATATCTTTTTTTTTTACCATTTTCCCAGTTATATTGAATGATGCACTCTGACCACAATGATCAGAACTCAATTGACTAATGATGGACTTAGTGACTGGCTGCATGTTTGTAAATATATTATCAATACAGGTTGCTGAAGTAGATGTTATCCTAGTTGGCTCAAAAAAAAGATTTACAAGATTAAAGCACAGGAATAGTGATTTGATTCTATGACTCATGACATTATCATCTAAAATATTGACATTAAAATCTCCACAAATAATTATATATTTATTAACTTTATTTAATTTTAATATTGCTTCTTCCATACATTTTTCAAACAAATCATAACTCGCGGAGGGGGGTCTGTATACGCACATAACAATGAACTGCTCAAGCTCTATACAAGCTATTTCAAAAGTACGCTCAATAGACAGGCTCACAATATCTTTACGGACTTTATACTTCAAATTATTTCTGATAAGTATTAACGAGCCACCATGTATAAACTGTTGTCTACTGAACGAACTTGCTACCTGGTGGTTATTGAAGCTAAATATGAACTGATGGTCCTTAAGCCAATGTTCAGTAATACATAAAATATCAATATTATTACAGTTCATGAATAGCTCCAGTTCTAATTCCTTGCCCAGCATTCCTTGAATATTTTGATGTACCAGGTTAACATGTTTTTTACATAAAATAGAATACTTGTTCAACTTATGAGGTAATAAATTGTGTTTATTTTCTGGGCAGGATTCTAAGCTAATATTATTTTTTCCATTATTGCCAGAGAATGCCTCTGTTGTCTCATAACTTAATTTAAAGAATTTGAAATACCTTTCAATGATGGTAGACTACTTGGAAAAACTTCCAAGGACTGTAAACAATTAATACTAATATTATTTTGCTCAATAGGAGCCGTTTGATTAGCCAAACATTTGGCTAGGTTTTTAAAATAATATGATAGCGATTCTGCTAATTGTCTCTTAAAATTATTGTAAAGATAAAAATTATCCTTAATCAAAACATATTTATTACCAAATAAACTATTGGTATCAATGAAATGGAATTTATCATTATGACGACATGTCAAGGTATGAATAATTGTATTAAAATTATGCCTAGTCAAATTTTCCATCTGTGGCACACTTTTTATAAAGGGAAATGCAAACATTACAATGTGTCTGACATTTAATAAGGTCATTGAAGTGAAGTATTTAGTCAGGGCATGCTTGCTTACATTTCCCTTTCTACCAATTAATATAACCAAAGTGGTATTTTCTGAAAATGAACTATTAGTAATTTTGTCTAAAATCTGGGAATAAGATGCACCGGGCATGCAAGTGTTGATTATAGGCTGTCCTAAACAGTGGCTAAGTTGCACACCCATATCTTTTCCCATTTCATCACTAAACATTACAATATTTTGTGTATAAGAATTATTATTATTTTTACTACAGGAAGTGTTTTCTGGATCAGCACACATCACTTGTGGCTGATTAAGGGATGATGAGAGGGTACAGTCTGCTTGAGAACAGTCTGAGGGGCTTTTAAAACAATCACATTGGTGGTTAGATAATGATTGGAACCTTTCATTATTATATTTGGAAACCTCAACCAGTTCATTCATAGCTAGAATGTACTCATTCATCTCCTTTTGTGAAGTGTCATATTTATTTTTTATTGAACATAACATATCTTTCAGACTAATAATTTCTGACTGTAATTGATATGAAACTGATTCATAACTAATTTTGTTTTTTTTCAACTCTAAGTGGGACATATTAACTTCATCTATTAAGTATCTACGCTCTTTCCTCAATTTATTGTTATTATTCCAAAAAACTTTATTTTTCTTTATTAATTTCTCAGTTTTCTTAATGATTTTTTTAATTTTTATATATTTCTTAAGTTTATTTTTACTACTCATAACTAGTACAGGACTGCTAGAAACATAAGAATCATTGTTAGTAAGATCTATAGTGACAGTGGGAATAATATTTGAATTTAAACCTGAATCAGAGATATCAGAAACCATGCCCGGGGCCGACCCAATTAGTTCTTCAAAGAGTGACTGATTGGTAGTTGTGATGTTATGATGGTTTGAGTCTTCTAGGTGAGAAATGTATTTCCTAGCATCAAATAATTCAGACTCCAATGCAGCGACGCGCGCGAGGGCATGATCAAACTCATGGCTACATTGGTCGAACTCATCAACTACTTGCTGAAGCTGGTCGCGTTGCTTAACAATTTCTTGGGTCTGTGCATGAATTTCTGCTAACTCTTTCTTAAGCTTTCTGTTACTATCAATTAAAACTAACACTTCCTTTTCATGATCAACATTTTCTGATAACAATTGCTCATACATAGACTTATAGGTTTTTATTTCCTGCAGGGCAAGTTGGAGTTTATCTTCTGCCTGACGGGCAGCAGTCTTGCGTGTAACCATCATTTTTATTGGTATATTAGTAATAAAAATGACAATTAAAGATATAGGAATGAATAAATGTAGGAACAACAGTTAACAGACAATACCTACCTACTACTTATTATGTACCTATGTTCTATTGACAGAATATACTTATTAATACTGTTGGATGTAATAAGTTGTAAATTTGAAACTCAGTTCAATAAGATATTCTATCAACTTCCCTAAGTATAGGACCAAGAATTTTTAAATATCAACATACGGTTGGCGATGACACACACTTGTAACAGACGTATATGCTTGTATTTTTACACTTTTTATACGTAAATTTTTATCACACTTATTTTTAATTACTTTTGTTTAGTGACGAACGTGATTTTTCTATTTAATAATGGGTTTATTTAATTATTATAAATATTTAAAATACGGAGATCTATTTTGACAACTTAGCCTAGTGTTGCCACAGAGGGAAAAAAGATAAATAGCTATGGTATATACATAAGTATCTACAGTGATTTTTTAATGCGCATAGACAGCATTAAAACACATGGGAGTGATAACTGAAATGACGGCTGATAAAGAGGAATGGAAGAAAAACACATGTCGTGCCGACCTTAGGCGGGATAAGGGCAGGAAGATGACGATTGTTTGGGGGTGGGGTTGAAATCTAGAACTCTGTCATTCTGATGACACAGATACCTAATTATTATTGACAGAAAACACACAGCCTGATCCTGAAACGTAATATTTTCAAGATGTAATGAAGGTTGTTTAGTTAGATTAAGCCTTAAGTGAATAAAATACTCGTCTATAAAAGTATCTTCTAAAAACGACCCCTTAACATTCAATCTATGTCACGTAGTTTGGTGCAACTCTGTTAAAAATATATTTAACTAGCGGACCCGGCAGACTTCGTTCTGTCCACCAGCGCCACCTACATAAAAACCTTCCCCATGAAATACTCCGTAATTTGGTGAAAACCGCATGAAAATCTGTTTCTTACTTTTTGTGTTCATCGCGTTCAGACAGACGGACAGAGGCGGAGGGGACTTTGTTTTATATATATGTATAGATTACTGAAAATTAAAAACGATGTGAAGACCTACTAAATCATGTTACGAGGTCAACATTATATAACTGTCCAATATGTGTACATAACAATGGTGTCACTCAATACCAGTTCATGGAAACTAAGCGTAATTAGGACAATGCGTGACGGAACAATTTTTGATTTTTAATGTCGATAATATTGTCATGTTAATTTAATACCTGATGCTGAATGGTGATGATAAGTTTGTTTGATGTTTCAACACGTATGGTGGTCATTCAGAATACTCATACAGCCTTGCCATATAGGCCAATAAATGAAAACACTAAAATAAAGACATTACTGAACTTCTGTAAGTAAGTACCTACCAAGATAAAAAGGAGATTTGGTTAAAGACAATAAGTAACTTAGGCCTGTAAATAAAGCCGTTTTTTTTGGTCAACCTCGCACTAAATTTCCGATCCAAAAAGATCCTGACAGAGAGTAGAGTTTTGATCAACCTTAAAAAAAATAAGCGGAAATTTAGTGCGAGGTTGACCAAAAAACGGCTTTATTTACTGACCTAATATGGCTACACTGACTTCTACACGTAAAATCTGATAAAATATTGCTCATCCGTCGACAGCTGCTAAAAACATTAATTAAGATTGATTCGAACTTAAACGGTTGCGTAGTGGAAATGGAATGAAAATATTTTTTACGCAAATATGCCTTCATTTACTTACGAATTGTCAGACTTTAATGCTCGCTTCGGAATGTAACTTTTGCTGAGAAAAGCCGCCAATAAACTCTTATCAAAATAAATATAGATTCAATAACTTTCATTCAATTATATCATCTTCATTATAATTTTGATTTATACGTATTTAAGTTTTAATTCCATAAAATTAGGGCTCAAAAGGATCTTTATTAAATTATCAGGAAATTGATCTTGAGGTCGTTGTAATTGACCTTATTAGTTGAGTTGGTAATTTGTGGAGTACGTAGGTATCAGGACCGAAGATCACTGGTTCGAAGCAAGGAAATGTACCTATCTTTGTGTTTTCGTAGAAATTGATCAATAAAAGTAAGGCCTATATAAAAAGTGAACACGACTAGTCACTACATACATAGGTACCTACAAACTAAAACTTCTCCGTGAGCTTAGTAATGCTTACGAAAAATGTCATTTACGAGTTCAAATATATTTTTCTACAGTACATAATATGTATGTACTTTGCTTACTTATATTACTTACCCACACTTATAATTGCACAGTTCTTACTTTATTCCACAACCATTCTACGCCAAATCAGTCCATCGGAAATAAACTTTTATAGATCGTAAAGTTCACCCTAAATTTGTTACTTATTGTGTTCAACCAAATTTCTCTTTTTATGGGGTCAGCTAGGTACCTATAGAGTTTAGTAATGTCTTTATTTAAGTGTTTACTTCGTGGCTAGTTCTACTACATTGAAAATATCATCATCAGCTCATATACGTCGGCGCTGTAGGAACATGAGCCTCCCCTAAGGTGGGAGATTATGGGGCATAGTCCACCAATCGAGTCTAGTGGCGATAAGCCGTCTTGGCCATGCAGGTTTCCTACGTACATAGTTCTTTTTAAACTCAGATTAAATCGCCAGGGAGTTAAACATGCAACCTATTTGCCGAGAGTGGAAGGGCTCGCCACTGAGGCACCAAGAGCAGAAAAATACTTACATAATATAAAGTTTGCAACGTGACTTGCAAACAATAGGGCACTTTCATGAGGCTCACGTTTCTGATAAATAACTAGGTGGAATACATTTTTAAATTCCCTTACTCTTTATGAGAACGGTTTTCTCAAATGTAGCGACTTTTGCGATGTTTTTCTTCACCAGCCAAAGTTATAAACTGCACTTGTGTTGTGTACTTAAATTATTTTGAGTAAGCAATTACAGAATCCTTGCCTTATATGGCAAATCTCATACATACTTTCTCCCCACTTAACTAAAATGGAATCAAAATTTAAATTATAAGTACTGTATATGACTTATATTGTATTTTTGTCTCGAGAGTATCCAACTATGGACATTAGTCATACTACGGAGGATCTTGCTAGAACACAGCTGTGTAATGTGTGGAGGTTCCATACTTATTAAGATAAGCTCTACTTCTAACTCAATTCCAGCATTCTGGGCATTCCTGTACTTCGTGGGCTTCTGTTACCTGTCGAACGCGTGGGGCAAGACCACCAACCCGCCGGTGGGGACCGCCAACAACATGCAGGGCGCCATCGCATTCTGCTTCTTCTCTATCTTCGCTTGGGTAAGTTATTGAAGTTTTCTTCTTTATATATATGCCAAAAATGTTTATAGTGATTTGTGGTTGCAAATTTAGTAGGTAATTATATCTTTTAGATATAGTTACCTAACAAATTTGCGGTATAAACTGGTATAAATATTCTTTAGAAAATCGTTACATATGAATATTTATTAAATCGAAAAAAAACAAAACACTTCATAAGGAACATAAACATAGTGCGAACAATTCTATGTGAAAAAAATAAACCGTATAACACAACAGTCAAATAACTTTTAACTTATTTTGACCGATTTTTATAAAATTTTATATGCATATTCAGTAGGTTTGAGAATCGGCTACTATCTTCTCTACTACTCTACGATACCCTACTATAAAACTATCATAACAGAAATGTCAAATTTGACAGTTAACAAAAAAGCGCCATCTACCGTGAAAACACTAAACTATCTATACCCGCCATTTTATTTGTATCCTCAGGTGGCGTGCGCATTCTTCGCCCTACAACGGTTCCGCGTGGGCGCTGAAGCGGCGTTCGCGCCGGCCTACGAAGTAGAGGGGGCGGGTTCCCCGGCCTACCCCTCGCACCCCGCCTACCCCGGCGCGCCGGACCCCCAGCCCGCGTACAGCGACCCGCCCTTCGCGCATCAACACACCGGTAAATATAACACCTTTACCATTTAGCCTCTTCGTACACAAGGCTACGCCAATCTAATCGAAAAAACAACTATCGGAACCGAGCATTAATAGTGACTATTCATTAGGCCTATTTGAATAAAAAAGATTTTGATTTTTCTTTTAATCTCTTATACTGGACGATTTTAGTCTCCTAGCTACTACCGCCATACATTATTGAGGTTCGTACACTAGTCGCGTCGCCGACATTGGTCTCGCGACTCGCGTCTCTCGTTCGCGACCTGCTTGCTGAGGGCCTCGCTACAGAAGTCGCGACAATTTTCAAGATGGCAGAGCAGTTTGTTTTTTTCTATGTACGGATGAACCCTGTCTATTCAGCCGCTACGTCATTAGTGGCTAGCTTCTGGCCCGCGGTTTCACTCGCGTTCCTGGGGATCTTTAAACCTATGTGTTAATTCAGTTATTGCGTGACCTTGGGACACAAGAGAACCTGCCTCTCAAATGTGCATTGATACTATTTCATACTTATAGTTATAATACTTACTACATTCTCTCATATCTTCATTTCTAAATAAATATATTATTATGTCTATATCCTCCAAACACACCTTTCAAATTTGGTGGCTCCAGTTAAAAATACAAATAATTTTCATTTGTTAGTCTCTTTATTTAAATTTTAATCTGATAATATTGTATAAATATTAATTGTTATTTTTATATTTTCAGGAAACGTCGACTACACGGCCCCCACATACTAAGCTGTGTTGCTCCGTTTTCATTCACTTCAACCTGTCTTCTTATTTGCGTACACTTGCCGTTTAACGTATGTTATTCATTATTCACTCAAAAATCAAAAATATTACTGGAAACATTTACCAAAAGTTTGACAGAATTTATTTTAAAAAAATTTCGAGTCAGTTTCCTCTATGAAGGATTCATTAATAAATAGAGAAGAACAAAGTACCTTGTATTGATATTTATTATTAAAAATTTGAGTGAGTATTGAGAATTAAGTTCGACCCATTCAATACAGTTGACGTAATAAGCTTATTTATTGATTTTAAGTATAATAATCTATATTATAAGTTTGCAATCGATGATTGCTATTATATAAATGACTATATCCATACTCCATTTAAACTCGATTATACGTATTTATTTTGTATAACCGTGGATCGCTTCGAAGTACCTGCTTGTAGGTAAATTTATATATTTGACAATATTATCAACCGATATATATTGTAATATAAACACATATTATTATAATATATTATGTAAATAACATATAAAGAAAATTCATGTATTTTTCTGCTAGTGATTTTGATGTGTGATATTATTTTTCCCTCCATGTTTTTTTTTTGGGGTTTGTCAATCTCAAATAGTCCACACAGCTGGATGTGTTGATAGATCTAAATGTGATTATTTTTTTAATGTCTAGGTATTTAATTTACTTGTTAAAATGGATTCCAAAAATCATTATCATCGTGCCATGCCTAAAGCTTTATGGAATATATGTTGTAAAATCACTTAAAATGTTGTTCCACACACTATCATACCTCGTCATGTAATGTTGTATGAATCTAAGTTAATATATTAATTATAAGAGCATTTTAAAATCGTGTGGTCATTAAAATGATCCATTTATGTTGTTTTCACCACCTGGCTACACGCGAAAGATTATATTGAACCAAAATTATCAAAAAGCATCTAATATTATCATTATTAATTGTATGTTTTATGTTTTTCGTTTTAACGACCACACAAAGTTATGTACAATGTAATCAAGCTTGAAAACTTAATAATTCTCTTATTAATGATTAGGAAAAAAATTAATTAGGTACTCTTAATATGGCATATCGATATTTATTTTTAACAAAATTGTTAAACAGTCGCTAAATTGGAATGTTTCTTTTACTCTTGCCCAAAGAAATCGTATGAAAGGGATTTTTTTAGCAGAACTTATTAACTGTAACCAATCAGTTAGATCAAAAAGAAGTGTTGAAATTAATATCAAAATGTTTGTGAATGGATAAATTGTTACCAAATATGATTAAAACAAAATGATCTGATGCACTCCTACAGTATTATTCTAATAAATAGTTATTTATGTACTACATAAGCGCTTAAACCATAGTATTTTTTTAAAAATGATATCCTAGGTAAAACTATCTTAGTAGTTGTAAATGGATTTTTATGAGGCACATTTCTTGGTTTATTCTCGATATTTTAAATAGGTGCTTTTTGTGAGTGACAGCATTACTTCTATAAAGTTAGATCACTGTATTTTAAACTTGAAAGTGATGATGTTAAGGTATATATTTAAGTACAAAGCTATCAACCCCAGAATGACCAGAAATGTGCCGATGTAGTGACTGGCTTAGGCAGTCTTGCTTGTTCATGATTTGACATTTTTATAATATTTTTGATGGTATGATCTTGTAAATTGTTCAATGCTGAGAAAAAGTTTACATTTACCGAGAACCCCTCTAAAATCTTATTGGGGTTGAATCGTTAAAAATACTATAAAAGTTTCAAGTCATGAGAAAGCCAGTAGTCGTCTTTATCACTTCCATAGCTTGCACTATAATTTGTAAAAAAATATTAGCAATAAAATTTACTTGAACACCATTCACAATGTACTCATTTCTTTTTCGGTCACAATTTTACGTTAATAGCACTAATATTATGAGTAATGAAAGCTTCAAAAATGAGTACATTTGAATGTTTTAGGGAATCATATCAATCGTGTATAAAGGGCTTTATTAATACAAAACTGAAAACATTAATTTATGTGGTACATTAAAGAAAGTTTTCCTTAATGACTTCATAGCATTTACTTTAATGGACTAGATAGTGTTAGGCTTTGATGCCTTTTAAACCCTTACGCGGACTGTTTCGGTGAGCGCAGAGAGCTCTCAACCGAAGTCAAGGTATGTTGTATATCAGTTTTATTAATGTCTTCTGAAATGCCCTAAAAGATGATACATGATTGATAAGGTTGCATTGTATTATTTAATTACTTAATAATTGTAAACAAATTCTGTACACCATTCAATATTTAACGTAGTAATCGTACTATTTAATTTAGACGTAGATAATGTAACACGTATGTTGGTTAGAAACTCTGTTCAGATGATAATAAAAAAAAATAAAGATTAAAAAAAATATATTGTAATAAGTGTTGAATATTAATGCTAACGTTCGGTGTTTGGTGAAATACTTAAATGTTATGAATGTGTATAAATGTCTGGTATTTATATTATCATTGATTTTTAAACTAATGTGAATGTACTTATGTTAGTTACCCAAGTTTTTAGGTACACAGAACTAGAGCTGTGCTCAGTTCCATAAAAAAAAGTTTACTGATTTAATGTGACGCATAAACCGGTTTCCTCGTCACAGATCAGTGTTCCTTACATTATAATCTTTGTATCTACTAAATAAATCATGTGTTAAACCAGTTATACAATGGTTGTTATATTTTATTATATCTAGTTGAGTTCACATCTTTGTTGTTTCGTCTCATTACGAATATAATTATCACTATATTGTGAAATAAGTAGACTACAGTCGTAAAATATATATCTTGCATTTCCCACCGTAATAAGCAATTAGCTTTCGAGAAATCTTAGCTCAGTATTATTTATGTATACTTATGGAAGTCTTCTGAAAATTTCTGTTGGTTATCTTAATGTTTTTTCGTGGTAATAATAATAGTTATCAAAAACTGCATGTACTGTGACCTAATTTCGATGATAAGAAATTCGCAGTATGTCGAATTCACAAGATAACGCTCCTCTATATTTTACCTTTATCAATATTTTTGTATTTAATAGTTATATCGATGATCCAGTTTATATTTATTTATGTCTAATATGTAGAAACTTAGAAATTATTTTTCCAACACAAATTTGCACAAATAATCATAAATATTGGTGATAATTATATTTGAAATAATATATGTATTGTGATTATTTTCCTCTGTGTCATCATCATCATCATCATATCAGCCGTAGGACGTCCACTGCTGAACATAGGCCTCCCCCATCGACTTCCTCTGTGTAATGTTCGATAATGTGCAAATGCGATAATGGTAAATAAAAAATAATTGGAATAATAGATATTGTGGACTTGTTGTTTTATTTTCACTTGCATGAATAGTCTAATCTAATGGTTATACTTATTATCTTTATACTTAATATTATAAATGCGAAATTAACTCGGTTTCACGCTGAAACTACTGAACCGATTAAACTGAACTTTGGTACACAGATAGTCTTGAGCCGAGAAAGTAAGACCTCCCGGGTACGCGGATATAATTCGAACCTAATATAATACTAATCACACCAAAATAGGATAAAAAAACAGATGTAGGAAGTTTTCAATGTTAGTTAATCAGGAAACTCGAAGGTCAAACGAGTATGCGAAAGTGGCGCCAATTCGGAAGTGTGGGATAACCCGCAACTTAGGTATCCGCAGTCCGCGTAATGGGCGTGAAAAAAAATTCTTTACATTCACAATCCAGATGTCGCTTTTTACACATTTCGACAGGGCAAGGTCTGCCGGTCGATCATTGTAGTGGTAGTAACATTTTTTGGGTCAGTTCAGCTAATATTCTAATTGGCTATTGCAAAGAGTATAGTAACTATCCATAAAGGGGCTATTGTTGCTTCTGGGTAATTAATAAATAAATTATATACAATTTTACTCTGTATTCTTTTTATTTTAGAACTTCGACACTTTTACTTAAAATTAACTTATTATCACAAATAAACAGTGAAAACTGATGATTCACAGAATCTAATCAAATATTGACAATGGGAAGATCTACGATTGTCTGCAACTTGACAAAAATAGTTAAGTGACAAATTGTTATCAACCAAAGATGCTAACATTGAAAAACGTAAATTACATTGCAAAGAGATACAACTCACAAGATTTCTCAGCAACATTTTAACTTAAACTTACTTAACCTAAACAAATTACCATACCATCATTGTTCAAAGTACATGCAACTATTTCAAAATAGACATTTCATAAGAATTTCAGTGTGTTCACCTTACGCGGGTGACGCAACCGTCTGTACGCGAATGGTACGCGACGATATTTTGAAGCTCCGCGTGATGCGGTTATAAGTCATTCACCTTTTTCATAACAGCTGTAGGTAATTAGATAAATCGTTTAGAAATATGTAGGTGGCATGTTGAATTTATTTTGACTAAACACACAGGTCACAGTGAATGAAGATATACCTACTCTTTAACAAGGAATTGTTCTGCTTTGTACAATAATGGACTTACCTAGCTTTTATGAGACAGAACAGCACAAATGATAGAACAACATGTAACAACCACACTCACACACACAATATCCATTTATAAAAAAATATTATATTCATTTTAATAATTTCATTGTTCAAAACTGATTGTCTACTAACAGGCCCTAAAACAGAAAAAGGATTTGTAAAAGTTAAAAAATACCTAAAGAAAATGATTAACTAACACACTGCCAGAAATGTCTCTGAAATATGTGAAACTTAATTAACTTAAGATTAGTATCACTATTACCAGTACAAAAGGAACTGAATGAGATGCATGTTATGCATGTATACAGATCTAACATTTTAAATGAAAACTTTGGATATAAGTAGATAATAAAATTACAAGTTAAAATATTTGATTGATAATACAATTATGGACCAAGTTAATGCTTAGGTTAAAGTAGGTTTGAAATACAACCTTTTTAATATACTTTGCACTAACCGCAAGGCAATTATGTAATCTTAATTACAAGTAAAGAAATAAGTTCCATAATTATAATATTATATTCATTAACAATTATTCATTGTACACATGTGATTTATTTTTAGTAAATTTATAGAAGACGATTTTCTCTACAACACTATAATCTTCTCAAACAATTGAGGTATTTTTTTTTGTAATTTTCTTAATTCTTCATTTATTTCTATTTCAATCACACAATTGAAAATGCTTAACAATATTCATCATTCCTTTACTGGGTTATCTTCATTTAAAATCTAATTCTCATTTTTCAACAAATGCAGTGTAAATTTACATTTCAAATTACACATTTACTTAAAGCGATTGTAAATTATTCCTTAAATGTTACCTATAATACTCTAGCACTGGTCTAAACACTGCATTATTAGTATTAAACATGGAGGAAATAAGCCTAGATTTTGTCAACAGTAACAGGCCTGCACCTAGAGAAAGTCCTTTGGTTGTGACTAAAATATTTAGCATTCTCTAAGCCCTGCCTGTTAGCCTGTACTACTTTTTAGCTTTCGCTGAGTTCCCTTGTTGTTTTGGAGGTGTCCACCTCAAAGCAGATGGATCTACACATAACCGAGGTTTCTTGAAATGAGAGCTGGCTAACTGTTCTGCAACAATCTTAGGTGTAACACATATTACATGTTGGCCCTTCCAGTATTTTACCATATTCATGGACTGGAGGGTGGATATTATATCAGTTTGTGAAATGCCCGTCATAAGGCTCAGATCTTTGATGCTCAATGTACCTCTACTCGCACTCAACACTTCTAATAGTATATAAGACCAGTATGACCTGTAGCTAAGCTTACCAAGGTCAGATAGAGGTTTTTCAGGACTACCAACTACTTGTTCCAGCCTGGACAGTTCATAACTGAATGCAATAAGCAGCTTGCCATAGCCTTGTCTCTGATATGGAGGTAGTGTCAATATACATGCTACATTATTACCTTCAGGGGAGTCTTTCTCTTTAGAGAAGTATCCAACTAAATGGGCCCCCTGTTTATCAACTTCACATAAAATATAAAATAAGAACTGTTCTATATCAAAATATAATGTTTTGTGATCTAGAAACAATTTAGCAAGTAAACACAAATTTTGACAGTAAATTTTATGTTCTTTACCATCAGCTTCAAATATAGCTATTGTACCTTTTCTATATATTTCGCTACCTTGTGGTTGTCTCGCCGTGCATTCGCTCAAGTGATACCTGTACGTTTTTTCCATTCTCATGTATTTGAGACAGTACTCACATATCCATAGTTTTGATTGTTTACCGTATTCGTCGGGGTACGGACTGAAATACCATGTATCTATTTCGTACTTTCCTATTTGAATCCGGTCTATATATTTCACTTTTGTGATCGCTTCGTGCTCCTTTTCTAGGGCGGCTGTCGTTGGGTCCATTTCGGCGTATGATTTCTGCACGTGATTGATTTCATCGTGTTTACGTTTTTGATTCCTGGTTATTTTGCGGCCGGATTTGTCTGTTAGCAGGTGTTCACAGTTAATGTTGTTGTTCGATTGCTCGCACATGTCGAATCTGTCCGACATAACCCTGTGGCGGGACACCCATTCGTCAAGCCTCCTGTCGTAACCCACATAGTGCACGTAATACTCGAAGCAGGATTCAGCGGCATTGTACCGCGTTTGTATTATCTCAGCCGGGTGCCATGACTCATCCGAACGCCGCACCAAATAATGCTCGCCAATATCCAGTGGTTGCTCCTGTGTAGACTCAGAGTCCTCGTCCACGACACTACGACACTCGGGGTTGGGTAATTCATTGTTCACTATAGGTTTTTCTAAATCTTTATCACCTTTTGCCATATTAAAACGAAAATCAACAATCGTATCACGCAATACCGCGCAACGCGATTTATCGAAGTGGCCATAATAGCCATAGACTATAGAGATGAAAGCAAACGCAACGCGCAAAAACCTGCGATACTAGAGATGTACTTACTTTTATTAAACCAATCAAAAAAGTTTTATTATTTTTTTATTGTCTATACTTAATCAAACCTATAAATCTATTCATTATCTACGAGTATATTTTATCCCGCTTTGTATGTTTTTACACTTTTATTTATTCCATTAAATAATTTATACATGGGAAAGTATCTATGTGTCTATGGTTCTTGTACTCAACTCTATGTAGAGTAGCCAGTAAATTAAAACTACCTGAGAAAAAGGGATCATTAAAAGTACACAGGTTTTGTCAAAAATGTTATATTTTAGTATAATATGGTAAATAATGCTGGGATCCACATAATAATAAGAAAAATCCATAGACATCGTTATTCGGCTGAATGGCAGCTGGAGACAAGTTTATTTGTACAATGGAATAATAAAGATTATTGACCATGTTTTCATTTTATATAAATAATATTTTATACAAGTTACAACTTTAAATAGCTTGTCTTATTATTCACTTACTATAAGTTAAGGTGATAGATATAATAAACATAGTAATTTAACATACAAAAAACTATTTGGGTGCAAAATTTTGTTACCATGGTAACTATTTATCAATAATAAGTTGATGTCTGGGGACTTCATATCCTTTATACTGGTAACATTATTTTTAATACCGAACTGACCGAACGTAACGTACGTAATACAGCGACAGCGAATGGTTTCCGTACATACGGCTACGAGTGAAACGAAGAATTCGTGAACAAAATTCTGCTTATCGCCTGTGCAGAGATATGAAATTAATGTTGTTATCTCAAAACTGTGCTGTTCGTTTGTATGAGTGTTGATTGTGATGCCGATGTGTATTGATTGCATCTAGACGTGGATACCAGTGCAGTGCTTGTAATTTACAAGAATCACTTAGTTTCCAGTGTTGATTGTGCTCCAATTTGTGGCAACGCTGAATAAAACGCAGATATGCAGGCGATTAAATGTGTAGTGGTCGGCGACGGGTAAGTTCCGAACATTTACATCCAATTTACTGTTGCAGTATCGTATCAATGGTTAAACGATCTGACGTCATAATTTTAAATTGACTCGTCTCGATACGGAGACTACTTATTTGTTCTCTGTTCCTTCGATGGAGGCATAAGCCCGTTGTGTGATAATACACGTATTAATGTACTGTTATCATGGCACCCATTGTTTTCTTTGGGTGCACATATGCTGATCATGACTAATACATACAGCTAACGTAGAATTAACACGCTCGCTTGGAGGTGCACGAACTATTGTTCGTTAAGTTGAACTTTATCACATGTAGTATGTCAAGACTTGAATCAGGTGTTAAGATAAACATGATGTATAAAATTATTACCTTATCTACTAAAATGCTTAACTTTTTACATAAATAGAATCAATATGTTATCTAGCCAGTACTTTTCACATTAAATTAAGTACTATTGACATAAAATAATAAGTCTGGAATGATACAGCATTCATGTGATTTGTCTTATACTTAAATCCATTGTCCTGATGTCTGTTACTATAGTAAAAAATCAATATAAATATAAAATACATAGTAAATCAAACATATGATCGGGTTCTCAATGGTAATTATTCTTTGACCTTATACCATTGAAACATTAGGGCATTTTATTTATGTTGACTCAACATTTTATCAACTGAAACAATATTAACAAAGTAAGTGATAAAGTAAAGATTAGATAGTACAGAAAATGTAGTAAATATATAATTTGGTATGGAATTGTTATGATTTCAAGGAAATGTACCAATTTTATTGTTAGTTTGTGTTTTCCCTGTTATTGGTATGTAAAGAAACTAGTGTAGCAATAAAAAAAAAAATATATGTGAGGTTACCTAATCATCATGTCATATCAGAAATTCATAACCCATATAGTAAATAACCTACAGTGTATTATTGGCACCTAATGAAAGAACGAAGACATATCTATCACCCAACCCTGTATCAAATTGCAGGGTAGAAACGAATTTGACACCTTCACGATATAGAAATGACACCCAGTAAATTGATCGCTAAAATCCCAAATAAGTTTCTAAGCCGAAAAAAAAAAAAACATCATTCAAATTATGAGATTGACCAGAAACCCATTTTATAATTAACTCGCCTGTTTGTACAAAGGAGAAAAATCTGCCATTGCTAATGGCTGGCTTACGGTTATCTTTAGATCTCGATACAAAGTAAATTATTAACATGTCCTTAGAATTGCAAAATTTGTGGGAATCCTATGATTCAATAGTTATTTTCCTTTTGAAATTGATTAAAAGTTTCAAGCAGTCTGAAACTGAATTCAGTTCACCTCTGACGTTAAGTAGTTGAAAAATGTTGGACAACATTAAGAATATTCCATAGAAATGTTGGTGCAAGTAGAGGAAGTAAATAAAAAGGTATGTCAACCTGTGTAGCAACTAGACTTCTAGCTTTTGGTCTACCCCAACAGTGGCTTCCATCAGGCCATTAGGTATGACAATATTGTATGGAAATTGATTATTATCATTTTAATATATCTTTACAAGTATTTATGTGTATTGTAATCATAATACTAAGGCCCATATGATATTGTTATATGGTATACAATATTATCTCAAATTACTACATTAGGTATCAAATAACACTTATACAGTTACTACATGGATTGTCTGTTATATAGATATTCTGATAGAAGCATATGTGAACGGTCAAAGGTCACATTTTAGACTACTTAAGTAATCTGATTCAACTCATTCCGACATTTGTTTGTTGTGAGAATATTTGGAAACATAGCAAGTGAATTAGTTGGTAAATTAGAATTTCAATTAGGCACTTATTGCTAAAACACCAAAATCGTGATTTTCCATATGAGGAACAGGTGAACAAACGTACATAGGTTTTCTCTTGAAATCTAGTCAAGTTTCCACTGAACAAAGAAGGAAACTTAATAAATCTCCATACTTTTGAATGTGAGATACTAAACCCCCTCTTTGTTAGGGGAGGCTCGTGCACCTGCTCTAAGGACATAGAGATGATAATAATGTCCGATATAATAAAATTCCCTAAATACTCAAACTAGTGAGTCCCTCACCCCCAGCAACGCCCTGAGTCGAGACACGGTCCCGCAGGGGACACCCTCAGCGCTGTTGCTTAAATCTACTACGGTTGAGAGCCCTCAGTGCTCACCGATTGTCCGCGTAAGGGTGTAGCAGCCATCAGAGGCTAACACCTTCAAGTCACATAAGAAAAAAATGATGAAGACAGTGACTATATACCTACCTACCACGACAATAACTACACAACACACGGCAACTAATTTAGTGTGTCATCCGACCCCCAGTGCGTGGCACTTTGGGTCTGGGCTAATATTGCCGTAAACGCCAATAAAGTCTATTTTTAGATCCATACACATGTTTTTATGAAACCGCTCGGTTGTGCGAAGGTCATCTCATCTCGTGTGAAGTAAGTAGTATTAGTTAGTTCTGTTGCTATGGCAACTGAAGTTATCAGGCTGGTTATCCCTGGTTTCACTATTCAAGGGGTAAACTTTTGATAAATAATGATTGATGCGTTGCACTTCTATATTTTGAACGCGCTAATTCAGAATCTACAGGTTCGAATTTAAAAATATTTCGGGGCTGAGTAGCCTATTTATCGAGGAAGGCTATATAACATCACGCTACGACCAATACGAGCGGAGCACTAATAAATAATGTTGCAAAATCAAAGTTCTTTAATCTTTATTCCTTTTGAGAGAAACGAAGTCGCGGGCAGAAGGTATTACATAAAGTTTCTATCGTACGTTTTCCGTACATTTCTACTTAAGGCCCTATTGGCACTTGAAAAGGGTAGAAAAAACACTCGCAGTTCCAACAACACCTAACATGGTAATCGATCATGCTAATCATAGTATAGAAAGTAGCCCCGTTGACATTCATATGAAAGTGTCCTGCCAGACTGATGATTTATTAGCGAAGATAAGCGATAAGCGAGTTCGACTATTTATGAGCGAAATCTTTTGGTATACGTAGGTACATCTTATTATTACAAATGCAAAAAAAGGTAAGAGATAGCCTAGAGCTCAGGGAAGGCCATAAGCTACGTTTTTTATCCCGGGCCATTTGAAGGTCCTCGGGAAGTCATTGAATGCTAGATATCCATAAAAGCACTCAAACGGGTCTCAATCACATATCCATATATACAATATATAGACGAGATATCTATATCTCGTGTAATAAAACATAAAAAAAAAAAACATACCAGTCGAATTGAGAACCTCCTTCTTTTTGAAGTCGTTTAAAAATTAGACAACAGGGGTATCAAGATCATTCCGTTTCCACAGATATATCCACGGTTTTCTAAATCTTATGTAAAATTACTTTCGAAAGACCAAGAATCGAATTGATACTCGATCATTCGTTGTTATAAAGTCAGATAATACCAACTTTGTCTTTGGAAAAATACTCAAGTCACAAACTTGGTACTTTGAACTTTAACACATCGAGTGTCACATTACAATACATAATAATTATGTGTTATCTAAGGCCGATGACTTAATCGGGGTAGACGCTCTTCGATCATTAATAAGTCATGGGCCTTATGGGCTATTGACAACTTAGTTTCTTCGCGGTTTTTAACTTTCAATCGAGATAGGATAAGTGAAAGTGATTTTGTACCGTTTTACAGCTTTATATATTTGTAAAACGATCTGATGAGAGAAAGGTGATCTTTTATAAAATGGTGGAATAACAAAAAACTAACAAGAGTAATGAATTATACTAGGTATGATATGACAAACTACCGTTTCACAGTGTTATCAGTACAAAAACATAAAAACACCATTTAAATGTACTCTTATCTACCATACAATAATTAGTAGGTACTTAAGTAATTGAGATAACTTCTAGAAAATTATCAAATACTAATCAGTGTTTCGAGCAGCTATGTAATCTCTATAAATGTCATATTTTCAAAATCGCCACAAGCATCTATTACATAACAATTTGTCAATTTATGAGTTTCTTATTTACATGAAAGTTATCCATGTACGTACACTATCTAAGCTCAACTTATAATTTAAATGACTGTTTGCAAAATGCAACATTTCAATGCGAGGATCACTAAAAGCCCTGAAAACTTGGATAAAGAAATGATCAGCTAATACTTAATCAAGGTGAAAACCACAATCATAATTACCATGTCATGACGTCACACACAGTTCGTTTCTGAACTATACGGAAGTTGGTACCTACTTCACATGAAATCTGTACGTTACGACAAATTCTGAAAATATATTTGCCACAAAAATGTGTTGTATTTTAAGAAATCGCTTGCTTCAATTTGCATTCACTGATATTTATAAATACGTGTGCAGTGAAAAATATTCAGTGACATGTAAATTTAAATTCAGTGGCAGTCAGTCCTCTCTAATAATAAATGGCATGTATGTTATAAAGTCACTCAATATCATCGACGTATACTCTAGCGATAGACAAGAACGTTCATGTAAAACATTTGTTCAAAAACTGGTAAGAGTTAGAACTAAAGTTCGCTGCAGCGCTGTATAAAGCTGTGTCAACTAACCAAACTATTTTAAAAGCTACAGCGCTTAATTGCTTAGAGTATAGTTTTCTCGCGACCAAAACGTCGTAAGCGCCGCAAATTTCATGGCGCTTACGCGTTTCGTTCAGTTAACTACACTAAGATGTCGTCTCTATAGAGTTCACACCGCAGATGTGACACATCTTTTTTACCTACTAAACTTCATTAGAATAAAACTCGATTTCAAAATGTATTATATTAATATTAGGGGGGCCTAGTGCGGATTGGCGGACTTCACATGGCTTAAATTGAGTACTCAGAGGTACGGGCCAGGGCTTGAATTAACATAAAACAATTATTCAAAATATCAAACTATCACTACTAATTAAAAACTCATTAACAATTAATCAAATTAAAACACTTTCTAAAAAAACATATCAAGTCTGTGTTCAGTTACATATTTTTACCTACAACCAGTTTTAAGGGAACATCTGCACGTTTTAGTATATGATTGTAGAATGGCGTGGTATTTAAATAGATAAATTGTTTTTCTACTCTGGAATTACGAAATTATCACCTATTAATTCACTTAAACAGGAAGTAATTTTACTTAGTTGACTACTGACTAGTTATTTTCGTCCAGGGTCCACTTTGATTCGGATTATCGTTGTTATTAACGCTGCTCCGTGCGCACCCGCACTGAATGAATGTCGAAGCCACACTAAAGTCGGGTGTGGGGACTGCAGTTCAGTTGAGTTGACCAAAGCGAGTGTTCGGAACGCCCTATCTAGTACGTAGTACATATATATCGATGCTCAATATCTGTTCAATTAATTCGTTTAAATTTAATGTCCTTTGAATTTTCCTGTCGTCCAACCGCAGTCGGTATTTGTTGTAACTCCCATTTAGTAGGAAATCAAATTAGTGTGCCGAACGACAACAAAATAAGCCATTGCTTTTAGTCTGACAATCAGATTTGCTTCATTATTCTGATTGATTGATGATGAACATTGTTTACACAAAGATTCGTACAGATAAAGCAATATTGAAGGTTGTAATAGACAGTTATTGGTCGGATATAGTTTTTTTTTCGAGCAAAAGTCATTAGAATAGATAAAAACCAATGCCCCAATCCATTAGGTATATTTTTTTTTATTAAATTGGCACTTCACAACGCTTGAAAATCATTTTATAAGTGTGTGTGATGGACAGTTTGAGATATAATATATAGGTAAGGAAGCATAAAACCTTTATTTATAAGAAGTTGTATTAGTGGCTCTTCGAGATTTCACCTGTGTTCCCTAGTAGCCTATTTTATTTCCCAAACTCCAGTCCATCTATGTACCAAATTTCATAAAAATCAATCTAATGGTTTAAGCGTGACAGCGTAACAGATAGACGTATTTTTAGTAGGGATCTTAAAAATACTCTACTTTAGCTAAACATTGATTAATCTGGGTACTATTTAACAGAATTAATCCCAAATGTTTTCCTCGTACAGTCAAACTATTAGATCACGTATATAAATCACATTTGCTGAACACTCGACTCGTACTCTTGAGAGCCAATCCTTATAATAATGCACGAATTATTTATAGTTCTATGCGTAGTCTGAGTCCCTTGTATAATTGCTTGGGTTTTATGTGCACACTTTCCGAGCGCTTTAAAACTACAGACTCCACGCTGTTTGAGTATCAATTATTTTTAATAATGATGGACGTATAATTACGCGGAACCACAGTTAAAGCGCAACTCGCTAAAGTAATCACGTAAAGTAGTTTTCAAATCGGTAGCCTGTAGCTAGCTAGTCTGTGGTAGTAAGGTTCAACCATTGCTTTTATAGGTTACCTATAGAATGACCCATAGACACGAACATGTCTACATAGTAGTCGCTTTTCTGTCCCTATATCCCTATGTATGCTTAAATCTTTAAAACTACGCAACGGATTTGGATATAGTTTTTTTAATAGAAGGTTTTTATATACAACTAGGGGCTCCCCGCGGCTTCGCCCGCGTTCCCGGGGATCTTCAATTTTCCCTGGATAAAAAGTAGCCTATGTCCTTTCTCAGGCCCTGTATTATCTGTGTACCAAATGTCATTTAAATCGGTTCAGTAGTTTTAGCGTGAAAGCGTAACAGACATGCATAATAAGTTAAGAACACTGTCAATTTTGGAGGTTTCTAATGCGAAGCCGGGGCGGGTCACTAGTATAAAATATAGAAGACTTTGTTAATTTCATTACTCGTCATAATTCAAGAATTTCTGAACGCAAGACCTCCAGGATAGCATGTTTCTTAATTGCCGCCCATTGATCTAATTAAGGAAAGGCACTCGCAAGCAAGAACTTTAAATGGCGCCTCCTTATGTGGATACCAATTTAAATACGTGTGTGTATTTCAACATAGTAACTAGCATACTGAGTTTTCTAATCGTAACCAAACTGAGAATAAGTAGTGCTAACGTAACTTAGAATATGTTCTTTCTAATTGGTTTCGGGTCATGTCTAATTTTCATTAGCATCTATTGGGTTTGTACCGTATTACAAACCTCGTATGTATTATACTGTAGCACAGCCAAGGTTAGCCTAGTCTTGTTGTCAAGGCACACCACACCCCGGTCTGACTTTATTTGCTTTTGTGCCTCAGCGACCGATTTTTACTGCAGGTGTTTCATGAATTATTTGCGAATGTTAGTGGGATCGACGCTTATTCATTATTTATTTTGACGCTAGTCTCTGTATTGCACCAAAACACAAATGGCTGAGGGATATTTTTATTTCACTCAGTTTAAACAAAATATTAACGCTATTAAATGCCAAAAGTGTATGCAAGATTCTTTCTCTTTTCATCGTATCTTAATAAAAAGAGATAGTAACTTGAGTTTAGCTATACCTAACAAAAACGGCACCATTGAACAGATTTTGTTATAGCAGCAGGTGTCATTAATATGTTTTTGTTACACTTTGTTATCTTTAAAGTTATATTTAACGGACTCATAATAAATAAATAAAGCATAATGGACGTCCAATAATACTTCAAAATTGCGAACCTCCTAAATGCAAATGAGCGTTGATTGCTTAAATGTTTAAAGGAATTTTTTACCGTCAAAAACTTTCAACCTAATCGCTGGAACTCCTATAAAACAATCGAATATTGTTTCGTCCGGAAATAGGTGGTTGCATAATTTCCAAGTTTACATTGTTTACATGAACAGTAAACCGGTCATACAAATTGACAACTTGTGATAAATCCCGTTTTATATGGCTTCTGTTATGCCATGTCAGTTTTGTTGGGTATTGTCTGAGAAACGTATCGGGTTGCACAATAAATTTATTTGCCACATTGCATTAGGATTGGGACAAAACAATGAAACTATGTCTCAAGATCGACAACGTGGAAATGCATCAAAAGTCCTTTGGCGAAGCTACTTTATTTTTATTCTTGGAGAAAAATAATTAGGTATCACATCACATCCGTAATCAAAATACTTTATTTAGTACCAAAACATGTTATTCTCTTTATACGACCTCCCAGTACGTACAGCCAATCATAAAACTTAATTTGTTTGAATATTTTTTTTTTCATTTTTACACGTCTGCTTTTTGTATTTCGAGTTAAGTACCTACCGTGATCCCAAGAGTCAGGAACTGGCTCGTGTTTAGTTTCGTTTTTCACATGCCATTTTTTTTTCCGGCGTTCAAACGCGTTCCTGTAATTGGCCACCAATTTGACGAGACCCTGCATACTTCTCGTGTTACCATCTCGTATGAACAGATGCCATGCAGGGAAATTAAATTACAGAGGTCTTATAAGTTGGACGGTTGTTAAGTGATGCTCTGAGAGTCTCGTGTGTCAATATGCATTTATTAATAGTTGCTTATCTTAAGTAGGTACGTAAATGTAATTTGTAATCTCTTCATCTTTATTGTTTCGACGCTTTGTATGTGTTGAGAAGAATAACATTGTGTTTTTTTTAAACAAGGATTTTTCTGGTAGGTACTTGGTAACAAATCATTCCTTATCCAGATTAATGATGCATAAGTGCTTCCGGACCATGTGACCGGTAAATAAGATTAACCTTCAAGTACATCACACTCGGTCTCGACTCGACTCGACCCGCGACATACATGGGAACCATATTGCAATCACAACTGTACGATGACGCGACCAGTCACCCGCCGATATTAATAACACTGGCTGCACATACTTCAGATTTATATTTGAAAATATTTTTTCAAATTAGAACGCTGAACCTCATCTCATTTGAGCGCTGAGTTCAGAGGGCGACACACGTGCGTGCTTAATAACGCGCAACCTTGCTCTCCCCTTGTCCTGCGGGAACCGGTCGATCGACGTACTGGAATTTTACTGAAAGACAATGGTAAAACTAGTAGAGTGAGGTTTCTGCATCTCCCTTCAATGTACTTAAAATCTGTTCAACCGATCAAACCGTAGGTCCAGGTGGTCTAGTTCACTTTTGTATAATGGTTTTGTTACCTATTTTACCGCACTGTTTTATTGCAGAAATAAAACAGTTATATAGTTAGTTCTAATTATTAACTTTATAAGTAATACTGCACTCATATAATGTAGCTGTGAATGACATTTTTTGTGCGAACATGAAATTATAAATTTAGATTCGCAAATGTAGAACGCATTCTTTTTACCAATCTGAAACAATTACGCGTGGGCTTTATCAAGGCTAGGCTACGGTAACCCGCCGAAACACAATACTACCTAATTTCGAAACATCTACTAACCAACTGTTCACAAAATCGATCGTGTAATAGTTGCAAATCAAGAACAAGGTGCACTTGACCAGTCCCGATACGTAGCTCGACTTACCGTGAAAGTATTTACAGAACACTTCTGGTTGTTTGATTGCATGTACGTTGACTAACCAGCGATGGAGTATCATAGGAAATGTAGAAGGAAATCGGTAATGCATCAAAATGACAAAAGCGTGTTACATAAAGGAGTACCGCATACGGGCATAGGCACAATGTCATTCGTTCCAACCAATTGTGGTGTAAATGAAGACTGACCGCACATTTAGGTACTATTCATTTGTTAACGAAAAAACTCAAAAGAGGGACGGAATGTATAACTCGGCCATTCAGCTAATAAATTTCCGTGTCCCTGCCTAACGACCGAGATGGCTCAAAATGCTCAACAAACCGTAACAAGAGCCTCTTGTTCCCTCACAAAGCCCTTTCAGCTCTAGCGGATTTCAACCCTAGGCTGGCGTATATTCTGCCCTAATTCCTGGTACCTCTGTGATGCCGGCTACTGAGTCGACTGACCTGTTTGCCTCTGCAGTTGCAATACTTTGAATGAATGGGTTTCATTAGCGATGGAATTGAAAGGATTTTTCAAACCTAGATGATTCTGGAGCGCGATAAGTATTCATGTCGACGAATATTAATTTGGTTTGAAATTGGAACGGGTTTCGAGCTGAATTTATGAGAATACTGTCGTACTGAAGTAGAAAATACTCGCTCTTTCATTAAATAACATAGTAGACCTGTTAAGATAAGCTTTAAAGTTAAAAATATAGTAAATTAGTTTAGATGAAACCTAGAAGTCTCAAGAACTTTTTAATGTTATTTATGTCTGCAATTGGTAAAGGATTATCTTGCTTTGACCTTACGTTTTTACCGAGTAATGGATTCGACTTGGTGATATAATTGTTTGACATTTTGCTGTCTCCGCAACGGGGTCACTGTAATTATTCTATCAACGGCAAGATGTTGCCACAAGTCAGATCTAAGAATCGTGAGTTCGAACAACAAAGAGTGTTTCTAGCATTTATTATTACATCATCGAACACGAGGTTTTGGTGCGTAATAACAAAACTATTGAGGTTATTTATAAATGTGTACTCCTTGGTCACTAGGAGTTTGCGATCACATTCGACAACTGGATATTTGGTTTGGAGAGAAACTCGACATATGGTACTTTACATACCTTAAATTCTATTCTATAACTCTATAATTGAAGTTTCTGTAGATATTCTTAAATATAGCCTTCTTAAATATTAACTTGCCAATACGCCTCTTTCGCTGACCAAAGTGATTAAAAAAATATAGACGGACAAACTTGTTGCTAATTTGAAATCATACCTCAACGATGTTAACCATTATCCTTTTCTATTCAACCAAATGTGCTGTCGGAAAGTTTTCGAAGAGGAAAACTAAATACCTACAAAACATAAATAGAACAACATAACCCTGTCCTCAATTTTAGACTCAAATCAAAGGAGACGGAATAAAATAGGCCGACTTCAACCTAACTGTGACATGTATGATAATAATTAGTTGATGTGATTTATGTTTTTTTTACCACCATTCTGGTACCAAAGAAACAATGTTGCTCTTTAAAATATGGATCATCATTGAACTAATTAAATCGTTATAGTTATATAGCTAGTCGGAACTCGCAAATCCCGCTTGCGGTGGTTTTGATCCGGTTTGTGTAATTCGATTACCACCAGACAGGGCAGGACAGCCGTCTGGCTTAATGGCCACCAATTCGCTTTCTCCCTGTTCCACGGTATCATTGACACTGATACATTTAGGATGACGTTTTTATACCAGATCAAGAGTGATGGGAACATACCTACTAATATCATAAATGCGAATGTAACTCTGTTACGCTTTCTCGTCTAAACCACTGAACCTATACTGATGGAATACAGAGCTAGATTAGAGCTTGGCAATGGACATATGGTACTTTTTATCTCCAGAATGATTTTTGTTTATACCACGACGGTGGCAAACAGGCGAAGTATAGCTGGAGGTTCTCGAGAACGCGAGTGAAACTGCGGGGTAGAGGTATTACTATAAAGGTGATCTCTATAAATAAATAAATCGTATCACATAGCACTTAAATAAAACAGGGTTTCGACGCTACCTCGGAACGAAAAACATTAATCAAATAAGTGTATTTTACGTACTTATGTAATGAAACGTGCGTGGCATGATCCACACGCGAAATACTATTTTTCCGGTGGAGTAGTCTGCCAAAAATGACACTGACATGACATTCAGAACGGAAAGCGTAGTTAACAATATTACCCACTTACCTTTATTTAGTCTCAGTTTTTTTTGCCAATATTTGTATGTCAATTTCTTACCCGGTTACTGGATTCGATTAAATTGATATGTAACACGCTACATTTTTTGTTGCTGCCATTCCGAATAACATAATGGCACACATGATACCAATTTCACGCGTCGAAATATACATATAAAGTCGATAAAAAAGATACTCGGTTGTTTGTGGTTTTTTCCTTCTTGCATTTTTATTTTGAACACAACTAAAATATCGGCATGGGATACAAATAAATTTTAATCACATATGTTATTTTGACTTTAGGTTAAACATATGAAAAGCCAACAAAATCCTACATTGAAAATTATTTGGTGCGCTAAGTGCATTACGTCCATTACATCTTAAGACGCGATGAATCATTTGAAGAGCTACCACTTCTTAGATTTACACAGTTGAATCACAACACAACAGATCTGACTCATACGAATACATCCATAGAGACACATGTAAATGAACTTTAAACGTGCATAGGTAATATGTCGGTTTTCCGCCCTTTGCCACATTGTCGTCCACTCGAATACGTAATGCCCTTAAAGTGACACACGGCGGAACACGATGTGACGTATCTATATAGATAAGCGTGAAGAAACGAGATACGTCATAACCTGACATTTCCATGAAAAGGTTTTATCAAGATGACGAGTGCGTTGTTCCTGTACCAAGATAATATCAACACTTGGCATTTTAAAAGGGATGTCGAAAGGTCTGCTGGAGCCGAAAGTGTGACGAATTTTGGAGTTATTCTTTTGTGAACACAATAAGGAATTGTTGCCGCTGTTTGGGAATTATGTACGTAATATGACAAGAAGAGGCCTCATTTACATATGCGAATTTCTATACATTGTTTTCGTTAACACTAAGGTGTTTAGGCCAAGGTCTTTTTTGTTAAATGTATGTTGTATTTACGCAAGTTCGGAAAAGGTACCAAAAGCAATCACTTTGGTATTAGCAGAAGGGTGAATATTATTTGACTAAAGACCCAATTGTCCTGCCTATAATCCTTCTTATTCAGGGGATCCGAAGCATTCTCCACTGAGCGAAAAAATTATGTTGATGATATACTAGCATGTTTTTATATCACCCGTGAACATCTTATCATTACCCAAACAGGTTGTTAGGTAATCTGAATTATAAAATAAACGTTCCCATATCGTACACCTGCAACAATTCTTATGCAGAACGGTCATACAAACATTTATCCGGCACGAACGAGACGTAGCAATAACATTAATGCTATTTGGATTTCATCTCGGAAACCCTACCTGCACGAGTATTAGTGTTCTGTGCAAATAAATGATTGCGGCCGGGCAAACAGTTTCGCGGAACTTGACAAATATTTACTCAGATGGCCTATTTCTTTTTTTAATAACTTCAGGATATATGATCTATCGAACTGTGGTGGTATTGAATTTAATTTGTCACTTACTCCCAATCAGTTCAAGTAACTCTCGGTCCATTAGGCAATCTTCTTGGTAGCTTTATAAGTGGCCGTAATGGAATTAGCATAGCGCTCTCATGCTGCATTACATGACATTAGGGGGAGATAGGGCGTGGCGCTTCGTAGAAACTTTTTTGATACTCATACTTTGGGATCTTCTTTTTGACGATAAACAATGTCGTTTAAAGTTGTTTAGTTTAGGCATACTTCTAAATCAGGTTCTTAATCATAAAGCCGTTATGCCGAGCGTAGTAACAAATATTTCTTTTAGGTAAAGTTTAAATTAATTCAAAACATGCATCGCTTGTTTTTATAATTTTCATTGGAGAAATTTGATACCTCCCTAGTAGATCTTCACGAATATACTTTGCTAATATTGCGGCACTTAGAAATAATGATCTATTTTACCCTTCTAATCTGCAGTACCCTTGCGTAATTGAAATAAAATAATGAGTATTTTCTTCTTTAAGTATATTTCAAGTTAAAGTTTTTCTAGGCTTGTGTTGCCATACCTGATCATTAACCTCATGTTAGACTCCGCAATATCATGTCATTAGTAAGTCCATTAGTTTACCGTTTTCTCGAAATACTATCGATGATGAGAACACAATTTCACTAGAAACGAGATTATGAACTGAACAATCTCAAGTATTTCGACGAAAATAACTCTCGTACGATAAGCGTAATTATGATAACACATTGGCTGATTAAATATGACCGTGTCATATTATTGGGAAAGTTATCATTAATTTGGTTGTACGAAAGTCCGTGAGAATGTTTAACAACGCATCCGTGTATTACTCACTCGATTAAACACGATTGTTCGAATCGAATCGAATGAACCCATTACAAATCGAGTTACAATAGTCGATTATTCGATATTGTTTTGTAAAATGACTCGGTTTTAGCTACTCTTTGCTCATATCTACATCTACTACACTTATATAATAAAGAGGAAAGATTTTTTTATTTTATTGATTGCTCGTTTTGGAAAGGTTTCGAAACTACTGGACCAATCCAAATAATTCTACCAACGTTAAGCTACATTATCGGGGAGTAATGCGAAGTCAAATTATCTGATGCTTAATTCCAGTCTTAAAACTACATCTAGGAGCAACTAGGGTTCGTTATAAATATTAATGTAATGTCTCAGTAATAAAACAATCTTACTACTGCGAGTTATCATTATGAAAATATTAATCTGTTTCTACTCAAAAATATACACAAATACAGTTTATGATAATTAAATGGTTAGATAGAATGAAACATAACAATAATTACATGGGTTCCATAAATGGGTTTTAATGATACAAGAGTCATCATGACACTAAACATTTCTAACTCTTAGATAAGAAATATATATATATAGGCAAACTTATGTATTTAAAATAAATTATAATTACACGCCATTAGCCCATTTGTTTTATTTGCATCATGCGGTTTGACTTGGGTTATAAATATGATTGCTACCTACATTAGGGTCATTTATTTGTTATATAGAGCATCATACTATGTCGAAACTAAATACCTATCTATATTAATAAAATATTTTATACTTAAATCTTCATATACTACTATTGATCTTCTCCTCCCAGCATAAGCAACCTTCCCATCCGTCAATACAGTCGAAATTTCATAAGTGCCTGAAATCCTATTTGATACCTGCATATATATATTAAATTTTGTAGATCAGTCTTGTTAAGCATGGGAATAGAAAACAAATAAGCTCAAAGCATCCATCCCGCTCAACTCTTCGTATAACGCCACGTAACAGAAAGAGACAGAGTTTCAGCAATTGAACGCTGTGTAACGTTAATTAATATGGGGGTGTGAGTTAGTTAACCGACTGACTCAAAAAAATGTAGTTGCATTCAATAAAGAAAGTAAACAAATGTGCAATACGGAATTGGTCTAGTAATCTAGATCTAAATTATCGAAGTCTAGACTGTGACTAAACATTGGAATAAAGAGACGCGTTTAAGACCGTTTTCTGTAAATATTTGTAACATATTTGAACTATAAATATTGTGCAAATTTTGTAGACATATTTAGGTATAAATTATAATATTCTTTATTAAGTCCATTAGTAGGTATGTAGTAATATATAATTATAGCTAGATGTTACAGGAAAATAGGATTTTCATTCAAGATCCTTTGAGTCATATGCGCGTCATTTCTGTCTGACAATTAAATTATTCTATGATCACTTAATCACATTGGTATTTTATAGGTTTTCATATGTAATAAGTAATTACCATAAAACTATTAACATTTATCAGTTTTTAGTTATTTCAATGAAACTAAAAACCCATACTAATATAATGTATTATAATACTAAAAAATTTAAACTTAGTTTGAACTCACTAATCTCAGGAACTACCATTTCGCATAGTAAAAATATTTTACTCCAAGAAAGCCCGTTTATCGAGAAAGGCTATAGTCTCCCTACCACTAATAGATACATAGAAAGAAAATAGGAGAAGAGCATGAATGAAGAATTATAAAAGGACAGGGGTCGTGGCGCTAACGAAGTTGCACGGGTCAACTATATAACAAAATTTGTAAATTAAGTTAGTCTTACAATTAAATCCAGCACCGCATTGCAGTAGGTTATAAACACGACATGTGTTGGCTGTCAGGTTAATGTCCTCTGATGTTATCAAACATTGTCAAATGTACAGCATTTGTTATTAAAATAATTCATTTACCTAAAAACGTAACGGGAAGTTGCGATATATTTAAGCTTAAACCTTATTTAGTTTAAAAATAATACAAAAGAGAATCATGTTCCTTCCTTTACATCAGGTTTTAACGAAAAATAACAGCTCGAATATCAATATTCTAGCGAGCACAAAATGGTTTTATCCCATAAACAGTAAACTCTTATTCCCACTATCTGGGATTACTTGGGTTGCAGAGCTATAAATCGGTCTAGACTTGTAATAGAAGATGAAATAAAACCTTCCCCAGTTGTTATTATGATGAATGACAAAACGTGCCATAAGTTGTGAACTCTGTTTATTTATATCGTATACCAGTAGCAGAGTATCTCTCCCGCTGCGTTGTGATTTTGCGATGGCCCAACATCGCTACTTATTTACACATTCTCACACAGAACTCATTCATCAGTCACGTGGCTGAAACAGCTGTAGAAAATAGATAGCTCGGGAGATCCCACGCGATTTAAAAGATTTATTGCCCCGTGGTGAGCTCAGACTGCAAAGTAATTTGCTTCCTGATAGAGGTTATACGCAAAGTCGGTTGCCGGTAATCGTGAGAGTATTTTTTAATACTGTTAGAACAATTATAAATGCAATATCTTTACTACTACTATGTACATGTACGCTTCGAATGTTTCTAGGTCGTGAGTTAATGATGATAATTATTCGAGTTAATACACATGGTGTAGTAATGTCATCAGCTAAAATGGAACACGTGTGTTAAACGATTGATGACGTCATCACAGTAGGTCCGACTTCACTGAGAATCATACAGTATGCTGCTTGCTAATACCGATGATGACTAAATGAAATAATGACCATACATTAAATGCTATTATAGCTTATTAAAAGAGCGCTATTTAAATGTCTTGTACTGAATGTTCACTGCAGGTGGCATTGTGGTATTTACATGACAGATTAGTCTTGACTCGGACAACGTATAAGTCATAAAATTATATTATGTATTCAACTCAAATTTTGTGATACTCTATACTCGGTCTTGTTGTCCAACTTCATATGATGGATGCTGTAAAATGAGGTTACTAAAACAAAGGTTCAATGCGATGGCGTCTGTTCGTGAACTAGATTAAGATTTTACGAGCGGAATCAAAACGATATAAATCACAGCGATCCAACCGTTTTTATTTACACAATAATATTGACTATTCCTTGACCTCGTGAGTCATGGATCATTGCGGTACATTGCTCGGTTGGCGTGGCGTGAGTCAACTACGGCGCGATATGATCGAGCGAGCAATTTGAAATTCCGCAGCAACAACGACAATTCCACATTTGATTTTAGGATAAATAAAACAGTCAAATATAACCCATCTAGTATATTGTTTGAAATGACAAATAAAAAGTCTCGGGGATTGGAAGATTTCGAAAAAGCTTCCGACTAAGCAAACCACGTTAATGTCACATTGAATTAAAACTACAAAGTCCTTAACGGTTCGAAACGTTTATCAAAAGCTGATGTGTATTTCCGGTATTATAAATTTTCATGCATTCTTAGGTCGTAGCCCGATTTGCAATTCAAATTTAATGTATCAAATCCGGTGTTTCGCAAGGATCTCATCTATCTCCTCTATTTTACTTATTTTATATAAACTAGTTTATTGGACATAACCTTAATGCTATAACATAGAAGTAGATTAAAAATCTCAAACTTTTAAATAGGTATCATATAATAGTAGAAACCGTATGCATAGACTGATGAATGACTTGTACGGAATGCAATAAGAACAGATAGCTTATTAAGATATTCTAGCTGGCACCATTTACTGAAATTCAACTCTAGATCTCATATTACTTGACAGATAATATCTAGTAAAGTACTGTTACGTAGTTCCTTTAATATGAAGATCTCGTTGACAGTGATGCTGCGTATGCGCCGGTTCGTGAGCTATGCCCGCCAGACGCCAATCCCTCATTGCGGATATACCCTGTTAGGGTTGCCATTGATGTAGAATTTAAAATGCATAGAAATAAACAGCCAATATTTTTTTTATCTGTTGTTGAAACTTTTTGAGCCTATCTCCTAAGAACTTATTAACATGTGAGTTAGTGGTTTTTTTTGCAGCAAATGAGGGTTATATCATTTTGCGATGTTTTTATTATGAAACTATTTTTATATGTTTATAACTTACTAGCTGCCTCCCCGCGGTTTTACCCGCGTAGTTTCCGTTCCGGTGGGAATACAGGGATAAAATATAGCCTATGTTACTCGGGGATAATGTAGCTTTCCAAAGGTGAAAGAATTTTTGAAATCGGTCCAGTAGTTTCGGAGCCTATTCATTACAAACAAACAAACAAACAAACAAACAAATCTTTCCTCTTTATAATATTAGTACAGATGAATACGTAGGTTCCTATTATAACGTGTAATAAAATAATCATTTAACATCGACCTCGCAGCCACCAATTAACTTTTTAGCATTTTCCGGTTTACTTTAAATTTGCATCCTCATTCCCTGGTTACATTTTAATTCACAAAAACATGATTAGTATTTAATTATTTAAATAAAATCTTTACGTGCCAGCCCTAACCGTATATCTGACAGGATGTCGTACTGTGCGTGATACGAGGGCTGAATATTAGAATTGCATCGTTATTACTCGGCTGATTCGAATTGTACGTCTCTGACCTCTGAACGTGCTTGGAAATAGAGGACAATATGATTTTGTCGCGTTCTAATGTTCGTATTATGCAAACTACTTCACTGGGTTACTGCTCTTAAGCCAAAGGATAAATCTTTATCAAAGTTAGCAAATGTTCATCTAATAAAATGTGCCAAAAACGATTGAAGGTTATTTCTTATTTTGACCTCCTATTTGTATCTGCGCAGTTTCCCAAAAGGTCACAATAATTAGCATTACAGTTATTATCAACAATTAATTTATTTAATAACATCCAAGTTATATTGATCTTATAACTACGCGTTTGAGGACAATGGATTTATTTTAGCGTCAAATCAAGTTTCGAATGCCGCGACCTTTTTATCATAATGCCTACTGTTAAAGAACATGAACACGTAGAATAGACAAAGAATACTTAGTATTTTTTAGTTTTTTTACCAGATTGTCCAAACCCTCAGAGCAATCTTACTTATCATATTCTTCATCCTTAGAGCGAATACGTGCTCAAGTGTTGCCCTCCCTTTAGGTCAACTCGTGTGTCCTTCAGCTTTCTTTTTATTTAAATTGTATTTCAGTATTCCAGTATATCTAATGTTTCATTTTCTATCATTTACAGTGCCGTCGGTAAAACATGTCTCCTCATCAGTTATACGACAAATGCCTTCCCAGGGGAATACATACCTACAGTGTAAGTAATTTTGTTAGTTCAATAATTCCTTATTTAAATTATTTGTGCAAGTCACTGGGTGACGAAAGACACGTGTAATATTTGATCATGTTATTAAAATAGATATTTTATTGTCTAAGAACAAAGTAACAATTTTGATGACATTTATATTGAAGTGGCAGTTCAGTCGTCATAATTTCATTATTAGCCAATCATTTTCCCTATGGGTTTAACTTCAAATTTGTACATGAAACAGTTGTCCTATTTTGAAATTGGAATTACTGTGCAATGCAATAAGGTTCAAATTCAATTGACGACGATGCATTTCAGTCTAAGACCGTTGCCACCATGTTTCCAGATTCGACAACTACTCCGCCAACGTGATGGTGGACGGGAAGCCGATCAACCTGGGCCTGTGGGATACCGCCGGTCAAGAAGACTACGACAGGCTGCGACCACTCTCATACCCACAGACCGATGTCTTCCTCATATGCTTCTCGCTCGTCAACCCAGCATCCTTCGAGAACGTTCGGGCTAAGGTTTGTTGACCCTACACTTTTGACATTTTCAATGCGACAAAGTCTTTTGACTGGCCTGTTGGCTGTTCAGTTAGCGACACTGGCTTCAAGTTCCTGGTCCTAGAATATAGTAATTTTATGTGTGACAAATGAATATCTTTGGAAATGCAGTATCTTAATGCAATTCCCATCCAGGACAAATATTTGGTTGCATGAACATGTCTGTTTATTCTGGGCATATAACTTGGAATCAGATCGACCTATTCTGAAAAATGCTGCCTCTAATTTCAACAGCTCTTAATTCCCAATGGAAACATAGTAGGTAGCAAGTGTTCAACTTCACGCCGGATATAAGTATGCTGGTAGTACTTACCCGGATGAACTCTACTTAACAAATTCTAACACCCCAACTCGACTGGACTAAAGGATATGATCGCGTCGCGTACTTTAGTCTGCACCTGCGGTCTTAGAGAAACTTGCCATATAGAGCTACAATTTTGCAGCATATAAGCACTTAAAACTAGGTACTTATATGTAGAAACTTACAAGAAAGAATCATCTCTAGCTATATGTATGAGAGATTATGACTAAAGATACTGGCTGGTAGTTTGAAAATTCCTTTGTTGCCTAAAAAAAATTGGTTGCCTGTAAAGTCGGTATACGGGCGAAAGTTTTACGTGACAACGACTTTGAGTGGTAAAATAATTTTAATGTGAATATTCATTCGTATAGTAGGAAGAAGGATGAAATAATAGTAACAATTTAAAACATAACGTCACGTAACGTGAGCGGAGCGTAACGCAGTTTCTTGAAGTGTCGCCCGGCAAACCAATTTATAAGACGTTGTCACGTCAAAAATACATTGGCGTACTTTTGCGCTATTCTGAAACTATCTCGTTAGTTACTTAGTTAGTTCTATATACATACTTTTTACCGTTTTAAAATTACAGTAGGATTTAATGGGAAGTTCCGTTTGTAAAGTTTTTGAAAGTGTCATAATTATCATAAGGTACTTTGAATGACAGAATAAATACGATTCTGTAGAGGTCTTTATATAGCTCATAAACTATTAGCAATCTAACAATAAACCATTCTAGTTATTCTTAGATCTATAATTTATAGATAGTCAACTTTGACATGTGTGTAAATAAAATAAGTATTTATTACTACACGAAGGGTTGAGTTCGATATCAATCATGACAAAAATTTGTGACCATGAAAATGACTATACATAAATATTTAAATATAGTATAGCAGCTATAGCTATATGTTTACGATAATACAAGGTACATAAGTATGAGATGAGGTGAGATTGGTCTTCTAAAAGTCTCAGAGTTAAGTTAATAATAATAATAACTGATTCCAAAGTAAGCTTTAAATGAAGCTTGTGTCATGGTAACTAGATAGCTGATATACTACATATAATACTTTTAAATACATACATATTAAAGATATTTACATCCAGACACAGAACAGACATATTCATGCATAAAAATGTTTGTCCTGGGTGGGATTCGAACCCACGACCCGCGGCTTGAAAGTCAGGGTCACTAACCACAAAGCCAACTGGGCTGTCAAAGTTATTCACATACAGTTTCCGTACCGCGGTTTTATCCATTCTCGGGATATTTGATCCAATGTTTTTCCGGGTTAAAAACCCTACCAAGTCAAAATAAGAATACCACAATAATTGTCGCTTGTATTATTGTTTACAGTCTTTAAAGTCTAGTCTATTGGTTTCCCACTTAGGTCATATACGACAAGATATAGACACGAAAAGGCATTAATGACGTAAAATATAACGTCAGACATGAGGAACATTGCTATTTATAATATTGTTTTGCTAATATCAATGATGTATGCCCACAGGGTATAACCCCCTTGACTTTTCCTCACCCTTCTCTCTATGTTTTTCGGCTTATAAGATGCATAAATGTATAAAAATAGAAAAAGCCTTTATTTTTGGAGCCCTACTATCTGTGTAATTAAATTATAATTTTTTTTTTCAAATGAGCTTACCTTTGGCTACAGACACTCTGATATAAGCGACGTCAAAGCCTAAGATGTTGGCTTTAATAGCTACTCAATTACTCTAAAAAATTGTCTGTTTATTCTGTCTCTTGATGTAATTATCAACATAAATAAATATATATTTAAAAGTAGTCTAATAAGTAGTATATCAGCTATTTGGTTACCATAGCATAAGGTCTGTTTAGCTTAGATTGGCAGTGTGTGAAAAATGTCCCAGAATATTTATTTAGATATTTTTTTTAATGTTTCATTGACAATATTCGTGTGTCCAACATAAATTCACTAAAAAGATATACTTAAGACCTCAAACCCAATATATATTTTAAAGACATATTTAATTAAAATCTATTTATATTTACATTCCAGTGGTACCCCGAAGTGCGGCATCACTGCCCCTCCACGCCCATCATCCTGGTGGGCACCAAGCTCGATCTCCGCGAAGACAAGGACACCATCGAGAAGTTGAAGGACAAGAAATTAGCTCCCATCACCTATACACAGGTAAATTTGTGCAGAGGAGTTTCAACCGTATTGTTAAGACGTAAAGTACAATTTCTTTTAACCTGTAGACAGGTAAGCTAGTGCACTGGAGTTTTAACCGTATTAGTAGGATGTAGAGTTTATTTTAACTTACACATAGGTAAACTAGTGAACAGGAGTTTCAACCATATTATTAGAAAATAAAGTACAATTTCTTTTAACCTATACATAGTAAGCTAGTGCACTGGAGTTTCAACCGTATTAGTGGGACATAAGGTAGAAATTATTTAACCTATACATAGATAAACTAGTGCAAAGGAGTTTCGACTTTATTCCTAGGGTGTAAAGTTTTCATTTTCAATAGCATGATCAAAAGTAAATACCAATTTCGTAAGTGCTATTTGGCTATTACAGAGAATGGGTTACCTCTTAATTTTTAAATCACTATTTTAAAACAAAGTCCCACGCCGGTGTCTGGATAAACTCCAGAACGAATTTTTATACTATTTTCACGAACACAGTGATTCATTTTAGCTTCAGCTGTATAAAGATTCTGTGTAAATTCAGTGAAATATGGCGGTGTTTTTGTTGCACTGGAACTGGGAACTGTTGTATGTTTGTAAAGAATTAACTCAATAACTAGGTACTGAACCATATTTCCAAATTATTTTAATATTTCAGCTGTAATGTAAGCTACATTATTCCTGTCATAGGCGACAGCTAAAGGTATCTTGATTAAATTTACCATAGAGTTTGAATGAGTTCTGGTATAGCACATAGGCTACTTTTTATACCTGGAGGATTTTTGGTCTCCTGGAACCGAGGGTGTAACTGTAGTTACCGTTACGCGGTATAGAACATAAATAAAATCGAAATGACTTATATTTCTTACTCTACGAAGATTTAAAATTTTTGGTAATTTGTATAAAAATCAAAAAAAATCATTAGCTTCGAACCCCACGTATCGAAGAGACCTGCCTCTATAGATTTCCTCTGTATTATTCTTTCTGCATCAATTTTTTCCCAGATACTCTTATGATGTCGTCTACCTCTCTTCGTAGCTAGGGGCCTTTCAAGTATTACGTAAGCACTATGGGGGAACTGGGGTATCAATGCTTTGCTTATTTTGAATGACATTTGGGGTGGGGGGGTCTAGATGATGATTACGTCATCGGTAGTTATTTACTTTTTTACACATATGGCAGCCCATACATTGTTTTTTCTTAAAAAACGCACAATAATGCATACGTTTTTAAGCACTCGCTTAAAACATTAATTGAACAATGTTTATGTAAGCATGGGGTGAGAGAGAAGCTTAGCTTACTTTTGCTAACAAGGAGGACGGGGTAAATAATTGTTATAAATCTGCTTACGTAATACTTGAACGGCCCCCTAGTAACATAAAATATAATCTATACTAATATTATAAAGAGGAAAGATTTGTTTGTTTGTAATGAATAGGCTTCGAAACTACTGGACCGATTTCAAAAATTCTTTCACCTTTGGAAAGCTACATTATCCCCAAGTAACATAAGCTATATTTTATCCCTGTATTCCCACGGGAACGGGAACTACGCGGGTGAAACCGCGCGGAGGCAGCTAGTAATAAATAAAATGACCATCCCATTCCTCTTCCTCAAACACAGCTATAAAGACCAAACCATATATAGATTACATTAATAACAATTATCTAATTTTGTTGTTTCCAGGGCCTGGGCATGTCGAAGGAGATCAACGCGGTGAAGTACCTGGAGTGCTCGGCGCTGACGCAGAAGGGGCTGAAGACGGTGTTCGACGAGGCGATCCGCGCCGTGCTGTGCCCCGTGCAGCCCATCAAGAGCAAACCGCGGTGCTCGCTGCTCTAACTTACTACTACAACACGAACACGAAGCGCCAACAGGTAAAATGAAATGAAATGAAATAAATTTATTAATTCAAATAGGCCTTCACAGGCACTTATGAAACGTCGACTCTAATGCTCGGTTCGGAAGGTTGCTTTTGCTGAGAAGAGCCGGCAATAAACTCAGCAATTACTCTTTTCAAAACAAGTTTTAACAATTTCTTTAACAATAATAACATTAGTCCTGATAGAACGAGCGCTATACCCATGCCTCGTCATCGTTAATATAATCATTTATACTATAATAAGCTTTCTGTACCAAAGCTGACTTAACTCTTTCCTTAAATTTATTCATAGGCAATTCTAAAATATTTGTGGGGATTTTGTTATAAAACCGTGCACCAAGTCCTAAAAATGATCCTTGCACTTTCTGTAGTCTATAAGCAGATGTTACAAGTTTATGCTTATTTCTAGTATTAATGGAGTGCAAATCACAATTTTTAGCAAAAACACTAATGTTTTGACGGACAAATGTTATGTTTGCATTAATCACTGCTACCTTTACATGACCTGTGTGTTTACCTGTATTACCGAATTTATTTTACACTAGCTGCCTCCGCGCGGTTTTACCCGCATAGTTCCCGTCCCCGTGGGAATACAGGGATAAAATATAGCCTATGTTACTCGGGGATAATGTAGCTTTCCATAGGTGAAAGAATTTTTGAAATCGGTCCAGTAGTTTCGGAGCCTATTCATTACAAACAAACAAACAAATATTTCCTCTTTATAATATTAGTATAGATTTGTTAATCTAGTAATATCATCATCTCATACCAGAAATTCATTATACTCAATAACTTAAAACGTATTAATGGCACCTAATTAAAAAACATGGACATAACTAACACGGTAACACCCAACCCTGTATAAAATGTAGGGTAAAAATGCACATAGACCAATGAAAAAGGCCAACGACACCCAAGAAAAGTAATAAAACAAACCTAGAATGTAAAGACACTAGAAAAAAAAATCTAGTAAAATATTTAAGAATAGACTTAAAATGATATTGATTACTTTAAATTTAAAATTGCTTATTGTTATAGTGAAATAGTTAGATCTTATGTATTAACTGTTTTCAAACAATAAATTATCGTTTCTTATCATTAAATAAATAACCACATATTAATGAAAAAATATATATCTTTTTCAGAAAGTGAGAGTAGTACAGACGAAGCCAGTGCATACAGCATAGCTTTCAATAATAGAGCGCACCGGAACACCCGCCACAGTCACCAAGCCGCGACACAACACTGTGCTGTAAAAAAAATCATATTAAACTAAATAAATGGGACTGCAATAAAAGCATAAATAGATGTTAATTTTTACTGTTAAAATACGCATTATATATTATCTATAATTAATTATGTAACGTGGGTTGGTGTGAGTGATGTCCGTATAATGCATTATCGCTTTTTTATACATCGTGGGGAAAGGGAATGACGCTGACAGTTGAGTTTTAAAGGCTGTATGGTTTTTGATCATTGCCTCTGTTCACGGCAAAAAAAAATATTTTTGTCTGTGACTCTTGTATAACGCCCGATGTTAATAATCTATCTCCAATCCGTAATTAAAACCAACGAGTTGTCAAAATGGACGGATAGCTTATTGGCAAGCAAAAACTATCATTGATGATTGAGAAGATAGATTGATTTTAAAGCTTCACTCAGAAAATGGATTGATATATCAATCTTAGATAGCAAAAAATGGATCAGGATTGATTATTGACATCGGGCGTAAGACGACTAACTAATACACTTTTGTACTAAGCCTACCCTTAGCGTTTAAAAATATCTCCTATGTACGTCAATGTAAGGTTCAATTCACAAATGCAACCAAACGCCTGTCAGTGTGTTCATTCTATAAAATAAATTCCGAGTGTAACTCATATTTGGGTGCTTTTTCCTAACGCGATCTTTGCCATTAAATTAAATATTACATTCCTACGTTGTTGCCGAAAAAAAACTTGTTTACGAAACGAAATTGTTTTTACCAAAGCCAGATAAGGTGGAAGAGAGATGGAAATTTATTACTATTCGTTGTTTAGCGCCTAAATTAAGGGCTATATTTCACCGGGACACCATGTTGCGCCACCAGTTGCGCCACCATGGTGTCCGTAAGCTACCAAACTAGAACACCAATACAGACACCAGAGTCGAGACAGTATCAAAATGGACGTCGAAGAGATAGCACTACTATTGTATATACGGCCGAACTGGCGGCCGAGTGAGTGAGAGACCATACAGCGCTATAGTAATTAGTGGTGGCGCGACCAGCGTGGTGGCGCGACCAGTAACAATCTGTGCATCGTCCGAGTCGGTCGCGCCACCAAATTGGTTGCGCAACCTAACGGACACCAGGTGAGTAACTCTCTATAGAGCTGTATACATTTTGTTGGTAGCGACGACTGGTTGCGCCGCCGTGGTGTCCCGGTGAAATATAGCCCTAAGATTAGAGCAGTCGTGTTTTGATAACTGTATCTCAAATAAAAGTGGCTATTGTCTCACGACGGACCATAGAGCTTGAGCGAGTTTTTTTATAAATGACTAGCTGCCTCCGCGCGGTTTTACCCGCGTAGTTCCCGTTCCCGTGGGAATACAGGGATAAAATATAGCCTATGTTACTCGGGGATAATGTAGCTTTCCAAAGGTGAAAGAATTTTTTAAATCGGTCCAGTAGTTTCGGAGCCTATTCGTTACAAACAAACAAACAAATCTTTCCTCTTTATAATATTAAAATAGATGGCTTAATTAACGCTTCGGCTTCCAACTTATGTGGCTTTAAAATAACACCAAATTACCAACGCAATGGTGATAAAATGGAATTGTTGAAATTTGTGTTAGGCAGAGATTATATTTTTCGATTTATTATTGCTTATTATTCCTTTATTTTAAATGTCCCTTGTTGAATTTCAATGTAGTGGTGTCTATAAGTACAGTATTTGTTTATAAGGATGTGTTTAATCAGCAAATGTTTTATGTATCAATGTGTTTAAATTAATACTGCAGCGTAAAGGAAATCTGTAATATGTCTTAAGGAAATGCTATGCGTAGAATTTAATACTTTTTGTTATCAGAGTTAAGTTCACTTTTTTATATGAATATTATTGAATATACACTGTAAAGCTCATTATCCAGTCTATATGTCAAATATTTTTTAAATGTATTACTATTTTAATGCGTTTATAATTCCGTTTGAAAGTGATCTTAACTTTGATAGAAATAATACTTTTCTAAAGCGCGGATGTACTGTCAATACATAGATACATATCTTGGTGAAAGTTAATCTAAGCTCTGTAAGGAGGGACTAATATTATTTGGACGATAATTTTGTCAAATTAATTATAAAAAAAAACGAACTGCCAAATTTTTTTGTTGAAAATCTAAAACTAAACTTACCGGTGTAAACCGGTTTTTATAGAGTCAGCAATATTAGTATCTTATATAATATTATGTAATTCTACATAACGGATTTACGTTCGTTAACAGTGAAATTTCAACTTTATTTTCATACTACTAAGTTATATTTTTATTCGTCGCCTAAAAATACGTGAATCAGAGGTTATTATTTACTATTAAAATTTGTGTTTAAGATATTAATTGACTAAATTATCGCCAATAAGTGTAATATCTGAATCGAGAATGAATTTGTATTGAGCTAATACTTCAGACCCGGCGCATATACGAACCACTGTGTGGTCTTTACAGTAACAACGCATAATATACTTTAAATACAGAGTTTTAAGTCTAAATTTAAATGCTCATGTTCCTACGACCAAGACCATTTAAATTTCAAACCTAACTATAAGTATTTAAGGTATATTATTCATTGCTATTGTATCCTTTGACACTGTACTCAGACTTCGATGGCTTCTGTGAAATACCGCACAATTACTTTAGCATTATAAACCGACCGACTTGCGATGGATGAACTCCCAACCGAAACTAATCCGGCGATGTCCATTTTGATTCGGTCGTGTTATCACTCTCCTAGGAGGCATTTTTCGCTGAAAATGTGATAATACGGGTTTAGGCTTTAATTGACTGTTGGAATGTTTGACACGGCCTCTAAAAAAACACCTTAATTTTTTTTATACGCTCGCCTAATAAATTTTTCACAAGTCTAACATATAACATACAAATGTAACGCCGTCTTTTTTTTTATTAGTGAAAATGGCACTAAGTTAATTACTGTCTAAATCCACTCCTAAACTAAATGTTTAAAATAAGATGAAATAGTACATGTAAGTTTGAATTTAAGGTTTGTGCAATTGTTGTTGCTTCGATCCAAAATAACTTGCGATGCCATAGACAATATTATTTTTTGATTTTAAAAAGTTGATTGTTCTAATGAGTTTTTAATCTGTTTTTTTTTTATTTCGCATAGAGCACGAACAATTGCACACGACATCCTAGCTATTAAGATTTTAATGTATGTATTGTTCAGATGCAAATATTTAGAAGAATCAGCATGTAAATAACGGTGGAAAAAAATAACGGTAATTTAGTATTAACAAAAATAAGCGAACACACCATTTCTTTGGTGTAGCATTTTTTATATAATCTAGTATCATTTTATAGGGGGCTTTGTACGCGTTTCTGTATTAATAATGAATATTAAACTAATATTTAGGTCGAATTATTTGGGTTTCATAATTTAGTAACCTATTCTTAAATAAAATTTTGTTTTATTCCGTTATGTTAAATAGTTATGCGCCAACTGTTGATAAATGAAAATAAATATAAAATATCTAATTTTATAAAGTGTTTTGCTCGATTAAAATGGACTATCGGTTGTATGTATTAAAAGTTCAGTTATCATTAAATAGAAAAACATGTACCAATTTTTTTATTATTAAAAATCCCTTACTCATCTTATCTTAGTAATTACGTCAACACAAGGATTTCAGTTATAAAATGTTATCACATGAGTCACGTTTGCTTTTGAGTATAACAAGTTAACTCATTGAAAGACTAAATAGAATGCTGGCATAAAATAAACATTAATTTTTTATTCTGGTGATCAGAGTTTGTGATTTTAGTCAAAATCTCATACCTATTTTACAATCTGATTCAAATATTATTATTCTTCCTAAATAGATTTTCATGGGATTAATTTAAAGAAAGTAGAAAAATTAGACTTTTAACAGTATTTATTTAATAAGACCTAAAAATTTTTTGTCAAATATAACTGCTCATTTTGGGTTCACTATAAAGACTTGTTGGCGCATGAGATTACAATTTATATACAATTAGTGAAAATTTTATTTTAACCGATGGAATACACGAATTAAATTGAAATTTGTTATTAAAAAAACACGGCCATAGAATTGTTTTAATATTAAATTGGAGTTTTCTATACTGTTGTACCTACGTAGCTAAATGTATTGTACTTTTCGCGTTAGTATAAATGTATTCACGACTTGGCTTTCATACAGACAACCGCTTGTAATGTTAATTTGAACTAAAAGACTTGTATAACTGATAAAAATGCACTAAGTATATTTTCGTGTCATAAGTAGTTACGCTGTCGAATAAATTCTTCCAAATATTGTAAAGCCTCTGAATAATTCAAAATATATTTATATTAACTGTTCAGATGTTTGTTTCATTTTAATCTCCTAAAAATAACAGTTTCTTATAGCAACAAGGTTGATTTTTATCTTAAAACTACGCAGACTATCTTACATGTTATCAACTATTTATGTAAGCGTTAATGCCTACAATAGCGGATTTATACAATAAAAGATTATGTTTTTGTGATAGCGTCGTACCTTTATTTTTGTTAGGTAAGTAGGTATATGGAGTTCGTAACTAGCACTAATATCTTTAGGAACCTGCCCAAAAGTTCAGTGAAAGGCGTCTATCATCAAATTGGTATATGCTTCACTACATATTAATATCATAAAAAAAAGTAGCTTTCCGCTGTCTTATATACAATAGGTAAATGTCAATTTTAGAGGTTTCTAATGTGATTTATAAGCATTGCACCCGTGCGAAACTGGGGCGAGTCGCTAGTATTGTATGAATCGTTTTGTCATTGTTAACAGCCCGTAAGTATTTATCAATGACAATAATACAAATAACCATTACATGTTGACCTTCCAATCAACGAGATCTCAATGTTGTCAGAGAGCTGTTCGCATTTGTACGTGTCATAATAAGTGGACGTCTTAGAACAAAGATATCGAATTGGAAACACGTTTTGTTTTATGTTGTCATAGTCAGTCGCTAGTTTGGCACTGCCAGTGAGCAGTCCACTGCGCCTACGCATTCGTGAATTTTTTTTTAAAATCGACATTTCTCCCGTTCAAAAATAACTCTTATCGCTCGTGTGTTAAAGTACTACATTGTACATAATGTCGAAAGTGCTTCTGAGTAAAGAGTTGCCGGATATCGAGGTCAGTAAGACTATGTCAATATTATGGCTTAGATGTTATTGCGATTAGATATTTCACTTATAAATTGTGTTATATATGAGGATGTTTAGACATATGATTTGTATGGCAGATAAATTTATAACGAATATTTTATATTGGCACCTACGAAATCAAAGAATTGCTTTTATTTAAGGTCGACAGCGTAACTGCGTGCGCGTGGTGAATGCGATATTTACCTTCTAGATTCTATTTAATTAGTGTCTTTATAAGTAACCATTTTTGCGACAAATAAGACTTTGGATGATGGTGAATTAATCACACATAGTCTAGATTAATATATAATAAAAACGTTTTAATTCCCGGGAACGGCAGCTTTACCTTAATTTACATAAATACCTTAGAAAACAGTTTACCAAGTATTTTCCAATTCTGTTCAGCCTAATAAGTAACCTTAACAGAATAGTCTGACGAAAAAGTACTTATTTACGTTCAGTTATCTTTATTATTGATATTGAAAAAGATTCACTTTAGACTTGGATATCAATAAGATATCTAATAGTTGATGATGATGGTCCTTACTCCACTCCCAGTTAGCGAATCGAAGCGTAAGAGTAGACTAACACAATTCCAATCGATTGTTTCTCGCAGCAATTTATGCTTGAGACACTGAAGTTAATTAACGGTAGGTCATATAAATTGTGTTTTAAGCAACAAATAAATTACTTATGCAGTTGTAAAATCATGCATTACGTAGTAAGACAGTTTCTTACCAAGTTTTCAAAGATAAATCAATGTTTCGTTTACCGCTGATTACTTTGTTTGTTTGTACATCGCAGTACCTACTTAAGAATTAGCTGTTTATATTCCCATACTTCTAATCTATACTAATAGATAGATATAAGTAAATGCGAAAGTAACTCTGTCTGTCTCGCTTTCGCGCTAAAACTAATGAACCGATTGAAATGAAATTTGGTACACAGATCTAGAGCCTGAGAAATGACATATGCTATCTTTATCGCGGGAGAATTAAAGATTCCCTGGGAACGCGGGTGAGACCGCAGGGAGGCACTAGTATTCAATATAGATGTTCTTTGTGTTATTGATTGAGTTATATGTCTTAATATCAAGACGTTATTTCTTAACTGTTGAATCGGAGTTCATATTTATTTTCATTGACTGATAAAAGTATGTTATTAATAAAATGTTAAGTTTAAAGATAAGATTCAATGAGTTCAAGGTTTTATGTTTAATACAATGTTCTACAACGCAATTTTCTATGATATCCTAGTCACTACATACTATAAAAGAAAGTCGCTTTCCGTTGGCTGTCTTTATGTCTTCTTAAATCTTTAAAACTGCGCAACTGATTTTGATGCGGTTTTTTTAAATAGATAGAGTGATTCAAGAGGTTTTTATATGCAATGCATGCATAATAATATAGGTATAATATGTATAGGTATTACTACTCAACCCTGGAACAGTAGATAATAATAGACCTTATATTAGATGACAGACAATATGAAACATGCATACCTATTTTAAGATGTACTTCGGTTAGTAGCTTGACTGTCTCTGGTCCTGGGTCCGATTTCCGGGCCGAACAAGTTCATCTCAACAATTATATGTTACGTTTTTGCTACGTTTGTTTTTCTTCCTTGCAGAATTTACTAAGGTTAAACCCTACGGTGAAACCTTACACTAACTTGGTCCCATCAGCGCAGACCAAGAAGAACAAACAACATTGGAAAAGAAATTCGGACAGGAAATGTACTGTAAGTGTGTACCTACTTAAACTTAACATCTAGTTTAGTTAGGTATATAAACGTACACTTGAGCTTATTTTAACATGTACCCATTACAACTGCAATAAGTTTGGATGAACTTCATAATTGATTTGAAAAGTACGTGACCCTTTAAAACCTCCTTACCTCCATACCAAACGATCTTCAATCATATGCACCTGTCATCATAGTGTTGTAAACTTATTGGCACTTTTTTACTTTGCGACAATTTAACCTTCTCCTTTTTACACAACCTATAACTTACAGACATAGCTATTATAAACGATCATGTCATCATGATAATTTTATTTTCTACTTGTCCAGGCTTGTCCAACCCTAACGAAGAACTTCGACGACATCAAGCATACAACCCTATCCGAGCGTGGTGCGTTGAAGGAGGCGGCGAGATGCCTGAAGTGCGCAGACGCACCCTGCCAGAAGTCATGCCCCACGCAGATCGACGTCAAGAGCTTTATAAGCAGCATCGCTACTAAAGTTTGTATTTCCTTCTGCTGATAATTCTACCTACGCGAATTTGCAGGCATATAAAAGTACCTCATCTATGTGTTTATTACCTACTTCGAGCAGCCCCGGATCTTCAATTTTTTTTAGGCGGGGCAAAAACTACAAAATGCCGCCCCCCCCCCGTGCCCACTTTATCATCTTTGTAATTTCAGATGTCCACTAATGTTACAGATATAGACCTTTGAACGTGTGGACATATATATTTATACTAATACACACTAGACACAAAAAGTTGAGGATATAAATAAATTTCGAAATTTTTGGGGGAAAATAATCGTACAGCAAAAAAAAGAGAACCAAATTGTAGCTTCAAGTGTCTAGTCTTTAGATACGACCATGACGTTTTTGTATCATTTTTTGGGTCTTGAAAAATTTTAAGGAAACTACCTAGGAAAAAAATGCAACATTTTTGTCGTCGAAAAAAAATATCCAATCAAAAGGCTTTTAAATTTTTTTCTTAATTAAGAAGCCTGTACGATGATTTTCCACGGAGTTACTGTCCGTCAAACCAAAAAAGTACTTTTTAACTTTGACAATAAATAACTCTGGGAATAAAGATCGTATATGAAATTGAAGAAGGGGTTTGAAAACTACACAACATTCTCTATAAAAAAACATTAATGACTCTTGTCGAAAACATCTTTTTTGAATTGAAAACTTTGTCTGACAGATTAACATACACACACAAAGTCGAGAAAAAAAAGGAAAATTTAATAAAATTATTTTTTATCTCTTTCATCAAAGCAATAAATATTACAAAAAAAAGAGTTTTCAATGAAAAACTTTTTAAAATCGAACCATCGTTCATAATGGTGACTTAAGCGAAAACAATTTTAAAGCCTCGGGGTACTAAGTAAAAAGCATTGCAACGCTTTATATTTTTCAGGGATTTTTCAACCAACCAACTAACCAAGTGGTTAAAAAATATCGGCGATATCCTTAATTCGTCCTTTTTATCCAAAGTTATACCAAGTTATCTAAATTTATATCCTTAATTATGAAAATTTTTGCCTTTTTTCCAATTCAATTCAAAGTTTTCAATTCCAGACAAATATTTTCGACAAGAACCATTCATGTTTTCTTATAGAGAATAAGTATTGTGTAGTTTTAAAAAAAAATCTTCAGTTTTCTATTCGATCATTATTCCCAGAGTTATTCATTGTCAATGTTAAAAAGTAATTTTTTTGTTTGACTGGCAATAACTCCGTGGCAAATCATCGTACCTATAGGTTTATTTATTACAACAAATTGAAAGGCATTAAATTCTATATCTAAAAGAGTATTTGACAAAAACAATAGAAAAATATTTTTTGAAGCCGTACGGGTTTTTATTTTATTTAGATGACAAAAAATTTGCATTTTTCCTTGGTAGTTTCCTTAGAGTTTCTCCAGACCCAAAGATGATACAAAAAATTCATGGTCGTATCTGAAAACTAAACACTTGAAGCTACAATTTGGTTTTCTCGTTGAAAATCACCCAAAAATTTCGAAATTTGTTTATATCCCAAATTTTTTGTGTTTAGTGTATAATGCTGAAGAGTTTGTTTGTTTGCTTGAACGAGTTAATCTCAGGAACTATATAACTAGATAGTCCATTTATCAAGAAAGGCTATAGGCTATACATATATCATCACGCTACGACGAATAGGAGCGGTGCATAAACCAAAAATGTTGAAAAAACGGGCAAATGATGCTAACGAACTTGCGCGGGTCAACTATAACAACGGTATGTTTTATACACAGACAGGATAGGATTTAAAATATGAGAAATATATTACCTATTGCATTTATGTATTAAAATTATATTTTTGAACGGGAGAGAACTGGGAGTATATTGGAGCGCTAGACTGTCGGCGAGGCATTCGGACTTTTCATCACTCTCAAACGCGGGAGGTTTAAACCATGCCTACGTGCCTCGCGAATCATAAAATGTTCGTATAGCAAGTCTCACTTGTCGCTCTCGCCGCCCCAGTCACATGGTCTGTGTGCTGTACCCTTGGGTATCGGTCGAGTTGATATGGCCTCAGCAAAATAAGAATGAATTTCAGTACTTGTACTATTATTTATTCCATGGTTAAAGTTGTCCATTCGTCTGTCAAGTGTGAATTTGCCGCCCCCCTGAACGTGCCGCCCGGGGCGTGGGCCCCGGCTCGCCCCCCCCTAGATCCGGCCCTGACTTCGAGTATGTAAATCTTTTTACATAGCTAGCATTATGATGGTACTACACTGTACTGTGGGACTTAGTTGGAAATAGAAATTGATTTGGGAGTCACTAATATACGACGGAAAGGATGATTTGAGGGTGAATGTTATTGTGTAATGCAACAGCAAGAGAATTACGCCGAATCTATACTAATATTTATAAATGCGAAAGTAACTCTGTCTCGCTTTCACGCTAAAATTACTGAACCGATTTTATTGAAATTTGGTACACATATAGTCCAGACCTTGGCAGCAGACATAGGCTACGTTTTATCCCGGGAAAATAGAAGATCTCCCGGGTAAGCGGGTGTAACCGCGGGGAGCCACTAGTTACCTGCCAATAAATTTATTTGAACTTGCAGAACTACTATGGAGCTGCCAAGACAATCCTATCAGATAACCCCCTCGGCCTAACATGTGGCATGGTCTGCCCGACCAGCGACCTGTGTGTCGGCGGGTGCAACCTCCACGCCAGCGAGGAAGGTGCCATTAACATTGGTGGTCTACAGCATTTTGCTATTGATGTAAGCACCTATGCAAAATATATAGTATACCTAAGTAATACCTATCTAGAGTCGAGTTTAGAATATCGCCCTATTTATTATTGACCAGCAAAAATATGTGCGTGAATACTTTTTCTTAATGTATTCGGTAATCGTGTGTACATATGAACCAACAACGCAGTTTACATTGTTTCTGTAGTTCTTCAGCTTGCATTTTTCTTCGAAACACTCGTGGAAAGGCTAATGTATTTGTAAATACTGATTGATTCTTTTGATTCGAAGTATTTATTGGTTTCTTTGTCATTTCATAAGAGAGAATAATGAAACAATTTGAACCTAAGTCCATGTATTTATAGCTAATAAATACAACTAACTCTTCAGATCTTTATGAAGATGGCCATACCCCAAACCCTGGATAAGAACACGAAGCCATTACCAAGAGGCGGTGACCAGAAAATCGCTTTGATTGGAGGAGGTCCAGCAAGTACGAGTTGTGCTTGTTTCTTAGCCAGGCTTGGTTATAAGAATATCACTGTTTATGAGAAGGAAAAGTATTTAGGTGGATTAAGGTAAGAATTACTTTGTTAGAGAGCATTTTAACTCATGATATTTACCTACTTGGGTTGGGGTATTTAATTTAGCTAAAGTTCAGTTTAAGCAATTCGAGTTTTTTCAACACCTAACTGATCACCACTTGTGATTTCATAGATTCACTTGTTTATCAGTTCCGCAGAAATTCCTCAATACCGTCTTCCTTTCGACGTAGTGCAATTTGAAGTTGAACTGGTGAAGAATCTTGGAGTTAATTTCGTTACTGGAAGAAAGCTTTCAACTCAGGATATTACCGTTGAGGTAAAGTGTAAAATAAGCACATCTTTAATTAAAAAAACATATTATATGGATAACTGACCTAATGAGTAGGAAAAACTATATGAAATGTTTCGTTGTCATCAATTCTTTTGACGCGGGAAAAAATCACGTTCAAACATTCCGTAACATATCTAAATACATACAGGCAAAGCTAATAAAAGCTTGTTAAAATCTCTGACATACAGAATACTAAACAATCTATATTTATTTTTAGGGTCTTTTAAAAGACGGTCACGCAGCTGTCTTCTTAGGTATTGGTCTACCTGAGCCTAAGAGCGTTCCAATATTCAAAGGACTCACCCAAGATATGGGCTTCTTCACTAGCAAGGACTTCTTACCTCTCGTCTCGAGAGGCAGCAAGAAAGGTAAAATACCTTAATTGTCGCATACATTTGGACTCATAAATATGCTAGAATTTTAGTCAGAAAATTAATTGTCGCTTTGTAATTGACTGGATTATTTTGTCAGGTAATATAAGAATCACTAGCTTAATTTTCCAGAGTTAGGTACTAATTCTAAGATTTTTCCTTAGGTATGTGCGCTTGTAAGTCTTCCCTTCCTGAGCTCCACGGCAACGTCATTGTTCTCGGCGCTGGTGACACAGCCTTCGACTGCGCCACTTCCGCGCTAAGATGTGGCGCGAGAAGAGTCTATGTTGTTTTTAGAAAGGGCTTTAGCAACATCAGGGCTGTTCCTGAAGAGGTTCGTAAACAATCGTTTAAACTGTTATTTACATATTTATAACAATGTGTATATAGATATGTCTATGACTGATGTTATGTTTCAGGTTGATCTAGCAAAGGAGGAAAAATGTGAATTCGTGCCTTTCATGTCACCTCAAGAAGTCATGGTTAAAGATGACAGAGTAAGATATCCAAAATATATGAATTGTGATTCCCGAAAGAAACTATAATATAGGTAGTGGGTAATTATCAGATTTCAGGTTTGAGGATGTGTCGCACTGAACAACTGGACGACGGAGAGTGGATTGAAGATGAAGATCAAGTGCTTCAGCTCAAAGCAAACTTCATTATTTCCGCTTTTGGCTCGGGTCTCTATAATACTGATGGTAAGAATACATATAAAAAATGTATTGGTCCTTCGAGCGAGCATCTTAGCACTTTGGTCCTTCGAGCCAAATAACATATTGTAAATTTCAGTGAAGGAAGCGATGTCCGGCGTCAAGTTAAACCGATGGGGTCTACCAGACGTGGACGAAACTACAATGCAGAGTAAGAGCAACCCTCAAGTGTTCATTGGAGGCGATCTGGCAGGAGTTGCAGAGACCACAGTTGAGTCTGTCAACGACGGAAAGACTGCCGCTTGGTTTATGCATTGTTATTTACAGGTTGGTTGTAAATTGATGCTTGCATAATGTTAATGTTTTTATTCGTAAGTAATTACGACCCAATAATACGTTTACGTAAAATAAGCTGTAGGTATATTTGTCTTGTGGTTACTATATCAAAAGCTCTGAATGAAAAGTTTTGTCAATAATTCATAGAAGCCTAGTAATATTATTACAACTCACTTCAAAATCTTCATATTCCAGGGTATCCCATTCAACTCACCCATTGAGTTACCAAAGTTTAACTGCGCCATAGACGACGTGGACCTATCAGTGGAAGTTTGCGGCATTAAGTTCGAGAATCCATTCGGATTGGCCAGTGCTCCGCCTACAACCAGTTCTGCGATGATTCGGAGAGCATTCGAGCAGGGCTGGGGATTTGTTGTTACCAAGACTTTTGGCCTTGATAAGGTATATAGAGCCTTAATTACTTTTGATAGGGTTCAATTCACGATAATAATGTTTCTAAAAGGTACCTACCAGTCAGTTGTTTTCCAAGTGAGTGTGGGAGGCAGTAAGCATATTGTTCTGAATCATAACGCTATTGATTTTCTCAAGAGTTTGAACCTAACAGTCAACTTTAAGAGCTATTTTGCCTTATCTATCTTAGTTTATATATCTATATTTTCTTTAACGTTGAACAGGATCTAGTTACCAACGTATCACCAAGAATAGTCCGCGGAGTGACTTCCGGCGAGAACTTCGGGCCAGCGCAAGGATCTTTCCTAAACATCGAGTTAATATCGGAGAAGTGCGAAGCGTATTGGTGTCAGAGCATTACCGAATTGAAAAAGGACTTTCCAACTAAAGTAAGTAGTGTCATGTGTTACTCTATCCTTTGTCTACCGTGACGTTACGTTTATTGCACATACACGATTTTGGATAGATTTTGAGTTTAAGATATTAATTAATCCTAAAACCTAATAAAAAAATTTACATGGAAATAACTTAAAGAATTCAATAAAACTACTAATACCTAATAATAATTCCTGTTACAGGTGGTAATAGCATCAATAATGTGTTCATACAACGAGGCGGACTGGACGTTGCTAGCCAGGAAAGCGGAGGCGTCCGGGGCCGACGCCCTCGAGCTGAACCTATCCTGCCCTCACGGGATGGGAGAGTCCGGGATGGGGCTGGCTTGTGGACAGGTAAGGTCGTAATCTATTGGAGTTTTTAAAAGACAACTTTGTATAGCTGTGCTTGTCTCCCTCATAATTGGATATGGTATGTGTACAATTTGAGTACGAAGTTTCATCAATAGATACAGTGATTCCTGAGGGAGATTTATATCAATAATTTATGTAAATGGTAAATTGGCTGAATAATGATGGTGTTTTGTTGCCCTTGTGCGAAGTTAAGGCGGGATGCTAGTACTGTATAAGTACAACTACTTCAGTTCGCTAGCTCCTTCACTGGCTATTCAGTAGACTATTTAATAAAAAGCTATAATTTTCCTCTACAGGATCCCGTGCTAGTAAAAGGCATTTCTCAATGGGTGCGTAAAGCCATCAAAATCCCATTTTTCGTGAAACTGACACCCAATATAACAGACATTGTTAGCATCGCTGTCGCGGCTTATGAAGGTATTACTACACTTTTTAATTTTATCCTACTAACATTATAAATGGGAAAATTTGTGACGACTTAGATGTCTTGTTACTCTTTCACGAAATAACGGCTGAAGGGATTTCGAGGACATTTGCTAGAAACCTAGAATACTCTAACTATAGGCTACATTTTATCCCGGGAAAGCTAAAGATGGGAACGCGTTAAAACCGTGATCTAGTTATTAGATAATTTTCTTTTGATGAAGAGTTTACCTACTACTTATTTATTTTATACGACAGGTGGTGCAAGCGGAGTATCAGCTATTAACACCGTATCCGGTTTGATGACTGTCAAAGCAGATGCTACGCCTTGGCCTGCAGTTGGTTCGTATATTATTTTTAAATAATATCTACATAAAAAAGCGTAATGGATAATCATTTGGTCGCGATAAAATTTTCTCGGGTTTTACAACTTTAGTCTATATCCGGAAAGATATAAAACATTGGATTTTATTTTAAATTTTTCTTTATCAGGTCGTGAAAAGCACACAACATACGGTGGTGTATCAGGCAACGCTACAAGGCCGATGGGTCTTCGCGCAGTGTCCGCCATCGGCAACAAATTACCTGGTTTCCCGATCCTCGGAATCGGCGGTATTGACTCAGCAGAGTCTGCCTTGCAGTTCATCATGTGTGGAGCCCCGGTGGTTCAAGTAGGTGGATTCTCTACTAATATCATAAATGCAAGAGTAACTCAGTCTGTCTGTTACCCTTTCACGGCGTAACCACTGATTTTGAAAAAAATCGGAACAGAGTTTGGGTTGTGGCTACGGGAACGCGGGTGATACCGCGAGGCGGAAGCTAGTAATGGTCATATTTGACTGGTTTGGAAGAGCAAAGTCCAAGCCAACCAGGGACTTTGCTCTTCCAAACCGCTAGACCGTTCGATTTTGAATTCAGATATGCCGTCAGTGAAAAATTTAGATATTATTCAGTATCATATCTATGCTTGACAAAAAAAATGTATAGGTAAGATGAAGAATTAACTCATAATAACACATCTTCATCAGATTTGCAGTGCAGTCCAAAACCAAGACTTTACAGTAATAGAAGATTACATAACGGGTCTGAAGGCATTATTGTACTTACGCTCGAAAGGTCTAGAAGGATGGACTGGACAATCACCGCCAAAATTCAAACATCAAAAAGGAAAACCTGTCCAATCGCTTTATGATGAAAATGGAAAGGTATTTCATTACATTTACTTTCTTTTAATTAATAAGAGAATTATTGTATCCTACAATTTTCTCATATTCCAGGTACTAGCTCACTTTGGACCATACTTCAAAAAGCGTGAAGAATTACTACACGAGATCAGACTAAAGTCAGACATACTGGAAGACAATAAAGCTCAAACTTACTTGAATACAAACGGGGCTACTAATGGGTACTCTGAAGTACCGAAAATCAAAGATGTTTTGGGAGAGGCGTTACCTAGAGTTGGTACATACAAACATTTGGATAATACCAGACAAGTTGTCGCATTGATTGATGATGTAAGAATACTTTTATATTTTATTCAACTTTAGGTACAAAATAATGAACTACTTGACCCGCGCAAATTCGTTAGCGTCACTTAGGTACCCGTAATTGCAACATTTTTCATTGATGGAGCACCATATCCTATTTCTACTCCTATTCGTCGTAGCGTGATGATATATAATCTGTAACCTACCTCGTTAATTACTGGTTATTAAACACTGAGAGATTTTCAAATCGGATCCGTAGTTCTTGAGATAGCGCATTCAAGCAAACAAACAAACTCTACAGCTTTATATATTAGTATAGATTTGTTTCACACCAGGCTTATATAAATATTTCGATTTACAGGATATGTGCATAAACTGTGGCAAATGCTACATGGCCTGCGCTGACTCAGGATACCAAGCTATTGAGTAAGTACTTTAAAAACTGTTTATTTAAAGATAGACACCTTAAAAAAAATTATAATTTGTGAGATTTTAATACCCACTTTGGACAATAACTATAGTCATGATTTAGTAGTTTGTATGTATGTATATTCAAAAGTTAATAACCTATTTACTTCGGACAAGTTCGGAAACAATAGTGACTAAGTACTTATATTTTAATTGATTTCCATATGAACTCATTATCAAAGCTCTGTAAATACTCAGATAATATGAAATCTGTTATTTTATTTAATAAAACCATGTATATTTTTACAGCTTCGATCCTGAAACACACATACCGCACATAACTGATGACTGTACCGGATGTACATTATGTCTGTCTGTTTGTCCCATCATCGATTGTATATCGTAAGTACCTACATATATGAACACTATATAACTTATACCTACTACCGCAGGTATAGTTTATAAAAATGCGTAACTTGATACTTGCTAACAAAATTGTTTTACAAGAATTACTCTTATAAAGCCAACTAAACAGCTTCAAAATGACTTTTTAAAGATACCAATTTTTTAATTCGTTTTACAGAATGGTCCCGAAGAAGATTCCCCACGTTATCAAACGAGGCTTACATTACGAAGTGCATCCTATAACCCCATTGGACGGAATATGTCAATAACATTAATTAAAACATCACATGTACCAAATTGTATAAACATATATTAAAATCATTACATTAAAATTGTGCCCTTAATTATTAACTCTTACTAACAGCCTCATATATCTTTTGCACAGTAATCTGTGCATATTTCCAGGAAAATATCCAATTATTTGTTGGACTCTCGCCCAATGTCAAAGCCGATATTGGCTTTGGACAATTATAATGACTCTTAGTCACAACACTCACTTCTAATTTACCCTCACGTTTTTTATGTAATTTCTCACAAATAAAACATTCAAAATTGTGAACAGTTTTAACAGTGTCAATTTGATAAGGTCTCTGTTCGATTTCTTCAATAACTTTATCATTTGTTATTATTTGCTTCGTTTTATGTTCCAAATATTCTTCGTACAAATTATCGTCCTTCATCAACTTATCTATATGCCGACTTAGCATTTCTGGAGTCGGGTGATCTTCTAGAAGTATTGCTGATTTATTGTTTGGGAACCAGTCCTTAATGGATGGTGAACCGAAGTAAATAGGGACTGTCCCGACTTTGATCGCCCGCCAATACTTCTCAGTGACGTAATCTTCGCAGACACCATTCTCTATGGCCACTACAAACTTGTACCTCGCAATAAACTTTAGGAACTCGTCCTCGTTTAAATTATTCAAATAGTCTTCTTTAAACTTTTTCGGTAGTTCTTTATTCTTGAGACATTCTCCATAAGAATCTACTTTAGTGTATTTCATGAGTTCTTTTACGTAGGCGTCCCTTTCAGTTGACGTTTCACAATCAGTCTGCAAATACATTATAGGAGCAATATCTTTCAATAGAGCATTCTTCACTGATGTTTCGACAAAATATCGCCTGCTAGTTATATCGTCGAATGATTCTAAGTATTGCAATGGGAATGGAACATCACTGTGCCTGCTGAACGTCGATGAATAATTGAATAAAGATAATATTTGTTCGTACATGAGTTCTTCTTTATTCCTTGGCGATTCTTCATGGAACAATCCCCAGATTTTTTCCTTGGGCTTCCTCGGTAATGGTAGATTATCGAAGTCAATGTTGCTTCCGTAAAATAGGAAAGCGTCGACGTCTAAACGATTAACTATACGTGTATCACTGAATACATCACATTCAACATCGTTGGCGCATTGTTTCATTTCCGAGGTGCCGGGAAACTCTGCCGGCCACCACACTATCACAGGATTTTGTAACTGCACTTTATCACTAGACGGTTTATCTATCCAACTATGAACTAATAGTACTAAAGACACAAATAATATCGAAAATAATATTTCGTACAAATTCATTCTCAAAAGTCTTTTCAATAAATTAACAGAGATTTTTCTAATGTAAAACATTTCGATCGTTGAATATTCACTTTTTCGTTTGTCACAACTAACACGAGCGTTGTCCACATTGTTTAATTATAAATGGTTATAGGTACATTATGACATTACAAATTGTATTTAAATAATTCTGTAAATACCTATTCAAAGATAAATATGACCATATGACGAAGCGTTTGATACCTAACATGTAATGATAAGCGCGAACAGAATTCAGTGGACGAAAATATGTCATTAGAATTTACTATCATATTAGTTAAGTAGCATATAATTAACTTCTTAAGTGGCATACTACCAATAAACTGTTCATTGTTCTTGATGAATACAAGCATGTACTAATCACATTAATCAATTTGGCCTATTCATTTCATTTAGTGATACATTGGTCTTTCGATTCAAACACTCATTTTGGTGAGGGTTCAAATTGCATTGTATATAATACTCTAAAATTGTATGTCTAATAGTGTATGAATAGAAAAAATAACAATGTTGCAGTTATACCCACAATGACTAAATGATTGTGGTTTCAATAAATTAGTCATACAGTCAAACTAAAAATAAAATATACAATAATAATATTAATGCAATTTTAATATACGAACTAAAATGTAAGACCCCTCTCTAGTTTCATATAATATATATCCATACCAAAAGCAATAACTAAGTCTATATAGAACAGTCCGTATATAGCTCCCATCATATCACCAACGAGGAATAGATTTACGAATGCAATTAGTGTAATTACAAGCTCAATGCATACGTAATATAGTTCAGCCTCGTATTGCACTTGATCAACAACGTATAGCACCATTACAAGCACAGATAGCATGAGAGTGGGCGCTGAGACGAGGCAGTGCCATGAGTCCACCGGCTCCACAACATGAGGGATTATACTGAGGAGGAGTGCCACTACCTAAAAGCAAGATAGGCGCTGCTTGTATACTGATTTTCAATTTAATTTGAGGATGAAATACTCTTTAAATGACGTTTTTGGTATCTAAGATACATTCATCATGTATTTAAATTATCTAATGAGATCATAGCTCGTAATTGATTCTCAGATATTAAACACTAATAAGCTGTATTAAAAAACTAGTTAAATAAGTAACCAACACTACTGAATAACAAGAAAGATGCCTGCAAAGCATTTTATTATCAACAATCACTTTATCAATACACATCCCCGTTCCCGTATAACAAAATACTGGTCTAAACACAGAGCAACTAGCAGATGTACATAAAACAATCCGTATAGAGCACCGTTTGCACTTTTTTGTAATATAGAAGTTACTAGCGTTATAACATTAAGTATTATTTGTATGGTTAAGTATAGTTGTTCGGCTAGGTCGTGTACTTGGTCCACTAAGTATAACACGATGAACATAACTGACATGATGAGTGTGGGCGCCACAGCTAGGCAGTGCATAAGGTTGGCTTCCTCTATTACGAAGGGTATTATCATGAGGAGCATTGATATAACCTAAAAGTAATAATTCAATGAAACTTTCGTTTCTTACTCTTCTATACATGATTTTCTGGCCATATTTGAAAAATAATGATGGTACTAATCGAATCTTCTACTTTTTTGGTAGTGACTTGGATAAAATTTGGTAGCTTAACTAGCAAAACGGTGTATTACAACTGAAACTTATGCGAAAGTAGATTCAAACTCACAGAATTTGGAATATATTAGTTTTGTTGAACTCATTATTAAAACTTCGGAGATAACTGTTTCAAAATAAATAAATAAATGGATGGAAATGGAATCTATCAATCAGCTGCTAACAGCAGGCAGGTTCTAACTGTCACTGTCAGTCAGTCAGTACAGTCCACCCACAGATTGTCAATGGCAGATGTGGGTAGCTAGAGTGAGGCTACTAAAATATGTTTATTATCGGTAATTTTAGGGTTTATTTATATTATTCGACAAATATTATTATGTCTAACAAACAAAATGCATTTTCACCAAATTATATCATTATATTAAATAATAACTAGTTACACCTGATACATTTATTTCGTGAACATTATGCACAACTAAAAGTACAACCTCTTTCATTAGCAATTAGGAACAAATCAAGTGATAATGCTGTTAGTAAAGCGAAATAAAATACACCATATATTAACCATAGCCAAACTCTAATCAGATTCAACAGAAAACACTGAATAAAAGCACCAAATGTGAATAAAATTTGAAAGAATAAATACATTTTTTCCATAAACAGTGGTACTTTCCTCCTTAAATATAGAATAATAAATAAAAAAGATATAACAAGCGTAGGACCAGTAGAGATGCAGTACATGTGCCCTTCTGGTTTTGGAATGATTGATGGTAAAATAGTTATTATGAGAGAAATTCCCTAGAAGCAACGAAACAAATTATTTCAGAAAGGATTATAAACTATAAATTATAGCAATAATGAAAAATACTTACAAATTCTACTAACTTCATTATGAAAATATTATATTTGATAAGTTCATTCCATTTTTTGTCGACTGGAACAGAATCTGAAAGACAATTTTATATTTTTAGGATTCTTAGACATAAAGTTGATTAACGCCGGGTGGCTAGTCATCAATAGTAAGTAGACTTTTTAAAATAGGCTTTAACTTTCTATGAAATCCTACTTGAAGAAATCTGTGATGTAAATCTTCACGAACATACCATTTATTATCATATCAGACATTTTTGTATATTGTTTAGTAGTTTCGGATTATAAATAAATTAATACACCATATTCTTTTATTGATATGAGTAGTCAGTAGTTTTACGTTTGTGTTTCAAATTAAATAATATATTTATAAATTATTCGTATAAAATAAAACCCTTTGTCGATATATTAGACGTCAGTCTGACATCTAGCAGTAGGACAAATAAATTCTTCTTATAGTGCTTCTTAATTCATGTCAGCCAGAACTGTATATGACATAAACTATTTAACAAAATTATTTTTGTATTATTTAGCTTAAGGTATCCACGAAAAGATTTAAAGTGTGAGATTTATGAAATAAAAGCGGAAACGCAGTTATAACTGCTCATTTAATAATCTACATATTTCATTCATCAATTTAATTTTATTTCATTCATTCACTCACAATCAAACTGTCATATCATTTTTGGCTTGAGTTCTCGCGTGAGATTTTCTCGATTATTTTCTCAATTTTCTAGTTAATAAATAGCTTCTCATGCGAAATAAATAATAAAAAAATGGAAGAAGATGATCCCGTTGTTCAAGAGGTGAGAACTTAAGCTGTAATAGGCCGACAACGTGGTTTAGAACTAGGTTAGGTTTTCGTGTAAAAACATTGGTTTTTATTGGATTTACAGCTGTATATTTGTTTCAGATCCCTGTGTTTTTATCTCAGGCACTAGCTGAGAATCTTTATATTTATCAATATCCCGTTAGACCAGCCAACAGGGATTGGAAAGATGTCACTGTTGTGAATGCTGCAATCAAGCCAAAAAATCAAATTGTACGCCTTGAAGTGGGCTTGGACACATATAGCGATAAATACTGTACTTCAAAAGGAGAGCAGATAGCACTGAACACTGATGGACGTCAGGTAATGTGTTTATCTCTATCTATATCTCAGCACACTGGGTTGGATTGACTATTATTTCAGCTAATGTTTTATTACATACAAGACTCATGGATTAAGACTTAAATCTTGATTTAAAGAAGTTATGAATCCATACATTTATGTTGTTGTTATCATTAAACATCCTCAATATTATAAAATGTATATTTAAAACAATATTTCAGTGTCAGTTATTAAATTATGGACCATACATAATTATTTTATATATACATTAATTTTTAATATATATACTCTTAGCTTGGTATACTAAATTATATTCTAAGTTAATTCTATACCACATTGATTATAAATATCAGTTAAATTAAACTTGAAATATTTTCTTGTTCATTAGGAATCATCTTGGCATATAAAGGAGAAAGATAAATCTCAATACTTCAGACATGGCATGATGGATAAGATAGTATATGAGAGCAGCACACCAAGCAAAGAGAGTCAACATTATGCAGTTGCTATACTCCAAGATAAGGAACTACATTGTACCCCAATACAAGGTATATTTCACGAAATATTATAAAACCAAGTCGCTTTCCGCTGTCTCTCCCTACGTCTTCTTAAATCTTTAAAAGTATGCACTAAGGTGGCAAACAAGCATACTTCCCAATGATGGGAAGCAGTTACCCTAGCCTTTGGACACTTGCAACACCTATATTATGTATATTTCTCTGATAACTTAGAGACTGATACTTCAGAGAAAAAATTGATTAAAGATACTAAGGTTAAACATGGGTTTTATTACAATTAACTAATGCATACTATAATTTGGATGCCACAATTATCCAGAAAGGGTCTTGCTTTTTCCCCTCCAAATTAATGAAGCCTTACTGTACTAAAGGAATATGATTTATTTAAAGAAAATTATGTCATAAGACAATATGCCAATTCCAAATTAAATGCAGATATTGATATAGAATAAAAAATCATGGTGTCATGTGGCAATGAATGGAAGGAAAATACTGCACTAGAACTTGTCCAAATATGTCTCTGGGTTTACCTCCAGATAATTAGTCTTCTCAGCAATTCTATCGATGTTCAAAAATTCTATTAAGTTTCCCATTTTCTATTTTGTCAATAGGTATTATACAACTGCGGCCATCCTACTCATATTACGACAAACAAGACAAAAGGAAACATGATAAAAATAAAGAGAACAATTCTGATGATGAGGAGAAAGAGGCTGAAGCACAACAGGTAACTTATTAACCTTAGAAATTCTCCATTGACTAAAACCGGGCCATGATCCTTAATAGAAAACTTATTAAACATTTGTTTGCATAAATATGTCTGTCTGTTCTGTGTCTGGATGTAAATATCTATAATATACATGTATTTAAAAGTATTATATGTAGTATATCAGCTATCTGGTTACTATAAAACATGCTCACTTTTAAGCTTACTTTGGAATTGAATTGGCCGTGTGTGAAAAATGTCCAAGGATATTTATTAATGTTGATACAAAGGCTAGGTCTGACAAAAGTAGCAAGAAGTCTAGATCATTCATAAGAGTTAACTCAACCTTTCAATGACATTTGTAGGTGACAGTAAAATTTGCTCGGCAAGAGACTGAAGTGGCAAAAAAGGCACGTGAAAAGTCATATGAGACAATAAGTCAGCGGATCACAGAGGAACCGTGGTATGATGCTTTGTGGAAGCATTCTGATACAGATTATGCAGATGTGAGTATTTTATAGTGTTCCAAAACAAAAACACTATTTTATATAAGGGTAAGCAAGCGGTGCAGGAAGTCCTCTAAGGTGCTGTCGATTAATCTCGGGTTGCTCGTGAGGGGGGGGGGGGGGTTCCTATATATAATTTTTCGTCGAACGCGTACTAAATCGAAAGCGGCTTATTGTAAAATTAAGAGTATGTACCCTTGAACAGAATCAGCAACATCACGTAATTATTGTACCCTAATCTCACTCCATATCCTCATGCGTATTCCATATGTTTGATGCAGTTGGAGCGGCTAAAGTTATTCAGTGCTACGACGTCGGACGGTTCGTCCCTAACCCTCCGCGGGCGCGAGTACGTGCGCGCGCTGGTGCCGCCGCCGCCGCCCGACGAGGCGGACGTGGCGAGCGCGGTCACACCCTCATTACACGACCAGATCAAGGAGATACTTATTAATGGTGAGGGGTTCTGTTCTAAACTAATATATGTTTGGTAAGAGACCGTTCAATTACGTAAGCAGATTTAGTACAATTATTTATCCCCCATCCCCCTTGTCAGCAAAAGCAAGCAACGCTCTTACCCTCTCCGTAAGAGCCCCGCACAATTGCAAAAAAATAATTAAATGTTAAATTCAATTTTTTTCGATTCGATTCGATATCGATAGGATGATAAAGTCGATAAAAAATTTTTTTTGTTTATTATCTGTTTGTAAAAAAAGTAGTATCTAACTAATATTTATCTACTTCTCGTTTGTAAAGTAAGTACAAAAATATTGCATGTTAGTTCCATACAATGGTGCATTGCTGATTAATACATATCTAATATGTTTATTTTAATTTTAATTATGTGATAAAATGTATGTTTGTTCTGTCTGTATGCTTTGCTAAGTTTGGAATCCCCCGCGATTTCACCCAAGTTCCCGGGGAACTTTATCCCGGGGATCTTCAATTTCCCCGGGATAAAAAGTAGCCTATGTGTCAATCCAGGGTGTCAGCTAACTCCATACCAAATTTAATTATAATCGCTCGAGCCGTTTAGACGTGAGAAGTAACAAGCATACACACTGATAGCCTTTATAATAAATTTGTGTTATTTATTTATAATGCAAATGCGAATACAAACCTAACATTTAATACTATTAAATTAATTGCATTGCATTTTTTCTACGAGAAACTAATTTCCAACATAAGTAACATACAAGCCAACATTGGTATCATTTTGTTTTTTTTAATTCGTTTTTTAGGTTTCCGTAGTCAACTACGAACCCTTAGGCCCGGCGCCCATTATCGGCATCGGCAAGGAAAAGGATCCATCGGCATCCTACATGCAAGCGCACACTATCGGCAATTATGCTTTGGCATGCTGCAACGTTCTTAGGGATGACGAGGCGTCCTTAAGGATGCCGCACCGTCCTGTAGCTTGCCGAAGCGTCTCAATATGGTATTTCTCATCATAAGTCTCAGAGTTGTTACAAGCTAGTTGTCTGAATTGTATTTAATATGGTGGACTGGGATCTAGTGTTCATAGCAACTCTTGCTGAAGAAGAAGAGAAATCTAATAAATCAAGAAGATTTTGGGTGAACAACCTTTGGAAGCAACGATATATGTCCGGTGAATTCAACAATTTATTCAATGATTTGCGTTATGACGTTCGAAAATTTTATGATTATTATAGAATGAGTTATAAAAATTTTGAAAGTCTGGTTCATTTGCTTCGACCTTACATGGAAAAAAAACAATCAAGATCCTCGGCGCCGGCGGCGTACCGAAGGATGCCGAAGCATTCTCAAGGCTGCCGATACAGCAGCCTCAAGCATACCGAAGCGGTATTTTTGTTATTACGACCACATATCACGGAAATTTCTACTTTATTGCCATTATATTATAGTATATTGCTATTTGCCACCTAAAATCCTCAGTCGTACCGATGCCGATAATGGGCGCCGGGCCTTATAGTTTCGCCATGTCTGTGCGTCCGTCCGTTCGCGGGTAATCTCAGAGACGCTTGATACTACAGAGCTGTAATTTTGTATGATGGTAGATATTAACAGCGTCGACAAAAATAAAACATTAAATCTTGAAAAATATTTTTTTTAGGGTACCTCCTCCCATACACGTATAACGGGAACAAAATTTTTTTTCCTCCATTCCTATAGTGTGGCATATCGTTGGATAGCTTATTAAAAATAGCAAAGGTTTGCTAAGAACGCTTTCCGATTCAGGGTTCCGTTAACGAAATATTGAGCTTTTAAGCTGTAATTTTAGTTAGAGTCATGTCCCCCTCCTCTAAAAACTAAACCATTGTTTGTAGTGTTGTAAAAAAAATCATACTAGTACTAGCATATATAATGAATTTAAAAGGAAAATTATCACGGCTGAGTTGGCTTTACATGTTAACGAGTTATAGTTGGCCAAGTAAAAAAGATCCTAAAATCACCCGAATACGACTTAACCATTTCGTTGCCACCTCAATATTGAAAAAAATGTTTAAGTAATCTATACGTAAAGTATTGAATTTTGTGAATATAGCTACGGAACCCTACACTGCAGGTTTCCTTACACGCTCTTGTTTTTTTTTTCTTTTGGTGTATGCAATAAAAGATATCCTATTCTTTATTTATTTATTTATTGCGGGTATCCGAACTTTCCGATCGTTGGAATTTTATATTCTAACGTATATATAACTTCGGCAGCTAAATTGATGACGTTCAACGACCTCCGCGGGTTGGTGCGCGTGGCGGACGGTGGAGCAGCACCGAGTGGGTCGGCGCTGCTGTCGGCGCTGGGCGCGGCGGCGTGCTGCGTCCGCGGCGTGTGGGCGGCGCGCTCGGCCGACGTGTTCACGCGAGCCGCCCCCACGCCGCCGGCTCTCATGTGCGCCGCTAGGGATCATGTGGTGAGTACCTGCAACTGTACCGATTTCTACGAGCTGGTGCGGTCGTGTGTGCTGTTAGGGATCATTGCGGTGAGTTGCTTTGCGCCCCGGGCGGCTCTATAAGAAGGGCAGCAAAATTGGAAAAGATATATTTTGTGCTTGGTGTGCACTGGTTTTTACCCAGTTGCATATATTAAATGTCCTCTCCTCGCTAACACTAGCATTGTGTCTATAAAAAATAAAACAACATCTTTATTTTTTGAAATCAAAAGGGCGCCGAATTATGACTCCGTCTAAAAAAACATATCATTATTTTTGTGACGTCAAAAGGGCGCCAAATTATGATTCCACATAGAAAAAAAAGAAACAACATTATTTTTGTGACGTCAAAAGGGCGCCAAATTATGACTCCACATAGAAAAAAAAGAAACAACATTATTTTTGTGACGTCAAAAGGGCGCCCAATTTAGACACAGTCTAAAAGACATCATCATTATTTTTCTGACGTCAAAAGAGCGGCAAATTATGACTCCGCCCCGGGCGACAATGACTTTCGCTACGCCAACCACCGCCGTACCAAGCGGCACTTTTTAATGTATCCTGGTCTACAGATGGGATACAGGCTCCTTCCTAGTTCAGATTATAGAGTCCGTATTTGGTGCTACTATCCTCTACCACCACACTAGACTACTTAGAATATAATTATGAATTGTTAATTTTATATAGTTAAGTTCTAAATTAGTAATTTTTATTATTGTGTCTGTGGTGAGAAATTAAATATTTTTGAACTCACTTCCAATTTTGTCCAAAAGTTTAGAAAATAGACCTAGCTATGTGTTTAAGATCTATCAGCAACTAATCTTGAGAGGCTTTTTTTTATATATTTATCATGCTTGTTTTACTCAAGCCTTTATTTACTAAAACTACTACCCTTTATAATACTTATGCACTCTTACTTTCAGTTATATCTCTTCACACAACATCCATATGTGGACCGGCGGAAGGTCGCCGAAGCAGTCCGCCTCCCGCCTCAGGAAGTGTTACAAATAATATCATCAGTGGCAAAGTTCAATCCGCGATACGGTTGGGAGCTTCTCATTCCGCCAGATGTCGCTTTCGAAGCGAAATACCCCGACATTGTCCAAAGACAAAACTTATATTGGGAGGCTCGCCAAAGACATTTCAACGAAATGCTAATAGGTGAAAATGTTCCTAAAAGACAAAGGAAGAAGTCTCAAAGAGATTCGATAGGTTCAGACACGATGATGAGTCCGAAACCGAGGTGTAATAGTGTGAGTGAGGAAGACAGTGATAGAAAGAGACACAAGAACAAATCGGCTACAGGTAGTGGTAAACGGACGCGTAATGCTAGCTCAAGCAGTGCTCATGAGGGTACGTGATCATAATTCTTATTAGGTTATCAAATTGTAATAATTAAGGGAAACTATGTCGGAATGAAATTTGTCGTTGAAATTTAAGTCATAAGGACCTACACATTAGGTCTATAAAAGTATTGGCATGACATATATTACTTTATAAGATAAGATCAGCTGCGGCCATTGTGTGCTTTTGATGTTTGATGCTTCACCGATGAATTAATTTGCAAGTACAATTATTTAAAATCTTTGATTCAAATGTATTGAAAAGTATCCGTTTTTAAATCATAAACTTCCAAACATTCAAATGCATAATATTAGTATAATATTGGTACAGCATCATCTGTCTAGCATTATTATCACACACAAATCATGTTTATATATTTGTTTTTTAAACTTTCGCGAAATAAATTCATGATTGACATATGTAACGGGATTCGCGCGTTGTTGATATAAATTACTTGGCTCCCATCTCTCCCGGGATTTTCAATTTTCCCGGGATAAAAAGTAGCCTATATGTTAATCCTAGTTATAATCTGTGTACCAAATTTCATCTAATAGTAGCCCGTTATATATATCAATCGTGTATATATATGTATTAGTATGAATAAGATATTTGGCTATAAGCATTTTGAAACAAACCCTGTATCGTTATATTAAGGTTTAAAGTTGCTTGACATAACATCAAGGATGTTGTAAAGCTAAATGCAAAGACTGTTTATTATAAATGCTACGTGTAAGTGTGTATCAGGATTTACAAAGAAAAATAAACCTAATAATATAAATCGAGAATTGTAATATGATATTTATGGATATAGAAATAAGGTTCTATTTGTCGCTTGTATTTTAACATATTACTCAAGATATGATTTTAATGGTGGTTTTAATGGACTGGTTTGGTTTAGAAAGAATTGCTATGATATACTTATTCTTTAGTACTGCAAAGCAGAACTATGGAGATTTTAAATAGGTTTAATTTGGTGAAATGTGAATCTCAGTATTGACACCACCTCTCTTCAAGAAATAAGAAGAAATTTTTTAAACATAATTCCAAACTAAGCAGAGCTTGTACTATGGTGACCACACAACTGCTATACTACATTTTAAATGAATTCATGCAGATGTTTGTCTCGGATGGGAATCAAACCCGAGACAGCTCGAAAATCAGGGTAGCTAACCAACGAGCCAACCGGCCGGTGAAATATAAATCTGTCATCGAATTTATCTTTTAGTATCACAAAACCAATCAGTAAATATTCCGGTACTATAATTTTATATCCATTTGAGAAATAAGTATAAATGATGGATGGCTATGATTGTTTGTAAATATATATAAATATGTATGATGCCATGTTGTATGTATAATCGTATGTACTCTACAGTGTATGACACCAATGTGATTTATCTGATAGGTTGTTATTTTTTGTAAATGAAATAAAACTTTTTATTATTTATTTAGTTTTTTTTAATCGTACCACACTGCCTTATGAAATTTCATTTCATTTGATTGCTCCGAATGAAGTGATTGTAATATTTTAGTTCCTAATTTTGCCGCAACATGGCGATGTTTTTTATACTTTTGATTGGGCTATAAATGAAAACAAAGTATATATGGCATGGAAACTTAAAAACATATGATTTTATAAATATTATAATGTTGTTCACGATTCTAAACAAAATACAAGAATTATAATATGTTGACATTCAATTGCCCTATAAGGTGCCATTTATAATTTGGTCTATGGTTTTTATGGTCGGGAAGATCTACTTAACTTACCCATTTCTGACATTTTCATGACGAAGGCTTAAGGATGTGTAGATGACAGATTTTTTCAGTAAAACAAAGCAAATATCTTGTCTAAATATAACAATTTATTAACAAAAAAAAACGCAAAACTGTAATATCTATTCGGTGCAGATTACAACAACAGTTATAATATTTAAAACATTAACATTGCAAATACATAATCTATTAATTAATTAGTGTTATTTTAAACAACGATTTCTGATTTATAAAAAGAAAAAAGTCTTAGTATTATATCTTTCAAAGTTTAATATATTAAAAACAACATTCATAGAGGTTTATAACTATTTGTTATAGAATTATTACAAGCTATCATTTGGTGATAATTTGATGTTAATATTAAAATTTAAGTTTAAAATACTTAAAGAAGTGCCGCAAAGTGTCGATCGAATAGAGTATAATAAACGACATGAATTTCCAAATGTAAATTAGTTTTCAACGACTAATTGGATTGACTAATCAAATTTTATTTTGGGAAATCTCCCGAATTAGAGCGAGGCCCCATTGCTGCGGTGCGTTGCGTCGCGTCGTCGCAACGGAACAACGCATTGTATGCCACACCATGCCAGGGTACGCACGCTCGCCGTCGCGGCTGTGTCTCAGTCCACCCAGCAGTGGATCGCAGTGCGTCGTCGCAGCGTTGCTCCGGCAACGCAGCGCATCACCCTCCCTCCCGCTTCGTCTTTTGTCCGTCGATCCGTTGAAACGTCGCGCGCGTCGACGCAACGGTCTAATGGGGCATGTCATAAAAAATGTATGGAAAACGACGCAGCGTCGACGCATCCCGACGCAACGCAACGCAACGCACCAATGGGGCCTCGCTCTTACAATTCAATCATAAAAAAAATACTCTACTAAACAAAGAAGCGCGGGCTTAAAATGTGTATATCTTTGATACATAGAATGTAGCTTTCAGCAAACTTTAGACTGTTTGTTCATGATAATGCTACTGTCACTTGTTTTAAACTTACCCTATTACTAATCGAGTTTCATGAGGTGTGGAACAGTTGTAAATTTTCGTAGCGATTCATTTTATTGCAATTTATCGATAACTATGTATCGAGCTCAGTGCAACTCTAGCTTAAATATTTAACATTTTAACAGTGTATTTACATCGATACCTCATTCTATCAAAATGTAGTAATTTATTGCAATACTGTGATGTATGTTAAAAAAACATGGATATCTTTATTTAACGGGTGTATAGGCTAGGTCAACATTTAAAATTGAAGGTCATTGACCTATACCATCAATCTATATAAAATAGGAGACTGTTATAGTTTATGATATAAGATACAGAAGAAAGTGGGAACTTCCTCTGTTGGTACTAATTTAGCCTCCTCCATATAAAACCGCTATTTAAGAACGTACCTAGATTTTAATGGCGCCCAAAACTTGTTTACGTCACTCATCACTAAACTGTCAAAGTCAAACGGCTAACCTATTTTGAAATATCCATGCAAACAAATATTTTCTCATAAAAATCACAACAAATCTTATGTTACTATACTCCTAAAAAAGAAGGTGATTACAGCAGTGCTGAGTGCAATAAAGCTGCTGATTGTGTTTGCCCCATTACAGAATTCCATGTTGCAAGATTCGGATAGGCCTCCAAATTTGGCCTTAACTAAGCTCCAGTCGCAGAGGCCCACGCGGCATCCCTCTATGTACATGGGTTTCTCATTTTCGAGGAATAGCACCTGATACTGTTCTTTGATCTGGAAGTTTCCGTTTGTTGTGCATCTGTGGTGAAAGGTATTTAATATTAGATATAATAATCAAATATAATTAAAGTGGCTATTATAAAACAGTCTGTGAAGTGAACTACATATAAATTGGCTAAATAAATACATTGCATTAGATATGTACAAAATTAGTTAGATACTAATATTTTAAACGCGAAAGTTTGTATGTAAGGATGTTTGTTCCTCTTTCACACAAAAACTGCTGAACGGAATTAGGTGATATTTTGTACACAGATAGTTTATAACTATTAACTATTATTAAGGCAAATGCTACTTTTTATCCCGGAAAAATTGAAGATCCCCGGGAACGCGGTCACAGGCTTCATACAGGCAATAACTAAAGAAGAACTTTTAACTACTCTACTATAAATCATTGTTTTTTATACATAGAAGAACTTTTAACTAAGGTACTCTGCTATAATCATTGAATTTTAGATCCCTACTAATCTAACTAGTTATCAATATTTATTCTACTTACTGATACAATACAGCGGCAACGTTAGCGTTGAACGGTGACATGACAGATGTCGTCCATTTCCGCGATAGCATCGCGTTTGTGTGGTAGTTGTCGCCGGTGAGCGGCGTGTGGTCGTAGTGTTGCCCGAGTGTGGTCAGCGTGAGTAGTAGGGACGGTGCCTCAGTGAATTGTATCAGTGAGCGGGGCTGTTGGGGCTCGTCTGAAGGGTGAATAATGTTTTGGTTTTAACGACTTCTTTAATAAACTAGCCGCCGTCGCGCGGTTTTACCCGCGTAGTTTCGGTTCCCGTACGAGATGAAATATAGCCAGTGTTATTTTTATTTACGACTAGTTGACCCGGCAAACTTCGTACTGCCTCAGAATCAATTAATAAAAAAGCTGAATGCTTTAAACCTTCCCTGTACTTACACAAATAATTCAAGACCAAAAATAGCCAAATCAGTCCACCCGTTCTCGAGTTTTTATGAGACTAACGAACAGCAATTGATTTTTATATATATAGATTAACGTAGCTTTCTATTAGTGCAAATAAAAAATTGAGAATTGAACAAATCGGTCCGGTAGTTTCGGAGCCTATTCGTTACAAACAAGCAAATATTTCCTCTTTATAATATTAGTATAAATAATATACCTATAGCTAATTACTATTCTACTATACTAATATTATAAATGCGAAAGTAACTCTATCTATCTCGCTGTCACGATAAAACTACAAAACCAATTTAAATGAAATTTGGTACACAGATAGTCTAGAGCCTACTTTCTATCCCGGAAAATTGGAAGATCTTCCGGGGACGCGGGAAAAACCGCGGAGAGACACCAGTTAATTATCACATATTTGTAAATGAGGAGTTTATTGCCTCAGTACTCAGCAAAACCCATCGTATTACAATCAGACAAATCATAAATGCTTTAAAAAATTTCTATAACTCACCATTTGACACGTGGTTTGTGAAGAAATCATACATGTCCTTTATCGTGTTGCAGCCCATTTTTTTGTTGACTTCAGACCCGTAACCATATTTGTAGTAGGTTTCTAGATCTTCTGCATATTCTAGACGTTTTAGGTCTCCGTGTGTGAAAGCCTGAAAAATATAATAGGTATAGGTTACACACACAGAACAATACTAAACTACAATATGAACCTTCCTCTTGGTTTATCATGAAAATCCGTTGCGTAGTTTAAAGGATCTAAGCGTACAAGCAGCGGGAAGCGATTTTAGCACTTCAGCTTATAGAACACTTCGTTAGAGTCGGTTTTCCCGTTTTTACAACATTATTAATTGGTGTTCCGATCGTAGCGAGATGTTATTATAGCCTGTAGCCTTCCTCGATAATGGGCTATAGTTTTGGATAGAACTTAAAAAATGATCCTATTCGAACTAATAGTTACTGAAATTAGCGCGTTCAACCAAACAAACTAATAGATTCAGCTTTATATCATCAGTATAGAACTATAGATAATATAACTTACAGCACACCATGGTGATATCTGCGCGACGTCTCTCGCCTTGTCGTAGCGACATAATTGGTAGATTTGGTGGATGAACTCCGGCTGGACTTCGTAGTTGAAGCCAAGACGAGAGGACACGTTGTTTAACATCTGAAGATGTTAGGAGGAGTTTTCGTTAAATTTTAAGTTTATTGGCTCACAATCTAAATACACAGTAAACAAAATATTCTATTAAGACTAATAGGAGGAAACTAAGAAGACTAACTAGAGGAATAAGAACAAAAAAATAAAGCTATGAAAGTATTTTTACTTATTTGGTATGTGGTAATACCGTTATGTGGTCATGATGGTAGAATCTACTTAGTTTGGAATTTTAATGCCCAGGATATAAATTTAGGCATAATATCAATAATAAATCCTTGGATATTTCCTTACAATTAATCTTAAACTAAGCACACAAGTACATGTAAAGGTGTACCTAATAGATATTTGGGGATAGGTATGGACACAAATCTTTGGTTTTGGGATAAAATCGAAACAGGTGTCTAACACCAATTGGTACCTACTGGAAATAGAGACGGGTATAAATAAATCAGTTTGATAGAAAAGTCTTACCTCTTTATATTCACTCTTAGATTGGAATATGTTTAATTGCGCTAACGTATCATTGTTGTTCTTCACGTCTTTAGTCCACGCTGGACAGTAGTTGTACGGCTGTAATAAGAAAATATTTGGTTGATGCAAAATTAACTGTACCTACATGACGTTTATTTTACGTGAAGTAATTTGTTATGTGAGGTGCAAGGTAGATTGATCTCTATTGTCATATAATTATATTTTTTAGTACATTACAGAAAATTGTACGTCACAAGTTCGAAAAAATAAGAAGCTTCTTTTCGACTAAAATTTTATCTGATTGAATGGGAAAGAAAGATATAAAACGTTATCTCTGTGAAAGAAGCTTTTGCCGATTTTCGTAATGTCTGCCTTCTGTGAATAGGATTTCGTTTCTTATTTTAATCAATATAATGTGCAATAAAATAAGAAAAAGTTCCGTAACACTCTACACTAATCATATTTTCTATAATTTTCAAAATTTTATTGGTGATAAACTGTGTTTGACCACGACCACATCTAGGTAAAATTTGACTTACCTTCAATAATTTCTCGTCGTTCTCTTTAGGTACATCGTAGCCTTCAGCTTCGGCGCCAAACAAACCCTCAGTGAAAGCTTTAAATGTGTTTTTTGAACGCTCGTCTGTCACGAACTTGAACTGAAAAAAAAAACTATCCGTTTAGTCTATTGAAATGTTACATTTCTTAGGCCATAGGTACTTACCTTGCGTTTTTTAGTCTCGTCTAAGATATATCTCTTAAACTATGAGAGTTATATCCTAAAAACCATTTCAACCCCTATTTTCAAGATGGCGGCCGTGGGGCAAGGGTGGCGACCCCACAAACTTGGTTTTAGCTTTACACTGACCCCTACTACTCACCAAAAAAATAAAATTGCGTCGTCTAGAAAACGCAACCCCAAATGTAACTTTTCAATGGACAAATGCCGCAACATAAATACTTGTTGGTACTTATTCTTCTTGTTTTCCTTCTACTTAGATAATATGCCTCTTTTACAATTTAATCCAGAATTGACTAATCAAAACCTAAATGAAGCCTCTATCAAGTCTAGATACCTATACTATAATGTATTTCTTAATTCCTTGTATAGATAGATTGTTATCGGATCCACAAAGAAAAATTCTCATGTCGATAACTTCGAGTAAAATTTTGCCTAATGTATTACAGTAGGTACGTGGGTAAAATCTTCCAAGAAAACTTAGTCCCCACTTACTCATGTATCGGCACTTCTGTCAATTAACGCACGAGTAAAGGTCAAGTACGTAGTCTATACTAATAATATAAAGAAGAATGATTTGATTGTTTGTTTGTACTACTGGACCGATTTGAATAATTCTTTCACCAATGGAAAGCTACATTATAAGGGAGTAACATAGGCTATATTTTATCTCTGTATTCCAATGGGAACGGGAACTACGCGGGTGAAACCGCACGGCGGATGCTGGTCATTAAATAATACATTAATCGACCATATCGTCGGTGCGACTGCAATAGCGCGTAAGAGCAATTTGCAATACCGCGTAATTACAAAAGTCGCAAAAATGAGATTTCGCGCCATCGACTTCTAAGTGTCTATTGGCACCTAATGGAAGTCACACCATTTGAATTAGCCAATAAGAAACGCCCATTTCGCCGTTATATCAATACCGCGTATTACTTCTCAAGGAGTATTTGGCGGCAAAGCCGCGTATTTACTGGCATTGTAGTGGAAGTCTGGATAGGAATTGTGCGCACTCCTGATGTATGATTGATTATTATTGTAAATAACCCGTGTGTAAGTATATTTATTATATTTGTATAGAATTTTTTTTTATACCACAAGGGTGGCAAACAGGCATACGGTCCCACCTGATGGGAAGCGGTTACCGTAGCCTATGGGCGCTTGCAACACCAGAGGCGTCACTCACGCGTTGCCGATCCTATAAAAAAGGGAGCAACTGTATAGGCAGTGAAAGGGACAAAGCGCAATGTACTTTTCGTCGAAAGGCTAAACAGGTATCACTCCTGCATACCCCTAGGACGCTACTCCATCCCTGGTCCCCCCACTGCCGCTACAGCGTCTCCTCATGGAGCTCTGGCTACCTTACTCACCGCAGGAACACAACACTACATGTGTTATTTGGCTGCGGTCTTCTGTAAGGTGGAGGTACTACCCCAGTCGGGCTACTCCAATTTCGAACGGACGAATCCGTTGCGCCCTACCTCCTTCAAATGAATGCTTTTAATAGTGTGTTTTGTTAATATTCAAAATTCACTCGGGAATACAACGGGTACCTATTAATATTTTATAATAGTTTTTAACCCCCGACGCAAAACGGGCTGTTATAAGTTTGACGTGCCTGTCTGTCTGTTTGTGTGTGTGTCTGTCTGTGGGCTCGTAGCCTTTAAGCTACCGGACCGATTTGAATGCGGTTTTTTTTATTCGAAAGGTCTTGTAATCGAGAAGGTTCTTAGCTATAATTTGTGAAGATCCATTCAGGCGTTTGAAGACTATCAGCTCAGTACTAAGTTGATGAAGGAGTTTTAATGTTTATAAGTGCTTAAAACGAGTCGGGGGTTTCTAAAATTTTTGTCAATTATTAATTATTTTACAGGTGGAAATGGAAGACGGAATGGGAAATATTGTTCTATAAAAATTTTAAAGAATTTTATTCGTTATGTGACATTAAATGATTATAATAAACTAATTTCAAAACCGCGGAACTACCAAAATTGTCATTTTTTTTACTTAACCTTTAGCAGCAATATCGCGTATGTGACATATCTCAATATATAATAAAGATATTTGTAAAATCTTATGACATTCCTATGCAATATCATGCAATGGAACCAAAAACAAGTTCAGTTGAAAAAATATATTATATTGACCATGATAACCAATTATTTCCTCCTCCTGAAAAATTGATAAAATACTGATACGCGGTATTGCAAATTGCTCTTACGCGCTATTGCAGTCGCACCGACGATATTGCACTGTCCTATTGTTATCGATATTGGGTCCTTATAAAGTTAGACTAGAATGGTTAGGTTTGATTGTAAAGATTTTATGTCTTAGTTCTAAGTACCCCTTGATTGTCTTTTTAATATGGGATGTAGACGATCGAACCTCGAAGATCTGACGTCAAACAATGAGGCTGTAGTAAGGATAGACAACTATGGTATCTGTGGTACGGTACCTATATAAAAAGGAACACCTCGATCTAAAGGGTTTTCTTCTACCTACATACTGACTTTTTTATATACTTTATTGATAATATTGTTACGAAGGGCAACCGAGTTGTTCGTTGTGGGAATCGATATTCTAAGCGCGGTCTTTCCAGGATTCAGAAAGTGTTCTGTCAAATTTGTTATTAGAAAATATTTATTCTATGTATCACTTATTGGATATTTTTCATGATACGCCTACTGATTATTTGCGATATATAACTAGTTTAACTATTATATTTATGTACAAAAAAATAAAGAAATATTAAACTATACAAATTTACAGCAAAATTTGAGAACTCACCAAATAATCATGTCGATTGTTTGTCAGCAGGCCTGGGAACCGTTGTTTGTACGCCCGCGCGAGCTGCTGAGTGGTCATGTAGCCGTCGCTGGTGATGTCTCCAGCGAAGGTCAGGTTCTGTCTGTAACTCCACTGCCAGTTCTCGAGTAGGTTCAAATCGGCTCTGCAGATACCGTTCTGGAAAACCGTAGATTTTGTCAACTTATGATTTTGTTGCTTATCTTCTATAGGTACCTACTAATATTATGAAGAGGTAAAGTTTATATTTAGGGGGTAATCTCTGGAACTAATGATCGAATTCTCAAATTTTACTGAATGCTGTAGGCTTTATTTTGTCCCCATATTCCTTCGGGAACGGGAATTACGCGGGTAAACGCCACGCGAAGGCAGCAAGCGGCTCAAATAGGTAGATACGTCTTTAGTGAGTGTGGGAGCACGATTTAAAGGAAACCTTATGTGAAATATTTAAGAGCATTTACAAGTATTTTAAATACTATACATCAAATTTGTAGCCTTTTTCCTTGACCTTAGACGGGTCGCCTAATAGAATGGATCCAATATAATTATGCCAAAGATTGGAGGTGACTCACACCTATCAATTATTAAATTGAACGAGCATCAGGAATTGACGTACGAGTATGTTAATTGAATTTGCAATACCCATGGTATTGCTCTGAAAGTTGAGAAACTACTTTCCATATTAGGACCACTAGTGCAGCGAATTGCCAAACCAGTGTTGGTAATCTGAGACTTTAATAGCGACAGTACGGATGTGTTCACGGAGCCTGTGTTTTGACAGACGTGGGGTGGGAATAATAATAAATATCCAGGGACATTTTTCACACACTGCTTATAAATCTGATTCCAAACTAAGCAGCAGAGATTGTGATATGGTAACCAGAATAGAATGGTTAGATACCCAGCCCAGCTGTATATCTCCAACTAGAACACTTGTGAATTCGAGGCGCATCAAATTTACCAAACATAAGTTTTCGATAAAGTAAAATATCGTGAGGAAACATAGTGCCTTAGCATTCAATGGATGTGTGGATTCTTAGATGCCGCTTTAAAATCAAGATGAGATTTAGGCCTAAACTCTTATACTGGTAGTGACAACTTTACGTATGAGCTAGTTCTATTCTAGTCTTTCAGAACCTTTACATAATTTTCCACGGTTCTACTTATAACCTTACATTAAGTAGTGGGGTTCTTGACTTACATCCTTATCACGGAGGTTTCCAATTTTATAGTTAGAGATTATGTTGTCCCTGAGATTAACGAGCTTCTGAAGGTCTGAGAACTCATTGGCCTCTGGAGTATGCGAGCCGTGCCGGCTGAGCATCCATAGCGCTTTGGGCTGGCATCCTGTAACATATTTCCAATACCTAAATTAGAAAACGCTTAATATCCTAAACTTGCTTAAAGGTTAGTTCATTACAAGGTACCTTAATTAAAGTTCTCTGTTTGAATTTAAGGCATTTACAACCGGCTATTTAGGTTGTAATGTAATAAATAAAATCCATATTAATATTATAAAGAGGAAAGATTTGTATGTTTTCTATAAAATTCAAAACGATTTACCGATCTGAATTATTCTCTAACCAATGGAAAGCTACATTATTACCGAGTAATAAAGGCTATATATATTTTATCACGTGGATATTCCTACAGGAACGGAAACCACGCGGGTGAAACCGCGCGGCGGAAGCTCATTATTATATACCTACACGGTAAGATAGCGTTATTTAGGTAGGTACTTAATAACTTTTAGATGCGGGTATCCACTTTAAAATACACCTATTTATTGATTGCCTATCTATTAACTCCGGAAAACTATAGATACGATATAAGATTATATTTTAATTAAGGAAACAGAATCAGAATAATGTTGTGTCACTTGACGTTTAAATTCACGAATTCATTACGACTTACGTGATAAGAATGTACCGCCATTGTATTCCTACTCGAAGACTACTAAGTAGCTGATGGAAATGTTGTTGATACGGGACACATCACGTATGCCACTGACTAATCTATGTGTAGGGAAGTAGGTACTTTTGTTAAATTTATTTGAAACAGCCTGTCGGTCGTAAAATCTGGCAGAACGTATAGGTATAAGCCTACGTCTATTTATATACGCTTATAAGGTGTTAAAACTAGTGTCTCCCCGCGGTATTTTAAATTTACCCGGGATAATAAGTAGCTTATGTGCTAATCCAGGTTATAAACTATCTGTGTTGCAAATTTTATCCATATCCTGGGTTCGAATCCCACCCAGGGCAAACGTTTGTATGCATGAATATGTCTGTTTATCCTGTGTCTGGATGTAAATATCTATAATATGTATCTATGTATTTAAAAGTATTATATGTAGTATATCAGCTATCTGGTTACCATAACACAAGCTTCATTTGAAGCTTACTTTGGAATCAGATTGGCCGTGTGTGAAAAATGTCCCAGGATATTTATTGATTTATTTATTATTATTTATCCGTTCAGTAGTTTTGCGTAAACAAACATACATCCGTACCTACATCGAAACATACTCACTAACCTTCGCATATTTTTTTGGTAAGAGAGCATGTTTTTGATACATTTTTCTAGAAACTATTGAGCGCACGCACAGCGAAGTTGTCGAATCGAGCCTCGTTTTTGGGCGTCTCTTTTTCCCGCGCTATTGTTGTCTCTTTTTAACTGAACATACAGGTATTTGCTGTGATTTCTGGCAACACGATATGTAGCGTCATAGTTTTAAAAGAATAATTAGGTTACTGGCAACACGACACGTGAAACCGTTTGCGTTGTTTACGAATATCAAAGGGAGGTAGCATTAATGTACTGACTGCATATTACAGCGTCCGTTACATCACGGCATGTTCCCACAACAAATAATAACATGTAGGTATTTATAAATAGATTTACTTGTACGTGGACAGTTTACGATTCTACATGGTACATGTGAGATGGAATTATGGAAACGTTTAAAATAATGAATCTTGATGCAGGATTTCGACGGTCGTTCGTTTTTTATATTTAGGAAATAACCCAGACATTTTTCTTTAGATTCACTAGCTCTATCTATGAAATGTAACCACTTAATTAAGACATGTGTGTGTGAATCTATGTGTAGTGTTGCCAATTTCATATTTTGGGGATATTTTCATCGTAGTCGAAATTTAAGACCTTTATTAGCTAATAAATACGTGGAAACATGGAATAAAAAAAACTTCCAAGGTCCATCGAACGAATAATGTATCTATTTTCATAGATCTATTATTAGAAAGACTTACATTTCCAACGCACCCATATTTTCCTTTCAAATCACGGCAAATGGACTAATAGCTATAATTGCTGACCTCGCAAATCGTAAGATTGATGACACTGGTCATTTATCAATGCTAAATGAGCCTTATCTAGTAGATATTGGGTTTATATTCGGCACGTGCTATATCAATAGTCATTATGGGAAAACGTGCCTCAAATTAGAAAAGACGTGAAACTATGTAACTTAATTAAGTTACTTGAGATATATAACATAAGAGTTGTCACATAAATAGCTACCTCCTAGGATAATTGTCGGATCTAATAGAGAACGATTGATTAGAAAAACTAAGATTATTATCGAATTCAAATTATTGCAGTGATCAGTTCTTGAAAATTAAGGAAAGTTTAAAATTTTGACGTTTTGAGGGGGGTGAAAATCTCGTCCAAAGATTCTGTTACATAAGTAGTATACTGGTGAAGCCAACAAATGTTTGATAAAAAGACCACATTACCTGCCCAAAAGTATCCAATGTGCCAAAAAGGGACAAACATAGCCCGACAAGGCGAGACGACCTCTTGTCAAAACGAGTCTCTAGACTTAAAGTTACGAAACGGAACCCTGGACTCTGTGCGTGAATTCGACCACTTAGCCAGTCATTAAGATAATTAGCTCTTCAATGGAATACAATGTAAAAGTTTTTTTTTCTCATATATATAATTAGCTATAAGTTGTATTGATTGAACAGCTAAGAATATCGACATAGTTTCATGTCAAGTGATGTGGAAACTGGGGAGTCATTTCATGTGTAATAATCTGGATCTAGGTCACAATGTGTGCCTATTGTCGGATACCTTTGATGTCGCCGTACCTAGGGTATCTACGTTTTAAATAAACATCGATTTCCATCTAGACATCTATGCGTATTAAGAGAGGTGGAATTATCTAGCAGGACTCATATTATTGTTAGAGAAATTGTTAAAACTTGATTTGAAAAGAGTACCTAATTGCCGAGTTTATTGCCGGCTCTTCTCAGCAAAAGCAACCTAAGTATTAGAGTCGACGTTCATAAGTGCCTGTGCCCGACATGTTACATTTAAAGGCATGTGAAGTTCGCTAATCTACATTAGGCCCGCGTGGTGGACTATGTCCTAAACTCCCTCGATTAAGGGGAGACTCGATCTATGGTAAACGTTGATTCTGTTGATGATGATGAATAAAACCAATTTAAAATTCATTACCTAATCTGCATTAAACATTCAATACCTAATAATACGGGGAAAGTCAATTAAAAATATAAAACAGTAGTAAAGTAGGTACATATATTAATTGCCTGCATTTCATACCACCTAATTAATGACTGTCATCTCTATTTTTATAAAAAAGCGACGTGATTTCAAGCGGTCTGCTCTGTCAATTATTTTAATAAGTTCGGTTATTAGGTGTTGATAAAATTAAATACCCATTAAAATTTTATAAATATTGTTAACTAGTGGCTCCCCGTGATTTCACCCGGGTTCACGGGGGATTTTCAATTTTCCCGGCATAAAAAGTAGACTTATGTCATTTTCTACCTCTCTGTGCCAAATTTATTTTTATCGCGATCTTTTAGAAAAAAAACATTCAGAAACTATCGAATGTTTTAATTCGTTACCTACTCCAATATCTGTCATGCTATATTCACAAAAACTTCTTAGGAATGAATATGATACTCGACTCGATCCGTGGTTGTTCTTGCGATACATTACTGCTGCTAATTTGAAATTCAACTAAAGGTTAATGAACTCTATCTAACTAACATTATGTCTAACATTAACCGGTTTTTCAGTTAACGCAACTTTTTATACCTAGACTTTGTGATTGACTTTGTGATTGTCTTAGCGCCAAAACTTTCCTGTAAATAAATAACAGTCTGTCTGTCTCGATTTCTCGCTAAAACTACCAATTTAAATGAAATTTAGTACATACATAGTCTAGAACCTTATGTTCTTTATAAGCTACTTTTTACTACTAATTTAAAAAAAAAGACGTCTCTTCCAGTAAAAAGTCCTTATAGTTGTGTTCAAATAAAAAAAAACAATTCAAAATAAATGCTATTTAAATTAGAAAAAAAAGGAACTCACCAGTAACTTCATGTGCCCTCGTATTTGGTATTCCTCTAGTAGCGAAGATGTATGCAGTCTTGGTGCCGAAAAGGAGGTATGGGTCGCCCTCTGCTGAAAGACATATCTCCTCACCAGCGGCGAGGGTCGCCAGCATCAGAAGGATGAATAGTCGCCAACCCATGTCCGACTAATAAAACGTAAAAAAAAATAAGAGGTGTGCGAAGGCAGAAGATGACAAGTATTTTCGCCGGGCCTGGGAGGGGTCGGCATGCTGTTGGATGTTACCTCATTGCCGCGGGCCACATTCAATTTTTAAATTTGTATGAAACAATGTCAATTGCTCAATTTGATGTAAGATGTTACGGGGGTGACAGTCAGTGTCGACAAAACCCCTTTTAAAATCAAAAATAAAGAATAAAAAAAAAGTATTATTTTTATTTCGTACTTAAAGTAAGTACCTAAGTAAATGTTTTATTAAGCCTTAATGACAATGATTTTTTTAAATTTAACTGCAGTGTTTTTGTCTGTGTCTATTTTGCGAGTTCTATACCTACCGGTGCTGTATGGTAGATACTTACTATTAGTTGTTTAATATGTTTAATATTTGAGTGTGAAGAACAGATAAATGGATGTAAACGGATATAATTCTTTTTTACCATTTTTACCTACCGGTAGCGATTTTCTCATGTAGCAAACTGACTTTTGACAAAATGAATGTGTTAACTGATAATTAAGGGCCCTCCGGCTTATTAAAAATAGCGGAGTTAAATATCAGCAATGGAAACTTGAAATATATTAAGTGAGTATATCTAATTCATTAAAAGGTAGGTATTTTTATTCATATCGGTTCGGTTTAATGCTCATTTATGTTTTAAAATAATTCTAGAATATTATAATAGATTGGTATGTCACTTATGGTAATTAGTTACAGCACAAATATTAAGTTATGTTAATATTCACTTGAGTCAACAAAGTATGAAAATCCACTCGTGCATTTCCTACAAGTTTGTACGTGCAGTAAACATATTATAATAATATATTTATGATAGTTTTTATTATAAATATTAGTAATGTAGCACGTAATAAGTAATATCGCACGATCAAAACTTGTTTATCAAGATTAAAATATAACGATTCAACGCATCATTTTATTGATGTCAAGCTTCAAGTCGCATTTTTTAAATCGTAACAATGCGTGTATATACGTACGTAAACTTTATTAAAAGTAGGTAGATAGGTACATTCTAACTGTAATTCGTAAAAAACGAATGTGAACCGTGCAGGTTTCAATTCCAAAGCAAACAAATAACAAAAGCGGCACAATAGGCGTGTTCATACATCAATGTGGCACTACGCGAATATAACACTTAAAAAAAAGTTTCCTTCACACAAAATAAAAAAAAACACACACTGGCCGGAGATTACCTTTACGCGGGAAGATTCGGGATAAGTTTAGCGTGTTGTCTATGGTTGGAATGCGCGGGAAACACGGCGTTCCTCGGACGCGATGACGGAGGTACTGAGTTGATTTGCGGGCTGGTTTTACGACGATGGGACCTCGTGTACGTCCGACTCGAGAGTACTTGCTTGAACAACCTCAAAACACAGTAGAAAGAATTTAATGAAATGTAAAGCTTTTAACAATGCATTTTACGACTGGTCTTGGTGCTTTAAAGAAGTACAGTTCTTAAACTTATGTATGTACCTACTGCATATTTTACGCTGTTAAGTAAGCAATATAAATAGTGTCAAAATTTATGCTTTGTATTATTTACCGATTTATAAATCAAATAGGTAAAAAAAACTGCAAAATTGTCTTTCAGTAGAGAGGCTGAAAACTCTTTATTAAAATTTTAAGCCTACGATATATTAAATAGGTATCTGATCTGATGATATCATTATTCCTCTGGTAGATTGGAAAAATAATACATGAGGTAATCTGTATTCTAAGGTACCAGTTATGCGCCATTAGGTATCTTAAAGTAACAACATAAGCTGTTAACTTCGAACGTTTTGTAACGTTGTTTGATTATAAAGAGAAATTACCATTTGGTTTTTACGTGAGAGATGGATGTTTTTCCTATTTCTTAGGTCCCATGTGTTTTTTTTACAATTAAGGTACTAAATCGCTACAGTTTACATTTTGTTTCAGTCACTAGGTACATTGTAATTTCAAGTCATTGGGAGGTGTTAACTGAATAGGACCATCTATTATTCTGTAATTATTGACGTGACAACGTCTTATAATTCGATAGAGCCGGCTGCACGCACGAAAAAACATGAGTCATGCGGCGTTACCTCGCTCTGAGGCGTCCCATGACGCATGCGGCGTTACCTCGCTCTGAGGCGTCTCCGTCTCTCTCCTACTTGAGTGAGCGATGCAAGCCGCTGTCACGTTCAACTATAGTCAGTAAACCGACTTTACAGACAACCAATTTTTTGACGTGACAACGTCTTATAAATTGGTTTGCCGGGTGACACTTCAAGAAACTGCGTTACGCTCCGCTCACGTTATGCGCTCACAATGAGAGCGAGTGAGAGGCACGCGTCCCTTCCACTCGGGCATGGTTAGCCCGCCTAAGAGCGAGAGAGACAGACATAAAAAGTGAAAGGCACGCGTCCCTTGCGTCGTTGTCACGTAAAACTTTCGCCCGTATACCGACTTTACAGGCAACCAATTTTTTTTAGTCTTTGATTTTCTCAAGCCCACAGCATCCGTAGGCGCAGTTTGCTAACCGCTAAAGAAAATGACGTAAACCGTTCGTTCTATTTTCCGGCAGTTTGTCTCATCATTTGGCATCAATCAATTGGTTTTGTTAGAATGTAAGAAAATTGTTTTTCCAAGTAACTAACGTTATTTATAAGATTTTAGTTAATTATTGTTTGTTTAGGCTTGTAAATAAATAAATAAAAAAAGTTAATAATACAGATCGATAAATAATTATATTCGTGATCATAAATACTTAGTGCTTCTCTACTTAGAGTGTATTTTATTTAAAACGTCTATCTAATTACTTGGTAATGAAATAATAAGAAGAGAATACTCGAAACACCACCGAAATATCTTCGTTCCCTAACACGAGCTTTCAAAATTCTTCATGAATAATCAAAAAATTTTACATAAAAAAAGCTGTAATTAAGAGCACATTCTTAATCTAGAGTCTGCAATCACCGGTGTCGGTCAGTGCTCCGTGACGAAAGATGCAGTAAGACCCAGCTGCCAACGTGGCCCCATAATGAAGCTCTTAGAAAGTAGGCCACCATAAGCTTGAGTAGGCTTCTCACCTAAGCTTACTATCATTGTTTACTATGATGAAGAATGCGCTGATAAGGGCTCAGTAAATTTGATCTGAGCTTTATTATGAAGAAATTCTGGTGTTGCATTTTGATGAAATTTCTTGATTTTTGGGCTATGAAAGAAGAAGAAATTCAAAGTATTTCCAATATTACTTTCAACCATTACACTGCATACATTAGTTTTTAAATCGATTAAGCACACTCTATAAATGATTCGTAGTTATATTGCACATTCGATAACAGTCATGTGTTTATATACTGCATACCTACGCGTTACGTACGTGTGACCGTACCTACATATTCTATATACACCTACGTACTTATTTGTTGTATGTTGCATGCATCGCACGACCTCAATTTTCATGTGCGGTGACCCATCGACGTCCACAAATGCCACCTCGTCAGACAAATAGCAGACAGACACGAGATGTGTCGCATCGTTGGCAAATTAAAATTGGTCAGGCTTTACAGAATGCGCAATAAAAATGGGCTCGTATTTTGTCTCGTAAAAAGTGGAGTTTAGTAAAAATTATACGGCTTAGCTAAGGTCGTTAAATTATGTTCATCTTTTTTAATTTTGTTTTTTGAAATAAAAATTTGATATTGGTTCTTTCTTATACATTTAGCTCATATTTTGGTATGGATCCCTAGACATAGGTTGTAGTCAACATTACAATATTTTATGTAGCTGATTTATTGACCTTAAAACATCTCTCTGCAATTTGTTCGATCTTTTCGAGTTAGAGTCGGTATATCGCTGTATCTAATCGCCATAATGTTTTGGTCTTCAATTATTAACTAACATTAAGTTTATAAGGTGTTTCCTAACAATAATTGAGTCAATTGATACTTGAAATAAATGAAATAATTCATTTATTTCCGCAAGTAGATATCAGTCTCATAAAACGTGACACGATCAGAAGAAAGTTAACTAGCAAGTTTCAAAAATCCCGGTCATCGATACCTACATACGTTCTGCCCGGGTATCACAAATTAAAATTCCCGCTCCAATTGTCTATGGCCTCCGGCTATAACGTAAAGTTAAAATGTTTGTAGAAGGAACAAAATGTATTTCATCAAATTAAAATGTAGCTTATATAATATAGGTATGTTAAAGTATTTTTATTTCTATGTAATTTAATTAAAAAAAAATTGTATATTTGTAAACTATACAATGTTAATGCAATATCAAAACGTGTTACGGTTTTTAGAGAAAGGAAAAAAATACTCTATGGTCGTCCACTAATGGCGTGTCTTCCGTGAACACACGTTAAATCGTCAAAATGGCTAAGAAAAAAGGTGATGAAAAAGTGAACCAAGCCCCTCAAAGTGATAATGAAGAGCAAAATTTTGACGAGGAACCGGACTTTGATGATCCCGAGGGTTTTGTCGACGATATAACCGACGAAGGTGGGCATATTCTGTGATACAAAGTTGACCGGCCATATGCGTCACCCATGCATTTTACAACTTTTTATAATGTTTCTGCAATTTTTATAGTACTTGTGTACCGGAGTGATAATTCATAAGTTCAAACTTTATTGTTTGTGTGTTGTAATTGTAGTTTTTAGTGTCGAACCGTCGAGTCATGTAACTAACCTAACATTGACGTTGCAGAACTATTGGCGGACGTCTTAGAGCAGAAGCCCAAGGAATCCGACGGTTACGAGAATGTCCTTGTGGTGGATGGGTGCCCGCAGGTCGGGCCCGAGCGGTTGGAGAAGCTGCAGAGTGTTATCACTAAGATATTCAGCAAATTCGGGAAGATCGTCAGCGAATATTATCCGACTACTGAGGATGGACTCACGACAGGCTATATATTCCTCGAGTATACCAACCCTCAGACTGCCGCCGAAGCCGCCAAGGCAACAAATCATTGTAAATTAGATAAGCAGCATACATTTTTAGTGAATATGTTCTCAGAGTTCAATAAGTAAGTAATCATTTATTTATTTATAGATCTTGGATACTGTGTTATCTCAAAAAAAACAGCCATTAGTACCCAAACACAATATAATGTTCTGTTTAATTGACATACATTTATCCACTGTAAATTAGTTCTGCTATATTATAGAGCCCAAACAGCACTTATTTTTAGTAAAAATATTGATCAAACACATGTTTATGAACCATTGCATCTCTTTCTTACACTACTCCATGATTTAAAAGGGCTCTTATCGCTGTTATTTTGGTATTGTATTATATTACTATAATTTCAAACATAACCTTTAACATTCTCCTTGTAACAGGAAAACATAAAATTACTGGACTAAATATAACAAGAATATCTGGTACATTTCAGGTACTCTGACATCCCAAAAGAATGGGAACCACCAGCGCCCCAACCTTTCAAGGTGCAGTCAGACCTTCAGTGGTACCTAATGGATCCTGATGCGTATGACCAGTTCCTAGTCGGTATTGGTACTGGGGTGGCCCTGCAGGTGTGGCAGAATGCCCTGCCAGAGCCTATAAATATGCAGGAAAGACCCGTAAGTTGGTACCTAACTTGCTTCATCATATAATTTAAGAGAAAGTATGACTCTGTTGTATGAGTTTGAAATTAGATGTCAGTACATACAAAACAAGATATAAAAAGACACTATATTGTCACAGTATTTTGTTAAGTGAAAGTTCTTTTAATGGTGAATAAATTTGAATGAAATTTAGCACATAAAACTTAAAATTAACATAGAATACTTATTTTTACTTACGAGGTTCTCTTGGAGATGTAGGATAATACAATAAACAAATATCAAAGTTTATTCTTCAAGCAGTCTTAATAATATCATCAAGAATAAGTTTGTATATCAGTTCAATAAATCTTACTTTTCCAGAACTGGACGGAAACCTATGCTGTATGGTCACCTTTAGGTACATATCTGGCAACTTTCCACTGGCGAGGTGTCGCCCTATGGGCTGGCCCCAAGTTCTCTCAGTTCCAGAAGTTCTTCCACCCCGAAGCCAGATTTATATCATTCTCGCCGTGTGAGAATTATATTGTTACATTCTCACCGAGCAGTGATAGGGGTGATGATAAGAAACTTATTATTTGGGATATCAGGTAAGCTCACATTTATATTGATCTAGCTTTTGCCCTGCAGTTTCAACTGTTACCATAGAAATATGGTGATAACCTATGTTACTCTCTGATAATGTAGCTTACCATTATGTGAAAATATTTTAAAAATCTGTTTTGGTGTGACTGTGTAACAAACAAACAAATTCACATTTGCATTTATTTAGAATTCTATCTATCTACACTAGACACAAAAAGTTAAGGATATAAAAAAATATTGAAATTTTTGGGTGATTTTCAAAGAGTTGTAACTTCGCGGAAAATAATCGTACAGCAAAAAAAAGAAAACCAAGTTGTAGCTACAAGTGTCTAGTTTTCAGATATAACCATGAATTTTTTGTGTCATGTTTGGATCTGGAGAAATTCTATGGAAACTACCAAGGAAAAAAAATGCAAATTTTTTGTCATCGCAAAAAAAGGTCTATGGGCTTCAAAAATGATTTTTTTATGGTTTCTGTCAAATCCTCTTTTAGAATATTTAATGCCCTTTAATTTGTTGTAATTAAGAAGCCTGTACAATGATTTACCACGGAGTTATTATCAATCAACCGAAAAAAGAAGTTTTTAGCTTTGACGATCAATAACTCTGAGGATAATGATCGTATAGGAAATGGAAGATAGGTTTTGAAAACTACACAATATTTTCTATAAGAAAACGTGAACGGCTTTTGTCGAAAACATTTTCATTCACTCAAAAACTTTGACTGAAAAAAAGGCGAAAATTTGCATAATTAAGGATATTTAGATAACATGGTATAACTTGGGATAAAATGGATGAATGAAGGATATCGTCGGTAATTTTTTAACCTTAAAGTATCCCGGAAAATCCCTGAAAAATTCAAAGCGCTGCAATTCTTCTTTCTTAGTGTCCCGAGGCTTTAAATTTATTGTTTTCGCTAAAATCACGTTTATAAACGATGGTTGGATTTTAATCATTTTTTCAAAGAAAACATTATTTTTTTCTCAATAACCTTTATTGCTTTGATGTAAAAGATCGGTTTAATTCAAAAATTTTGGATAGAAAAAAAAAACTTTTTTTTTTATTTCTTTTTTTTTTTCTAGACTTTGTGTATGTGTGCATGATTGTCTGTCCGTCTGTCTGTGTGTCCATCTGTAGCTATTGAAGGGTCTGCACGTATACAGGTCACAATTCAGTACCGCGTATTGCCTCTGTTTTGGGTCACTGCTCGTAAGCGCTCTCGCATGATGACAGATCATCGAATGTTTTTTTTTCTATTCGACATTTTGAAAAAAAAGTCGATCATTTTCATCAAAGCAATAAAGATTATTGAGAAAAAAAAAAGTTTTCATTGAAAAAATGATTGAAATCGAACCATCGTTCATAATGGTGTTTTTAGCGAAAACAATAAATTTAGAGCCTCGGGACACTAAGTAAGAAGCATTGCAGCGCTTTGAGTTTTTCAGGGATTTTCCGGGACACTTTAAGGTTAAAAAATAACCGACGATATCCTTCATTCATCGATTTAATCCAAAGTTATGACAAGTTATCTAAATATCCTTAATTATGCAAATTTTGGTCATTTTTTCAATCAAAGTTTTCAATTCCATAAAAATGTTTTCGACATAAGTTGTTTACGTTTTCTTATAGAAAATACTGTGTAGTTTTCAAAACCTATCTTCCATTTCCTATACGATCATTATCCTCAGAGTTATTGATCGTCAAAGTTAAAAACTTCTTTTTTCGGTTGATTGATAATAACTCCGTGGTAAATCATTGTACAGGCTTCTTAATTACAACAAATTAAAGGGCATTAAATATCCTAAAAGAGGATTTGACAGAAACCATAAAAAAATGATTTTTGAAGCCCATAGACCTTTTTTTGCGATGACAAAAAATTTGCATTTTTTTTCCTTGGTAGTTTCCATAGAATTTCTCCAGATCCAAACATGACACAAAAAATTCATGGTTATATCTGAAAACTAGACACTTGTAGCTACAACTTGGTTTTCTTTTTTTTGCTGTACGATTATTTTCTGCGAAGTTACAAGTCTTTGAAAATCACCCAAAAATTTCAATATTTTTTTATATCCTTAACTTTTTGTGTCTAGTGTATTTATTATTTGAGATCCCTTAGGATATCTTTATAAATCAGAGCAATTTTGAACTGACCTTCGAGACTTGGGACTCCCCAAGTTCTAGATTTTTTTTATAAATTTACATAAAAAAATTATCTTACTCTTAAAGTAACGAGTACTCACCTTTGTGGTAGTTGTGCAAAAAGATGACTACATATTGTTTGATATCGGGAATGTACAGATCTTACCATGAGAAAGTACAGTTAAATTGTTTATGTATTCAATGCAGCTCTGCCACTTCTGCTGTTGAATTAAAGATTAAAGTCTCAGGATGTTTTTTAGAGAAAAGTTATGGTTATAGTTTATTGAATGGTAATGAGGTAGAAAATTTATTTATTACTGCTATTTAAATATACATGTTGTAAATACATATTTTTCCTTCCTGCCAATGTATAGTTAGTACCTTAACAAATGCAGTATCATATCTTATTATTATCACTGCCCTCAGCAATCAGTATTAATTTGAGATATTGCAATATGCTCTAAGGATATTTAATATTTTCCTGCTCTTTGTGCAACTAAAATCTCTCCCATACATATTACTTAATATGGTGTCATACTAGTTTAAAAAACCTGTTTTAAATATATTCGTATTTAAAGTCATATAACATATAGAGATGGAGATATCTTTAAAGGTTCATAAAACTTAATTGTCAGACCTCACATAATAAGGCTACCCATATATTTTCTGACTTAACTAATCAAATCCCAGAACTGGTCAAGAGAAACGAAGCTTCCCTCCACCCGAGGAGTATGTGACCTGGCCGATATTCCGCTGGAGCAAGGACGATAGATTCTTTGCACGGCTCGGGGCTGATATGCTCTCAGTTTATGAGACACCCGGCTTTGGTCTGCTGGATAAGAAGTCTATCAAGATCCCTGGTATTAGGTAAGTCATGTTTCTTTAGTTTATTATAAACATAATTCTTAGGAAACTATTTGCATGTTTGAATAGATAAAACAAACATACATTTGTATTGGTTTTTATTTAATATGGTTATTTTTATATTCATTCTATTGCATAAGAAACCAGTTACATAATGTCTGTAATGCAATTACTGCTAATGTCTACTTATATAATCAATTTTGTCTTATCACATCAGATATTTTTCTACTACTTGTAACTGGTTAATATCTATAATTTGTTACGCTTTTACTGCTACCTCATATTGTAGAAGTAAAACATCAAATGAGGAGCTTCTTTACTATCTGGCAAAATGCACCAGGTTATTTTTTAAACAAAACTTACACACTACTTCCATTGTACAGGGACTTCAGTTGGTCTCCAACAGACAACACGCTCGCCTACTGGGTAGCGGAAGACAAAGATGTACCAGCCCGAGTGACCCTCCTAGAACTGCCCAACCGTACAGAAGTACGCTCAAAGAACTTGTTCTCAGTCGCCGACTGTAAAATTCACTGGCAGAAGAGCGGTGATTACCTCTGTGTAAAAGTAGACCGTTATTCTAAAGTGAAAAAGGACAAGAACGAAATCAAATACTCGGGAATGTACTACAACTTTGAAATCTTCCATATGAGAGAGAAAGAGATACCCGTCGATTCTGTTGAAATTAAGGAGCCGATTCAGGCGTTTGCTTGGGAACCAGTGGGGTCTAAGTTCTCTATTATCCATGGTGACCCGGCTAATATCTGCATTAGTTTCTATCAAGTGAATACTGGGCAGGCGCCTACGTTGTTGAAGAAGTTTGAAAGGACTCCGTTCAATCATCTGTTCTGGTCGCCGTCTGGTCAGTTCATTGTGTTGGCTAACCTCGGCTTGACTGGTGGTGCTTTGGAGTTTTTGGACACTAATGACTTCACCATCATGAATGTTTCCGACCATTATCAGGTATGTTATATGTTCTAGTAATTAACATAATGTTTAGCATATAAGCTTATGAATGTATTGTATAACAGATGCAAAATATGATAATTAGGTTGATGTTAGTATCTCTATTCACACGTGACGTTCATAAAGTATCTAAATAAAAATAGCTTTAGAATTTCACTTTGAGTCATGTTGAAAATGCGTTCTTTATTTATGACCTTTTATCATATAATTTATTTTTTAAAATATTATAGGCGAAATAGTCATGAGTCAGGCTTAGTTCATTGCTTTAATTTTTGCCTCGAATTAAATGGATCACCCATGCTGTATATTTTTATGATGATATTTGATCAGTTAATATTAAAAAATTTCAAATTTTTGGTTGCCATTTATATTGCAGAATATAAGTTTAATGCTGTAATATTTCCTAGATGTCTGGCATCGAGTGGGACCCGACCGGCCGCTACGTCGTCACGGGCGTGTCCTCGCTCAAGTGCAAGATGGACTGCGGCTACTACATCTGGTCGTTCCAGGGGAAGATTCTTAGGAGGTAAGTTATTACATTTTATATGTTTGTATTTCCAGCATAAAGAAGTTTTATCGCTCTTGATGTGCGTTAAGCCGAAGCCGCGCTTAGTTTATATCGCTAAAGTCGATTGTCTTGTGACAGACTAAAATAAATTCCGATGGTTGAAGTTGTGATCTAATTGTATCTTAATAGCTTTTATTTATATGTTTTTGTCAATATGTAGGTACGATAAATAGAGACAGTATCTTGTTCAATCGGTTCTTATTGGTATTAACAAATATCTACTTATTCTTTTGAGAGTGATGAGCAAATACTTCGAATAAATTGTATAATAAACTATAGTGTGCTCGGAAATAGTTGGTCGCGCCTTAGGTGGGGACAGCGTTGAGGGGGCGTGTTGTCTACTGCTCGCAACGCACATGAGTTTAGACAGTGATGACCAATCACAAGATATCGTGAACAATAATTGTTTAATTATTGAAAATAAAAAATAAAAATCAATTGAACTTTTAGAAGTTTATATTGCACTATACATTGCATGATTTACAGCCGTTCTTGTATTTACAATTTCAGAGTGATGAAGGAAGGTTTCGCCCAGTTCCACTGGAGGCCGCGACCGCCGACACTGCTCTCTGAGAAACAACAGAAGGACATCAAGAAGAACCTCAAGAAGTACTACTCGCAGTTCGAGTCGAAGGATCGCATGCGCAGTAACAAGGCTAGCAAGGTATGTCGTTTTATACTTAAGTACACAGCAGTAGGTACGCATGAATATGTCTGTTTGTTCTGGATGTAAATATCTATATAAGTATGTATTTGAAACGTAGTATATGTAGTATATCAGCTTTCTGGTTATCCGATTGGCTGTGTGTGAAAAATGTCCTAGGATATTTAGTTTGTTTTCACCCGTGTTCCTGCTGGTTTCAAATTTATGTGTCTCACTCCAGAATCATGCAGTTTTAATAAGTAAAATATTTTTTTCTAATATATTATCTTATATATTTTCTAATATGGTATACATATGGTGTGGTTTTAATGATGATTGATGTGGAGGTAAACCATAAATTGGTGCTGTCGATTTTATCTCCTTAAAATAATAATCGATTTTCCATAAGTATATTTCAATACATCAAATTTAGCGCAATAATCTAGGACATATCCTCAGAATGTCTACATATATATTTCCCAAGAATGGTTTTTAAAACTCAAAATCAATCAAAATCAAGAGAATATTCCTAATTACATTTCTATTCACACACTTAAATGCCAATGCTATATTGTTTGACAGGAATTGGTGGCCAAGCGTACTGAGCAGATGAAGAAGCACGTCGAGTACAGAGAGGCGAAGTCTCAGGAGTGGGCCGAGCAGAAGCCGCGCCGGCTCGAGCTCAGAAATTGTACGTATATTATATTATTTACCATTTATAGGTCCTTTACCTTTTACTTTACGACCTTTTGGATGTATTTTAGGTAATAAGTTAGGTATTTATAAAGTTATTTTCATTATTAAACTTTAATTAGATACCTGTTATTTATGAAAACTTTGTTGATAGTCTCTTGCTAAGTTAAAATTGTATACTAACTTGCATCAATACTTTCATAAATGCTTAAGCTAACCATTGGAAATTTCTAAATCTGTTACATTAAATAAAAATAAATTGAAGAAAAAATACACTATATAGAAGAATGGTTATGCAGTGAATAAAATGTTCTTATATTCGTTTTATTTTTTTCCACAGATGTAGATACGGATGGTCTCGACACCGACCAGGCGAATACAGTAGAAGAAGTTGTTGAATTTTTCGTGAAAGAGGAACAAACCGTCATCGAGTAGTCGCCATTCCGCTCGCACGTTAGAGGTCGGTCCCTACACCGACCTCCAAAAACCGGTTATTACCGGTTATTACCGGTCGCGACTAGTTACATCCAAACATTTCTAATAAACATACAGACAATCGATCAGTTTTTTTGTACCTTCGTCCTAATATACATAGTCACAAAGTTTTATACGCGCCAATTCCGTAATGTTCAGTGTTCGGTTAATAAATTATACAATAGGTAATGTTTATAGTAATCATATTAAATTGATATGTTTTAAATGGATTATGGCGTTTTAATACCTATTATTTTGTATTATTATAATTATATTTTTATGATAATGGTATGAAATAAACATGATGGAAAGACAAAGGGGAATTTGAATGTCTTGAAACCTGAAAATTCCTACAACCTTCGTAGTTACACAAATGAGATGTGTCATGTGTGTTAATTTTCTATTTTTTGTTATTGATTTATTGGAGTGAGGTCTAGTAACTACAAGTGCGGTGGTTGGATCTGTACTACACTATATATTAATACAGAATAGGAGGTGCCTATTGCAGTAGTATTAATGCTTCATGATGGAGAGTAGTTCTAGGTGTTCCGGTTTAAAGGTTGAAGGTAAAGGAATCCGGTAAAAAATGGTAGGTAACATAATTCAGCTATTTAATAAAGTTTGAAATACGGTCCTTATGTGACGCCATGGACATATACGACACATACTACATCAAACTATAATATAAATCGATGGAAGGAAAAATAGAAAGCGTTCGTCCCTCGAAGGTTAGCTACCTTTTGATATAAACGAATTGTTCACATACCGGAAATACAATGATGTTAAAGTCTGCTGTTTCATTACTCGAGATTTTTTTTATAGCTATAAAATATCAAAACTGGTTAATAATGACAATAAGGTTGACTAATAAGTAGGTAATTTTTTTCGTAGTGTAAAAAAAATATAAATGTCAGTGACAATATGTCAACGTTCTTGTCAAACCTGGAGTTTGAAATTGAACGGTAAATAAATAGGAATGCAAGTTCAATCGTGATTTTCCGAAAATCACGCAGTGCAGTCAGATCAAATTGACAAATTCAATTTACAAATTGAACGGGTCGCATTTCGCGTTCGCGTCGCGAACCCTGTCGGGTGCAAAATATCTACAGCTATTGGAAACGCGTCGGGAATCTACCTATTGCATTTCCTATGAGGTATATTTCACCATTTCCTAGATTTTTCCTATTGTGTGAAATGATTTATTCAAATAACATAGCGTTAATTGTAATACGACTATTTCAGGTACAGTTACAAGTACGTATAATTTGTAGTTATAAAGGCGAAACGGCCGATGGAAACTCTTAGCACTATATTTTACCGGGACTCCATGGCGTAGCAAACAGTCACCGCCACCGTGGTATCCGTAAGCTTTTTATTTTTTTGGAAGGGACTTGAAGGTGTTAGCCACTGATGGCTGTTACACTTTACGCGGGCAACCGGTGAGCGCTGAGGTATCAAAGCTGAGGTAAGCTACCAAACTAGACAGTATACGGACACCAGAGTCGCCACACCACACTAAAACAAAGATAGCACTATAGCTGTATGTACGTAGAAAAAGAGAGTTCAATGAGGTCGGGTCGTCACTGGCGGCTGAATGAGTGAGACACCGTATAACGCTATAGTAATTAGCAGAGGTGCGACCAGTGTGGTGGGGCGACTAGAGTGGTGGCGCTACCAGTAACATACTGTGCATCCGGGCTGGCCGCGTCGCCAAATTGGTTTCTGCCTACAAACGGACGCCAGGTAACTCTCTGTTGAGATGTTTACCATTCGCCGTTGCCAACATAATGTTCAGGTGCTTATTGGGATACCTGAAAATGTGCTGATTATTACTAACTAGCTTCTGGGTTTCCCCGGGGTTTCACCCGCGTTCCCGGGATAAAAGTAGCCTCTGTGAGGCTATGTTAATCCAGGGTGTCAGCCATGTCAGCTAAGCTCTTTAGTCAGCTGACTTCAAACTAAATTTTATAAAAATTGCTCAAACCGTTTTGACGTGAAGAAGTACACACATACACACACACACACGCACAAACTTTTCTTTATAAGCTTTTTCTTTGTGTAATCCTTGAGGAAAAAATGGAAAACTAGCTAGCCTAACTAACTAAACAGTTACTAAACGATACGATAAAAATAAAATACCTCTTTTTTCTAAATATTCTATTTTCCTGTCATGTGTCACAAATAAAATTTCTGTTTTTCAAATAATGAACAAACCGTTTTCCCAAATATCTATAGGTACTTACTTAGATACCTATTATAAATCTTCTATTTCCCTGTATATGAATAACGCGTTCTCCTAAATTCTGGGTGCTAATGTACTTAAATAAAGATTTTCCATTTTAATTTATGAATTAACCGGCTCTCAAATCCTGGGTGCTAAATGCACTCGTCTGAAAACTCCCAGCGAACCGTTTAGCGGAATGATTGCAAAATGATGAGGATTCCGTTGTAATTTCCCGACAAATTAACTCGCTGTATCATTGGCTCGATGATTTTCAGTCGACTATTGTTACGCGTTTAATTAATTCAATTTTGTATTTCATTTCGGGATAATGGAATTACATCAATTGATGATGGGTGTTTTTAATTAAGCGAATTTCGCGTCTTACCTTTAGCTTTTATGAGTGAAAGGTATTATGTCATTGGGGGAAATGTAAGTTAAAAAAAAATCTGTACCTATATTATTAATTATTTAATGAGTAAGGTACAAGTATTGGCGCGGTGTTTATTTATGATAAGACGTACTAACACAACATGTATAAATTTTTTTCGTGATTTCATGGCCATTAAAGATGACCCGTACTATTATTACAATCTAGCCTTAATGTTAGGTTAAAAGTAATTTCACTTTTCTTATCGTCTCTATTAAAGATAATCTGTATAGTAACTAGACAGAAACTACTGCTTTAAAATATCTATACCTTAACCTAGACAGAACAAACACAAATGTGTATGCAAAAGAATATTTGTCCTAGATGGGAATGATTCCACGACTAGCGGCTATGAAGTCAGTGAAATATAAATTACGCGGTTGGGGCCTATTGAAGTTACGATTTGATTTTCTGTTGGTTCGTAGCATTAGTTACGATGCCTACGAGAACTAGCGCTACGAAGATAAACGTTCGAAACTTCATAGGGATTTCCGTAATTAATATATTCCAGCCAAACTATTTTTTTCTTTAACAACTAATAAAAGTGCAGTTGTTTGCAATGAAAACTAATAATGACAAAATAAATTTATTTTTCCCAAACTTTTATTTTCCTCCAACAAAATAATATCCACCCAAAACCTACAAAGGAAGTAAAGGGGATGTAATAACAACGCTGCAAGGGATTACAGCTTTATTAGATTGTCGAAGCAACCACCTCACAAGAAATTGTACAGAGTTCTCCTCGCTTTTAGAACACCCCCAGGCGCCTGGTGCACTTAAAGACGAAAATACAAGCGCGAAAAAGCTGAAATTCTCTACGAACATTCATTCAGTGAAACGAGCGCGCATGACCGTCAGATGTAGCGTCCATTCAGTCCCTTCAGTTCGCATGTAAGACTGTTCCGAACGCACGCCCGAGGACGCTTTCCCGCGGATTTCGAACTAATTTGAATTAATCGTCGACTATAGTGCCCAGAATTTTGTGTTTAAAGTGAGCCACGTGAAAAAAGGTTGAATTTGTTTCTACAAGAAAAAAATATATAAAAGTGCTCGCTAAGTTTTTAAAGTTTTTTTTTTGTTTTGTTTATGGTTTCATTTAGTTGGAAGGAACTGTTTTAATCGGTAAGTTTTTTACTTTTAAAGTATATAATTTTAGCTTTACGATGTTTTTAAATTAGTGCTGTCCTAAAAGATATTTCATTTAATAATTTGAACTGTACGTACTTTAAATATATAATAGTATTTGTAGTTTCAGTATTATTTTAAAGACGAAGGTTAAGTTTAGTACTTTAATTAAGGCATATATCACTTGCCCGCAAAGTAGTAGGTCAGCCACCGGTGAACGAATTTATTTTCATTAAGAAATTACGCTGCTCGAGACACCTTCCTTCCTTGATGATAAAAAATATAGCAAATACTTAGGTATTAAGCCTAAGATTTGAGAACGAAGTCTTCTATTTAAGGTTTGCATAAATAAATCAATAAAATGGTACCTATATGCCAAAGTTCTACTTATTGTCAATTTGGTAAAAAAAATATAAAAGTAATTTTAGAATCGCGATAATAACTTTCGGTTTGGTTTAAAATTATGATAATCATGCCTTTAGATTTAAGCTCGTAACTCCGATGTTTTAAAAAAAATAAGGGTTTTCTCGTGCCTTTTAATGTACCTACTTTTATGTGCACCGAAGTAAGTGATTGGATTTAGACCAAATCTTTTCAAGGAAAGAGTATGTTTTCGAAATAGATTAATAATTTTTTTAAACAATATTTTTCTACATACATATATGTTGTTTCCTTCTTTTCCCTTAACGATAAACAGCAATTGTATGTCACAAAAATACTTTCTTCTTTCAGGGTATATTCGTATCTTTTATTTTTCCTGGAATTCGTCTTCATTAAGCTCAAATTAGGGGGCGGCGGGATTTTTATCATTTTGTCCGCGGATGTCTGAGAAAGGTCCACGTATTTTTTTATAACCGAGCATAAGATAGATGAGTTATCTTTAGCAGGCGTAAAATGTAGACGCTTTGGCCCTTTTTATAATTTTTTACCAGCATTTGATTCGTTATGATTTATTCCGGAGATTTATTCACGGGTCCTCAGTTGTAGTTAGGTATTATATTAGATTGGTTAATAATAAGATTGTGGCTTCGATTCTATAATAGTAAAATACTATTAGTTTCTGTAATCCTGTCTATTTAAACAGAGTGGCTGCGAATATCAAATTTACTTAGCATGAAATCAAGTTAAGATGCAAGCTCTACTTAAAATGATTTGTTGTAGTGGAATGAAAGCATTTCTGTTTGTAGACTATAAAAAGGAAATGCAAAAGTTCTTTTTCTAATCTAAAAAGCCTGAACTTTCACATTTTACTGCTTTTATATGTAGATATTGTAGGAGAGTTATGGAAGGAGAGGATAAAAAATGCAAATATAAAGATTAAAGATACGGTATATTTTTGGTATGTCAAGGCCTAAAATATGAGTGACAGAAAGTTCAATAAAACAAAATAGTTAAACACATTTGCTTATAAATTCAAATTTACTTAGGTATAGGAATACACAACTAATGAGTTCGTATATTCAACAGATATAACTATATATACCTAAATATTTTCACAACATTTATACCTACACGGTCTTTGGCTTAAACAAAGTAAGGTACTACCATGGATTAAATAGGTTTCTACTCTATAATAGATACATCTATATCTTTATCTATTCTTATATAGATTTTGCTCTATCTAAATGCATGGCCTAACAATCGTCTTGATTTTCTTTTCCTATCCTTTGAACTTTCACATTGCTCTATCTATCTACCTTTATCGGAAGGAATAAAGAATTTCTCAGATATCTCTGCCCTAGATACAGACATACTAGAGTCTATGGACGCCTCGACCTATACTATCAGCTTTCGTACCTTTGCGGTTAATAGTTGGATTACACTATTTACGGGCATACCTAATAAAATTCTGATTAGATACGTATTATAGGTCTATTATCCTAATGTAATTACATTTGTTTGTGCAGGAAGGGATATTGTATTGTATCATGTCTGTGAAGGTACCTACTTAAATATTTAGCGTAATACTTATTAGCATTTTCGTGAAATTATTCTTGAGAATTTGATGAGAATTCTTAAGTAGATATTTATCTTTTTTATTTCAATGCGAAAATAGATTTTTTTTAATACACAAGATTTATGTATATAGGTTCAGAAATAAAATACATGGATTATAAGAGAATTCGTGACATACTTTTTGAAGGGGTTATGCATTATACAAAAGACGAAAAAAATTATAGGGATGATAAAAGATAAAAAAAACTGTGCAGCAAATACTTTTCATAGGTAGAGATTATTTTAGTTCAGAATACTTTGGCATATTGTTACAGTCGAAACAATCACGTGTACAATTTTAAATATTGCTTTTGTTTATGTTTTTAAAGTATAGAGTGTAAATATTTAGCAGTGTTCGACATTGTCTCGCGCATTGACATTCATTTGTTTTAACACAATGCGCCCGCGCGTGCATCAGTGATATTATTTAAATTAAGAACGTTCATGCCATAAACTAAATAAACATGTCGTGGTTTAGACATTTTGCAGTTTTTTGTTTTTCTATTCTACTAATATAATAAATCACAAAGTTAGAATACGTTTTGGAATATACATTTTTGTCCTGGGAAAATTTCAGGTGCTACTTGATGAGCCACTAGTATTTAAATAAGATAAAGATGCATTATTCTTACAGATTTACCTTTTGTTAATTATATCGTAAGTGTACCAGTCGTGGCCACGGTACCAGTAATGGCCAAAAATTAAAAGAAACATCTAGAATTCGGACATGAGCGAATGTTTTTACATTGGGATCACTGTGACATAGACTTTAGACATCGAACTATCTAAGTTTAACGTTTTATTGAATTCAGTCAGTTACATGTACAAATTTGCGCGAATACAAAGTGTAAGGTGATTTGAAATTGACAACGACGGCTTTTCTTAAGGAAATCGTTAAGGCGGTGAGCAGGAAGTTTCACTTGTAAAATATTATTGCTTAATTAAAATCAAAATTAGTTTTGTTTGATGTGTTAGCCATAAAATAAAGATAAACTTAGACTAAGACTGGGATATCCATTAATGGATTTTCCCTGTCCAAGACTGGGTCACAAAATTACAACTTTTATTTGTTAAATTAATTGAATCCAGCTTAGCCGTATCTCACGCGCAACACATTACAAATATTAAATAAGGACTGGACTTTACAGTTTCACTATATTCAGTGCTGAAACTTTCACAATTTTGGTAATATTTCACAAAAACCAGTTTTTTTTTCTTAAACTGGCCACCATTGGGTCATTTACCATACCACCAATACTGTCAAATCTGTAATTTAATGTTTTCCGTGAAGAAACTCTGCAAATCATCATCTAATTGGAAATACATTGCAAAATTAGTCCCGAAAGAAAACGCGAACGATTCATTAATATCACTGTAGCTTTTACCCAAAAATATACGTATTTATTTTTCACAAGGACAAGCCGTGATATAATTGAATGTAAAGTAAAATTTGTATTATATTATTTGTAAATAAATTAAACCATTGAGTCCGAAGGTCCTAAGGGTAAGATAGGGGCTCGGAGTAAATTGTCATTTGCTCCGAGCACAGGGCCGGCGGAAGGTCGCTGTTTATATTCTGCATTGCAGAGTTTTGGGCAATTACCTAAAATATATTTTTCCACATACGTTGCTCTTTTGTTGATTACTTGCTGCTTCGCTTGCACTTAGGCAGACTATTGCTTGGTTCGCCAATGAAACTGTAACTACTCTTTTCAAAATGAATCTATTTAATTAAGTATACTCCTATTTATTAAAGAAACTGAGAATGATAAATTAAATTATTTTATCCACTAACTGAAGTACATGATTGGTACATATAACGAGACGATTCACGCGTGGACTAATATCAAAATAAAAAATATTACATTTTAACTATGTGACGTTTCGAGACTGAACTGAACATAGTTGATATATTGAAGAAGATATACACAAAGATGATATGCCTTTATTACTAAACCATACAATATTAGCCGGCGCGTTATTGCGTCCGACAAAAATCAATCTGGATTGATAAAAGCGCACGACAAAGTCACATGGCCAGCTAGTTAAATATACAGACGTACCGGCATAGATATTCAAACGGATTTATGCTCTACCTACGCAATGTAAGCTCTCCAAATCGATTATCTACATATCCGATCTCGTTGGATTTGCAGATAACTTATCAAAACCTATTTTGTAAGGCCCGCATTATGGATAATGCTTATTACCACAAATGTTTGTGCTCGTGAATTTATTTGTAGTTCCTTCAAGATAAACAAAAGAGATCGAGTCTTTATGTTACTGAAAGGTACGTGGGTGTTCTTTAACGTTGCTAATCCAGAAGTTGGGTTACATAAAGCTATAGATTTGTTGAAATGTTATCCTTTTTGTGTAATATTGTGAATGCGAGTGGGTGAAAGTGTTGTTTTCCAGACATATTCGCTAAACGTATTTTTATGGATTTTGTACGTGGGGTTGATTTTGTCCTATTTTAAAGTTAAGATGGATAAAAATACACTTATTTATTTCACACAATACACACATGACAGACTCAATACTGTCTTAAGACTTACTAACAAGCTGACTTATTAACAAACATCGAAATTAATAAACAAAAAAATCTTCATCACCAGCACCTACGGCTTCTCTTGAAGAAAACAACAGCATAAATAAATTAATTAATCGAAAACATGTTTGTATTGAACGAACGAATGAACGAATGAATGAACCATGAGAATGTAGGCCTTCACTCCGACCCGATCCGCCCCTGTCCGGGACCCGGACGGCCCGTATTAATGCGGCCACCTAACCCCTGTAACGTAATTTCTGCACGTGACAGGTACCCCATGCTTATTTATGAGCTAAACTAGATAGCTACCTACTTATGTACCTACTTTTAATTTTCTTATATAGGGAATGAAAATAATAGAACTTTTTCTATTTGGTAGAGATTTTTGGGATAAACGTGACTAACTATACGAAACGAATTGAAGTGAAAACAATTTTATTCGAAGCCTTTATAAGAACTAATGATGGACGCTAACTCTCGGTTCCGAAGATTGATTTTGATGAGAAGAGCTGTCAATAGACTCAGTAATTATTCAGTTTATATTAAAGTAATTAAAATACAATGTTTCCTTATTAGTACAATAATACAAATATCGTAATTACAATCTGTCTTAGCTTATCATTTGTGAGATGTACATAAATTTGCTTAGTGAGGGATTTGATAGATGTGTAAATGTGTCAATATATTTAATTTATATAACTATATGCAAATGATTGATTGAAATAATTATATGATAAACACAACTTCAGTGACAGAGATGAAGGAGACGTCCTGGGTTTACTTCTTCGTTATAAAAACATGTTTGAATATAACTGGGTCATATATAAACGTGTATTATTTATAATACTACCTTCCATCCTGCGGATTCACTTGTGTCCAAAATTTTCAAAGTTGTCTTAAATTTTCTGTTGATAAAAAGTAGCCATTACAGTTTTTAGGTCATAGTCCAGGCCTAGTGTGGATTAGCGGGTTCACATGCCATTAAATGTGATATCTCGATCAAGCAGGTCTTTTCAAAAGTTTGTAAATCCATACGTAAGTAAAGCTGCACTCTCATGATTGTGAGTCGTCAGTCGGTACGTTCACCACTATAATATTCTTGAATAACATTACACGGATTACACCTCATAAAATTATATCGAAGGGGTATATACTTAATACAGTATGTGGTTTACAAAATAGGTGTCAATAGGTTTTTGAAAGGTCGGCAACGCACCCATGAAGACCCCAGGGTCTGTTGTATGCATGTTTGCCAACGTCGTGGAATGAAAAAATAAATAATGAATGATAATTTTGGTACATTAGAATTGATAGCTCATTCTATAGTTTTCTGTCCATTTATCATTGTAACAAACCACAATGTATAGCGCTGGATCGACTATAAATTAGGAGACCTGCAGTATGTTACACTATTGAGTGATTTTATTGGTCTGTAATGTAGACAGGTAATGTTTCATACAATTTACGATTGGTTACATTGTAGAATTGTTTTTCAGCGATTTTCAGTTGAATTTCGATTTTTATCTTTAAAGAGAACATGTTATGATAATATTATATAACTGCGTATACCTATAAATTCAAGATTATTAGTTATTTGTTTTAATTAAATTTAATAAGTGTTTTCGAGGTCACCCTCCAGAGAGATTAATATATAATATGCAGTAAATAAGTAGTATTGGATTTGAAATATATTTTTTGAGCATTACTATTTGACTATACAATTATGAAAATTTTAAGAAAGTCTTTCCATGGGAGCTGTTAATAAATAATTTCTCTACATAAACTCAATCTTAGAACATTCTTCAAAAAGTTAACTGCATTCAAACCTAAAGAATGCTTACTATGACTTAGTACAGTCAGAAACAAAAAACCAACGGATATATCTGCTCACTTCTGTGTCTCTGTACCCTTCAATGCAGCGACGCCGCTTGGTAAGGCGTAAAAGAAAGCCATATTTTCGTTTCAAATTTCTAACACGACCGTGTCATAGTGCAGGTGTTTTCTCTCTCTCTCCCTTATTTCACTCTCGTATATGCTATCTCACTCTAGATGACATGATGAGTCAATTAAAAGCGTGTAGCACTTGAAAGAGCCCCGAAGGTCACTCACTAATGCCATACAACTACGAGATACAAGGTAAGTGTATCAAGGTTTTAGGTTAATGCAGAGCAAGTATGGAATATCTAGAGGTAGAGTTTATTTGTTTGAATGCGTTTATCTCAGGAATTTTGTGTAGGAAAGCCCATTTATCGCGGAAGGTAATAGGCTATGCAATATCACGCTACGGTAAATAGGGGTTGAGCATCCATGAAAAATATTGTAAAACGGCAAGTGACGCTAAATTGCGCGAGTCAGCTAGTATGTAGGTAATAGTCTTGTAGATGACTGTACCTACATGTATTCATATTTTAGCCGTTATTTCGTTAGCAATGATATATTATTATAGGTATATATTTGAAGTGTCTATTATATTTTTGATCAAAGTGAGGTAGATAAAAATTCCGCGCATATTGTCAAGCTAATGTCATTAGCCTCAGCATCACAATCCACTATGCGCCCTTGTAAACTCATCTATTCAACGTGGAACGAGCTTTTCGATTTTAGCCTTTCGTTTTTTGTTGTATCTTCTACCTCAAGGTATGTATACACAGACAAATCGGTGGTTCCGTATATTTCAGCTGCGTATAGAAGGCATTGTTCGTGTGTAATCAAAGGTGCGGTACCATTGTGAGGGCTGAAAAGGTTTCAGTGTTACCAACCACAAGTCAGGGTTGCTATCTGTTATAATAAATACTTTTTTTTTCATTTCGTAATCTTATTTTAAAGTATTTTAGTACTTAGCTTTTTCTTTCATGAAATAGTGCACTAGTATTAAAGCTAGAATAATGTTTAAGTACTACATTATGTTTAAAGAGAGAGTTCGAAAATGCTTGCACAATAATACTTAACTATTTCCTGCCAATAATCCCTCTTAAATTGCTGATGTCCATGGTCAATGGTGACCACTTACTATCACTGTTATATTAGGTAATAGATAGGTACATAAAAATCATTAAACATATATTTTTTCAACTATTGAAACGGCGATTATTTAAAATATTCAAAGTATAATTTTTATTCAAAGTTATTAACGCTACGTGTGATACTTTTGAAATATCGTTAGGAGATTACATAGCAGTTTTTTTGTCTGTAATCTATCCATACTAATACCTGGCTGGAAGCCAAAAGTCTATCGTGATCCGTTTGGGCTTTTTCTGACATGTCGACATATAGTTTTTACATAGTATTATGGATAGGGAAGCGCTTTATCGAGCCTATATAGCTTTTTATTATAATCTGCCTAATTACATAATTAGTAGGACTGAAGTAGTCATGATAAAAGAATAAATAATGTTTATTTAACTGTGGTTACACAAAATTTCATATATGAATAATAAATATTTAAAAATCTTAATCTATTATGTACCTACTGATTAAAAGTAAACGTAACATGCAGATGTTAGAGAGATTTTATCAAAAAATATTAAAAATAAGTGTTACTAGATTAACAAACTTAAGAAAAATATGAAAAATGTATAAAAAATTATGCTAAAAGCTTGTTCTTAGTTAAATGTTAATAATATCTTGTCCTAGATTTATTGTTCCCCATCGAATTGAAATTGTTTATTTACCGCCCTTGCTTCGCGCAGGTGCTATATGCTGTGATCAAATGAAATACATTTATATATACTACACCTTTGAAAGATTATATCTGAATGGCCTTCAAGATCATATGAATCGTTTCATATGTATCTAATATTTAGTGATGATAATTGTACAACTAGGAACCGCATTGCGCTCTCTTTTATAAGGTTATTGCTCCGTTGATTTATTGGTCACTAGGTTTTACTACTCTGATCTATGACGTCACATATCGATACACTTGTCAGATCTTCAATGGGAAAGTTTGTATGACTGTAGTCTTTTACGCCACAACGTACCACGTTTAAGGTAACGTTTGTTTTAAATGTGTGTATTTTGGTTTGGTTATTATCTCACATCGTACTTTGATGTGTATCTCATGTAATGTGAAATGTGTTTTACCTCTTAGGTACCTATTGTAGATTGTATTTTTATATGAAAATAGTTAACGCGAAAACTTTTGTTAACCAAATAGTTTGATGAACAAAACTATATCATCGATGTAGAGTGACTAACCTTTTTCTTTGTGTGAAAATTATGGAAACCAAAAAGCTTTCCAGTTCATCGACTTACCAACTATTAAGAGTTATAATAAAGTGTTCTGTCAGCACTTTCAAAGTTTTCGTTTCCACCAAATACTTTCATATATTCATATTGGGAAAATGCCTTTCTTCTTACCTACCACAGACTCGAAATTAGTTTTGGTAAAAATCCTTTTGTTTTCCCCGGGTCAGTGACCTCGACGATGCCTGGCGGTGATAAAGCATGGGGTCATTAACCAGTCTGTCGATCCATCATACTTAACTGGTACTAGATATAATTATGCTCTAGTACGTCAATAAATACACTGTAATTACTTAGAAGTGATGCGATGAAGGATATTCTATAATGTTATACTAGCTTTAGCTCGTTGTTTTAACTGTTTCTAGGATACTTTTGATTTCATATTTCTTTAGAAATCGTACTATGTACATGGTAGTTATTTTCTATAAATTTTCGCTATCGGGAAATGCTCGAGATTATGGTTATTACAACTAGATCGAAATAAAGATAATACGCGATCATTTTGATTATTATAAAATTCTCGTGTCACAGTTTTCGTTACCATACTCCTCCGAAACTGCTTGACCGATTTTGATGAAATTTTTTGTGCTTATCCGGTATGTATGAGAATCGGCATCTGTTTTTCATCCCCCTAAGATCACGGGAACTACGCGGGTGAAACCGCGGGGCGGCAGCTAGTATTAGATATAATATCAAAAGTACCGAGGACAGAGACAGTAGACAAATATAATAAAGTACAGAGGTATATTTGAAATTACCGTCGAAACATTATGTGCTTATCACAATTTTCAAATTATAATGATAGTGACGTCATAAAACGTACGTAAAGATGACGCGAAGTTATTAAATTGTTCCGGGACAGACACTGTGGAAACTAAAAGCAATTAATTTTAAAACTTGAACGTGGAAGGTCTGTAAATTACTTGTCGTGACCTGAAGTGCTACTTTTGCTCTTAAATAGGTTCTTTATCACCTAGCCCTACGTACATAAAAATGTACTTTCACGCAATATATACAAGGTTCAAATTAAACTTTTCAGTGCAGAAATTTGCGACGAGAGATTATATCTATTATATCCTAATACTAGTGGCTGCCCCGCGGTTTCACCCGCGTTCCCTGGGATCTTCAATTTTCCCGGGATAAAAAGTACCCTATGTCCGTCCCCTGGTTCTAAGCTATCTCCCCACCAATTTTCAGCCAGATCTTTTCAGCCGTTCTAGAGTTATAAATAGTGTAACTAACACGACTTTCTTTTATATTTAGATATATACCTACTAATATATAAGGAATTATTTCATTTTTGTTTGTTTGTTATGAATAGGCTCCGAAACTACTGAATAGATCTGAATAATTATTTCAACAATAGAAAGCTACGTTATTTGTGTATTTCATAGACTATATTTTATCCTTGTATTCCTACAGGAACGGATACTACGCGGGAGTAACTGCGGGGTAGAAGCTAGTTATTGATAACTTTGCTTTTAAACTTTAACTCTGCAAAGACATTAAAACTTTCATACAAACGATCGGTTAAAAATGACAAAGTTTGTTATTTAAACTTTTTTATAGGTATCATCCGTTTGTTTATCGGCGAAAAAGAAATCTCTTAAACCTATATTTATTGTCTATAGTTTAACTGTGACATATTGAAATGCAGTTAATTTATTTAGATACTCAATTACAAAAAAGAAATCGCCAAAAAACCAAAGACAAGGCTTAATTTAAAGCTTTTGACGTGACAACGTCTTATAATTCGATAGAGCCGGCTGCACGCACGAAAAACATGACTCATGCGGCGTTACCTCGCTATGAGGCGTCCCATGACTCATGCGGCGTTACCTCGCTCTGAGGCGTCCCATGACTCATGCGGCGTTACCTCGCTCTGAGGCGTTCCATGTGGCGGCTTGAAGTGCAAGCGAGAGCGCGGAACGAGCGACAAAGAAGCACAATCGGCCTTTGCGTTCGGCAGCGTTCGACATCCGTCTCTCTCCTACTTGAGTGAGCGATGCAAAACGTTTAACTATCGTTAGCAAACCGACTTTACAGACAACCAATATTTTCTAAATGACTATTCTAGTTCATCTTCAAAGTTTATCGCAACTCTACAGATCAAACCATTCGATGGATGTAACCAAACGATGTCGATGTCGATGAAAATTCATGAGAATGATTTGAATAAACTTACAAACAATCGATAAAGTTGGTAAAGGTGCGGCTCTATGTTAGCGAGAATCTCTCCTACTTGATGAGTATGTTTTTTTTTTCAAATTCAAACTTATGACATAAGGCTTTTATATAATTTTGGTGTATATGTATTGTATAGGCTTATAATAATATAATAGACCGATTTAAGCCATTTATATTTACAATTTATTACTGATGCCCAATAAAATTTGGGTCAAAAATAATCACAATATAATAATTTAAGTGCAATAAATTGTTTTACGTTATGAAAAAAATCAGGGATAATTTAGATATAGAGCATCATATTAATGCGATTATGAGAATGAAAAAGCAAGGAGACAATACAAATTTGAATTGCACCGAACATTTTCTCAACAGAATTTCTTAGTACAGACATGGTTAAAATACAATCCCCTAGTATTGTCATCCAGGATTTATTTTTGTGCTGCGGCTACCTCAACGTGCCTTCGTAATAGTCTTCAATAAAATATGCCCGTTCATTATTCAGATATCTTCTTTACCAAATGTCAAAGTAACTTACTAAAAATATCGAAAGTATATAAATGCATTTATATAACAAACAAAAAAAAATTGTCATTCTGTTTATCACGGTTAAATCATCGAAACTCGAGTGATTTTTACAGGACTTTTAATAGCCAGATAGCTGATGTTATAACTAGTAATATACTGTTTTTTCCACGCGGGTAAAACCGCGGGTATACCTAGTATAATTGTAATAATAATTGAGAATGATTTGCCCTATATACGCTTCAAGTAAAGCTTCATAATGTGGTTTCGGTACTTGAGATGTTATTTTAATTAATTGCCAAAGAATCCATTACTGGAATGTCTACTGTGGTAAATTGTCGATTCGAATTCAGAAAATTGTGATTGAAACTTGGAATTTAATGTGTCATAACAGTAAAATTTGTGGTTGAAATTACTTGAATTCCACTTTTATTACCCGTTTTACCAGTTTTCATTATCAAAACTATTGTTTAATAGCTTTCACCCTCGGTTTCAAAGGGACCTTCGACTTTCCCGGAAAAAAGTAGCCTATGTCCTTTCCCAAGCTCTAAGCTATATACCAAATTTTAAATCCGTTCAGTGGTTTAGGCGTGAAAGCGTAACAGACAGACGGAGTTACTTTTTAAACGACTTCAAAAAGGAGGAGATTATCAATTCGACTGGTATTTTTTTTATGTTTTGCGGTATATATAAACTATTTTTGGAGAGTATGTATTTACTGGCCTACCAAGGCAAAGAACAGAGAAGAGTGAAAGCGCGATGGGAGGCCTTTGCCCTGCAGTGGGACCCAGGCTTTAAATAATAACTGGCTGCCGCCCCGCGGATTCACCCGCGTAGTTCCCGTTCCCGTGATCACAGGGGTATCAAAAATAGATAGCCGATTCGCAAACCTACTAAATATGCGTATAAAATTTCATAAAAATCGGTCAAGCCGTTTCGGAGGTGTAGTATAGATATGGTAACTAACATTGTGACACGGGCCCGCGTGGTGGACTATGGCCTAAACCCCCCGTTGTTAGGGGAGGCTCGAGCTCCTCGGTGGAGACGTATATGAGCTGTTGATGATGATGATGATGATGATTGTGACACGAGAATTTTATGTAAAAGATAAATATAATTAATAATGTACCTTGGCTTAAATTACCTTGGCTTTGAGACAGTGACAGCAGTCTGTAAACGAATGTGTATTCTGGAAGGTACATTTTACAAAATAGGATTTTGACATCTTTAAAACTCCAAGTAGTCTTTCTTTCAAGTAGGTTCGTGGGTTCGATTGCTCCCGGCAAATTGTTTAAACATGTCTGTTAATCTCGTACGAGCTGTCTTCGCTCGGTTTAACCTACGTAGTTTCCGTTTTCCTAGGAATATGGGTATAAAATATAACCAATATTACTCCCTGATAATGAAGCCTAGTCGGCTTCTAGTCTGCCTTATCTAGTTGAATGCAATTCTGACGGAGAGACACGAATAGACGTATGGTAAATCATTTAGAATAATTACATAAATGTTTACTAAACACTAGGTGTAACCATACAATTTGTAAACTAAAATGTTTTTAATAATAAATATTGAAGCGTTCTTTCAAAGCTAAATAGATCTTGTCTTGTGGTAACCCGATTGCTCATAGGTACACTAATATTATAAAGAGGATTTCTTTTTCTTGTAACGGAAAGGCTCAGAAACTACTAAAACGATCTGAAAAATTTTTTCACTACTGTAGTAAAAAAAAATTCGGGATACCATAAGCCCCCATATGGACGAAAGTTTTTTTACCAGACGTTAAAAAGTGTCCGTTTCAACCGCGCGGCCACCTCATAGAATTTCAGTTCGTTTCAAAAGCGTTCAGACACGACAAATGCATTTCCAAGTACCATAATATTATGCTCTATTTCCAGCGGCCAAAGTTGAAAATGCAACACCGCTCGATAAAGCGACGCGTTTTAAAAACGCTGTCGTGTGAACATATATATGGGAATGCATTTGTTGTATTTGAACGCTTTTTTAACGTACGTTAAAAAAACTCTCGTGCGAATGAGGGCTAAGACAATTTCTATTTAGCTTGGAAAGAACCCCTCAATATTAATTACCTATTAGATACATTTTGCTTGCCGAAATGCTGAACGGCCTAAACGATTCCTCTCGACGAGTGGGTCTTGGCATGAATTTGGACAAGACGAAAGTTATGTTCAACGAGCACGTCATGCCAAGACCAGTGACCGTCAATGGCGTTCCCCTCGGGGTTGTGGACGAGTATGTGTATCTTGGTCACAAGATACGGGTAGGCCGCCACAATTTCGAGGGAGAAGCTAATCGGAGGATTCAGTTGGGCTGGGCGGCATTCGGCAGGCTCAGAAAAATCTTCACGTCGACTATTCCGCAATGCCTGAAGACAAAATTCTTCGAGCAGTGCGTCCTACCCGTAATGACATACGGAGCCGAGACGTGGACACTGACGATGGGGCTGGTCCAGAAGTTCCGAGTTGCTCAGCGTGCTATGGAGCGAGCTATGTTAGGCGTATCTCTTACGGATAAAATCAGAAATGACGATATCCGTAAGAGAACTAAAGTAACTGACATAGCTCGCAGGATCAGCAAGCTGAAGTGGCAATGGGCCGGCCACATCAGTCGTAGGACCGATGGCCGTTGGAGCAAACGAGTCCTAGAGTGGAGACCGCGTCTCGGTAAACGTAGTGTAGGACGCCCTCCAGCCCGGTGGTCCGACGACCTGCGTATGGTTGCCGGGAGGGGCTGGATGAGGAGAGCGGAGGACCGGGATAAGTGGCGCGCATTAGGGGAGGCCTACGCCCAGCAGTGGACTGTATAGGCTGAAGATGATGATGATGATGATTAGATACATTTTAGTTTATAAATTGTATGGTTAACCTAGTGTTTAGTAAACATTTATGTAATAATTCTAAATGTGTTTACCATACGTCTATTCGTGTCTCTCCGTCAGAATTGCATTCAACCAGATAAGTCAGACTAGAACATTTATGAGCTACATTAAAACGCACTTCCAAACTGACGCATAATTAATAGCAGATGATGAAGCAATTTGCATTTATCGCTAACAGTTTAATGTATCGAAATAAGGTACTAATACTACGTTTTTTAGTCTAACTTGTCTTTACTTATCATGATGGTAAAACAAATATTATAAAGAGGAAAGATTTTAATTTTTGTATGTCTATACTAATATTATAAAGAGGAAAGATTTGTTTGTTTGTTTGTTTGTTTGTTTGTTTGTTTGTTTGTAATGAATAGGCTCCGAAACTACTGGACCGATTTCAAAAATTCTTTCACCTTTGGAAAGCTACATTATCCCCGAGTAACATAGGCTATATTTTATCCCTGTATTCCCACGGGAACGGGAACTACGCGGGTAAAACCGCGGGGAGGCAGCTAGTAACAAATAAACTTAAAACTACTGTACTAGAAGGCTATATTTCGTCCCCGTATTTTCACGCGGGTGAAACCGCGCGGTAGAAGCTAGTATACTACAATCGAATAATATCTATTGATCAATTAACAATATTCAACAGCTTTTAAAAAAAGCTTTCCGTTGTTTCTTGATTAGCTTTTTATACTGAATTAGTTTAATAAATTATATATTTAGTAACTAGTAGTCAAACGCTTATCTCAAAAATACCTAACTAGCCTTAGTTGTATAATGAAATAACATTAAATTATGTTAAGTCATACTGCGGCATATGAATGTGAAAATTTGTTTACATTTCATGTTGAGAATATTTAAATTAATTAATGTTTTTAATTAGTTTAATGTCAAATTGTCGCATCGTCCAGCCTTTTAATCTACGTCTCTTTTATAGTATGACTGCATACCTATTTAGTTTTTATAAATATCAAACTAATATTACAAAGGCGAATATTTGTGAGTGTGTATGTTTGTTACTTCTTCACGTCTAAACGGGTGAAGGGATTTTGATAAAATTTGGTATGGAGTTAGCTGACACCCTAAGTAAACACACATGTTATTCCGGGAATGTTAATGATCCCCGGGAACGCGGGTAACACCGGGCAGAAGCTAGTAACTTAATAAATATGATGCGTTGAATAAATGCTTCCTAACCGCTAAAGTATTTTACTATGAAATATGTAACGGTAACACTATTTATTACGGTTTTCCTACACATAAATAAACTACAGAAGATTCCTTTTAGGAATATCATTTTTTAGGATATGATGTTTGACACTTTTTCCTTTGGACAATTTTTCAAGCTTGACGTAGGTTACGGAAATCCAATTTATTTAGCCATATATCTTCTGAAGTACTCTGGGAATTCCCGTTCAACGTTTTACTTGCACGAAACAGATTGATTTAACTTCTGATCCTATAGAGAAGAATAATTTAAGCTAATGTGGACCCTATGGCTTATAGAAAAAGTGCTGTCGAATATTTGTTTGTTCATTCCATTTTTAAGAATCAAATCATAAACTGGGCTTTATAGGTTTATGCTTTTATCGTAGAGTTAAATACATCTCGGAAATGCAGTATTTATTAGCTTTGTATTTGCACATATTTAGATAATTTCAAAGCTAGAACATTAGTTACTGTATTTTTTTCTATATTAAGTAGATATTTAACAAACGGTCACAATTCAAATGTTGTAAAAATAACTTATAATAAAAATAGACCTATAGTACCATTTGAGTACAACTTAATATAGCTATATTAATGAGTCTAAAAGATAAAAGTATCTTAATCTATATTGGTAAAATAGTATGACAAATTGTGCCTCCATCAAAATGATGGTATATCCTATAGGGAATCTGTTATAGATGTACCGTCATTTTAATGGCGGCATCGTTCCACAGAATCAGGGATCCCTATAGTGTTGTTTGAATTGTCATCGCGGTACATACTTGACACATCGTGTTTGCATACGAAGCTTTAGCCTGGAGGATGCTGTGTAAATATCAAATATTGTTTTTGGAGGTAAGCTTTGTTGATGAGTCTTTAGGCATATTGATATAAAACTGAATAAATTATGAGAAGAAAAAAATAATGTAGCTAATAAAAATCGCGATCGTTGCTTCATTTAATATGACATATTTTATTTATTAATAAATTTTCATATAATATATTAGTAGGATAGTAAGATTTAGCAAGAAAAACGTTTATATACATATAAATATCTCTACATTTAATTACGTAAGTGCTTTTAGTTGTGGATGCGGAACAATCCAGTTTCTTGAAACATTTTAGAGCACAAGTGTCTATTTCTAATGCATTTAGACTTGGCTAGTACTAGATGATCATTTTAGGTTTCTACAAGTGTTTGTTTTGATGGTATAAAGGTCGTGGGCTTGTATGAAAATACATGTTTATGATAAATAGGACACGTGATCATAGCATAAGTTAAAAAAATAACATACTGGTACATTATATACATAAAATTAGACATGTTCATGCACACAAATGTTTGGAATCAAATACACACACATAATATCATAATTATATGCCTTAGTTTTACTTTTATATTTAATATCTATTTTTTGTCTTTTGGTGTACAATAAAGTGTCATCTACCTATCTATCTACAACCATTCATGAAAGGACATTTTGTATAAATTTTATAGCAGTAATGCTTTGGTTATTGACTGCTGCCTTATTCAATACTGCATAATACATTTCTATTCGATGTAACTCGGCTAACAATATGCTTGTATTCCTATTGGGATGTTGTTTGGTTGGTTCCGTTTTGCTGAATAAACTGTGCAAATGCAATATTCAATGCAGAGTTTTCATTCTGGTAATGCATATGTTATTCAGTAATCGATCTACGCTAGTATTATAAAGGAAATATTTGATTTTTGGTTTGTAAGGCTTCGAAACTACTGAATCTGAATGATTCTTTCATCAATGGAAAGCTATATAAAGGTAGTAACTACGTCTATATTTTAGGCCATATTCTTACGGGAACGGGCACTGCAGTAATATATCTAGTATGAATTTTAAATAAAGAAATAAATCTGGAAACATTATATAAGAAAAGTTTCTGATCAGTTCTTTTAATCTTATACCATATATAAAACAAAGTCCCCCACGCCTCTGTCTGTCTGTCTGACTGAACGCGATGAACACATAAACTACTGAACAGATTTTCATGCGGTTTTCACCAAATTACGGAGTATTTCATGGGAAAGGTTTTATTTATAATACATCAATTTGGACCCGGTAGGTGGTGCTGGTGGGCAGAACGAAGTCTGCCGGGTCCGCTAGTATTAGATAAGAGTGTCAATTCATTATAGTTACTTTCATAATATAGTTACTAGTTTAGTTTCATAATAGTTCACGTTTCAAAAAATAAGTTTCTCATTTCTTCCTTCGACACGATCTTGATATTTTTTTATGAATGAAAAAAGTTTTGACACATTCTATTTCTAATATAAAATACATCGTCCCGTGTGTTATATTTATAGACTGCGACTCCGGACGGTCTATGTTATTTTAGTCACATTTCTGTTCTCACTTACACGCGATGTCATAGTATCAAAATATGATTGACTAGTGGCTACCTGCAGTTTCACCCACGTACCCGGGAGATCTTCCATTTTCCCGGGATTAAAAGTAGCCTATGTTCTTTTTCAGGCTCTAGACTATCTGTGTACTAAATATCAGTTAAATCGTTTCAGTAGTCTTAGCGGAAAGCGATACAGACATACATTACTTTCGCATTTATAATATTAGTTAGAATTTGGATTTAACTGTCCACTCGCTGTGACTTCCCTCGTGTTCAACTGAACACCGTTACATTTACACCATTTTACACAAAACACCATAAAATTATATTCCCAAACCTTCATCATAAATCATTTTGTATATTGGTAAAAACCGCATGAAATTCCGGTAGTTTTTGAGATTATCGCGAATGGACAGACGCGGCATGGGATGTAGTGATTTATGATTGGCGCGTATTAAAAAAAAAAAAAATATTCAAATAGGCCTCAATAAAGCACTTATGAATAGTCACTACTAATGCTCGGTTCCGATAGTTGTTTTTTTACTGAGAAGAGCCGGCAATAAACTATTATATGTTCAATAGAAAATGCATTTCAAGAAGATTCAAATGACAATCAACCATTGAAATCGATTCATAATAAATAGGTGATCAAACTCAAATGAACTTTATTATATTTAGTATAGAATTGCTTTTACACATTTAGCTATATTTAGACCTTTACTAAAGTCAAATGGAATAAAAGAAAAAAGTACTACTTACATGCCTATGTAGAAAAATAAATAACTTTCGAATTTTTATTTATTTATTTAGGGACAAAAACAGTTACACGTAACAGTTTGTATTTAGGAGCTAATAAAATTCATTTAATGAACGTATAACCCACACTATTGTCCACGAATTCAAATAAAAAATACTTAAAAAAGAGGAAAGGACGGATTGGAAGACAAAGAAAGGCAAGTTATGAAAGGTTGTCAGTAAAGTTGTAGTAAGTAAAGTTATAGCCATTTTTTTAACGAAGTGTCTAGTCGTCCGCTAACCGGACGAATAAAATAAATTAGTCTAGTAATAAAAAAATGGAAGAATATCGCTCATATTGCATAAATATTGCACTAAAGCTGTCAAACGTATCAGTGCATATTAATCCGTGTGGCGTTTTGTTTGCAAATCGACATGAATAAAACCTCTAGGGATTAAACGAAACTATGCTAGCATTGTTTTTTTTTTCTAAAATCCGTGAACTGGCAACCCTGCAGTATTATGCACGGGAAAATCTGCAACGCTCATAAAGTGTGATTGAATGCATTTAGTTAGCTGTTGCATCGATAAAAGTTTTACGATGTTTTTATTATTATTGATGTATTTTACGTCATATTCATATATCATAATATATACTTACTTCCATTACATCATCAATAAATTAACGATGATTTTCCTTTATAAAGCGACAAGCTTTCTCCTCGCGGTTTTTCCACGTAGTTCCAGTTCCCGTATGAATACGGGGATTTACTATAGCCTATGTTACTCCTCGATAATGTGGCTTTCCGTAGGCCACATGCCTTTAATTGTGACATCTTAGGCGTGCAGGTTTCCTCACGATGTTTTCCTTACCGAGAGGCAGTGGTGTGAATCCGCACGTAAATATTTTTTTATAAACTCAGAGGTACGGGCCAGGGATTAATTTTCCTAACAAAATATATCTATTGCGATTATTATATATCTGACCCGCGCAACTTCGCTAATGTCACATTCCCGTTTTTGCAACATTTTTCATTGATGCTCTGCTCCTATTAGTCGTAGCGTGATGATATATGTTTCAAATCGGACCAGTGGTTCATGACATTAGCGCGTTTAAGCAAACAATTCGTTTGCTTGCTTCTCTTCAACTATGTATATGAGTATATATATATAAATAGATATGCGAAATTCATTAAATCAACATGTCGAAATTAGCTACAAATGTTGACTATTATAGTAGTTTACCGAATAGAAACCTCGCGCCGAATCAGTTCTAGTACCAATGCCAGATGTTCGGGAAATCTGAAGCGTAAAGTGGATTGTTCGTCTATTCATGTATGTAGTTATAGCAGTGTAATATACATAGCACCTGTGACGCGCCTCGACTTTGCACGATAATAATGTCTTTGCATCATATATTGGGCATCATATAGGATACTAGTTGACCCGCGCAACTTCGTCATCGTCTTTGATACATTTTTCATCGATACTCCGCTCCTATTGGTGATGTTATATAGTCTATAGCCTTCCTCGATAAATGAGCTGTCTAACACAAAGATATTTTTTCAATTCGGACCAATCTATACTAATACATAAAGGGGAAGAGTTTGTTTGTTTGCTCGAATGCGCTATGATTATAATTATCGTAACTATCCAATTTCTTGAATGAAAAAGTTTTATCAAACTTTTTGTTACTATTTTAAGCTCAGTATTACGTTGTCATTAAATTTTTTAGCAGTCACTTTATTTGGAGCTTTCAATAGTGCCCCAGATAGCACTATCCCATCAAAGCTTTCTGAAACTTCTAACGATGTCGTCTGATGAAGCTTGTCAGAACGCTAACTAACTTCGTTTGTCAAAATGGTAGGTTTTAATAATGGAGCTCGGAGTGAATTTAATTCGGAGAGTATTCTGAACTTTTCTTTTGGCACCTATTTTTATTGTTATTAATATTTTATTTCACACTTTTATATTAATTATACTCAAGCCTTGGTATATGCCTGTGACTCTGTCCAATATAATAAGAGAACTTTGAAGCGAAAATAGAATTTAGTAATTACTAAAAATATATAAAATTTTTGTTAGTATTTAACTATTGGTGTATCTCGTACCCTGTCAATTAAAACTATTATAATTTTCTAAGTTCACAAAAATATTTTATAGAACTCAGCCATATTAATGCCCTACGTGGGGCTTTGGATAAACCAATGTGGACTTTAATCAAATAAATTTCAAGAAAATAACATTTTAATCAATGGAATTCGCTGTAGCTTGACGTTAATAACATACCTATAATATCAAACAATTCTATGATTACTCGTTTGACGTAGTGGATATCTAATATGGCGTATAACATATAGTCTATTTCCGAACGGTATTAAAAGGGTGTAAAAATAGCGGTCTGTGCCGGAAGCTGTCGATGTCGTTTCGTGATATAACAGGTCGGTGAACTCGACGAGGTCACTTTATTAATAACCTTGTATCGAAATCGGAGCATTAACAATGACATTTATATTTGTGCGGGTTATAAAGAAGCGGTTAGAATTGGATTAGGGTTGCGTCATCAATACTAATATTATAAATGAGAAAGTAACTCTGACTGTCTCGGTTTCACGCTAAAATATAAGTAGGAAGGATATCTACTATATCCTAATAATATAGGTATATAGGAAGGAGGAAATATAGGTAGTCTAAGAAAGGACATAAGCTACTTTTTATCTCGGAAAAATGGAAGATTTTCCAGGTACGCGGGTGAAACCGCGGGGAGCCACTAGTTGGAATTATTTATGTGTCGTTCTGTATGTTATATTTAAATATACTTTTTGTCACTTTCTCATTGTTTAGATGAGCTATATACATACGTTGCAGGAGAGGACATTATTTTAAATATGACTTATAAGTAAGCAAATGCTAAAATAAATTTTTTAATAAATAAATCGGTCTCGATATGGCACTCATTAGATTTAATAATTTCATGTCTTCTCGGCTTTGTGAGTGATAGATATTTGATTTTTAATCCTACTAATATTACAAATACAAAAGTTTGTAAGTATGAATGGATCTTTGTTACTCTATCACGGCTAAACGGCTGAAGGAATCTGCTTGAAATTTGGCACAGAATTAGAATATGCCCTGGAATAACATATAGGCTACTTTTCCTCCTAAAGGTCCCAAGGGAAAACGGGTAAAACCACGGGGAGGCACTAGTCTCTAACAGGTGAACCGACTGCCTACATATTTTTAAAGTAATTGGCTATAAGTAAGTTATAAAGTTTAATATGATATATGTTAGGGAGTTATTACATATTTCGTTTTCAAAGCCAAGGTTATCTTTAATAACGTAACGGAAGGTTGACTTTTGATCGCAATATCAAAGCTTGTGAAAAAAAAAGTAAAAGAAATGTGAAAGTTTACACGTGCGTAATTCAAACTCATATGGGAGTAAATATAAGTGGTTAAGTGTGAGTCGGTCTTACCTACGAAGGGTTCCGTAACATTACACTGGTCATCAATGGTTTTGTTGCATTTTATACAAGATCTATTTGACAGACCGGTTGGCTTTGTGGTTAGCGACCCTGACTTTCAAGCTGCTGGTCGTGGGTTCGAGGACAAACATTTATGCATAAATATGTCTGTTTGTTCTGTGTCTGGATGTAAATATATATTTAAAAGGCGCCCCTTTAAAAGTCATTTGTTTTCGTAGGTAATTGAATTATTATCCTGTGTAGGTACATAGCTAGGTTCACTTTATGTTATTCTCTAAGAAAAACAAAGGAGTATTTTTTGTAGACCCCTTAAATATTTTTTTTTTTCTGATTTTAACATTTGTTATAGCGGGAACAGAACTACACCATCTGTGATTTAAGTGTAGCTATTACGGCTTATGAGATACAGCCAGACAGACAGATCGAAAGTAGAGTCTTAGTATTCAGGTCCCGTTTTTACCTTTTAGGTACGGAACTCTAAAAACTCTTTGAATTGCGACGCTGAGCCTTCATATTACGTTTTATTAACTGTTAGAAGGGAAAAGTTTACATACTTTTTTGTGTGTTTTGAACTATTACGTACTTTACAGTACCCGCTTGGGTACCAATAAGTTGAAAATTTATTAAGGACTAGCTTCTGCCAGCGACTTCGTTCGCGTGGAATAGTTTCTTTGGGCTAACTCTAACTTTCACCCGTGACTTCGTTCCTCGAACCTCCTCCTTTTTTTTAAAGTCGTTTAAAAATAATCCTTATAGCATGATTTAGTATTCACGTGTGACGACGCGATGGCTTATTTCATCTATAATTTTGGTGTTTCTATACCGATTTCTATGATTTTTTTTTTATTGAATAGGTAATAATGTTAACTTTTTTAAATTAGGGATGAGTGAGAGTATTATAAACGTAAGAGTAAACAAATATAATCAGAATGCTCCGAACTGCTAAGCTATCAGGAGTTACACGTGTTATTCTGAGTCAACTATAAAAGATAGACATATGCTGTTGCGAAATATTTTTTAGAAAATTTTATGTAAAATATTTCCGTCATACATAATTTCTATGTAACTTTAACCATTAAGGCTGCACACGCGACGGAAGCTTAAAAAATGGAGTAACTTCTCCCGTTTTCCCAAAATTTCCCTTCACTACTCTGCTCCTATTGATTGTAGCGTGATGAAAAGTATCCTATAACCTGCCCAGGAGTATGAAGAATAATTGTACCAAGTTTCGTTAAAATCCGTCCAGTAGTTTTTGTTTCTATAAGGAACATACAGACAGACAGACAGACAGACAGACAGACAGACAAAAATTTTACTGATTGCATTTTTGGCATCAGTATCGATCACTAATCACCCCCTGATAGTTATTTTGAAAATATATTTCATGTACAGAATTGACCTCTCTACAGATTTATTATAAGTATAGATCTACAGATGAGGTATAATCATAAGTTCTTTTGTAGGTTTTTTCTGAGGGTTAAGTAATCTTAAAACTATACCTTTACTTACTATAGTACTTATGATTGTAGTCAGGTATACTACATAATCGAATTGTTTGAAAGAGAATATTTTTTCTTTCAAACAAATTTCATGAAGTTATATTCTATAGTATTTTATTTTATTTTATGTAGGTATGTATATACAGTTGTAGTCATTCAGTATCATAAATGAAAATGTACAAAGATAAATGCAGGGACATCAAAACATGATTATTAGAATATTCACATTATACAAGTAAAAAATAAAACTTCAAATGTAACAAAAGCCAGCAAATTTTGAGGATCCTTCAAGATTAATGATCGCTACGAAAGTCGACAGCAAACGTTGACTTTCGTAGCCGTAGCCTCTCGTAGCCTCGTAGCCTCGTAGCGAATCAGAAATTATAATCATGTTTAGTCCTTTTGTGTTAGTACAGTCGGAAGCATATAAATATTAAAATAAAATGTATTTTAGAATTTGTCGGAGTTTATATCTTCGATTTATGTATTGTGTTTCTGTTGTACTGATAAAAAAATAAATAAAAATCTTTTGTTTTCGTAGGTATTTCAATTATTATCCTGTGAACATAGCTAGGTACACTTAAAAATAACGTCTAAAGAAAAATAAATGAGTATTTTGTTGTAGACGTAATAAAAATATTTTTAACTAGATTCCGCCCCGCGGATCCCCCCGCGCAGCTCCTGTTTTCGTAAGAATACAGGGATAAATTATAGCCTATGATATTCACAAATAACGTATCTTTCTGTGAGTGAAAGATTTATTTAGATCGGACCAGTAGTTTTGGAGCCAATTCATAACAAACAAAAACCTAATCTTTCCTCTTTATAATATTAGTATAGATGTTAAATACTTATATCGCTGACTTTACAATGAAATGAAAACTTTGAAATACAATTTTACGATTGACCTGAGGCATTGTTATTTGTGCTTTACGATTTACATTATTTGATTGTATTACAAAATTAAAGGATGAAAATTTCGGATAAACCTTTTGAGTTAGGATTACAAATTGAATACCCGCATTTTTAATAATACTTTATTAAACAATTATAATAGTATTTATTTTATAAAAATACTAGCTGCCGCCCTGCGGTTTCACCCGCGTAGTTCCTGTTCCCGTGATCACAGGGAGGGATCAAAAATAGATAGTAGCCGATTCTCAGACCTACTGACTATGCATATAAAATTTCATTAAAATCGGTAAAGCCGTTTCGGAGGAGTATGGTAACTAACAGACAGAAGCATTTTATATGTACATATATGATATGGGATAATTATTATTCTTTCTATACTAAATCTAAATTTACTAAATTTCAATAAAAAATAAATGCGAAAGTAACTCTCTCTGTCTTGCTTTCACGCTGAAACTACCGAACTGATTTAAATGAGATTTGGTATACAGATAGTCTAGAGCCTGAGAAAGAACATAGTCTACCTTTTATCCCGGCAAAATGGAAGATCTCCCGGGTACGCGGGTGAAACCATTGGAACCACTAGTATAAATATAAATAATGTCAGTATTGGTAAAAGTAAAAGCCCCTGAATTCATACAAATCATCCATTTACTTGTTATCTATACTAATATTATAAAGAGGAATGATTTGTTTGTTTGTTTGTTTGTTCGTAATGAATAGGCTCTGAAACTACTGGACCGATTTCAAAAATTCTTTCACCTTTGGAAAGCTACATTATCCCCGAGTAACATAGGCTATATTTTATCCCTGTATTCCCACGGAAACGGGAACTACGCGGGTAAAACCGCGGGGAGGCAGCTAGTGAGTAATAAACTCGAGTACTACAAAAGCTACAGTTAACAATAGTATGTTATTATACTAATATATAAGTAGAGTATAACCCTCTATACTTATACTATCCTAATTACTTTAAGGGATAAAAAGCTCTCAACGTAATTGTATTGACAGATTTTGTATCACTTACTAGCTATCGCTTCTCGGCATTCAGTATTTTTTATTGCATTAGAACTAGGTATATTAAAAAAAAAATTAAAAAAAATATATATATATATATTCGGTCTGCAGTCATACAAACATTTTGAAAATAAATCTGTTAAGTCGTTCTCAAAAATATACTGTACCGATTTTCATACTGTTTTCACAAAAATAAAGACTATTGGATAGGATTATAGGCTATTTATTACTGTTGTCTATGCAAAGCGGGATCTACTCACTAGTAGTGGGTACCTAAGGAAGTTTGCTATTCGATTTTCAACCTTAAATGCCTCCATTACTAAAGGATTGTTTGAAATTGCGTTAGTAGGAATGTTAGCGATCACCTGTAAAATGCTCTAAAGGCTATTTCAAGGCTTTACCTATCTACAACGATTTGATGATAGGTCTCGTAGTGCTACGAAATTACTACCAAGCTACGAATTGCTACGACACAAAAAATATTTGCCAGCGATAAAACCCTTTAAACACACATTTTATTTAAAATATGAATACTTCTTCAGGATGAAGACATTTTGTTAGGTCAAGGTCATAAGACCCTATCGGCCCGAGCCAGAGGTCGTGATATATAGTTGCTATCAATTACATAATTCGGCAAGTGAAGTCGGACTTGGGAACGGCTTCGTACTGTATGCCTATATCTATACTAATATTATAAAGAGGAAAGATTTATTTGTTTGTAACGAATAGGCTCAAAAACTACTGGACTGTTTCTGGATGTAATTATCTATATAAGTATGTATTTAAAAGTAGTATATATTGTATGTCAGCTATCTGGTTACCATGTCATAAGCTCTGCTTATTTTGGAATCAGATTGGCCATGTGTGAAGAATGTCATAGGATATTTATATTTATTAAGTATGAGGCATGTCCTTCACATTTTACTAATCTTTTGGCTTTCGAACAATATATATATGCAAATCATGCAACAATTTATAGCTCATCTGAAACTCTCATATCACACGTATCTATCTGAAAATCTAGTCAAAAATGTAACTAAAAAACTGTAATACTATAATTTCTATAATCCCTGCGCTACCAACAAAACTTAGCATATACAATGAATATTCATAAGCGAGATATATGTGTTGCCACGCGCCAAAAATAAATTATTTCACTGGCAACATTGTCAAATTACGTCATAATATTGGCAGAGGCAATGGAGCTGAAAATTGTAGCGACATAAGTTGAAAATCGCGCCGACTTGGCAGAAAATTGGTTATTGTATAGCGAAACGTTTGATCTTGAGTTAAATTATACGTATAAAGATCCTGCCCATTAAATAATAAGCAGTAAGTAATAACTATATCATTATTTGGAATGGTTGGTTTTGGTTCACTTTTGCCTAAGCTTAAGATGCTTTTGCTTAAGTATGTATAATAAATTACCATAAAAGAATATTGAGATATTTTTTTTGGCCGTGGCAATAATTCTAACATCCCGAAGATTCCCAATTTTTTAGATAAAAGGTAGCCTATGTCCCTATGTGTTATTCCAGAACATATTTTATCTATGTGCTATATTTCATCGCGATACCTTCAGCCGTTCTGGCGTGAAAGTTTATTGCTAACAACATTTGAAATCTTATAGCCAGATAGAGAAACAGAGATTGAACGAAATAAATTGAATTTTGTTGACATAGTTCTTGCTTGGCTGTATTAAAATCCACTGATGCAATGCAATTTAAGATTATTTCCTCGGGATTTAAACTGAAATGTTTCATTGGCAGATATGGCCGTTCAAATTTGAATTATGAAAAAAATAATAATTTATGACATTTACCTACTCTATATCATTAATATAGAGTTGATACAATCAATTGTAGGATTATGAACACTTGATACTTGGCTATTAGCCGCATTCTAACTGATATTATAATTGCGAAAGTAACTCCGTCTATCCCTTTGTCTGTCTGTCTCGCTTTCACGCTAAAACTACTGAACCGATTTAAATGACATTTGGTACACGGATTGTTTAGAGCTTGAGAAAGGACAAGGGCCACCTTTTATCCCATAAAGTGGAAGATCTCCCGGGAACGCGGATAAAACCGCGGGGAGCCACTAGTATATTGACGTCACCTTCTGGAAAGTATTAAATCTATTTCAATAGACGACACTCAATCGAGATTTGTATAGTAATTTGATTTGACGTCACTCATTGTCGATATCAAAGCTACGTTTATTTATATTATGAATTACCTTGGAGTGGATTGATCAGATCATGCATTAACTAAAGATGGAAGGTGGATAAGGCCGGCTTACATGTATGTTATTATGTAGGAAGTAGCATTTGAAAAACACTTGTTTTAAAATAGTTATTGGTGAGTTGTTTGCCGATTGTTCTCGGTAAGTAACTTTTGAAACCGAGTTTTTCAGTCGACAATTCATAAGACTACTTTTTATTGTAATTCATTTGACATTGTAGCCTAAGTATTTTTTTTAGGAAACTAATTTTACGGACATTTAACGGCAATTTTAAGCTATTGGGAACAGGGCAGAGAGTATAGATACATCCATACAGTGTATATAAAACAAAGTCCCCGCCGCCTCTGTCTGTCTGTCTGAACGGGATGAACACAAATGCTACTGAACAGATTTTCATGCGGCTTTCACCAAATTACGGAGTATTTCATGGGGAAGGTTTTTATGTATAGTACATCAATTTGGACCCGGTAGGTGGCGCTGGTGGGCAGAACGCTAGTAGTCATATAATATGGAGCTCTCTCATAAACAGTAAGAGCTCAGATAATAAATCTATGAAGAAGTCATTATGATTATGATATGTAGGAAAACTTCACTTGTTAAAATTTATATTCGCGAAACAAGACAAGTGTATAAAAGTATATTTCACAGAAGTTTGTAACAAAGTAGCTCGTTATATTGTTTAAGGTTACTCGAATTTTACTTTAGCTATTTTTCAGTCCATAAACTATGAATTATTTTATTATGTTTAGCTGTTGTTTTTTTTAGTAAAAGAGTAATTTTTTTGTGGTAAAAAAATTAAAGTAACATTTGATTATTCCTAACTTTTTAGTCATACAAAGTACCCAAAGATAAATACCTATATAATAATAGACAAATCTCATTCTTTATTATCCCTATCTTCTAAATTAGCGAGAGCCCTATGTCAGAAGACAGATCCTTCCTGACAATTTTCTTATATAATAAGCATTATTAACTACGGCTTTATCTTACAAATAGGTTTATATGAGTATGAGCGAGATAGCAAGTGTATTTCCTTCTCATCTCTAGTATAGTCGTATCAAGTATTGTATATTTTTTCCTTTATTTCATCCCATATATTAAATAGACATTTTCATTTGTTCGTTTATTTAGGTCACCGTCCATTAGTAATAACAAAGCTTGATTTAACTCGATTAGAGAGGGAAAAAAAGAAACTGCCAATCTCCTTTCTCTTCAGCGATTCGCTCTTAACGTAAATTGATTCAATTTTCAAGGCGGCAACTTGGACCAAGTTTGATTGTACAGATTTATACAATAATGGGACCTGTCCCGTTGTGTTAAGGTTTCGTTTAGTTGTAGGTGTAGGTATAAGGGAAAAAAATCTGCTGAGGTATGTTTTCATTGAATGTGATTAAAAGAGTTCTCAGCTAATTTCCGGGTTTATTCATTTGGAATTCATTGAATATTCAGTGCTGGTGTACGGATTTCGTATTTAAATAAATCTTATATTATACCTAACTATGTCTATTCCCAATTAAGGATTAATTCGTCTTCTTTGATTGAAATACTTTTCATTCTCCATCGCTAGGACATCTATCATATAGGTATTAGAATTATGTCATAATTTTAATATTTTAGTACAATTTTTTTTTCTTAAAATATGAGCATTTTCCCAGGGCTCAAACATTTACCTGCCCGAGTCAAACGATATTGATGAATGAGCTCTGTAAATTCACACAATAAGCGTGTTTATGAAAAATATACATCGTTTCTGACGTCGCGATCTCCAAGTCTGCAGACACAGTATATTCCATCAATTTAAGCAAAATTGCTTACGCCAATTCCATCATCCCTTGCTATTTTTTGATAATAAATTGGGTGAGCAACTCAAGAATATTGAATTGAAATCAATTTACCTATTTATTGAGTTATATTTTTTTAGCTACTTTGATGTCTACACTGATAAAGTGCTTAAAACAGATTAAATTATGATGTCTATAGATGGTGGTAAAGTGCTAGATTAAATGAGGTTGTTTTTTTATGTATCATTATTTTAGTTGATCACTGATCTTATCTCCTCCACTCCCCATCAAGTGATATCATATGCTTGTTTAAAAAAACTGTTGACAACCTGTTAAATTGTTTGGCAGAAAAATTTATATGTTTGTGCTTATTATATATGAATAAATGAAAGAAAAAAAAGGTGAATCTTTGTCTTCAGCATATCTAGTTGTTTTGGTTGACCGAACTTCATTGCAAAAAACGGTTGCTTTACAAACACAGAAAAAATAATGAGATTACAAACGATGTCAATAGTAAAATCAAAACAACACAAGTTCATGGCAGTACTTCATACAGGATACATTGAAAAACAGGGAAAATGGCAAATAAATGCTGATTTATGCCCCCCTCCCAGGATATTGCAAATTCACGTTATAAGATAAACTGTCACCGTTTCTCGAGTGTTTCGTTCGACACGAATAAATCACATTTACATTTGACATTTACATTATTACTTTATCAGATTTTCTCCGTTGTCGAGAATATTTTTATTGATATATTGTGTGAGATTACTACTAATGTACCTTCCCTTTTTTGCCACTCGTAATAGTAGATGTACACTAGTTTTCGCCACGCAGTTTCACCCGCATTTCCAAATGAAGATGGGAGATTTTCTTTTCTTTTTTATATAAATTGTATGAGCTATGTGCTATTTCAGAACAAAATCTACCTGCATCTAATTTCATTCGGATCCTTCCGCTTGTTCTGGAATATAACTATTATAAATATCCATCCATTCTCCTCACAAACTTTCGCATTTATATTATTAAAGTAGGTATATTAAGTTAGGACAATTATTAATAGAATTGTACTATTAAAACTACTGCGTCGTAGGTAACTTTTTAAATACGGATATAGTCTTAAATATATTTATCTTTCCACTGAATATAAATACTTAAAGTTATTTATTTACGTCACCTTAAGAGAAAATAGCAGAAGCAACAAGATTCTTTTCATACAAGGAAAAATCTAGACGTGACCTTTCATGTCTAGATTTTCTAGCTAATGGTCGGTCCTAGACTTGGACATTGTTATAGCCAGACACGCAGACAGTTTCATTCCTTACGGTTTTAGTGTTATAGTACTTGTGGTACCTATAAGTGGCAGACGTGGCAGATTCGAATCCGACACTAGACATTTTTGATAAATTTTCCATCTTGTAAATTAAAGGTCATTGATCTTGTATTTAAGTGGGTTTT